>CAXKWD010000006.1:2544529-3794529 GCA_964059195.1 Ectobius pallidus
GGGCACCGTCCAGGAAAAAAATGGACCTCAGGTTCGAGTTCACTGGCTGAATAAACCTCCGCATAGTGAGTTTCGTCCAAATTGATCTACATTTTCCCATTTAGGCATGCGTTCATAATGCTCTTCCGTCCACTTATGTTACTGCATGCCGTAACGTTATAATTTATAAACAAATAAATCAAGCAAAGCGGGCTAACGAACTCCATGTATTATGTTGAAAAAATATATTTGCGTGATACCTTTCTTTTCCAGTTGGTATGGCAAAAAAAGAGCAAGTTCATGTGCAATTAATCAACTTTACATTTGAAAGAGTAACAGCCTAAACTGGTTCTTTGATTCCCAATTAATTTTCACCCGCTTAAAGTTACATGAGCAGCTAATTTTTGTGCAAGTGTCTATTTGAAATGGTCTCCGATTTGCTAAATTTGATAGGTTTTTGGTATAAGTGCGTTCAGGAACTTCCACAGAATTCTTTGAGGTATCTGCGCACACCGCTTGAATCTCATTCCAAAGTATCTCTTCTTCTTCTTCTTCCTTGGCCCTACAGCCCTATAAGAGCCTTCGCCTCCTCAATGGACTTCCTCCATCCATTTCTATCCAATGATGCTCGTTCCCAATTCCGTATTCCACCTCTTATCAGATCCTGATGCACACAATCCCACCATCTATTTCTGGGTCTTCCTTTAGGTCTTGTTCCTTGAGGTTGGTTGGTAAATGTATATTTTACTTTTCTTTCGTCACTCATTCTGTTTATATGTCCAATCCAGTTCAGTCTCCTTATCTTAATAAATGTTGTTATGTCAACCTCCTGAAGTAGTTCATACAGTTCTCGGTTGTATCTTCTTCTCCAACAATCGTTTACCCTGATGGCTCCAACTATCTTTCTCAGTACTTTCCTTTCGAAGGTGTTAAGTCTGTTTATTACATCTTTATTCAAGACCCAGGCCTCTGATCCGTAAGTAAGTACCGGACGAATTAGAGTTTTATAAATTCTGAGTTTAATGTCTCTGGAGATCAACTTACTTTTCAGTAATGGTATTAATGAGTAGTAAGCTCTATTAGCTGCTCCTATTCTTTTTTCTATTTCATTCTTAAGGTCATTTGTGTTTGTTATTAGAGTTCCAAGATAGCTGAATTCTTCCACAGTTTCAAAGCCTTAGAAATATCAGTAAGGAAAGCCGAAGTTGAACTTAAAGGCAACCTTTTTAACAAATGTAACCAAAGTATCTCTAGGTGTATGTATGACTGATTGACTCATTGGGACATTCCGCATTGAAGGTAAAGTAACTGGAGAAAATTACATAACAATGCTTGCTCATTCCATATTCCCTGACATTTGTGACATTTATACGGTAATGATAAGATTTATTTCCAACAAGATGGCGCCCCACCGCACTATCATTCGGACATACGAGTAGGCCTATACCTGGATCAAATTTTGCCAGGCCAGTGGATAGGACGCCAAGGGCCAATCAAGTTTCCTGCACGCTCTCCAGACCTTACTTCGCTGGATAACTTCTTATGGGCAATCAGTCATAGACACACCTAGACACACTTTGAAATGAGATTCAAGCGGTGTGCGATGAAATCTCATTGGACACTTTGGTACGATGTACGGAATCAGTGGTGAGTCGTACTTAGAAATGTATTGATGCTGAAGGCCACTATTTTGAACATTAGACTCTTTGGACATTAATCGCATTTTCATCAGAAAGTCATTTATTTTTCAAATTGGACTCTAAGCTTTCCATTTCCAGAAATTTAACCTTGTAGAACGGAAAATAGAGTACACTTAAAAGTGTGTATACATTTTTTTTAAGCACTCTGTATTAAGCCAAGAGCGCTGGGGTTTCACAAATTCGAACAGAATCTTAATTTTATGTAATACAGTACATGTAGGGGATTAATCATATTGGAGTGGAGTATGTAATAACTCATATTTGCTTCGTTTTTTAATGAAGTGGAATAGCTAAACTTTTCGAATATTAATTCGTGATCAGTTAACATTATGCTGTCCGCCGCATTGGGTTAGTCGGTAGCAGAGAAACGTTTCTAATAGGCCTATTACTCAATAAATTCCTTCTTAACATTATCATCATCATCATCATTATTATTATCATTATTGTTATTATTATTATTATTATTATTATTATTATTATTATTATTATTATTAGGCTATAATTTTTTTTATCTAAAAGTCTTGTCTTCAACATTGTCCTTTGACAACAACAAAAAATAATAAAAGTAATTTGGCATGAAACATTCTTCATCGGTTATTCGTTTCAACTGTTCTTCGGGGTGGGGGGAAAGTCCTCCTCTATTGGATGCTGAACATTGCATAAGAAGGCACAAAAATTGAAATGTCCATTCATTTATATATCTATCCATCCATCCATGGATACGTCAATCAATCAGTCTATTCATCCTTCCAACCATCCATTAATCAATTGACTCATCCATTCATTCATCCATCTATCAACCCATTTTATTCACCAATCAAAACATCCCTTCGTTTATTAATCTATCAATCCTTTTAAACGAAGTTCCACTCGGTTGCGCTACATTCCTGAAGGGACAAGGCCTACCGCTCGACCTCTGCGTCATCTGCATCTGACAGATGGCAGGACTGGGGAATGTGGTCAGCATACCGACACCAACGGACGTTAATGGTGGTTTCCATGGCCGGAGCGGCTACTTCTCTATCAAGTAGCTCCTCAATTTGAATCACGAGGCTGAGTGCACCCCGTTCCAGACCACCCTATCTCAGAATAATATGAGGAGGTACCGAGTATCGATCCCGGACTGACGGATCTAAAGTCTGCGACGCTAAACACAATATCACGCCTGCTGTCATCAATCCATTTATCCATCAATCTATCCATCCATTCAGTTATTCATCTATCCAACTATTTATCCATCCATTCATCTATTAATTCATCCTTCTCCTTACTACACCTCACGCCTAGCCACTGCCCGCATCTTCCCCGCTATCCTCGCAACGCATCTCGGCCGCTACAACAGGCCGGTAATGCAACTTGCTGTTGTTATGCTGGCAGCTTGCCGTAATAATTGCAATTAATTAATTAACATGTCACCAGAGCCTCTTTAGCGATACTCAGGACCCACCACGTGAAGGCAGAGGTTGGTTTGGCTGGGATATAAGAAATAAGAGATGGTACTATGATATCGCTGAGAGACGAGTATTAGACCTCAATGGTGTGCCACACACAAAATCCCAAGAACCGAAGAATTAATTAATGATTCGGAAATGAACATTCCCTCCCCCCCCCCAAGGCTCTCTTCAGGACCAATTTTAATTCACAATTAAAATACCCTTGCACCAAAACGGCTCTTTTCAGAGCCAATTAAATGAAAAATTACCCTTGTACCAACTCCAACATAATATTTTAGTATTATAAAAAACTGTTATAAAAAATACATAATATTTAACAACAAAAAAGGACCCTTGCATCATAAATAATATTTCACAATTTTTTAAAAACGATTGTAAAAATCAAAATAAAATTTCACAAATTATAGAAAAATATTACAAAATTAAAAACACCCTTGTACGAAACATCATATTTCACAATCTTTAAACAGATTTGAAAAACAAATAATTCACAATAAAATGACCCTTGCACCCCTATTAAAAAAAATTCACAAATTATAAAAAAAATATCGAACAATTAAAAAAGACCATTGTACCAAACATAATATTTCACAATCTTTAAGCAGATTTGAAAAAAAGAAATAATAATATTTCGCAATAACAAAAGACCCTTGCACCATATATAGTATTTCACAATTTTTAAAAATGATTATAAAAAACAAAATAAAATTTCACAAATATTATAATAAATATTTAACAATTAAAAAATACCCTTGTACCAAACATCATATTTCACGATCTGAAAAAACAAAATAACATTTCAAAATAACAAAAGACCCTTGCAACAAACATAATATTTCATGCCAACAGGATATTTCACAAATATATATATATATATATATACATATATATAAATAAAATTAACATAAATTAACATAATATTAATTGATGCAGAAAAATTCCCTTGCACCAACACTACTCTTTTCTTAACAAACAAAACATCTCAAAATTTGAAAAACCGATTCTTGCGTTAACACTCGTGAATGCATGAAATCACCACTATAGTAACTCAAATATATGAAATCTTTCTTCACTTCTCAACTGACACTCGTGGCGTAATGCGTTGAGACTCCTAGCTATAACGTAAGGGGTTCAGAGATCGGATCACGGTCGATCCAAAATTTACGGTTAGGAATAGGTCTCTAATAGGTAGGTAGGGTGAGAGGAAGAGAGGAAGGAGACGGGAAAGGAAGAGAAGAAGATAATAAAGGAGAAATTTTTTTTTCTGTTTCAAAACTTCATTAACAGATGGCGCTACCTGCTACCTGCTAGTAGTTCAAATGCCGCCGCTAGATGGCTCCCGACTGTTTTAAAGAATCTCCCCACCCAAAATCCCTACTTTCCAGCGGGTCCCGTTAGAGAGTAGTGGTGGGGAACTCGCATGGGGCGCAATGTTCGTTTTTCCCGAAATTTCTTTAAAAAATGGGGGGGGGGAGGTCCGGATTTAAAAAAATGAAGTTTAAAAATTCAAGTTTTTACGTCCTCTGGGTGATTTCTAAAAATTTCTCAGCAGACTAAAACTCTTTTTGCCCCGAGTTTTAGTTCAGTTGATAAATTTGTCGGTTTTACAAAATTATTACCTAAGAATTAAAATAATGATTTTCAACATATAATTGCAATTAAAACTGTTAAACAAATTCATTCTGGCACTTTGTTACATCAGTTTACCTGATTTGATTTAAATTTAATTTGGTAAAAAAATCATTTAAATATCTGCATTGGTTTTAAAGTTATGATTTATAATCCAAGCTTCGGATTTTAGTCAGCCACGAGGGATGGAAATGTACAGAATTTAATGATGTATTTTTAAAGCTCCCTTTTTTCTTTACGAAATTCAAAATTCGGTGAGTTTATGTTTTGAGCATAATGTTTCGGGGTGAACAACGCACTATACAGATCTACCATTTTTGTATGAGACATTTGACTTCTGTGCTGATAGAAAAGAAGGTTTCAGCAAATTTCATTTTACATAACATTTTTTGGCGGACATATTTAGGCTATACATTTTTACCTAAAAGCTTTAGGCGGCCGCATGTTGACACACCTGGGCCCTGTTTCATAGAACTTTTACCCTCGTATTATTAGTAATTACATATTATAATTATTATTATTGTTATTATTATTATTATTATTATTATTATTATTATTATTATTATTATTATTATTCTATTTCATAAGAATATTTTCTAATCATATTAGTTATGACTTCATGGCTCTAAATTTTATGTAAATATTGCTCATATTATTAGTAAACTGTTTCATAGACTGCAGAACTAATAAAGTTTACTGATAGTATTAGGGTTTTTTTCTGGAAGTGTATGTGAGCTAATAAGTTATTCTCAAATCCATGTAATTGAGGTTTCGTGATCTAAAAATCGTAGAAATTGAATCACTCTGGTATAATTATCAACTTTGAAAAAGCTTAAATACGCTATCAAAGGAATTTTTGTTATAACAAATGTTTAGGATTTGAGCTTAGATTTTAGTACATAAGCCTACTGCTATCTTGCACGAGTGCCTGGCAAATTTATAAATTTCTTTGAGCTAGTTATTGTCTGTTACATTTATAAAGATATATGTAGGCCGTGCTGCTTTCAAATAGTAATGAAAAAATGACTAAGAAGGGGGAAAACACAAACAATAATCCAGACATAACCTCCAAATCAATCATCTGTCTAATGAACTACTATAATAATATTAGTGAATAGTCTTGATGACTAGTCACTAAATGTTGTTGTTGTTATTGTTATTGTTATTTTATTACTGTTATTATTATTTTCATTTTTATTATTATTGTTATTATTATTATTATTATTATTGTTATTATTATTAAAAATGATTAATGTCTTGTAAACTATTTCAGACCAGCATTTACTTCAGGTTAAAGGTAAAAGTTTGATATCTGATTAATGATTTTAATTTTTATGTAATATGTAAAACACGGGGCAAGGAGAGTTTTAGTTTCCTGAGAAATTTGGAGAAATCACCCAGAGGACGTAATAACTTATAGGTCTAATTTTGAACATTTTTTGTTTAATCCGTAGGACTCTCGGAACTTCTCCCCGTTTTTTATTATTATTATTATTATTATTATTATTATTATTTTTTAGATATTGATCATCCTTAACACCCATAGTAATTGCAATCTTTCCTTCATATATAGGCCCATGTTCAATAAGTTCTGGATCCGCACCACAAATTAATTTGTGCTGCTGGCATATCTACAGTGAGTCCCACGCAAGAGTTGGCCAATGACGCTGGTTCTTGCAACGCGGCGGGCACATCTCCAACTTCCGAGCGATCGGGTGAAATATCTATGCTAATAAAGCCGCGATTGGTGTAATGATTCAGGTACTCACATTTGCAGTTAAAATTACAATGAAAATAAACATGTACCTCATCACAAGAGATGTTGGAAATGTTCTCCTCTTGCATCCACACGATATTGACACCTTTTTAAGAAATTTTCTTTCACTCGCATAAGTTCAGCTTCCGAGACAGAGTTCATTTCTCTTGTGATAGGCCTATGTGATATTGTCTTTAAGTTCTTCTAAGAGTATGTGAATATTATTTATGGGGAAAATTGAAAAATAAAGTATATATGTCAATTTTCCATACATTAGAAGAACTTAAAGACAATGTTAAAAGAGAAATTAACTTTATCTCGAAAGCTGAACTTATACGCGTGAAAGAAAATTTCCTGAAAAGGTGCCAGTATTGTGTGGATGCAAGAGGAGAACATTTCCAACATCTCTTGTGATGAGATACATGTTTATTTTTATTGTAATTTTAAGAGGAGGAGCAGGGATGGATGGCTACAAAATTTCAAAAATGCGGCCAAGGACGATGTCAATGGACCCGGGATAGCCTTATCCAGAGTATTTCAGCAACTTGGACAGCCTGGGGCAAGGATCACAGCTGGTGACCATCTTACCATGGCAACTAGAGACCTTCTGAACGAAACAAGAGATGCAGCAAGAATCAAAGGATACCAGTTCGTGTGGACAAGGGATGGAAAAGTTTTTGCTCGCAGAGATGAAAGAAGCCCTGTGAGTAAAATCAATTCTTCATATGACATTGGTAAACTTTAAGTAAACCAAAATCAGTACCTACTAATTTATCTGCTGTCATGAGTAAAGATTATCTCTCAGCATTAAACAGTTCTTGTCATAACAATCAAACTCCAACAATAGTATATGATGATATCTCATTATGCAACAACTACATAAGCTCTACCCCATCCGATTTAAAATTATGTCATTTAAATATTCGCAGTATTAACAGAAATTTTTCGGAGTTTTGCATTTTATTAGAAAATTTCACACAGGATTTTGATATTATAATACTGACGGAAAGTTGGCTTAATCACGACTCAGGTTTTGATATACATGGATACAACAAAATTGTAAAACTCAATAAATATAACAAATGCGATGGTATTGTAGTATACTACAAAACATGTCTTAAAATTCACTCCATTGATATTGAAATTGATCAATGTAATTCTCTACATCTAAATCTGGATTATAATGATAACTCTTTAATGCTGTCAGCTATTTATAGATCTCCTAATCTAAACAAGGATGATTTTCTTATTAGGTATGAAGAATTTTTGATGTCATGTAAAAATAATAAGAATCATATTCTCATTGGCGACATTAACATACAAATCCTCGAAAACAACTTAGATCATCATGGAAATAAATACATGGACATTATGCAAGAATATGGTTTCTTAAATTACTTGCAAGCTGTCACTCGTCCTTCTTCTAAATCTTGTCTTGATCATATATTTATCAAATCTTCTAACAATATTTTTAGTTTCAAACCGGGTGTATACACCACTGAAATTACAGACCACTACTTAATCTTCTCTCTAATATGCTTTCAAAATAAAGTAAAAAACGACCCAGTTTTTATCAACAATCCTCATAAACAATGTATTAACTACCATGCATTATTAACAGATTTAAATAATGAACACTGGACCTCAGTATTAAATTGCGGAGATGCTGAAATGAGTTTTCAACTATTTTATAGCATCTTGCGCAAATTAATAGCTAAAAATACAACTATGGTACCTCTTCACATACCTAGTAAATATAAGAAAATAAAACCTTGGATAACTAGCGGGATAGTCAAATCTATTCGCACAAGAGATAAACTAGCCAAGCAGGTAAGAAACGATCCTTCTAACACGGAGTTACAAAGGAAATATAAACGTTATAGGAATATACTTACATCTGTCATAAGAAATTTGAAGATTAATTACTTTTCATCCAAATTTGATAGTGTTAAGCCGATGTCCCACGATCCAATTTGTTGGTTGAAAATTTTGTATCAAGTAGCATTTCTATACAATTATTTCTGACTGTGCACACGAGAGTGCGTTTTGGTCCAATATCCAGCGCCAGCTGTTCTCCCGAAACGAAAATCGATGTCTACTACAATCGACATGGCGGTCGATATGTACGCACAACCATCTGTGTAGATGGTCTTGACACAAGTAACATTTTTTACGGAATTTTTATCATAATTTCCAGAGCACCTCAGCTTTTATGCCGGTTGTAATAATAATTGTTGTTAATATTGTTAAATTCAAAGTCTTAGCATCCGTTAATCTTCTTGACTTTAATGTTATAATATTTTATCTTTTTGGTTATGTTCGCTGGTCGAGCGAGCGCTGGCAACGGAGAGAATCAGCTGTACGGAGGAAGAAGCCATGTTTCTACGTCATGCACGTCACGCGGGGATAGAATGACGCTCATTGGTTGATTTCATACTTTTGGATGGAAAAATAGAAACGTTTCTATTCCGTTGCATGCAAAATAATTGTATGGAAAATATAGGATGAAATTGTGTGCAATGACAGTCGGCCATGTCACACGATCCAATCTGACGGTTTGCAGACATTTGGACCAAAAATTGGATCGTGGGACATCGGCTTTAAGGGCGATCCCAGAAAATTCTGGCAAGCCATAAATGAAGCAACTAATGTAGAAATCAATAAAAACAATTGCATTAAGGAAATAGAAAACAAAGACGGTGTAATTATTACAGATAATACTAAAATTGCAAACGAGTTTAATAACTATTTTACTAATATAGGACATATCATTGCAAGCAAAATAATTAACACGTCAAACATATCTAGTTTTTCCCAAACTAATCCATCTTCTGCATCCATGTTTATTTACCTCGTTTCTGAAAATGAATTACAAACCATCACCAAAACACTGAAAAATAATGTAGCACCTGGTTTAGATGGAATTTCTTCAGAAACTCTCAAAAAAATTATTGAACCTATATCGATTCCATTAACTTATATTTTTAATTTATGTTTTCAACAGGGCGTTTTCCCTAAAGATCTAAAGTGTGCCATTGTTGTGCCTTTGTATAAATCAGGTGATAAAAATATGATAAATAACTATAGACCTATATCTCTGATACCTAGTTTAACTAAAATTTTCGAAAAATGTATTAAAAATCGATTAATTTCATATTTAGAAAAAAACAATTTACTATCTGATAATCAATTTGGCTTCCGAAATAACTTAGGCACAGAAAATGCTATAATGCAGGTTACGTGGCAAATTATTAATAATCTAGACAATGGAAACAAATGTTTAGGGATTTTTTTAGACCTACAAAAGGCTTTCGATACTGTCAACCATAAAATTCTTTTAGAAAAACTACAAGCGCTAGGTATAAATGGAGTCGTTTTAAAATTTTTTGCATCATATTTAAATGACAGGAATCAAATTGTAAAAGTTAATAATCAACTCAGTGAAGCAAAGAACATAAATATTGGAGTTCCACAAGGAACAATTTTAGGTCCTATTTTATTCCTTGTATATATAAATGATCTACTGAAAATTAAACTAGATGCAATATCTGGATCCAGCTACTCCTATGCTGATGACACAATACTGATTTTTTCTGGTTCAAATTGGAACAATACATACGAAAATGCTAATAAGGGGCTAAGCATTATAAAAAACTGGCTGGATGTAAATATGCTTTCTTTAAATATCGCTAAAACATCTTTATTACCCTTTTCTTTAACCAAAACAGGCATTCAAGATCAGGAATCTTTTCAAAATTCTATCAAATTACACATTTCTGGTTGTTCCATAACTCAAAATTGTCTTTGCTCTTCCATACGTACTAGTACTGAGGTAAAGTATTTAGGAATAATTATTGACCAAAATTTAAAATGGGATAAACACATAGCATACATAGCCAACAGACTTCGTAAAACCATACATAAATTTGTAATCCTGCGCTCTTATATGCCTACGTATGTTTTACGGTCTGTATACTTAGCTTTAATACAATCTGTAATACAGTACGGAATAATTGGTTGGGGAGGCACTTCTAAATCTATTGTTACTCCTTTATTATTACTGCAAAAACGTATAATAAAGATTTGCTTAAAGAAACCTTTGGATTACCCTACGCAACTTATCTTCCCCGAATTTAATGTATTAGATATTTTGAATTTATATAAAAGAAATTTACTTATTTTTATCCATAAACATAAATCTAATTTTAAAACACATTTTCACCCTCATAACACAAGACGAATTGCCTCCTCACCCTTAATTGAAATTAAGTGTAATACTTCAGCTGCGCTGAAACATGGTTTTAATTTTGGAGTAAGACTATACAATAATGTATTAAGAAAGCATCCAGATATAAATAACATGAATGTGAATAGTTTTAAAAATAGAATAAGATATATTATAAAATAGTTTTTCTAAAATAGTTCTTTCTTATTTTCTTGTTGTATTTTATAAGTAAATGTTAACAGCAATATGTTCTCTTGTAATTTATGTTAGTTTTGCTTTATGATGCTTGCATGTGTATGTATGTTTGTGTATGTGTGTGTGTGTGTATGATACTGCTGTACGTTTTAAGACTGAACTGCACCCGAGCCCGAGCATTATGCTCTTTCGGGTGTTTAACACTTATATAATATTGTATTTGTATTTCTGTATTTGTATAATATAATATTTGTATAATAATATAATATATATAAATAAAATAAAAATAAAAATAAAAATTTAAAGCTATCGTTTCAACTGTAAATGTGAGAACCTGATCATTGCACCGTTCGCGGTTTTATTAGAAGGAACCCACGTCGTTTGATAACTCTTGCGTGGGACTCACTGTAGCAAGAAACAGCAACCCAGTACCAATGCCTGTAGATGGTACAAATGCAAACTATAAACTTGCCTCTTCCTCTTGGATTACGTTCAAACGAGTTCTTCTTTGAATGAGTTTTACCTCGCAGATATAGCTATATTTACTCGGCCCACGCCGCCCGGCTCTTACATGACCAACACCCATATAGGGAGGGAATTTCTAAACATCACATACATACTTATTGACCAAGTAGGGACATGGAGGGCTTCCACTGATGAGTGATCAGCCCAGTTCCGGGGCCACCACCGACACAACACGAACACATAGGACGAAACACACACACGTGGATGGGATGAGGGTGATAAATGAATTATTGGTGAATTTCATTTTCCGTTTGTGGTAACTAACTGCTTTTTGTATAATGAACAGTCCAATCTAAAAGAAAATTCCACAAAGTTCATCTAATACAATGGAGTACTACCCTCACCAGTATTGTTAAACTGATCTACATTCACTGGATATCATTACTTATAAAATAGGCTATATTATATTATATGACGGTAATCTGCTGAGATATAAACAGCAACTTTATATATATATATATATATATATATATATATATATATACATATATTACAGTTACAGCAAGCAATAGCGCAACAGTATACAACTTGTAACCCAACTGACAAAGTGCTTACACTTGATATGTAATTGCCTTACAAATTTGAACTGAATTTTAGCAATTTTAAGTGGTAATAAGTTAGCATTTATTAATTTTAGTGTGTGAATAACGACACTGAAATACGATAATTAACACAATACGATAATTATCTAACGATAATTATCTATTGAGTCATATTATTTTAATATCTATTTTTATGATGTATCAACGTTATTGAAAACTGGTGCATTGAAAAAGGCTATGTAATATGTGATAATTTATAAAGGAATAACATATGTAGGTATTAATTTATATTATAGTATATATTTAATAACGTAATAAACGTTGTACAAATTGAACTTTTGAATAACTCTATTTATTTGTGGTATAGGTGGACCGTTCGTTATACAAAATCGTGATAATGAAGGCCATATGCCATCCCAAGACCCGAAAGGAGCTGAATTTACAAGACATTCTTCTCACAGGTGTGGGAAAACCCCCACAAAGGTAGCTTGCCAGCAGTAATACGGACTTTATAGTCCGTCCCGGCTTTACCTTGAGTTGCTCCCTTTCCAACACATCCTTACCCCATTGAAGCCTTATTAACCATCTTGGCAAAGCCCCCACCCCCTCTCTGTCATCCCCTCACATGAGGAGGTCCTGGCTTCACCTTTTGCTGATCCCATACCAATGCCTCCTCAACCCATTTAAGCCTCTTTGAGGCTATATTGGTACAGCTCCTAACTGCAGGCCTTGTGGCGAGTGTTTTGATAACTGGGACAGGATATTGAACGAGTTGCGCAGTAAGTACAATTTTATAAATATGATATCTAACATACAACCTCATATCTCCTAAACTTCCAAAATGGAAATTAAATTTTCTTCGATCAGATAAAGTTGAAAAATTGTTCATAGCTACATACCTTTAAAATTCTTAAACTAAGGTAGGTGGTCCAGTTAAGGCCACGTTAATTTTCAAAATCAAAAACAAAGTATTTATAATTTCCAAATTTATAATTTTCACACTCAGCTATCAACAGATGACTATAATAAGTTGTTTCGGGCAAGAAACAATTATATTACTTAATTACATTGATAGCAAAAAATATATAATGAAATCAAGTGACAGTGGCCTTATGAGGAGCATGTAGTCATGATAAGGCCACTTGGGTACACTGTAATCATCTGACCAGCTCTGTACTCTTTGCCTCACTTTTTTATGCATCTGAAATAAATTGAACGTATAGGCACATCAATATGTATTAATTAGTGTAAAAATAAAAAAAAAACTCAATTAATTAATTGATTAATTAATTAATTATAAACAATTAAGCAAATTATGTATGTGTTCGCGGTCAAACCCAGGTCAGTATGAAAAGTGTGAACATTATTGCTTAAATGTTATAAATTAAGTAGATATTCACAAACAGAACTTGAACATTATGACCGAGAAATAGCGTTCCTCATCGCATCGCATCGTATGTGGCCTTAACAGGTGCACTAGATTTTTTTATTTGCAATCTCGGTTATTAAACTTGGTATGTTAATACAGATACAACAAAGAGATGCTTTAAAAGATCGCAATGTAAGCTATATTTCTACTATAATTTTATGCTGATATGAATCTACTTAAATAGTTAGATGTATTTTAAGTCTTATCTTGTTTTTATTTCTGAAGCGCGTATTTCACAAAAGTTTCTGCCTTTCCTCGAGGAATGGAGAAGGAACCCTGAAATTCTGGTTAGTTGACCTTCGAAGGACGAGCTTCAAGTAGGTGTTGAAATATGGGGCCAAAGTATGATACTTTTACGTTAAAGTATTAGTGGCCTTATCAGGAGCATGGCCTTAACTAGCGCACCTACCTTATACAGAAAAGTCTGGATAAAAAAAAAAAAAAATCACCTAAGAGTAGTTTAATGTTTACTTTAAGAAGAAAATCAACATACATGATGCCTAGAATTAGTTTCAATTGTTTTGCATTAGGTAATCCCATGACAGTTGACGAGTTTATTGATAGATTCGTGAATTTATCTGATGAATCTCGCCAACTCGAGTTGTATTTATTAAGACTATTCCATGAATAAAAATGTAACGGATTATGCAAATAACAATTACTTTCTTACTTTGTTATATAAAAACAAAACTAACAACTGTGAGATCACGGCATACTATTAATCAACCATCCATAAATCGATTTGAGTTACCATGTTGTAACCAATGCTACCAATGGTACATATAAGACATAGTTAACATAATTCAGGTAAGCTAACAGCAGAACAGAATAAAAGCACATGAACTAGCTTGCACCGAATTGGAATTGTGTCTTTAATCAATGTATGTTTATATTATTTCAATTTCTGAACATTTATGTTCTATAAAATAATGTGTTTTTATTGTGTTCAGCTGGCAGCATGTGACGTATTAATCACGGCACGATGATGCCTTACATGTCCAGTAACGAGCTTCCGTTTTATCAGGTAAAACAGCTTGCTCATATTAGTAGCAAGCATTTTTTTAAGATAAACGATCGTGATTGGTCTAAATCCGAGGAATTGCTAAATGTTATTGGTCAATATCAAACACGCGGCACATGAGTGGAATAATCATAAAATATGCATCTTGTACAAGGCAACCCCTTATGTTATTCTTTTCCTACTCTCCCTGTTTTTGTAGGTATTTCTTTAAAAATTTACAACTAAGGATCTCTGTAATAGAAATATAATTTTTATGTGACATCTAGACCAGACAGAAGGTGTTATACAAGCTGCCTCTGAGATCAAACAAACCGGAGCTACTGGTGCTTATACTCGAGAGTTTGAGAAGATGGATAAGCAGTTAGATGAGGTGAAGCAGTTACTGGAGAACACCACAGTCAGTTCTCATGACCTTGAAGGACTGGAAAATCTAGTGGAAAGATTCAGGTGAATATCTACAGATTAATTTCATGCAATTGAGAATTTACTTTGAAGTTACATTTTATCTATATATACCATATTTATCTACATAATCCACATCTTTGCATAATTCATGCACCAGAAATTATAATGTAAAATTTTTAATTTCTATATATTCTGGTATATTTCATACGTTTACTATTTTCTGAACTTTCTTCAAGGAACTAGTAAGTAGGCCTACTGGTACCATTATGATGTCACTGAAAAGCCTTGCTTTCATTGTCAATTGTGACGATAGGAGTGGCTTTAGAATTTTTCCCAAATACCATAGCAACTGTATAACAATAGATTCCTAAGCCCGTTTACCTGCTGGGAGTGGGATAACAATTTGTATTGTGCTACTGAACCGCATACAAGATAGTTCATGTGCAGTTACTGAGATCAAGGGGTCCAGTTTCAGTGGTTTCGTGAACTAAAGTTACCATAATATCCAAACAAAATATTCAAGTCATACTCCAAGTTTCAAAATAAAAGTGATTGAATATGCAGAGGGACTTTTAACAAAACCATAATTCCAAGGAAGATCAGTAATGGGCACTGTAAGTTATCGCATGTTACTTTTAGTCTAAGAAAATTTAAACAATTTTTGTAATGGTTTATTAATTTCCTCACATAAATCACACATCCTATTTCAGAATGCAAAATTAGTTTAAACAAGTGCGTGGATTATGCAAGTAAATACAGTACAGTACAGTACAGCACAGCACAGTAGCCTACATACACAGTACATACACAGTACATTTCATTTCAAATGGCTATTTATAATATAGAAGACATTATTTAGGCTACAAGGCAATTTCATCAACTCTCCACTTAGTATTTATCTTAGTCCCCTCCCTCCAGACACGCCTTACATACTCTTCCACTGCTCAGGTATGCCTGAACGTTCTTCAAAGGCTAATGCATGTGTTCGATTTTGAACTCAAACCAATAATAATTTGAATTTTCCCACTCCTACTAATAATTCAACATCTATAGGAAGTATAAAATTAAAAGTTAGTCATGTGTGTGTATATATATATATACTATTTGTATGAAGATTTAGAGTTGTTTATAACATAGGAAGGAAAAGTATTAAAAACTATTTTGCATTTTCAGGGCTAGTGTTAACAGATCTTCTGACAACCTCGATGAAGTTGAAAATCAGCTGGACAACACTACACAGAGGATATACGAAGCAAATATTAAACTGACTGATTTGAGGGCCAGAGCGAATAACTTGAAATTTGCTGCCTTGGGCCTCAAGGACAATGCTACAAAATTGCAAGAAGCTAATCTGGAGGGTAAGCTGCAGAAAGTTAATTTTTTTTTTCTCTAACCTCTTCATGCATAAAAGCAGGGGTGCCCACAGGGGGGGGGGGGTTAAGACGCAGACTGCATCATTGAAATTTCTGGGGGGGGGGCAAAATATTATCATTTATGAATTTTCTGGGGGGGGGGGTTGAAAATTGTTGCAAAATTAGAGTTTTATATGTTAAAAATAAAAACAGTCAAGTTCTATAACTTCAAAAAGTCTCTTCTGATTCTTTATAAAGATAAGGATGAAGAATTTCGACAGCCATGGGCGCCCATACCCGGGGGCGGGGGGGGGGCGCAAGGAAAAAATGTATATTAATAATTATTATAGTCAGGTGTTTTTCTTTTAAGACAATTATTTGAATTGCAGAAGTTTTACCAAATCGACAACATGGAAGCAGAATCCACAGTGGATTAGGAAAGGGGGGTTCAGGGGGTTTGGACCCCCAAAAGTCAAAACGTAAAATCCTATATTTGTATTTAAAAAAAAATTATTTAATTAAACAAGATTTGTTGGTGTGTCAGCTATGATATAGCAGTTATTTTCTTTTCATAACATAATGAGTAGGCCTACTATGTCCACTGATCCATGTGTTATTAAACTTCTCCTATAGATAGTAATAAGTATTATAACTTAGGTAACAATTCCTTGTTTAAGTTGCCATGTCTTAGAGTATAGTAAACAAATTTGCTAACTAGTTTTTCAGTGCTAAAACAGCGTAAAATGTGATTTTCATTAGTTCAACATTTAAAAATTTCCCGGGGGTGGACACCCGACTTAGATAACATTTTCTTGTTTACATTGGCATGTCTTAAGAGTATGGTAAACAAATTTCCTAACTAGTTTTTTAGTGCTAAAATAGCGTAAAATGTGATTTTCATTAATTAAATATTTAAAAAAATTTCTGGGGGTGGACCCCCACTTAGGTAATGATTTCTTATGTACATTGGCATGTCTTAGAGTATGGTAAACAAATTTCATAACCAATTTTTCAGTGCTAAAATAGCGTAAAATGTGATTTTCATTAGTTCAATATTTAAAAATTTCCCGGAGGTGGAC
The DNA here is from genome assembly GCA_964059195.1 of Ectobius pallidus. Classification (NCBI taxonomy): domain Eukaryota; kingdom Metazoa; phylum Arthropoda; class Insecta; order Blattodea; family Ectobiidae; genus Ectobius; species Ectobius pallidus. The sequence continues at coordinate 2,561,821 of CAXKWD010000006.1, forward strand.
CTCCCACTTAGGTAATGATTTCTTATTTACATTGGCATGTCTTCGAGTATGGTAAACAAATTTCCTAACTAATTTTTCTGTGCTAAAATAGCGTAAAATGTGATTTTCATTAGTTCAATATTTAACAGTTTTCTGGGAATGGACCCCCGACCCCCTTTTTGGGGGGTATTCCAAACCCCCCCCGGCACTTCCGACCTTCCCCGCAATTATTTTCTGGCTACGTCATTGTTGCACTTATATTATTAATATAATGTTACAAAGTGGCCCAAGAAGTTAAAGCGACAAAAAATAAATTAATTAAAAAAATTGCCCCCCCCCCCTAGAAAATATCATATGGGCGCCCTTGTCGACAGACAATTGGGTTGGGGGTGAGCAATGAAGTTTGGGGTGGTGAGTCATGACGTTTGGGGGGGGGGCACCCCTGATAAAAGTATTATATGATGCCACCTAATTTATTTCCTGGTCATTGAAACTCTATGCGAATAATTACATTCCCAGATTGAGTGAAAGGTATCATGTAGAAAGACAAAGACAGAGTTGGAATTTAAAGAGTTGCCACAATGTGATGTGAGCTACCGTGATTACCTGGGCCAGTTGGCTATTGGTTTCTGACAATTGGTATTACTCTAGAAACAGCATTCATCTTCCCTTTCGGAAGGAACTGTTGCACTTTTTACACCATTTACTGTGTTTATCATAGTTAATACCATGAGAGATTACAAGTTTATTGATGGATTCCCTACTGCAAAACAGGAGCAAATTTATCTGATGAAACTCGTAAATTCGAGTTGGATTTATTAAGACTATTCCGTGAATAAAAATGTAAAAGATTATACAAATAATAATTACTTTTGTGCTTTGTTATATAAAAACAAAACTAACAGCTGCAAGTTCACGGCATATTATGAATGAACATCCATGAATAGATTCGAGTTACCATGTTGTGACCAATGCTGCCAATGGTGCATATAAGACATAGTTAACCTAATTGAGGTAAGCTAACAGCAGAACAGGATAGAAGCACATGAACTGGCTTGCACCAAACCAAAATTGTGTTTTTAATCAATGTACGTTTATATTATTTCACTTTCCAAACAAGTTATGTTGTATTGGATAATGTGTTTTCATTCTGCTGAATGGCAGCATGTGATGTATTAATCACTGCACGTTGATGCCTTATGTGTCTAGTAATGAGCCGTTGTTTTATCAGATAAAATTGCATCCTTGCGATCTGAGGAAGGATATTATAAGATAAACAATCGTGATTACGCTTCAAACTCTTCACACGATGTTTCCAGTTCCAGGAAGGAAAACCATAATGCTAAGGAGATAGTGCTCTACCCACCCATGTGTCTTGACTTAAATATTGTTTTCAATTTAATTAATATTGATTCAGCTGGTATCTTTTCTAATTATTAATATCTTTGTCTTTATGTGTATGCTTTGTGTTTTGTTTATACAATTGTAGTCATATAGTATATTGTATGTGTGGTATAATAAATAAATGAATAAATGTTACTCCACATAAAATAATAATAATAATAATAATAATAATAATAATAATAATAATAATAATAATAAATAACAACAATAAATAACAACAACAACAACAACCTGTTGTGTGACTCTAAGGATGCTATATTAGATGTTCAAGATTAATAAATAAGTAAATTTTTTATTATAAATATTGGCTGGTGGTCGTTTGACGTGATTTCCTTTGCCCCATTGTTATGACTGATTTTGGTCGTCTTAAGGGCCATAGAAATAGTCCTGTTTCACCTGAGAAACTCACGTAAAATCAGACTTGAGACGCCGTGCAGAGAAATAAACGCATCTTGAGTACTGCCGGAAGCCTCTCGCTTCAGAACGTATCACGTGAGAGCTGATCAGCTGAGACCAGTATCACGCAGAGCAGGGGTGCTCAAACGGTCGATCGCGATCGACAAGTCGATCGCGTTTTTGAGTAGATCTCGAGAAGAAAAAAAATTTTAATAAGTAGGTAGGTAACTAATAAAATAACACTGCTTGCGGAAAAAAGTGGCTTTATCAAAGGAACGCGCGGCACTTGTCAAAGAAAAGCCGCGTTGTTTCTAGACTAGACAGTGGAGTCTAGTCTAGAAACAACGAGAGACAGTACAGTCTAGTTTCGGGCGGCGCGTTTGACGGGAACATTCGAGACTTTCGTTCACGCCGATATAAATGTTGCGCCTGCAGGAATTGGAGTCATTCTGAATTGTAACTTGATGGCGATACTACGTCGATAAGTACAAAGTTTATTATTAAATAGTGGAAAATGAGTGCAGTGAAGAAATCTAAAACGTATCATTTTAATAAGGATTGGGAGGAAGAATTTTTCTTTTGTATGGTGAAGGATAAGTGCATTTGTGTTATTTGTCGTGCGTCAGTTGCAATACCTAAGCGTGGTAACTTAGAGAGGCATCATAAAACGGTTCATAAAAACTATGAAAAGGATTTTCCGCCACAGAGTGAATTAAGAAAACTAAAGGTACGTGATTTGATATCTTGTTTGAAAAAAGAACAATCCATGTTCACAAGACCAGTCAAACAATCAAAAGCTGCTACGATCGCGTCATTTAAAATATCTCATATATTGGCGAAACACAAGAAACCATTCGAAGATGGATCGGTGGTGAAGGAAGCATTTATTGAAGCGGGTGAGACTTTATTTGGAGATTTTAAAAATAAAACAGAAATCATGTCTGCTATTAGAGAACTTCAGTTATCTCGTCCGACTGTCACAAGGCGTATTGAAGTCATGAGCCAGGACATCGCAGATAAACTAAAACATGATATCATGGAATGTACATACTTTTCTTTACAGTTCGACGAATCCACCGATATGACAGACACTGCCCAGCTGTGTATTTTTATTCGGATGGTATTCAATGACATGTTGGCTAAGGAAGAATTTTTGACAATCATACCTCTGAAGGGGAAGACCCGTGGCGAAGATATATTTGACGTTTTCTTCAATTTTGTAAAAAACTACGAGCTACCAATATATAAATTAGTGTGCATTACAACCGATGGAGCACCAGCAATGACTGGAAACAAAAACGGTTTTGTGGCATTGTGTCGAGCTAATGAAGAATTCCCTTCATTTTTTTCATTCCATTGCATTATACATCAACAAGTTTTGTGTTCAAAAGTTTTAAACACGGAGGAAATTATGGGCATTGCGACAAAAATTGTGAATTCCATCCGTGCACGTAGCTTGCAACGGCGGCTCTTTCAGTTGCAGTTGGAAGATAGGGAGTCAGCTGAACACACTGATTTAGTTCTTCACACGGACGTCAGGTGGTTGAGTCGCGGAAAATTCCTAGAAAGGTTTCAAGAATTATTGCCCGAAATAACAGCTTTTCTAGACGAAAGAGGTGATGACACTCAGATTTTGAAAAACGAAAAATGGCTAAATGATTTGGCATTTTTGACTGACATCACAATGCACTTAAACACCGTTAACTTGGAGCTTCAAGGTAAAGGAAAAACTATTATTGAGATGATTAGCGCAGTAAACGCATTCAAAAGTAAATTGCAACTTATGATAGATCAACTGAAAAGAAAGGATCTGAAACATTTTCCGTCTTTGAAAGCAAGGATTCCTCAGTTGAATTATGATACGTATGAGGCTGAATTATCAAATATTTTGGGACAATTCGAAATGCGTTTTCATGATTGCAGTAAATTGGAAAATATAGCATCATTTATGAGTTATCCTTTTTCATGTAAAAACATTGAGGAATTAGCTACTGAAATAGCCAGTCAGTTTAATATGAACTCATGTTCTGTTGAAAATGAGTTGGTGCAGATTATATCAGATATACATCTCAAAGCTACAGCATCTGATACAAATTTCTGGTGTTTTATATCTGAAGATAAATATCCGAATGTAAGGCAAATCGCCCTTCAACTGACGGCATTTTTTGGGTCAACTTACTTGTGCGAGTCTGCATTTTCTGAAATGAAGATAATTAAGTCAAAATATCGCAATCGACTAACTGACGATCATATGTCATCATGCTTGCGATTAGCACTCAGTGGTTACGTACCATCTTATGAAAAGTATGCTGAAAACATGCAGTGCCACGCTTCAACATCCAAAGCCACTCCTTAGTAACTCTTTTGTTTTGTAACAACCAATAAACTCGCAATTTTGAATAACTATGAGTTTTTTCATTGATATTGTAGAGAAGAACCTAACTAAACCTAACCCAAACCTTGACTAAAATAATGTACCTATACTGCGCAGAAAGCTAATATCTATATATGCTACGGTACGCCCTACCTAGGTAGGTAGGGTGTATCGTGTATGTACGACAACCCTGCATCACACACACTTGCAGTCTCTCAGAGTCGATCGTAAGTAGTCTAAAAATATTGAGGTAGATCGCCAGCAGTTCAAGTTTGAGCACCCCTGACGCAGAGTAATAGTCGAGTCTCAAGTCGAGATTCCCAGCGTGCATAGTAATAGTCGCTGAAACTCGACTTGAGAGCCGTTTGAAGTAGGGAAAATCTCGTTTCACGCAGGTGCAGTCTGGGGACGACTCAAGATCGCGTTCTATTGACAGCATATTTAGCTTATCACCCTTATTGTACACAATATACAATCCTAATCGACAGTGGGGGGCAGTCATTAGATGCATTGGTCGATAAGGATTCAGAAAATAATAAACACCAGAAACATTCAACAAAGAAATCCTCTTAATTAAGGCAAATTCTGCGCTTCAGCCGTAGGCAGCGTCCTAACAGTAACCTTTGTGTCCAGGTAATACGTTCAAGCGCAGCGACTTGGTACGTAGAAAGTTTAGCTTTGTGGTAGCGTGCCGGCTTTATGTTCCAAAGGTCCTGACTTCAAACACTCACCGGCAAGAATTTTTTTTTTCTTGGGTATCATTTTCGAAATCTGCATCCCTTAACAATTTAAAAAAAATTAAGCAAAACAGGTGTATATTATTTAAGTTATATGTGGGTTTACTCCTGTTTTGGCTAAATTTTTTAGTAAGATTACTTGGAATTATAGCTTCCTTGCTTAAAATACAATCCGTTTCACCAGCAGACATGAACCTAATTCTATCAAACTCTGACACAAGTTTAATACGACTAGTGCACATATTTTACATCAATAAAATTAAATTGTTTGTATAGAGTCAGTGGGTCAGTTTTTTGTTTGTTTCTGTTTTATTTGCATTACATACTGAAAAAATAGGATAATTTAGAGAGTAAAGCCATTCTAAAAAAAGGAATGATTCAATGTGAAAAGCTAATGTTTAAGGAAAAAATAAGTTAGAACTGTTAAATAAATATGTTAGGCCTATGTTTTTAAAGTGAGAAATGGCTAAGTTAAACCGCTTATTTACCAACTACTGCAGATGTAAATATCAGCAACTGTCGGACTGTTTATTTTTATTATTAATGTTTGTCATTCTCGTTTGTTGAATACACAAAAATAATTAGCTAAAATATAAACAACGCCACCTTATAACCCCGTTAAAACAGAATAATTTAAATACAACCTAAGAAGTCTAAGCCTAAGAAATAGTAATTAGATTAGTTATTAAAATTAATTGTATCTTTTATTAAGTTTTATATGTAAAAAAACACATTATTGTTAACAAAGTGTAATTTAAACCAAATTCACTTAAAAGACGAAAATAAATCTGCAGCTCTCGTGACACTTATTGTTTATATTATTTGGTTTAAATAAACAAATATCTTATAATTATATTACAGTTCACAACCATGTTTATTTATGTTTCTTGTAATATTATTATTATACTCAAGTGCCTTAATTAATTACATTATTATATTTAAGTATATTTCCGTTCCTAAATTCCTTAATATTTCAGTCCCGACCATAGTATAGGCCTAAATATAATTGTCCAAATTCATAATAATTTAAAATTGGAATCACAATATATGGCGATATTTGCGAAAAATCTTAACATGTATTCCATTTAATCTCTTTTTATATCTTCCATTTTACTAGTTTCTATGTACAAAGATACAAAAGGAAAGACCTTATTGCCAACGAATGTTGTGAAATTGCAGACGACAGACCAACCAAACAAGCCTAGGGGGCGGCTATTGTAGCACCATCTGTTGGCGAAGGCTGTAACTTACCTCCACTGCCTTCTATTCTCAGCTTCTTAACACGCGTGCTCAAGGTTTATAGGAAAACAGCGCATCAGATCCTGTATCGCCAGAGTGCGGGATCACGTATTACTTGAGTAAATTATCAGCTGAGAAGAGCTTGAAACGGGACTATTACTCTGTCCTCATCTCAAGATGAGAATGCATACTTGAGAGCTACTCAGGTGATACGCTCTTGAGATGAGATCTGAGTACTGTCTATTACTGTGGCCCCTAGGTGCTCTCAACCTGACAAGAGAAGCTCAGAAACGATCGCAGAAAGCCCAGGATGCAGCTGATGCTACAGAGAGAGATGTAGCTGATTCTGAAAGACAGTACAAGAGAACTGAGGCCATTTTAAACCGTACAGCAGACGAACATAAGGAGGCTCTCAACAGAGAATCCAATAGACTCAAGGAACTTGATACTCAAATTCCTGATTTGAACGAACTCGTAAGTATTCTTGAAATTTACCTTCCCTGTTGCTGTTTTTGGAATGTCTTAGAATCTGGCAACATTTTAGATGGTGTAGTACATGAAGGGTCCATGGAAATAATATGTTAAGTCACTTTTTATAAAATTTTCAGGAGAGCTTTCAGTCCCAGATTTCCACTGTATGTATAATAATAATAAAAATATATTGTAATACACTTTATTTTTATTTTCAATGGATACACTTTTTAAGGAGAGCAATTTTTAATTTTGAAACTCTACAAAAGCTATACAGCTTCACATACAGTCGATTTTGGATCATTCAAACTTCTTTTTTTTAATTTGAAATTGTGCATAATTCGAACTTTTAGCATGGTCCCTTGACATCCCTATACACAAATTAAATGTTTTAAATTCGAAATTGAGAATAGTTAAAGAAAATAGATATAAATTTTAAAATAAATTAATTTATTTCTGATTTAGTTATTTTAAACTGCTTTGCTACAATTAGACATACACTGTCCTAATGTCAGAAACAAACAAACAAACAAACAAACAAAATCAATACAAACAAAAAAGGAAAGAACATGCTAAGTCAGTTTTTATGAATTTTACAAAACTAATGGTACCACAATATCACAACTCATTATATTTGTTGCAAGAGAATACAGTATAAATAAATGAGTTAGTTATCTTTAGCAGTTCTGCTGCTATTTGGTATACATTAACCTAATTTGAACAAAAAAGAGATAGAATATGCTAAGTTTTGGTGCCTGATGGTATATTGGTTTCATTTACAGCCTCTGATTCAGACATTATGTAGAAATTAATAACCCCAAAGACTTGCATATCTCTCTACAGTTCACTCAAGAATTATTTGTTGTAATAACATTGATGGAAAAGTGGAGGGAAATTAACACCAGCAATGTAGCTACATCAATACTGTGTTCTTTTCCATATTGCAATTGTCTCAACAATTTCTTTCTCTATACCCAATTAATTTTGCCTCTGTATCTTGACACTCAGCAGGCTTTTTCCCCTTCTGAGTGCTAGAATGATAGTTTACTCTATGAGCTAACAGATGGCATAAAATATTGATTTAAAGGTGACCTAGTATGTTCTTCACTTGTAAAAGGGATCTACATTTCCACTTCCTAAGATCTGTTTTTTCTCAAATTTGTGTTTATTGTAAACAAAAAGCCTCAATGTTTGTCTCACTTTAATATACGGTTTTATCTACTTAAGGCAAGCTATACTTACTGGGTGCATGTGTAAACAGAAGTAACTCCAAAAACTTAATTTTGTGATAATTCAATTTTAATCTTTCTCTGAATAATTGAAGAATGTGCATTGAAAATAAAGCTAAGTATAGTGGAGTATCTGTTCTGGTAACTAAGCCCAACAAAAATTTTTCTATTATCTCCTTATTACTCCAGCTGTGAATATTATCTTTCGAACAAGGAAAATATTTGATGTTATGCAATATTGCATGTCTTTTAGAAAATATTTCATAATTTACAGGATTTTTTAATTTTAAGGAGAATCTGCTGCATACATCCACAAATTCACCGTGCGCAAAGAGCTGTTAATCACTATAGTTTTATGAGATAAACATGGTAGTGAAAGAGAGATATCTGATAAAACTTTATTGCACAATGAGTAAATAATGATTTTAATAACTCCGAGCAAACCTCTTTTTTCACAGTGTCCCGCAGAGAATGAGCTTATGCACGGGTGCCCACAAGGGGGCTAAGACATAAGAGTGTGTCATTGAAATTTCTGGGGGTTGCATATTGTTGCAAAATTAGCATTTTATTGTTCAGACAATAACGGTAAAGTTTTATAACTTCAAAAGGTAATAAGCAGGGCCCGGATTTTGATGACATGTCATCTTTTAACTGGTACATCATGGACGTTGCCCACTAGTGCGGATATTCTGTCCATGACTCCTAGATTATAAAAATAGTAATTTTTAAAGTCACTTTTTGGTCATTTTTCTCTATTTGTAATTTTTGGGTCATTTTTAAAACTTAAGGTCATTACAGGGTCATTTTTGGTCATTTTACAGTCTTTTTTCCCTACATTTCATTTTTAGGTAATTTTATTATTTGAAGTCATTATCTCATTTTGTGTTTTTTCCTGCATTATATAGGCCTAGAGTATTTGTGAATTTACGTAGGCCTACTCTAAATAAGCTTAAATAAATAGATCTTGTTATAATTTTAATTTGGATACAGAAAGACAGTGTTTGCTGTTTGCATTTAACTGTATATACCAATTAACTAATTACAAACCCATAATTGTGTTAACAACATAATATATTGTAGAATACACACAAATGTGATGAACAAACTAGTATTTTCATACAAATTTTTGGGTAATTTTCTTTAGTTTTTGGGTCTTTTTTTGTATTTTACGATCATTTTATAGCTCATTTTTTAAGTATTTTTAGGTCATCAAAATCCGGGCCCTGGTAATAAGCATCTCTTCTGTTATTCCACTGTTTGTAAGGGGTTACTTTTCATGAGGTTGGAGTGATATGCAGTAGGGGAAGGTTACTTTTCATGAAATTTGGATTGTGAGTCACGAAGCTAGGGGGGATGGGCACCCCTGGCCTATGGTTGCACTTAATGCATAACTAAATACCTTTGAATCTGCTAACTTTTTTTATTTTTAATTGGCTGTATAAATGATACTTGTACAGTTGTACCCTCTTCATTATGTAAGTAGGCTTAAATGACTGGTCCCTTTAGTGAGATAAGACTGAATACCTGACATTTACTGGTTTCTGTGTGCAATAAGAACCCATATAAGAGCAAATGGACTGTAGCTGCAGAACAGAATTGATATCTCAGGGTCAGAGAATTTCAGTATTGACTTTTATCATTGCCGTTATCAATTATCTTAAATTTCATAATTAGCCTATAAATTCTGAAAAGTATGTAATGGATGTTACCAGTGAATTCAGTATATTGCTCAAAAATTATATTTGTGTGTGAATAACATGTTGTAATTAGAGGAATAAACACATTTGTAATGATTATTGAATGAATATTGATGTCTGTTATCTCTCTTTTTCTCTGATATGATACTGATCTCTGTGTTGTTTAAAATTTATACAGTAACTGTTAGCACATATTGTGACCTTCCAATCGTATATGTTATTTAAAACCTTTGTTAGTGGAATATAGATGTATCCACAGGTAACAAGCTTGCAAGTTTAATTCCTTAGTTTCATATTTAGCACAATTACTTTTTAATATAGTTTATCATGGAGTCTCTAGTTGTCACTGTTTACCAAGCATGCTAGTTTTAGTAAGTTCCAGATAGAACAGATGGCTGTATATTAGAATGAACGTAATACTGTGTGCATGTGTCCACCTGTGGATACTGTATATCCATTTTCCATAATTGAAAAAATAGCTGGCTTGACTATTTAAAAAAAAATCTTACATAACTATGTAAACATTGCCTTAATTGTATTCCTTTAAATCTAGATACAAGAAAATATAAACTAAACTATCCCATATTACTCTTACTACAATTCCCATGTTGTAAATTAATACAAGGTGCATCTGCTCATGTCACAAAACCGGGCACACCTGCCAAAAGATTAATATTACAGGGAAGCAAGAAGATGAACTTTTACTCTGTTGATGAAGAGAAAGAAAACTGATGTGATTTAAGATTTGATCATGTGTTAACAGGTGTGCGACAAAAGGGGGGACCCATGCAATGCCCTGTGTGGAGGTGCTGGTTGTGGAGTGTGTGGAGGTCTCTCTTGTGAATATGGAGCTGTGACAAAGGCGGAGCGGGCACTAGGCGTTGCCAAGGATGCTGAGAAAGCTATTCGAGGGAAGGAAACCGATGCAGAAGAATTGCTCAGAGGGGTAATTATCAGTTTTTACAAGTTTTTACTCATTGGCATCACCTTCCTCTTGTTCGAAAGGCTTCCAGACTAAACTGTATTTATTATTAAACCTTGTGCATTTTTGTTTTGATAGAGACAATGACTGGATGAAGGGTACAGTAAACCCTCACTATTCCAAAGTTCACTAATTTGAACTGCTTTTCAATTCTACAAAATACTGTACACATATATTATTTTGTGTTCGTGTCATAATGTGATATTACCTTTGCTTCAACATCAGGCAGATGGTAGCAGCAAATAACTGATACAGTACAGTGTCATTCTATTGTCTAGTACTGGTATTCATTTAAACATCAGGGGAACCACCTCCTTTTGAGTTCTCTTTTCTATACTGTGTAAAATAATAGTGTCATAATTTTGTTTATTAACATTATTTATTTGACTGTAACAAAATTAAAACATTCGTTCAGGTTTGGCTTAATTGAAATGAGAAAACCAAAAATCAAACAAATAAAGTACAACAATTTTGAGCAACAAGTTTCAAACCTTATAAAATAATTTTAAAATGAATAATGAAACAATAAAATGTTCACCTTCCTCATTTAAAAGTCATTTTATCTAGTGGGTTTGTTGAGCCCCCTTCAAAGTCCATAAAACAGAAAATCTTTGGAGTCCTAGTGTTAAAAGAAAGAACCACATCTATACCGGTACTGCAGAAAAGTTTGCACTTACAGACCAAAAAATTCATACTGTATACCTTGTGTGAAAGGAGGAGAATGTAAATTGAGATACACAAAATATACAGTATGAAATTACACAAACTAATGATAATATTAATATATAATTATTTGTGAATTCTGAGTTGTTTTGTAAGTATACTGGAATTATTTGAGAAACCTGCTGTTTTAGATATCACAGGCTCAGTATGAAACAGTAGCAGCTAGGAGTTTGGCTAAGGACGCTTACAACGCAGCCTTGCAAGCAAGCAACAGTTCAGAAAGCATGCTTCATGAGAGAGCAGATCTGGTCGACAAACTAGCTGAGTTTCACAATACACCGGGATCAACCCCAACTGATATAAGAAATCTTGCTCTAGATGTAAGTATTCTAGTGTATAATTTCTTGAACTCTCGAAGAGCTGCAATGGGAAATACAAACTTTATCCCTGAATATGTTGAACAATAGCAGTATTTTCTAACTCCTGTTAGCCCACTCAAATTTCCTTTGTACAGTAATTCCTTAGATAGTTATCAGGATGTGTTCATATACATAATTATAATGGGTCTCAAAATTCACATTATTATGTGATATGACAAAGAAAGGCAATTTTCTTCATAAGAATCAAATTTAAATCACAAGTTAGGCTTAAACTGAAGTAATGAAACAAACAAACAAAAAAAGACAAAGAAAATGATGAACTGTAATCTTAAAGTTGTTGCATTCAAGGAATTTCTTTTCTTAGGGAACAAAATTTGTCCCTGCATAATTACCTTAAGAAGAATTTAAGTTAATTCCCATTTTTAGGAACCCTGCTTTGAAGAGATTCCTGCTTCTAAGCAATAAATATTTTAAGACTTTATAATAGTGAATTTCTAAATTGGTGAAACAAACTAATCAGTAGATCTCAGCTGATGATGGATGCAAAGAGAATGCTTTGAAACATATGTTTTACTTGCTATCATTGTGTGGAGCAGAATGCTGAAAAGTTCAATGCATAATATTGATACTTCACAATGTTTTCCCGGTTAATTTATTCAAACCTAGGTAAGTTCTTTTCTTTTTTAAAAATAGCAAAACATCCATTTAAAGTAAAAAATGCTGTCTTTCCTATAGATCATTAAATTTGGATTCCAGTGAATTCAAAGCTGTGTGTGCTAGGTTGAAATGTGTAGGTTATATTCTAGTTATTAGATCATTTATTCAATTTTCATGAAATAGTTCTCCATCCAAAAAAGGTTAAGCATTCTGCATTAAATATTTTAATCTAATTTAATAGAAAATATATCTTCCTACACATGAAAGCACATTTTTTTATTGTGGATCCTATCAATATGATGTTAGTTACACGTGGAACATCTTTAAATTGGATATATAAACTTTGCAGACGCTGAAAAAGGACATCAAGCTGAAACCTGAAGAAATCACAAGCCTCACAAGTAGTATTAATGATACTGTTGCATCACTCAAGGACATTGATACAATTCTGCAAGATACAAGTGATGATCTGGAATTAGCAAAGCAGCTGAAAGCACTGGCTGACAGGACTAAGTAAGTTAATGCGTTTTCTTTTACTCATCATGTTTGTTACCTATATACAGAAAATACCATATTTACTTGCATAAGGGATACCCTTGCATAATGGACGCACCCCAATTTTTCGCATAAAAAAAATAAAAATTCCCCGCGTAATAGACACATCTTATTTTTAACAGAACATCGTTAGTAATATATAAAGTAAGATTGGATGACCTGATTATTTTTAAATTCAAGTTTTTGAACAACAATGCATAGAAACTATAATCACGATTGGTTCTTATTATGGCACAAAATAATGTATACTCAACGATTGTTGATTAATGTCGCAGTATTCTCAGAATATCTGCAGTAGATAGTTCGTGTTGATAAACTTGTGTTTGGAGAATAAATAAAAACCCACCAGAATATTCAAGTTATACATCGAGTTTTAGGCTGAAAGTTATCAAATTCGTGGAAGAACACTGTAACAGAGCCACTGGACGAGAATTTACCGTGTCTGAGTATAATGTGCATACTTTTCTTGTCTGTTGATGCAACTGTTCACTATCAATTGTCATATGTGCAATACAATTGATATATAAATTAGTTGGAGCAAGACCTTGGTCACGGCTGCTCTATCGATATTTATGCTATCAATTGTTAGCCGGCACATCTTTTAATATGTGTTTCTTTCACTCATTTTTTTTCCGTACATAAAAAATGCATCCTAGTTTTTTGTTATAAAAATCTGGGGAAAAAGTGTGGCTATTACACAGGTAAATATGGTATTACACTCAGTGAGGGAAGTGAGGCAGTATGCACTGGTATGAAATACCAGCACTGGTTTTAAAGGTCCAGTGGCATACCATCACTGAAAATAAAAATAAAATTTCCTTTGTAGCAAAGAGTAGACCGTATTATTTGTATGAATCATAATGCAATTACTTTTCACAATCATTCATCCACTGGCTACCGGTAGCCATTACCAATATAGAAGTCTGTGACCAGTAAGTTGCAATGGCCTTTCTCACAATCATTCATCCACTGGCTACCGGTAGCCGTTACCAATATAGAAGTCTGCGACCAGTAAGTTGCAGTGGCCTATGTTGGGATCTTAAAGACAATAGGCCTACCGCTAGATTTGATGCTTTTAAAAATTTCTTGGTAACAAAGTATTGTAACTTTTATATTTTTTAAATAGTTATTAAATTCTTTTAAAATATCCCTATTGAAATAAATAAAGGTCTGTCGATCAACAGCACAAGATGTTCGTAACTTTTGTGCTCCTGCTTGGAAGTCATCTATAAAACAAGGTAGACAAGTAAAGGGATGCACCAAACTCGATAAGGTTACCAATGAAAAAATAAGGGAGGAACTAAAAGTAGAGCCTTTAAACGATAAAGTAATGACAAAAATGGATTGAGCATATGAATCGAATGAGTGAGGGATTGCGAAGACCGGGTCACGTTTATCAGTGAGAGAGTGACTCAGTCTGTACCCGGGCCTAAGCATGCACAGAAGGCTTTGATGATCCCAATAGGTCTGTTCCATTAGTAAGTAAGATGAAGAATGACGTTGTACGCATATGTCGTGCACCATAACTGACAATGTGTGCATGTGTCGTGATATAGGACAGTACATGAATTGACTGTAGGAACAAACCTGTAGTCTTCTGTTTAATATGAATTTATTTATATATAAAAGTTAATGACCCAGTGGCCTGCATTTGTGTTGATTTCAATAACATTATTGTGATGATACATAGTCCTCTTATTTTATTTTATAGCATTCTTATTAATAACTTACTAATAATACACATCAGAAGAATATATTGCGGGTGCGCGGGCAAAGAGAATTAAGTCTACTTTCTTGTTACTGAGAATTAGAGTGACTTAACACACTTTACCCGCCCAACATCGCTTTAGAGATAGATAAACCCATGAGGCACACATCCATAACTACCGTACATTTTTGAATATGACTTACTGGACTTAACACAAATGTAGAGAACATTTTTATCTATTTCTCTGTGGACATATCTCAATTTTTGAGGATGGTGGACTTAACTCTCTTTGCCCGTGCACCCCCGAATTATAATTATTTAAAGAAGTAATATATCTCTGGAACTGTAAATTATAAAGTGAAAGGAAGAGATATTCATTCTACATGTAAGCCATTTCGATTTCTTCCTATCTTACCTTATTTAATATGCAAACTGCTGTGTAAGTCAACTTGATGTGTTTTTTTAAATATTAATTATTATATTAATAAATTCAGTACCATTATTATCGAGGCCTAATGCATGAAAAAAGCAAAAATGAGACTTAAGAGCCCAGCGCATCTGATGTTTGCAGCCATGTGGCTACACTGCTAGTCACTGGAACTCCCTATTCCCTACTCCCTACTCCCTACAGTTGGGAGAGTTTCACGGGTCACTAGTGACATAGTCATGCTCGGATGGGTCCCAGGTATCAGCAAGACCGTGCCTGCATGCAAGCAGCACAGTGTACTGAAGCTTCTCTCCCCACTACCTTTGCTACCAAAGTAGTGACTTGAGCTGAAGTTGGACCCCGGTACGAGTGTGATTCTTGCGGGAAATGTCTGTCTCTACTACATAGCACAGGTGTAATCTGTATATTCTTGCTTATTTTGAGAGTAAATTGCTCAGAACCTTAATATTCTTAATTTGTGTGTGTTTTTTAAGTATCATGTAAGTTTCTTCCATTCATGTATAAGATTTTGTTTTGTATTAATTAATTTGAAAATTTATTAATTCAGTTTAGGTTACAGGCATGTTTTGTTACAGTATTTGTTTTATAATTTTAATCTTTTTAACATTCTTATGATTTGACTATGATTATGATTACTGATACATTATATGGTTTTAAATAATGTTAACATTCAGTTAAGCTCAAATTTGTGAATACTTAATTGTACAGTGAATGAAGTGACTCATTTTGTTTGCCAATTTATGAAAAGGTGCTTGATAATTACAGAAAAGTAAATAAGTAATTAGAATAGTAGGCCTAATTTGAGGTTATAAATTGTGAATTAAAACATAATTGTAAATAATATCAATGTATTAATTTATCTATTAGGAATACCTTGGTGTCTGTTTATTAAGATTACCCTACATTTTCTTTGAGAATTCACTTTCACCTCATCTAATTCAAGGGGAAGCCTAAAGGATTAATGGAATATGGTGTACTTGCAGAATGCATGCAGAGGGTATTCTGGACACGGCCCAGAGAGTCGTCACAGCCCTCAATGAAGCTCAGGATGCTCAAGAGAAGGCAGAAGGGGCTATACACAAAGCTCATGATGATATATCAGCAGCAGAAAGGGATCTTGCTCAGGTTTGTCTCTTTGGTAAATTTACATTAGAAAATGAAGCACAAATCTAGCGAAAACATTTTAAGAGTTCTTTCTGGAATATACCAGTGTTATTCATTGTAGTTGTTCAAGGGACGAATTTTACAATAATTACTCAGCTCTAAGACCACCTTATTTTCCATAATTTGGTGTTTTAAAGTGGGAGGGGGTGGATTGGGGGTGGTTAATATTTAATACGAGTACCAGTATGTTGTAAGCAAGAGTGAACTACTTTATTAAAAAAGCAGATAACAAAATACTTTAAAACATTCAATTCCGATTAATAGCATAAACAGTCATAACTAAGGTACATACAAAATGGCCGCCATCACATGTTTGGCACATGTGCATGCACCGCTGAATGAACTGCAGTTACACTGTTGCCACATCTACCTGAAAAGAAAAAAGAATTCTAATTCCGCATGCCTGTTAACTGTTCCAGTAACGAACCCCTTTCGCTTGTTCATCGAACTTTCTACCTGCAGCTATGAGACTATTTTGCTTCACATACGCCACTATGCTTAATTTCCAAGATGCAGAATAACTAATTTTTTGATCAGTAATTTTCACATGCCACTTGTCTGTCTGCTTTCAAATTAAACACTGACCACCCTGTACCATGGACCACATGCTCACAAAACCCGCTGCTGCGATATGTTGTGGATGAAACTGGGAGGAGAAGAGTCATGCAGCTGGAAAGTCAGGGTTAAGGAGGTAGCTAAAGAATTTACCACTTTATTCCATCAAAAGAATGTCCAGCGTTGCCACATTCGTCCAAATTTGAAACTTTGGTTTTCACATTTAATTTTTTTTTTCGCAAGTTAGTACTTTGCGACTCACCCTGCTCCCCTTTCCACTTGCCACTCGCCTGGCCGCTTCCCCACCTGACCGCTTGCCGCATGCTGCTTCAACGCAGCACATGCCGCCATGCCTGCAGTCGCTGCTCAACGCCAGTAATGCATAGTTGCAATTGACATGTCATCTAATAATTCACAATAAAAAAAGACCCTTGCACCTCCACATAATATTTCACAATAAAAAAAGACCCTTGCACCTCCACATAATATTTCATATTTATAAAAAACGACCCTTGCAACAAAATAGGCTATTTCACAATACAAAAATACGCTTGTACCATACATAATATTTCACAATTATAAAAACCGCCGTATTGTAACATTAAATATGGCTTAATTCCCTTGTACCAGATTATAAAAACCGATTCTTGAGTTAAAACTCATGAAATCCCCCTAACATAACTCTAATATACGAAAGCTTCCTTCAGTGCTCAACATTCACTCGTAGCGTAGTGGTCAAGACTCCTAGCTATAATGATAGGGGTCCCGAGTTCAAACCCCGGTCGATCCAAAATTTACTATTAGGATTAGGTCTCAAATAGGTAGGTGGGGTGAAGAGGAAGAGAGAAAGGAGACGGTAAAGGAAGAGAAGAAGAGAATAAAGAAGAAACAAATTATTTTTTCTGTTTCATCAGTTCATTAAGAGATGGCTCTACCGTCACTGCTAGTAGTTCAAATGCCGCCACTAGGGGAGGGATTGAGAGTAGGGGTGGGGGACTCGGGTGAGTCGCAATATACCATTTTCCCTTTTCCCTTTTTTTTTTTTTTTTTTTTTCAAATTATGGATTAAAATATTATGGGGGTCTTATGGGCGAGGGGGTCCTATAGCCAAATAAACATGGTATGTTCATACCTTCTGCAGACTCAAATTCACAAAATATTGAGACTTATGTATTGTTCGTTAGTAATACACAAATTAAGGGAAGTTGAATGCAGGAATATGAAAACTGTAAGTAGAGAGGGTGACTAACTTATACGTCCCAGTTTTATCAGGAGGGTCCCAGGTTTGAGCGCACTGTCTCGGTGTCCAAGAACAGTTTCCAGGACATGTGAAAGACCTTTTTTTGAGTTGTTACTTCTGCTAAAAGAAATATAAGTGATATAATAATATTTTTTGTGCAGTGGTTTGTTTTAATCTGCTAGATAGTGACACAATGTGTAACAAGAAACTTGATTGTAGGCTTAATTATTTTTGTGATAATTTGTTACTGCCATGGATTAAGTTGACATGTGGCTGAAATTAATACTGTTTCCACCAGGTGACTTGTGTCTGTTACTGTCTACTGGTTTGTTAAGTTTTGCATGAGTGTAGTTTGTTCTCAATTTGCAGTGAAGATCACTAAAAGAAAATGTGTATACAGTGATGTTCTGAAGACAGATTTTCCTTTTATAAGAGAGACAAAGGGAAGAAAAATCAGGAGCTCTTAAAGCAAATTAATCGTTCTGTAAAGTACAAAAGAGAGTAATGACTACTTGAGTAATTAATGCCCATAGTTGATCTCCAAGTGCTTTATTATTTTTAAAATTGTAACAATTTGCAAGTTTTATATATAAAAAATAATGTGCTGAAATAAAGAATACAGTGCAAAAGTAGAAATATTGTATTGTTCGGTAAGGTGTTCCATTGAGGGCCAGTTGTATAAACATGTAAACTGTAGTTGTCATGCAAAATTAACTTTCAGTTACATTTAACTACCTTTCTTTGTTGTATAAACATTAATCCAGGTTTATCTCTGTTCACATTTCATGTGAATATTTTTTCTTAACTTTTTGTGTATCATTGTGCGTCGTCTAAGTTGCACAATCTTCGATGTGTAATTCTACTAATGACGTTTGCTGGCCGCCGTGCACTATTTCTTGCGCGGAATCACACGGGTTGGGGGAATATTACTCTTAGATTGTTCTAGTTTGTACTGATCAATGTTCCCCACCCCCCTCTAGACCTTTCCATTAGCGGACTTATACATATTCTAGGGGCGGTGAAAAAGTAGTCTGCCTGCCCTCAGTATGTTCTCAAGCTCTGTGTGGTACGCTCTCGCCTGGTCTACTAGTAGCATCGTTAAGTCGCAGTCTGAGCCTTGGCATCGAAGGATCTTTTCTCTACTCAAACTCGCAAGCACACTCTCGCCTTGTCTACCAATTCTACATACTCTCAAGTACTCTCGTCTCGTCTACTAGTAGCAGTCATCAGGTCAAGTTCAAGGACTCAGTTTCTAGAAGGGCTCGCTACGGAAGAAGTTCTTCATTGCAAAAATACTCGCAAAGGTCTTATTCAAACATCGCAGTATTCTCTCATCTCGACTACTAGTAACAGTAAGTTCAGTCTCGCTAAAGGGTGCTCAGGAAGAACTTCTACATTGCACGAACTCTCTCTTCATGTACTGTTGAATAATTAACTTTCATGTTAGTTATCTCGAAGAACTCTTATATTGTAGTCTTCTATAGTGCAAGATCTACAATTCTACAATACGTCTTGTCTAAAGCATTTTATTGAAAAGTGTAGTAATACTGTTAAGCGATACAGTCTGCCTTTTACAATAAAATATTCTGCTTAGCATCACTTGTGCACATCGGCACAGTATAAGTAACCATTTTGTATATTCTAAGTGATGAATATTGAACTCTGAACTCAAGCTTCTACTCTAAAAGAAGTTTTCCAAGATCGCAATTCACGTGGCTAGTCAGCCATTTTGTATAAGCAATTAAGGTCAAAGGACATTGGTGCTTATATTTCTTCATTCTATACTCAAGTGAACATTATTACGACTTTCATTTATTGCAAGTTAAAGGCAATTCTTGAATTAGAAACATTTGTGATCTTGAATTCAACTCGTATATGTGCAACGTGCTATACGAAGGAACATTTTCAAACATTCCTTGTATCAAAGAGCTTTCTCTCAGAAGAAGAAGCCATCGTCGGAACTCTGGCTGCCGTCGGAGAATTCCACTGCAAGAATACAGCTTTTCTCCCAGTGGGCAACCGACATCAGAAGCCTGGCCGCCGCTAGAGTTTTAGCTGCCCTCTTCATCGTCTGTGGATGGTTTGAGGGAGCTTGCCTAGAGACATCCCCTGTCCGGTTGGAGACGGAACAGGAGTCTGGCAAGGTTTATACTCCAATTCGCAAGGGAAACAGCCATCGCCTGCTTCTCTTCTTCCTGCCCTCGACCAGGGTTGGAAGGCAAAGCTGCTTGTCGGATGTGGTCATCAGTCGATGCTGTCTTGCTTGGAAGTCAGCATACAGCATGAAATTACTCAAGGGGAAAGAAACACCAAGCCAAAGATAAGTTCGCTAAGTTCCTTTCTTTCCTTTAAAACCCTCATTTGTATGTATGATAAATTTTGCAAGAGGCACAGTCAAAGCCTACTTGATGTTATCTGTTATTAATTTCAAAGCTTCATTTATTTCAGTAATTCTTTTTTCAAATAAGTTATATAAAGCAAAGAGTCTTTTATTTGTCTTGCTTAATGTTTACTGCTTGGAAGCTTATTACCAAGAGGGTAGAGATTTAATTTTCTTTATCTCCCAAAACGGAGATAAACCATTTTCATGCATTGTAAGTCAAAGGTATTTCTAAAATAAAACTCAGTGTTGGAAATTCATATGTACTTTTTGACGAATCCAGGCTATCCTTTCTCAAAGACGACCACACCAGACTTGCAGAAAATATTAACTGTTAGGGGCATATGGCGTATGGGACTTGGGACACTTGTTGACCCAACACGAAGTCAGTTCTGCATACGCCAATTGTTAACAAAGTTTTTTGGTAAACTCACCATGCCCAATCTTTATCATGTTTTTTGGTGACCCCGACTTGATATTTCAATTCATTATATTATTTATGTCGGACCAAAAAATAAATTACCAAATTCACCGCTATGCCCTCTAACATGTTTTTTGGTGACCCCGACGTGATATATGATAAATGTTTTCTGTTGTGCTATATTAGCTTCAGACAAGACCACTTTAGGGACAAGTGACCTGTGTGACGTCATTGCTTTATTTTGACACAATTCTAATATACTATCAATGTTTTCAGCTAATGGGTGTCTGGGTGATACATATTGTAATTGGTGTGCACGTATACTTGGCCCGCAAGGAGAGAATACAAGAAGAATCTATCAGCAAGACTCAAGTATCAACAAGCCTATGAAGCTGGTAGTATTCATCAAAGCAACCAAGCATTTCACTCATCAGTCAAGAAGACAAACTGTAAGTTATTTTGTATTAATGACCCCACATGTTCAGAGAAATTCCTAAAAGAGAGAAACTATTTTCTACTCACTAGTGTATCTTCTATATATGCACAATGTCAACTTCTGATAAATCAATGGAAGAACTAATAGCTGCTAGGGCTAATTATAAAGGGCGTGTAACACAATTTAAAAACTTTTTAGCTAGTTTAGAGCCTAGTGCGGAGAACATAAGTGTTCTAAAATTAAGACTAAAAAGGCTCGAACAAATCCTGGATAAATATGAGGACATTCAGTTTGAACTCGAACAGATAAACCCTGATCAAGCTAGGGATAGGGACGTATTTGAACAAACTTATTTTCAAGCTGTGGTCGCTGCTACAGACTTTATTAAGCAAAGCGAGCGGTTTGAAGAAATAGATGCAGTGCTTTCTCCACAAGCTGCTCCCCCGAAGCATTCTAGTGAACTCTTTAAGCCTATTTTGCCAAAATTTGAACTGCCTAAATTCTCCGGCAAGCAAGATGAGTGGGAAACCTTTTACGAACTTTTTTGTTCATTAGTGGACCAAAACAAAGCTTTGCCCCCAGTACAGAAACACCATTATCTAAGATTGTCATTATCTGGTCCCGCAGCTCAGTTACTAGAGTCTCTTCCAATAACGGGTGACAACTATTCAGTGGCGTGTTACCTATTAAAGCAAAGATATGACAATCCGCATCTGAACATACAGCGACATGTCCGAGCTCTCTTCGAACTTGAAGCTGTTAGAACAGAGAATGGCGCTGCTCTAAGGAACTTATTAGATAATGCGCAACGACAGGTTAGAGCGTTGCAAGCGCTAAAGGAACCTGTAGATCGTTGGGACACTCTTCTAATTTATCTCATAACCTCAAAGTTGGACCCTACTACTTTGCGAGAATGGGAAAAAGAAGTTATCTCAGAACATGCTTCTACTTTTAGCTCATTGTGTGATTTTCTGAACAGTAAGTGCAAGATGCTATTCTCATTGCAAAATGGTCATGAACATAGGGGGCAGAGGGCCCCTCCTGTTCAGTTTAACTCTTCTCGAGCTTATAATGTGGTAGATGCTTACCAGTGTCCCCTATGCAAGCAAAGCCATACCCTATACCAGTGTGACACGTTCAAGGACAAACCTGTGGAAGAACGTAGGACACATGTTCAAAAAAGTAAAAGGTGCTTTAACTGTTTGTCGTCAAGACATAATGTAAAAGCTTGTAAGTCAAATCGAAACTGTTTTCATTGCAATCAAAGACATCATACTTTATTGCATAGGCCTTCTCAAGATAAGTCGTCAGCTCAAACGGCTTATGTAGTGAAGAAGAGAAAACAGTCAGGCCAACAGAGAAGGAAAACTTCTGTTACAAAGAATCCTGCTTCCCACATCAAAACTGCATCTCAACCTAGTATTCCTAGTAATGGTGAGAGCAAGGAGGTCCAAAGCTTAAATCATAACACTACGACCATCCGAGGCTCTCATGTTCTTTTGTCTACTGCTGTAGTCCAGATCCAGGATTCCAAGGGGCAGTGGATACCAGCCAGATGCCTACTGGATTCTGCTGCCACTCATGATTTCATCAGTAAGGAGTTTGCTACTCAGCTGAACATTACACGGACTAAAACTGATGTCACTGTTACTGGCATAAACAAAAAGAGCACAGAGGCTCTGAGTTATGTCAAGATCAAATTAAAGGATTCTTATGGTGGCAAGTTTCGCTTTAATTTGAATTGTTTAGTCATAGATCACATAGGATCTAATATTCCTTCCAGTTCGTTTCCAGTGAGAGACTGGAAAATTCCCAAAACTCTCCAATTGGCAGACCCAGCATTTAACCAGAAAGCACCAGGGGATATATTGTTGGGAGCGGAGATGTTTTGGAAAGTGCTCATGAATCAAAGCCAGCAAATACAACCCGGAATTCTAGCGAGACGTACCAAGCTGGGTTGGATTTTCACTGGAAAATTTACTTCTTCAAAACCCTCTCAGAAAAAGCAACAATGCCATTTCACAGATTGTGTGCTACAAGACAAGGTGGACAAATTCTGGGAATTCGAAGAAGTGACTTCATCACAAGTGCCACGCACCCCTAACTCTCTTCCCTTAGTGGAAACTAAACCTGCCGCTCTGAAAAGTCTTGTATTCTATAGTAACAGGTTTAGAAAAACACTGTAGTTCTAAGTTTTTAGCGAGCGCTTAGACTCTTAGTGTTTTATTTGTGCATCACTTGAACTATATAGTGATTTTTTAACTCTTGTGCTTTACTCTGCAATTAGTCTCTGAACATATGGGTCATTATTTTGTGCTTGGGTATTCTCTCCCAGAAAAGAACTGCTTCTCCCCATGAATGAAATGGAATGGGTTATGTGCATTTTACTGTGAACCAACCCTTGTGTGTCGCCAGCATGTTCACATTTCATGTGAATATTTTTTCTTAACTTTTTGTGTATCATTGTGCGTCGTCTAAGTTGCACAATCTTCGATGTGTAATTCTACTAATGACGTTTGCTGGCCGCCGTGCACTATTTCTTGCGCGGAATCACACGGGTTGGGGGAATATTACTCTTAGATTGTTCTAGTTTGTACTGATCAATGTTCCCCACCCCCCTCTAGACCTTTCCATTAGCGGACTTATACATATTCTAGGGGCGGTGAAAAAGTAGTCTGCCTGCCCTCAGTATGTTCTCAAGCTCTGTGTGGTACGCTCTCGCCTGGTCTACTAGTAGCATCGTTAAGTCGCAGTCCGAGCCTTGGCATCGAAGGATCTTTTCTCTACTCAAACTCGCAAGCACACTCTCGCCTTGTCTACCAATTCTACATACTCTCAAGTACTCTCGTCTCGTCTACTAGTAGCAGTCATCAGGTCAAGTTCAAGGACTCAGTTTCTAGAAGGGCTCGCTACGGAAGAAGTTCTTCATTGCAAAAATACTCGCAAAGGTCTTATTCAAACATCGCAGTATTCTCTCATCTCGACTACTAGTAACAGTAAGTTCAGTCTCGCTAAAGGGTGCTCAGGAAGAACTTCTACATTGCACGAACTCTCTCTTCATGTACTGTTGAATAATTAACTTTCATGTTAGTTATCTCGAAGAACTCTTATATTGTAGTCTTCTATAGTGCAAGATCTACAATTCTACAATACGTCTTGTCTAAAGCATTTTATTGAAAAGTGTAGTAATACTGTTAAGCGATACAGTCTGCCTTTTACAATAAAATATTCTGCTTAGCATCACTTGTGCACATCGGCACAGTATAAGTAACCATTTTGTATATTCTAAGTGATGAATATTGAACTCTGAACTCAAGCTTCTACTCTAAAAGAAGTTTTCCAAGATCGCAATTCACGTGGCTAGTCAGCCATTTTGTATAAGCAATTAAGGTCAAAGGACATTGGTGCTTATATTTCTTCATTCTATACTCAAGTGAACATTATTACGACTTTCATTTATTGCAAGTTAAAGGCAATTCTTGAATTAGAAACATTTGTGATCTTGAATTCAACTCGTATATGTGCAACGTGCTATACGAAGGAACATTTTCAAACATTCCTTGTATCAAAGAGCTTTCTCTCAGAAGAAGAAGCCATCGTCGGAACTCTGGCTGCCGTCGGAGAATTCCACTGCAAGAATACAGCTTTTCTCCCAGTGGGCAACCGACATCAGAAGCCTGGCCGCCGCTAGAGTTTTAGCTGCCCTCTTCATCGTCTGTGGATGGTTTGAGGGAGCTTGCCTAGAGACATCCCCTGTCCGGTTGGAGACGGAACAGGAGTCTGGCAAGGTTTATACTCCAATTCGCAAGGGAAACAGCCATCGCCTGCTTCTCTTCTTCCTGCCCTCGACCAGGGTTGGAAGGCAAAGCTGCTTGTCGGATGTGGTCATCAGTCGATGCTGTCTTGCTTGGAAGTCAGCATACAGCATGAAATTACTCAAGGGGAAAGAAACACCAAGCCAAAGATAAGTTCGCTAAGTTCCTTTCTTTCCTTTAAAACCCTCATTTGTATGTATGATAAATTTTGCAAGAGGCACAGTCAAAGCCTACTTGATGTTATCTGTTATTAATTTCAAAGCTTCATTTATTTCAGTAATTCTTTTTTCAAATAAGTTATATAAAGCAAAGAGTCTTTTATTTGTCTTGCTTAATGTTTACTGCTTGGAAGCTTATTACCAAGAGGGTAGAGATTTAATTTTCTTTATCTCCCAAAACGGAGATAAACCATTTTCATGCATTGTAAGTCAAAGGTATTTCTAAAATAAAACTCAGTGTTGGAAATTCATATGTACTTTTTGACGAATCCAGGCTATCCTTTCTCAAAGACGACCACACCAGACTTGCAGAAAATATTAACTGTTAGGGGCATATGGCGTATGGGACTTGGGACACTTGTTGACCCAACACGAAGTCAGTTCTGCATACGCCAATTGTTAACAAAGTTTTTTGGTAAACTCACCATGCCCAATCTTTATCATGTTTTTTGGTGACCCCGACTTGATATTTCAATTCATTATATTATTTATGTCGGACCAAAAAATAAATTACCAAATTCACCGCTATGCCCTCTAACAATCTCATTCTAACCAACATTTTAATATAACCAGTGATGGGAAAATTACAAAAAAATAGTAATTGGGCTGAATTACAATTACTTGAGGAACATTTTACTTAATTACAATTACAAATTACTTTTTGAAAAAGTAATCAGTAAAATTACAATTACAATTACAATTACTTTACAAAATGGCAGTACCTAAAAATTCCTTCATTTTGGGGGGCATAAAAAAGTAATCAGTAAAATTACAATTACAATTCCTTTACAAAATGGCAGTACCTATGTTTTTTTCCCCTTTTGGGGGGGGCACAAGGCTATAAACTATCGGGCCATTCAGTGGTAAAGCAGCTTGGGACATTACCATGTCTCAAATTATTAATGAACAACAGCAACAAAAAATCAACACCAATATTTCCAGACACATTGAGAAACTTTTGTTAATATTAGGCCTACCTCTAATTTGGATATTAGTTGCAAAAACAGTAATGATGACGACAGCCTATAGCAATTGAGAATGAGAAGAAAGTTTAAATATACGGTATACTTAATTAAGAAATGTTCTTACTGAAACATTTAACTGAAAAAGTAATAAATGGGAAGAAATAGATATTTATTTATTTTCCCACGGCTTACAATATTATGCATAATCTTTAAACATCAAATAATGAAGATATACATAGTTATTCCAATGCCATTTAAAAACGTCTGATGTTATTGCACACCGAACCCCGTTCTGCCTGCGCATGATGCTTTCCGTTCTTTTTTAAACCCAATCTGTAAATCGCTTCAGCTTCACTGGGGAACATGACAGTTCATGTAGCAAAACCCATAAAGTGGCATTTACAATAGTGAAACCCCCCCGCAACACGCGGCGTAATATTGCAGTATCACAATAGATTATATTTGATTTAAATTAGAAAAAGACAATACCAGGATCCAGAATCCTACTATCAGAATAAGTGAATGTCACCTTGTTGTAAATCACTGGTCCTCATACAGCATACATGAATTTCCAATGCCAGAAGCAGTATTTTCATCAGAGCCTTTAATGCTTGCACTGGCGGACGCAGGGGGAATAGGGGGATATATCCACCCCCACCCCCCGAAATTTGAAAAAAGGCTATATATTCACTCTAAACGGTCAGTTTTATAAACTTATTGTATATGTAAGTTAATTTTTTTTTTTAGTATTCTTTGTACCTAATCAAATCCCCCCCCGAAAAAATTCTGCGTCCGCGACTGAATGCTCGGTAATTAACTTTGAAGTTGAGGTTAGTTTGAGCTTAGTTTTATACTGTGGAACACGTAACCTTCTTTTCAAAGAAAGGGATATAAATAAATTTTATAGGCTGAGAACAGCAATTTTAATTTCTTGAATACGTCTTGAAATAAATGGAAGCCATACAGAAATCTAATTAAATGTAGTATCGCTCCCTGTAAATTGCTCTGGCTGTGGTCGCCATTGGAAAAAAAACAAAAAACAAAACAAAAAAAACACACAAAATACATTCGACTTCCGCTCATCTCAGCTGATGTCGCGTTCCCACGTTTTTTCACAGAAATTCTGACTTGCCATGTCGAATGTCGCGTCGCTGCTTAAATCGCTACAGTTTCGCTGCAGCAAACTAAAGTGTAAAGAAAGACTAGCTGATAGTACATGCACCAAAACCCGTAAAGCCAGATCTGACATCGCTTCACCACCGCTGCAGCGACCAAACAGCGATGCTGGAACAGCTGTAAAGCGCTTTATGGGCCATTTAGATAGAAACTTAACCGTAAACGTAAGAACGTAAACTTAAACGCAAACTTTAGCACGGCATTGAGCATTCGCAACGAAAACATAAACGTAGGTAACAACCAATCACAAACGAGAGCGTGAACAACTGATAAAATGGCTGCAGCAGACGAAAATACTTTCATGTCTCTATTGAACATATGTAGGCCATTAAAAATTGAAATCATACAAGCGTATGCAGGCACATAAAAATTAACAGAATATTGTATGGACTGTATTTAATACTGTAGTTCATTTCTTGGGGAACTAATTTTCATATACAGTGAAACCTCTATATAACGACAATCGCTGGTTCCACAAAAAAGTGGTCTTTAAGAGTGGGTGGTCTCTTAATAGGGGGAATGCATTTTTATGTCTTGAAAGTGAAAATACAATAGAATGAATATAGTACAATACAGTAGGTGTCTTATGTAACACACAGTCAGGCCCGACGAGAGGGAGGGGCAGCCGGTGCTCCAGCCCTGGGGCCCGGGCCCAAAAGGGGGCCCGGCCGCCCAGGTTTTATTTTTTACTGTCTGAATTTACTTTAAAATAAAATTGGTTATAAGTCAATAAACAGCTTAAGTTGTTTTATGTATTTATCTTATCTACAGTCGGTCAAATAAAAAACGTCGGGCGGTATTTGATTAAGTATCACGAACGAGCATATGCGCATGTACAGGAAGACTTAAGGTTAGGTTCACACACGCCTCTTGTCTATTCATGTATTTTCTTGATTATTTAGTCAGTTTTGTTCCAAAACAAACATGTATAGAAGGCTGTGGCTATATGCCTCAAATCCGCCATATTCTTGGTTGCAAATTTTTATAATATTAATAATTAATAGATTCGCGAGGAATATGTTTATTCAAGGAGGATTTTTTAAAGATTTTATTTTATAATACCGGTACTTGTAGTGCAAAATCAATAACTTACGCTCAGCATCTGCAACCAATCTTAGCATCGAAATACGCGTCCGGCCAGATCAACGTTTGCTATGAAAACTTCCGGTCGCATTATAGTAACGTTCCCACCTCTGAGCTTCTTTTCATAAATATGGAACCTTCTCGCTGGTTCAGAGACCGAAAAATGCAGGTCAATTACAGCCCTAACCACACTTTCTCTCACGTTAGCATTTGTATGTGGCGATGACGCAAAGCAAAATGAATTATGACAATGCATTAAGTTGAATATCGTGTGTTGCGCTTTCCGCGATGTTCATTTTTTCCCTCCTTGTTCATATTTTCCCTCCTGCCGCATGGCCTCATATGTTCCGAAAATGACCTGTATTTTGTGTTTTTTATAGGAAACTTGTGAACTAATGCGTCAAAACTTTAATTTTAACAGCATAAGAGTCCCGACGTTTTTTATTTGACCGACTGTACATTGTCCTTGTCGTATAACGGTGACACGGAATTAATCAGTTAATCTGAAACGGATTATTCATGAAGAAATAGTACTATTTTTTAAAAGTAGAAGCAGATATCCTTTTGGACTCAACAGTAGGCCTCACTAATGTTCGGCATTTAAAATCATAATTGTCAAAAAATAAAACTGGTACATATAGATAAAATTGTTCATAATTGGGACATTTTAATATATTTTTCCGTTTCGTGCCCGGCATCGGTTAACCGATTTGGTCCAATATTAATAGGCTTCGTCCCATGGGCGTTATAAATGGTATACCAAGTTTTATGGAAATCCGATAAAGCGTATTTGAGTAATCGCGCATACAGACACACAGACAGTCAGTCAGACGGACAGATATTTTCCTGTCTACCAGACAATCTCATAAATTACCGGTACCATTCTGGCACTTAATAGTTATGTAATATCATTACATAATCTTTTTGTTGCGTACATTATAAAGGGCGAGTTAGGTAATAAATTTAATATTTGACGGGGGCCCAGGAAAATTTGTCCCTGGGGCCCTTGCTGTCTTTCCACGGCCCTGCACACAGTTGATTATTACTTATTTTTAATGTATTTAAAATTTGCAGCACAACAATAAGACACTTTAATCTATGCAGGTCAAGAACACTGAGCCTCTATTTAAAGTATACCGAGGTAATGTTTTCCAGGAAAAGAAAGACACGTCTATTACATTACATTTTGCTTGGTGGACAATGAAAGGGTCTCGCCCAGCACGTTTCTAAGAATCGAGAATTCCAGAAACCCCCTCATGTCCACTGAATAAACGTTTTCATAAGAAATAGAGTTACCCCCTCCCCTCTGAGTCACTGTGATCATGTAGATAATAAAGGCATGAATTCTTGAAGGTATTGAAACAAGCAGGTCAGAAGTAGGAGACTGGAATGTGTCCTTTCCACGCCGTGCGCTGTACGGTACTTGTACGCTGTCCACTGTAAGAATTTTCCCAGAACGCGAAAAGAAAACAGCCTAAAGCATTGTATTGAAAATTGCAGTGCCCACATCAGTATTTCTCTTCAAATGCTGATTAATGCCTATCATTTGAGGATTTTTTTTTTTTACGATTTTGGTCGTTATAGAGGAGTTTAACGAAAATTAAACTCTGGTCGTTTCATAGGGGTACAAATAACATTGGCCTTATGGGTTTTCGTTTTACTGTCCGTTCCTAGAAAAAATTGGTCTTTAAAGGAGGTGGTCGCTAAAGAGGGGTGGTCTTTAAGACAGGTTTTACTGTATTTTCCTTCAATACCGCATCTTTATATAAAGGATGCCATTTATCATAACGAGGAGTTTCTCATTCATAATACTTCTTGGCTAATTCCAGTTCCGTCTCCTGTTCTGTTCTCTGATTGGTTGTATCGTTATTTTTCGCATAAACGTAACGCAGAAGCTTGGTGTTTGCAAGCTTCTACGTTACGTTTAATTTTACGTTTAAGTTTCACGTTTACGTGATGCGTTGTGAATGGTCACACTGAAAAACATGGCCCCAAACTTCTATGTTTACGAATGGCCCATTGCTTTAAAAAGAACGCAAAATTTACCGCCGTTGCAGCGACTGCCGACGAGTAGAAGAAAGCAACATTGCCGAATTCTCAATTCGATACTTTTCGATTACTAAAATGTAACGATTACTCAAAAGTAACGATTACAATTTTATTCCCAGAAGTAAATTACGAGTAAAAATTACATTTTTTAAAAAGTAACGATTACAAGTAAATGGGACCAAAAAGGAATCGTTACTGTAATCCGATTACTTTTACTCAATTACTTCCCATCACTGAATATAACTGGTGAATTTTTGCAAGTTAAAACATTAACTGATGATTTGGAAATTTTAAATACATTTCAAACAATGAAAAAGACACTAGAAATCCATTTTATAAGTACAGTGTGAGTTATTATTATTATTTCATATAATTTAGATTAAGTTTGCTTTAATTTTGTCTAATGACATTAAAAATACAGACACCGGTACGGTACCTTGGCTTTGTTGTTGGTTATGGTAGCCCCACATTACAAAATAGCAACATTTATTTCTAGATTTCTGATTATTCTGATACCCTATCTGGTGATGCAATGAAAACCCATCCTGCATCTCTTGAATGTCATAATCTTTTATTAGTAGCCTACTGCATGACATGCTACCAAAATTTGGGCAGAACAACTATATAGAGGTTACGTCTCCCTCCCATTACAATCAAGTACAAAGCAAATTCATGATATGTTTATGATATTCAGGGTCAGCCCTGAGGTCCTTTGCGAATTATTGTGATTGGAAGCTTACAAATAGTTACTGAGGACAAAGAACAGCCATTAGAACCATTCATAAATTGACAAGAGAAAATTATACTTTAAGGTCTCGGTTTATTTGAATTCCAACTAAGGACAGTGTCTTAAGAAAACAATATTAGATATCTACAATATTCGCAACCTTCCAGGAATTATAGGTACTGTAGGTTGCGTTTACACACCTAAACACCTCTATAGACAGGTTAAAGCAGTTTGAAGCAAAAATATACATGGTCTCAATGAAATGATTTAAAAAAAATAATTTAAAAAAACTCATCTTTATTAAGCAATTGAATAAATACCAAAGACATATGTGTAACATGACGCTTTGTCTTTAATTAAACAACTGAAAACCAAAGACCAAAGATATAAACATAATACTCCCTGCAAATTTCCCTCAACTTTTGCACTGTTGCCAGATGTTTTATTATTTTCTCCAGTTATTTAAAACTGTGAGTTACACAATCTACGGTTATTTTTATACAACATAAGTAGCTAGTTATTTACAAACTCTCAGTTAAAAACAACCATCAGTTTGTGAGTTTTATACAACTGGCCCTTATTGTTTTACAATCTGCTCACAGTGGGTTAAATACTTACCATATTTCTTGTGGGTCAACTCTATTCTTTTATATGTGCACATAAACATGCCCGATTTTAGTAACTAATGGTTCTTAGCCTTCATAGTCAGAAGCAAGAAAAGTGAGATTTGATGAAGTAATTGCTTTTCACAAAAAGCTGAATGAATTGTTCTTTATTTCATCTGTGATTTGAACTAAATTTATCATCTTTAATTATAACCTAATGTTGTTTCGATACAGATTGGGAGTGAAACAGATGCAGCATATCAGAAAGCGAACGAAACAGTGAAAGAAGTTGCAACTTTAGAAAGCCGACTGAAAGAGCTGCAGACAAGGTTCCTGAAGAATGATCGAGACTCTCGGGAAGTAACAGTGGAGGCAGAGAAGGTCAACAGGGAAGCTGCTTTAGCTAATGACAAGACTGGGGATCTGGAGAACAAACACCAGGATACGGCAGTAAAACTGGCAGATAAAGTGGAAGAATCCGCTCGACGGCAGGAAAAGGCATCACTACTTCGAGAAAAAGCCAGCAAACTGTATCATAATACTTCTGAAAAGTTGAATGAACTTAAACGTAAGTACCATTAGTAAATTTTATCTACATGTAATTAATTGTGTAATAATGTAGCCTTTGTATTAAATACTGCAGTATTATTTTTATTGAATTTCATTCTAGTCACAGTAAAATGTTGATGTTAGTCATGTTATTTTATTTATTTCCCTTCATTTTTAAATTCATGGCATTTTAAATTGTTGGGTTGGGGACTGTACAATGGGACACCAAATTGTTTACGATTCTACAATAATGAATACAATAAAACACAAGGTGGAAGCAAATGAACTGTGCAGATTTTTACACTGCATTGGCCATTTTATATATAACGAAAACTTTTAACACCAAAATGGGAAAAGCTTGTAGTTCTAAAAGAAGATGTATATTTTATTTCAAAATCATTTAACACTATCCAGCTGGAAACTACTCTGCAGGTTGCAGACATTGACAAAGAACAGTGGCTTGTGGGTATTCATTTGAGGGGGTCTACATGCAAAAATACAGTTTAAGCCTAACCAAGCAACTTACAGTATTTATAGTTGAACTCCTTATAGGTAAGGAAGTTTTCAACCACTTTCTTATTAAATTCCAATATTTTGTTCAGCATAGTCTTTCAATGGATAGCATAGCTAATGCAGCCAATCTCTCTTCCCATCACATTTCTAAGATAGGATTTTACTTTTTTCAAACACGAGAATCATTATAACTAATCAGAGATTGACTAAACACACTATATACTTCACTTACCAAAATAATTGGTAAGTGAAGTACATAGTGTGTTTAGTCAATCTCTGATTAGTTATATGATTTCACTTCACTGTGTGAGTTCCACCGCAATCATTTTCATTTGTTATATACGAGAATCATTGTTCTTCTGACGTTGTTGTTGGTATGGTGATAGCTATGAACGGGGTCTGGACTTTTGCGTCCCAAAACCACTAAACTAGGACTTTTGCGTCCAGAGATTCTCAGATCCAATGACCTGTTTGCGTCCCGGGTCTCTCTAGAGCAATGACCAAAATACGTCCCATGGAATACAGGTAAAATTAATAATTGGTACCATGCAATTCATTTAGCATTACCCAGGGTGCACCGCAAGGAGGCGAAATGCTACACACGCCAAGAATTTTAATCCATACATTACTGTCAATATTAAATAAAATTGAAGCGGAGAATGAAGTTATTCTTTGTCTTTTGGCTACCAGTTTACTTTCTCGTGGTTGGGAGGAACTTAAATTATACTGTTCGCATATATTCCAGTCTGCTGAGTTCTTCAGTTCTATATTCAAGCATTTTTTCTACCAAATAGGTCTCTTTTTCATTTTTTTTGGCATTGACAACGGTTTTGAGCGTGTGTGAATATATGTTTCTGCTTGTATATTCTTCAAGGCTTCGATTAACTGGAATAGGTGTGGGTGCAGGTGATAATACATTCTATTCAATTTTGAATGGAATGACTTACAGCTGTTGTTGATGTATCGATCTTGTTCAAGATGGGACGCACGAGGGTTGTTTACGTCAAATTGCACCGGACGCACGAGGGTTGTTTACGTCAAATTGCACCAGATGCACGAGGGTTGTTTTGATGAAGCGACCACTCGCTTTGGGACGCAAAAGTGTACGACCCCTATGAACAGGACATCCACAACTTCTGAAAACTATGTCTGAAAGTTTTCAGATGGAAGAAACTGCTAGATCTTGACTGCTTCACTGATGATTCTAAAATCTTATCTCTGATATAAAGCAGTGAGTTCCATTTTTAGTTTGTATCGAGCACTGGGGAAAACTTCACACATACTTTTCAGATTATTATAGGACTGGAGCTGTTCTAACTTTAAATTTTCATCTGAATCATAATTATGTTCCTGTCGCTTATTTTTAATTGTTTTCGGAAGGTCTTTAAATGGTGAAGAACTCTCCAAATGCGACTTGTACATCAAATGCTTTAAATGATTTAGTTTATTTTATGTGGGAAATTGTTACTTTGAATTCCGGTTATTTCCCATGTCAATACAATTCGCCAAGTTGAGAATAAGCCTTGATTATCAGAATCTGCTATTTTTATTATGACCTCCTAATGCCAACTCGTTTGTTCCACAAAACTTGATGGGCTATGAAAATAATCCTACACAATTCTTCTCATGTTGTTATGATGCTCCACAGCTGTTTATGAGCTGATTTAAACTCTCCTGAATGCTCACTCTTCCCAGCATAGCCAAATTCAAAGTGTTAATTAGATATTTCGATAAAATTTCATGTTTATTAATATTTTCAGTTAGTTTCCTAACACGCCTTTCTGAGTACAGGTAAAATCCTTGCCAAACAAAATAAATTGACAACAAAATAGCTCTTTTTAAGTTGAAGCTTGCCAACCGTTTCAACTTATACACATCACATTTAAAGCACCTCTTATAGACTGCTTTATATCCAGCGCAGGTGTAGACCTTCCACATAACCTAATTCCAAATTTCCTCTGAATTGTTAACTTACTGAAATGAAATTACTGTAAACATTGAATAGGATTAACCACACATTCCTGATCTGTTTAACTTACAAAAACTCTATGCCCTTGTGAAAAGTTAAAACTACGAAGTTGTTGCACAAAACGGAGTTCTGTTTTTTGTAAATTCAATGTCCTTGAAAAAGCAGCAACAAATGCCTTGTGGGTGGGGACTTTCTCCCTGGAGATTGACAGTTCCAGGGGAGGAAATGACTTCTCTTTGCAAGTGCTCTGTTTTGAGTGTATGATGTAGTAGAGAGCAGGATTTTTTAAATTAGAGAAACAAATTAGGGATAGCCTATTTCTGGTAAACATATTGCAAATCCAAGACATGACAGTGTCTTGGGGGGGCTGCAGCTTCTTATTCTTTTTATTTACTCTACATATAAATGACAGATTTATTGAAAAAAATCAGTCATATTCCTTGCTTACATTGTACTGAGAGTTTAATACAAATCTGTTAGGAAAAGTTATTACTACTTATAGTTAGATAAAATTTTGTACAAGGGTAGGACGCCATTTGGATGTGTGTTCTCGACGGAGAGAAACCTCCCGTGGTTTGCCTTGTCTTCTGAATCAGTTGAGGAATTTGATGTCAGACTGGCATGTTGTCATGGTAGCTCAATGGTAGAGCATCGGCGCGTTAAGCCGAAGATCCGTGTTCAAATCCCGGTTATGACATGAAATTTTTCAAGCTGATTCTTACTTGTATTAATATCCCAGACATGGATTTAATGTCTATTTTCCTTTCCTTCCACTTAATTAATAGTATATAAATAATAACTAGGCTTCAAAGTACCTACAAGGGTAGGACGCCATTTGGATGTGTGTTCTCGACGGAGAGAAACCTCCCGTGGTTTGCCTTGTCTTCTGAATCAGTTGAGGAATTTGATGTCAGACTGGCATGTTGTCATGGTAGCTCAATGGTAGAGCATCGGCGCGTTAAGCCGAAGATCCGTGTTCAAATCCCGGTTATGACATGAAATTTTTCAAGCTGATTCTTACTTGTATTAATATCCCAGACATGGATTTAATGTCTATTTTCCTTTCCTTCCACTTAATTAATAGTATATAAATAATAACTAGGCTTCAAAGTACCTACAAGGGTAGGACGCCATTTGGATGTGTGTTCTCGACGGAGAGAAACCTCCCGTGGTTTGCCTTGTCTTCTGAATCAGTTGAGGAATTTGATGTCAGACTGGCATGTTGTCATGGTAGCTCAATGGTAGAGCATCAACGCGTTAAGCCGAAGATCCGTGTTCAAATCCCGGTTATGACATGAAATTTTTCAAGCTGATTCTTACTTGTATTAATATCCCAGACATGGATTTAATGTCTATTTTCCTTTCCTTCCACTTAATTAATAGTATATAAATAATAACTAGGCTTCAAAGTACCTACAAGGGTAGGACGCCATTTGGATGTGTGTTCTCGACGGAGAGAAACCTCCCGTGGTTTGCCTTGTCTTCTGAATCAGTTGAGGAATTTGATGTCAGACTGGCATGTTGTCATGGTAGCTCAATGGTAGAGCATCGGCGCGTTAAGCCGAAGATCCGTGTTCAAATCCCGGTTATGACATGAAATTTTTCAAGCTGATTCTTACTTGTATTAATATCCCAGACATGGATTTAATGTCTATTTTCCTTTCCTTCCACTTAATTAATAGTATATAAATAATAACTAGGCTTCAAAGTACCTACAAGGGTAGGACGCCATTTGGATGTGTGTTCTCG
Organism: Ectobius pallidus; assembly: GCA_964059195.1. NCBI lineage: Eukaryota > Metazoa > Arthropoda > Insecta > Blattodea > Ectobiidae > Ectobius > Ectobius pallidus. Next base: position 2,598,354 of record CAXKWD010000006.1, read on the forward strand.
ACGGAGAGAAACCTCCCATGGTTTGCCTTGTCTTCTGAATCAGTTGAGGAATTTGATATCAGACTGGCATGTTGTCATGGTAGCTCAATGGTAGAGCATCGGCGCGTTAAGCCGAAGATCCGTGTTCAAATCCCGGTTATGACATGAAATTTTTCAAGCTGATTCTTACTTGTATTAATATCCCAGACATGGATTTAATGTCTATTTTCCTTTCCTTCCACTTAATTAATAGTATATAAATAATAACTAGGCTTCAAAGTACCTACAAGGGTAGGACGCCATTTGGATGTGTGTTCTCGACGGAGAGAAACCTCCCGTGGTTTGCCTTGTCTTCTGAATCAGTTGAGGAATTTGATGTCAGACTGGCATGTTGTCATGGTAGCTCAATGGTAGAGCATCGGCGCGTTAAGCCGAAGATCCGTGTTCAAATCCCGGTTATGACATGAAATTTTTCAAGCTGATTCTTACTTGTATTAATATCCCAGACATGGATTTAATGTCTATTTTCCTTTCCTTCCACTTAATTAATAGTATATAAATAATAACTAGGCTTCAAAGTACCTACAAAGGTAGGACGCCATTTGGATGTGTGTTCTCGACGGAGAGAAACCTCCCGTGGTTTGCCTTGTCTTCTGAATCAGTTGAGGAATTTGATGTCAGACTGGCATGTTGTCATGGTAGCTCAATGGTAGAGCATCGGCGCGTTAAGCCGAAGATCCGTGTTCAAATCCCGGTTATGACATGAAATTTTTCAAGCTGATTCTTACTTGTATTAATATCCCAGACATGGATTTAATGTCTATTTTCCTTTCCTTCCACTTAATTAATAGTATATAAATAATAACTAGGCTTCAAAGTACCTACAAGGGTAGGACGCCATTTGGATGTGTGTTCACGACGGAGAGAAACCTCCCATGGTTTGCCTTGTCTTCTGAATCAGTTGAGGAATTTGATGTCAGACTGGCATGTTGTCATGGTAGCTCAATGGTAGAGCATCGGCGCGTTAAGCCGAAGATCCGTGTTCAAATCCCGGTTATGACATGAAATTTTTCAAGCTGATTCTTACTTGTATTAATATCCCAGACATGGATTTAATGTCTATTTTCCTTTCCTTCCACTTAATTAATAGTATATAAATAATAACTAGGCTTCAAAGTACCTACAAGGGTAGGACGCCATTTGGATGTGTGTTCTCGACGGAGAGAAACCTCCCGTGGTTTGCCTTGTCTTCTGAATCAGTTGAGGAATTTGATGTCAGACTGGCATGTTGTCATGGTAGCTCAATGGTAGAGCATCGGCGCGTTAAGCCGAAGATCCGTGTTCAAATCCCGGTTATGACATGAAATTTTTCAAGCTGATTCTTACTTGTATTAATATCCCAGACATGGATTTAATGTCTATTTTCCTTTCCTTCCACTTAATTAATAGTATATAAATAATAACTAGGCTTCAAAGTACCTACAAGGGTAGGACGCCATTTGGATGTGTGTTCTCGACGGAGAGAAACCTCCCGTGGTTTGCCTTGTCTTCTGAATCAGTTGAGGAATTTGATGTCAGACTGGCATGTTGTCATGGTAGCTCAATGGTAGAGCATCGGCGCGTTAAGCCGAAGATCCGTGTTCAAATCCCGGTTATGACATGAAATTTTTCAAGCTGATTCTTACTTGTATTAATATCCCAGACATGGATTTAATGTCTATTTTCCTTTCCTTCCACTTAATTAATAGTATATAAATAATAACTAGGCTTCAAAGTACCTACAAGGGTAGGACGCCATTTGGATGTGTGTTCTCGACGGAGAGAAACCTCCCGTGGTTTGCCTTGTCTTCTGAATCAGTTGAGGAATTTGATGTCAGACTGGCATGTTGTCATGGTAGCTCAATGGTAGAGCATCGGCGCGTTAAGCCGAAGATCCGTGTTCAAATCCCGGTTATGACATGAAATTTTTCAAGCTGATTCTTACTTGTATTAATATCCCAGACATGGATTTAATGTCTATTTTCCTTTCCTTCCACTTAATTAATAGTATATAAATAATAACTAGGCTTCAAAGTACCTACAAGGGTAGGACGCCATTTGGATGTGTGTTCTCGACGGAGAGAAACCTCCCGTGGTTTGCCTTGTCTTCTGAATCAGTTGAGGAATTTGATGTCAGACTGGCATGTTGTCATGGTAGCTCAATGGTAGAGCATCGGCGCGTTAAGCCGAAGATCCGTGTTCAAATCCCGGTTATGACATGAAATTTTTCAAGCTGATTCTTACTTGTATTAATATCCCAGACATGGATTTAATGTCTATTTTCCTTTCCTTCCACTTAATTAATAGTATATAAATAATAACTAGGCTTCAAAGTACCTACAAGGGTAGGACGCCATTTGGATGTGTGTTCTCGACGGAGAGAAACCTCCCGTGGTTTGCCTTGTCTTCTGAATCAGTTGAGGAATTTGATGTCAGACTGGCATGTTGTCATGGTAGCTCAATGGTAGAGCATCGGCGCGTTAAGCCGAAGATCCGTGTTCAAATCCCGGTTATGACATGAAATTTTTCAAGCTGATTCTTACTTGTATTAATATCCCAGACATGGATTTAATGTCTATTTTCCTTTCCTTCCACTTAATTAATAGTATATAAATAATAACTAGGCTTCAAAGTACCTACAAGGGTAGGACGCCATTTGGATGTGTGTTCTCGACGGAGAGAAACCTCCCATGGTTTGCCTTGTCTTCTGAATCAGTTGAGGAATTTGATGTCAGACTGGCATGTTGTCATGGTAGCTCAATGGTAGAGCATCGGCGCGTTAAGCCGAAGATCCGTGTTCAAATCCCGGTTATGACATGAAATTTTTCAAGCTGATTCTTACTTGTATTAATATCCCAGACATGGATTTAATGTCTATTTTCCTTTCCTTCCACTTAATTAATAGTATATAAATAATAACTAGGCTTCAAAGTACCTACAAGGGTAGGACGCCATTTGGATGTGTGTTCTCGACGGAGAGAAACCTCCCGTGGTTTGCCTTGTCTTCTGAATCAGTTGAGGAATTTGATGTCAGACTGGCATGTTGTCATGGTAGCTCAATGGTAGAGCATCGGCGCGTTAAGCCGAAGATCCGTGTTCAAATCCCGGTTATGACATGAAATTTTTCAAGCTGATTCTTACTTGTATTAATATCCCAGACATGGATTTAATGTCTATTTTCCTTTCCTTCCACTTAATTAATAGTATATAAATAATAACTAGGCTTCAAAGTACCTACAAGGGTAGGACGCCATTTGGATGTGTGTTCTCGACGGAGAGAAACCTCCCATGGTTTGCCTTGTCTTCTGAATCAGTTGAGGAATTTGATGTCAGACTGGCATGTTGTCATTGTAGCTCAATGGTAGAGCATCGGCGCGTTAAGCCGAAGATCCGTGTTCAAATCCCGGTTATGACATGAAATTTTTCAAGCTGATTCTTACTTGTATTAATATCCCAGACATGGATTTAATGTCTATTTTCCTTTCCTTCCACTTAATTAATAGTATATAAATAATAACTAGGCTTCAAAGTACCTACAAGGGTAGGACGCCATTTGGATGTGTGTTCTCGACGGAGAGAAACCTCCCGTGGTTTGCCTTGTCTTCTGAATCAGTTGAGGAATTTGATGTCAGACTGGCATGTTGTCATGGTAGCTCAATGGTAGAGCATCGGCGCGTTAAGCCGAAGATCCGTGTTCAAATCCCGGTTATGACATGAAATTTTTCAAGCTGATTCTTACTTGTATTAATATCCCAGACATGGATTTAATGTCTATTTTCCTTTCCTTCCACTTAATTAATTGTATATAAATAATAACTAGGCTTCAAAGTACCTACAAGGGTAGGACGCCATTTGGATGTGTGTTCTCGACGGAGAGAAACCTCCCGTGGTTTGCCTTGTCTTCTGAATCAGTTGAGGAATTTGATGTCAGACTGGCATGTTGTCATGGTAGCTCAATGGTAGAGCATCGGCGCGTTAAGCCGAAGATCCGTGTTCAAATCCCGGTTATGACATGAAATTTTTCAAGCTGATTCTTACTTGTATTAATATCCCAGACATGGATTTAATGTCTATTTTCCTTTCCTTCCACTTAATTAATAGTATATAAATAATAACTAGGCTTCAAAGTACCTACAAGGGTAGGACGCCATTTGGATGTGTGTTCTCGACGGAGAGAAACCTCCCGTGGTTTGCCTTGTCTTCTGAATCAGTTGAGGAATTTGATGTCAGACTGGCATGTTGTCATGGTAGCTCAATGGTAGAGCATCGGCGCGTTAAGCCGAAGATCCGTGTTCAAATCCCGGTTATGACATGAAATTTTTCAAGCTGATTCTTACTTGTATTAATATCCCAGACATGGATTTAATGTCTATTTTCCTTTCCTTCCACTTAATTAATAGTATATAAATAATAACTAGGCTTCAAAGTACCTACAAGGGTAGGACGCCATTTGGATGTGTGTTCTCGACGGAGAGAAACCTCCCGTGGTTTGCCTTGTCTTCTGAATCAGTTGAGGAATTTGATGTCAGACTGGCATGTTGTCATGGTAGCTCAATGGTAGAGCATCGGCGCGTTAAGCCGAAGATCCGTGTTCAAATCCCGGTTATGACATGAAATTTTTCAAGCTGATTCTTACTTGTATTAATATCCCAGACATGGATTTAATGTCTATTTTCCTTTCCTTCCACTTAATTAATAGTATATAAATAATAACTAGGCTTCAAAGTACCTACAAGGGTAGGACGCCATTTGGATGTGTGTTCTCGACGGAGAGAAACCTCCCGTGGTTTGCCTTGTCTTCTGAATCAGTTGAGGAATTTGATGTCAGACTGGCATGTTGTCATGGTAGCTCAATGGTAGAGCATCGGCGCGTTAAGCCGAAGATCCGTGTTCAAATCCCGGTTATGACATGAAATTTTTCAAGCTGATTCTTACTTGTATTAATATCCCAGACATGGATTTAATGTCTATTTTCCTTTCCTTCCACTTAATTAATAGTATATAAATAATAACTAGGCTTCAAAGTACCTACAAGGGTAGGACGCCATTTGGATGTGTGTTCTCGACGGAGAGAAACCTCCCGTGGTTTGCCTTGTCTTCTGAATCAGTTGAGGAATTTGATGTCAGACTGGCATGTTGTCATGGTAGCTCAATGGTAGAGCATCGGCGCGTTAAGCCGAAGATCCGTGTTCAAATCCCGGTTATGACATGAAATTTTTCAAGCTGATTCTTACTTGTATTAATATCCCAGACATGGATTTAATGTCTATTTTCCTTTCCTTCCACTTAATTAATAGTATATAAATAATAACTAGGCTTCAAAGTACCTACAAGGGTAGGACGCCATTTGGATGTGTGTTCTCGACGGAGAGAAACCTCCCATGGTTTGCCTTGTCTTCTGAATCAGTTGAGGAATTTGATGTCAGACTGGCATGTTGTCATGGTAGCTCAATGGTAGAGCATCGGCGCGTTAAGCCGAAGATCCGTGTTCAAATCCCGGTTATGACATGAAATTTTTCAAGCTGATTCTTACTTGTATTAATATCCCAGACATGGATTTAATGTCTATTTTCCTTTCCTTCCACTTAATTAATAGTATATAAATAATAACTAGGCTTCAAAGTACCTACAAGGGTAGGACGCCATTTGGATGTGTGTTCTCGACGGAGAGAAACCTCCCGTGGTTTGCCTTGTCTTCTGAATCAGTTGAGGAATTTGATGTCAGACTGGCATGTTGTCATGGTAGCTCAATGGTAGAGCATCGGCGCGTTAAGCCGAAGATCCGTGTTCAAATCCCGGTTATGACATGAAATTTTTCAAGCTGATTCTTACTTGTATTAATATCCCAGACATGGATTTAATGTCTATTTTCCTTTCCTTCCACTTAATTAATAGTATATAAATAATAACTAGGCTTCAAAGTACCTACAAGGGTAGGACGCCATTTGGATGTGTGTTCTCGACGGAGAGAAACCTCCCGTGGTTTGCCTTGTCTTCTGAATCAGTTGAGGAATTTGATGTCAGACTGGCATGTTGTCATGGTAGCTCAATGGTAGAGCATCGGCGCGTTAAGCCGAAGATCCGTGTTCAAATCCCGGTTATGACATGAAATTTTTCAAGCTGATTCTTACTTGTATTAATATCCCAGACATGGATTTAATGTCTATTTTCCTTTCCTTCCACTTAATTAATAGTATATAAATAATAACTAGGCTTCAAAGTACCTACAAGGGTAGGACGCCATTTGGATGTGTGTTCTCGACGGAGAGAAACCTCCCGTGGTTTGCCTTGTCTTCTGAATCAGTTGAGGAATTTGATGTCAGACTGGCATGTTGTCATGGTAGCTCAATGGTAGAGCATCGGCGCGTTAAGCCGAAGATCCGTGTTCAAATCCCGGTTATGACATGAAATTTTTCAAGCTGATTCTTACTTGTATTAATATCCCAGACATGGATTTAATGTCTATTTTCCTTTCCTTCCACTTAATTAATAGTATATAAATAATAACTAGGCTTCAAAGTACCTACAAGGGTAGGACGCCATTTGGATGTGTGTTCTCGACGGAGAGAAACCTCCCGTGGTTTGCCTTGTCTTCTGAATCAGTTGAGGAATTTGATGTCAGACTGGCATGTTGTCATGGTAGCTCAATGGTAGAGCATCGGCGCGTTAAGCCGAAGATCCGTGTTCAAATCCCGGTTATGACATGAAATTTTTCAAGCTGATTCTTACTTGTATTAATATCCCAGACATGGATTTAATGTCTATTTTCCTTTCCTTCCACTTAATTAATAGTATATAAATAATAACTAGGCTTCAAAGTACCTACAAGGGTAGGACGCCATTTGGATGTGTGTTCTCGACGGAGAGAAACCTCCCGTGGTTTGCCTTGTCTTCTGAATCAGTTGAGGAATTTGATGTCAGACTGGCATGTTGTCATGGTAGCTCAATGGTAGAGCATCGGCGCGTTAAGCCGAAGATCCGTGTTCAAATCCCGGTTATGACATGAAATTTTTCAAGCTGATTCTTACTTGTATTAATATCCCAGACATGGATTTAATGTCTATTTTCCTTTCCTTCCACTTAATTAATAGTATATAAATAATAACTAGGCTTCAAAGTACCTACAAGGGTAGGACGCCATTTGGATGTGTGTTCTCGACGGAGAGAAACCTCCCATGGTTTGCCTTGTCTTCTGAATCAGTTGAGGAATTTGATGTCAGACTGGCATGTTGTCATTGTAGCTCAATGGTAGAGCATCGGCGCGTTAAGCCGAAGATCCGTGTTCAAATCCCGGTTATGACATGAAATTTTTCAAGCTGATTCTTACTTGTATTAATATCCCAGACATGGATTTAATGTCTATTTTCCTTTCCTTCCACTTAATTAATAGTATATAAATAATAACTAGGCTTCAAAGTACCTACAAGGGTAGGACGCCATTTGGATGTGTGTTCTCGACGGAGAGAAACCTCCCGTGGTTTGCCTTGTCTTCTGAATCAGTTGAGGAATTTGATGTCAGACTGGCATGTTGTCATGGTAGCTCAATGGTAGAGCATCGGCGCGTTAAGCCGAAGATCCGTGTTCAAATCCCGGTTATGACATGAAATTTTTCAAGCTGATTCTTACTTGTATTAATATCCCAGACATGGATTTAATGTCTATTTTCCTTTCCTTCCACTTAATTAATTGTATATAAATAATAACTAGGCTTCAAAGTACCTACAAGGGTAGGACGCCATTTGGATGTGTGTTCTCGACGGAGAGAAACCTCCCGTGGTTTGCCTTGTCTTCTGAATCAGTTGAGGAATTTGATGTCAGACTGGCATGTTGTCATGGTAGCTCAATGGTAGAGCATCGGCGCGTTAAGCCGAAGATCCGTGTTCAAATCCCGGTTATGACATGAAATTTTTCAAGCTGATTCTTACTTGTATTAATATCCCAGACATGGATTTAATGTCTATTTTCCTTTCCTTCCACTTAATTAATAGTATATAAATAATAACTAGGCTTCAAAGTACCTACAAGGGTAGGACGCCATTTGGATGTGTGTTCTCGACGGAGAGAAACCTCCCGTGGTTTGCCTTGTCTTCTGAATCAGTTGAGGAATTTGATGTCAGACTGGCATGTTGTCATGGTAGCTCAATGGTAGAGCATCGGCGCGTTAAGCCGAAGATCCGTGTTCAAATCCCGGTTATGACATGAAATTTTTCAAGCTGATTCTTACTTGTATTAATATCCCAGACATGGATTTAATGTCTATTTTCCTTTCCTTCCACTTAATTAATAGTATATAAATAATAACTAGGCTTCAAAGTACCTACAAGGGTAGGACGCCATTTGGATGTGTGTTCTCGACGGAGAGAAACCTCCCGTGGTTTGCCTTGTCTTCTGAATCAGTTGAGGAATTTGATGTCAGACTGGCATGTTGTCATGGTAGCTCAATGGTAGAGCATCGGCGCGTTAAGCCGAAGATCCGTGTTCAAATCCCGGTTATGACATGAAATTTTTCAAGCTGATTCTTACTTGTATTAATATCCCAGACATGGATTTAATGTCTATTTTCCTTTCCTTCCACTTAATTAATAGTATATAAATAATAACTAGGCTTCAAAGTACCTACAAGGGTAGGACGCCATTTGGATGTGTGTTCTCGACGGAGAGAAACCTCCCGTGGTTTGCCTTGTCTTCTGAATCAGTTGAGGAATTTGATGTCAGACTGGCATGTTGTCATGGTAGCTCAATGGTAGAGCATCGGCGCGTTAAGCCGAAGATCCGTGTTCAAATCCCGGTTATGACATGAAATTTTTCAAGCTGATTCTTACTTGTATTAATATCCCAGACATGGATTTAATGTCTATTTTCCTTTCCTTCCACTTAATTAATAGTATATAAATAATAACTAGGCTTCAAAGTACCTACAAGGGTAGGACGCCATTTGGATGTGTGTTCTCGACGGAGAGAAACCTCCCGTGGTTTGCCTTGTCTTCTGAATCAGTTGAGGAATTTGATGTCAGACTGGCATGTTGTCATGGTAGCTCAATGGTAGAGCATCGGCGCGTTAAGCCGAAGATCCGTGTTCAAATCCCGGTTATGACATGAAATTTTTCAAGCTGATTCTTACTTGTATTAATATCCCAGACATGGATTTAATGTCTATTTTCCTTTCCTTCCACTTAATTAATAGTATATAAATAATAACTAGGCTTCAAAGTACCTACAAGGGTAGGACGCCATTTGGATGTGTGTTCTCGACGGAGAGAAACCTCCCATGGTTTGCCTTGTCTTCTGAATCAGTTGAGGAATTTGATGTCAGACTGGCATGTTGTCATGGTAGCTCAATGGTAGAGCATCGGCGCGTTAAGCCGAAGATCCGTGTTCAAATCCCGGTTATGACATGAAATTTTTCAAGCTGATTCTTACTTGTATTAATATCCCAGACATGGATTTAATGTCTATTTTCCTTTCCTTCCACTTAATTAATAGTATATAAATAATAACTAGGCTTCAAAGTACCTACAAGGGTAGGACGCCATTTGGATGTGTGTTCTCGACGGAGAGAAACCTCCCGTGGTTTGCCTTGTCTTCTGAATCAGTTGAGGAATTTGATGTCAGACTGGCATGTTGTCATGGTAGCTCAATGGTAGAGCATCGGCGCGTTAAGCCGAAGATCCGTGTTCAAATCCCGGTTATGACATGAAATTTTTCAAGCTGATTCTTACTTGTATTAATATCCCAGACATGGATTTAATGTCTATTTTCCTTTCCTTCCACTTAATTAATAGTATATAAATAATAACTAGGCTTCAAAGTACCTACAAGGGTAGGACGCCATTTGGATGTGTGTTCTCGACGGAGAGAAACCTCCCGTGGTTTGCCTTGTCTTCTGAATCAGTTGAGGAATTTGATGTCAGACTGGCATGTTGTCATGGTAGCTCAATGGTAGAGCATCGGCGCGTTAAGCCGAAGATCCGTGTTCAAATCCCGGTTATGACATGAAATTTTTCAAGCTGATTCTTACTTGTATTAATATCCCAGACATGGATTTAATGTCTATTTTCCTTTCCTTCCACTTAATTAATAGTATATAAATAATAACTAGGCTTCAAAGTACCTACAAGGGTAGGACGCCATTTGGATGTGTGTTCTCGACGGAGAGAAACCTCCCATGGTTTGCCTTGTCTTCTGAATCAGTTGAGGAATTTGATGTCAGACTGGCATGTTGTCATGGTAGCTCAATGGTAGAGCATCGGCGCGTTAAGCCGAAGATCCGTGTTCAAATCCCGGTTATGACATGAAATTTTTCAAGCTGATTCTTACTTGTATTAATATCCCAGACATGGATTTAATGTCTATTTTCCTTTCCTTCCACTTAATTAATAGTATATAAATAATAACTAGGCTTCAAAGTACCTACAAGGGTAGGACGCCATTTGGATGTGTGTTCTCGACGGAGAGAAACCTCCCGTGGTTTGCCTTGTCTTCTGAATCAGTTGAGGAATTTGATGTCAGACTGGCATGTTGTCATGGTAGCTCAATGGTAGAGCATCGGCGCGTTAAGCCGAAGATCCGTGTTCAAATCCCGGTTATGACATGAAATTTTTCAAGCTGATTCTTACTTGTATTAATATCCCAGACATGGATTTAATGTCTATTTTCCTTTCCTTCCACTTAAACATATATTTATTCAAGTATTGCTTGCTGAAATTTAATATTGAATATGTCTTGCATAAAACATAACTAGATTATTGTTGTTGCTCCTAGTGATGCATATTGGTAAGTACTGTTTCTTGAAATATATTATGCATGTATGAACAGAAGTAGATGCTCGCTGCCAAGAATGGATGAGTCTGTCCAATAGTGACTGTAGTTTGACTCACCGTATTCATCTCCCAAAGGCATTTCCTTCATCCACAGCATACATTCATGCTGTTGAAGTTGTGTATACTACCCGCCCCTGAATAATACCCGCACCCAAATTTTTCGAAAGGAAATTTGAAAAAAAAAAAAAAGAATAAATAAATAAAAAAATCTATAGGCCCATATATAAAATTATTTTGCCAGTTTTGTTCTTAATTAAACAGTTATAAATAACATTAAATATCATATAAGAATTAAATATGGTAGGCTAAAATGTAATTATAAAAATAACATGCATGGTAACTGCCAGCCGAAATCTCGCAGTCTTATATGCACAGCATAACACTTTCAACAACAACACTCTTCATTCATGAATCCAGCTGTTCTGTGGGAATCACACGCGATGACGTGCATCCGACCCAAGGTCAAAGTCGTGTGGAAATTCACTGAAATTTACCAAACTTTTCCTGAATTAGTGGTTCTGCTTGTATTGCACTGTTTTCTTGGCACCTCTATGCGGACCATGTGCATAAGAAAGCATCTTCTTTGTTTCATTTTCCTTTCATTACAGCTTCACTACTGTTATACTATACTGTGATGCTACTACAAAATTGTGATATATTGAGCCGATAATGTAGAAAATTGTCGAAATTCAGATGAGAGAAGTCCAGTATTCAAATAATACCCGCAACCCAGTTTTTCGTTTGCGATTTTTGAAAAAAGAAATATGTGGGTAGTATTAGAGTATGTACGGTATTTATAATGTTTACAGGAGGTGATTGCAATTATTAAATGTCAACATTGCTGAACAAAGGAATACATTCCCCATAAAATACAGTGCTGATTCCTAAATAGATGTAAGCATAGTATTCACTTTAAAATTAGAATAAATTTTAACTTATGAAGACAATGTATGACAATGTATGCATAAGTCACTGCCTACAGAGTCTCCGATCTGATTAGAACATACAGAAAAGATGATGTGTCTTGATCACTTTTGTAGGAAGTGATAAAGCAAATTCAATAAATATAAAATGATTGGCTGATTTCAGACTCATTCGTACATGTTACTGGTCCAAATCTAAAGAAAGACGTATGAGCTATATAGTCATTGTTACTGTTATTATTTTGCTATTAAAATATTTGTTTATTATCATTACTTTTTTGTGACTATCATCATCATCATCATCATCATTTATTATTATTATTATTATTATTATTATTATTATTATTATTATTATTATTATTATTATTGTCATCCCTTAATGGTGGGCTATTATTATTATTTAATGTTATACTATCTTTTTTTTTTCAGGTATGAAAGAGGACTTCAATGAGAATCAACTGGCTTTGGAAGATTTATCAAGAAGAATTGAAGACTTAAACTAAAAAATAGTGGTTGCTCATAGAAACATTAACACAAGATCGGAATATTATCGCACATGTGTTTCATAAAAACAGAATAAGAGTTTGAGTGATCACGGACTTGTGCCATTTCAGAGTATCATCTGTGCACTCTGAGTCATTTTTAAAAACTGAGTTTTCACAGAGAAAGAACATATATTCTTCTCATCGATTCAAAGTTTCAGGATGTGTCAAATGTGCCAATTGTATTGCCAGGTGCTGCATTTTATATTTATGAGTATCGTTCTTTGTTGTAATATTACTTTTTCAATATTTTCTAAGGAAATTAAATCCGAGTTCTTCAGAAAGAAAGAATTATTGTAAAACTGCCACTTAGATTTCTCATTTTGCTATCATCACCAACAGTGAATGTAAACATAGATCTATTTTTAATTTCCGTGATAATTATGCATTGTAACTTTTTATTTAAATGTTTTAAAACTATATAATTCTTTCTATTTAGTATAGACTCTTCCTCTTTTGGGATGAATTATCTGCTTTAGTGGCTATGTGATTTTCCAGAATGTCTTCCGTATTAAGAGCAATCTACTCTAAATATTAATTGCTCTAGAACAAGGGGCATAATTTTATGTCCTGCTTATAGAAACCTTTTGTATATAATCAAAATATTTAATTTTTTTGTGAAGAACTGTGGTTAGTTATGGTGATTTTTTACAGTAGTAGGAACTTGTATGGAATTTCTTCCAATTTTAAAATTTCTATGTTCTCTGTTTTATATGGTGGTCTGTGGTAATGGGCAGAATTGATTAATGTGAAGAGTCGAAGTATTCATTCAAATAAATGCTCCCAGATACCATTATGGATGCAGGATTCAGTAACGTTCCGAGAATTACTTGACTACTAAATTAGCTGTGGGCACACATGTGACACCTTACGATTGTTTGGAATCACTGCTGGAACAAATCTAATGATTCAGCAGTTATTCTGTAGTGAAAATTTCAACTGATATACTAAAAATCTTATGGGCAGGCAGCTACTGGTTTATACTCAATTTCATCTGAAACAATACATAACCAGGATTAAATTTTAGTTATTTTAAATACAAATTTATCACAATTTTTTCACATTTTGTTAAAATATTTTTAAAACATTGTGACATTAGCTTAGTAGCAAAAAGTATGAATGATATTTAGAACATTCTTATAGATTTTGTTTTATCTCATGTTTTCTTAGTAAAAAAAAATAACTTAACAAGCACTATAAAAAATCACTTACCAAATATTATCACTTTTCCTTGGGTCTGTAAGCCTAATACTGATCAACTCCAGATTACTTTTACGGTCAGAAAGCCATTTCCTGATAACATAACTGTTATTGTGTATACTGCATCTGGTTACCAAAAGAATAATTACAGAAATCAACCCCACAAAATAAAGTTTCACAAAATTTGTAACTTTCAAGTAGTTAATTAAAATATTTTGAATGAGTGAATGAGAGGATTTATATAAGTAATCATTGCTGCAATCTGTACCACATGCTTGATAGCTAAGTTAACCAAATGTTCACAAGTGAGCAGGATTAATAATTATTCCTAAGAACATTTAATATTTTGTTCTCATTTCTTCATTTCTTACAGCATTAATCATCCAAAGTATACAACTCAAGATATTTCAGGAGCTAACATCAATTGAAATTTTTTTAATATGAATACTTCCATTACTAATAAAACTCTTCAAAATTCTATGTTATAACTTTGAATTAATAAATATTGTCATCCCTAACTATGGTTCTTTTATTCACAAGCAGTGTTTTCATCAGAATTCTAAAATGGTGGAATCTTCATCATGGTTTCATAGTTCTAGACATTTTATTAATTTGGACGTACCGGTACTGCCAGCTATATTACCCTGTAGGTGAATGTCAATTTGATTAAGCATGACGATAGCTGAAAATTACTTGTATGGACTGATTTTTTTCTTGTGAGTGTAAGCTTTATCATTCTAACTGAAGCAAGGTGTTGATAAGGTGTTGATAAGACAGAAATTCCATTCAATATACTTGAACTAGAATTTAGTGAGTCCCTGAAAGTCCTAGTGAGGTTTTTATCCAGTTCCTCCTGTAATGTTATTCGAGTAATTGACAAATATTGAGAATTCATATCATTATAGGTTATATAAATTTTCATCATGTGTGTAGTATTATTGTAATGTTATTCCTTCGTCAGAACAGTTTTCTCTTAAAAAAAAAAAATTTAGTATACTTTTGTAAAACTTTTCTATTTATTAAATTAATAACCTTCCATATTTGAATTCTTTTCATATATATTTTCTAGTTTAAGTTATAGAAGATAACTAACAGCTTAAGTGAGTTGAGAATTGAAGCTGTTATATTAAAATTGATGCATAAACACAAACAAAGGTCTATGTTGCATTTGCGAGTTTTGAGAAAATGTGCTCCAAAGCCTTTGTTGCTTGTTAAGTAGGAATGCTTAGTATAATGTAGCATAGACCTTTGTTCCATAAAAGTTATACTATTGTTTTATCAAAATGATATCTAATGCCTGTTGCTCACGGTCAAATTGTTTCGTTAAATTTATTGTACAACTAATTTAACCAAACGCGTAGCCAAATGCCTCTTGTTAACGGTCAAATGAGTCATCAAATGCACACTAGCAAAAGATTCTCCCTCTGTGTACTAAATATCGCAACATCGTAGTATTACCCTGCCACCTAGTGGTAGACTCCTGTAGGCCTACTCTAAATTTTGAGCCACTCATACTCTGCTGCATGGTAGTCTGTTGTATCGTTTACATTAAAAGACAACAATTATCCAGATTAATTGGGATGGGACAAGATCACATTATTAAGATAATTTACAAAACTTATAAATAATTTATTTCAGTGTTATGATATTTGCGAAAGACAAATATAACGTGCAGTTTAAGCTCCGCCCACTCGATATTCACATTTTGTTTATCAGCGCAGCATGGCGACAAACTATCCTTGTATATTGTCGCCGACACTCCCGACCATACCAAATATTAAAAATGCGGGAGTGTCCCTTGTACCAAATATTAAAACTGCGAATGTGTCCCTTGTACCTGATATTAAAAATTCGAGAGTGCCCCTTGTACCAAATATTAACAATTCGAGAGTACCCACAGGTTTGCCTTGTACCCAACAGTTAGTCAGCCTGTTTATCCTCGAAGAATTCGCTAGATCGTGGTATAAAAGGAAGTGCTTCGCTGGGGGAGGGCTATTTCTCATGCGACGATGCACCTTATATTTGGTTTTTCCCATGATTTTATTAAAGGTGACCTTTAAATCTGCCGAACATTAATACTTTAGCTATTTATAATTATTATTGTAATCTTATAAATTTCACATCCTGTTGTAAGATTTCCTTTGCCCTGTGTATTTGAATTTTTCATATAAAAGAAAGCAAACAATGCGTGAAGCCTTGAAATATTAAAATCATACAATGTTTATGATCATTTAAAATAATTATGAAAGAAAAAATTACTATGCCAAGAATCGAACCCGAGACCTCTAACATCACAGTCTAGCTCGCTACCACGAGGTTATCAAGGAATGATGGAAGCAAGCGTGAATCGTGCATATACAAGTACGGCTCCTATGTCATCCCGCTTCTAATTTTCATTTCGTTTTTGTATGTCAACAAGTCGTGTTCTCGTCATGTTTTTTATACTAATCCGTTCGGAATAACGGTATCTACACAGGTATATACAAATGCTATTTTGATGGAGCTCCAATGCTAGGAAATGAAGAATATGTGAGAAAGGATAATGGCTGTACTTGCAATCTTGTAGCTTGCAGGCAACAAGTTCTCCACATTACCGCCCGGGGTGCGGGCAGTTCACGTTCGTTGCGCTGATTGGCGGGTTCGACAAATGATTTGCTGGAATTAGAACAGGTCCTATATGCCGATGCGAATAACCAAACGTTTGCCCAAAGGCGAATTTGACCGTTAGCAATACCCATTTGTTGAAAAGTGCTAGTTGTGCAATAAATATAACGAAAAATTTGACCGTGAGCAACAGGCATTAGACCCTCGTTTGCAACAATCACATACACAGAGCACAAGGAAACTGTGACAGAAAATTATATAAATTTGAGCAAATTTTTTTGTAAAATGTAAGAGGGGAAGGAAAAAATAATTTTCATGAAGCAACTGGTAATGTCACTTTCTCAAGCTAATTTACAGTGAGGAGGATGATGATGATGATAAATATACGATCTCACTCATGTTACTGTGAAACTTCCACTGAAGCTAATTCTGCACTCGACACTGTAGTTTCTAGTTGTCTAGGATATATTTTCGTCTGTTTTGCAAGTGTTTGTTTAAGATGTTGGTGTTTTCTTGCTATGGTGTGCCTGTAGGGTTTATTTCAAATTATCAAGTGTTTGAAGGGTGTAAACCTTTGGGGCTAAAGCTTAGGACTTCCAAGTCTCTAAATATTGATGTGTGTTTATTCATGTCTTGTGTGTATTGGGTGGTTTGTCTATGCAGAATCTATGCTTTACTTGAGATCTCTGATGTGTTTTGAAGTTTCGACTAAACAGGTGAACCAGATTTGTTGCATCAACCGTTCGTAAATTTAAGCCTGTGAAGTGGCATGAGTTTATTCCACAATTGTTTTATTGTGGTCTGCTTTATCTTCTGCTAAACTAAACTAAACTAAACTCCATGGCGTTGCATCCCTGATGGGACTAGGCCTGCCATCTGATCACTGCACCATCTACTGTAAGCAGACAGCAGGATTGGGGACATGTGATCATCGTGTTGACACCCACATCCATTATTGATGGTTTCTGTGACCGGAGCTGCTACTTCTTAATAAGTAGCTCCTCAGTTCATATCACGAGGCTGACTGCACCCTCTTCCAGACCTCCCTACCTCAGAAAAATCTGAGGAGGTACTGATTATCAAACCCAGGCCTGCGGATCTGTAGCCATTGACACTATTCACGAGACCACACAGGCGGTCTCACCTTCTGCTATGCCCTACAAATCCTGTAATTCCCAAAGCTAGTGTTATCTGATCCTTCTTCACTCATACTTTGAACAAGGTGGGTGCTGTAGTGCTGATTCGTACTAGCAATTATGCTTTCATGGTTGAACCAATGTTTTGAAGCAAAGTGGAAGAAATTTAATAATGGGCCCATCAGGACAGACAAGTTCACTTGGATGAGAAGCATTATCTAGAAGTAGAACAGGTTTAACAGGCAGTCCGTCCACCTGAAGATAAGCCCGAACAGATGGCACAAATTTTGTTAGGAATCAATCTGAAAATTTCACTGTCCATCCAGGCCCTTTATTGGTTCACATAATCCAGTGGCAGATTTTATAGCCCTTGGATTTTTATTTCCCTATCACGACATATTTCAATGCTTGTTGACCTGTCCTGTAACTACAAAAAATAACAATTTAGCGTAATGATAATAACAGACCCTTCACTTTCCACTGTACTTGTTAAAATTATCAAAGTCAATTTACAAAGATAAAACATTGAAATCAGTGGATAAAATGATAATGTACCTCAATATGACGTTTCGACCTGACCCCCAGGTCTTCCTCAGGCTACTGACTGCTCCACGCCAACACTGCTGATCGCATCGTCCTCTGTTGGCGCTGCTGTCGCCTCATGTTGGTTTCCAACCTCCCCGCTGCCATCACCATCATTTCCACAAACTTCCCGATTCAAAAACCTAGTGCTTCTGTAGTGTTCATCGATCCACTCCTTTGAATTTTCCGCTGGTGGAAGCATGTCCTGAATCCATGTATGAAATTCCAAAGGAGTGGATCGACGAACAGTACAGAAGCACTAGGTTTTTTAATCTGGAAGTTTGTGGAAATGATGGCGATGGCAGTGGGGAGGTTGGGAACCAACACGAGGCGACAGTAGCGCAAACAGAGGATGATACGATTATGTATGGTATATAATTTAATAGTTTTAAACACAACTCAAGATTTTATATTGATATGAAAAGTTATTATTTTTTATCTCCCTAAAAAACATAATATCAGGGGTGGTCGATAATCATGTACTGATGTGCTAGAGCACACTGTAAAAACTGCACCACAATTATATCTATTCTCTATGAATGCGAGTCGTTATGCAAACAAAGATAAAAATCTAATTTGGATAACTAGAAACCATAGTGTCGAGTGCTGAATTAGCTTCAGCAGCGATGATCTCACTCATTGTTACTGTGAAACTTCACTGCGCAAGCTATGCTGGGGTTTCCTGATTCCCAGCTTTGATTGTGCTATGGGGCAGGAAGCCACTATGCAGGCATTGGTTGCAGACTGATGTGCCATGCAGTGGATATTGAGATGCTGCGTTATGTTTTGAAGATCAACATTGTCAAATCCTTTTAATTATAATAGGCTACAGTATATAAATAATTCTTATACCTTCTTCATTATGTAAGTAGGCTTAAAATGTATTTAAAAAAATGTATTTTAAAAAAATGTATGTCTATGAAATGGTGCATGCAGCACACCCTCATTTTATGCCAAAAGCCATGACTGCTCAATAGGCCTATGATAATACCTCTTTTAGTGCTATACCAAACAGTGTTGATTTGTTATAAAGCTGCTTCATGGTTTTAAAAATAATGTTTATGTTTTCACATGTTTCTACGAATGATCTCATAAATGGTATAATACTTCTTTTAGTAGTAAGAAATTAAGAATTATCGATAACAGTACAAATACATTTTTATACTTACAATCGCTACTTATGCAATTGCATTATAGGCTACATTGATCAATTTACTTGAGTTCGGTTATTGCAAAGTTTTTGAATACTCTGGATTCTGGAAAAAACAGTTGTTTCTTCAGAAACACTAATTTCACTATCACATAATTGTTCATTTTCTGGTTCGAAATCACAGTCTTTGATGCCATCACATACCTTTTCCTTCTTACACAGATCTTTCTGCTCTGATCCATAAATATCTGATACATTTTTAGTTTCACAGTTATTAACAATATTTGCCAGTTCATCTGAAATAATTTGTTTACCATCATAGTAGTATGTAGCCATTTAAAAAATACCTGATCTAATTAATTAAAAAACTGAGAAAAAAAAATAGGAAAAATCACAATGCAGCTACATTGGGTGAAAAGTCACCCATGCACTGTAAACAAAGACGGAACCTGTTTGACACAACTTGTGTCAACTGGCACCGAGTACAGTCTGAGGAAAAGGGAGCATACCTGGAAGGAGAAAGGCCAACACCAAATTGTAAACTTATAGAAGGAAAACCAAAATTCCCTCTGGTGAAATTTCACCCAGAGTATCCTTTAAGGATTAAGGAAAAGGATATGGGGATTTTGATGCAAGTGAGTTGGGGGGAATAGGCAAGCCTAATCAAAAGCACATGGTATGGGCACATAGTACGAGACTTCCATACATGGCTGTTGAATGAAGCGGGAAGCTGAGTTTCCCAGAAAGCAAAAGAAAGACAAAGACAGAAATCCCAATGGCATAATGCATTACATTGTAGACACACTAACAAAACATAACATACTTGGAAATGACTTGTAATTCCAGGATGACCTTCTGGACAGCATCCAAGTCTAGATTCTGGCTTACAGACAATGGGTCCCGGTCAGTAGCGGCTCGTGGCTCAAAACGAGAGTGTGCTGCAAATACCATTTCATACAGCAAACTTAAAATATTGAGCTACTTGATAGAGAAGTAGCGGCTCCGGTCATGGAAACCACCATTAACGGCCGTGGGTTTCAGCATGCTGACCACATGCCCCCAATCCTGTCATCTGTCTATAGATAGATGGCGCAGTGGTCGGGTGGTAGGCCTTGTCCCCTCGGGGATGTCGCGCCACGGAGTTTAGTTTAGGCTTACTTAAATAATTACTGTCTCAGAGTTAAGTCCATGGGACATTCCTTCTTACTACAGAAGTTTTCGATGACTTTCGTGTTGAATCCATCCATGTTTGCAACCATCTTTTTCGCTATGGAAAGCATTGCAAGAGCTGTAAGACGTTCTTGAGATGGTATTCCTTAGGAGTGTCTTTATCCTTTTCAGGGTAGAAAAGCATCTTTCTGGTTCTGCTGTGGTAATAGGAGTGGTGACTATAATCCTGAGAAGCTTTGTTATTTCGGAGAATGTTCCTACCAAATTGTTTTTAACCATAGTAGTGGAACAGCTCCATCAATTTTCCTGTAATCATTTCATTCATACAAAACACTCAGTTCTGTTTTCAATCTGTTCTAGTGGCTAAAACCAGAACTACAGTTTCAACTATATTCCAATAGATGTCGCGGCAAGTGTCGTTTTGTGTCTATATCTGTGGCGAGATCACAGCGCTCCAGTGAGTCGCCTTAAAATCTCGTGAACGCAATTCAGTGGCAGCCCGTTCTGTATGTTGAAACCAGTTTGCACTCCATAAAGGCAAGCTTAAGCATGACGTCACACCCTACAAGAGAAGAGCTATTTTCAACATGCATTCACGAAGCGGGAAAGATAATATTCACATTACCGACTTCCATTCTCCAACGTCAGCTAAGGAATTCTCGCGTAGACGCGCCAAGTTCAAAATCTAAGTAAAAGAAAATATAGTAATGCGTTTGAAAATAACATTATACGACGAGCAGAAAAGAAGCTGTATGCTGTAGCACTGCAGCACTATAGGAGAAACCGCCACTGGTCCCGGTGATGACAATGATGATGAGATAGTTACGGATGCAAAAGTCTACAGCATTCTTGTAGAAGGGTGAAGTACCCTTCCTCCATCATACCTCCCAACCATCATCATAAAATCCACAAAATCTTGGGTACCGGTACAACATTCAGCTGGTACTTCAAGAAACATTTATTCACACACGAATGAGTGGAGATTTTTGCATTAGAACATCAATGAGTGAGGACTTGGAAGAGTGCCTGGAGTCTCTTTGCAGCTGTATTCTAGTTTCTAGTTGTTTTTATTGTTATTGTTATTGTTATTGTTATTACGTTCAGGATAAGTATTAATAAGAATATAGAACTGAATTAGTACAGTAGAAAAAGTTTAGGGCTGATAATAGCATTTTTGGTAAAATAAAATGTACATAATAAATTAAAATCAGCTCAACAACCTTTATTTTATGCTGTCTAGGTCTTTCGACACTCTTACGTAATCTTTAGGGCATCTTGGTATACTGGCATAGATTCATTAACAATTCAAAATTAAAATGACATTGTCTTGTAATTGTGTCATGCTACTATAAAATATAAAACTATGAAGTAATATGCTTCCCTACATTGTTTCAGAATGAAAGTGTGCCTTTCACGGGTAGAAAAGCATTCTGTATGAGTGCATAGACAAGAATGAGGACCAAATCGCAGAAAAGAGTAACTTAGACTTTTTAAGGTCAGGCAGAGAGAGTAGTAAATAGGGAAGTAATCCATGTAGAGCTGAATAGGGAATGCTGATTGGTTTGCTGGTCTCTGGTCAGCACAATGTCTATAATTTGCTATTTGGGTGCAGACTTACAGAAATAATGCCTCAAGTGTTTATCTGCTAATGAAATTAGCAACCAAAAAGGAAAATGTTACAAGAGCATTCTTGTAAATTTATTAAATAGTCCCTTCAAGTTACTGGATATATTGTGATCCTTGCTGTCCCACAAGTTTTATAATTTTTCCATCACCGGTGTTTAGTGGAGCAACATTTCGGGAGATTCAATCTAATGAAAATTTAACACCACTACTTGTGCTATGTCACTGCTTTCAAATACTGACTAACCTACGTCTGATGACCATGATGTTTTATATACATACAGCGATCAAACCAATATGGTATTTTTGAACACTTGTTTTACGTTTCATGTTTTCTTTCAGTCCTGTGACAGGTTTGAAGTAATGTAGGCCTATTCCTTTTCATAACTAGAAGGTGGTTGAATTGAAAATGCACTTGTATTGCCCTTGTTTCCATTTGTGTCTGTTACAGCAGAAGAGTTTGCTGTTAATACAGACGTGTCAAGTCGTAAGATTAATAAGAAATCTGAAGAAGGTATTAGTAGCCTCCTTACCTTTGATATTGGCAGAATCAGGTTGGATTTCATCATTCTTATTCTCAGCCCTTCTCGTCTACAAGTAATTTTATTATGATGCGTCACTAGAGAGATATCGTAGCTTGAACTGTCTGATAACTTGAAAAATCAAATAGCAGTATGAATTATTTTCTACTTTACATCAAATACATTGGTTCTTTTACATTAAAACGTACACAACAAAAACAGAAATAGGCACTGGTAAAAAACAGTATTTCTTTAACACATTTAATATGATGATAATGTTCTTTATTAAAGATACACGAATTAAGAACGCGTCGTTAAAAAAGCCGCGCCGCCATTTCTGGCAGAGTCCTCTAGGAGTAGAAGCTCCAGTTATTAAGTCTACTTTATGTTAAGTATCACAGATGGCATGAGCGTACCGCTTATCCCACAAAAGTCTGCTGATACTTTAATACAATTGAGTGGCTTGATATCAAAGGCGGACATCTGACGAATTCATAAATTCTGAAAAATGCCAGTTCCTTGTATACAAGTTGTATTTATGTATTTTTTATGGCTTCTTTTTCATATTTCCGCTTAGAAGTTCCAAATAAACTTTGTTCTGTTTTTGATATCAATATCATGAAGAAAGTCAGTGAAAATTAGCTTTGAAAATACAGATGTCCTGTTTTGAAACAAAAATTGACAGATGTCCGCTTTGGATACAAACATGATGGTAGGTGTCCGTTTTTGTTCCAAATGACTCACCTAAGAAATTCCATATCAGACCAACCCTAATATTGCTAAGAAAGATAAGGAGGTGAAAACTGAAATACAGTACAAATTAAATACCAATACATTGTCAAAATTCCTTAAACAAGATTTTATTTTATAAATACTGCACGATTCTCGCGATTGCACCAGCTAGTATTAACGTTAATTCATTATTACTCTATGCCCTGTTAACGAAGTTTTACCGCGTTACAATATTCGTTATGAATAATTCTAACATTTCTGACATCAAACTTTCACCACACTATAGATTATTTGGTTTGACATATCAAATTAGCACATCCAAAATGTGAAGTCATCCTTACGCTTCTCTACATTTCTTGTCCACTTTTATGAATTGCTTTTCCTTCTTCTTGTGTTCCCTTCACTAACTGAAATATTAGTCTCCAAGGGAACACCTTCCTCTTTTCAATAATACCTTAAATAATATTATTACGTCAAAATAATGTTACAAGCACGCAACATGAGCAAAACAGATTGTCACATTGGGAACAGTAGCAGCCATTGCTAAATCGGAAGTCATGTGATCAGATTCTAGCTCCCGCATTGGCTGTTTGGTAGATGTCCGATGTTGAAAACAACTTGCACAGTAGGAGTCCGAATTTGAAACGAACCTTCAACTTTGAAGCAAAAAATTACGTGCTTGCGTCCGTTTCTGACTAAAACCGATTTCACCATTGGAAAGGGGAGACAAAATCCTATAGGAACCCACTTCTAACTCAATTTTAATTTTTCCGACAGATGTCCGTCTTTGATATTAAGCCACTCAATTGTGGAAAGAAATAAAAAGTGCATTATTATTATTACATTATTATCATTATGCAAAAGGGGCACTACAATTTCAAAAGTTGCGCGTTAAGTGGTTGATTGCATCAAAGCATCTCCGTCCTCGAGGCTATCGATTTTTTGAAGTCGAAGAAGTAAAGTTTCAACTATCGAGTTTTCAGTTTTCGTTTGTGAGTTGAATTGTGAATGATAATGTGTTGTTGTGAGACAATTTATTAAAAATAAGAGACTTACAGTATAAGGTAAGTACTTAAAATGTGATCTAATGAGATTATTCGCTAACTGGTTACATAGAACGAGTGGACCTTTGTGTATTAAGCAATTACACAGTATAAGAAGACTTTTCCAACTATTGCCAGATCCCGCCACCTTTGTTTTGATGAACTACGGTAGTCCATAATATTATTCATTCGCGACACATATAATCTACAAATGATGTAAGACTGACGAACATAGGTTTTATTACCCAGATATTTGCTAGTTGCAACATTTAGCCTAAATCAATATTTGTGATACATGTTTGGCCGTTACGATCGATGAAGCTTATCAACCTAAATTTCCATACCATTTCACTCATACCTTGAGCAATGTTTTTGTCGTAAAATTGTCTAACTCATTTACAAATAAAATGACATTAAACTCATATTGTAGGATTGTTATTCGTACCCAGAGTTGCAAACTACTGTAGCTTCCACGTCTTTCATTTGAGCTACATTATTCCACCAATGTCCGCGGCTGTGGGCGAGTCGACAACATGCTACCCCGGTGGCCCGGGTTCGATTCCCAGCCGGGTGGGAGATTTTTCAGTAGTGAAAAATTCCTTTCCCGGCTTGAGGACTGGGTGCTTGTGTCTTAGGTTTAAGTGTTATTATTCTGATTCTGTTTATTTATTCTGGCAGAGCTAAAGCCATTTGGCCTTCTCTTCCGCTCTACCAGTAAAAAAAAAAACTACATTACTATTACATAACACAAATACATAATATTACAGATAATTAATTAATAAGTTACTTAATACTCAAATACCAAGAACTAAACATAGTTATAATTTATAAATTAGAGTGCTATAAAACATTAAATTACAAAAGAAAATTACAAAATTAAATTACAAAATATAAAAATACTAAAGAAAATAATTAGGATTATAGCCTAAGATATTTAAAATTATACTAACTAATACTAAAGAGAAAAACGTATAGTTACAAGAAGTTAGGCTACGGGTTACAAATAACAAAAAGAGCTCCAATTAAGATTTCTAGTTACTACGATGAAAAACAAAACTAAATTACATGGTTTAAAATTAATATGTTAACTTCTCTCTTAAATTTGCCAAGAGTTCGACAGCCTCTGACCGTGCGGGGGATGGAATTCCATTGACGAGCTACTGATACAGAGAATGAGGATGAATAGGATGAAGAGCGATGGAGAGGAATAGAGAGTACATGACTATGTTCTGATCTTGTATTTAGGGTGTGATGAGAAGACAGGTTAAGGAAGCGGCTAGATAAATATGATGGTGATGAAGTATGAAGAATTTTGAAGAGGAGACAAAGACAGTGAAACCTTCTTCGGTCATTCAAACGGAGCCATGACAACATTTCGAAGGAAGGCGATACATGATCGAACAGACTTACATTACAAATGAATCGTACGCACATATTATGAACACGTTGCAACCTTTGGGATAAGTTAGAGCTCAAGTCCGTAAACAGGACATCACAGTAATCGAAGTGGGGCATGACCAGGGTTTGTGTTAGAGTCTTTTTTACAGCAGAAGGTAAGGGCATATTTAATCTTTTAAACATATGAATTAACGAGTTTACTTTTTTACATGTTTCGTTAATGTGATTTTCCCAAGTTAAATTTTTGTCTATCAGAACACCGAGATTTTTTACCGAATCGCCAAATGGAATTACTGAATTATTGATTTTAATGGGCATAAGGTTGATTTCATTCAGCTTATTTCTCAGTCGCTGATGCCCCACAACTATTGCCTGTGATTTTGCTGGATTCAGATTGAGTCCCAAACTGTGCGTCCATTCATCTATTGAGTTAAGGTCGTCGTTTATGCTAGATATTGTGTCGTTGATGTTGTTAGTATTTGAATGTATGTACAGTTGTAAGTCATCCGCGTAGAGATGGTATTTGCTGTGTTGTATACAGTTTTTAATGTCGTTTATGTATAGAGAAAATAGTAAGGGTCCAAGAATGCTTCCCTGTGGGACTCCTGCCTTTACGAAGCGCCATGTAGAAGAGCGATTATTGGAAATGACACATTGTCGGCGTTCGTGCAGGTATGAGCTAAACCACAGAACAGCAGTATCTGACAGGTTTAACATCTTGAGTTTAGCAATAAGAATGTCTGTGTCTACTGAGTCGAAAGCTTTAGTCATATCAAGTAAGACAAGTATTGTCATTTTCCGTTCGTCACAGGCTTGGCGTATGTCTTCACAAATGTTCAGTGTTAACTAGGGGACTGGCACACCCCGGAAAGAAATCCTTTAAGATAGTCTTTAAGGGATCACCAAGGGTCGCTCGCGACCCGATGGAATAATAGTAATAAATTCCACCAATACGACTGAACAACCTGGCGTATCAGCTGCCACATTTGTTAGGTTAGGTATTTGTTAGGTTAGGTTGGCTGATGTTAGTGTTCGGGCTCTACAAATACTTACGAATCACACAAATAGAGTACATGCAAATAAATGATCCTAACTTACATAAAATAATAGTAATAATAATAATAATAATAATAATAATAATAATAATAATAATAATAATAATAATAATATAATATGGCGAAAGAGAACAAGTCGCCCCTTAAGTTCCGCCCACCCGAGCCGTGGGTTGCTATGTCTCCCCCACCGCCGTCTCGAGAATTACACTGCCTGTCCTATGCTTTATTTTAACATGGAGTTCAGAGTATTGTTAAATTGCCTAATTTCTCCAGTAGAGGCGACACAGTTCACACCCAGATAGCATGACATTCCAGCATATTTCAGTTTCCGACTTTATACATCAGAGGGCAACACAGAGCATACGGTAATGTAAAGGGTATTGCAGCTGGGTGTGAAAGGTGCTGCCGTCTGTAATGTCGCCGCGTACGCAAAATTAGCCGTACAGGACAGGCAGTGTATACACGAGTAATACAGTCTAGAAGGCAGTGGTCTCCCCTAACCAATGGCCTTTCCTTGCCGGCAGTGGAGCGTACTGTCACAGTGCACTACTTTAAAACTTTGCATAATATTTAAATGAAGAAATGTGTATTCGCAGCCTCATTAGATAGCCATATAATTGATTTTTTAAATGAAAGAATGAGCCTTTACCAAAACATACAATACGAAAATATACAACCAAGGTCATCACCAAAGCCTTTTAGCGTTACTCAGGACCCACAACGTGATGGTAGAGGTTCATTTGGGAAGGAAAGTTATGGATTTGACTGGTATTCCAACCACAAGACGAGTTGATTAATAAAACGAAAACGACCCTTGTACAATTTAAAACTTCCCTTGAAGCAAAACGGGGTCCCCCCCCCCCCCAGAGCCAACTTCAACCTCCGCTATTTCATGTAGCTCTCTAAACTTAAATAGATGAATTCTCGCTTTACACCGCAACATTTTTCGATAACGTGGTGGCTAAGATGATTGGCTATGATGCTAACGGCCCCGTGTTCAAATTTCGGTGCGTAAATTTGTAGAATAGGAAAATGTCCCAATTAGGCAAGTAAGGGTGAAGAAGTGAGAGAAAGGGAGGAAAGAGAAAGATAAGAGAAGAAAGGATATAATAATAATAATTATGATAATAATAATAATAATAATAATAATAATAATAATAATAATAATAATAATAATTTAATTTAATTTAATTTAATTTTTCCCTAAGCTGCTAGTAGTTCTACCAATCACTCCTTTAAAAAGTGAGTTCTGTGGGCGGAGCTTAGGGGACAACTTCTTGTTCCCTTTATTATTATTATTATTATTATTATTATTATTATTATTATTATTATTATTATTATTATTAGTATTATTATTATTATTATTATTGACAACCATGGTTTCGTTACATTTAGTCTACACACACTTATACTTACAAAGACAACATGACAAGTTACAAATTTCTCAACATGAAATTCAGTTATAGTACAGTATTTTTCTACCCACCATAACGTCGTTGATACAAAATCTCTTTAAGTGGAATTTCTACTGACTCATAATTAATTGCTCTAAAATGATATCGTTTCTATAAACTTACTCATCTGTTTTCTATATCTGCAGTAGGCCTATACATTTTCGCTTAGATTTCAGATCGTGCAAATTATCTTCTTCTTCTCCTTCTTTCTCTGAGTTTTACCTCAACCCTTATAGGGAAGTTTGTGGCCCACGCCACCCGGTCCTTACTGGACCACGACCTATCGGGGGAGGAAGTTATTGTGGATCACATACATACTTCTTTTTACCAGCATGTGAATAAAATTATCGAAATCATAAAATATAAATTAGATGAGAATACCCAAAGCAAACAATCTGAAATTAAACAATGTGGCCTAGTGAATAAGGCAGCGGGTTTTCTGCTTTAGAATATCAACTGAAAATTATTACTTGTGTTGTGGCGGCGTCTTAAAATATTAATTGGAAGGGGATAAGAGTCGTGATATAAGATTTTTCATGTACTTTTGTATCCTTGTTTTCCAATTCGGGAAACCAGTTTCGATAAAAGTAATTTCCAGGTTTGTGAAGATTGTAAAGCTAACCTAATCTAAATATGTAACTTAGATATAGCATCCTGACTTAAGAATGTTTACAAATGAAGGCGTTAAAGCCAAAGTGGTGTAAGTCATGTTTAATTTTTTTTTATCTAAGTATTGCAATGCAATGTTGCGGTATAGATATGTTAGCAGGAAGTATATATATATATATATAGGTAGGTAGGCGGACAATATTAGGAGAGATTATTATAATGCATCTACAGCCATTTCATAAAATATGGGAATTTTTCCCTCAAAGCGAGAAGTTATAAAATTATTGTAATTGGGTGGTCAAAAATAAGTTTAAAACCTCAAATTCTCTGAATATTAAGGACTTAGGTGTATCTGAAGTGGTTTCATGTGTAAAATCTGTCGATTTACTTATTTATTGCGTTGAGTTACTTTTTTCTTCTTCTTTCTTTCGTTTTTTTGCCATTTTTTAGCACGATTTTAACACTCTTTAATACCAAGTAGTCAAGAGTAATCAGCTATGTCCATTTAGAGACAATTCTTTGTATATCACCCTGGGAAATTTGTTTCCATGTAAAGTGCATTGTCGGTAATTGACAATTGCTTAACAATCTCATTGACTCACCTTCATCAGGCTTAACAGTCTCAAAAATATCTTTTACAGAATTTACAAAATAATCGTTAAAATCATCAGAAGTTAATGTCATCTGAGGAGCAGCATTAATTTTATTTGCACTCTTAATCACAGTCCAAGCAGCCTTGCATTTATTAGACGAGTTAACAATGTATGAAATATTATGCTCTAACTTAGCTTGCTTCAGTTGTTTTTTATAACTGCTACGTGCACTTGCGTAAATTAATTTCGCTTGCTCAACATTTCTATTGAGGCGTATGGACAATTGCAATAGGTTGTATAATTTAGCAACCTGACATTTCTTTTCCTTAAGTTCATCTTTGTACCAACCCAGTTGGCATTTATTATTAAGTTTATTCTGCTTGATTGTAATAAGAGGAAATATTTCCATAAAATGTTCAAAACTATTGGAGTCACCAGTAAGAATATTCCCCCAATCAATTGAATTTAAGTCATTTATGAAACTCGCCATATTGGATTCATTAAAATTACGAAACGTAATATTATTATAAATCACTGGATTTTTATATTCAGGGTTGTTCAAAGTTGCATTTACACGGAGGGCATTGTGATCTGATAATGGAACCTGATAAACATCAGTAAATATATTGCCATATGGAATATTTGTTATCACATTATCTAGGCAAGAGTTGCCCCTGGTAGGAGCAGAGTTTACGTAATAACAGTTAGCTGCCCTCAATACATTTAGGAACTCGGTGCAAATAGTATTTCTGTAATTTATATCAATATTCAGGTCACCACATAAAATAATTGGACAGTTAAAAGTGCTCATGAAAGCTAACAATTTATAAATATGTCTAAAAAATGTGTCAATGTGGCCACTTGGTGCTCTATACAATGAGAGAACAATTACCTTAAAAGTCAGTAACATTATAGCTACAACTTCAATATGCTTTTCTTCACAAAATTCATCTACATTTATAACTCTATACAAAATATTATTCCGAACATATATGGCCACACCCCCATGGCTATATAGCTCCCTACAGAACATCTTGGCACATATATAGCCTCCTATGTTGGCTAAGTCCTGAGTATTTTTGTCACACCAATGCTCGCAAAAACAGAGAACCTCAAAATTCTCGCCACTAAGCACAATTTGAAGTTCATCTAATTTGCTTAGTAGTGATTGAATGTTCAATACAAACAAGCTTAGGTTTTGGTATTCAGTTATGGGAGAGTTACTAGTGTCTGATTCCGGGTTAAAAAAGGGGCGGACCCCGTCTTCATATTTTCTGTCCTGGGGTTATGGTACTTTTTAATCAAAGTACCATCTGGCCAAAATTCAGGGCTAAGTACAGTATTATACACATTACTTCCAACTCCTATTTTTAATGACTTGTATGTGTTATATTTAGTCTGAAGTTCATCACACTCGAAAATGCCAATATTGGCTTCGTTCAGGTAATCCACCACGTTGGACTTAGAAACCTGTGGCGAAAAACGCGATGCAAAAATCCAAGATAATTTGTTAATAGTTTTTAAAGAAGTATTCATTCTATTACCTATTATAGCCGTAGCTTTCGGTTCCCATGAAGCCACTTTCTGTGCATAAGTGGGCGTTGGCTGGATTGAAACATCATTTGTCACTCTC
The DNA here is from genome assembly GCA_964059195.1 of Ectobius pallidus. Lineage (NCBI taxonomy): Eukaryota > Metazoa > Arthropoda > Insecta > Blattodea > Ectobiidae > Ectobius > Ectobius pallidus. The sequence continues at coordinate 2,629,160 of CAXKWD010000006.1, forward strand.
GTAGAAATTCCAACCTGATTCACTAAATCTTGGAAATCACTTTTGTCACTGGGGCCACTATCCTGTTGCTTGCCATGTTTAACACTGAAAACACCGGTCTGTTGAGATGGATGTTGATCAATGAGTCCGTTGCCCTTAGTGAGGTTAGAATGAGATGGTTGATTACAGTGATGAGGACTAAGTTTATCAAAATCATGGATTTTACATTTTAATAGCTCAATGATTAGTTCTTGATCTTTCACTCGTTTTTCCAGCTGTTCATTCAGTTTAGATATTAATGAACTAATAGAAGTATCACTGCTAGATTCAGGTGTATCAGATGAAACTAGTCCCGGCGCCATTGCCTTAACATGTTCACTTTCCGTGCTTCGTTGAAATAAATTACTAAAGTGATTCATTACCACTTCACTTGCATCACTAGGAATTATTTTGGAAACAAGTATTTCAATAAGAACTTTTTTGCTTAGTTTATTTAGCTCTGTACTAAGGAGCTCACTTTCGGCTTGAACATCTGCACCCGCCATCTTGAAGTACATTACATTCGTCTCTGTACTAGGTAATATGGTCACAGTGCTTTATAACAGTGGTTTCTGTTGTGACAACAGCTCGAACCTCCAAATTCCCACATATCAACCTCTCGAGAGAACTTCTCTCTCCGAGATGAAATTACTTCTTTCTTTAACTTTTCCGCTTCTCTGCCAACTTTCTTTGCTTTCAGCACCAGAAAGAAACGATTTCTACTTTCAAAGAGTGGCACAATTGTTATTTCTTCACTTTTCAGGTTGTATCGTTGTTAGAAATGAAAAGTAATTTCGACTGTAGTGGTAATAACCGTCGGCATTAACGAAGATTTTCTTTGGAGGAATGCAATTTCTCTTACCGATACAGTCAATCCATTAAGCACAAGAGATTCAGAAAAAAATTATTCTAAAATATCTATTATCAAGTCTGCTCATGCTTTTGCTTACGTGGTGCATACAATATTTTTTAGTAAAAGCTCTGTAAATTACGTGAAATGAAACAAAAATACCGTATAGTGGCTATATATAAAAAGGGCTTTGTCCTGACTGACTTGACTGACAGGAATCAACGTAGAGCCTAAACTATAACAGGTAGAGATTTGGAATTCTGACAGTACCTTCGTTTCATAATGTAGGTGCTCACTAAGAAAGGATTTTGAATTTTTTTTATTTTAGATGCCAAAAATCAAATGTTTTTGAGAATACTTAATCCCTTTTTACACAGAATTATCAAATCCAAATCACAACAGCGTATTGTTGCCACTGGTTTCAGATGGATTTGGAAATAAACGAAACGTGACTTTGACAATTTAGAAAAGCTATCAATATAATAATGTTATAAATAAATATTAAAGAATGAAATCCACGAAAATAATGCAGTCACATAACTTTCTCTAGCCTGGAAATAGATAAAACAATACGAGGTAAGGTAATATGTTTTGGGAAGAGAAGTATGAAAGTGATATTGCATTTGTTTAATTTCATCCCCAAAACGGTTTTATAGTAACATGGGAGTAAGAAATAAAAATTCTCTGCCACGATAATAGAATTTTATGTTACCGGAATTTATGTTTCTTCTTATTTGAACCCCTACCAGTCTTAGGCTACTGTGTACTGTACAAGCGATGGGATGGAAAATTCGACATCCTCTATGAGCCATAAAAAGCTATATCAAGCGTTTTCTGAGGGAATAGTTTGAGTGTGATAAGTCGTTCTTCCTATTTCAAACTATAAATACCTATATTAGGACATAGAATTTAAAAATCTAAAGTCCTTCATAAGTTAATTTCCAATTACAAAATAAAAACCCGGGGGAAGTCGGGCTTTTTAAGCAAGATAATTATAAAGGTCATAGTCAGGCATTTGTTGACGCCATTTTCTCCCAGCCGCCGAAATCCTATGCTATGACCAATACGAAATGCGTATGGAGATGGCAGTGCGTGTTTCTTATGAATATTATAGCTACATTTGTTGTTGTTGCTATATTATTATTTGTCCTGTAAAAATAACCTGGTAAAATTTATGATTAACATAAAGGAACAATGTTGCTTTATATTTGTTGTTTTATGGTCAAGTATTTTCTTTCAAACCTTGTTACGGTTGGTATGACTCGTCAATGCCATCTGAAATTTTCAGTTTCCATGACGTCTTTACCGGCCTAGTAAGGTAAACATTACTTTAACGGCCTATGTTGGTAAAGTGCTACTTTTCGGCGAGTCCGACAAGCAGGTGTTTTGCGGAACATGTACTATAAAGCATTTTACTGTCTATGTTAGTTATGAAACATGGTTAGTAAAACACCGTGTACGAATCGTAATTCATGCAATTGTAATTCTAACACCACCGACAGTTTCAAATTACAAACGGAAATTCTAAAGGAAGAATTGTACGTGTTTAGTCTGGAAATGAAGGAGGAGAATCTACAGGGGGAGAAGAACACATTTTACGCTGGATCTGGGACAAGTTATTCCTTTTACTAGACTCTTAAATTGCACAACCTATTTTCGTCTCTGCCTGATAATTATAGATACAGTACAGTGCACGTAACCTAACCGATATAACGCCCATTGGTTCATGTTTGTAACCGCTTCAGCCACGCCCACTCCCCACCCCTGCGATTAGTTTAGAAGTTGTTCCATCGTTCTTTGGATGCGCAGTGGAGAAAAATGCTCCACTGTTGGGTGAGGGAATATTATTTTTTTCTAAATTATGTTCTTTCCATGTGCTTTTACTGGTGAAAATGCTGTGGAGCGACAAGGACAGGAGGTAGCAAAGTAAATCCTCCCTTCCTATCCTGCGCGAGATTTCTAGGTCATGTTTCAACTGATATGGAACAGATTCTATCATTCTTTTTCTACGGCGGATACTCAGCTGAGTGCCAAGGCTGTTTTAGATTCGAACGAGATTATTATCATTTCAGAATTAAACTTATCTTAATTTAATTATATAATGAAAAGGAACAGTTGATTAATAATTGTACACACAAATTGTAAATGTAAAACTTGTAGCTTGTCTAAGGGCATAGCCTACGACTCAGGGACTCTGGGTAACCTCACTGTGGCCAATTAAAAAAAAAGAATTATCAGTAACTACGAACTCTGAATTGTAAATATTCAATGCAGTGATGAGGTTATTATAATCAGACTGCACTCTGAAGTAACTGTTTACGATTGGGTACAAGGAGCCTTGCACAAAAACGCACAATCCTCCGGGCTCTAATGATGTTCAATCAAACACACTCTTGTTACAACATATGCGTCTACAACGAGACATCCAGTGGGCATTTGATGCAAAGTTAAAAAATAAAATAGAAAATAGGTTTTGTAGTTCCCTGCTCACTCTTTCTGTACCACTCTCTCATTCTTCCATCAACCTGTCTACCTACTTCAGACCTATTGCAAACCTACAGTTGAGTGGGTCAATGAAAGAGTGCGCTATCCCACAAATCTAAGAAAAACGTGTTTATAGCCGTTTATGAATGCATGTGCTATCTCTGATGTTATCTTCAAAGTACATAGTTTTGAAAAGGTGATACTGGACTACAAGCTGTGTACGAAACACATGTCCAGCCTGGAGACGTGATATTAGTAACTTAACTACAAGCAGCATGTTCACAAATTGTCTGGAGCCCCGAGATGCCCTACAAATTCTAAAGACGCCTTCCTGTGCATTAGCAATCGATTGCAAAGGCCCTAGTTTCGTGTCTACTTTCGCTTTGAACGGAAAGCACTTCAGGATCGACAGAAACAACTTCTATTTCTTCTTCCTCCTCCGATCGCGTTCAAGTATCATCAGGTTTCTCTCATGCAACTGACTCGGGATATATCGCCAATCTACACAAAACGGAGAGGGTGTTCCGAAAATTTAGCTGCTACATTAAACCAATTCTGTTATTAATTTTCAAACATAGATCTTTATATAATTTTTAAAGTTTCATGCATAAAACACCATGAATAAATCCACCTAATGTATAAAAAGGAGATTCAAAACAACGTGGAGTGATGTCTTCAAGGATTACGAATATTCACCAACAAGTGTTATATTTTTGGAAGTATGAAATACCGTATTGGAGCACGAGGTTGTTTCGGCCTAAATTCATTTCCGATCATACTGTAAAATAATATCCATATTATATAATTGTATGTACTCATAGCCTACTCAAATCTCAAAATATAATATTAAGCGTAGCTTCCGTAAATTCACTAATAGTGCATTATGTAACGAGCCTATAATATAATTTATTAAAATTCGAGTGTTTTTATGAAACGAGCAAAGCTAGTATCTTAATTACCAAGTTGCATACGACTCATTTTGTTCGACTACATTGAATTTTTCAGTTTTGAGATTATAGATTCGTTAAAAAAAAAGAAACTTGCTATTCGCGCACAATCAGATGTTATCAAGTTGTGGCAGTTGTTGTCTACTGCGAGAGATGACAGCTAATGGCGTACGGCCAATTCGAAGCTTGTTCTTGACCGTTTTCTTCAAACTAACGTATTTTTGTTACAAGACGAAATTTAGTATAATATTAAAATTAACACGAACAGAATTGATTTTATTTTAAGTACAGGCTGTTTGCTGTTCTCAAGGTTTTAAGATCCTTCCATGTACGATAATAATCGATACAACCATTATGTTATGATGAAAATCTGTTTCGCAATGGATATCATTATAGGCCTAATACCGTAAAGTCACATGTAATAAGTGTATTAAAGTCTCGTAGAACAAAATATTCCTTATAAAACATATATGCCTAGTCCAGTGGATTCGCTAATCATGATGTATAAATTATTTTACACGGTGGCATTTTTAGGCAGGCCTAGTCACAAGATGACTGCTGACAGACCCATTCCTCTTGACCGGATTAAAACACCACTCATTTATTGTAGGTCGGAATTTTATAAAATTACTCAAGAGCATAAATCGCCTATTATGGATGTTGACTGCGGTGAAGTTAGCATTGCCTACTCTAAGCGCGTTGTATCTTCCTACAATAAACTCATTGCGACTGGAAACTGGGTAACAATAATAAATCGACACTTCCTGTGATGGAATTATGTTGATCTTTTCCGATAGGGCTAAACTACTGATTGTAGGATGTTGCATTGCACTTCGTTCTTGTGACAAATCTCACAGATAGCAGCACTCGTCCACAGTGAGATGGTTTTAATCAAATTGCCTTATATGTCTATAGTAACTCCATTGATCAATGAATAAATATACAGTTAATTGAGTAAGTTACTGAGTTAACTGATAGAATGTAATTTACTATACAATATTATACCGATGTCTACAGGTCATTACCCCAGTTAAAGCACCCTTCATACCACAGTTACTGCATATCTCGACGTCGCACAGTGGTCCAAAACGCGAATCTAGCGGGACAAAATTATATTATGTTTTGAAACTATACCCTTACATGTAATATACACATACAATGCAAAGAAACGCACTTAAACATATAAATTCGCTATATAAATATATTAATATACATTTATACCTATATATACACGCACACATTACACGCTTATATAAATACAAGAAACACACATGCATACAAGCATCCATACATAACTAAACGCGCACATATGTACATAATATAATGTTCATACAGTTTAATTTCTCTTTTCAAAATTCTAGTCATCATCATCATCATCATCATTTTCTTCTTTATTTTGTACGTCTGGAGAATCTAACGGGACAGAATTATTCGTGTCTTGAATATACATCTACACATACACGGAACACAGAATGTACCACATTTGTACATACTAATTTATTATGTCAATCAGTGGACAGAAACTCAATTAGCTGTACGCAGACAGATCTTTACTTCCTCAGTTCCAGCAAACATTTCCCCTATTGGAGTTACAGCACAAAGAAACAGTTTGCGGATTGGGGAACAATGCTAATGTATTCATTTGATAAAAAAAAACACACATACACACATAGGCCTATGTAAGCTCGTAGAGCTAAGAGCGCATTTTTTTATACTTTTATAGCAAGTACTAGTTTACGAAGTATTAATACAAATCGCTAGATGGCACTGATGCCAGTTACCATCAGACAGAATTCTTGGCACGCTTCTACCTATTTATTTAAATTTGGATAAAGAAAAAATCTATCATACTCTGTATTGTGATAAACTAAGGAATAGTTTTACATATTTATTCTTGTTACTATTAGCTATTATCATCAGATTAAATAATTAATGTTAATTAGCAACAGAAAGCTGCATTGCCGACATCGAGCTGATATCGATAAGTCGAGTGACAGCACTTTGACATTTTACTTGGCGCTACGGCCAGAATACATTAGCTTACTTAGAAGCGTCATATCGATTAGTGCAATTGATTATAGAAGCAGCTTTTGAATAGATCGATTATTCACCGCATTGTATTTATTAAATTTCTCTGTAATTATACATTACAATTATAATGCAAATGCTCACATACCAATCTTTTATGTTACAGAATAATTACAGCATGTTATTATCTTTAACTCTGCCTTTATTCTGGATGGAAGCTACGTGAAACTTCTGGAAGAGCCTTCCATGAGATTCTAGAACCTGACTCTTTGTAAGATGATTATGTGAACGCATTTTGGCCGTTAGACTTTATTCTCTCTCTCACCGATCGTCGCTTCGTAAGGGCACAGCCCTAATTTAGCAACAGACCACAAGTCTGAATATATAATAGTACAGTATCTACACAACTACGCAACATGGAACCAGCATTAGCAGCCACAACATAGTCTACCAGGAGGTGGATTCTAGGACATCACTAGAACTTCGTGGAGCGTAGCTTGTAGCCATGGAAGGACTCGCTACTGGCCACCGTTCAGGATGATCTACATCACCATAGAACTTCAGCTTCAATAACTGTACACCCCATAACCACAGTCCGGCTAAATGCAGTCACATTCTCATCAGATGTAGTCGCAAAACAAGTTAAGTAAAATAAAGCAAATTGTATTAACACACAAAGCCAAGTAAGGCTTAGCATCTTTATGTAGCTAAAGTAAATACTGCTTATATAATTGTAGGGAGTTTTGGCATCCTTGCAGCTCCTCTTTTCCTCTACGTGCAAGCCAAATATGCTGCCGTAGTAGTTTGAATAAACTATAATATTACTCAAAGACCAAGGATTGGTCTAGCTAACTAGTGTTTTTTACAAAAGTAATTCAGCTTTTATAAAGTTAAGAAGTTTTGGCAAGCAATTGCAGCTTCTCTTTTCCTACTTGCAGATAGAGTATACTGCAGTAGTATTTTGAGCCAATACAACTGAATTATTCCAGAAGTTTGTAATTTTTTAGATTGAAATAAAAAACTTATATTATTGTTGTAGATCACAAAGCATGGTGTATTCTCACAGCAAATAAACCTCAAGTCATTCCTGAAGTATACCTAGTGAAAATAGCAAGCACTATTCAATATTGGTCTATACCAAATACAAGGAGAAGCAGTAGTCTTCAAGAAAAGAAGAATAAAGTAACTATTCTCTCTCCCCATTATTCCTGCTTCCTTCAATATCCTTACACTTCTAAACTTATATATTTTCTGGATTATAATCCAGTGGTCCTCCGAAAATCCTATTGCAAAATTCTGTTAGGCACACTAGCCTACATTTTTTGGTCATCCGGACCTGGATTCTATCCACACCTTGGATAATCACTTTGTCCACTCCTCATACCTACAGTGTATATTGTTTGTAAAACATAACTTGTACTTGTACAATTCTAATACTCTATTGTACTTTCAGCTCATGTTGACTGGATTATACACTGAGAGCAGTCATAGCAGGCCTAGTAATAAGAAAAGGTGCAAGAATTCTGGTAGAGCAGTGCAAAGGACAACAGTCTTACTGGATAACCAGGTAAGTGACAGCCTTCCTTATAACACACTGTCATACACCACCCCTCACAATGCCAGACTCACAAGAACTTGCCACAGATGTCTCCAGACTTAAGAACTACAAGCAGAAGAGGGCAGTCATCAAAGGAAAGTTAACTAGATTCTACCAATATGTTTTGTCAGTTCAAGTTGACCAAGACAATATTGAAGAGATTGCACACAGACTATCACAGGATGAATCACTATTAAGGAACTTTGAGGAAATACAGGGCAATATAGAAACATGTGACACAGACCCGGATTGGGAAGGAGAAAGACAAGCTTTCGAAGAGACATACTACAAAACTGTAGGCATGGCTCGCAGAAAAATCAGGGACTATAAAATACAAGCTAATGCTCGAACTAACTACACTTCTATGGTTCAATTACCACAGATAGATTTACCACACTTCAATGGCAAGCATTCAGATTGGCTACCATTTAGAGAACTGTTCATCTCGCTTGTTCACAGCAACAACTCGCTTGACCATGTTCAAAAGTTGCACTATTTGAGAATAGCATTGCAAGGCCCTGCCAACAAACTCATTGACACACTACCCTTAACTGCTAATGGTTATGAAACCGCCTGGAACTTACTCAATGAAAGGTTTCAGAACAAAAAAATTATACTGCAACAATTGTTACAATCTTTGATTGACTATGGCAAGATCCCTAAGGAATCACCCAGTCAATTAATGGACTTACTTGACCACTTCACCAGACAGGTTAGGTCAATAGAATCTATCACACCAGAAAACCTTAGATGGGACTACATGCTTACTCATCTTCTCACGTCTAAACTTGACCCTGCTACGCTCAAAGCATGGAGCCTAGAGGGCACAGTAGATCAACTAAACACATTTAAAGAACTCTGAAACTTCCTACAGAAAAGGGGACAAGCTCTGGAGACACCAGACAGCTCCAGCAGGCCTAAAACTGTACACAATATACAGAACAAGCCTATCTACCACAGACAAGTGAGCCCACGTACCTTTGTTGCCCATGCAGCCAACAATTGTATACTGTGCAGGCTAGAGCACCCACTACACAAGTGCGAAGACTTCCATAACCTTAACAACACACAGAGATGGAACTTTGTAAACAATAATAGACTATGCAGTAACTGTCTCAGAGCAGGACATAATGTCAGAAACTGCACATCTACATCTTGTTATAAATGCCAACAACGTCATCACACTCTGCTACACCAAGACAAGGTTCGCAGCAATGAATATAGGCAACATGCAACTACACAATACACTAGTAGATTGCCTAACAACAGACAGAACGGAAACCAAAGCCACAATGGTACTAGACAATCTCCAACTACTAACAGCAGCAATGCTACAGGCTCAGCATTTGCTAATAATGCACAGATCACTCCTAAAGCTCATACATTTCTTGCCACAGCAGAAATACTAGTCAAAGCTCAGAATGGCAGACTCATAAAAGCCAGAGCATTACTGGACTCAGGTGCCACTCATACATTCATAACTCAAGACCTGGCTGATAGGCTACAGTTACAAACCAAGCCTACCACCATAGCTGTGACCGGTGTAAACCTACACACATCCAACATTCTAGAAATTGGGCATATACAGATAAGTGACGCCCATGGCAATGGCTACAAAAGACAGTAACAGTGCCTCATCATTAACCAGATTGCCAAAAACATTCCCAGTGCACCTATAGATGTCACTAGCTTAAGGATTCCAAATAACATTGTGCTAGCAGACAACAAATTTCACATACCCGGTAGCATTGACATATTGCTAGGGGCAGATGTATTCTGGAACTTGTTAATGGGACATACTATACCCATCAAAAAAACAAACAAACACAAAGCATATATAAGAGAGACCAGACTGGGTTGGATTCTCTCAGGACAAATACATTATGCACAGGGTAGAAGACAAGAACCACGCTGCCACTTAAGCATAACAGAACAAATACACAAGAACATGCAAAAATTCTGGGAAATTGAAGAAATTATCCAACCAGTAAGATCAGAAGAAGACTCCATATGCGAGCAACATTTTCAAGAAACAGTACAGAGAGATAAAGATGGACGCTACACAATAACCCTACCATTCAAGAAGCCCACAGATAATCTTGGTGCCTCCAGAACTGGAGCTCTGAAACGTTTCTTCTCTAATGAAACCAGACTCCATAAACAGCCGACTATACTCCAACAGTACTCAGACTTCATGCAACAATACGAAACTCTAGGTCACATGACCCAAGTAGAAGAAAGTTTCTACCAGGATGGCCCAGAAGCATATTATGTTCCACACCAACTTGTCTTAAAGGAAGACTCAGAAACCACAAAACTCAGAGTAGTCTTCGATGCTTCATTCAAAACCTCTACAGGTACATCACTCAATGATATTCTATACACTGTACCCTGTGTACAACCTGATCTCTACACCATACTTTTGAAGTTCAGATGCCACCCTTATGTTGTGAGTGCTGACATAGAGAAAATGTACAGGATGGTAATGGTACAGCCACAGCAGAGAGACTTCCAAAGAATCTTCTGGAGACATTCTAGATCCACTCCAGTGAAGATATATCAACTCAACACTATCACATATGGCCAAGCCTGTTCAGCTTTTGAAGCAACCAGAGTACTCAACCAGTTAGCCGAGGATGAGAGAAACAGATTTCCTACAGCATCTAAATTGCTATCTACTTGCTTCTATGTGGGTAACCTCCTTGCATCATTTTCTGCAGAGCAAGAAGCCATACTAGCAGCCACAGAAGTATCACAACTGTTACAGGCAGGTGGATTTAACCTAACAAAGTTTTGTTCCAACTCACAAGAGGTTTTGAGAACACTGCCACAAGAAAAGCTCTCTAAAGCTACACTTACTCAGTTAGAAGAGCAGGATACAGTCAAAACACTAGGATTACACTGGAATCCATTACAAGACTTGCTACAGTATACAGTGAAGTCATTACCAGAAGCTACTACCAAGAGACAGATTCTATCTGCCATCTGTACTCTATATGACCCTCAGGGACTAATTGCACCTATTATATCTGCAGCTAAATGTATTATGCAACAGATTTGGCTAAATAACATAGGTTGGGACCAGCAAGCTCCTATTGCTATACAGAAAACCTGGAATGAACTATATTCACAACTTCACTATGTAGAGCTATACAAGATTTCAAGAAACATTCTAATACTCAATTTCAGTCATGTGGAACTGCACTTTTTCAGTGATGCCAGCCCACAGGCATATGGAGCAGCATGCTACATAAAATCCAAGGACAAGAGCCACAATACACAAGTTCAACTACTGACAAGCAAATCTAGAGTGGCCCCACTTAAGCAGATTACTTTGCCCAGACTGGAGCTCTGTGCAGCTCAGTTGGCAGCCTGCTTATACCAAAAAGTAAGCTTATCTCTACAGATCACAATATCAGCAGTATATTTCTGGACTGACAGTCTCATAACCTTACAATGGATCACACAGCCTCCACACAAATGGAACACTTTTGTAGCACACAGAGTAACCAAAATGCAAGCTGCTACAGAAAACTGTCAATGGAGACATGTGCCAACACAGCAGAATCCTGCAGATCTCATCACTAAACCTGTCTCATCTAACAAGCTACATAACCAAACTCTATGGTGGAATGGTCCAAAATTCTTAACACAAGATGAATGTTTTTGGCCTACCACTGACAATGTATTTCAGACAGAAGAAATACCAGAAACCAAGAAAACAGCAAAAGCCTTTATGATCACAAGTACACACAATGAATACTTGCATAGATATTCCTCTTTTAGAAAGTTACTCAGGAATACAGCTTATATTCTGAGATTCAAACACAACTGTCTACACAAGTCTGATAGATTTATTGGCCCTATCAGTTTGCAAGAGCTACAGAAAGCTCATGATGTTATCATACATGCTACTCAGAAAGAAGCCTTCTCAGAAGACATAGCTCATATCAGAAAGAATAATTGTGTTTCTAGAAGCAGTTCACTACTGCAATTGCATCCTTATCTTGATAAAGATAGCATACTTAGAGTTGGTGGAAGACTGCACCATACTGATCTAAACTACAATGCTAAGCATCCAATTATATTGCCTGCCAAGCACCACATAACTAATATTATTGTCAGAGACACACATCTGAAAAACTTACATGAAGGCCCTCAAGGCATACTGTACACATTAAGACAACAGTATTGGCCCATCCATGGGGTTCAAACTGTAAAATCAGCATTGAAAGGATGTCTCACATGCTTTAGACACAGCCCTGTCAAAGCACAGCAAATTATGGGAACTTTGCCCCAAGCCAGAGTTACACCCAACCGAGCTTTCGACACCACAGCCATAGACTTTGTAGGTCCTATCGCTCTAAAGGATCATGGTAGAGGCAAAACAGTATACAAAGCTTATATATCTATGCACATATGTCTATGTACCAAAGCAGTACATATTGAATTGGTAACAGCAGTGTTGGTAATACTGTATCATGAGGTAATCTAGTGTGCAGTGAGTTCTGTATATAAGTCACTGCCTTCTAGACTGTATCACTCGTGTTTACTCGTGTATACACTGCCTGTCCAATACGGCTAATTTTGCGTACTCGGCGACATTACAGATAGCAGCACCATTCACACCCAGATTGCTTCTTGTTTTTTGCTACGACATTGTTGATTACGTACTGCTGTCACCGCCGTCTCATAATCACTGCCTTCTAAACTGTATTACTCCTCGAGACGGCGGTGCTCATAATATAGTCTATCAATGCGTCTAATTAATTTACATTTATTTTAATTATTGCTCCATTATGTTCTAAACAAATAACACAAGTATCTGTGTCTGTTTAATGCTTATTTTGACGCAGCAAACGCATAGAAGCAATGTACGGAAATGTATAGGGCAATGCCTTCTAGACTCTGTTACTCGTGTATTCTCGAGACGGGGGTTGTATAGGTGGCGGTTATTGCTGCCATCTGGGTGTGAATTGTGTCGCCTCTACTGGAGAAATTATGCAATTGAGCAATACTCTAAACTCCATGTTAAAATAAAGCATAGGACAGGCAGTGTAATTCTCGAGACGGCGGTGATATAAGTACATGTATCTGTCACGTCATGTCTCAGTGTAATGCTCGTAATGGAGGTAGATGTGTTCTGTAATAAATTTCCTTGCTACCACCAAGTCGTGTGTCTGCTTCCGCATCCATCTCGAGTTCCGTAACCATAATCGCTAACAGGTTATGGGCCCAGGAGAGCCCAGGAGAGCCCAGGAGAGCCCAGGAGAGACCCAGAGAAGCCCAGTTATATCCTACAGAAGATTTTACGTGATTTTCATATGAAATTCGTGTTTATCCAGTGACGTGATTTTGTGTGAATAATGGCAGACTTAGGTGCACTCGCACCGATAGCGAAGCTAGAAGGTCGTACAAATTACTCTGATTGGAAATTCGGGATGGAACTTTACTTGAAAGATCTTGATGTGTGGAATAGCGTAGTTGGTTATCCTGAAGGTGATACTACCAGTAGTGCTGAAAAAATCAAGAAGGATACCAAAGCTTTAACTAAGATTGGTCTCATGGTGAAGCCATGTTGTTACTCGCACATCCGAAACGCGGTGAACGCGAAGGCGGCGTGGGATGCTTTGAGAAAAGCATATGAGGACCAAGGACTTGGACGGAGATGTGCTCTACTCCGCACACTAGGAAATTTACGGCTCGAAAACTTCAAGAGCATGGAAGAATACATCAATGCTTTCATGGAAATATCCGTTGAGTTAGCAAACATGAATAAGCCGTTGGACGACGATTTTTTCGCCGCCATGATGCTTTCAGGGCTGACCAAGGACTTTGAACACATGAGAATGGCGTTAGAAAATTCTGGAGCTGAGCTGACGAGCGACTTCATTAAGGGAAAGTTGCTGCAAGAAAAGAAGTATGGCGAGAATTCGGAAGCTGGTTTGGAGTCGGCGTTCATCTTGAAAGGCGGAAACTGCAAGAAGAAGGTTATAAAGTGCTGGAAGTGTGGTAAATCCGGACACACCAGACCTCAGTGCCCTCTAAAAGCTAGTGAGCCGCATTCAGAGAAGAAGAGCTACAACCCCAAGAAGTGTTCCAATAAGGCTCTGTACTGTGCTCTCAGTGCACAATCATCTAACCAAGACAAAAACATTGGCTGGCTGATTGATTCCGGAGCAACCGCTCATATGACACGTAGTGAATTATTGCTGAGTAGTGTCAAAGCTGATAATGATTGTAATGTGCATATTGCAAATAATCAAACATTGTCCTGTAAAGCTGTGGGTAATGTATCTGTGCAGTTGAAAGGTGATGAGTTTCCTTGTGAAATAAGAGATGTACTTCATGTACCTGAGATATCGACTAACCTCTTATCTGTTAGCAAAATAGTTGAAAAAGGCAACGTTGTTTTGTTTGATAATGAAGGTTGTACGGTGTTTGAAGAGTCTGATTTCTGTGCTAAGGGAACTGTGACGGCCACAGGTTCTTTACTGAATGGTCTGTATCATCTAGATGTCGCAGAGGAGCATGCTCATGTGAGTAAAGTGAAGGACAGTAGCTTTGACCTATGGCATAAGCGCTTGGGTCATGTCAATGCCAAGAGTGTTGAGCTGATGAGAGCAGGCATGGTAGATGGAGTGAACTTTACAGGTGAAGTGCATGACAAGTGTATTCCTTGTTTGAAAGGAAAGTTCATTAGAAAACCATTTAAGGGGCCTCGCAAGAGAGCAAGACAGTTACTCGAATTGGTTCATTCAGACCTATGTGGCCCTATGCCTATAGCCTCATGGGGTGGTGCTAGGTATGTTCTCACTCTGATAGATGATTATTCTAGAAAGATATTTTTATACTTTCTAAAATCCAAAGACGAAGTGCTTGTTTACTTTAAAGAATTCAAGGCTGAAGTTGAGAAGCAGACTGGTTTTTCAATCAAGAAGCTGCGTACAGATAATGGTACGGAATATGTAAATTCTGCTTTCACAAGTTTCCTGAAGGAGAATGGCATACTGCATCTGTTGACTGTACCGTACAATCCTGAACAGAATGGGGTTGCTGAACGTGTCAACAGAACTGTTGTTGAGATGGCAAGGTGTCTCATGTTGGATGCTGGTTGCCATGAGCGTTTGTGGGCTGAGGCCATAAGTGTAAGTGTTTACTTAAAGAACAGATCTCCACATAAGGCTGTGCCTAATGTGACTCCTGAAGAAAAGTGGTCAGGTGAAAAGGTAGATCTGAAGGTGTTTGGCTGTCCTGCATATGCTCATGTACCGAAAGAGAAGAGAAGGAAACTAGATGTAACCAGTAAGCGTATGACATTTGTTGGATATTGTGAATACACAGGTGATTTCAGGCTGTGGAATATTGACAAGCCCACAGAAATCGTGCGTGCGCGCAGTGTTGTGTTCTTAGAATCTGAACTAACTGTGAAAGAAAAAACTAAGAATGCTGTAGAAGTTGGTAAGACTGTTACAGGTAGGGAAACCATTCCTCTCATGATTTATTATGATGAGCTACCAGTTTTTTCTGTACCAGAGGAACCAATGATAGCAGCTGAAGAAATAATTACTTCGGGTAGTGAAGAGGAACAGTCCTCAGCAATCCCTGATTCAGATAACAGTCATGTGTCTTCTGAGTCGAGTGCAACTGGAGATGATGGTAATGAAGAAGCATTGCCTGTGCCTGATCAGGAACCCAGGTATCCACAAAGGGAACGTCATCCTGTTGTTAATCCTGATTATTTATATTACGATGAGGGAGCATTGCATATACCTGAGGAAGAACCTAGACACTTTGTAGGTTATGTTGCATGTGATCCGGTTGAACCATTGACAGTAAAACAGGCCTTGTCCGGGTCAGAGAGTCATTCATGGTGGGCAGCTATGAATGAGGAGTATGGAGCTATGTTGGAAAATAGCACCTGGGAACTTGTTGACTTACCCTATGGCAAGAAACCTGTGAGCTGCAAGTGGGTATTCAAACGTAAGATAAATGCTGATGGTAGTGTGAAATATCGAGCAAGATTAGTGGCTAGAGGTTTCACACAAGTCCGTGGTGTAGATTACACTGATACTTTTTCTCCTGTGGTTAGAAAGGCTAACATCAGATTGCTTTTTGCATTAGCTGCTGAGTATGATTTGAAAATATTTCACTTTGATGTATGTACAGCTTTTCTCAATGGTGATCTGGAGGAAGAGGTGTATATGTCTCAGCCAGAGGAGTTTGTGGCTAGTGGCAGTGAAAGGAAGGTATGTCGTTTGCATAAGGCTATTTATGGCCAAAAGCAGGCATCTAGAACATGGAACATTAAAATATCTGCAGTTTTGCAGAATCTAGGTTTCACATGTTCTGAATATGAACCTTGTATATTTTTTAAGAGATCAAAGAATGGTCTTGTAATAATTGCCTTGTATGTAGACGACTAGCTTGTTCTGACCAGAGATTTAGAGGAAAGAATCTGTCTCAAGAAAAGTTTAGGATCTGTATTTAAGATTAAGGACCTTGGTGAGGTTAGGAATGTTCTAGGAATGAGAGTTCGTCGTGTAGATGGTGTCACTTACATTGATCAGGAAAACTACATTGATGAAGTTCTAGAAAAATTTGGTATGTCAGAATCTAAACCTGTAAGTACTCCTATGGATTGTAAAACAAAATTGTTGAAAAGGGAGAAAACAGGGGAAGATCAGATCATGCTGTATCAAAATCTGATAGGATGTCTCATGTATATTGCTGTGACAACACGACCAGACATTGCATTTGTATGTAGTGCTTTAAGTCAGTTTAATTCTTGTGCTGGTGTAGAACATTGGAAATCAGCAAAAAGGATTTTAAGGTACCTAAAGAAAACCAAGGCTCTATGTTTAAGTTACAGGAAGTGTGGTGAAACCATTGAAGGTTTTGTAGATGCAGACTATGCCAGTGACATTGCTGACAGAAGGTCTTACACAGGCTATAGTTTTCATCTAGCTGGCTGCTCCATTTCATGGGAGAGTAAAAAACAGCCAAAAACTGCTCAGTCAACAACTGAAGCAGAGTATCTGGCTCTTGCTGAAGCATGTAAGGAGGCAGTATACTTGCAACGGTTGCTGAATGAACTGATTGGGTTTAAAGAAACCATTAACATTCATGTTGACAATCAAAGTGCTCTAAAGTTGGCCCTAAATGCGGTGTACCATAACAGAACCAAACACATAGATGTTAGGCGTCAATTTATCCGTGAGGTCGTAGATGATAAGATTGTCAATTTACAGTATCTGCCATCAAATGAGATGACTGCAGATGTACTGACCAAAGCCTTGGCCCGTCCAGTTCATGACAAGCATGTAGCCAAATTAGGTTTAAAGATGTTAAATTAAGTCTTCTAGGTGGTAAGCTTGTTTAATATCAGATGCTTTGTGTAATTTTGTTTAAACATTATGTTTTGTTGATGTGTTAAGAAATGTACTTAACTGTGGCACCCTAGATTAAGGGAAAGTGTTGGTAATACTGTATCATGAGGTAATCTAGTGTGCAGTGAGTTCTGTATATAAGTACATGTATCTGTCACGTCATGTCTCAGTGTAATGCTCGTAATGGAGGTAGATGTGTTCTGTAATAAATTTCCTTGCTACCACCAAGTCGTGTGTCTGCTTCCGCATCCATCTCGAGTTCCGTAACCATAATCGCTAACAAGCAGCCACTTCAGCAGCATTCATTGCATCCTTGCAAAGATTCGTATCTAGAAGGGGACTACCTTCCCACCTATATCTAGATAATGGCAGAAACTTCGTAGGAGCCTCACGAGAGCTGAGTGAACTCTATGAACAATTCCAGACGGAGCAAGCTAACACAGATATCATGAACTTTACAGCAAATCTAAACATACAATTCCATTTTCTGCCACCAAGGGCAAGCCATATGGCAGGACTTGTAGAAAGATCTAACCGCAGCATGAAAACCATTCTATACAAAGTGATGAAAGACACTATCTACAGCTATGAAGAAGCCAGCACACTTCTATGCAGAATAGAAGCCATCATCAACAGCAGACCACTGACACCGATGAGCAGCGATTCTCAAGACTACATGGCATTGACCCCAGGTCACTTCCTCATTGGCGCTCCTTTGAATTCTATCCCTCACCCAGATTTACAGTCTATAAACCTATCCAGGCTGTCACGATATCAGTTGTTAGAGCAACAGTCACAATGCATTTGGGCCAGATGGGTCAAAGAATACTTAAATACTTTGCAACAAAGACAAAAGTGGAACACAGAAACTCAAAATCTACACATTAATCAACTAGTTATATTGATGGTGGATAATATCCCTCCTATGCATTGGCCACTGGCTAGGATTCTAGAAGTTCATCCTGGGCCAGATGGTAAAGTTAGAGTAGTAACAGTTAAAACTGCTAATTCGATTCTAAAAAGGCCTATATCTAAGCTGTGTCCACTGCCTGCTCAGTAAATTTTTTTTCTCTTTTCTTGCCCCCCCCCCCAGTATGTAAGCTCGTAGAGCTTAGAGCCCATTTTTTATACTTTTATAGCAAGTACTAGTTTACGAAGTATTAATACAAATCGCTAGATGGCACTGATGCCAGTTACTAGCAAACAGAATTCTTGGCACACTTGTATCTCTTTATTTACATTTAGATAAAGAAAAAATCTATCATACTCTGTATTGTGATAAACTAAGGAATAGTTTTACATATTTATTCTTGTTACTATTAGCTATTATCATCAGATTAAATAATTAATGTTAATTAGCAACAGAAAGCTGCATTGCCGACATCGAGCTGATATCGATAAGTCGAGTGACAGCACTTTGACATTTTACTTGGCGCTACGGCCAGAATACATTAGCTTACTTAGAAGCGTCATATCGATTAGTGCAATTGATTATAGAAGCAGCTTTTGAATAGATCGATTATTCACCGCATTGTATTTATTAAATTTCTCTGTAATTATACATTACAATTATAATGCAAATGCTCACATACCAATCTTTTATGTTACAGAATAATTACAGCATGTTATTATCTTTAACTCTGCCTTTATTCTGGATGGAAGCTACGTGAAACTTCTGGAAGAGCCTTCCATGAGATTCTAGAACCTGACTCTTTGTAAGATGATTATGTGAACGCATTTTGGCCGTTAGACTTTATTCTCTCTCTCACCGATCGTCGCTTCGTAAGGGCACAGCCCTAATTTAGCAACAGACCACAAGTCTGAATATATAATAGTACAGTATCTACACAACTACGCAACATGGAACCAGCATTAGCAGCCACAACATAGTCTACCAGGAGGTGGATTCTAGGACATCACTTTTTTTTTTTTATTTTTTTTATATTTTTTTTTTATTTTTTTTTATTGTACAAATAACTTATCACATTATCTAATGCTTATTGAGTAATACACTAAGTTTTAACAATACAGAACACTCAACAAGGTGATTGCACTGAAGTCTGATACAGTACCAGTAACAAAACAATCGATCACATTCCGCAGTGGGAGAAGTGAAACCAGATGAACTATGCCGTGTGGTGGGGATCCTAGTTGTGAGGTATTAAGTCAGAATGTTCCATATGGCATGCCCTAGCTCAACGATTACTTTGGTGTTACGTGCCGGGGGAGAAAATCTGAAATTTGGATATTGTACATAGTGGAACCCGAAGTACTGTTCCCGTATATTTAGAAAGCGGATGATCTTTTCTTTCGTGGTTTTCCAAATAGGAGATAGCAAACATTTTTCGAATCGATGGTGGAGAGTGTCAGTCGCACCACACGCGGCGCAAAGAGGCGATGGCTTGATTTTCCTCTTGTGTAATAAGTCACCTGATGGAATTAGGCCATTTATCAATTCATACCAAAGGCTTTTATGGTGAGATGGTAGATTCTTATTGTGCAAGTTTGTCCATACTCGCCTCCAATTGTAGACTGGTTTCTGAAGGACAACTCGAGGATCCGGGAGCTGGGCTATTTTCTCACGATAAATGTCCTTCGTTGTGAGTTCGTTCCCCCGACGAGTGAGACGACTATAACTGACACATTCGAGTAATTTCTTGACATGTGGTTCATGTGTAGATATGCCACGTAGATCCGGTGGGTTCAAAAGTTTATCATTGGGTAATCTGTGGGACAGGAAAGTGTGGCTATAGGGGTCACCAGTACCTTGAAGATGTTTCCAGTTGTTTGTCAAGAATAAACTGTCCGCTTTTAGCTGTGGATCAATTGCTTGCAAACCTCCTCTTGAGTAAGGTAAAGACAACTGGTCTCTATGGACTCGTAGAAGACGACCTGTCCATATGAACCAACCAGTTATGGATCGGAGTTTTTTACCATACATTTTTGGAAGTGGCAGGATCTGACTTGTATACCACACCTTTGATAGCGCATACATATTCACATATTGTACTCGCTGTATGAGATGCAATGATCTATAACGGTTATCACTCAACATTTGCCGAATGATATTAATAATCCGAGTCCAGTTTTGATGAAGGGTACCCATGAGGGAAGATGAAAAAGTAAGTCCTAATATTTTAATCTGAGGTTGTAAGTGTATCCAGGTTGGGAACTGTGTAACAGTGTGGCCGATTGTTATAGCTTTAGTCTTGTTCACATTTAAGGCAGCGCCACTTGCGTTGCAGTATCTCTGAATAATGTCATGTATATGGGAAATACTCACATCAGGCGTAAGTATCAATGATACATCATCGGCATATGCGCGTACTAGGTTGTTGGGGTGCGCTTCAAGATATGTACCCAAGCTGCGTAACAAAGGGTCAATCGCTATCACAAACAAATGCATGGATAGAGGGCAGCCTTGTCGCACTGATCTGGTGATTGATATTGGTTCTGTAAAATAGCCATTTACCTGTATTTTCGTTGTAGCGTTCGTCATAATTCGACGAAGCAGCCCAATATACGCTGTGTCTACGCCAAGTCTATGCATTGTCCGAAAAAGGTATTGGTGATCCACTCTGTCGAAAGCATGGTCAAAATCCAAGGATAGTAAGAGTTTCTGCTTACGGGACCGATTGGCGTCGCTAATGGCGTCGCGAAGGGCGCTGAGTGCGTTAAAGATACTTCCATCTGAGCGGACACATTGTTGGGAAGAACACAAAACTTCATTCACTGCCGGATGGAGGCGGGTTTTTAAACAGCGCATGAGCAACTTATAGTCGCAGTTTAATAATGTTATAGGTCGGTAGTCTTTCACTGTCTGAGGTTTTGCAATTTTGGGGATCATAACTGTTATACCACTAGTGAAGGCACTGGGGACCGAAACCAATGTAACAATTTCATTGAATATATCTTCCAAGTCCTGCTTAATAGTGTTCCAAAACTTAGAGTAAAATTCAACAGTTAAGCCATCCGCACCCGGTGATTTATTCTTCGGGCAATGGAGTAAAGCAGAATTCATTTCATCAATGGTAAAAGGAGCAATGGACGATGAGTGCAAGCTTTCTTCTTCCAGTGACAGTATGGTATCATGTTGAACAGGAGAATATAACTGAGAGAAAAATGTGTGGAAGATTTTGCGAATCCCTGGCTGTGACTTGACAACCGTACCATCGTCGTCTTTAATTTGATGAATGTACTTTCGTATGCCCCTTTTGTTTTCTTTGAGGACATGAAAAATCGAGGGCTGTTCATCTTGAAGGTCGACCGTTTTTGCCCTCACTTGAGTACCTCGTAAGTCTGCTAATTGTAGTTTCATTATCTTAGCCTTCACTTTCCGAATAAGTATAGACTGTTCTTGGGTAATAGTCTGTTTGTGATACAGGTCTCGTAAAACGGCATACAGAAAATTGCTGTATTGCTGCTGTAGTTGCCGTTTTTCACGAGCACAGCGTTGAAACCAGGATCTGATTTTAATTTTTATTGCCAGCCACCATTGTAATTTGGACTGGTAACGTTGTTGTTGTCGTTTCCAGATGTTCCACTGCAATATAAATTGTTCTTGTATATCTTCATCTGCTAGGAGAGCGGAATTTAACTGCCAGAAACCTCTGCCGTAAGGCTGAATTGTAATAGGCAAGCGAACAGATGTGATGAAACCACAATGATCTGATAATTCAGTGGGGCAGATATCAACCCCTCTGATTTCTATATCTGCATTTACATATATACGATCCAGGCGGCCAGCTGAGGTGTGACGTTGAAAAGTATACAGCAGGCGATTTTTGTGTATCGCTTCCCAAGTGTCGCGTAGCTTGAATTTGGACACAAGATTTTGCAAGGCTGGACAGGTGTCGTAATTGCCAGTATGGTCCTTATGGGATAAAATGGCGTTGAAGTCACCTCCAAGTAAAATATGCTTGGCGTTATTGAATAAAACAGCTACATCTTCACTGTAAAATTGGTGTCTTTCCTTACGTTTAGTAGATCCGGAAGGACCATAGACATTTATTATTGTCACATCTTCGACTCGTAAACTTATACCACGGCAGTCAGGTAGTAGTTTCACATCACAATAAGCAATGTTATGTTTTAGAAGAATAGCAGTCCCACGGGTGTTGTGATCGGTATTTACTTCAGCCGTATAACCCGCAACAGTATAAATATTAGTTGAACTCACTTCTTGTAACAAAGCAATATCTATATCTAGAGAATGGAGAGTTTTACTAAGTAATCGAAATTTATCTATAGTCTGGATATTATTAATGTTCAGTGTTAAAACCGTATACGTGAGCTGCATAAGTGGTAATAATATACCAAGACATGCACATATGCTCCTAGTGCGAAACATAATGGAGATTTGTTTTTATTTCGCAATCCGATGGAATCTTAGCTTAGAAGTTGTTTTAACTGGCGCGCTGTGTGTATGCTCTTCTCGAGCGAGCGGATTGTTTACGTCACTCGCAGAGGCCGGAGGAACGGAAGCAGGGGGACTGACCTGCTGTTGTTGTATGCCTGGATCCGGATCATGTGACGATCCAAGGGTCTCCTGACAGCGAGGCTCGTTTACTGCATCTGTAGTAGTAATTGTTGTAGGATCGATGATGTGTTCATCGGAAGATTTTAGTTTTTTTGCAGTAGGCTCTTGAGTATTCGGTTCTGTGCTAGAAGGGAGTGATGAGTCACCTCCGTCGATAGGACTGGAACTTGTAGCAGCAACGGATACGTCCGGTTGATGCTGCTGCTTCTGGCTTTGGTGGAGATGTTTTTGGTGTTGTTGTTGTGAGGGTTGGCTTTCACGTGGAGTTATTTCCAATTGTACATCGACATCACCATTAGTATTGGTGTCTGGCGGCTCCGTCAGAGTGGGCGGGACCAGTACATCAATTTCGGGTTTACGAAAGAGATCACTCAGCAAGAGAGGTTTACGGGGTTGAACTGTTGTCTTGTACGCGAACTTTCTGTATGTACACTGATCTTTGAGGTGACCTGATTCTCCACATAGATTGCAGGTTTGTAACTGTCCTGTATAAACAACATAGGCTTCATGACCGCCGATATTTATGTTTGAGGGAATGGGTTTAGTGATGGTCATGTACACAGAACGGATACCATTAGGAACTTTATATTTATAGCCAGAAGACCACAGTTCGTTTTCAAGTTTGTGTACAGGTCCATACGATTGTAAAGTGGACCTGATCTTGTCATTGGGCAGTTCTGGTGGGAGGTTGAAGACCCGGACATGTGTATGTTCCTCACTAGCGTCAGTAATAACAACTGATGTTACGGTGTTATCTTCTAGAATGTATTCACTCTTACCTTTATGTTCATTTAATAATTGTTCAAAGACCACTCGATTTTTCAATTTAATGAAAACCGCGTTGTGTTTCCCCACGAGTTGCAGAGCTTCCAAGTGATCTTCTGGTATATTCAATTTTTCATCCATCCAGCGATGTATATCCAGGGCAGATGGTCGTGGTTTATTTTTATCAAAGGCTGCTTTGATTGTGTTTTGCCTAAGTATCTTGCTCATGTTGGGATTTTCTTGAAGGGGCGTTTCTAGTACGAAGGAAGACGGATCGAAACCCGCTTAGAATTCTAACTTGTACGTTTATAACGCGAACAAGCAAACAACAACAAAAATCACAATTATCACTGTAGAGTTGGAACTATAGCTGCGAGAGAGACCACGTCTGTTCAGTTCGAAGCTCACGTCGCGACTTCACTAGAACTTCGTGGAGCGTAGCTTGTAGCCATGGAAGGACTCGCTACTGGCCACCGTTCAGGATGATCTACATCACCATAGAACTTCAGCTTCAATAACTGTACACCCCATAACCACAGTCCGGCTAAATGCAGTCACATTCTCATCAGATGTAGTCGCAAAACAAGTTAAGTAAAATAAAGCAAATTGTATTAACACACAAAGCCAAGTAAGGCTTAGCATCTTTATGTACCTAAAGTAAATACTGCTTATATAATTGTAGGGAGTTTTGGCATCCTTGCAGCTCCTCTTTTCCTCTACGTGCAAGCCAAATATGCTGCCGTAGTAGTTTGAATAAACTATAATATTACTCAAAGACCAAGGATTGGTCTAGCTAACTAGTGTTTTTTACAAAAGTAATTCAGCTTTTATAAAGTTAAGAAGTTTTGGCAAGCAATTGCAGCTTCTCTTTTCCTACTTGCAGATAGAGTATACTGCAGTAGTATTTTGAGCCAATACAACTGAATTATTCCAGAAGTTTGTAATTTTTTAGATTGAAATAAAAAACTTATATTATTGTTGTAGATCACAAAGCATGGTGTATTCTCACAGCAAATAAACCTCAAGTCATTCCTGAAGTATACCTAGTGAAAATAGCAAGCACTATTCAATATTGGTCTATACCAAATACAAGGAGAAGCAGTAGTCTTCAAGAAAAGAAGAATAAAGTAACTATTCTCTCTCCCCATTATTCCTGCTTCCTTCAATATCCTTACACTTCTAAACTTATATATTTTCTGGATTATAATCCAGTGGTCCTCCGAAAATCCTATTGCAAAATTCTGTTAGGCACACTAGCCTACAGCCTACATACATATATATATACTGTACATAAGAATACAATGTGTTATGATACCATATTATAAGATTACAGTTCTGTTTTCAAAATTTTAATCGTAATCATAATCTTATTCTTCGCCATTTTCTTCAAAATCTTCATCACCACCTTCATCTTTATCTTCTTCTTCTTCTTCTTCTTCTTCTTCTTCATCTTCTTCTTCTTCTTCTTCTTCTAGAGGTGACGAAATTTTCTTCTGTTCATCATTTCTGTGGCTTTTGATTAGATATGGTTCTTTTAAGAGCTGTCGAACTTCCAAGGGTAGACTGTATTTCTTTTTCTGGGGCATGGGGCGTATATTTGATATCAAAGGATCTGAAGTGATGAGCAGTAGATTAAGAACACTACCTTCAGACAATAATTTTCTCGGTCTTCCAACATTTGTTGAAGATGAAGCATTCAGTGAATGAAATTTCATAACACTTTCCGGGAATATTAGTTAAGAATTTATCCATTTTGTATATTTAACCACAAATCTATCATGCTTTCTACCACATTGTTTCCAGCGTTTCCGAAAATCAGATTTAAACAATAATAGCACTTTTTAAATTTCATTTAAGGCAACAGTATTGCAGTCCCGCAATTCAAAATTATCTTTCACGTAATTACACAATCTTGCGTAATGAATTCTTCTTCCTGAATAATTTTGATATTACCATGTGGTCATAACCCTTAATTTACTTCTAGTGTGTGACATTCTACTTTTCTGGATCCCTTGTTTTCCCTAAAATATAAAAATAAAGTGTATAAAAAAGACTGTAGAATATTTTCATAAGTTTTATGAAAATTAACTAATTACATATTTTTGGAATATTTTTTATTTGTTAAAATTAATTGAATACTTTTATTTCTTTAAAATTACTCAAATAAATATCTTATTAACGTTTTAGGTATTATTAATTGCAGGTTCTATTGATTCAGTGCATCTATTGATTCGAAATCACATATTTTACTAATAAACATATTCTGCAAGAAGCAATTTTATTTCTTGGATTCTTGGAAAGAAATAGATTTTTCAGAAAAAGGCGCAACTTGCTCACTTTGCGGTTCAAAGCAACTTATAGCCCATGAATTTAACTATGATCTGGTGAATTTTCAAGGTGCTATTCAGATATATATTTTTTATAAGTCAATTTAAAGTTTTTGGGAAAAAATTAATTAACTTTTTTATCTTTAAAGAATACAAACTACGTAATATGACGGACATACAAATATGTATATATGTATACTTGTTATACCAAAAAGTTCTACATACCTTGGATTAAATTATCCAGTAGTAATAAATTCCTCCACTAGTTCACACTTGCTTCCAGCCACTAACAAACCTTACTGAGATATAACCCGTCTGATGCCTGACGCAAAATCGGCAAACCTTCATTCAACTTTAACTTTGGGGATGTGTCATGCTGTCATAAATCAAAGTACCCTTATTTAAAGCTTCATTCCTGATAAAGGGATATGTTTTCAGTATTATCAGACTATTGTTGCTTAATTTTACAAGGGTGACCAAAATGAGTTTTGTCCCGCTAGATTCGCGTTTTGGACCACTGTGCGTCGTATTGGGATACCTTGACGGGTCTCTTGCCTGAATTAGGCTACATTTTTGCTTTGGCTTCTTTCAGTACATCAAAACCATTCTTTCTTACTTTGACCAAAAATTCCCCTAGTTTTCTTATTTGAGCCTTGTCATAGAATATTTTTTTTACCGCAATCCCTTTACTTATTTTAGCCCATTTTTACTTCTTCTGCCCTTACCATACATCCTATAAGTAGAGGAAGTATAGTTTTCGACCCCTATATTCGAAGTTGAGTTTTTAAAATAAATACACGTTTTGAGTCCCCTGAAGCTGTGTGAATGAAAAGATTAGTTCCAGAACGGAATATCGCATGAAAAGAAAAATTTTGTATTTGGGTCAGGTACCTTCTGAGGATGTGACAGAAACATTGGCGACAAATTTCTCTTATTTTTAAGGGGACTTTAGATGAAGAAATATTTGTTTGTCGCGATTTTCTCGAAAACAGCTCTAACGATTTTGTTTAAGTTTTACACATGGGGTGTTTATACTAAGTGCTAAAACTTTTATTCGAAATTATCTGAATAGAAGTTATAAGGCACCCACTCTGATTACGTGCTGTTTGCAATATGACCTCTTTTTTTCTATATCAGGATGTGAAGTGAGAAAAATGTATTGGCCATGCTTAAAGTAAAGAAAGTTAGGAGAGTACATTAATCAGATTTTATTTGGGTTATGTATCCTTCGGGGATGCAATGTGATATAGTAACGACATTCTCTTCATTTTACAAACCAATTTACATGAAGAGAATGTCATGCATAATAATTATATTATATTAAGGGGCTAATTTTTACTTGAGCACAGGAAGTTATGTGAAGTTATTCAGATCATCATGAGTAAAGCCAACGCTACATTTAAACTACAAACAAAAATTTCGTTCGAAATATCCATGATCTAAATATCCGTGCTATGTTTGTAAACACGAATAAAAATAATAGGTGTATATCACATAACAAACTATTGAAGTTCCGTGGTTTATTCTAGAATGTACTTTAAATATGATGTTGTTAGTAACATTAACGAAACTTAAACTTTTCTATTGTTTCTCAGACAATGAATTTGAACTGTGGAAGAGTTTTAAATAAAAAGAAATTGTCACCTAAGAGATCTCTGACTCAAAAAAAGACTTAATGACATTCGTGCGAGAATTGATGAGGGCTAGTCTTAAAAATCATTACCTCAGGAAGTCGAGATATCTCAAACGTCGGTGGGAAGGAGACTAAAAAATTTGTTTCGGCCATTAAAAACTGTACCTCGTTGATAAATACACATATACAGCACTTTCAAAATTTATTTTAAGATTTGCTTGTTAATAATAAAATTCTATTTTTTTTTAATTTATTTACTCTTATTTATTCTTTTACTTCAACGAGGGTTGGAACCAGGGAGAAGAGTTAAAAACTATGGCGGAGATCGGGCGGCCGATGCTCGGAGAAAAGAACAAGATGGTTAAAAGGAATGTGGAGAGGCGAAGTAAAGCAGAGCACAGGGAAACAGGAACAGGAACAAGAACAATATTATGTCTTAGGGATAGCAAGACTCCTTCCATCTTTCTAATAAACATATTAAGGGCCTTAACAACTAAATGTCCTCCATCTTCCGACTTTTCTCCAACATTTTAAAATTCTGAGTAATAATTTTTAAATAAGTTCTTTTACCTAGGGTTACTCGTGACTTGAGCTACCGGTTGTCGAGAAAGAATTCGAATGTAAACACAGTAGAACAGTAGATATAAATAACATTTATGTTAAACCCGTTGTGTAAACAGGGTAGATAGTTTGACTGCTAAGCAAGCAGAGAAATTCTCTTCACTGCAATGCTAACTGTAGTTAAATTTATATCGCTGCAGAGAAATTTTGTTCCGTGAAGTGGCTACACTGTATACGATTATCAACTGTTTCTAACCGTTTTTCATCTCTTGTGAAGTGTATGTCGATAGAAAGTGATATTTCAAGTTATTAAATATATGTTTTTCTAGAAGAGATGGGAATATATTTGAGACTACAAGACACCAAATCTTCCGTTAATACTGAAAGACTCAGCCTATAATGGATTGAAGCGCAGTCTCAAAACTTGTAAGTTGGAAATCTACCTGTTAGAGTTGGATTACCTCCACAAAGTCTCTGGGTTTTTACGTATATACCTTAAGAGCGAGTCTCACCGCTCGTTGAGTTCCTGGCTAGGGGAGGTAGCTGCACCCTGATTGACTCAGCTCTCCTATCCCACTCCACGTGTTGTCTGTCTCTCTCACTGTGGCATTATCCCTCAACTCAACTATTATAGTATTTTCTACGACTGGCGACATGCTGCATGATGTTCACTCTCTGCCCAGCGGTAGCTTACTGATCTTACGCGCACCGAATTCGCGCATCTTGGTAACGAGACGTAACGAGAAGCTCGCTGGCTGGGTTAGTCTTCAAGGCCAGAGACTTTGTGGGAATAATCCAACTCTTACCTCAAGTGATGCATGCTATAGGTTAAATCGGATTCGCATGTCATTATAACACTGAATTTATTTTATCATAATAATTATTTGACGTGACGTATATGGCGTATGTGACGTATATGGCGTCTTCTTCGCCCCTGACCATTGCTCGTGATAAGATGTACAGAAGGAATTCTGGTAGCTGCAGACGGATTCAAACCAGGACCAGGAAAGAGCTTCATAATTGGCCCTATGTTATGCACAAAGATAAATGTAATTCAGCTTGAGAAAGTGAGTAATGAAAAGAAAACATTATAAGGATAAATACTGACTGACAGACATTCTAGTGAACAGTATCGTCACAAGTTATTGTGTCAACTTTGGCGTTGATAAACAGTTTTAGGTTGATATACGATGAGAAACACTGAAATCTTCTATTAATATCTTAAGAAACTATTTATAAGCCACAGGTCGTTCTTAGCCGTATGAAAACTTTGTATTTATTGATCTATTTGTTTAGGTTCGTATTAAACAAATGGTTGTGTTAAATCGATTACTTGCTGCTAATATTTATGAACTGTTATATTGACTACCCCTATGTTGGAAAGTTATATCATCATTGTTATTATTGCTGTAGGTCCGTTTAATAACGAAGGGGGTCGCATTCGTAAGAATTATGATAACTTAATAAACACAGAATGCACCTTAAAATATGTTACGAAACTCTTTTCGAAGCTAAGCTAGAACCCCTTAAAGAAAAATAATTTATGCACCTATTGTAACTCATTCACAATTCACAATCGTTATGTAGGCTACACTAAGCTAACCCTTCACCTTTTGCTCGAGTTTCAAGTTGGATTATAAATATAAAATTCTTTATTCGGAAAGTAGGTTACCGTAAGACCAACTGTCGACGAAGGTGCATATTTTGACGTTTAACCACCTTTATAGCTTGTCTTATGAAGGGTCACTTATGTAATACAGCGGATATTTTGACATTTTCACTGTGCGCTAGATTTAGACAGCGTGCATAAGTCGTTTCACGTACAGTCTATCCGACTTCTTTTCTATTGAAGTTACTACCTAGCATCAAAGTTTAATTTCAAATACTAAATAAGTTATGTTATTTGGAAGGTTGAGGTATCATGCAGCAGACCTAAAATGATTTTTCCTCCTATTTTAGTGCATTTACAACCAAAAATAAATAAGCTAAAAAAAAAGGGGTGGTAATTCCTCGGTGAATAACATTTTCGTGTGTTGGCAATAACAACTAGACTTGCGTACTCGTATAAACAGCATGCAAATGTTTAAGACAGTGGGATGGGTCTAGAACCGGCCCTGAAGTACACAAGTATTTCTGTCTCATCGTATGCAGATACGATTAATGCACTAGACACGGGTGCGCATCTGAACATGAAGAACAGGTTTCATAAGTCATAGCAGGATGCCTAGAGCGAGTTCTTCGTTAGTGTGGAAGCGCTGTGCCCACAGATCTTTCTTCAGCTGCCGAAAAATATTAATGCCACTCGACATGGGGACGAGTTTTTTAAATCCATCGAGAGAAGGGAGGAAACGTGGATTCGTTACGACAATCCAGAATCAAAAGAACAATCCAAACAATGGATGCACACAAAATTCCCGAACAAACACAAGATATCGGGAGGACAGCGCTTCCACACCGACGAAGAAAATCAAAACACTTCAAAATGCCGTGAAGACCCTCTCAATACGCTGGCAGCAAACTTCACTATGAAGAGTAAATTGGAAAGTTGGTAGGCCTACCACGCTACGACAAATATCTCAATTGGAGCGACCACTATATAGAGAAGTACTAGCTGGAAGGTGTATCTAAGTGTTCCAAATAAAAGTTTTGATTTTAACTATGGTTCACGAAAGCTCTCGCACTTTCTTCTTCTTCAGATGAACATTACCAGGTACAGCCCATAACCGCACACAGAACATAAATCTTAGGCAAAACCCGCATACCTTGTGTAGAATTTGGCCCATAAATCCAACATTTGACAACAAAAACAACACAAGCTATAATATAAGAAACTAGCAGAAACGTGAATTACATAAATAAATAACAAATCAGGTAAACTGATGTTACAAAGTGCCAGAATGATTTTGTTTAATCAGTGATAATTGAAATTATGATATGTAGAAAATAAGTTATTTTTGTAATGTATCTCCGCGTTAAGCTCCAGATTGATTCATTAGGCGGGCCATACACGTTACGGTATACCGGTATACCGGTATACCGGTATACCGGTATACCGGTGAGGTGACCTGTACAGGTAAACCGGAGCGTGTGTGCCAGCCGCTGCAGGCAAAACTGCACAGGCGTAGCGACCTGCGCAGACGACCGGAGAAGAATCGAAATTCAATTCTTTCTACCTGCGCAGGCGTGTAGACCTGAGCGTGTGTGTGAGTCACTCCGGCACGCCTGTACAGTCAACTCAGTCGAGAGATGGCGAGCAAACAAGAAGACGCGATCGCTTTAGTCGGTTTGTTAGTGGCCATGAAGTGTAATGCTGCATATACATATGCGCTCTGCTCCGCACGCGTGCCGCTCGCGTGCTGCTCGTTGAAATTATTTTCACAGCGCTCCTCCCGCGTTCCATAGGAAAGCGACAAACCTACTGCGAACCACTAGCTTTCATCATTAGGCCTAATATTTTGTGTGTTATCTTGCTAATATGTTCAACACTACCGTGCTAGACAAAAAAGCCTTAATTCCAATTTTTGCCGAAAATGAGTCACATGCATATCCACCATGTACATGTTGTTCAAAATCTGCTGAAATAATAAAATCACAGATTTTACATCCCTAAGGGGTCAATCCATTAGAAATGAACCAAATTTAATAAAATTTGTTCCTCGACATTTTGGATTTTCCTAATTTTTTTACCAGTTATTTCCCAACTAAAGGTGTGTTCGAAACTATGGCAAAAAATTTTTGGGCTCATACTTTTTTTTTTGGCGGCCATTTTAAGTTTGCTTTTTAACCATATTTCAGTCGAAAACATGTTTTGCACAAATGTATGTAACTCTGTTAATTTTATAGATAACAAGACAAAATAAACGCCAAAATTATCAGAATGAAATGTTCTACATTTTAGTTTTAACACAATATTACCTAAGTAGTGAGGAAAGTGAAGAAAAAAATTCAAAACTACAAATTGAAAATTGACTTAAACCGGGAGTTTTAGTGCCGCAAAATTATTAGAAGGAAGAAAGACTCGCCCTTGATTTTTTTTTCTGGTGTAGACCTATTATTGGACTACTCGCTGTAGAAGTTTAAAGCTTGAGAACTTTACGTTTTTTTTATACAATTTTTTAAAAATGCTCAAAACCGTATTTTGGCAATATTTGAAGTAGAATATCTCAAAAGGGACTGAGTGAAAAATTATGAAATTTATACAGATAACACCTCATTATGATGTAAAGATGTGATAAAAAGTTTGTGACTGAGACTCAACTGGTTCCCGAGTTACAGTGCATCGAATTTGGCCAAAAATTGCGTTATAGGTACACGAAATTTAACGGTAATTTAATAGTAAAAATTCACTTTGGAATTTTAAATATAAAATTTTTGTGAGCCTACAGTAAGTTTGTTACACAAAAGAGTTGTATATGTAGGCTATATTTCATCAGTTAGCATGACAAATTGTTGGTTTCCTCAAAGCTTTGAAGAGTGTTGAAATTTCGGTGCATAGTTTGCAGTTATGGCCAACTTCGATGCACTATAACTCGGGAACCAGTTGAGTCTCAGACACCAAATTTTTATCACGTCTTTATATCATAAAGAGGTGTTATCTTTATAAATTTCATAATTTTTCACTCAGTCCCTTTTGTGATATTTTACTTCAAATATTGCCAAAATACGGTTTTGGGCATTTTTGAAAAATTGTATTAAAAAAACCGTAAAGTTCTCAAGCTTTAAACTTCTACAGCGAGTAGTCCTATAGTAGATCTACACCAGAAAATAAAATTAAGGGCGAGTCTTTCTTCCTTCTAATAATTTTTCGGCCCCAAAACTCCAGTTTTAAGTCAATTTTCAATTTGTAGTTTTGATTTTTTTTCCTTCACTTTTCTCACTACTTAGGTAATATTGCGTTAAAACTAAAATGTAGAGCAATTCATTCCGATAATTTTGGCGTTTATTTTGTCTTGTTAACTATAAAATTAACAGAGTTACATACATTTGTGCAAAACATGTTTTCGACTGAAATATGGTTAAAAAGCAAACTTAAAATGGCCGCCAAGAAAAAAGTATGAGCCCAAAAATTTTTTTACCATAGTTTTGAACTCACCTTTAGTTGGGAAATAACTGGTAAAAAAATTAGGAAAATCAAAAATGTCGAGCAACTTGGCCTGGTTCATTTCTAATGGATTGACCCTAAGCCCTTTTTGAGGCCTATCTAAAATGTCTCAACTCCAAAATCAGCTGCGTTAAGAAGGAAATCAGCCTTATGTCCATTATGATAAAGGAAAATACCTTATTTCCTTCTCAACGTGGGTTTAAGGTAAATTTCCTTCCTATTAGTAACAAACAAACCCACAATCAGAAAAAAAACTACCCTAAGTACCGAGAAGCTCTGAGTTAAGGTAGAATGTCTTCTTTATTTGAACTGAAAATTAACCTGATCCAACAATACATTTTGAGATCAAAGAAACAGATCAAGAGAAAAAATCCCTTTAGGCAAGCTTACAGGCTGAGGTAGATTTCAAAGTGCTTGTGGTTTAATTAACTGTCACTGCGTAGCACTCTTCTTCTTTAGCCTTGGCATGACAAACCCGCAATAATAATTGCAAAAAAAGAGGAAAGAGGACTTTTTCAAACATTCAAATCTCGCCTTAAATGAGAGCTATCGAGAAACGAGTTATTGATTTGTAGAGTACTCATCAAGAACTTTTCAATGATACCCCACAAGACGTGGTTTCAAAAATTTCGAATTTCCACCCCACCCCCACTCCCTCTCGTACCCCCAAAACCCTCGAATCGTTGATGTCACTGTGAACTCCATAGGGAGTGCTCTAATTTCAAAGTTTCCCTCTATACTTCATAGGGGCCAAGATATAAAGTTTTCAAAATTTCAACCCCCTCCCGCGACATCCCCCTTGGGCAAATTTTGCTCATTAACGAATATGTTTGAACTATTGGACCTAGAAATAACATAATACAATTTGGTTCAAATATCTTCAAAATTACGGCCGCTAGTGTGTAAAGATATACTGTATATATATATATATACTGTATATATATATATATATACTGTATATATATGAAAATTTGAACGGGCGGTGGTTTCGTACTGAGGGAAGCATGAAACGTAAAGATAGGAAAGAATTTTTCTAAAATCATGACATGGTATCGATTGCAATAGGTAGATTTTTCTTCGAAATCTACCTAAAAAACCATCCCATATCTGAAGGAAAAATATAAAGATCAGCAAAAACATCAAACATTTGTTGTCTAGCGTTTTATGCCCAGGGAATTATTCACAAGGATATTGTGCATTTCCTTTGTAGGTTCGTGAGAATATAGTTAACACTCCAATGTAAATTGTATTTAGAATTTTTAAATTTATAAAGAGATGATAGCATAAATGGGCTATTTTGATTGGATGTTAGCAGTTTATGATTTTTCAAGATCGGATGGATCCAATCAGTGATATTATCTTCATTGTTCGAATGTACTTTTAACCCTTCAAGTCTGACATTTAATTGTTGTTAAGGTGTTGTTGCAGGTGTTAAGCTTGAGGAGCGCAGGAGGAGCGCGAGCGGCACGCGAGCGGAGCGGCGCGCAACTACCAAAAACACGTCCCAATGTGAAATCAGAAATCCTTTGTGTTCGTCGAAAAAACCGACAGGGGACGGATCGCGGCGAGCGGTTCGCGTGCACCTCAAAATGCCGTACCAATCTGCCTTCCGAGTGGCACGCGTGCGGAGCAGAGCGCAAGAGGAGCGCAGATGTATACGTACCCATAGACACAAATGTTATTTATTACATTTTCAAAAAACTAACAAGTATCTAGAACGGAAAGCATCAGGGTCGATCTTTATGTTCAATGCTTTTAAGTAGTTTATATTTAGCGATGACGACATGGAAGGGATGGAAGGGATGGAAGGGATGGTGAAGGGATGATGACGTCATGGAAGGGTTATGACCGTTGGCGCTTTTTTTTGCGCATCAATGATTAGATAAGCCCTTATAACCACCTGGCCCTTCCGGTCAAGATAAATATTTTATTATACCGATAAGGAGGTCATGCATTGTGATCACCCCGGTCAAGATAAGACCACCTGGTCCATTACGCCTCAATGGTCAAGATAAGACCCAGCTGCTATCCGGTCAACCGCATCCTTCATGGATGGGGTTAAGACCTTTTGCCTATTATTATCCCACGGTAGCCCATCCGGTTAAGATATGGTTCATTGCTTTCAGGCATTTGTATCCATGCAATGATAAGTCGGACATGGTTGGATGGTAGAAGTTAAGACCTTTTAGCGCGGAGGTGGCCACACACTGTGGTCACCCCACTTCCGGTCGAGATAAGATCCGCTATGCATCATTATAAGGGGCTACTTTAACCCCGACTCGCATGAGGAGGTCCTGCACTGTGTGTTCATTCAAGTCGAGACATGTTTCGGCGGCAAGTTTAAAAAATAACGGTCATTACTACAACGCATGCACACACACGCATTTTTTACGGTTCGTACCCTAGCGCCATATGTTCCAGCGGGTACATCTCCAACTAACACTTTTTGGTTATCAATTAATTATTATTTTTTTTGAACATTGGGTATATTTTTTATTTCATTTCGCTATTAAATATGATTCCGAATCGAGTATATTTACGAGAAATCGATACAATGATTAATTTCATCGATTGATTTGTATTTTATTCCATCCAAGTCAGATTGGCCGAGTGGTCTAAGGCTTTAGACTTAAGTTCTGGTCTCCATAGGAGACGGAGGTTCGAATCCTTCATCTGACATATTTTTAAAATTCAATAATAAATTAAGGAATCGCGCACAATGTGCAACATCTTAACCTAAGACTTGACCTTCCCAATCCTGAACCCGGAAAAGGGATTTTAATACAGTTTAATCCTAACCAAGACTCTAAGTTTCCCTATCTAACCGTAGACCATTATAAACAGCCAAGTTAATTTAAATAACACAAGATGACGATATAATGCAGGTAACTTTTATTTAATAAAAACTAAGAGAAAATCGTATGTAATCTTTAGAAAAAACACATTTAAATTTTACCATTTATTCATGTTTTTCATATAACACACAACATGTATGGATTTATTTTATTTGAAACTAGCTGAAAAGGCTGGACCACACGGCCTTTGTATTTTGAAATCTACTTATGAAGGACTTCTGATTTTTTAATCTCTAGGGTCTTATATAATATGTATGTAGAACTTGAAATGAAGAAAATGATTTAATACACTCAAACTATTCCCTCAGAAAACGCTAGATATAACTTTTTATGATGAAATAAAAAGAAACATAAATTACATAAGATTGTACCGACTTGGTGGAAAATTTTATTTCTTATTCTCATGCTACCATACAAACGTTTCGGGTTGAGAAATACAATATCACTTTCATACTTTCCTCCCCTAAAACCCGGAACATAATATACTGCAAGCATATGACTCAAAAGGTTACATCCCGTGCTTAAGAACTATGAAAAATCTCAACTAATACATAGTATACAGCTATGGATAACGTATCAACGGAAAGGATTATTTACAGACTTCTGATATAGCATACTCACACACTTAAGGTGTTCCTACAATATGACATCTTATTCTACATCAAAATGTGAAGTGAGAAAATATTTCTTATGCAACTGCATCACATTGTGCTTTATTTTCATTGATTCTATACTTCAAAAATTATTTTTACAAATGTATTACATCGTTAGCATCAAACTTCGTCAAAACCCAATATTACGTAGTGTCCAAACCAACATATGAACTGTGAACAACTGAATGGGATTTCATTTTTAGTATAATATTCTTACAAATTATATAATTTTCAAGGGAAGGAGTGATTTTCTTCAATTTTAATGTTACTTCCCGGGCTTAACCAGGCATGTGTGCAAAATTTCGTGTAAATTGGTAAAGAAATGCAGATTTGTCATACATTCGAGTTTATATATGCGAAATGAATATCGGACTATGGTGATCAATTAGCTAATTACCACAAATTCTGAAGTTAATCAGTTGTCACACACGGCAAATTCTACACTAGCGAACACCTGTATCTAATTGTATCCTTCCGCCCGCATATCCACACACACACACACATGTATAACATGAGTGTTTAAAGTGATATGATTTTCTTTCGCAAATATGCTCTGGTTAGTCATTTCAGAAATAAATAAAGTGATCTCTATACAAACCATGAACGCCCACAGGGTTCCAGACGGTTGAAGCTCCCAGATTTTGGACATGTAATGGTAAAAAGGTTGTCAGCCTTACGCACCGGCCGCCTTTACCCCAGGATTGCTCCTGGTACTCATTTTTGTTAGAGGCTGAGTCGACCCCAGGGCCATAGTACCACCAGAAGGATTAGGCAGGAATCGAACCCATAATATTCAGGTTTAAAATGCAACTCATTCTATAAATATTTTTTATTCTACCACAA
Organism: Ectobius pallidus; assembly: GCA_964059195.1. Classification (NCBI taxonomy): domain Eukaryota; kingdom Metazoa; phylum Arthropoda; class Insecta; order Blattodea; family Ectobiidae; genus Ectobius; species Ectobius pallidus. The sequence continues at coordinate 2,666,750 of CAXKWD010000006.1, forward strand.
ATTATATCACTATGCAAGTTGCCATTTGCAATTAAATTTAACAGTGAAATAACACAAATTTCGTAAATAAAAACATTTTTAAAAATAATATCGAAGAACCTCGGTTCCAGTAAGGGTAACCAACAGTCTTTTTAACTAACTATACTTATTTTACCATAATTCATACTTCTTGCCGTATGTATTATAATAACGATGGTTGGCAACATTTTTTGTGATCAACCAGAAAACTGAAACATAATCTCATAAATCGATAATATTTTGGGATTCGTCTTATAGGACAGATAGAACTCCGCGGCGCTACATCCCTGAAGGGACAAGGCATACCAACAGTCCGCTATGTTATCTACCATAACCAGATAGTAGGAATGGAGCCATGTAACATGCATGCCGACACCCATGGCTGTTAATGGTGGTTTCCATGACCATAGGATATATAGACTATGCAGTAAAACTATAAATCTTTAACGAAAATTTATATCTCGTCTTAGCTAAAAGTCGTCTTATAGAAATATACGGCATTCATCAAACTTAAGTATTTTACAAAATAATTTTTATTTTTATAATGTTTAATGTATAACTGTAACCGTGACTTATATAGTTCAGATTAATGGATAATATTGCTTCTATATTATACTTAGTTTTTATTTATTTATTTTATTATTATTATTATTATTATTATTATTATTATTATTATTTGATGGTAAAAACATTGAACATAATGATCATGTCTGATGCTTTTTCGGTCTAGACACTTGATAGTTTTATGAAAATGTAATACATAAAATTTAATTATCTCTTTTTTTCAGTGCTAAACTTTATCAAGTATATGCTAGAGTGTTTATATAAAATATTTTTACATCATTAATTAAATTTCGTAGACAGAGCTTATAAGGTGGATGGTACATTCTTTGCATTATTTAAAAAAAAAACCCGAGACTAAACAAACAATACGTTACTATATTATTATATAAGTTACCGTTGTCTAGTGATCCACATCCGGATTCATAGTACAAAAAAGTTCATACTATACGATACTCATCCCACACTCGCATAAACATGCTTCATACTACTCATTCTTTCTTCATGATATACATTTTCCCTAAATAGCAAGACATCGGGTATACTCGGAGATCTTCGTTTCCCATCGTTCTTGCAATGCAATGAACAATTATTTTAATTTGAACCACAAACTACCAATGTAAATTACTTAGAGTCAATTAAATTAGCGGGCGAAGCCGCGGGATGTATCACGAACAAACCACCTCTGAAGTTGACAAATAAAATTCATCTACACACAAACAGTTGAGAATCGATACAGTATTACATATGAGTAATACAGTCAAGAAAGCAGTGGTATTTATCAATGTTCTACTACATAACCGAATCTGAGACCGTGGAATTTTAGCTTTTTCATTAATTATTATCGTTTTAAATATTATTATACTCTTAACTTTTCAATTAATTATCGAGGTGAAACCGCAAACACCTGCTACTTATTAACAATTTCATTATGTTCCACTTATACTTTCACAACATATACTTATTGTTGATGTGATAGTAAATATTCATTTCATCACGCATTCAACGCTAGAAAAGACTCCAATACGATACTTGTAAAAATCAAACGCATTTTATTAAAAATACACCTTTGTAAAATTACGACTATGTTTTAATTTCAATTCAAAACGCATTTATCTCGCTTATGACTATATCGGTGTAAAATTCCTACATAAAAATAAAGTTACACAACGAATTTTTCAATCCTATGACTAAAACGGTGTAATACTAACAAAACACCTATGTATTTCTTGTAGAACGCATACTTATAACAAGAAGCAATACCAAGACACAAACCTAAAGTATCAATATCTGTAACAAGACTAATTCTTTAGGGTCATGAACACACCAAGACCAAACCTAAAAGAACTGGATGAGGAGGATCAAACAACTGAAATATACAAAAAGTAATATTCATATGTAATTTATACTTATATTTTTATTTCATGTATATACGGCTTTTAATATAATATTGTGTTACAATAAAAAATTAATCAAATATTTTTAATGTTAACGCAAGAATTCTTAAGTGTTTGCAAACCCGAGACACGTCACATATTCCTGTCTCCCACATTATTTAACACATAGTTTTCAGAAAATGTATTTCTTCTTCATTTGATATATTCTCGGATCTTTAATTCGGATATGATTTCTTGTATCTCGTTGTTATGCGAATGATTCCCTGCTTCAGACAAAAGCAGCAGCAAACGCAATCTATCAATGTCTGCGTTGGGATCATAATCTAATTTGTGTTTCGTATATAAGTCCTCCCGCACGGCAATACTGTGCGATGAACCCTCATCGGATGAGTCTGAATATCGCTCTTCCGGAAATGAGTCTGAACATTGGTCCCCATCTTCTTCTTCTTCTTCTTCTTTACCCTCCTCTTCCGAAAATAATTTTTTAATGATGTGAGGATATTTTTGACCATTGACTCTACGTATGTTTTCGCTCTCTTCATAATTTTTTTGTGAGCACTAGTCTTCTCCAAAATCTCCTTATACGTGGTTAAGTCATAACGGTTGTATAAATCTTTATTTGGTTTACTTTTCGTTAGTAGTTCAAGCAGTCCAGGACGGACGATATACCTCTCGTTACCAATATAAATGTTATCGTTTTTAATGGTGACGGGCGATTTACCAATGGTGAATACCTGCCTATCAGGATTCCATTTTATTCCGTAAACATCATCATTTCTCGGTTTAAGCTGAACGAGTTTCTGGATGTAAGGTGCAGATACTCGCCCGTAGAAATTTTCTAGCATAAAGTTATAATGCTTCTGTGGAATTTGATCGGAGGGCTTATATGATCCATATTTCATTTCTGGATCCTGTGATTCATGCTGATTTTTGTCTTTATTCAAGTTCACGATTTCTTCCAAGGGGTAGGTTATCGGATTTACAATATCGCTAATCTCTTGTTTCGACTGAAGCTCGGGTTTTCTTAATGTTAAATATTTTTCTCGTATAGAATTGTCATATATCACATTGTCTGACAATATATGTTTATCTTGTACTCGTGGGAAAAGTTTCTGTGATTCATCCTTATGAATCATTATCAGATGCCTCTTCAGACCGGAAGTATTAAGATTTTTCATTTTTAATTCGACTTTCTTATGCTTCGATCTTTCGCATAGTTTGCATAGACCGTAAGGTTCCCCACTACCATGAACTATCTCGAAAAATTCATTATATTTACTGTTTGTCTTCCCCAACATCAGTTCCGATTGGAAGGATACTGCACTCTCACTACTTTGACCCATGTTCTCACCACTCATTTCGTAACAAATCTGTAAAAAGGCATCAGGTCACACAAAACCATATAATGTGCCTAAAACAGTTTACACAGTTCGGGAAAACACGTATTGAATCGTGTTTAAGTCAACAATTCCGGCTGTCAATATACAAACATAATGAGGATGTTAAAAAGAACAGAAGAATACTTTCTCAAATGATAAAGGTAGTGTGTTTTTTGGGAAAGCAAGAGCTTGCTTTTCGAGGTCATGACGAATCCGAAAGTTCTTTGAACAGAGGAAACTACGTTGAACTGTTAAAGGAATTTTGAGATTTTGATGTAGAGCTGTTTCATCATCTGTCAAATTCAACTGTTTTTTCTGGGCTGTCCAGTGACATACAGAATGACATTATTCTGTATGTTGCCTATTTCATGACAGAAGAAATAAAGAAGGAAATATCTGATGCTAATTTTGTTGGAATTATTAATAATAATAATAATAATAATAATAATAATAATAATAATAATATATATTGTTGTCGATCATGGATATACATGTATGACATTGTCAATTTTATCAAAACACACCTTACAAAAGCTTGACAAAGTTAAAATATTCATCAAGGTCATAGAAACAATTCATGATTAAAAGATTCTTGATATAGGATTTGAAGGATACTAAGTCAAGATTTCTTGTTGACCTTGGTAATGCATTAAACAATTTGACAGACATATATATAAAACTCTTTTGATAAGTAAAATAATTACATCTTATTGTTCTAATCCGATCACAGTACCTGGTGTTGTGCTCATGAAAGTCAGCAACAACCTCAAATGAGTTTGTGTTTTTTTTTGACATATAAAAGACATTGTAAGATGTAGATGCAAGGTAGGTGGACGAAGCTGCAGATATTGCAACAAAAGCACAATTATCCGTTATACTGCGGTATGTAACAATAGTCGGAAGTATTGAGGAAAGATTTCTGGGTTTCAGAGATGTCAGTGACGATAGAACTGAAAATTCCCTAGTAAATCATGTGTTTCATGTTTTAAAGGAGTATGACTGCGATAAACAATTAGTATCGCAGACATATGACGGAGCGGCAGTAATGTCAGGTGAGCACAATGGTCTCCAGACCAAAGTCAGAGAAAAGTGTCCCCAAGCCATATTTGTGCATTGCTATGCGCATAGACTCAATTTAGTTTTGACGCAAGCAGTGAGCTTCATAAAGCAGTGCCAAATATTTTTTGTCACACTCTCAGGGTTCGGAATTTTCTTTTCTAAATCTACAAAGCGAATGGCAGCGAGATAAAGAAAAGATGGAATTACAGTAGCAGGCTGTTGGAAACTGTGCACGAACACAAAGAACGAATAGGAGAGTTGTTGAAAATTCATGTTTAATTTAGTCACTCATTATTTATGTACACTCATATCATTAATTATCTTTCGGCTACTTGCCTTAATTTAGGCTTAATTGTTTATCGTGTTTCGGAGGCTTATGCCAAAGCACCCTAGTCACTATGCCTTCTTCAGAATTTATACAAGATAAAAATAAATTGGAGCTTCCTTTACTTCAGCGGTCACGCTTTGCCACTGGTGATAGGGAAAAAGCGAATAAGTAAAAAAGCTAAAGTTTCAGGAGACAGAAAAAAAATTAATTTACACTGCATTCTTACAATATTTAGTTCAGCCCACCAGACATTTTTACATGTGAAACTGCAGCACCCCCTATTTCCACTTGATATTATTCACCTAATACTATTTTTCCCGAAAACTTTAACAATGGGAGAGAAATTTATTGACCTTTTCGCGGAAATTAAAACAAGAATGGATTTCATTTTTAGGCAAATAGATCAAGGTTGAACACTAATAATAGTTTATATTGAAGTAAGTAATAAAATTGATTTTGTTCTTTTAGGGTTTTATCAAGTTTCTGAAAAAAATTACTTTTTATACATCTATGTTTACTTTTATACAATTTTAAAACAACAGCACCCCCACTCATTTTAGCTACGGGCTGCCACTGTTCAAGTAAATACTTTCAAAACGTAGTCAGCAAAGTGTCATTCAGAACTGGTACCCTCATTCTCCTCACTCACCGCTATCTGCGCGTGCTGTATTCTGTATCCTCTAGTGCTGTGTCCCTGTTCGTTGGAGCCTCCAATTGTCCCTGAACTGTCGGAATTTATCCACGTTACCACTGGTTAGAAGCCTGTGAAATATCTGTTGCTTTCGTGAATATCATACACACCTCGTTTGAATGGAATAGTCAATAATATCTAAACATTTTATTTGTTTCGATGTGTTTAACTTCAAACAATTGGATATTTTTGTCATGTATAGGAGACCCAACTTATTTGAGAGATACAGATGAGAGACAAGATTTGAATTCCTTTGTTTGCATCTGTAAAAGTTTCTTCCTGATCATTAGCAATAATATTGTAAGAAAACAATAGACGTTTACATCTTAGACTATTTAGCTCTCAATCACTGACCTCATTCATATTTCCGACTTTTCCCGTGGGTTTTCCAAAAATTTTCTTTCATACAAACCTTGTCCTGACAATTACGAACACAACAAAAAAAGAATTAGCCAAATCGGTCGAGCCGTTCTCAAGTGATGCTCCGTCTTACATTTTGGAAATTCATTTTTATTAATATAGATACGCCAATTTTACCGTGAAAAAGCAAGAAATGAACCACTCACTTGTGAACACTGCCCTGCACTGTGAACTCAGCGTGTGTGGCTACTTATGGTTAACGAGAAAGACAAACTTGACACGCAAGTGTGAACAGGCTTCTACAGGGTGTAACTAATGTTCTAGTTCAATGTTACAGAAGGTTTTATGGCCTTCAATAAAATAAGTAAACACAAGCAAGTTGGATAGGAACTAGCTTTCTGTCCTCGAGTTCACGAGTTCGATTCTGGCCCATGCAGATGTATTTATGTGTGTATAAATGTTACATTCCCATGTCTGTAGACTTACAGACTTGTAAAATACATTTACGGCACTCTGGTTAATGAAGAAGTACCTTATATAGCGCATTTGCCGTCTTTACCCTCTGAGGAAACTTTAGGGTTGAAGAAAGTATAACTATTGAACGAGTCTGTAGATGAAACCAATTATTGCTACAAACAGTGAAAACTTGGAATTTTTGTTATCTAAACATGGCTTCCATTAGTGGCAGGGGAAATGTCCAACCGGTATTCAACCTCAACCAGTGAGTCGAGGGCCCTATTTCATAAACATGACAATTCTCAGATGACAATCAATATATTCACACCGAAGTACTGAGGCAGTAATGCAACTTGCAGAGTGCAACATTCATTTTTTCAGGTGGATCTGGACTTTTTTATGCTACGCGACTCGAGACGGCGCCAACATATTGAGGCTTTTTCAGCTTTTCCAGAAAGATTGAAGCATGCTATTTTTAAGCCCCTGTTTAAAAAAGGCAACAAAAATCTACCATCAAATTACAGACCTATATCGCTATTAGCCTTAGTTTAAAAAGTTTTTGAAAAAGTTATGTACAACCACATAATGTACTATCTTAATTTGAATAACATTCTTACTTCATCTCAGTTTGGATGTAGAAGTGGCATGTCCACTGAGAATGCTACATTTCAACTCACCACTAAAATATTGGAAGCGTTATATAAAAAGAAGTACGCTCTGGGAATTTTCTGCGACTTAGCTAAAGTGTTTGACTGTATAATTCATGATATTTTAATTAAAAAATTGAAATTGGATAATTTAACAATAAAGTGGTTCAAGCATATCTGTCTGATACAACTCAAATGGAAATAAATCTAAATTAGACGTTTTTAAAAATGGAGTACCACAGGGATCGATACTGGGACCTTTCCTCTTTTTAATTTTCATCAATGGCTTGCCATATAACTTAAGTGACAAATCAAAGGTATTGCTTTTTTTTGCAAAATGATACTAGTGTACTTGTAACATTAAAGTCACAAGAACATTTATCAAGAATAGATACAAAGGCTTTTCACAAATTAATTACATGGTTTCTAGCTAATAAAATGACACTTAATAATGAAAAGACCCACTTTTTTAATTTAGAACAAAACATAGATGCATCTCAAACCTTATAATTAATTATCAAACACAAATCATAGTATAAATTAGCAACATAAAATTCTTGGGACTACAAATCGACCAAAATATTGACTGGAAGGCACACATTGACATGGTAAGTCCAAAATTGAGTTAAGCATGTTTCGCTTTAAGAATTTTGAATGATATATTAAAACAGGATGCATTACTCATGGTATATTTTGGATATTTTCACTCTGTAATGAGGTATGGAATCATATTCTGGGGCAACTCTTCCCATAGGGAGAAAATGATTAGATAAGAAAAATGTGCAATGAGAATAATATGTGGAAAGAAAAAAGAGAATATTGTAAACTGCTATTTGAAGAATTAAAAGTCTTCACTCTCACAGGAAAGTATATATACTCGGTAATGTGTTGTATGGTAGATAATATTGATAAATTTCAAACTAATTACAGTGTTCATCGACGTACAACTAGAAACATGAATGATTTACATATACCAGTTAAATCATTAAAACTCTTTCAGAAGGGTGCTTATTATTCTGGAATACAGATTTACAATACACTTCCAAGAAACATTAAATTGTTGTGTACTAAAAACAAACGCAAATCTTTCAAAAGATCTCTCAAAGAATTTTTAATAACTCACACCTTCTACAATATGAATGAATATTTCCAGCTTACATAAGTTTTTCAGCTTACAATTTTGTATATTGTTGTTATAACATGCATGTTTATTCTGATCTGACGTGTTCTATATCCTTGAGCCTCGCTCAACATAGGATCTACTGAACGAGATATCTACATCTACATCTACATCAACATGCAGTTCGTTCATGTAATTCATTTTCTTTCTGGAATGTCTCTGACCTTCGCATTCCTATACTACATATTGATTCTCCCTCGGGTAAATAAAGGTTGGACCACACCACTGCCTTCTATATTTCTTACAAGCCATGCTGCTTGAAGTTTGGCAACACAGGAGGTAGTCCTATCTGTGACGGTCTGTGAGAAGCATTTGAATATGTTTTTAATGCAGATAATTTTCTTAATCACAAATACTGACTTTATTTAGGCTAAATCAGTAAGGCTATATTACAGAGCCTATACTTGTGATGTGCATAATAATGTAACGCGCGGTGACTCCCACATATCTGAAGGAATTCGTAGTTTTCAGTGTCTTCTCATTGAAGGTTATGATGTTACTTTTTTTCTTATTTTATTGGTAATAACCTCACTTATCCTGTTTGGCCTACGAGCTCTGTTATTTGACCCACAACAGTCATCTTATATTAAGCTGCTACACTTCTCTGGGTCATTCTGTCCCGGGTTTAATATAACCTAGAACACTGATATCTCTCTTCTTGTCACATGCACTTCGTGGAAGACTACGCCCATGACTGTCACTGAAAAGAATAATTTTGCCTAATTCCTTGGGAACATTCAGCTTTCCGTTATTTGCTTTCTAAAGTAATTCATTCTTGGCTCCTTGGTTCCGGTGGTGAACTGTGTTGATTCGCCAGTACTTTTGAGGTTAAGGTTTGAATCCTGTTAATTACCTTCACCAAACTGTAGGAAAATGCTGAATCGATTTTCTAGTAGTAATATTGGGAGGTATAGGAGAATGCATAAGTTATACTACGATTTGGAGTCTGCCATATTGAGATGAATTAGGCCTACTGTGAGCAGATTGATAAAAGTTTATACCAGTAAAAGTGACTCTATTTCTCTTCAATTCTTCTTTAATACCAGCCAATTCTTCCTGAAGGACTCTAATATCATACTGTACCTCTCTCTTCTATTCGTTTGCAGATGGTTACAGCTGATGAACACGAAAATCTTCTATGAAAAACTGTTCTCTGGTGTACTCAATTAGAGGTGATGGTGTATATAAATCTCTCTTTATGTACCCGGTTTTTACTTTCTCTATAGCCGTCACAGTGGCTCATGCTTAGCGTGTGGGCCTGGCATGCTAGGAATCCTGGGTTTAATCCTCGGGCCTGGCGGGCATGTCATTCGTAGTGGATGAAGCCTTGACCTTTGGGGGTTTTTCCTCGGTGATCCTCCCATTTCCCCCTCTCATTCCAACAACGCTCTCCATTTCATCTTCAAACTCCTCCTCATAATCATCCCGCTTCCTTTCCCTCGCCCCAGCACCTGCTGTGGGCCTCTCCCGTTCTCCCCGTGGCTTGTGCTGCCAACCTGGGGCCTCTATAAGAGGGATCGAGGCAGCAGCACACGTGGCATGGTAGAGGTATCTGTTGGATGTAGGGGAGTTCTGTGGGGCTCGTGGTGAGGCCTGCTGTCGAGGGACCGTTGGTCTTGCACATCATTACATTCCGGAGGCTGGCACAAGGGGCCGCCTTCCCCCTTAAGGGCCAAATACATACATACCTTCTCTATGCTCTTCAGATGTGTCTAGATATTCTCTAAACCATAGGCGATGACTGGGATTAGGCTAATTTAAGCTGAAATATGCTTAATTTGCAATGATTCTAATGGAGTTCATTGCTTTATTTACGGCATGTTGATAGCCGATAGAACTACCGATGTGATGTTGCCAGGTTTAACAGCATGGCTTGTAAGAAATAAAGAAGGCAGTGACCACACTGATTTAGACAATTGTTTAACTCTAGTTATTAACTTGTACTTAAGAGTGTATAGTAATATACTTTACCTCTAATGTACAGTGATGAGTAGACCTAGTAAAATCATATAGGCACATAACCTATAATATTTCCGTTGATCAATGACACTCGATATGTGTGACAAGGAACGCAGTCGCCCTAGTAGCACACTTCATTGGCCTAACGGAGGGTTATGGTTGGCATGAAGGGGATATGTTGGGAAAAGTTTGGTTGGAATTGCCTCGGTTCGGCCAACGTCCTTTTCGTTGGCTAAGCCTCCTGTTTATTTCGTTGGAATATAATCGCATTTATATTAAAATTAAAAAGTGTTGAAATATCATTATAAGCGTTAAATGTTTATTTCCTATAAAAAAACCGTGTTAATTAATTAATTATTCAAGCTTCACGTACGCGCTAGATGCTCAAGTCCTCTTCGGAAAATTTCCGGCGTAGCTCGTAGGTCATCGGCACCTACGCGTCGACAACATCGCATAACCGTCATTCGCCATCTTGATTGTATTACCGGTAAGAAGAAGCCAAATGTTTTGACTCTCATTCATTTACATAATATTAGGTAAGCCCTTTGGTTGTTCTCTGAATATAACGTTATCATTTTTACACAATACTGTATTATGAGTGTTGCATTTATATTATAATTGAAGGTTCGTTCAACTGCAATTTCCTATTGCAAATTTATTCGTTTCAGATGATTTACTGAAGGGAAGGCAGAAGGAAATCAAAGCAGAGAAGGAGCATAAGCAACGAAATTCCAACTGAATTGAAACAGTTTAAGATCAGCAGTTCTACAGTTCAACCCTAGTAGCACAAATCGTTGGGCCAATGTTGGGAAATGATTGCCACTTTTCGTTGGCCAACGGATAGGAATGTCCGCCGCAGTGGCGGACGCAGGAGGGGTTAGGGGGGCTATATCCCCCCCGAAATTTGAAAAAAGTACTCTAAGTGACAAGTTTTATAAACTAATTGTATATGTAAGTTGATTATTTTTTTTAGTATTCTTTCTACCTATTCAAATCCCCCCCGAAAAAATTTCTGCGTCCGCCACTCCACCGGGTTTCCGTTGGCCTGACTGCGTCCCACCCAACCAAATGCCAACTGTGCCAATCAATATAAACAAAATCCCAACAGTTGGGAAAGTTCGCTGGTGATCTGTTGAGACATCATTGTAATGCCAACAGAATGCCAACTGTTGCCATCCGAATTCCAACATAATTCCATCCATAAGCCAACCAAAATCCAACAATTTCCCTACATTCTATTCCGTCCATAAGCCAACCAAAATCCAACGATTTCCCTACATTCCTCCATTGGGTTCTGCTTTTTTCGTCTTGATTTCATGTTTATTTTGTCAGAATTAGGTAGTTAATAAAATATTCACATCAGCAACTGCAATTTTAGAATGACTAGTAAATCCGCATGCAAATCTTTCACAATTCGCCCCTTCTGATAGGTGCCCAAGAAAACCAGGTATTTAGTTAACTACCATATTGGCCCGAATGTAAGACAATGTTTTTTCCCCGAAAATGTGCTTTTAAAAACTATACTCATCTTATACGCGCAGCCTAAGACTCCAACTCTCCATTCATGAATGCAGCGAGTATCCCCACGCGTCTGATACGAAGGAAATTCACCGAACTTAATTTTTCCCGAATTAGGCTTCTGCTTGTGCTGCACCTGACCTTCTGGTCCAGACTGCACTGTTACTAGCTTGGCGTCTCTATTCTCTACTCGTAAAGCTTTTGTTTGACCACTAGTCATGTGGAAAAGAAAGCATCTTCATTATCTCAATCCGTAAATAAAGGCGAGAAAAGAAGTTACGACATGAACTTCAAAATTCTGTTTTATGTAAAGCAAAATGTACTAATAAGCTAAGTTATTTATTTTTTCATAACTACCCTTCAAAAATTCAGGGTCGTCTTATAGCCCAGTGGTTGGGGTGTTGAATTCGGAATTAATTAGGGGAAATCTGGAAATTGTTTTAATCCCTTCAGTTTAGGTCTGTAATGAACATACTAAGTTTTCCCCCTCCTGGTAGGTGAGCTTTAGCTGTAGCGTAGTGATTTATAGTCGGAAAACAAGTTTTTTTTTAAACAAACATAACAATATCTCAAAAACAATCAATGCTATCAAAACCACTGATCATACAAATTTTGTACAGCTTGAAATTCTGAATAAATACCTTCTTTGAAAATTAAGGTCACAAATTTTTTTTAAAGATTTGCTTCATTTGCTAATCATGCGTTTCGAGCCAGAATGTACCAAGTTACCAGTCCACCTTGCGCCCAGTTATAATATATGTGCAGCGATGGGAAGTAATTGAGTAAGCATACTAAAATCAAAGGACAGTGGATAACAGATAAAATAAAAAAGATCCGCATATTACTCAATATTGCCAACAACAAACTACGACTTGGCGAAACTAATATAGCAGCAGTAAAAAAATTGAAACAACAATATGATAATGAAGTCATTACAGCAAAAAGGAATTACATTAGTCAATTAATCATAAATTCTGACAATAAATCTAAAACTAGTTGGAGCATTGTGAACCAATTAAGGGGTAAATAAAACAACAACAACAACATCACGACTAAAATAATATACAATGGTAACATAACCTTTGACCCACATGAAATCGCCAATGCTTTCAACAAATTATTCATCTCAGTCGGTCCTAATAATTCTAAAGTTATGAATACAAACCCAACATTGGTAATTAAAAACATAGAAAATAACACTTTATTTATGAGGCCCACTACGAATATGGAGATTATTACTATAATTAATAACTTGAAGCCAACTCATTGCGTTGGTTATGATGGCATTCCTGTTTGTGTTATAAAATCTAGCAAGAAAGAAATTGCAGGTCCACTAGTGTCCATTATAAATACAATGTTGGAAACAGGTATTTTCCCGGACGCTTTGAAAATTGCAAAAATCACACCTATTTTCAAAAAAGGAGACCGTGAAGAAATCAACAATTATAGACCTATATCCGTGTTACCTGTGTTATCAAAAATTGTTGAGAAAGTAATTCATAATAGAATTATACATTTCCTGGATACATATAAACTATTTGCAACCTGTCAGCACGGTTTTATGAAAGGCAGATCCACCATAACGGCTGCAGCAAATCTCATTGAATACATTATAAACAGTATTGATGCCGGCAAATACACAGCTTGTGCGTTGTTAGATTTAATGAAAGCCTTTGACTGTGTGGACATTAATATTTTACTGGAAAAGTTACAATATCTAGGCATTAGAGGCATCAGTCACAACCTAATAAAGTCTTATTTCACTAACAGAACACAATTTGTGGAATTCGTCAATCAGAATGGCTTGTATAGATCTAGCAAAGGCAGCATAGTTACTGGCCTACCCCAAGGATCCATTCTAGGGCCTTTATTGTTTATATTATATGTATACAATATACAAAATATCATACCTATACATAGTGGCCTTACAATGTATGCGGATGATACAAGTTTATGTATCAGTAACAATAACATAGAACTGATGGAAGTAGATATAAACATTATTTGCAATACTTTGATACAATATTTTAATGAACTCAAATTAAATGTAAACCCAACAAAAAGTGAATTTATCTACTTCAACTACAAAAACGGACCATTTCAACCTGCTCTTAGAATAGATGATAACTTAATAGAACTTACAGGCGAAACAAAAGTGTTGGGCTTAACCATAGATGACAAATTAACGTGGAATGGCCATGTATACGAACTTGAACAAAAAATAAGCAAGGCACTTTTTGTACTGAGTAATATTACTAAATATGTACCCCTGAATGTAGCAAAGGCAGTGTATTTTGCTCTCATCTATTCACACATATCCTATGGGATTGAGTTATGGGGATATACCTCTAAAACTAATTTGAACAAAATCTTAGTATTACAGAAGAGAGCAATCAGATATATAGGCAAAATACCATACAATAGTACATGTAGGGAAACATTCAAAAAACTTAATTTATTAACAGTTCCATGCATCTATATATTTAGAACCATTCTATTTGTTCATAATAATACACTACCACAATTGAATTCTGACACACATGGGTACAATACCAGAAGAACGTGTGACCTAGCAGTAGATAGACATAGAATAAAGTTATTTGAGAAAAAACCCAGCTATAGTGGCACTAAGTTTTTTAATAAGTTACCTAAATCTATTAAATCATTGGTACAAAATAAATTAAAATTCAAAAACACACTAATGAAATACCTAACACAGAGAGCGTATTATAACATAGAGGAATTTTTGGAGGACAACCATTAAGGAAATTCACTATGATATCAAGTGTGTGAATATGTGAGTAGTAAATTAAACTGCAAAATGGTTAAAGGTATTGGGTGTGAGGAAATGAAGATATCATCTTTACTTATGTATCTGTTTTAAACTAAGGAAGTAAGGGTATGACATTGTTTCACTTGCAAGTCGACGAATGTATATATGGGAATGTGTTGATTTTTTATGTTTTTCCTTTTATACATTTTAGTAGGGACTGACTTTGTCCACTTGTGTATTCTACACTGTATTGGACAGAAATAAATTATTATTATTATTATTATTATAAAAGTAATCGGATTACAGTAACGATTCCTTTTTTGGTCCCATTTACTTGTAATCGTTACTTTTTAAAAAATGTAATTTTTGCTGGTAATTTACTTCTGGAAATAAAATTGTAATCGTTACTTTTGAGTAATCGTTACATTTTAGTAATTGAAAAGTATCGAATTGAGAATTTGGCAATGTTGCTTTTTTCTACTTGCTGGCAGTCGCTGCAGCGGTGATAAATTTTGCGTTCTTTTTAAAGCGAACATAAACCGCATTACAGCTGTAAGGTCGCTGCAGCGGTGGTGAAGCTAAGTCAGAGCTGGCTTTACGGGTTTTGCAGCATGGGCTATCAGCCGTTCTTTTTTACACTACTTTGCTGCGGCGAAACTGTAGCGATTTAAAGCAGTGACGTGACATTCGACATGGCAAGTCAGCATTTCTGCGGAAAAACGTGGTGACGCGACATCAGCTGAGATGAGCGGAAGTCGAAAGTATTTTGTGTGTGTGTGTGTGTTTTTTTTTTAATGGCGACCACAGTCAGAGCAATTTACGGGGAGCGATACTACATTTAATTAGATTTCTGTATGGTTTCCATTTATTTCAAAACGTGTTCAAGAAATTAAAATTGCTGTTCTCAGCCTATAAAATTTATTTAAATCCCTTTCTTTGAAAAGAAGGTTACGTGTTCCACATTATAAAACTAAGCTCAAACTACCCTAGTAGCACAGATCGTTGGGCCAATGTTGGGAAACGATCGCTATGTTTCGTTGGTCAACGGTTAGGAATGTCCGTTGGGGTTCCGTTGGCAAAGTGCATTTTACCCAACCAATTGCCAACTGTAGCCAACCAATATCCAACAAAATCCCAACAGTTGGGAATGTTCGTTGGCGATCTGTTGGGCCATCATTGTAATGCCAACAGAATGCCAACTGTTGCCATCCGAATTCCAACATAATTCCATCCATAAGCCAACCAAAATCCAACGATTTCCCTACATTCCTCCATTGGGTTCTGCTTTTTGCCTTGGTTTCATGTTTATTTTGTCACAATTAGGTAGTTGATAAAATATTTACCCCAGCAACTGCAATTTAAGAATGACTTATAAATCCATGCAAATCTTTCGCACTTCACCCCTTTTGATAATAGTCCAAGAAAACCAAGTATTTAGCTAACTAATAAATTCACTCATACAGATTCACAAAACACAGCATACAGTTCATATGTTGCTCTTAATTCAACCGTATACTGTATTTTGTGAATGTATAAGAATGAATTTATTAGTTAGCTAAATGCCAAGTTTTCCTGGGCACCTATCAAAAGGGGCGAAGTGCGAAAGATTTGCATGGACTTGCTAATCATTCTTAAATTGCAGTTGCTGAGGAAAATATTTTATCAACTACCTAATTATTATAAAATAAACATGAAACCAAGACAAAAAGCAGAACCTAATGGAGGAATATAGGGAAATCATTGGATTTGGATGGCTTATTGATGGTAATACAGTGCTTTCACTATACGACTTGGCCGGCAATTGCACAGTCCGCTCCACCGTCACAGATAAACCGCATGCGGGGCTAGGCGCGTGACTTATCACGGTACTCCCGGCGAATCGTATATATTTCCGTAATTGTATTCACAATAAAATATGATAATATAAAATAAAAATACAAACTTACCTTATCACAGGAGATGTTGGAAATGCCGACCTTCTGCATCATTACATCTACGGCACCTTTTGAGGAATTTGCTATTCACACACAGTAGTTCTAATGTATAATTATGTCGTGGCATTTTTAAAACACTTCAAGCAAAACTAAAAACTACTTTAACCATACTATAATTAATAACTTGAAGCCAACTCATTGTGTTGGTTATGATGGCATTCCTGTTTGTGTTATAAAATCTAGCAAGAAAGAAATTGCAGGTCCACTAGTGTCCATTATAAATACAATGTTGGAAACAGGTATTTTCCCGGACGCTTTGAAAATTGCAAAAATCACACCTATTTTCAAAAAAGGAGACCGTGAAGAAATCAACAATTATAGACCTATATCCGTGTTACCTGTGTTATCAAAAATTGTTGAGAAAGTAATTCATAATAGAATTATACATTTCCTGGATACATATAAACTATTTGCAACCTGTCAGCACGGTTTTATGAAAGGCAGATCCACCATAACGGCTGCAGCAAATCTCATTGAATACATTATAAACAGTATTGATGCCGGCAAATACACAGCTTGTGCGTTGTTAGATTTAATGAAAGCCTTTGACTGTGTGGACATTAATATTTTACTGGAAAAGTTACAATATCTAGGCATTAGAGGCATCAGTCACAACCTAATAAAGTCTTATTTCACTAACAGAACACAATTTGTGGAATTCGTCAATCAGAATGGCTTGTATAGATCTAGCAAAGGCAGCATAGTTACTGGCCTACCCCAAGGATCCATTCTAGGGCCTTTATTGTTTATATTATATGTATACAATATACAAAATATCATACCTATACATAGTGGCCTTACAATGTATGCGGATGATACAAGTTTATGTACCAGGAACAATAACTTAGAACTGATGGAAGCAGTAGCGGCTCGTGGCTCAAAACAAAAGTGTGCTGCAAATACTATTTCATACAGCAAACTTAAAATATTTTTAAAAATTATTAGTATGCCTATCTAAACTGCTCGTCTCTTAATCCGTCTCTGGGAACTTTCACACGATTTTCTCTGCCCTAATTATTTTTTTGCTAATTTCTCTCGTCTCGTCGAACGTTGTGTGAGTTGTGTGACGAGAGAAAATAGCAAAAATTAAAATAAAAAAAAAAAAATAATAATAATGATAATAATATAAATAATAATAATAATAATAATAATTAGGGTAGGGAAAATCGCGTGAGAGTTCCCCGAAATGGAATAAGAGATGAGAAAATAGTATTTTTAATGATCGAGGTAGAGGAAGTAGCTTAGTATTCCCAGTGCGACAGAATACTTAATCGGGGTTGTGGAATCCGGGTTTTTCTGAATTTAACACATTCGAATTTGGCGGTGAAGATGAAATCGCTACATCACGGTCCCCTACCGTCAGATGGTGGAAGATCTTCTCACATAACTAACAGCTCGCTCGCCGGCGAGACGTGAACCTCCCTCAGAATCCCACTCGGCTGCCTCTGTCGCAGCCCATTTTGCAGGTTAAACTTCCATACACGCAAAGCAGCCAAGGTCGAGCATGACGTCACACCCTCCAAACGCTGCGCTGTTCATAAACTGCATTCACGAATACGGGAAAGATAATATTCACATTACCGACTTCCATTCTCCAACGTCAGCTAAGGAATTCTCGCGTGGACGCGCCAAGTTCAAAATCTACGCAAAAGAAAATATAATATTGCGTTTGAAAATAACATTATACGACGAGCAGAAAACAAGCTGTGTGCTGCAACACTGCAGCACATAGGAGAAACCGCCACTGGATGGAAGTAGATATAAACATTATTTGCAATACTTTGATACAATATTTTAATGAACTCAAATTAAATGTAAACCCAACAGAAAGTGAATTTATCTACTTCAACTACAAAAACGGACCATTTCAACCTGCTCTTAGAATAGATGATAACTTAATAGAACTTACAGGCGAAACAAAAGTGTTGGGCTTAACCATAGATGACAAATTAACGTGGAATGGCCATGTATACGAACTTGAACAAAAAATAAGCAAGGCACTTTTTGTACTGAGTAATATTACTAAATATGTACCCCTGAATGTAGCAAAGGCAGTGTATTTTGCTCTCATCTATTCACACATATCCTATGGGATTGAGTTATGGGGATGTACCTCTAAAACTAATTTGAACAAAATCTTAGTATTACAGAAGAGAGCAATCAGATATATAGGCAAAATACCATACAATAGTACATGTAGGGAAACATTCAAAAAACTTAATTTATTAACAGTTCCATGCATCTATATATTTAGAACCATTCTATTTGTTCATAATAATACACTACCACAATTGAATTCTGACACACATGGGTACAATACCAGAAGAACGTGTGACCTAGCAGTAGATAGACATAGAATAAAGTTATTTGAGAAAAAACCCAGCTATAGTGGCACTAAGTTTTTTAATAAGTTACCTAAATCTATTAAATCATTGGTACAAAATAAATTAAAATTCAAAAACACACTAATGAAATACCTAACACAGAAAGCGTATTATAACATAGAGGAATTTTTGGAGGACAACCATTAAGGAAATTCACTATGATATCAAGTGTGTGAATATGTCAGTAGTAAATTAAACTGCAAAATGGTTAAAGGTATTGGGTGTGAGGAAATGAAGATATCATCTTTACTTATGTATCTGTTTTAAACTAAGGAAGTAAGGGTATGACATTGTTTCACTTGCAAGTCGACGAATGTATATATGGGAACGTGTTTTTTTTTATGTTTTTCCTTTTATACATTTTAGTAGGGACTGACTTTGTCCACTTGTGTATTCTACACTGTATTGGACAGAAATAAATTATTATTATTATTATTATTATTATAAAAGTAATCGGATTACAGTAACGATTCCTTTTTTGGTCCCATTTACTTGTAATCGTTACTTTTTAAAAAATGTAATTTTTGCTGGTAATTTACTTCTGGAAATAAAATTGTAATCGTTACTTTTGAGTAATCGTTACATTTTAGTAATTGAAAAGTATCGAATTGAGAATTTGGCAATGTTGCTTTTTTCTACTTGCTGGGAGTCGCTGCAGCGGTGATAAATTTTGCGTTCTTTTTAAAGCGAACATAAACCGCATTACAGCTGTAAGGTCGCTGCAGCGGTGGTGAAGCTAAGTCAGAGCTGGCTTTACGGGTTTTGCAGCATGGGCTATCAGCCGTTCTTTTTTACACTACTTTGCTGCGGCGAAACTGTAGCGATTTAAAGCAGTGACGTGACATTCGACATGGCAAGTCAGCATTTCTGCGGAAAAACGTGGTGACGCGACATCAGCTGAGATGAGCGGAAGTCGAAAGTATTTTGTGTGTGTGTGTTTTTTTTTAATGGCGACCACAGTCAGAGCAATTTACGGGGAGCGATACTACATTTAATTAGATTTCTGTATGGTTTCCATTTATTTCAAAACGTGTTCAAGAAATTAAAATTGCTGTTCTCAGCCTATAAAATTTATTTAAATCCCTTTCTTTGAAAAGAAGGTTACGTGTTCCACATTATAAAACTAAGCTCAAACTACCCTAGTAGCACAGATCGTTGGGCCAATGTTGGGAAACGATCGCTATGTTTCGTTGGTCAACGGTTAGGAATGTCCGTTGGGGTTCCGTTGGCAAAGTGCATTTTACCCAACCAATTGCCAACTGTAGCCCACCAATATCCAACAAAATCCCAACAGTTGGGAATGTTCGTTGGCGATCTGTTGGGCCATCATTGTAATGCCAACAGAATGCCAACTGTTGCCATCCGAATTCCAACATAATTCCATCCATAAGCCAACCAAAATCCAACGATTTCCCTACATTCCTCCATTGGGTTCTGCTTTTTGCCTTGGTTTCATGTTTATTTTGTCACAATTAGGTAGTTGATAAAATATTTACCCCAGCAACTGCAATTTAAGAATGACTTATAAATCCATGCAAATCTTTCGCACTTCACCCCTTTTGATAATAGTCCAAGAAAACCAAGTATTTAGCTAACTAATAAATTCACTCATACAGATTCACAAAACACAGCATACAGTTCATATGTTGCTCTTAATTCAACCGTATACTGTATTTTGTGAATGTATAAGAATGAATTTATTAGTTAGCTAAATGCCAAGTTTTCCTGGGCACCTATCAAAAGGGGCGAAGTGCGAAAGATTTGCATGGACTTGCTAATCATTCTTAAATTGCAGTTGCTGAGGAAAATATTTTATCAACTACCTAATTATTATAAAATAAACATGAAACCAAGACAAAAAGCAGAACCTAATGGAGGAATATAGGGAAATCATTGGATTTGGATGGCTTATTGATGGTAATACAGTGCTTTCACTATACGACTTGGCCGGCAATTGCACAGTCCGCTCCACCGTCACAGATAAACCGCATGCGGGGCTAGGCGCGTGACTTATCACGGTACTCCTGGCGAATCGTATATATTTCCGTAATTGTATTCACAATAAAATATGATAATATAAAATAAAAATACAAACTTACCTTATCACAGGAGATGTTGGAAATGCTGTCCTTCTGCATCATTACATCTACGGCACCTTTTGAGGAATTTGCTATTCACACACAGTAGTTCTAATGTATAATTATGTCGTGGCATTTTTAAAACACTTCAAGCAAAACTAAAAACTACTTTAACCATACTATAATTAATAACTTGAAGCCAACTCATTGTGTTGGTTATGATGGCATTCCTGTTTGTGTTATAAAATCTAGCAAGAAAGAAATTGCAGGTCCACTAGTGTCCATTATAAATACAATGTTGGAAACAGGTATTTTCCCGGACGCTTTGAAAATTGCAAAAATCACACCTATTTTCAAAAAAGGAGACCGTGAAGAAATCAACAATTATAGACCTATATCCGTGTTACCTGTGTTATCAAAAATTGTTGAGAAAGTAATTCATAATAGAATTATACATTTCCTGGATACATATAAACTATTTGCAACCTGTCAGCACGGTTTTATGAAAGGCAGATCCACCATAACGGCTGCAGCAAATCTCATTGAATACATTATAAACAGTATTGATGCCGGCAAATACACAGCTTGTGCGTTGTTAGATTTAATGAAAGCCTTTGACTGTGTGGACATTAATATTTTACTGGAAAAGTTACAATATCTAGGCATTAGAGGCATCAGTCACAACCTAATAAAGTCTTATTTCACTAACAGAACACAATTTGTGGAATTCGTCAATCAGAATGGCTTGTATAGATCTAGCAAAGGCAGCATAGTTACTGGCCTACCCCAAGGATCCATTCTAGGGCCTTTATTGTTTATATTATATGTATACAATATACAAAATATCATACCTATACATAGTGGCCTTACAATGTATGCGGATGATACAAGTTTATGTATCAGGAACAATAACTTAGAACTGATGGAAGCAGTAGCGGCTCGTGGCTCAAAACAAAAGTGTGCTGCAAATACTATTTCATACAGCAAACTTAAAATATTTTTAAAAATTATTAGTATGCCTATCTAAACTGCTCGTCTCTTAATCCGTCTCTGGGAACTTTCACACGATTTTCTCTGCCCTAATTATTTTTTTGCTAATTTCTCTCGTCTCGTCGAACGTTGTGTGAGTTGTGTGACGAGAGAAAATAGCAAAAATTAAAATAAAAAAAAATAATAATAATGATAATAATATAAATAATAATAATAATAATAATAATAATTAGGGTAGGGAAAATCGCGTGAGAGTTCCCCGAAATGGAATAAGAGATGAGAAAATAGTATTTTTAATGATCGAGGTAGAGGAAGTAGCTTAGTATTCCCAGTGCGACAGAATACTTAATCGGGGTTGTGGAATCCGGGTTTTTCTGAATTTAACACATTCGAATTTGGCGGTGAAGATGAAATCGCTACATCACGGTCCCCTACCGTCAGATGGTGGAAGATCTTCTCACATAACTAACAGCTCGCTCGCCGGCGAGACGTGAACCTCCCTCAGAATCCCACTCGGCTGCCTCTGTCGCAGCCCATTTTGCAGGTTAAACTTCCATACACGCAAAGCAGCCAAGGTCGAGCATGACGTCACACCCTCCAAACGCTGCGCTGTTCATAAACTGCATTCACGAATACGGGAAAGATAATATTCACATTACCGACTTCCATTCTCCAACGTCAGCTAAGGAATTCTCGCGTGGACGCGCCAAGTTCAAAATCTACGCAAAAGAAAATATAATATTGCGTTTGAAAATAACATTATACGACGAGCAGAAAACAAGCTGTGTGCTGCAGCACTGCAGCACATAGGAGAAACCGCCACTGGATGGAAGTAGATATAAACATTATTTGCAATACTTTGATACAATATTTTAATGAACTCAAATTAAATGTAAACCCAACAGAAAGTGAATTTATCTACTTCAACTACAAAAACGGACCATTTCAACCTGCTCTTAGAATAGATGATAACTTAATAGAACTTACAGGCGAAACAAAAGTGTTGGGCTTAACCATAGATGACAAATTAACGTGGAATGGCCATGTATACGAACTTGAACAAAAAATAAGCAGGGCACTTTTTGTACTGAGTAATATTACTAAATATGTACCCCTGAATGTAGCAAAGGCAGTGTATTTTGCTCTCATCTATTCACACATATCCTATGGGATTGAGTTATGGGGATGTACCTCTAAAACTAATTTGAACAAAATCTTAGTATTACAGAAGAGAGCAATCAGATATATAGGCAAAATACCATACAATAGTACATGTAGGGAAACATTCAAAAAACTTAATTTATTAACAGTTCCATGCATCTATATATTTAGAACCATTCTATTTGTTCATAATAATACACTACCACAATTGAATTCTGACACACATGGGTACAATACCAGAAGAACGTGTGACCTAGCAGTAGATAGACATAGAATAAAGTTATTTGAGAAAAAACCCAGCTATAGTGGCACTAAGTTTTTTAATAAGTTACCTAAATCTATTAAATCATTGGTACAAAATAAATTAAAATTCAAAAACACACTAATGAAATACCTAACACAGAAAGCGTATTATAACATAGAGGAATTTTTGGAGGACAACCATTAAGGAAATTCACTATGATATCAAGTGTGTGAATATGTGAGTAGTAAATTAAACTGCAAAATGGTTAAAGGTATTGGGTGTGAGGAAATGAAGATATCATCTTTACTTATGTATCTGTTTTAAACTAAGGAAGTAAGGGTATGACATTGTTTCACTTGCAAGTCGACGAATGTATATATGGGAACGTGTTGATTTTTTATGTTTTTCCTTTTATACATTTTAGTAGGGACTGACTTTGTCCACTTGTGTATTCTACACTGTATTGGACAGAAATAAATTATTATTATTATTATTATTATTATAAAAGTAATCGGATTACAGTAACGATTCCTTTTTTGGTCCCATTTACTTGTAATCGTTACTTTTTAAAAAATGTAATTTTTGCTGGTAATTTACTTCTGGAAATAAAATTGTAATCGTTACTTTTGAGTAATCGTTACATTTTAGTAATTGAAAAGTATCGAATTGAGAATTTGGCAATGTTGCTTTTTTCTACTTGCTGGCAGTCGCTGCAGCGGTGATAAATTTTGCGTTCTTTTTAAAGCGAACATAAACCGCATTACAGCTGTAAGGTCGCTGCAGCGGTGGTGAAGCTAAGTCAGAGCTGCCTTTACGGGTTTTGCAGCATGGACTATCAGCCGTTCTTTTTTACACTACTTTGCTGCGGCGAAACTGTAGCGATTTAAAGCAGTGACGTGACATTCGACATGGCAAGTCAGCATTTCTGCGGAAAAACGTGGTGACGCGACATCAGCTGAGATGAGCGGAAGTCGAAAGTATTTTGTGTGTGTGTGTGTGTTTTTTTTTTAATGACGACCACAGTCAGAGCAATTTACGGGGAGCGATACTACATTTAATTAGATTTCTGTATGGTTTCCATTTATTTCAAAACGTGTTCAAGAAATTAAAATTGCTGTTCTCAGCCTATAAAATTTATTTAAATCCCTTTCTTTGAAAAGAAGGTTACGTGTTCCACATTATAAAACTAAGCTCAAACTACCCTAGTAGCACAGATCGTTGGGCCAATGTTGGGAAACGATCGCTATGTTTCGTTGGTCAACGGTTAGGAATGTCCGTTGGGGTTCCGTTGGCAAAGTGCATTTTACCCAACCAATTGCCAACTGTAGCCAACCAATATCCAACAAAATCCCAACAGTTGGGAATGTTCGTTGGCGATCTGTTGGGCCATCATTGTAATGCCAACAGAATGCCAACTGTTGCCATCCGAATTCCAACATAATTCCATCCATAAGCCAACCAAAATCCAACGATTTCCCTACATTCCTCCATTGGGTTCTGCTTTTTGCCTTGGTTTCATGTTTATTTTGTCACAATTAGGTAGTTGATAAAATATTTACCCCAGCAACTGCAATTTAAGAATGACTTATAAATCCATGCAAATCTTTCGCACTTCACCCCTTTTGATAATAGTCCAAGAAAACCAAGTATTTAGCTAACTAATAAATTCACTCATACAGATTCACAAAACACAGCATACAGTTCATATGTTGCTCTTAATTCAACCGTATACTGTATTTTGTGAATGTATAAGAATGAATTTATTAGTTAGCTAAATGCCAAGTTTTCCTGGGCACCTATCAAAAGGGGCGAAGTGCGAAAGATTTGCATGGACTTGCTAATCATTCTTAAATTGCAGTTGCTGAGGAAAATATTTTATCAACTACCTAATTATGATAAAATAAACATGAAACCAAGACAAAAAGCAGAACCTAATGAAGGAATATAGGGAAATCATTGGATTTGGATGGCTTATTGATGGTAATACAGTGCTTTCACTATACGACTTGGCCGGCAATTGCACAGTCCGCTCCACCGTCACAGATAAACCGCATGCGGGGCTAGGCGCGTGACTTATCACGGTACTCCCGGCGAATCGTATATATTTCCGTAATTGTATTCACAATAAAATATGATAATATAAAATAAAAATACAAACTTACCTTATCACAGGAGATGTTGGAAATGCCGTCCTTCTGCATCATTACATCTACGGCACCTTTTGAGGAATTTGCTATTCACACACAGTAGTTCTAATGTATAATTATGTCGTGGCATTTTTAAAACACTTCAAGCAAAACTAAAAACTACTTTAACCATACTATAATTAATAACTTGAAGCCAACTCATTGTGTTGGTTATGATGGCATTCCTGTTTGTGTTATAAAATCTAGCAAGAAAGAAATTGCAGGTCCACTAGTGTCCATTATAAATACAATGTTGGAAACAGGTATTTTCCCGGACGCTTTGAAAATTGCAAAAATCACACCTATTTTCAAAAAAGGAGACCGTGAAGAAATCAACAATTATAGACCTATATCCGTGTTACCTGTGTTATCAAAAATTGTTGAGAAAGTAATTCATAATAGAATTATACATTTCCTGGATACATATAAACTATTTGCAACCTGTCAGCACGGTTTTATGAAAGGCAGATCCACCATAACGGCTGCAGCAAATCTCATTGAATACATTATAAACAGTATTGATGCCGGCAAATACACAGCTTGTGCGTTGTTAGATTTAATGAAAGCCTTTGACTGTGTGGACATTAATATTTTACTGGAAAAGTTACAATATCTAGGCATTAGAGGCATCAGTCACAACCTAATAAAGTCTTATTTCACTAACAGAACACAATTTGTGGAATTCGTCAATCAGAATGGCTTGTATAGATCTAGCAAAGGCAGCATAGTTACTGGCCTACCCCAAGGATCCATTCTAGGGCCTTTATTGTTTATATTATATGTATACAATATACAAAATATCATACCTATACATAGTGGCCTTACAATGTATGCGGATGATACAAGTTTATGTATCAGTAACAATAACTTAGAACTGATGGAAGCAGTAGCGGCTCGTGGCTCAAAACAAAAGTGTGCTGCAAATACTATTTCATACAGCAAACTTAAAATATTTTTAAAAATTATTAGTATGCCTATCTAAACTGCTCGTCTCTTAATCCGTCTCTGGGAACTTTCACACGATTTTCTCTGCCCTAATTATTTTTTTGCTAATTTCTCTCGTCTCGTCGAACGTTGTGTGAGTTGTGTGACGAGAGAAAATAGCAAAAATTAAAATAAAAAAAAATAATAATAATGATAATAATATAAATAATAATAATAATAATAATAATAATAATAATTAGGGTAGGGAAAATCGCGTGAGAGTTCCCCGAAATGGAATAAGAGATGAGAAAATAGTATTTTTAATGATCGAGGTAGAGGAAGTAGCTTAGTATTCCCAGTGCGACAGAATACTTAATCGGGGTTGTGGAATCCGGGTTTTTCTGAATTTAACACATTCGAATTTGGCGGTGAAGATGAAATCGCTACATCACGGTCCCCTACCGTCAGATGGTGGAAGATCTTCTCACATAACTAACAGCTCGCTCGCCGGCGAGACGTGAACCTCCCTCAGAATCCCACTCGGCTGCCTCTGTCGCAGCCCATTTTGCAGGTTAAACTTCCATACACGCAAAGCAGCCAAGGTCGAGCATGACGTCACACCCTCCAAACGCTGCGCTGTTCATAAACTGCATTCACGAATACGGGAAAGATAATATTCACATTACCGACTTCCATTCTCCAACGTCAGCTAAGGAATTCTCGCGTGGACGCGCCAAGTTCAAAATCTACGCAAAAGAAAATATAATATTGCGTTTGAAAATAACATTATACGACGAGCAGAAAACAAGCTGTGTGCTGCAGCACTGCAGCACATAGGTGAAACCGCCACTGGATGGAAGTAGATATAAACATTATTTGCAATACTTTGATACAATATTTTAATGAACTCAAATTAAATGTAAACCCAACAGAAAGTGAATTTATCTACTTCAACTACAAAAACGGACCATTTCAACCTGCTCTTAGAATAGATGATAACTTAATAGAACTTACAGGCGAAACAAAAGTGTTGGGCTTAACCATAGATGACAAATTAACGTGGAATGGCCATGTATACGAACTTGAACAAAAAATAAGCAGGGCACTTTTTGTACTGAGTAATATTACTAAATATGTACCCCTGAATGTAGCAAAGGCAGTGTATTTTGCTCTCATCTATTCACACATATCCTATGGGATTGAGTTATGGGGATGTACCTCTAAAACTAATTTGAACAAAATCTTAGTATTACAGAAGAGAGCAATCAGATATATAGGCAAAATACCATACAATAGTACATGTAGGGAAACATTCAAAAAACTTAATTTATTAACAGTTCCATGCATCTATATATTTAGAACCATTCTATTTGTTCATAATAATACACTACCACAATTGAATTCTGACACACATGGGTACAATACCAGAAGAACGTGTGACCTAGCAGTAGATAGACATAGAATAAAGTTATTTGAGAAAAAACCCAGCTATAGTGGCACTAAGTTTTTTAATAAGTTACCTAAATCTATTAAATCATTGGTACAAAATAAATTAAAATTCAAAAACACACTAATGAAATACCTAACACAGAAAGCGTATTATAACATAGAGGAATTTTTGGAGGACAACCATTAAGGAAATTCACTATGATATCAAGTGTGTGAATATGTGAGTAGTAAATTAAACTGCAAAATGGTTAAAGGTATTGGGTGTGAGGAAATGAAGATATCATCTTTTACTTATGTATCTGTTTTAAACTAAGGAAGTAAGGGTATGACATTGTTTCACTTGCAAGTCGACGAATGTATATATGGGAACGTGTTGATTTTTTATGTTTTTCCTTTCATACATTTTAGTAGGGACTGACTTTGTCCACTTGTGTATTCTACACTGTATTGGACAGAAATAAATTATTATTATTATTATTATTATTATAAAAGTAATCGGATTACAGTAACGATTCCTTTTTTGGTCCCATTTACTTGTAATCGTTACTTTTTAAAAAATGTAATTTTTGCTGGTAATTTACTTCTGGAAATAAAATTGTAATCGTTACTTTTGAGTAATCGTTACATTTTAGTAATTGAAAAGTATCGAATTGAGAATTTGGCAATGTTGCTTTTTTCTACTTGCTGGCAGTCGCTGCAGCGGTGATAAATTTTGCGTTCTTTTTAAAGCGAACATAAACCGCATTACAGCTGTAAGGTCGCTGCAGCGGTGGTGAAGCTAAGTCAGAGCTGGCTTTACGGGTTTTGCAGCATGGGCTATCAGCCGTTCTTTTTTACACTACTTTGCTGCGGCGAAACTGTAGCGATTTAAAGCAGTGACGTGACATTCGACATGGCAAGTCAGCATTTCTGCGGAAAAACGTGGTGACGCGACATCAGCTGAGATGAGCGGAAGTCGAAAGTATTTTGTGTGTGTGTGTGTGTTTTGTTTTTAATGGCGACCACAGTCAGAGCAATTTACGGGGAGCGATACTACATTTAATTAGATTTCTGTATGGTTTCCATTTATTTCAAAACGTGTTCAAGAAATTAAAATTGCTGTTCTCAGCCTATAAAATTTATTTAAATCCCTTTCTTTGAAAAGAAGGTTACGTGTTCCACATTATAAAACTAAGCTCAAACTACCCTAGTAGCACAGATCGTTGGGCCAATGTTGGGAAACGATCGCTATGTTTCGTTGGTCAACGGTTAGGAATGTCCGTTGGGGTTCCGTTGGCAAAGTGCATTTTACCCAACCAATTGCCAACTGTAGCCAACCAATATCCAACAAAATCCCAACAGTTGGGAATGTTCGTTGGCGATCTGTTGGGCCATCATTGTAATGCCAACAGAATGCCAACTGTTGCCATCCGAATTCCAACATAATTCCATCCATAAGCCAACCAAAATCCAACGATTTCCCTACATTCCTCCATTGGGTTCTGCTTTTTGCCTTGGTTTCATGTTTATTTTGTCACAATTAGGTAGTTGATAAAATATTTACCCCAGCAACTGCAATTTAAGAATGACTTATAAATCCATGCAAATCTTTCGCACTTCACCCCTTTTGATAATAGTCCAAGAAAACCAAGTATTTAGCTAACTAATAAATTCACTCATACAGATTCACAAAACACAGCATACAGTTCATATGTTGCTCTTAATTCAACCGTATACTGTATTTTGTGAATGTATAAGAATGAATTTATTAGTTAGCTAAATGCCAAGTTTTCCTGGGCACCTATCAAAAGGGGCGAAGTGCGAAAGATTTGCATGGACTTGCTAATCATTCTTAAATTGCAGTTGCTGAGGAAAATATTTTATCAACTACCTAATTATTATAAAATAAACATGAAACCAAGACAAAAAGCAGAACCTAATGGAGGAATATAAAGAAATCATTGGATTTGGATGGCTTATTGATGGTAATACAGTGCTTTCACTATACGACTTGGCCGGCAATTGCACAGTCCGCTCCACCGTCACAGATAAACCGCATGCGGGGCTAGGCGCGTGACTTATCACGGTACTCCCGGCGAATCGTATATATTTCCGTAATTGTATTCACAATAAAATATGATAATATAAAATAAAAATACAAACTTACCTTATCACAGGAGATGTTGGAAGTGCCGTCCTTCTGCATCATTACATCTACGGCACCTTTTGAGGAATTTGCTATTCACACACAGTAGTTCTAATGTATAATTATGTCGTGGCATTTTTAAAACACTTCAAGCAAAACTAAAAACTACTTTAACCATACTATAATTAATAACTTGAAGCCAACTCATTGTGTTGGTTATGATGGCATTCCTGTTTGTGTTATAAAATCTAGCAAGAAAGAAATTGCAGGTCCACTAGTGTCCATTATAAATACAATGTTGGAAACAGGTATTTTCCCGGACGCTTTGAAAATTGCAAAAATCACACCTATTTTCAAAAAAGGAGACCGTGAAGAAATCAACAATTATAGACCTATATCCGTGTTACCTGTGTTATCAAAAATTGTTGAGAAAGTAATTCATAATAGAATTATACATTTCCTGGATACATATAAACTATTTGCAACCTGTCAGCACGGTTTTATGAAAGGCAGATCCACCATAACGGCTGCAGCAAATCTCATTGAATACATTATAAACAGTATTGATGCCGGCAAATACACAGCTTGTGCGTTGTTAGATTTAATGAAAGCCTTTGACTGTGTGGACATTAATATTTTACTGGAAAAGTTACAATATCTAGGCATTAGAGGCATCAGTCACAACCTAATAAAGTCTTATTTCACTAACAGAACACAATTTGTGGAATTCGTCAATCAGAATGGCTTGTATAGATCTAGCAAAGGCAGCATAGTTACTGGCCTACCCCAAGGATCCATTCTAGGGCCTTTATTGTTTATATTATATGTATACAATATACAAAATATCATACCTATACATAGTGGCCTTACAATGTATGCGGATGATACAAGTTTATGTATCAGGAACAATAACTTAGAACTGATGGAAGCAGTAGCGGCTCGTGGCTCAAAACAAAAGTGTGCTGCAAATACTATTTCATACAGCAAACTTAAAATATTTTTAAAAATTATTAGTATGCCTATCTAAACTGCTCGTCTCTTAATCCGTCTCTGGGAACTTTCACACGATTTTCTCTGCCCTAATTATTTTTTTGCTAATTTCTCTCGTTTCGTCGAACGTTGTGTGAGTTGTGTGACGAGAGAAAATAGCAAAAATTAAAATAAAAAAAAAAATAATAATAATGATAATAATATAAATAATAATAATAATAATAATAATAATAATAATAATAATAATAATTAGGGTAGGGAAAATCGCGTGAGAGTTCCCCGAAATGGAATAAGAGATGAGAAAATAGTATTTTTAATGATCGAGGTAGAGGAAGTAGCTTAGTATTCCCAGTGCGACAGAATACTTAATCGGGGTTGTGGAATCCGGGTTTTTCTGAATTTAACACATTCGAATTTGGCGGTGAAGATGAAATCGCTACATCACGGTCCCCTACCGTCAGATGGTGGAAGATCTTCTCACATAACTAACAGCTCGCTCGCCGGCGAGACGTGAACCTCCCTCAGAATCCCACTCGGCTGCCTCTGTCGCAGCCCATTTTGCAGGTTAAACTTCCATACACGCAAAGCAGCCAAGGTCGAGCATGACGTCACACCCTCCAAACGCTGCGCTGTTCATAAACTGCATTCACGAATACGGGAAATATAATATTCACATTACCGACTTCCATTCTCCAACGTCAGCTAAGGAATTCTCGCGTGGACGCGCCAAGTTCAAAATCTACGCAAAAGAAAATATAATATTGCGTTTGAAAATAACATTATACGACGAGCAGAAAACAAGCTGTGTGCTGCAACACTGCAGCACATAGGAGAAACCGCCACTGGATGGAAGTAGATATAAACATTATTTGCAATACTTTGATACAATATTTTAATGAACTCAAATTAAATGTAAACCCAACAGAAAGTGAATTTATCTACTTCAACTACAAAAACGGACCATTTCAACCTGCTCTTAGAATAGATGATAACTTAATAGAACTTACAGGCGAAACAAAAGTGTTGGGCTTAACCATAGATGACAAATTAACGTGGAATGGCCATGTATACGAACTTGAACAAAAAATAAGCAGGGCACTTTTTGTACTGAGTAATATTACTAAATATGTACCCCTGAATGTAGCAAAGGCAGTGTATTTTGCTCTCATCTATTCACACATATCCTATGGGATTGAGTTATGGGGATGTACCTCTAAAACTAATTTGAACAAAATCTTAGTATTACAGAAGAGAGCAATCAGATATATAGGCAAAATACCATACAATAGTACATGTAGGGAAACATTCAAAAAACTTAATTTATTAACAGTTCCATGCATCTATATATTTAGAACCATTCTATTTGTTCATAATAATACACTACCACAATTGAATTCTGACACACATGGGTACAATACCAGAAGAACGTGTGACCTAGCAGTAGATAGACATAGAATAAAGTTATTTGAGAAAAAACCCAGCTATAGTGGCACTAAGTTTTTTAATAAGTTACCTAAATCTATTAAATCATTGGTACAAAATAAATTAAAATTCAAAAACACACTAATGAAATACCTAACACAGAAAGCGTATTATAACATAGAGGAATTTTTGGAGGACAACCATTAAGGAAATTCACTATGATATCAAGTGTGTGAATATGTGAGTAGTAAATTAAACTGCAAAATGGTTAAAGGTATTGGGTGTGAGGAAATGAAGATATCATCTTTTACTTATGTATCTGTTTTAAACTAAGGAAGTAAGGGTATGACATTGTTTCACTTGCAAGTCGACGAATGTATATATGGGAACGTGTTGATTTTTTATGTTTTTCCTTTTATACATTTTAGTAGGGACTGACTTTGTCCACTTGTGTATTCTACACTGTATTGGACAGAAATAAATTATTATTATTATTATTATTATTATAAAAGTAATCGGATTACAGTAACGATTCCTTTTTTGGTCCCATTTACTTGTAATCGTTACTTTTTAAAAAATGTAATTTTTGCTGGTAATTTACTTCTGGAAATAAAATTGTAATCGTTACTTTTGAGTAATCGTTACATTTTAGTAATTGAAAAGTATCGAATTGAGAATTTGGCAATGTTGCTTTTTTCTACTTGCTGGCAGTCGCTGCAGCGGTGATAAATTTTGCGTTCTTTTTAAAGCGAACATAAACCGCATTACAGCTGTAAGGTCGCTGCAGCGGTGGTGAAGCTAAGTCAGAGCTGGCTTTACGGGTTTTGCAGCATGGGCTATCAGCCGTTTTTTTTTACACTACTTTGCTGCGGCGAATCTGTAGCGATTTAAAGCAGTGACGTGACATTCGACATGGCAAGTCAGCATTTCTGCGGATAAACGTGGTGACGCGACATCAGCTGAGATGAGCGGAAGTCGAAAGTATTTTGTGTGTGTGTGTGTTTTTTTTTTTTAATGGCGACCACAGTCAGAGCAATTTACGGGGAGCGATACTACATTTAATTAGATTTCTGTATGGTTTCCATTTATTTCAAAACGTGTTCAAGAAATTAAAATTGCTGTTCTCAGCCTATAAAATTTATTTAAATCCCTTTCTTTGAAAAGAAGGTTACGTGTTCCACATTATAAAACTAAGCTCAAACTACCCTAGTAGCACAGATCGTTGGGCCAATGTTGGGAAACGATCGCTATGTTTCGTTGGTCAACGGTTAGGAATGTCCGTTGGGGTTCCGTTGGCAAAGTGCATTTTACCCAACCAATTGCCAACTGTAGCCAACCAATATCCAACAAAATCCCAACAGTTGGGAATGTTCGTTGGCGATCTGTTGGGCCATCATTGTAATGCCAACAGAATGCCAACTGTTGCCATCCGAATTCCAACATAATTCCATCCATAAGCCAACCAAAATCCAACGATTTCCCTACATTCCTCCATTGGGTTCTGCTTTTTGCCTTGGTTTCATGTTTATTTTGTCACAATTAGGTAGTTGATAAAATATTTACCCCAGCAACTGCAATTTAAGAATGACTTATAAATCCATGCAAATCTTTCGCACTTCACCCCTTTTGATAATAGTCCAAGAAAACCAAGTATTTAGCTAACTAATAAATTCACTCATACAGATTCACAAAACACAGCATACAGTTCATATGTTGCTCTTAATTCAACCGTATACTGTATTTTGTGAATGTATAAGAATGAATTTATTAGTTAGCTAAATGCCAAGTTTTCCTGGGCACCTATCAAAAGGGGCGAAGTGCGAAAGATTTGCATGGACTTGCTAATCATTCTTAAATTGCAGTTGCTGAGGAAAATATTTTATCAACTACCTAATTATTATAAAATAAACATGAAACCAAGACAAAAAGCAGAACCTAATGGAGGAATATAGGGAAATCATTGGATTTGGATGGCTTATTGATGGTAATACAGTGCTTTCACTATACGACTTGGCCGGCAATTGCACAGTCCGCTCCACCGTCACAGATAAACCGCATGCGGGGCTAGGCGCGTGACTTATCACGGTACTCCCGGCGAATCGTATATATTTCCGTAATTGTATTCACAATAAAATATGATAATATAAAATAAAAATACAAACTTACCTTATCACAGGAGATGTTGGAAATGCCGTCCTTCTGCATCATTACATCTACGGCACCTTTTGAGGAATTTGCTATTCACACACAGTAGTTCTAATGTATAATTATGTCGTGGCATTTTTAAAACACTTCAAGCAAAACTAAAAACTACTTTAACCATACTATAATTAATAACTTGAAGCCAACTCATTGTGTTGGTTATGATGGCATTCCTGTTTGTGTTATAAAATCTAGCAAGAAAGAAATTGCAGGTCCACTAGTGTCCATTATAAATACAATGTTGGAAACAGGTATTTTCCCGGACGCTTTGAAAATTGCAAAAATCACACCTATTTTCAAAAAAGGAGACCGTGAAGAAATCAACAATTATAGACCTATATCCGTGTTACCTGTGTTATCAAAAATTGTTGAGAAAGTAATTCATAATAGAATTATACATTTCCTGGATACATATAAACTATTTGCAACCTGTCAGCACGGTTTTATGAAAGGCAGATCCACCATAACGGCTGCAGCAAATCTCATTGAATACATTATAAACAGTATTGATGCCGGCAAATACACAGCTTGTGCGTTGTTAGATTTAATGAAAGCCTTTGACTGTGTGGACATTAATATTTTACTGGAAAAGTTACAATATCTAGGCATTAGAGGCATCAGTCACAACCTAATAAAGTCTTATTTCACTAACAGAACACAATTTGTGGAATTCGTCAATCAGAATGGCTTGTATAGATCTAGCAAAGGCAGCATAGTTACTGGCCTACCCCAAGGATCCATTCTAGGGCCTTTATTGTTTATATTATATGTATACAATATACAAAATATCATACCTATACATAGTGGCCTTACAATGTATGCGGATGATACAAGTTTATGTATCAGTAACAATAACTTAGAACTGATGGAAGCAGTAGCGGCTCGTGACTCAAAACAAAAGTGTGCTGCAAATACTATTTCATACAGCAAACTTAAAATATTTTTAAAAATTATTAGTATGCCTATCTAAACTGCTCGTCTCTTAATCCGTCTCTGGGAACTTTCACACGATTTTCTCTGCCCTAATTATTTTTTTGCTAATTTCTCTCGTCTCGTCGAACGTTGTGTGAGTTGTGTGACGAGAGAAAATAGCAAAAATTAAAATAAAATAAAAATAATAATAATGATAATAATTAGGGCCCGGATTTTTATGTAATATCAAAGTGCGAAATATGTACATAAAAATGTAGTTAATATCAGGGAAATATGTACTAAAATATGTAATAATCACAAAATATGTAGTTTAAATTTAATATTTTTAACGCATTAAATATACGAAAATGTTCACTCGAGCTTCTACATGCTACCTCTAATTCTGACAGTGAGTGCAACTTATATGATTTACCAAATTATAGCCTAGTAAAAATGCTTCAGGTACTTAAGTTTGTGGAGAAATATGTATTGTAGCAAAGTCTTTTGTCCTCGTACCCTGAAAACTCACTTTTTGAACCCGATTGCCCCATTTGAGTTAAGAGTATATTTTTAAAAGACACATGAATTTTATTATTTGTATGGAATGCACTATGCTAGATGCAACTGGAGCTATTTATAACACGTCTACTTCATACACAAATTGATGCAGCATCTTCCTTAAAACTTCCTAGAAAACTCATTTGTATCGTGAAAATAACGGTATTTTTGCTTACCTGAAATCTGACTGTAACCCTTCCTAATTAGCTGGTTTCAATTTGTAGTACAAAGACCAGCATACCTGGCTAGCCCAAGTTCTGAGAAACGATAAGTGCTAATGTACCACCAGAACCACCGTATTTTGCATTTGTGTTGGAATTCACAAAGTTAGAAGAATTTATCCCACCCTTTGGCTACTGAAATGTTTTCTTTGTAGAAGAAAATTAGCTAATTATTTTATTAGTTACTGAAAAATAAAACAAAATTAAATATAATCTTATTTTTTATGATTTCCTAGATTTTATGTACAAAAATGTTACATTCATTACATAATATGTAAAATATGTAATATTACTATGAATATGTAAAAATATGTAATATCAAACCCTACTATGATCATATCAAAAGCACAAATAGTCGACATTTCCATTTTTAGTAGTCTACAAATAAGGGAATAGAATATGTAATTACATAAGAATCCGGGCCCTAATAATAATATAAATAATAATAATAATAATAATAATAATTAGGGTAGGGAAAATCGCGTGAGAGTTCCCCGAAATGGAATAAGAGATGAGAAAATAGTATTTTTAATGATCGAGGTAGAGGAAGTAGCTTAGTATTCCCAGTGCGACAGAATACTTAATCGGGGTTGTGGAATCCGGGTTTTTCTGAATTTAACACATTCGAATTTGGCGGTGAAGATGAAATCGCTACATCACGGTCCCCTACCGTCAGATGGTGGAAGATCTTCTCACATAACTAACAGCTCGCTCGCCGGCGAGACGTGAACCTCCCTCAGAATCCCACTCGGCTGCCTCTGTCGCAGCCCATTTTGCAGGTTAAACTTCCATACACGCAAAGCAGCCAAGGTCGAGCATGACGTCACACCCTCCAAACGCTGCGCTGTTCATAAACTGCATTCACGAATACGGGAAAGATAATATTCACATTACCGACTTCCATTCTCCAACGTCAGCTAAGGAATTCTCGCGTGGACGCGCCAAGTTCAAAATCTACGCAAAAGAAAATATAATATTGCGTTTGAAAATAACATTATACGACGAGCAGAAAACAAGCTGTGTGCTGCAGCACTGCAGCACAAAGGAGAAACCGCCACTGGATGGAAGTAGATATTAAAATTATTTGCAATACTTTGATACAATATTTTAATGAACTCAAATTAAATGTAAACCCAACAAAAAGTGAATTTATCTACTTCAACTACAAAAACGGACCATTTCAACCTGCTCTTAGAATAGATGATAACTTAATAGAACTTACAGGCGAAACAAAAGTGTTGGGCTTAACCATAGATGACAAATTAACGTGGAATGGCCATGTATACGAACTTGAACAAAAAATAAGCAGGGCACTTTTTGTACTGAGTAATATTACTAAATATGTACCCCTGAATGTAGCAAAGGCAGTGTATTTTGCTCTCATCTATTCACACATATCCTATGGGATTGAGTTATGGGGATGTACCTCTAAAACTAATTTGAACAAAATCTTAGTATTACAGAAGAGAGCAATCAGATATATAGGCAAAATACCATACAATAGTACATGTAGGGAAACATTCAAAAAACTTAATTTATTAACAGTTCCATGCATCTATATATTTAGAACCATTCTATTTGTTCATAATAATACACTACCACAATTGAATTCTAACACACATGGGTACAATACCAGAAGAACGTGTGACCTAGCAGTAGATAGACATAGAATAAAGTTATTTGAGAAAAAACCCAGCTATAGTGGCACTAAGTTTTTTAATAAGTTACCTAAATCTATTAAATCATTGGTACAAAATAAATTAAAATTCAAAAACACACTAATGAAATACCTAACACAGAAAGCGTATTATAACATAGAGGAATTTTTGGAGGACAACCATTAAGGAAATTCACTATGATATCAAGTGTGTGAATATGTGAGTAGTAAATTAAACTGCAAAATGGTTAAATGTATTGGGTGTGAGGAAATGAAGATATCATCTTTTACTTATGTATCTGTTTTAAACTAAGGAAGTAAGGGTATGACATTGTTTCACTTGCAAGTCGACGAATGTATATATGGGAACGTGTTGATTTTTTATGTTTTTCCTTTTATACATTTTAGTAGGGACTGACTTAGTCCACTTGTGTATTCTACACTGTATTGGACAGAAATAAATTATTATTATTATTATTATTATTATTATTATTATTATAAAAGTAATCGGATTACAGTAACGATTCCTTTTTTGGTCCCATTTACTTGTAATCGTTACTTTTTAAAAAATGTAATTTTTGCTGGTAATTTACTTCTGGAAATAAAATTGTAATCGTTACTTTT
Organism: Ectobius pallidus; assembly: GCA_964059195.1. Classification (NCBI taxonomy): domain Eukaryota; kingdom Metazoa; phylum Arthropoda; class Insecta; order Blattodea; family Ectobiidae; genus Ectobius; species Ectobius pallidus. The sequence goes on from CAXKWD010000006.1 coordinate 2,705,197, forward strand.
GAGTAATCGTTACATTTTAGTAATTGAAAAGTATCGAATTGAGAATTTGGCAATGTTGCTTTTTTCTACTTGCTGGCAGTCGCTGCGGCGGTGATAAATTTTGCGTTCTTTTTAAAGCGAACATAAACCGCATTACAGCTGTAAGGTCGCTGCAGCGGTGGTGAAGCTAAGTCAGAGCTGGCTTTACGGGTTTTGCAGCATGGGCTATCAGCCGTTCTTTTTTACACTACTTTGCTGCGGCGAAACTGTAGCGATTTAAAGCAGTGACGTGACATTCGACATGGCAAGTCAGCATTTCTGCGGAAAAACGTGGTGACGCGACATCAGCTGAGATGAGCGGAAGTCGAAAGTATTTTGTGTGTGTGTGTGTTTTTTTTTAATGGCGACCACAGTCAGAGCAATTTACGAGGAGCGATACTACATTTAATTAGATTTCTGTATGGTTTCCATTTATTTCAAAACGTGTTCAAGAAATTAAAATTGCTGTTCTCAGCCTATAAAATTTATTTAAATCCCTTTCTTTGAAAAGAAGGTTACGTGTTCCACATTATAAAACTAAGCTCAAACTACCCTAGTAGCACAGATCGTTGGGCCAATGTTGGGAAACGATCGCTATGTTTCGTTGGTCAACGGTTAGGAATGTCCGTTGGGGTTCCGTTGGCAAAGTGCATTTTACCCAACCAATTGCCAACTGTAGCCAACCAATATCCAACAAAATCCCAACAGTTGGGAATGTTCGTTGGCGATCTGTTGGGCCATCATTGTAATGCCAACAGAATGCCAACTGTTGCCATCCGAATTCCAACATAATTCCATCCATAAGCCAACCAAAATCCAACGATTTCCCTACATTCCTCCATTGGGTTCTGCTTTTTGCCTTGGTTTCATGTTTATTTTGTCACAATTAGGTAGTTGATAAAATATTTACCCCAGCAACTGCAATTTAAGAATGACTTATAAATCCATGCAAATCTTTCGCACTTCACCCCTTTTGATAATAGTCCAAGAAAACCAAGTATTTAGCTAACTAATAAATTCACTCATACAGATTCACAAAACACAGCATACAGTTCATATGTTGCTCTTAATTCAACCGTATACTGTATTTTGTGAATGTATAAGAATGAATTTATTAGTTAGCTAAATGCCAAGTTTTCCTGGGCACCTATCAAAAGGGGCGAAGTGCGAAAGATTTGCATGGACTTGCTAATCATTCTTAAATTGCAGTTGCTGAGGAAAATATTTTATCAACTACCTAATTATTATAAAATAAACATGAAACCAAGACAAAAAGCAGAACCTAATGGAGGAATATAGGGAAATCATTGGATTTGGATGGCTTATTGATGGTAATACAGTGCTTTCACTATACGACTTGGCCGGCAATTGCACAGTCCGCTCCACCGTCACAGATAAACCGCATGCGGGGCTAGGCGCGTGACTTATCACGGTACTCCCGGCGAATCGTATATATTTCCGTAATTGTATTCACAATAAAATATGATAATATAAAATAAAAATACAAACTTACCTTATCACAGGAGATGTTGGAAATGCCGTCCTTCTGCATCATTACATCTACGGCACCTTTTGAGGAATTTGCTATTCACACACAGTAGTTCTAATGTATAATTATGTCGTGGCATTTTTAAAACACTTCAAGCAAAACTAAAAACTACTTTAACCATAAAAAAACACAAACACTGATGTAATAATTATTCACGTGTGAACGCAATCAGATCACATGCTAGACTTCAGCGGTGAGACGAGGCATCACTTGGGCGCTTGATACACGAGTCACGGATAGTCGGCCCGTGCGATTGCCGGCCAAGTCATACAGTGAAAGCACTGTAATACTAATGGTCGAGAACTTCATCCCATGAGGGGACAAGGCCTACTACCCATGTTGCATCTTCTTCCTCCATTCTTCTACATTGGCAGATGGTGGTCTTCATGACTGAAGCCGCTATTTCTTTATCAAGTGGCTCCTCTTCTTCATGAGGCTATGTGCACCCTGGTCCTGAATTCTATATCTCAGAAAAATGGTGATACATGGTATAACATAAGGAAAGAATCTTGGCTATAGGCTAAATAAAATTCAGAGAAATGAATAATGAATAGTTTATTGTTATTGCTGCTTTACAAGTTATGGATAAGTCAGATATAGGCCTATATATATATATTATGAACTACATAACATGTATTAATAAACTTCATTTTTAAGCAATGTGAGAATAGTTGATTTATGTAAGTTGATCTTTCCACCTTATGCCCTCAATATAGTCTAGGAAATCCAAGAATGCTACCATTAACGTTTATATGGTGTTAATCTTTATATTCTCATATAAGTAACAATGTGCAATCTTTTAGCCTACTGTGATTACTTAATTTGTTATCCAGCTGTCTTGTGACCAGTTATAGAATCACCATTATAAGGCCTATACGTTAGAAATATAATCAACTCTATCAAGTAACTTCCATTCTATTTGCCTGTATAATTTAAAAACATAGTTATTCATAATAATTCTATCTAGGCTATTATATTCTTAATTTACATTCAATTACAATTTTGATTGTAAGATACAGTTTGTAACATAATCTGAGAGTGTTCGAAAACAGGCTGCTTAGGAAAATATTTGGGCCTATGGGAGAGATGAAAATGGGGACTGGAGGAAACTGCATAACGACGAGCTTTATAATCTGTACTCGCCACCAGATATAGTAAGGAAAATTAAATCACAGGGAATGAAATGGGCTAAACATGTTGTGCGTATGGGGGGAGGAAAGACACCTAAAAAATGCTGAGTGGGAGACCCAAAGGGAAATGACCACTTGGAAGACTTAGACTAGGTGGAAAGAAATAGTAGGATAGATTTAAGGGAAATAGGATTTGTGGGAGATAGTAGGATGGAATTAGTACAGAATTGGGTTGAATGCAAGGTGCAAGGGTATTTTATTTTTATTGTGAAATATTAGGTGACATGCCAATCGCAATTACGCATTACCGGTGTTGAGCAGCGGCTACAGGCATGATGGCATGACCTGCGGGGAAGCGTGGCAGGTGGCATGCAGGAAGCAGCCAGGCGAGTGGAAAGGGGAACGCGTGGGGCACAAAGTTCCATTATTCCCATTTTATTCCACAATCTAGTAATATTTTACTTTTACAAAGACTGATGTTAAGATCATCAGCGAAATTGATTAGGCGTACACACAACATTTTAGAGTTAATTTTAAATTGAATTCTACAAACTGTAGCCTATTGGGGTTATAACCAAAATTGTGACTGAATGTAAGCCTAAATTATGAATAGAACAGATAGAATTCTTTAGAAATTTGTGAAGAGATTTTACATGATTTCGTAAAGATGTTTTAAATAACCTAATCTATTAAGTGCACATATAGGCCTATAGGGATAGATGAAACAATTTGATGGAAAAGCATTCTAGCAATCAAGTTAAGCTAATCAGATTTAGACGGTTATTCAAACATAATGTAAATGCATTTTTTAACCCTGTCATGAACTATGTTTTTTTATACAGGCAAATAGAATGAAAGTTACTTGGTAGAGTTGATTATAATAATAATATGAAGTTCGCAGGGATGTCACTGCTAAATGACAAAAATGAAATGACTTACATAGGACCAAATGGAAGTAGCTTAATAGATCTATTCTTCAGCAACATGAAGGGTCTAGAAAAAGGTGTGACGAAGGTGCTAAGAAATGTTGTAATTAGAAAGCATCTTCCTGTGGAAGCAACATTCCAAATTAAGGCTTAAATACGAATGCAATTATTAGAACGTAAGATAATCCCCAGAAAATTGGATTATGAAAGGTTAAAAGAAAGCAGTGCTAAAATACCAGCGATCATACACACCATCCAAAAGAGTTGATTATATAACTAACGTATTAGGCCTAAAGCTCTATCCACAATGTGCAGTTTGCAGCCTGTAGTTGGTAGTCAAAGTAAAACATGTGGTGAGTAATGTACGCCATTCACAAAGTACAGTTGCAGTCAGCAGTTGGTATTTGGCAGTCGAGAAATTCATATTCGACTACCAACTGCAAGTTACATATTACGAGATTGAAAATTATTTACTAGTGCAAAGAAATAGATTAGGTTACTATGAAAAGCAAGATGTGTTTATTATAGCCTACATATTGTGCACTATAAATTGATTCCTTCCCATTATTTGTACTGTAAAATGTTTCCCTAACCTCAATGTTAACTGCAGCTTTCAAGCGGCCAACTGCACATTGTGGATAGAGCTTAATAATGATGGCATAATTGGTCACAAGACAACTGGGTAACAAATTAATTAATCAAAGTATTGGCAATTAAAGGCTAAGAGTGCACATTATAACTTATATGAGAATATAAAGACATCATAATTAAATGTTACTGGCAACATTCCCTGGATTTCTTAGACTATATAATGAGGGCATAACGTGGAAAGACTTACATAAATTTATATAACATGCGTTTACATGAAATACTAAGGCCTACGGTAACATGCACGGTATAATAAATCGAAATACTTGATTCTGACACATAACTGCATGCTCCATATATGCAGGTTTGAAATCTTGAAAATCCCAATTGATCTTGAGAACTGTTCCAATTTAGTTGGAATCTCGTTGCTTATGCTCCTCCTCTGCTTTGATTTCCTTCTGCCTTGATTTCAGTAAATCATCTGAAACAAATAAAGGTACCTCAACAATTATAATGTAAATTTAGAATAGCCTATAAATGATAGGCCTATTTATTTTTTAGAGGCTGTATTTCATGCAACACTCATAATACAGTATTGTGTAAAAATGATAACGTTATATATTCAGAGAAAAACCAAAGGGCTTACCTAATATTATGTAAAAGAATGAGAATCAAATATCATTCGGCGTTTTCCTTAATACAATCAAGATGGCGATTGACGGTTATACGAATGTTTGCGTGGTTCGTCCGTTCGTCCAGGTTCCGATGACCAACGAGCTATGCCGGAAATTTCCGAAGGACGTAAGCAGGATTATTCCAACGAAATATTGTTGGGCCGACAACCATAACCCCAACGGTAGGGAGAGCCACAGAGAGCGCGCGTTGGCCCAACAACCATAACCCAACGGTAGGATGTGCGCGAGAGCCATTCCAATAAATGCGTTGGCAGAACCGAGGAAATTACAACTAAACTTATCCCAACATATCCCTTCCATGCCAACCAAATCCATCCGTTGGGCCAACGAAGTGTGCTACTAGGGTAACCTCAACTTCAAAGTTAATTACCGAGCATTAGAGGCTCTGATGAAAATACTGCCTCTGGCATTGAAAATTCATTTATGCTGTATGAGGACCAGTGATTTATATTCACATATAATTCTGATAGTAGGATTCTGGATCCCGGTATTTGTCTTTTTCTAATTTGATCAAATCTAATATATTGTGATACTGCAATATTAGGTGTTGCGGGTTTCACAATTGTAAATGTCACTTTATGGGTTTTGCTACATGAACTGTCATGGCCTTCTTTTTAACCCCAGTGAAGCTGAAGCAATTTACAGATTCGGTTTAAAAAAGAACGAAAAATGCACCCTATATTTGTTTTTTCTCAAAACTTTTTCAGTTAAAATGTTTTCAGTAAGAACATTTCTTATTTAAGTATATTTTGAAATTTTCTTCTCATTCTCAATTGCTATAGGCTAACATCGTCACAACTAATATCCGGGTTAGAGGTAATATTAACAAAACTTACTCAATGTGTATGGAAATATTGGTATTGATCTGTTTTGATTGTTTGGTCATTAATATTTTAGGCTTTGTAACGTCCCAAGGAACTTTATTAGCTGAATGGCCCAATAGTTTCTGCCCTTGTGCCCCCCCCCCAAAAATAAAAAAAATTAGGTACCGGTCCTGCCATTTTGTAAAGTAATTGTAATTGTAATTTTACTGATTACTTTTTTGTGCCCCCTAAAAAAGAAGGAATTTTTAGGTACTGCCATTTTGTAAAGTAATTTTTAATTGTAATTAAGTAAAATTTTTCTCAAGTAATTGTAATTCAGCCCAATTACTATTTTTTTGTAATTTTCCCATCACTGTATATGTGTATATATATATAATTGTATATAACTATATATAATTACAGGTACTGTTATAAATATAAATGTAATTATATATAATTACATATAACCATATATCATCATATATTTAACTTGTTGAGACCTTCACGATGTTTTTGTCATTATTTCAGGCGTTTATTATGGATATATTGAGAAAAATGGAGCTGAAATGATGTTACATACATTAAAGGAGTGGTTACATAGATTTTACTTTTTGGGGGGTGTTGAAGGAAGGAGTGTTATAAACATCAATGTCAGTGTGTTCACTGTCACTTTTGTCCACTTGCACCGGTTCACGTTCTTCCTGCAGTAAATCAACTTCCTCAGAAATTACCGCCTCCATAATATCTATTTCATCCTCTTGGTTGGATGAGTTTGCAGTGATGTCATCTTCCTCCGGAGAGTTGGTACAATCTTGCCCTTTGCAAATTGTGGAACAGTTGATGTCAGATATGGCTCAACCCTTTCTACACTTGCACGATATCATCGAGAGCTCTGCTGAAGGAGCTGGTTCTTTGAGGGTAGTGATTGGGAAAAGCCAACCAAAATGAATCATCCTCTCCTTGGTATTGCTCTATCTCATTTTTAAAACATATTTTATCTTTGGGTGGCTTAAAACAAGAGTTCTCCACGAAAAACTGGATATTAAAAACATATACTTTTGGAAGTTACATACAGGTATAAATTTTATGTACCTACAAAACAAAAACAAAAAACACATGATTCAGAAAGTGACATGAATTAACCCTTCAGATTATCACGTGATGTTATTCAATTATTTGAAACGCACACACCATACACCTAACTACAATGTCCATAGCTCGCAACATCATCTTTACTGATCGCAGCTCCAGCACTTTGACAGATCGCTGCAGAGCCACAGGGCATATACATATGGAATGGTGGCGCAAGTGATGACATTTCACAAGTTCAATACATTATGATGAACACTACTGTATTGGTTTCTGTTCTGTTGCAAATATAAATCAACGTAATTAGAATAGAGAACAAAACTATGAATCATGGTGTATGTCCTCTTCCTAAGATAACACAAACAAGCACGAGTGGTCTTATGTACATTCTAATGCAGTATAAATAACAACTATCTCCAACTTTTTCTTTTATGACCTGTATTAAAAGGTACACTTCTCAATATGAAGATGCATACAATTTCAATGAGAATCCACTGACCTACCTACAAGAGTTTCTCCATCCTAAACATGGACCTTCCCATTCTCATGTGTGTCACAGTCCAGTGGCCAAACTGAGATTCCAACATTCAATTGTAATAGCTTAGAATTAGAGTTAGAATTATTTATTTTCAACCAATTACAAGTCTGACTTGTGTAGTTGCCGTCAAAGATAAACAAGGTACACAACATAAAAATAATATACATATAAAAGGTACATAAACTTCACAATACATCAAAATAAACAAGTTAAAATACAACTTTCTACCTACTACCCACTCTAGCTTCATACAAGACAAAGCATGTATATTATTAAAGGTTCTTCCTCTCATGAGTAAGCATATGTCTTTTAAGAGTCACTTTGTGGGAAAATTTATGTGCACAGACATCACATGAAAATGGTTTCTGTCCAGTGTGAGTGAGCATATGCCCTCTGATACTCCCTCTCTGGGTAAATTTCTTGTTACAGACATCACACGAAAACGGTTTCTGTCCAGTGTGCGTGAGAAGATGTGTGTTGAGATTCCATCTCCGGGTAAATTTCGTGTTACAGACATCACACGAAAACGGTTTCTGTCCGGTGTGAATGAGCAGATGTCCTTTGATACTCCCTCTCTGGGCAAATTTCTTGTTACAGACATCACACGAAAATTCTTTCTTTCCAGTGTGACTGACTGTATGTTGAGATGCCCTCTTCGGGTAAATTTCTTGTTACAGACATCACACGAAAACGGTTTCTGTCCGGTGTGCGTGAGAAGATGTGTGTTCAGACTCCCTCTCTGGGTAAATTTCCTTCTACAAACATCACAAGAAAATGCTTCTTCTCCAGTGTGAGTGAGCAGATGTAAGTTGAGAGTCCCTCTTCGGGTAAATTTCCTGTTACAGACATCACACGAAAACGATTTCTGTCCAGTGTGAGCGAGTAGATGTATTTTGAGAATGTCTTTTCGGGTAAATTTCTTTTTACAAATATCACATGAGAAATGTTTGTCTCGAGTCTGAGTACAGTGTTTACTGTTTCTAGCAGAGGATGTGGTTTTACTTGCAGCAGATGAGTCTGATTGCATTAGCTGATCCTCTTCTTCATTATTCCTTCCAGAAATTCCTGAAAGTTGCGATAACTTGTGAATGGAGCTGCATGCTATGGAATCTGTATTCTCACTTTTGATTTCGCTTGACTGTATCGTGTCAAATATAATTGGTATAGTTTCACACTTTGGTTGCGTTGGAGAAATCTCTTCCTTAATTTCAATCTTAAAATCCTCAGACTTCAGTAAAGGTTCCATTCTGTATCTCACACACAAAGAACAGTGGCCGTACAGAGGATTTGTAACTGACTGGCTATGCATGCAATCGAGTAGCCGTGTTTGGCGCCATTTGGATGTCTGGACTGTTCACAAGGGCCGTGAGTGCCTTATTAGGGATGTTCCCGGATATTCATTGCCGTGCTTATCTTGAGGCTCCCATACAACTCTATTCCGTGCTAACTCCATCCAAACATCCCTCTGAAATCCTACATCTCTTAAATCTATCCTAATATTGTCCTCCCACCTACGTCTAGGTCTTCTAAGTGGTCTTTTTCCCTTTTTCCCTTCTGGTCTCCCAGTCAATACTTTATAGATATGTCTTTCAGCCATTGAGCTCTATTACATACTTATATATTGAGATCACTGCTTTCAGCCACCGTGTTTTAGTTACCCTTACTATATCCGGTGACGAGTTATGAAGTTATGCAGTTTTCTCCAGTCCCCATTTTCATCTCACTTGGGTCCAGTTTTCCTAAGCCCCCTGTTTTCGAACACTCTCAGATCAGGTTCTTCCCGAGGAATAAGCGACCATGTCTCACACCCATATAATACAACCGGCAGAATAATTGTCTTATAAATTTTTATTTTTGGATTTCTGGACAAAAGACGAGACGATAAGATTTTCTGAACTGCATGAAAACAGGCATTTCCTGATTTGAGTCTACACATAACCTTCGGTCCTAATATTATTTGTATATGTAATTATTGCTTATATATATATATATATATATTTGAATTTCTCATCTTGTTCGAATGAATTACATATTTTGTCTCATAAATATCTTACTTAGAAACAAATTCCTCCCAGTTCTTCCTCTTCATATCCCCATTCGAATATTCATTGTTGTCTTCAACAATACAGGAAGTATAATAAATAATGAAAACACCTGGTGGCCTCGTGTGAAGGGGTTACTGAATGTTTGTTAGTTTTTTTGGGGGAAAATTTAATGTCTTATAACTTTGGAACAATATTGCAATTACTTTAATAAAACCGTCAAACACATTTTGTATCTCAAACAATGGAAACGGGTAGAGGAATTACTGTTTAAGAGCCCCAAATTCAAAAGTTGAGTTTTTACCAGAAATACACATTTTGAGATCCCCTGAATCCAAAAGTACTTTTTTCGCAAACATGTCTGTGTGTGTGTGAACAGTCCAACGGAAAACCGTATGAAAATCAATTTTTTCTTACTAATGCCTGTTGCTCACGGTCAAATTTTTCTTTAAATTTATTGCACAACTATCACTTTTCAACAAATTGGTATTGCTAACGATCAAATTCGCCTTTTGGCAAACGTTTGGTTATTCGCGTCGGCATAAATTATAGGTCATGTTCTAATTCCAACAAATGAGCTGTCAAAAGCCAATCAGCGCAACGAACGTGAACAGCCCGCACCCCGGGCGGTAAATCATGACGAGAACACGACTCGATGCCATACAAAAACGAAATGAAAATTCGAAGCGGGATGACATAGGGGCCGTATTTGTATATGCACGATTCACGCTTCCTTCCACCATTCCTTCATAGCCTTGTGGTAGGATGCTAGACTGTGGTGCTAGGGGTCTCGGGTTCGATTCTTGGTATAGTAATTTTTTTTTTCTTTCATAATTATTTTAAATGATCGTAAACAATGTATGATTTTAATATTTCAAAGCTTCACGCATTGTTTGCTCTCTTTTATATGAAAAATTTAAATACACAGGGCAAAGGAAACAACAGGATGTGAAATTTATAAAATTACAATAATAACTATAAATAGCTAAAGTATTAATGTTCGGCAGATTTAAAGGACAACTTTAATAAAATCATGGCAAAAACCAAATATAAGGTGCATCGTCGCATGAGAAATAGCCCTCCCCCAGCGAAGCACTTCCTTTTATACCACGATCTAGCGAATTCTTCGAGGATACACAGGCTGACAAACTGTTGGGTACAAGCACGGAGGAAAGAATACATGGAGATGCCCTGAGACCGCAAGCGTGAAGCCAACTGTCCGAGCGTTTGGCCCTTAAGGGGGCGTGTCACTGTTTCACGTGTTTATGTTTATAGCTTGCACGGATAGCGTGGTTACTCGTCTTTGTTTACAGCAGCATATAAGAAGTTGCTGGTAAACCACCAGGTAGGAACTACGACAGGAAATTGTTTGCCGCTATCAGCCATATCAATATTGTCAGTGTCCTCTTCAAAACAGATGGCTGCGGATGAAAATGAAAATAGTTTATATTCTTTAATTGACAGGGTAATTATATGGTTATTTAACGATGGGGCAGGGGCGCCCCTAGGCAGAGAAAAATATTTTTGCCTCTTTATTTTCACACGAATGTACCACAAAGTAACCTACAATAAACATTATTGTAACTGAAATAGTAGGCTAATAATTATAATAGTAGTAGTAGTAATAGTAATAATAATAATAATAATAAATAAGTAAATACGACTGAAGCCTACAGACAAATAAGTAAATAAATAAACAGGTGCATGTTGAACTCACCAAACTGAAGTCAGGCAACGAGTGGTTTGAGTGTATTGGTGTCATTGTTTTTCATTTCTATTTCATTGTGTGTTTCATTAGTTTACTATTTTGAAGAGTTATGAACAAAATGTTTAATGTTAAAAAAAGTAAGAGCCTAAAAGCCGCCCCTTCAAATCTGCCGCCCTAGGCGTCTGCCTAGGCTTAAATGCGGCACTGCGATGGGGATATATTATATAGGCCTATAGATCTATGAAGAAGAGAGAATTTTTATCTCCGAAAAGTCATCTTTAGATTACCGGCACAGTTATGAATATTCAGAAAGAAACAAGCTTGGTATCGTGAAATTCATTAACAGATTAGACTGAATTAGGCCTAAATATATTTAAAATAGTTCTGTGAATTGAGGTTGTGTGTTTCACTGGTGAATTTGGTGTGCATTTTTTGCCTTGTTTTTAATTCAATAATAGAACAGACTGAAGTAGGTCTATCTAATATATTTCCGATATATTTAGAGTTCCGATAGTTTGACTAATCATTTAGTCTTATTTTATTTAATACTTTGAATAGAAAAATCATAGTAGGCCTAACATAAACTATTGTATCTCCGAAATTCATGTTGTTTAGGCCTAAGTGGTTAAGTGATGTACATAAAGACAAAACTAGACAAGTAGATAAGTTTCATGTAGAGAATTTAGATTTAGATTTATTAGCCTAATGTAAGAGGTTTACATGGCTGTGTCAAGTACATGAGTTGAACAATTTGTACAAAATAAATGTTAGGTACATTATACTTAATTTCTAGGTAATGAATTTTGACAAGTACATATTGAACAATATTGAAGAAATTAAATTTAAGGTAAACAAAAATACTTAAATTCTATGCTATGAACTTACCTTAAAAATTAATAATTTTGTAAAATTTAGGTACTGAAAATAATAAATTTTTGGGATGAATGAATATGGGTATAATTGCTAAGCATAATTTACTTGTATTTTACACTAGGCTGCTAATTATTGATGTATTTTATTTATATAGCATTAGGCTAATTGTAATTAATCAAATAAAGTGCATTTGTAGGTATATAACTGTAGAGATGGGGAATATTTCTTGTAACTGTTACTTTGTAACTGTTACATGTATGTAACGGTAACGACCTGTTACAAAAAATCAAAAGTAACGGTTACCAAAGCTCCTCCTAGGATATCTAATTTTCGTCTCAACCAAAGGCGGAATCAGAAAATACTGAAAGAAGGGGCCGACACAGACGAAAGTTTGCTGTTATTGGGGTGTATGGAATATCCCAAAAATGGGGGTTCGGGGTCCTCCCCCGGGATTTTTGTTAAAAAAAAGGGGGGAAACACGACAAACCCACAATAATAACTGCCAAAAAAAGGAAAGAGCACATTTTCAAACATTCAAATCTCGCTTTATATGAGCTATCGAGAAACTAGTTATTGATTTGCAGAGTACTCATCAAGAGCTTTTCAACGATACCCCATAAGACGTGGTTTCAAAAATTTCGAATTTCCATCCCCCACCCCCACTCTTACCCCCAAAACCCCCGAATTGTTGGTGTCACTGTGAACTCCATAGGGAGTACTCTAATTTATTCAAACAAAGTTTCTCTCTATACTTCATAGGGGCCGAGATATAAATATTTCAAAATTTCAACCCCCCTCCCCTTGGGCCAATTTTGCTCATTAACGAACTTGACTGAATTATTGGGCCTAGAAATAACATAATAAAATTTGGTTCAAATATCTTCAAAATTACGACCGTTAGCATGTAAAGATATATATAAATATACAAAACAAAAAAATTAACGGGCGGTGGTTTCGTACTTAGGGAGGCATGAAACGCAAAGATATAAAATAATTTTTTCGAAAGTCATGACATGGTATCGATCCCAGGAATTCTGTATGGTTTTTCCAAATTTCTCAGCAACTCTCCTTTTTCTCAGGATTTATTTAAATACATTTATTTTTGGTTTTGGTTTTTATTTTATTTATTTATTTACTTATTTACTATTATTTTTTAATTTATTTTTTAGTTGTATTGATAATATGTCAGTGTCGAGCGAATGTAACTGGTCGTAACGTGACGAGAGTTACACCCGTTACCATTATTTTCACCCGTTACAGTAACTCTGACCCGTTACAATTACTCTCACCCGTTACAGCTACTTTGACAGTGACAGTTATTCTCGCCAGTTACAGTGACAGCGGCAGTGACAGTGACAGTGGCTGTAACAGTGACAGCGGCAGTTACAGTGACAGGGGCAGTTACAGTGACAGCGGCAGTTACGGTGACAGGGGCAGTTACAGTGACAGCGGCAGTGACAGATACTCTCACCCGTTACAGTTACTCTGACCAGTTGCAGTTACTTTGACCCGTTACAGTTACTTCTAATATTTCTGTTACAAGTGTTTTATCCGTGACTTTGGCCTTGTTCTGTAACATCTGTTATTTACAATATTTGAAAAAATAAAATAAAAACATAATAATAAAAAATAAAAAAATAAATTAAAAAAAACATGTAATTATCGTAATTATAAGCTTTTCATGCCACTTAAAAATGTATTAAAATACGATATTGCCTTTATTGGATAATTTAAACTTACAATATGGATATATATGGATTCGAAATAATAATATTGATAATTTTACTACTACTAATAAAATCCCTATAATATAAAGCCACACGGCTGACTCACTCACTCATTGACATTGATGTTTGCTTACTTCCAGATGAGCTAGAAACTTGAAATTTGGTACACATATAGCTTTTAGGCTGCAAACCACAGGAAAATTTCAAAAAAGTATTTTTTTTTAATTTTAGCCCTATAACCCCCGAAAAGGGGCTCGCTCACTGACATTAATGTTTGTCCACTTCCGGATGAGCTAGAAACTTTAAATTTGGCACACATATAGCTTTTAGGCTGTAAACCACAGGAGAGTTCCAAAAAGTATTTTTTAAATTTTTTAGCCCTAAAACCCCCCGAAAAAGAGCTCGCTCACTGACATTAATGTTTGCTCACTTCGAGATGAGCTAGAAACTTGAATTTTGGTACACATATATTTATTAGGCTATAAAACCACAGGAAAATTCCAAAATGTATTTTTTTTTAAGTCTTTAGCTCTAAAAACTCCCGAAAAAGGGCTCGCTCATTGACATTAATGTTTGCCCACTTCCGGATGAGCTAGAAACTTTAAATTTGGCACACATATAGCTTTTAGGCTGTAAACCACAGGAGAATTCCAGAAAGTATTTTTTTTTTAATTTTTAGCCCTGAAACCCCCCCGAAAAAGAGCTCGCTCACTGACATTAATATTTGCTCACTTCGAGATGAGCTAGAAACTTGAATTTTGGTACACATAAATCTATTAGGCTATAAAACCACAGGAAAATTCCAAAATGTATTTTTTTTTAATTTTTAGCTCTAAAAACTCCCGAAAAAGAGCTCGCTCACTGACATTAATGTTTGCTCACTTCCAGAAGAGTTAGAAACTTGAAATTTGGTAGCCCTACACATATAGCTTTTAGGCTGTAAACCATAGAAAAATTCCAAAAAGGTATTTTTTTAAGTTTTAGCCCTATAACCCCCGAAAAAGGGCACGTTCACTGACATTAATGTTTGCCCACTTCCAGATGAGCTAGAAACTTGAAATTTGGTACACTTATATCATTAGGCTGTAAACCACAGGAAAATTCCAAACAGTTTATTTTCATGTCGATAATCGATGTTTTTTTACATCCATGGAAAATAACCGATGTTTTTGCTACATCGATGTTTGTCCCCGACATCGATGTTTTTGTAACAAAAAAAAATTAATGGGCTACCTTGGTTCTACGATATAATTTAAATTACAGGAGCTTAATTTCCCAAAATAATGATTTTTTACAACGATAGTTTTCATGGAAATATTTCTGTTGGTTTGTGAATTTTGCCTAATTTTCTGATACCATGGAATTTTTAAAGGGTATGGTCCACGACTCTACTAGAATTCCACGCGCCGTGCTGCAATCGTTATGCGGGCCCTCGGTTGGGAACCAACACCAAATACTATGTATTTGCCAACACTCCCATTGGCCGGCGGCCATTTTCCCAAAGGCTTCTCCAGTGCTACCAATAGTTCTATATTCTCATGCTTTCCAATTGAGTTATATGGTTAGGTTCCCCCGTTAGTTTATGATAAGTACCGCACTCCAAGCTCCCGGTGTGAAGGGGGTCTGATGGAAGCTTGGTAGAGGGTCCAGGGGCGAAGTACTATCGGTACCTCGGCCTCGATACCGACTGAGCCATTGAGACCGGGTTTTTACCGTTAGGTTTCCAGTATTGGATTATCAGCACGTGACCGATTGCATGAAAACAGAACATCGGCCAGCGCATGGAGATTCGTGTTTTGACAGCAGTTCCCAGCGCCATTTTAGGTTAATTTTGTCCCTACTTCTTCACGTTTTTACTTATATTTAGGACCTTTGAACAAATATATGGTGCTTATAAATGGAATCTATAGGTTTTAAAGGATAATATAACATCAAATTTGGTCGTTTTCCGTGCTTTTAAGATAAAAATATCACTTAAAGTAGAGAGGTGGACCAAAATTACACATCTTTTTTTTTTTTTTTTTTTTGTCTAAATACATCGATGATTTCAGGTCGATATTATCGTCATATCGATGTTTTCAGGTCGATATTATCATCATATCGATGGTTATCTCCGATTTTAACCTCGATATTTTAACTATCGATGCTCATCCCTAATTGAAAGCTTAATTTTACAACTGTTATTTTATTTCGAGGGTCCCTACCTAGAGCCCCAGCCTTGGCTACGGCCCCAACCGGGGGGGGGGAGATAAAAGGGCATTCCCCTACAAGTGGGAAGTGATCTGGCGATTAACTACGTAATATAAAAAAAAGTAACAGGTAACGGTTATAAATAACAGTTACTTTCGTGTAACTGTAACAGTAACGTAACTGTTCCAAAAAAAGTAACAGGTTCCCATCTCTATATAACTGTCAAGAATATTTTTCTCGTTCTGAATTATCATAGTCGCATGGTCACTTAATCATTTTCTGACTCAGTATTTATACTCGCACATGTCAAGTTGCTCATTTGAAAGTTACATTTTTGGCTCTTCTGTGATAGGTTAATGCTTACTACCGGGATTATTTTGATGCCAGAGTATGTAGTTAATATATGAAATTGGGATATTACATATTTTCCCTACCGTTACGTTGTTATAACCCGTGAAACTTCGGAGTATTTGTGTGCTATTGTATATAGCAAGCCTCCTTTTTGGTCCCTTAAGGGGGCGTGGTCATTGGCTTCATCTGTTTCCCATACAACACCGCAAGCACGGCGTCTCCGTGTATTCTTTCCTCCGTGGGTACAAGGCAAACCTGTGGGCACTTCCGCATTTTTAATATTTGGTATGGTCGGGAGTGTCGGCGACAATATACAAGGATAGTTTGTCGCCATGCTGCGCGGAGAAACAAAATGTGAATATCGAGTGGGCGGAGCGTAAACCGCACGTTATATTTGTCTTTCGTAAATATCATAACACTGAAATAAATTATTTATAAGTTTTGTAAATTATCTTAATAATGTGATCTTGTCCCATCCCAATTAATCTGGATAATTGTTATCTTTTAATGTAAACGATACAACAAACTACCATTAGCAGCAGAGTATGAGTGGCTCAATACTTAGAGTACAGGAGTCTACCACTAGGTGGCAGGGTAATACTACGATGTTGCGAAATTTAGTACACAGAGGGAGAATCATTTGCTAGTATGCATTTGATGACTCATTTTACCGTTAGCAAAGGTGGATTTGTTTAAACGTTTGCTTAAATTTGTTGTACAATAAATTTGACCGTGAGCAACAGGCATTATAAGGGGACTTTGCGTGCAGGTTTCGTTTATCGCGATTTTCTTGATAACGGCTATAATAATTTTGTTTAAATTTTGTACATGTGCTAAAACTTTTATTTGTAACTGTTTCGATAAAATTCTCAGTCGGGTAGTTATAAGCTACCCACTGTTTGCAGGAACTCAGTCTTGCCTGTCTTGCAACAGGTTCAAACAACTGAATACGGCCTCTTATTTTATATCAGAATTTAAAGTGAGAAAGACATATGGTTGGCCATGCTTAGGGAAAAGAAAGTTACGTGAGTGGATAAATAAGATTTTATGTGGGTTGTGAATCCTTCGAGGATGCGATGTGATGATGTAAAGATATTATCTTCATTTTTACAACCAATTTACATGAACACAACGTCATTATAATTAAGAGGCTAACATTTATTTGGGCAGAGGAAGTTATGTGAGTTTCAGGTCAGATTTTTCATTTGGTGCCTAATGTGTTAATTTAGGCCTATCTCAGTCTTGTTATAATGATTTCAATACTTCGAAATAGCCTACTTATCTAGGTCTGTTTATCTGTTCTTCATGCAATAAGACACTTTTCTCCTGTTATTACAGTTTTGTATATTCAAGAATACAATACAAGATCATTGCTTAGGGGCAACCAACCAATTTGTCTTATACTTTGTAAATGTATAAGAACTCCGTTTCGCTTACATTTTCATTTTCCAAACAGCATTTTCTGCTTACCGACACAGAAACCTACCAATCCTATACCACATCTTCCATCCAGTCTAGGTTTCAGTGATGCATACGAGACGCTATTAATAACATTATTTAATTTCAAAACGAGTCAGTGGCAATGTGGTTACACAGACATATTGGGATGGATTTAAAAAAAAAAAAAAAAAAAAAAAAAAAAAAATTATCTATACCGTTTTGATTTGGTTTCGGCTTTTCACCAGGTTACACTTGAGTGAATGGCGGAAATGTCAACACAGCCCAAGCAAAATATAACTAAAATATACGTATATGCTGAATGTACACAGCGTACACTCCACTGCTTACATCACCGTAAAGAAATAAGAAATTGCATTTAGTCAACTGTTTTTACAACTATAGTGAGTAACTTGTATGTATGTGTGCATAGTATATTATGTAAATAAGTCCAATCAAGTTGTTGTCAGTGTGAATGACCTGAGTGTGACGTGTGTATGAGGAGTCAGACCTGCAAAGTGTATGAGTAAGTACACCACTTATATCTGCCAGTAACACACCCGAGTAAATCCATCAGGCTTCATTAATGACGGTTATGTATTGTTATTTAGAATTGTGTACCGAACATATCAGCTACCAATACACGCCAGAGAGGAAATAAGCAACCAAATGATTCCATACAGTGACTCGCTTCGCTCAGGTTCTCGGGAAAGGTTTTTTAAAAGATCTATGGGAGTTAGAGTGCGTGTATTTAGTCTGCTGTATTGGCTATTACCTTTTTTGCCACATTACACCTGAAAAAATAAATGTGGGAAGACTTTGGGATTTTTTCGGAATTTTCCCGTCGGTTGGAAGCTAATAGGTATCAGTTTGCCAAGTCTAAGTTTTCTATATCAACTGGAAGTGTAATATATTTTTGGAATTTTCCTGTGGTTTAGAGCCTAAAAGCTATACGACTAAGAAATTTCAAGTTTCTAGCTCATCTGGAAGTGGACAAACATTGATGCCAGTGAGTGAGTCAGTCAGTTAGCCATGTGGCTTTACGTTAAAGGGATTAAGCAACTATTAGCAAATTCCGAATGTCTTGGGAGGGAAAACATCCATGCCTGGTGTTCTGCTTATTTTCAACCCTAGATTCCATTGTTTCCGGTACTCCTCAAGATTCCGTACAGGTTGCGTAATTCGGAATAAACCAATCACAGCGCTTGTTGAGGTGACGTCACGCGTTTCCAAGTCGGGCTATTTCCGGCTTTTACTCACATCTTATGATTAAACTATAGTTAACCCTTGGTCGGATTCCTGTGATATTTGTTCAGAAATAATCTGCACACAACAGTCCTACGGCCTTAAAAAAGCGGACACAAATGTTTTTATTTCATTTTATAAATATCACTCATTAAACAAAATTGATGGCGGTAGAAGCGAATTTAACTAAAGTTATGCGACTTTCTTTTTGTCCCAAATAATCTTCAAGTGAAAAAATGTTACCGACTCATACGCCGCGTGTTTGATATTGACCAATAACTTTTAGCAATTCCTCGGATATAGACTAATCACGATCCTTTATCTTACAAAATGCTTGCGATTAATATGCGGAAGGGATTGTACCTGATCAATTGGTCTCCTCGTTGCTGGACACGTAAGCATCAATGTGCTGTGATTAATACCTCACATGCTGCCATTAAGCAGCACAAAACAGATTATTTTATACAACATAACTTGATTTGTAAAATGAATATTGTACATTGATTAAAACATAATTTTAATTCGGTGCAAGATAGTCCGTGTGATTTTATTCTGTTCTGCTGTTAGCTTAACTGAAATTAGTTAACTATGTCTTATATGTACCATTTGTAGCACTGGTCACAACATGGTAACTCGAATCGATTCCTACATGGTCGATTTATAGAATGCCGTAAACTCGCAGCTGTTATACAACAAAGCACGAAAGTAATTATTATTTGTACAATCCGTTACATTTTCATTCATAGAATAGTCTTAATAAATTCAACTCGAGTTGACGAGTTTCATCAGTTTCTAGTGGGATCACCTATGATAATTGAATTTTATTATGGTTTACAGATTCGAAATGAAACAATTAATATGAACCACAGATTCATTAACCTTATCCAAATCTTTCATACACAATTAAAACGATTGATGATAAATTAAAATGCTAAAAAAAGGCTTCGAGGTGCATTTCACGATTGTAGTGCGCCGCGCGGGAGAAATAAACTTAAGATTAGAATTCTCAAGCCAAAGAAAAAAGAACAAAAATAAACCGTATAGTGAGTTTCGTCCAAATCTTTCAATGTTTTCCCATTCAGGCATGCTTTCATGATCCATCTCTGGCCGCCTATGTAAAAAAAAAATCAGATCTCTGCGAATCGTAAACAAATGAATCAAGATAGCAACCGAGAACAGAATATGTATGTAAATAGGAAGCAGTAATCTTGACATAAGGTTTCTACTTTCTCGCGTGATCGTGACAAATTTCGGAATCGAGACAACACCGGAAATACGTGTTTCACGATGCTTAGAAACCGAAAAACGTGTTTTTGGAAGGACGTCTGTCCGTCTGTCTGTGGACAAGCACAGCGGGTAAACGGTTCATTTATTTAATTTTTTGAATTAAGGACTTTTTCGGAAATTTCATTGAACTGCACAGAATATCGTCTTTATAACTGAAACTTTAAGGTGACTTTTCATGAAAACTTTTGTCGAAAATTTTGATTTTTGAAAAATTGGCTCAAACGATTTTAATAAAAATTTAAAATTGGAAACTAATAAAATGGCTATATCCGTATTTCTGCAAAAATCACTTAAGGGGTACTTTACTCGTATCCATTTTCAATTTTTCTAGATTATATCCATTACAGTAGGCGATACATGAAAACCTACAACAGTAAAGTTGTAGAGGAAATTAAAATGAACGTTTTCTTTACTATAATTTAATTTTTTCTGTTCTAGATTTAACACGTATATGCGAGAAAGTTTGTGCATCATATTTTAAACCATTTATTATATTTAAACTAATTGTCTCTGCCTGTTACTTTCAGGAATGAAAACTACTGTAGGCCTAAATCTCATTATGATGATCATACAAGTTCTGCATCACGGCGAAACTGCGTCTGAAAGCCGTAGGAAACGCTACGTCGTGTTTCCAGATGGCAGCACCTTCTCAGTAAGTTGCCTCAGATACATATGAGAGAATGACAATTTCATTGTGAACATAATGAGTCAGGGAGTAATTAATTGTTCATTACATTTTTTCATGGAATAGTCTCAATAAATTATACTCGAGATTACGAGGATCATGATAAACATCTAAACCGTCGTGTGATTACTTATGAAAATATAATTACAGCACTTAATCTGAAATATTTTAGTGAGAAATAAAATCAGGTTAACTGATAAAACAAAGTGACAGATGGATTGAATAGGATATATATATATATATATATATATATATATATATATATATATATATATATTATTTTTTTAAAAAAACTATGGAGTTTCACACATAACGAATTTACAACAGATGCCTCACGTCAAGAATATTTCTTAATTTTTCCAAAAACATCAGAAAGCATAGAGTAGAATATGCACAACATGGGTATACTAAACTCCATGGCGCGACATCCCCGAAGGAACAAGGCCTACCACCCGACCGCTGCGTCATCTACCTATAGGCAGACGGCCGGATTGGGGGGGTATGTGGTCAGCATGCCAACATCCACGGCCGTTAATGGTGGTTTCCATGACCGGAGCCGCTACTTCTCTATCAAGTAGCTCCTCAGATTGAATCACGAGGCTGAGTGCACCCCTACCAGACCTCCCTACCTCAGAAAAATCCGAGGAGGTACCGAGGATCGAACACGGGCCGACGGATCCGTAGTCAGCGACGCTAACCACAAGACCATGCCGGCGGTCACGTGGGTATACACGTCACAATAATAATAGTAATAATAATAATAATAATAATAATAATAATAATAATAATAACACAGAAATTACAGTTTATAAACAATCATTCCAATACTCAGTAAATAAATCGTAACATTTTTTAAGTAAAGTCCTTTCGCAAAGTTTTTAAAACAATTCTAAAACCTTTAACTGCCTGAAGTAAATTGTCAAAAATAAAGAATCGGGTGCGTCGAACGCCACAGGACAGAAGTGAAATATCTTTCGCAACGTTGAGAGTGAAATAGAGGAAGAAGGAAATCATCCGAATAAAATATGCAATTCATTTTTTCGGCATTTTAAATCGAATACGTATAAAACAATAACACAGTTGTCCAAACTGTCACTGATCGTAGCCAATGTGTTTGTTTACATGAACGGGATGCTTTGGTTAAGTTTCCGAGAACGTTAGTGAGGTGTAAACGATGCTCATGCAACGAGTAGAGCCATCTATAATGATGGTATTATTCTGTATTATCAGTGAGATATTTTATAATATTTTATAATAGAGATTATTTTCAGTATTTAAAACCTATTTCATAACAAGTAGAGCCTATTCTATCAACCTAAAACTCCAAAGTCTATCAATTAGGGAGTTAGCCATGCGGCTTTGTAGTTTAGTGGGCGTCACTCCGGAACCGGTCAACCGTTTAGGAACAAAATTAGTAGCATTCTTCTTATACACGTAATAAGCCTGTATACTAAGTTTCATGAAAATGTGATAAAGCGTAATCAAGATATCACGGACGGACGGACATTTTCCCGTCCCCCACACAATCTCATAAAGCACCTTTCTGACACTTAATTTCTAATGACACTGCAAACTATTAACATTCAGTTCCTGTATCTTCCCTATGTTTACATGACTTAATAATCTTTGTACTGGCAATCAGTAAAACACGCTTCACGCTTCGTGATTGTTTTATTCTTTCACACTTTGTTAACCTCAATGATCAACCACTCATGCCATGATAACTTGTTATATTGTATTGCTTTCATTCAACGATACCATCGCCAATACAAGTGTTGTAAGTTAACGGTCGAACATCGCATCAGTGGCTGGCGCAGAATACTAAACAAAATTAATTAACTTACATATATAATTAACTTAGGGGTTGTTAAGAATGGGGTACCTCAGGGATCAATACTAGGACCTTTGCTCTTTTTAATTTTCATTAATGACTTGCCCTATAACTTAAGTGACGAATCAAAGGTATTGTTCTTCGCAGATGATAGGCTACTAGTGTACTTGTAACAGGAACGTCAGAAGAACATTTATCAAGAATAGCTACAAATACTTTTCACGAGTTAAACACATGGTTTCTAGCTAATAAAATGACACCTAATATTGATAAGGCCCATTTTATACAAGTTAGGACAAAAAACAGATGTATCTAAAATCTTGAAATGAATTATGAAACACAAATCATACAAGAAATTAGCAATGTACAATTTTTAGGACTGCCAATTGACCAAAATCTTGGCTGGAAGACACACATAGAAATGATAAGTCAAAAACTGAGTTCAGCGTGCTTTGCTTTAAGAATTTTGAATAATATATTAAAACAGGATGCATTACTTATGGTATATTTTGCATATTTTCACTCGGTAATGAGGTACGGGATCATATTCTGGGGCAACTCTTCCCATAGGGAGAAAATATTTAGATTACAAAAGCGGGCAAAGAATAATATGTGGAAAGAAAAAAGGGAATCTTGTAAACCGCTATTTGAAAAATTAAAAGTCCTCACTCTTACAGGGGAGTATATATACTCTGTTATGTGTTATGTAGTGGATAATATTGATAAATTTCAAACTAATTTTAGTGTACATGGACGTACTACCAGAAACATGAATGATCTACACCAGTGTCCGGCAGATGCTGCAGTTGTGACGTAAGAGCCAGTCATCTCGCAAGAGCTTCGGAGAGAGAGCAGTTGAGTTGTATTGCTGTTAATACGCATCAGCGCAGTGGCGTTCAGTGCAGCAGTAGAAATGTATGGTAAATTTAGTGCATTCAAAGTAAAACTAGACTTATGAAAACGTCACCTCACCCTCGGAGACACGTCACATTTTCCAAAGTTGTCTACAGTATGTCATCGAATTACAGACATAAATAATTATGTGCAAATATTAGAAGAACTGGATCAGGAATTTGATTGCCGATTTCAAGATTTTGCAAACCTCCAATCCGATATTTGCATATTTGCGACACCATTTTCTGTGGATATTGACAGTGTTTCAACGTCATTGCAACTAGAAGTCATTGATTTGCAAAGTGATATTAAAATGAAAGACCGATTTCAAAACAAAAAGGATTTATCTATATTTTATAGAAGACTAGCATGTGCCCGTGGCTTCGACCGCGATCATTATTTTTCAAAAATTAAAAATTAAGATCATAATACTTAAATCATATTTATTAACAGCTAAATCACGTGGAGTAGGCTACATACCACGATTAGATAGCGTCGCCTGATAAAAGCGACCGCAGATTCGAGTTCCTTAGCCCAGAAACCCCCTCACTAGTTTCGTCCAAATCGAACAATGTTTGACCATATTTAGGCCTATATTGAATTTCCCTCTTCCGTGTAGGTTGAAAATTTCATACGTCTGCGGGCCTTGATATTCTAAACAAATGAATCGTCAAGGATGGACTTACAAACTCAAGCGATCGCCCGCGATAATTATTTCAAAAATTAAAAATTAAGAGCATAATAGTTAAATCATTATATTTATTAACACCTAAATCACGTGGACTACATACCACGATTAGATAGCGTCGCCTGCTAAAGCGTCCTCAGATTCGAGGTCCTTGGCCCAGAAAACCCCTGTATAGTGAGTTTCGTCCAAATCGAACAACGTTTGACCATATTAAGGCCTATATTGATTATCCCACTTATAATAATAATAATAATAATAATAATAATAATAATAATAATAATAATAATCCTCTTCGGGATTAGGTTGAAAATTTCATATGTCTGCGTGCCTTGATATTAAAAACAAATGAATCGACCAGCGTGAGCTACAACATTCAAGCGATCGCGATGGTTTTATGTCCAAGGTATGACAAAAATAGCCAAAGCCTACTGTAATTGATTTGACATTGAAATGTATTACTGAAAACTGATGCTTCGAAAACGAAAAAAATACACGTTTTCTGCCCGTTTTTCACTCATAACTCACGAACGAAAGCAAAAATTAAAAATGCAATATGCCAGAAACCTTCTTGGGAATGTGCTTAACAACTTCCCACAGTTTCATGGCGATCGGATGAATGGTGTAGTAATGCATAAAGGACAGACACACACACATACATTCATTTTTATATATAGAAGATTTCCCCAGGCAAGATTCCATCGATTACATATATTTGCTGCTATTCTCTGTCCCATTTAAGAACGATCCTGTTCAAAACAAAGAGGCGTGGCTGTCATAGCCCGCAGGTGAGAACGCACGTGTTCACCATGTTTAATGCTAGTTTGTTTATTCTCAGTACAACTCATCCGCAGGGTCGTCGTGAACAATTAATCCTTTATGTTTTGTTTGCTAATTGATATACTATAATGATGACGATGCCAGTGAGAGTTTGTTATTTCACGTGTAAATGTTGATATTATTATTGCATGAACTTACGAACACTCGTTAGCCACGCTCTGGTAATGGCGCATGCTAATGATATTAACCAATCACGTTTTGTCACATGATGCGAAATTTCCGCGAACTCTCTGTGAGTTCTCCTCCCCTTTGTTTTGACTAGGATCAAACTAGAATGGGATCAATAATAGAATGTTGAGTATATTTGGATCGACGTAGGCCTATGTATGTGTTCTTTTCGTGTATGAAGGTCTACAAACCACAACATAGAAATCACCTATCTGATCAGAACTTAAAAAATTCTTCGTTTGTGTGTTAGCCAGACTATGACGCCAAATATTGCAAAATCAGTGGACGAGAAAAGAGGGGAAAAAATCTCGACAATGCCTTCAGCTTGGGCACGATAGTGACACAAAGTAAGGGTGTGTATCACAAATCTGAATAGGCCTATAGGCTACTTTTCTCACAAAGGTGTATAGTTTAATTTGTATATTTTGTGTAGTTTGTATATTTTGTGTATTTTGTATATTTTGTATATTTTGTATATTTTGTATACTTTAACATTTTTGAGTTTCCGAGTAGACAAAGTTTTGCAGTACTGCTTAAAGTATTCTCATGTTTTATGTATTTGTAGTTTTTAGCAGTTTCGGAGCCTCATTTAAATATGCGGACGCTTCCGCACCTGAATGTATTATGCATTTCAGATTATTGTAAGTAGGGCCTATATTAAATTTCATTAAAACAAAACTGTTCTGTTACTTTGATTTATCACAGTTGTACTCTTTTGTTTTCGTACAAATGTATTGTAATTGTGCTATTCCCATACTTTCTACGAAAACGGAGCGCACTCTGTCAGTGCATAGACGTCGTACCGCCACTGGCCAGGAGAACCATTTCTCCACGCTGTGCTCAGTACGGAGATATTGCCGAGCAAAGAGCGTCGCTGCTCTGTAGTATGACGTCACGGAGCACGGATCATGCCGGTCACTGATCTACACAGACCAAATAACTCGTTAAAACTCTTTCAGAAGGGTGCTTATTATTCTGCAGTACAGATATATAACAAGCTTCCAAACAACATTAAATTATTATGTATTCAAAGAAAGAGCAAACCTTTCAAAACAGCTGTCAAGGAATTTTTAATAACTCACACCTTCTACAATTTGGAGGAATATTTTTAGCTTGGATAAATTTGGCAGCTTACAGTTTCTGTAGGCCTATATTATTGACTAGCATGTGCCCGCGGCTTCGCCCGCGATAATTATTTCAAAAATAAAAAATTAAGAGCATAATAGTTAAAACATTATATTTATTAACACCTAAACCACGTGGACTACTTACCACGATTAGATAGCGTCGCCTGGCAAAAGCGATCTCAGATTCGAGTTCCTTGACCCAGAAAATCCCTGTATAGTGAGTTACGTCCAAATCGAATGATGTTTAATCATATTTAGGTCTATGTTGATTATCCCTCTTCCGTGTAGGTTGAAGATTTCGTATGTCTACGGGCCTTGACATTCTAAACAAATGCACCAGCGTGGGCTTACAACATTCAAGCGATCGCGATGCTTTTATTTCCACGGTATGACAAAAATAGCCAAAGCCAAATGCAATTGATTTGATATTGAAATGTATTACTGAAATCTGATGCTTCGACAGCGCTAAAATCACGTTTTCTGCCAGTTTTTCACTCATAACTCGCGAACGAAAGCTAAAATTAAAAATCCGGCTTCGAGGTGCATTCTCCCACCTTTCAGTCCATCTATGTTTAAAATTTCAGATCTCTACGTTCAGTAGATTTCGCTGGGCATCACACGCCCTTTTATTATTATAAGATAACATGTGCCCGCGGCTTCCCCCGAGATAATTATTTCAAAACTTAAGTGCATAATAGTTAAATCATTATATTTGTTAACACCTAAATCACGTGGAGTGTATTCCACGATTTGGTAGCGTCCCCTGGTAGAAAAAGCGACCTCAGGCTCCAGTTCCTTGGCTCAGGAAATCCCTGTATAGTGAGTTTCGTTCAAATCGAACAATGTTTGACCATAATTAAGCCTATGTTGATATCCTTCTTACGTCTAGGTTGAAAATTTCATATATCTGTGGGCCTTGACACTCTAAACAAATGAATCGTCCACGATGGACTTACAAAATCAAGCAATCGCGATGCTTTTATTTCCAAGGTAGGCTATGAGGTATGATGACAAAAATAGCCAAAGCCAGCTGTAATTGATTTAACATTGAAATATATTACTGAAACTGATGCTTCGAAATCGCAAAAAATACACGTTTTCTGCCCGTTTTTCACTCATAACTCACGAACGAAAGCGACAATTAAAATTCCGGCTTTGAGGTGCACATTCTGACCCTTTAGTCCGCCTATGTATAAAATTTCAGACCTCTGCGTTGAGTAGATTTCGCTGGGCATCGCGGACAGACAGACAGACGGAGGACAGACACTTCCTTTTATTAATATAGATATAAGATGCATGTATTTTTTGATCTGACGTGTTCTATATCCTTGAGCCCCGCTGAACACAGGATCTACAGGACGAGATATCTACATCTACATCTACGTACATCTACAGCACTCTGGGTTGGTGATGATACAATATTTAAAAAAGCGGTAGTATATATTTTTTTAAGTTCCTTATAAAACTTTCACATAAACATGCAATTTCGACCCACATACAGTTGACCACAGAGCCCTACAAATTTTAAATGATTGTTCCTCTGAGATTTTCATGATGATTACTCTATTTCACCGATGCTCTTCTTTCCCGGTTGCTATGGCAAAAGAGCAAGGCCACCTGCAATTAACTTCACATGAAAAGTTAGGGTATTATCGAAAAATGTTGCTTTAACAGCGCTGGAAATCAAATTTTCTGCCAGTTTCCTTCCTCATAACCAGGGTTAGGATTTTTAGGTGCAAATTTTATATGAAAAAAGGAAGGGAAAAAGTGCTAAAATAAGGTAAAAAAGGGGACAAAAAGGTGCTATTTTACTCAAGTAATTCAAAAAAATCAATCTTCTATTAACAGTTATTGAGTTGCGAAAAAACACATCAAATCATCACTCACCAGAAACAGTAAAATACAGGAAGCTGTTGTACTTCAAGACATTGAGCATCTCTACATTTTTAAAAATAAGCCTGTTTCTATTAGGACATAGAATGTCTTTAGTAGTATGGTTTTGTGACTGACGTCATTGCAGGAGCCGCAGGAGCCGGAGGGGAGAGAGGCGCCGGAGTGGAGGGGGAAACGGGTCACGTGACAGGAGCCGCAGGAGCCGGAGGGGAAGGTGGGCGTGGTCTATGACGTCACAAGTGGAATAAGAGGGGAAGGTGGAATGTTTTTATGACGTCACAGCAGATTTCAACGTTATGTCTTTTTAGCATGGAAGCATATAGATCACGAAGCGTAAATGCAACGTTATCAGTTTTCTGTAAGATGATTCTTTTTCTAAAATCTAGTGACTCAACCTAGAGTAAAGGCGGTCGGTACCCCGCGTTCCGAATGTCAAAAAATCTAAACCTCCTTATTTATTATCAGAATCCATCGAAAGTGTATAGTTAGCATTATTTTATTCCTTCGTAAATTTTTAAATAAATATGGTAGCTTTCGTCTTAAAACTATATTTTATTTGTAAGATTATAATCCTAGCCCAAGGGTTAACTCAGCCTCTGGCTTACCACTCGGTGTATAAAATATTATATCGTAAATTTTCCTATCATGATCGGTGCATAATCTTACGTGTTGAATTAGCTTCAAATCCCTCAGTATAATGTTGGAATAATATTAAGTCAATAATTACAGGTTTTTATAATGTCGATACAGAAAGCCAGTGAATGTTTAATCATATGCGTGCAGAGATTTTGCTTAGGTAGCAGTTTTATCATCTCGCCCTCCATGCATGTTATCTCTCTTACTATGCAGCGGTAATATAACGCTGTACGCTTATCGCTATCTTACAACGTCATTCATTGAGACTTCCTTTTAAATCCCAACTCTAACAAATTATAAAGTCGCAGACCAGTACTTTTAAATATTAAATCCTAATCATAGCACATGTCTTATGTATTATTAGTCAACAGTATTTTTATTGCGGTATATTAAAAACTTATATTGTAATATTCCATCGCTGAGTGGTTCTGAGTTCGATTCAAAGTCAGTAAAGGCATATTCAGCTTTTTTCACATTGCAGGAAAATGAATATAGTGTTTCAGAAAAGCGCTGATAAGAAATAAATATCAAATAACTGCTGATTTAAGATTTATCGTATATTTCTCCCAGTGTTTCATCTCTGATGGAACCTTATATTATTATTAATGTAGTTTCATACAGAGTATAACATAACACATTTGTCAGCATTTATTGTATGAAAATTAATATTCTATTTCCATACCAGAATTAAAGGAAAAGTAAACTAAAAATTCAGTATCATTTTCTTCATACGGATTGAAGGAAAATGTTTTTAAGAAATGATATTCACTGTTAGAAATGTTTTACACCTTCACATTTAATCACAAAACGAATATATTTATTGTAAAGCGATGGGCGCGTGACGTCACGCTTGACGAAGGCTTGGCTCAGTCTCGCCCGGTGAAAGACATATCACAGTATTCTGTCTACTGTTACAGTTTTTTAGTGAGTATCTGTTCAAACAATGGTTTATTGTTGTGTTGTGGGGTGTACAAACTCATCGTCGAAGAGTGATAACACACTTAAAATATCTTTCCATCGATTTCCCAACAGAGATAAGTCACCCGAACGTAAATAAGCAATGGCTGATAAAAATAAAAAGAGAAAAATTTGTTCCTACTAAATACAGTACGGTTTGTTCACAACATTTTGAAGAAAATGATACCGAGCTTTCGGAACAGTTACGAAAACAGTTATCTGGAGATACCCCGCAATCTGTTTAAAAAAGAAGTGCTGTGCCATCACTTCTTTTGCGTGGGAAATCTGAAACACCGCCAATGAAGTAAAGAAAATCGTCGTACTCGAGGAAGAAGGAAATGAGAGAGTTGTTGCAAGATTTGAACAGTAATCCTTCAGTATCCGGGAATGGACAAATCATGAATGTGGAATCTAGTATTTATGACGAAAATTCAGTTTCTAACAGCGTAGGCGTTCAGTGTGAACTAGGAAATGAAACTTGTGTCAATGTTTGCACAGATTCATTGAATGTTTCTTCTAGAAATTGTGATTTAGATAGCTCTTTTAGCATTTCAGAAATTTCTACTACCGCAAAAGATGATTCTGAATCTGAAAGTGACTCTGTTCGTATCTTGAAAAATATTTTGTTTTTGAACTGTATTAGCTCTAAGTATTAACTGATAACGCCTGGCAACTAGTGTATCTTTATTTATAATAATGCTATCGAATGAGCAATGTCGTGTTATACAGTCTACAACCCCCTTCTGTTCACAAATTACTTCACAGTCCCAACAACACACACTTTCGTGGCCCGTTTTCATATGCATACACAGCCCACATTTACACCATTCCGTATTTTCTTTTCTTCCTTGCAATTCTTTAAATAATTCCTTGTCATTTTCTTTTCGTGTGATATTAATTTGTGAATACCGAGATTTGTCCTTAGAAGGTAACATTGCAGGCATCTCTATCAACAACAAACACAAATGAGACTTGGTGGTGTATTAGAAACACACGCCCGAGCATTACAGCAGCTGTTGTCCTGCCAGCGAGTTAGTCAGGGGTGACGTCACGGCAGCTTTTTACTTCACCCGTACAAGGCGTAATATTGGGCACCTGAAGTTCACGAGATCACCATTCGTTTCGTAATTCAAAGCTCCGTGCGATGAGATTAAAATAAGAAAATGGTATTTTTTTAGTTTACCCTTCCTTTAAATATCGGATATCTGCTAATTTCACCAGAAATGATTATATTTCATATACGTCATCGATTTAATGTGGGAAATCATGAACAGGTATTTTCACAAGCAGGAAACGCGAAATATCTAATTACTGTTGATTTAAGCTTTAACGTATATTTACCAAGTCGTGAGGCTAAAACTTTTTCTATCGTCAGCATTTTTTTAAAACTCCAATCATTCCATTGGTGTAAAATATATTTGTCCTGTTGCGAGCCTATTTCAAAGCATCATTATATAATCCAAGAACACGCATCGATAGTCTTAATCATACTTGTATATGTAACGATTGTGAATATTCTCATTCTATAAAACTTCGCCATGGCACCTATCCATAACAACCATCACTTGTACGAGATCCCAGATCAGGTGTTTATCATACCCGATGAGGAACCACCAACACTACCAACGCAGCCTAACCCTCCAGAGTTCTTTAACATTAAGTTGTACAACGTAGAGGGACATCACACCGCTGATTTAGAGTTTGGTGTGGTTTCGGTAAGAATCTACAGCGTGGACCACAGCCCCGAGACATCTGTACTTCTACCATGTGGGAACACTCATTTTGAGAGTGCAGGGGATGATGTGACACACATTCAGGCCCACCACGATGAGGTCTGCGATGGACAACAACATTTTCACCGCTGTCGAACCACCAAAGATGGCTTCTTCAGCACATGGTCGTGGCGTTGCAGCCAGAGCTGTCCTCTGTTCGAGAGGTTCCAAAAAGCTTTAAGTACTAATATCATTACTCAATACATTTATTGTAAAGCCCGTTCTTACTATGTCCAGTTAAGTAGGAGTAAATGTTTGGATAAGTTTATAGTACGAGATGTTTTCAAATGACGTTATTAGCTCTTAACATAACTTATTAAAATACATTATATATAGGCTTATATATTTTATATATTACGCTTATTATTCAATTCCTGTTAAAATCTAAAAGTTAAACTATTTTCTAAAGAATAACGAAGAATGAAATCCTCCTCAAGTAAAGTGTTTGTAAAAATGAAAAGAAAGTTACAACGTTTCTAACCTCACCCCCCGAAGGATAAAAAACCCAAATATAATCTGATGTACGTTTAGAGGAAGTAAACAGTAAATTAAGTAACTGTTCAAACTTTCATAATAGTTCGATCTAGTTTTCATTACATTTTTTATCTTTTTACTTATATTGACATTGTTCTTCATCACCATTATCATTATGGAAGAAGCTAACTAATTTTACATCTACACTTTAATTCAGTTCGCGAGAAGTATAACCTCGAAAAATCCTTCGTTAGAAGTTTACATGTGCATTTTCCTATAGTAAAGATTACTCTCAGTTAAGAGATTTTTTCCAACAGTTATCGCCTAACCAAATATTACAAAATCGAACTATCAATAAAGTAACAGTAAAAGTAGCCATAATTATTTTACTGGAGGTGGTAATAACGGTCCTTAATATCATAACATATTGCTTAGAGTGTTTATATTTTTTTTTTCAGATGACGGAAGCCTTCTTCAACGATGGCCACTGCAGCCAGTGAACTGTACATCATCCACTAATATATATTGGGTCTTGTTTAAAATTTTGTAGTAATACAAATAAATATCTAGTCAGAACAAAATCTGTGTCAGCCACAAGTAATTGAAACCAGAGCTATATTTCTATCCTGATATTATTTCTTCATACTTCCTTTTTGTTTCAAAAGTATTACTCTTTACACATTTCCACCACTAAATCAATATTCTATGTCTTCCGAGGCATACTCGTTAATGTATTAATGTCATAGAGTTTTATCTAATTTTCAACATGTATAAATTATTATCTTAACTTATTACTACTATTTTCCTTCATTTCTTGATTGTTATCACAAAATTTACATCCAAGTGAGGTACTCTTCACTTTCCGCTTTTCCTATATTATATCACATGCTTTATTTATTTATTTATTTATTTATTTATTCAAAAGCTTAACATCAGTAGAGTAAGAAGTAAAATATGTATTATAAAGAAATCTTTTTCGTTACAACTTCAACAGAATTTTTTCATCTCATAATGTATGCAAAAGTTCAGTCTCATCCTTAAATTATATTCCAAATCCATTTCCCTCATTACATAACCTTCCATCAAGATGATTATTTATTTTTCAAGTCATCAAATATCAAAAAAGTTAAAAATCTATTTAATTAATTATAATCATTGAATTTTAGCTAATTTGTGACATCATATGTGAAATATTTTTCTTAGCTTCTGGTAATATGCACATTATATTTTATGTATCAAATGATTATGCAAATATCAGAGTCAAGAAAATAACATACATCTTCTAGCATATAGAGAGTAAGTTTCACAACGCAAAACGTACACGTGAGAAGGTAATGATTAGTCAGCAAAGTATATCAGGATCCAAGTCTCTATACCGTACACCTTCATTAAGGAAAAAAGATATCGCGTATAATTTTCATAATAAGCATTTATATTTTGCATGCTTTTTCCCTAACGTCCTGATTATAATATTCAATTAGATATAAGTTACCATAGCTATGTTATCAATACAATGTTGAGGTTCAGGTTTTACATCTGCTTCATGTATGAAACTTGGAAATAAGACTTAGATAACGCATAAATTTCATAACCTGTTCATGTTTCACGGCACCTAATAGTTATTGGTAATATTGTTTTAAATTTAAAGTCATTGTATCCGTTAGTCTTCACAATATTTCATTTTACTTTTTCGGTTATGGTCGTTCTATATATTACATTTTCTACTTTAGTTCTACTATTGAGGCTTCTTTGACAAAGGCAATTACTTACTTTATCTCATTATAACATATACTAAGAAACCTTATTTTTAGGTAGTAAAGAAGAGGAAGACCTAAATGAATGAATAAAACCAAAGTGATAAAAGCACAATCTTTTGTAAGTTATTTCATAACTAGATTTTCTCACGTTTGACAAAGTCCAGTTTTCCATAACCTCTCCTATTCATATTTCCTAGGACGAGGGACTGTTAAATAAAAAACACATCTCAGGATTATAGAATTTTATTCATTTTATTACATTCATACGGGGATTTCATCCACAACGTAAGTACATTATCATTTTACAATGTGCATTTCATATTAGACTCATTATGAAAAAGTCATTTGGTTTCACAGTCTCTTAATTCGTCAAGCTTTGGAACACTAAGATCGTTCATGTTTATAACAGATCTCTGCAAAAGTTTACAATGAAGAACATCTACACTTTCAAGAACAGGCTTCAAATCATCGTAGTATAAGTATCCCTCTACCATAGAACTACATGGATGTTGGATTCGATGTACCGCTGCGACTTTGTATTTGGGTAATTGTTTTTAGGTGGTTGGAGAACAAAATGTACAATTCTATCATCCACCGATGTAAACATGATAAAATCGCTTTTCTTAAGTAGAGAGTGGGAAGGTTTTTGATAGTACGACTCTGGCATTCCAGTTTATAAAGTATTCAATACGCTCCAGTCTTATTGTTTACGATCGAACCAATGTATGAAACTCTTACGTAATCGCAGTCATTCTATGATTTTTCTCCCCCGCAATACAAATATGATTTCTTGTATCTCGCTGTGATGAGAATAAATCCATGCCGCAGATGAGGATACAAGTATACGTAATCTATCAATGAGATCATTCGGATCATGCCAGCATTTATAGTCACATTTACGATTCGTATGTACTTCTCCTGTATGGTGCTACGAAGCCTCGTTGGAAGAGTCGAAATCTTGTTCTTCTATTTCAACATCATCTTGTTCTTCCTCTTCTTCTTCTTCTTCTTCCTTATCCTCTTCAGAAAATAATTTCGTAATGACTTGTAGATATTTGTGAGTATTATCTCTTCGAATGTTTTCGCTTTCGTCATAATTTACTTTGTGCGCGCTAGTTTTTTTCAAAATCTCCTTATACATGGCTAAGTCATAACGGTCATATAAATGTTTATTAGGATTACTTTTCGTCAATAGTTCATGTAACCCAGAACAAACGATATATCTCTTGTCACCAACATAGAGGTTATCATTTTTAATGGTAACGGGGAATTTACCAATGCTGAATACCTGCCTATCAGGATTCCATCTCATACCGTAAATATCATCATCATTATTTCTCGGTCTATGTTGAACGCGTTTCTGGACATAAGGCGCTGACACTTGACCGTAGACATTTTCTAACAGGTATTTATATTGCTTCTGCAGAGTTTGATCAGAGGAGTAAACAGATTCGCATTCCATCTCCGACTCTTCAGATTCACAATCACTGTTGTGTATGAACTCTTCCAGGGGGAGAGTTATCGGGTTTCTAATTTCATCAATTTCTTGTTTAGACTGAAGATTGGATTTTTTTATCGCTAAATATTTATTCCGTAAAGTTTTATCTTGTTCCACAATATCTATCGGTATATTTTTATCTTTTACTCGTGGGAGGAGTTTATGTACCATTATCAGATGCTTCCTCAGACCTGTAGTATTATGGTTTTTCATTTTTAATTCATCATTCTTATGCTTCAGCTTTTCACAAAGTTTGCACAGAGCATACGGGTGCTCAGCTCCATCAAATAACGCAAAAAAATTAACATATTTACTGTTTGATAGTTTCGATTGTGAGCATACAGCATCACTACTTTGATCAGAAGTGATCTCGTCACTCATTTCGGAACCTCACCTTCACAGCTTCAAGGATGAAAAGCAACTAACTCTATTTACCATAGATCCATTATTTATTGCTAAAAATCATAGTGTTCGAAAAAGGATATGCCTGAGGTTTTTAGACAGAGGATCGGGATGTTCTTGGTCTATTTCTTGGTCTTGGTCTTGGTCTTGTTTCTCGGTCTTGTTTCTCGGTCTTGTTTCTCGGTCTTGTTTCTCGGTCTTGTTTCTCGGTCTTGTTTCTCGGTCTTGTTTCTCGGTCTTGTTTCTCGGTCTTGTTTCTCGGTCTTGTTTCTCGGTCTTGTTTCTCGGTCATGTTTCTCTGTCTTGTTTCTCGGTCTTGTTTCTCGGTCTTGTTTCTCGGTCTTGTTTCTCGGTCTTGTTTCTCGGTCTTGTTTCTCGGTCTTGTTTCTCGGTCTTGTTTCTCGGTCTTGTTTCTCGGTCTTGTTTCTCGGTCTTGTTTCTCGGTCTTGTTTCTCGGTCTTGTTTCTCGGTCTTGTTTCTCGGTCTTGTTTCTCGGTCTTGTTTCTCGGTCTTGTTTCTCGGTCTTGTCTCTCGGTCTTGTTTCTCGGTCTCGGTCTCGGTCTCGGTCTCGGTCTCGGTCTCGGTCTCGGTCTCGGTCTCGGTCTCGGTCTCGGTCTCGGTCTCGGTCTCGGTCTCGGTCTCGGTCTCGGTCTCGGTCTCGGTCTTGGTCTCGGTCTTGGTCTTGGTCTTGGTCTTGGTCTTGTTTCTCGGTCTTGGTCTTGGTCTTGTTTCTCGGTCTCGGTCTCGGTCTCGGTCTCGGTCTCGGTCTCGGTCTCGGTCTCGGTCTCGGTCTCGGTCTCGGTCTCGGTCTCGGTCTCGGTCTCGGTCTCGGTCTCGGTCTCGGTCTCGGTCTCGGTCTTGGTCTTGGTCTTGGTCTTGGTCTTGGTCTTGGTCTTGTTTCTCGGTCTTGGTCTTGGTCTTGGTCTTGTTTCTCGGTCTTGGTCTTGGTCTTCTAGGAGTGGAATTGTATATTTACTATACATCAACTCTCAGGCATATCCTTTTTCGAACACTATGATTTTTAGCAATAAATAATGGATCTATGGTAAATAGAGTTAGTTGCTTTTCATCCTTGAAGCTGTGAAGGTGAGGTTCCGAAATGAGTGACGAGATCACTTCTGATCAAAGTAGTGATGCTGTATGCTCACAATCGAAACTATCAAACAGTAAATATGTTAATTTTTTGCGTTATTTGATGGAGCTGAGCACCCGTATGCTCTGTGCAAACTTTGTGAAAAGCTGAAGCATAAGAATGATGAATTAAAAATGAAAAACCATAATACTACAGGTCTGAGGAAGCATCTGATAATGGTACATAAACTCCTCCCACGAGTAAAAGATAAAAATATACCGATAGATATTGTGGAACAAGATAAAACTTTACGGAATAAATATTTAGCGATAAAAAAATCCAATCTTCAGTCTAAACAAGAAATTGATGAAATTAGAAACCCGATAACTCTCCCCCTGGAAGAGTTCATACACAACAGTGATTGTGAATCTGAAGAGTCGGAGATGGAATGCGAATCTGTTTACTCCTCTGATCAAACTCTGCAGAAGCAATATAAATACCTGTTAGAAAATGTCTACGGTCAAGTGTCAGCGCCTTATGTCCAGAAACGCGTTCAACATAGACCGAGAAATAATGATGATGATATTTACGGTATGAGATGGAATCCTGATAGGCAGGTATTCAGCATTGGTAAATTCCCCGTTACCATTAAAAATGATAACCTCTATGTTGGTGACAAGAGATATATCGTTTGTTCTGGGTTACATGAACTATTGACGAAAAGTAATCCTAATAAACATTTATATGACCGTTATGACTTAGCCATGTATAAGGAGATTTTGAAAAAAACTAGCGCGCACAAAGTAAATTATGACGAAAGCGAAAACATTCGAAGAGATAATACTCACAAATATCTACAAGTCATTACGAAATTATTTTCTGAAGAGGATAAGGAAGAAGAAGAAGAAGAAGAAGAAGAGGAAGAACAAGATGATGTTGAAATAGAAGAACAAGATTTCGACTCTTCCAACGAGGCTTCGTCGCACCATACAGGAGAAGTACATACGAATCGTAAATGTGACTATAAATGCTGGCATGATCCGAATGATCTCATTGATAGATTACGTATACTTGTATCCTCATCTGCGGCATGGATTTATTCTCATCACAGCGAGATACAAGAAATCATATTTGTATTGCGGGGGAGAAAAATCATAAAATGACTGCGATTACGTAAGAGTTTCATACATTGGTTCGATCGTAAACAATAAGACTGGAGCGTATTGAATACTTTATAAACTGGAATGCCAGAGTCGTACTATCAAAAACCTTCCCACTCTCTACTTACGAAAAGCGATTTTATCATGTTTACATCGGTGGATGATAGAATTGTACATTTTGTTCTCCAACCACCTAAAAACAATTACCCAAATACAAAGTCGCAGCGGTACATCGAATCCAACATCCATGTAGTTCTATGGTAGAGGGATACTTATACTACGATGATTTGAAGCCTGTTCTTGAAAGTGTAGATGTTCTTCATTGTAAACTTTTGCAGAGATCTGTTATAAACATGAACGATCTTAGTGTTCCAAAGCTTGACGAATTAAGAGACTGTGAAACCAAATGACTTTTTCATAATGAGTCTAATATGAAATGCACATTGTAAAATGATAATGTACTTACGTTGTGGATGAAATCCCCGTATGAATGTAATAAAATGAATAAAATTCTATAATCCTGAGATGTGTTTTTTATTTAACAGTCCCTCGTCCTAGGAAATATGAATAGGAGAGGTTATGGAAAACTGGACTTTGTCAAACGTGAGAAAATCGAGTTATGAAATAACTTACAAAAGATTGTGCTTTTATCACTTTGGTTTTATTCATTCATTTAGGTCTTCCTCTTCTTTACTACCTAAAAATAAGGTTTCTTAGTATATGTTATAATGAGATAAAGTAAGTAATTGCCTTTGTCAAAGAAGCCTCAATAGTAGAACTAAAGTAGAAAATGTAATATATAGAACGACCATAACCGAAAAAGTAAAATGAAATATTGTGAAGACTAACGGATACAATGACTTTAAATTTAAAACAATATTACCAATAACTATTAGGTGCCGTGAAACATGAACAGGTTATGAAATTTATGCGTTATCTAAGTCTTATTTCCAAGTTTCATACATGAAGCAGATGTAAAACCTGAACCTCAACATTGTATTGATAACATAGCTATGGTAACTTATATCTAATTGAATATTATAATCAGGACGTTAGGGAAAAAGCATGCAAAATATAAATGCTTATTATGAAAATTATACGCGATATCTTTTTTCCTTAATGAAGGTGTACGGTATAGAGACTTGGATCCTGATATACTTTGCTGACTAATCATTACCTTCTCACGTGTACGTTTTGCGTTGTGAAACTTACTCTCTATATGCTAGAAGATGTATGTTATTTTCTTGACTCTGATATTTGCATAATCATTTGATACATAAAATATAATGTGCATATTACCAGAAGCTAAGAAAAATATTTCACATATGATGTCACAAATTAGCTAAAATTCAATGATTATAATTAATTAAATAGATTTTTAACTTTTTTGATATTTGATGACTTGAAAAATAAATAATCATCTTGATGGAAGGTTATGTAATGAGGGAAATGGATTTGGAATATAATTTAAGGATGAGACTGAACTTTTGCATACATTATGAGATGAAAAAATTCTGTTGAAGTTGTAACGAAAAAGATTTCTTTATAATACATATTTTACTTCTTACTCTACTGATGTTAAGCTTTTGAATAAATAAATAAATAAATAAATAAATAAAGCATGTGATATAATATAGGAAAAGCGGAAAGTGAAGAGTACCTCACTTGGATGTAAATTTTGTGATAACAATCAAGAAATGAAGGAAAATAGTAGTAATAAGTTAAGATAATAATTTATACATGTTGAAAATTAGATAAAACTCTATGACATTAATACATTAACGAGTATGCCTCGGAAGACATAGAATATTGATTTAGTGGTGGAAATGTGTAAAGAGTAATACTTTTGAAACAAAAAGGAAGTATGAAGAAATAATATCAGGATAGAAATATAGCTCTGGTTTCAATTACTTGTGGCTGACACAGATTTTGTTCTGACTAGATATTTATTTGTATTACTACAAAATTTTAAACAAGACCCAATATATATTAGTGGATGATGTACAGTTCACTGGCTGCAGTGGCCATCGTTGAAGAAGGCTTCCATCATCTGAAAAAAAATATAAACACTATAAGCAATATGTTATGATATTAAGGACCGTTATTACCACCTCCAGTAAAATAATTATGGCTACTTTTACGGTTACTTTATTGATAGTTCGATTTTGTAATATTTGGTTAGGCGATAACTGTTGGAAAAAATCTCTTAACTGAGAGTAATCTTTGCTATAGGAAAATGCACATGTAAACTTCTAACGAAGGATTTTTCGAGGTTATACTTCTCGCGAACTGAATTAAAGTGTAGATGTAAAATTAGTTAGCTTCTTCCATAATGATAATGGTGATGAAGAACAATGTCAATATAAGTAAAAAGATAAAAAATGTAATGAAAACTAGATCGAACTATTATGAAAGTTTGAACAGTTACTTAATTTACTGTTTACTTCCTCTAAACGTACATCAGATTATATTTGGGTTTTTTATCCTTCGGGGGGTGAGGTTAGAAACGTTGTAACTTTCTTTTCATTTTTACAAACACTTTACTTGAGGAGGATTTCATTCTTCGTTATTCTTTAGAAAATAGTTTAACTTTCAGATTTTAACAGGAATTGAATAATAAGCGTAATATATAAAATATATAAGCCTATATATAATGTATTTTAATAAGTTATGTTAAGAGCTAATAACGTCATTTGAAAACATCTCGTACTATAAACTTATCCAAACATTTACTCCTACTTAACTGGACATAGTAAGAACGGGCTTTACAATAAATGTATTGAGTAATGATATTAGTACTTACAGCTTTTTGGAACCTCTCGAACAGAGGACAGCTCTGGCTGCAACGCCACGACCATGTGCTGAAGAAGCCATCTTTGGTGGTTCGACAGCGGTGAAAATGTTGTTGTCCATCGCAGACCTCATCGTGGTGGGCCTGAATGTGTGTCACATCATCCCCTGCACTCTCAAAATGAGTGTTCCCACATGGTAGAAGTACAGATGTCTCGGGGCTGTGGTCCACGCTGTAGATTCTTACCGAAACCACACCAAACTCTAAATCAGCGGTGTGATGTCCCTCTACGTTGTACAACTTAATGTTAAAGAACTCTGGAGGGTTAGGCTGCGTTGGTAGTGTTGGTGGTTCCTCATCGGGTATGATAAACACCTGATCTGGGATCTCGTACAAGTGATGGTTGTTATGGATAGGTGCCATGGCGAAGTTTTATAGAATAAGAATATTCACAATCGTTACATATACAAGTATGATTAAGACTATCGATGCGTGTTCTTGGATTATATAATGATGCTTTGAAATAGGCTCGCAACAGGACAAATATATTTTACACCAATGGAATGATTGGAGTTTTAAAAAAATGCTGACGATAGAAAAAGTTTTAGCCTCACGACTTGGTAAATATACGTTAAAGCTTAAATCAACAGTAATTAGATATTTCGCGTTTCCTGCTTGTGAAAATACCTGTTCATGATTTCCCACATTAAATCGATGACGTATATGAAATATAATCATTTCTGGTGAAATTAGCAGATATCCGATATTTAATTCTGGTACGGAAATAGAATATTAATTTTCATACAATAAATGCTGAAAAATGTGTTATGTTATACTCTGTATGAAACTACATTAATAATAATATAAGGTTCCATCAGAGATGAAACACTGGGAGAAATATACGATAAAGCTTAAATCAGCAGTTATTTGATATTTATTTCTTATCAGCGCTTTTCTGAAACACTATATTCATTTTCCTGCAATGTGAAAAAAGCTGAATATGCCTTTACTGACTTTGAATCGAACTCAGAACCACTCAGCGATGGAATATTACAATATAAGCTTTTAATATACCGCAATAAAAATACTGTTGACTAATAATACATAAGACATGTGCTATGATTAGGATTTAATATTTAAAAGTACTGGCCTGCGACTTTATAATTTGTTAGAGTTGGGATTTAAAAGGAAGTCTCAATGAATGACGTTGTAAGATAGCGATAAGCGTACAGCGTTATATTACCGCTGCATAGTAAGAGAGATAACATGCATGGAGGGCGAGATGATAAAACTGCTACCTAAGCAAAATCTCTGCACGCATATGATTAAACATTCACTGGCTTTCTGTATCGACATTATAAAAACCTGTAATTATTGACTTAATATTATTCCAACATTATACTGAGGGATTTGAAGCTAATTCAACACGTAAGATTATGCACCGATCATGATAGGAAAATTTACGATATAATATTTTTTTCACCGAGTGGTAAGCCAGAGGCTGAGTTAACCCTTGGGCTAGGATTATAATCTTACAAATAAAATATAGTTTTAAGACGAAAGCTACCATATTTATTTAAAAATTTACGAAGGAATAAAATAATGCTAACTATACACTTTCGATGGATTCTGATAATAAATAAGGAGGTTTAGATTTTTGACATTCGGAACGCGGGGTACCGACCGCCTTTACTCTAGGTTGAGTCACTAGATTTTAGAAAAAGAATCATCTTACAGAAAACTGATAACGTTGCATTTACGCTTCGTGATCTATATGCTTCCATGCTAAAAAGACATAAAGTTGAACTCTGCTGTGACGTCATAAAAACATTCCACCTTCCCCTCTTATTCCACTTGTGACGTCAGCTTCTCCTGCGGCTCCTGCAATGACGTCATCGGCTCCTGCGGCTCCTGCAATGACGTCATCGGCTCCTGCGGCTCCTGCAATGACGTAATCAATCCTGCGGCTCCTGCAATGACGTCATCTATCCTTTGCTCCTCCTCTGATGACGTATGCGATGCTGCCATATTGTAAAATATTCCACCTTCCCCTCTCATTCCACTTGTGACGTCATAAAAACATTCCACCTTCCCCTCTTATTCCACTTGTGACGTAAGCGATGCCGCCATATTGTAAAACAATACCAATATACAAATTTCAAATTTCCCACCATCCGCCATTTGCAATTGTAATATTCAATTTCCACCTTTTGCAATTTTCAAATCAACCGCCATCAAGTATTAAATCTCCCACCTTACGCCATTTGAAATAGGAACCGGAAACGTAGCCATTTACCAAATTTTGAATTTCGCGCCGGAAACGTAACCAATTACATTATAAATTCTCAAATTTTGAATTTCGCGCTTGATCCGCCATTTGAAATAGGAACGGGAAGTGCCGCCATTTGCAATAGGAACCGGAACCGACGCCATTTTGAATCACGTGGTTATAGCCACGCCCACTTGTGACGTCATACAATCCGCCACTGACGTCATAGCCACGCCCACTTGTGACGTCATA
The DNA here is from genome assembly GCA_964059195.1 of Ectobius pallidus. Taxonomy (NCBI): domain Eukaryota; kingdom Metazoa; phylum Arthropoda; class Insecta; order Blattodea; family Ectobiidae; genus Ectobius; species Ectobius pallidus. The sequence goes on from CAXKWD010000006.1 coordinate 2,748,556, forward strand.
GACCACGCCCACCTTCCCCTCCGGCTCCTGCGGCTCCTGTCACGTGACCCGTTTCCCCCTCCACTCCGGCGCCTCCCTCCCCTCCGGCTCCTGCGGCTCCTGCAATGACGTCAGTCACAAAACCATACTACTGTCTTTGTACATGCTAAAGCTTCTTTCGATATCCACAGAAACCAGTGGGGCAAACTTTGTATTCACTCGGAATGGCAACTCTACACATGTGGCAAATTCCTCAACATCCGGATTTTTCTGAAGACTAGACTCAAGTTTGTCTTCAGCAAAGCCCTCTAACTGGTCCCTCACTGAAGTGAAAATATCACATTGTTTTTCCTTTTCGAGACCTTGTTCTTCCAATTGTTTGATAGCTGCAGTCAAGTACTTGTAACCATGGACACAAAATAGTTCTGTCTCCAAATTCTGTATTTTTTCCGGTAGCAGAAATTGTTGGGCCTTGGAAATCGCACCTGCGTCTGCTGGATCCAATGAAAGCACAAAATCCTTAATCTTGTCAAAATTCTCTCACAACATAACAGCACACTGAATCCATGATCCCCAGCGAGTAATGACCGGGAATTTTGGAAGGGGGAGGCCAGTGATTTCCTTGTAGGCAACAACACGACTCGGAGCTTTCTGTAGAATCTTCTTCAGGGCAGAGATGTATTCATTTGCAATATATTCATTCCTTATGGATTCACAAACCCTGTGAAGGGCATGGACTAGGCATGTCACATGCTTTAACTTAGGGAACAAAGGTTTCAATTGGTTTATTGCTGAAACCATGTATGGAGCCTGGTCTGTAACCACCAGAAGAAGTTTTTCAAATGCGATACCACTTGGCCACAGGTTTTGACAGAAGTCCATGAATGATTGCATTACTGTACTGGCGTTGGCTTTCTCCAGTTCGTACATTTTAAACAACATGGGCTTAACGTTCTCCCCTGATAGGGGAAAAACTAAAATGTTCAAAACATATCGTTCCATTGAGTCTGTAGTTTCATCCAATATGATTCCCACATCACAATCAGTCACTTTCTCCTTGATGGTTTTTATGGTTTCTTGGTAAACAGGCTCTATGTAGTTTCTTCTTATAGTACTCTCATCAAGCACTGACATCTTTGTGTATTTTTCAAGGAATCCTTTGAAAGTCGGATGGTTTACCTTATTGAGTGGAATTCCCGCTTGTGTAAGAGCAGCACATAAATCAATGTTGAATTTCTTCAAATTTTGAGTTTTCGATGAACACTGTTCAATCGCATTCCGTAATAAAGGTTGTCGCGATTTATTTGCTTGAAGTGTCCTGTTCTTTTGATGCTTAGAAGTGGAAATGTGTTGTTTGATGCGGTCTCGCTGGTGTTTTTCATCTAACAAAATTCCTGAATCGCAAATTCTACACCGTATTACAGTTCCATCTGTTTCTACGGAATCTTGTTTGAATTCCTGAGACAGAGAAAATAACCGGGCTCTGGACACCTTAGGCATGGCAAAAATACACTCATTTAATCACAGATTTGCACTCACGATCAACAGACTACCGACTGTGAAGTCAAGAAGATGGAAGTGAGAGAAAGGGGATTTGCGTATACACAATATTTTTTTAATAATAAATTATAATTTGGTGGAATGAAATACGCATTTCCATTGTAGCAAGCTATTTGTTTCGGCAAAGTGAAAGAGGATTTGCGCGCACACACAATATTATTGTTGATGAAATTAAATATGCATTTCCATTGTAGGGAGCTATTTGTTTCGGCAAAGTGAGAGAAAGAGGGTTTTCACGCACACACGTATCATTTTCTGTTGTTGCAGGTGTGCTTTCAGTCCCGCTTTTACTGGAAGTAAAATGGAATGAAACTCACAAGTCATTCATAATGCATTATAATGATAAAATGCACTCTAGAAGAATATTGATAAGCTACAGTATATGAAAAAGGGGAAGAAAGGGGATTATGGGCACTGTTGAGAAAAAAGGGGTAAAGGGTACCAAAAAAGGGAAAAAAGGTGCTACAAAAATGTCTCCATTCTCGAATATAGATAAAATCTCACACTGTGGTATCTTTCCGAAGAGCTTTAATTTACCCTACGAGAAAAGGTGCGCACCTAAAAATCCTAACCCTACTCATAACTCTCGAATGAAAAGGAAAATAAAAAACGCCTGCTTCGAGGTGCATTCGGACATCCTTCAGTCCATCTAAGTTAAACATTTCAGATCTCTGCGTGCAGTAGATTTGGCTGACTATCGAACAAAAGTACAAAAGTAGATAAACATTTCCTCTTGTTATACAAAATATCTCATTTAACTGGCAATACAACCCGAGGTGAGCTTGGCCTCTCGAACAACAGCTTTTCTGGGAAACAGACCTCCAGGGTTCTCATATCTGCCTCCACCTTTCCTTGGTCTGCCAAGGAATTGTCTTCCCTCCCTACTCTGTGCGACGTCTTTGTTGTTATATGTTCCATGCTTAACCATCATAACTAAGGTAGGTGCTCCAGTTAAGGCCTTGCTCCTGATAAGGCCACTAATACTTTAACGTAAAAGTATCACACCTGCTTGAAGCTCGTCCTTCGAAGGTCAACTGACCAGAATTTCAGTGTTCCCTCTCCATTCCTCGAGGAAAGACAGAAACTTTTGTGAAATACGCGCTTCAGAAATAAAAACAAGATAAGAAATAAAATACATCTAACTATTTAAGTAGATTCATATCAGCATAAAATTATACGTGGATATATAGCTTACATTGTGATCTTTTAAAGCATATCTTTGTCGTATCTGCATTAACATACCAAGTTTAATAACCGAGATTGCAAATAAAAATATATAGTGCACCTGTTAAGGCCACATACGATGCGATGCGATGAGGAACGCTATTTCTTGGTCATAATGTTCAAGTTCTGTTTGTGAATATCTACTTAATTTATAACATTTAAACAATAATGTTCTCACTTTTCATACCGACCTGGGTTTGACCGTGAAAACATACATAATTTGCTTAATTGTTTATAATAAATTAATTAATCCATTAATTAATTAGCTTTTTATTATTTTTACACTACTTAACACATGTTGATGTGCCTATACGTTCAATTTATTTCAGATGGATAAAAAAGTGAGGCAAAGAGTACAGAGCTGGTCAGAAGATTATAGTGTACCCAAGTGGCCTTATCATGACTACAAGCTCCTCATAAGGCCACTGTCACTTGATTTCATTATATATTTTTTGCTATCAACGTTATTAAGTAATATCATTGTTTCTTGCCCAAAACAACTTATTATAGCCTAGTCATCTGTTGATAGCTGAGTGTGGAAATTATAAATACTTTGTTTTTAATTTTGAAAATTAACGTGGCCTTAACTGGACCACCTACCTTATTATATTACGATGCATCTCTAGATCCGAGGGTCTGGGTTCGATCCTTGGTACCTCCTGGGATTTTTCTGAGGCAGGGAGGTCTGGAACGGGGTGCACTGTGCCTCGTGATACAAACTGAGAAGCTATTTGATTGAGAAGTAGCGGCTCCGGTTCAGTAGACCATCAGAGTCTAGTGAGAGTCGACATGCTGACCAAATGTCCATGATAGAAGTATCGGCACGCTCTGTGGCCTAGATGAATCCATTACGGAAATCTTGGGTGCATTATGTTAGGGGTCGCCAGTCAATGTTCATCAAGGAGGCAGTGAAACAAATGAAATTACACTATATGGCCAGCCAGAACTTAAAATATATAAATATGTCATTGTACAGGGGTGCCCACAGGGGGGGGGGGGGGTTAAGACGCAGACTGCGTCATTGAAATTTCTGGGGGGGGGGCAAAATATTATCATTTATAAATTTTCTGGGGGGGGTTGAAAATTGTTGCAAAATTAGAGTTTTATATGTTAAAAATAAAAAAGTCAAGTTCTATAACTTCAAAAGGTCTCTTCTAATTCTTTATAAAGATAAAGATGAAGAATTTTGACAGCCATGGGCGCCCATACCCGGGGGCGGGGCGCAAGGAAAAAATGTATATTAATAATTATTATAGTCAGGTGTTTTTCTTTTAAGACAATTATTTTGAATTGCAGAAGTTTTACCAAATCGACAACATGGAAGCAGAATCCACCGTGGATTAGGAAAGGGGGATTCAGCGGGTTTGGACCCCCAAAAGTAAAAAACCTAAAATTCTATATTTGTATTTTTAAAAAAATATTTATTTAATTATTATAAATATGTCATTGTACCGTTATATATACACACACACGGTTTTCTCTTACCTATGTATATGATTACTATTTTCTTGCCTATGATTCTGTAGAAATATTTTTGGTCATAGTTTCTCTACCATAAGAATATATTTAGTACAGAAAATAATAGCACGTAACCCCATTATCACAGGGGTGACTGTCTAATAACCCCGTTCTACTTAACTGAAATATGTATAGTCGTATTCTCATTGTTCGAAGAGGAATACTACAGGGTTAAGACGATATCCTGTGAGTAGGGTGAGTTTTTACACTAGTTTTGATAATCTTTTCCCTTCAAGTTCTTATGCTAAATTAAATTGTCACCTGTGAGTAGTGCTAATTTTATTTAGAAACAAGGACTCCGCCCTCAAGTGCCGTATTTGTGCCTTTTGAATAACGTAGGCTCGACTTATCCCCTATTACCCTAAGGAATGCGTTTCTAGTGCAATGTATTTTGTTTGGTTGGCTATGTTGTTTAGTTCATTGCTGCCTAGATCATAGAGATGGGAACCTGTTACTTTTTTTGGAACAGTTACGTTACTGTTACAGTTACACGAAAGTAACTGTTATTTATAACCGTTACCTGTTACTTTTTTTTATATTACGTAGTTAATCTCCAGATCACTTCCCACTTGTAGGGGAATGCCCTTTTATCTCCCCCCCCCCGGTTGGGGCCGTAGCCAAGGCTGGGGCTCTAGGTAGGGACCCTCGAAATAAAATAACAGTTGTAAAATTAAGCTTTCAATTAGGGATGAGCATCGATAGTTAAAATATCGAGGTTAAAATCGGAGATAACCATCGATATGATGATAATATCGACCTGAAAACATCGATATGACGATAATATCGACCTGAAATCATCGATGTATTTAGACAAAAAAAAAAAAAAAAAAAGATGTGTAATTTTGGTCCACCTCTCTACTTTAAGTGATATTTTTATCTTAAAAGCACGGAAAACGACCAAATTTGATGTTATATTATCCTTTAAAACCTATAGATTCCATTTATAAGCACCATATATTTGTTCAAAGGTCCTAAATATAAGTAAAAACGTGAAGAAGTAGGGACAAAATTAACCTAAAATGGCGCTGGGAACTGCTGTCAAAACACGAATCTCCATGCGCTGGCCGATGTTCTGTTTTCATGCAATCGGTCACGTGCTGATAATCCAATACTGGAAACCTAACGGTAAAAACCCGGTCTCAATGGCTCAGTCGGTATCGAGGCCGAGGTACCGATAGTACTTCGCCCCTGGACCCTCTAAGTAGTATGGTTTTGTGACTGACGTCATTGCAGGAGCCGCAGGAGCCGGAGGGGAGGGAGGCGCCGGAGTGGAGGGGGAAACGGGTCACGTGACAGGAGCCGCAGGAGCCGGAGGGGAAGGTGGGCGTGGTCTATGACGTCACAAGTGGGCGTGGCTATGACGTCAGTGGCGGATTGTATGACGTCACAAGTGGGCGTGGCTATAACCACGTGATTCAAAATGGCGTCGGTTCCGGTTCCTATTGCAAATGGCGGCACTTCCCGTTCCTATTTCAAATGGCGGATCAAGCGCGAAATTCAAAATTTGAGAATTTATAATGTAATTGGTTACGTTTCCGGCGCGAAATTCAAAATTTGGTAATTTATAATGAAAATGGCTACGTTTCCGGTTCCTATTTCAAATGGCGTAAGGTGGGAGATTTAATACTTGATGGCGGTTGATTTGAAAATTGCAAAAGGTGGAAATTGAATATTACAATTGCAAATGGCGGATGGTGGGAAATTTGAAATTTGTATATTGGTATTGTTTTACAATATGGCGGCATCGCTTACGTCACAAGTGGAATAAAAGGGGAAGGTGGAATGTTTTTATGACGTCACAAGTGGAATGGGAGGGGAAGGTGGAATATTTTACAATATGGCAGCATCGCATACGTCATCAGAGGAGGAGCAAAGGATAGATGACGTCATTGCAGGAGCCGCAGGATTGATTACGTCATTGCAGGAGCCGCAGGAGCCGATGACGTCATTGCAGGAGCCGCAGGAGCCGATGACGTCATTGCAGGAGCCGCAGGAGAAGCTGACGTCACAAGTGGAATAAGAGGGGAAGATGGAATGTTTTTATGACGTCACAGCAGATTTCAACTTTATGTCTTTTTAGCATGGAAGCATATAGATCACGAAGCGTAAATGCAACGTTATCAGTTTTCTGTAAGATGATTCTTTTTCTAAAATCTAGTGACTCAACCTAGAGTAAAGGCGGTCGGTACCCCGCGTTCCGAATGTCAAAAAATCTAAACCTCCTTATTTATTATCAGAATCCATCGAAAGTGTATAGTTAGCATTATTTTATTCCTTCGTAAATTTTTAAATAAATATGGTAGCTTTCGTCTTAAAACTATATTTTATTTGTAAGATTATAATCCTAGCCCAAGGGTTAACTCAGCCTCTGGCTTACCACTCGGTGTATAAAATATTATATCGTAAATTTTCCTATCATGATCGGTGCATAATCTTACGTGTTGAATTAGCTTCAAATCCCTCAGTATAATGTTGGAATAATATTAAGTCAATAATTACAGGTTTTTATAATGTCGATACAGAAAGCCAGTGAATGTTTAATCATATGCGTGCAGAGATTTTGCTTAGGTAGCAGTTTTATCATCTCGCCCTCCATGCATGTTATCTCTCTTACTATGCAGCGGTAATATAACGCTGTACGCTTATCGCTATCTTACAACGTCATTCATTGAGACTTCCTTTTAAATCCCAACTCTAACAAATTATAAAGTCGCAGGCCAGTACTTTTAAATATTAAATCCTAATCATAGCACATGTCTTATGTATTATTAGTCAACAGTATTTTTATTGCGGTATATTAAAAACTTATATTGTAATATTCCATCGCTGAGTGGTTCTGAGTTCGATTCAAAGTCAGTAAAGGCATATTCAGCTTTTTTCACATTGCAGGAAAATGAATATACTGTTTCAGAAAAGCGCTGATAAGAAATAAATATCAAATAACTGCTGATTTAAGCTTTATCGTATATTTCTCCCAGTGTTTCATCTCTGATGGAACCTTATATTATTATTAATGTAGTTTCATACAGAGTATAACATAACACATTTTTCAGCATTTATTGTATGAAAATTAATATTCTATTTCCGTACCAGAATTAAATATCGGATATCTGCTAATTTCACCAGAAATGATTATATTTCATATACGTCATCGATTTAATGTGGGAAATCATGAACAGGTATTTTCACAAGCAGGAAACGCGAAATATCTAATTACTGTTGATTTAAGCTTTAACGTATATTTACCAAGTCGTGAGGCTAAAACTTTTTCTATCGTCAGCATTTTTTTAAAACTCCAATCATTCCATTGGTGTAAAATATATTTGTCCTGTTGCGAGCCTATTTCAAAGCATCATTATATAATCCAAGAACACGCATCGATAGTCTTAATCATACTTGTATATGTAACGATTGTGAATATTCTCATTCTATAAAACTTCGCCATGGCACCTATCCATAACAACCATCACTTGTACGAGATCCCAGATCAGGTGTTTATCATACCCGATGAGGAACCACCAACACTACCAACGCAGCCTAACCCTCCAGAGTTCTTTAACATTAAGTTGTACAACGTAGAGGGACATCACACGGCTGATTTAGAGTTTGGTGTGGTTTCGGTAAGAATCTACAGCGTGGACCACAGCCCCGAGACATCTGTACTTCTACCATGTGGGAACACTCATTTTGAGAGTGCAGGGGATGATGTGACACACATTCAGGCCCACCACGATGAGGTCTGCGATGGACAACAACATTTTCACCGCTGTCGAACCACCAAAGATGGCTTCTTCAGCACATGGTCGTGGCGTTGCAGCCAGAGCTGTCCTCTGTTCGAGAGGTTCCAAAAAGCTGTAAGTACTAATATCATTACTCAATACATTTATTGTAAAGCCCGTTCTTACTATGTCCAGTTAAGTAGGAGTAAATGTTTGGATAAGTTTATAGTACGAGATGTTTTCAAATGACGTTATTAGCTCTTAACATAACTTATTAAAATACATTATATATAGGCTTATATATTTTATATATTACGCTTATTATTCAATTCCTGTTAAAATCTAAAAGTTAAACTATTTTCTAAAGAATAACGAAGAATGAAATCCTCCTCAAGTAAAGTGTTTGTAAAAATGAAAAGAAAGTTACAACGTTTCTAACCTCACCCCCCGAAGGATAAAAAACCCAAATATAATCTGATGTACGTTTAGAGGAAGTAAACAGTAAATTAAGTAACTGTTCAAACTTTCATAATAGTTCGATCTAGTTTTCATTACATTTTTTATCTTTTTACTTATATTGACATTGTTCTTCATCACCATTATCATTATGGAAGAAGCTAACTAATTTTACATCTACACTTTAATTCAGTTCGCGAGAAGTATAACCTCGAAAAATCCTTCGTTAGAAGTTTACATGTGCATTTTCCTATAGTAAAGATTACTCTCAGTTAAGAGATTTTTTCCAACAGTTATCGCCTAACCAAATATTACAAAATCGAACTATCAATAAAGTAACAGTAAAAGTAGCCATAATTATTTTACTGGAGGTGGTAATAACGGTCCTTAATATCATAACATATTGCTTAGAGTGTTTATATTTTTTTTTTCAGATGACGGAAGCCTTCTTCAACGATGGCCACTGCAGCCAGTGAACTGTACATCATCCACTAATATATATTGGGTCTTGTTTAAAATTTTGTAGTAATACAAATAAATATCTAGTCAGAACAAAATCTGTGTCAGCCACAAGTAATTGAAACCAGAGCTATATTTCTATCCTGATATTATTTCTTCATACTTCCTTTTTGTTTCAAAAGTATTACTCTTTACACATTTCCACCACTAAATCAATATTCTATGTCTTCCGAGGCATACTCGTTAATGTATTAATGTCATAGAGTTTTATCTAATTTTCAACATGTATAAATTATTATCTTAACTTATTACTACTATTTTCCTTCATTTCTTGATTGTTATCACAAAATTTACATCCAAGTGAGGTACTCTTCACTTTCCGCTTTTCCTATATTATATCACATGCTTTATTTATTTATTTATTTATTTATTTATTTATTCAAAATCTTAACATCAGTAGAGTAAGAAGTAAAATATGTATTATAAAGAAATCTTTTTCGTTACAACTTCAACAGAATTTTTTCATCTCATAATGTATGCAAAAGTTCAGTCTCATCCTTAAATTATATTCCAAATCCATTTCCCTCATTACATAACCTTCCATCAAGATGATTATTTATTTTTCAAGTCATCAAATATCAAAAAAGTTAAAAAATCTATTTAATTAATTATAATCATTGAATTTTAGCTAATTTGTGACATCATATGTGAAATATTTTTCTTAGCTTCTGGTAATATGCACATTATATTTTATGTATCAAATGATTATGCAAATATCAGAGTCAAGAAAATAACATACATCTTCTAGCATATAGAGAGTAAGTTTCACAACGCAAAACGTACACGTGAGAAGGTAATGATTAGTCAGCAAAGTATATCAGGATCCAAGTCTCTATACCGTACACCTTCATTAAGGAAAAAAGATATCGCGTATAATTTTCATAATAAGCATTTATATTTTGCATGCTTTTTCCCTAACGTCCTGATTATAATATTCAATTAGATATAAGTTACCATAGCTATGTTATCAATACAATGTTGAGGTTCAGGTTTTACATCTGCTTCATGTATGAAACTTGGAAATAAGACTTAGATAACGCATAAATTTCATAACCTGTTCATGTTTCACGGCACCTAATAGTTATCGGTAATATTGTTTTAAATTTAAAGTCATTGTATCCGTTAGTCTTCACAATATTTCATTTTACTTTTTCGGTTATGGTCGTTCTATATATTACATTTTCTACTTTAGTTCTACTATTGAGGCTTCTTTGACAAAGGCAATTACTTACTTTATCTCATTATAACATATACTAAGAAACCTTATTTTTAGGTAGTAAAGAAGAGGAAGACCTAAATGAATGAATAAAACCAAAGTGATAAAAGCACAATCTTTTGTAAGTTATTTCATAACTAGATTTTCTCACGTTTGACAAAGTCCAGTTTTCCATAACCTCTCCTATTCATATTTCCTAGGACGAGGGACTGTTAAATAAAAAACACATCTCAGGATTATAGAATTTTATTCATTTTATTACATTCATACGGGGATTTCATCCACAACGTAAGTACATTATCATTTTACAATGTGCATTTCATATTAGACTCATTATGAAAAAGTCATTTGGTTTCACAGTCTCTTAATTCGTCAAGCTTTGGAACACTAAGATCGTTCATGTTTATAACAGATCTCTGCAAAAGTTTACAATGAAGAACATCTACACTTTCAAGAACAGGCTTCAAATCATCGTAGTATAAGTATCCCTCTACCATAGAACTACATGGATGTTGGATTCGATGTACCGCTGCGACTTTGTATTTGGGTAATTGTTTTTAGGTGGTTGGAGAACAAAATGTACAATTCTATCATCCACCGATGTAAACATGATAAAATCGCTTTTCTTAAGTAGAGAGTGGGAAGGTTTTTGATAGTACGACTCTGGCATTCCAGTTTATAAAGTATTCAATACGCTCCAGTCTTATTGTTTACGATCGAACCAATGTATGAAACTCTTACGTAATCGCAGTCATTCTATGATTTTTCTCCCCCGCAATACAAATATGATTTCTTGTATCTCGCTGTGATGATAATAAATCCATGGCGCAGATGAGGATACAAGTATACGTAATCTATCAATGAGATCATTCGGATCATGCCAGCATTTATAGTCACATTTACGATTCGTATGTACTTCTCCTGTATGGTGCGACGAAGCCTCGTTGGAAGAGTCGAAATCTTGTTCTTCTATTTCAACATCATCTTGTTCTTCCTCTTCTTCTTCTTCTTCTTCTTCCTTATCCTCTTCAGGAAATAATTTCGTAATGACTTGTAGATATTTGTGAGTATTATCTCTTCGAATGTTTTCGCTTTCGTCATAATTTACTTTGTGCGCGCTAGTTTTTTTCAAAATCTCCTTATACATGGCTAAGTCATAACGGTCATATAAATGTTTATTAGGATTACTTTTCGTCAATAGTTCATGTAACCCAGAACAAACGATATATCTCTTGTCACCAACATAGAGGTTATCATTTTTAATGGTAACGGGGAATTTACCAATGCTGAATACCTGCCTATCAGGATCCCATCTCATACCGTAAATATCATCATCATTATTTCTCGGTCTATGTTGAACGAGTTTCTGGACATAAGGCGCAGACACTTGACCGTAGACATTTTCTAACAGGTATTTATATTGCTTCTGCAGAGTTTGATCAGAGGAGTAAACAGATTCGCATTCCATCTCCGACTCTTCAGATTCACAATCACTGTTGTGTATGAACTCTTCCAGGGGGAGAGTTATCGGGTTTCTAATTTCATCAATTTCTTGTTTAGACTGAAGATTGGATTTTTTTATCGCTAAATATTTATTCCGTAAAGTTTTATCTTGTTCCACAATATCTATCGGTATATTTTTATCTTTTACTCGTGGGAGGAGTTTATGTACCATTATCAGATGCTTCCTCAGACCTGTAGTATTATGGTTTTTCATTTTTAATTCATCATTCTTATGCTTCAGCTTTTCACAAAGTTTGCACAGAGCATACGGGTGCTCAGCTCCATCAAATAACGCAAAAAAATTAACATATTTACTGTTTGATAGTTTCGATTGTGAGCATACAGCATCACTACTTTGATCAGAAGTGATCTCGTCACTCATTTCGGAACCTCACCTTCACAGCTTCAAGGATGAAAAGCAACTAACTCTATTTACCATAGATCCATTATTTATTGCTAAAAATCATAGTGTTCGAAAAAGGATATGCCTGAGAGTTGATGTATAGTAAATATACAACTCCACTCCTAGAAGACCAAGACCAAGACCGAGAAACAAGACCAAGACCAAGACCAAGACCGAGAAACAAGACCAAGACCAAGACCAAGACCAAGACCAAGACCAAGACCAAGACCAAGACCAAGACCAAGACCAAGACCAAGACCAAGACCAAGACCAAGACCAAGACCAAGACCAAGACCAAGACCAAGACCAAGACCGAGACCAAGACCGAGAAACAAGACCAAGACCAAGACCAAGACCGAGAAACAAGACCAAGACCAAGACCAAGACCAAGACCAAGACCAAGACCAAGACCAAGACCAAGACCAAGACCAAGACCAAGACCAAGACCAAGACCAAGACCAAGACCAAGACCAAGACCAAGACCAAGACCAAGACCAAGACCAAGACCAAGACCGAGAAACAAGACCGAGAAACAAGACCGAGAAACAAGATCGAGAAACAAGATCGAGAAACAAGACCGAGAAACAAGACCGAGAAACAAGACCGAGAAACAAGACCAAGACCAAGACCAAGACCAAGACCAAGACCAAGACCAAGACCAAGACCATGACCAAGACCAAGACCAAGACCAAGACCAAGACCAAGACCTAGACCAAGAGCAAGACCAAGACCAAGACCAAGAAATAGACCAAGAATATCCCGATCCTCTGTCTAAAAACCTCAGGCATATCCTTTTTCGAACACTATGATTTTTAGCAATAAATAATGGATCTATGGTAAATAGAGTTAGTTGCTTTTCATCCTTGAAGCTGTGAAGGTGAGGTTCCGAAATGAGTGACGAGATCACTTCTGATCAAAGTAGTGATGCTGTATGCTCACAATCGAAACTATCAAACAGTAAATATGTTAATTTTTTTGCGTTATTTGATGGAGCTGAGCACCCGTATGCTCTGTGCAAACTTTGTGAAAAGCTGAAGCATAAGAATGATGAATTAAAAATGAAAAACCATAATACTACAGGTCTGAGGAAGCATCTGATAATGGTACATAAACTCCTCCCACGAGTAAAAGATAAAAATATACCGATAGATATTGTGGAACAAGATAAAACTTTACGGAATAAATATTTAGCGATAAAAAAATCCAATCTTCAGTCTAAACAAGAAATTGATGAAATTAGAAACCCGATAACTCTCCCCCTGGAAGAGTTCATACACAACAGTGATTGTGAATCTGAAGAGTCGGAGATGGAATGCGAATCTGTTTACTCCTCTGATCAAACTCTGCAGAAGCAATATAAATACCTGTTAGAAAATGTCTACGGTCAAGTGTCAGCGCCTTATGTCCAGAAACTCGTTCAACATAGACCGAGAAATAATGATGATGATATTTACGGTATGAGATGGGATCCTGATAGGCAGGTATTCAGCATTGGTAAATTCCCCGTTACCATTAAAAATGATAACCTCTATGTTGGTGACAAGAGATATATCGTTTGTTCTGGGTTACATGAACTATTGACGAAAAGTAATCCTAATAAACATTTATATGACCGTTATGACTTAGCCATGTATAAGGAGATTTTGAAAAAAACTAGCGCGCACAAAGTAAATTATGACGAAAGCGAAAACATTCGAAGAGATAATACTCACAAATATCTACAAGTCATTACGAAATTATTTCCTGAAGAGGATAAGGAAGAAGAAGAAGAAGAAGAAGAAGAAGAGGAAGAACAAGATGATGTTGAAATAGAAGAACAAGATTTCGACTCTTCCAACGAGGCTTCGTCGCACCATACAGGAGAAGTACATACGAATCGTAAATGTGACTATAAATGCTGGCATGATCCGAATGATCTCATTGATAGATTACGTATACTTGTATCCTCATCTGCGGCATGGATTTATTCTCATCACAGCGAGATACAAGAAATCATATTTGTATTGCGGGGGAGAAAAATCATAAAATGACTGCGATTACGTAAGAGTTTCATACATTGGTTCGATCGTAAACAATAAGACTGGAGCGTATTGAATACTTTATAAACTGGAATGCCAGAGTCGTACTATCAAAAACCTTCCCACTCTCTACTTAAGAAAAGCGATTTTATCATGTTTACATCGGTGGATGATAGAATTGTACATTTTGTTCTCCAACCACCTAAAAACAATTACCCAAATACAAAGTCGCAGCGGTACATCGAATCCAACATCCATGTAGTTCTATGGTAGAGGGATACTTATACTACGATGATTTGAAGCCTGTTCTTGAAAGTGTAGATGTTCTTCATTGTAAACTTTTGCAGAGATCTGTTATAAACATGAACGATCTTAGTGTTCCAAAGCTTGACGAATTAAGAGACTGTGAAACCAAATGACTTTTTCATAATGAGTCTAATATGAAATGCACATTGTAAAATGATAATGTACTTACGTTGTGGATGAAATCCCCGTATGAATGTAATAAAATGAATAAAATTCTATAATCCTGAGATGTGTTTTTTATTTAACAGTCCCTCGTCCTAGGAAATATGAATAGGAGAGGTTATGGAAAACTGGACTTTGTCAAACGTGAGAAAATCTAGTTATGAAATAACTTACAAAAGATTGTGCTTTTATCACTTTGGTTTTATTCATTCATTTAGGTCTTCCTCTTCTTTACTACCTAAAAATAAGGTTTCTTAGTATATGTTATAATGAGATAAAGTAAGTAATTGCCTTTGTCAAAGAAGCCTCAATAGTAGAACTAAAGTAGAAAATGTAATATATAGAACGACCATAACCGAAAAAGTAAAATGAAATATTGTGAAGACTAACGGATACAATGACTTTAAATTTAAAACAATATTACCAATAACTATTAGGTGCCGTGAAACATGAACAGGTTATGAAATTTATGCGTTATCTAAGTCTTATTTCCAAGTTTCATACTGTGACGGACTTTCTTACTTTATGCTATAAAGTTCCCTAACTTCTTGGATTAAATCTTCGCCAAAATTCTTCGCCAAAATCTATGACGACTAATATGTGATTATTCTCAATCGTAGTACATAAGTTTACTGAACTCCTACAAAACAAGGTCACTTATGCACCTGTTGTGTCATCATAACACTGCCTGCATAGTCCACATTCCAACGTTCAGTACAACTACCTTTTTCACCGGGTGATTGCAAATTTCCTTCTCCCAGTCTACTTTCTCTTTCTTTTAACAATTTACCCAGTTTTGATAATATTGATGAAAATTTATATTAACGGGCGCCATCATCAATACACTTCCTCTCTTCTTTTTGTTTTATATCAGCCCAGTCACAAATTAAATTATAGATACACAGGCTATGTACCTACATGCCTCTCGACTAGCTTTTAATTTTAACAGCGGAGACGGAAATGGGTTCGGATTTACCTTTCTTTTATTATTCTGCTCCTCTCTATTTCTTCTTTTTCTCCTTTTCCAGTGCTCACTACCAAAGTATATAACTCATACCAAAAATCAGCGACTCTCAAACCATTACCAGGATAAGGATCAAAAATCTGAACTTCACGTTAATTTACTTTGCATAACAATAACCATAATTTTATTCAATATATTATTTTTTTTTCTCTTTTCAACAATAACAATCTTATATACAATAAATTACATTTACACAACATTAACCATTCAACATTTTTATTAGTAGGATGGTATTTAATTATTCAAGGTTAGTATACCCAGTTTAACTGTATAAGTACGTTCTCTGTTCAGCAATAACAACTCCGTAATTAATTACTTAATCTCCTTTCTTTCTTTATTTCCAGGTATCTACTAGAACGTCTCGTATTATCCTTCTAATTTACTACTAACTTGTGTAGTCACTTACATTTGCAACTTCAGGATATCTCAATATATATATTATACTTTCTTTCGAATAAATAAAGATTTTCAATTCATGATCCAGTCCTTGACTCTACATATTACACTCAATAATTCCACCTATGTCTCCTATACTAGTCCACTAGTCATCTTAGTCCATGAAGAATTGTATTTAAAGATAGATAGGAAAGACAGTGTCATGAAGAAAGAAATGGAAGTTTAGGCCTATGCCCACAGAGTGACTGTGGCGATAGACCACCGATACAGGGGCGGCGTCTAGATCTTGAGTTACAAACAATCTGACTCCTCTCCTGCAACCGGGAAAATATTAATGGGCCGCAAACAAAAATACAATTTTGAACAATCGATGTCAGAGGTCCCTGACACTCTCTCCTAGAGGCACGTGGGGCCGTTGTTCGCCTCCAACACCGACGACTTTCACAATTCTCATAAATTTCTTTATATTTATTTTATTTGGGACACTTCTGGCGTTCCCTCACCTCACCCTTCTTTTTTTTCCTTTTCTGGGGTAATCTCTAGTACCTGCTAATGACCTACTTGTCATCAACTCACTACACAAAATTACCAATTCTCCTCTTTCTAATCTAACCAGTTATTATGGATTATCTTTTAACTCCTCTCTCTGTAAGCAATTTATACCATTGTTCTAATTTTCCCTCTTTCTTGTTACTCGGGTTTCCATACTTTTCAAGTTACTATTCTACTCCCTGGGCACCCAATTTCCTTGTTTCTAAATTCCCTAAAATTCTAACTGAAACTAACTCACGCCCCAGATCAGTAACTTTCTCTTTATAACCCTTGAGTAATTCCTACTTCTATCCTAACATGTAAGTTTTTCAATGGTAGGCGCTTAATCTACTACTATTCATAGGCCTTCTTCTGCCTCTCACTGTTCACTTTCTTATCTCCCTTTACCATGATCCATACGGTTCCCACTCTTCGATAAATCTCTTAAAGAAAACAACTCAATCCTTACGGGCCAGCATGAAATCTACTCATAGATAGTCATCTGTCACCCAACAAAAACCAAGAGGGAGAGGCCCTCGCAAGAAATACTAAGTAAGCCCCTATTACCCTTCTTTCTTACTCCCCTCGCGTCCTGTCTTATAAAAAAACAAGTTTGAATGAGCATCACCAACTGCCTCGAGCTATGTATTCATTCGTGAGACAATCACTCATAGAAACCCAAAGTATAGAGATTATCTTTACTAACCCACGGTCACAGTTCTTGACTACTCTTTCTTAACTTAGACCAGAAATAGATTATTGCCTCACCCTAGATTTATCACACTTCTATTTTTCTAACCCTATTCTTAATCCTTCATTTACGGCGTCTAATCGCCACACATTTCTTAGAAACAATGCCTCAAAATTTTCCCATTTCTCAAAAACAAAAGAAAATGTTTATGTGATACTCAACGGGTGATGACTATCTTATCCTCTGATCCCGTACTGTTTCCATCTACTTCCTGAGGTCCACATCTTCCCTTAGTCCAGACTGAGCAGTCGTGACCCACTCTTCTCTCCACAGCTGATGTTCGCTGAAGCGGTCTCTCGTACCGGCGGACGTGATGTGCTTTCCCAGCTAACGACTATCTCCATATAGTCATATCAGTGAAATTCCCATTCAGAATTTCCTTAGATGGAAGTCTGACACACCATCATGCCAGAACGCCTCTACCGCTGTCGCACATCCCAGTCTCGTCTTCTCCCTTCTGCCTTTTCAACTTCTCTCTCTCGTAGTCAGGCACGTACTCCTAACCGTCTTTCAGGTTCCACACCTCTCTCGTCGATTCACCGTCGACGCATGCGCACCTCTCCTTTTCTGTAATTCAAATAAATTCAGGGCAGTATCGATAATCATGAAAATGTTCAATATCGATTAGTTGTGGTCCCCCAACCCTTCCTTTGTTTAGGAATGGTCTCCTATCGTTGATTATGCACGTCGCTATTTGCGTCGTGACATTCTTCCCGCACTCACCATAAAAAAAAATAATGTTGACACAGGTCACATTCTTTTTTTTTTTTTTTTTTTTTTGTGCGTGTCTCTTTTACCAGCCTTAAAGAACTTTTACCCAGGTACAAAAGGTTTCAAGTCTTTAACGTGCCACTTCCCCAACTGTTTACCAAAACGGTTCGTCAGTTCATAACTATTCTCGCTAAGCTTTTTCTTTATTATAAAGGGGCCGACGAACTTTGCACTTAAGCCTGCTGCATAAGCTTGTGAGGCATCACTTAATTTAAAGTTTCTTCTTAACACAAGATCTCCTGGACAAAATCTCACCTCTCTCCTCCGAAGATTATAATAATGACTTGAATTCTTATAAGCAGTTTCTAAGTTATGTCTGACCATTAGACGTACCGTTTTTAATCTATCAAATCTGTCTATCCAAAACTTTGGAATTTCTTTCTGTATAGGTTGATTCTCTACCTTCTCAATTCTGCTGATAATTTCAGGCTCTTTCCCATAATTTAGCATATAAGGAGTGCATCCAGTGGAACTATGTTTAGCCGTATTTATAGCAAAATTAAATTCTCTCAAATACACATCCCAAACTGTTTGATCCTTTTCAATGTAACTCGCAATCATGGTTTTCAATACTCTATTAACTCTTTCTACCGGATTTCCTTGTGGTGAATATACAGGTAAATAACAAGGGGTTATATTAAAAGCTTTAGCTATCCCACGCATTAGTTTACTAGTATATTGCGGCCCATTGTCCATCAGCAAATATCCCGGAATTCCCCATTTAAGGATAATCAACTCATAAAACGCTTCCGTAACTGCTCTACTGGTTGCTTTCCTTAACGCTTTACATTCTATATATTTGGTGAAGGTGTCCTGAAATACTACAATGTACCTGTTCCCTTTTTTGGAACGTGGGTAAGGTCCCAACAAATCAGTAGCTACAGTCACCCAAGGTTTCTCTTTCTGGTAAAAATGCATTGGTCCTGCTTGAGCCGTTTGTAACACTTTCTGTCTCTGACATATTTCACAAGCAGTAACATACTTAGCAACATCTCTAAACATTCCCGGCCAATAATACTTGTTTGCTATTCTAAAGAAAGTTTTAGCTATCCCCATATGTCCTGCAGTAGGTGCATCATGACATTCCTGCAATACCTTAATCCTATAATCTTGCGGTATAACCAATTTCCACCTATTCACTGTTCCCTCCAAAGTTTGTTCTAACTGATCTAATCTTAAATGGTACAACTTCTCATCTACGACCTTCCAATCTGGCCAAAATTTAGGTTTAATTTGTACTTGTGCTTTCCGCTTAATATACCAAGCATCTTGTATATTTTCCCATTCGACTACTTCAGAGTTATTAGTTAACAAAAGGCAAAATTCTTCCTCTACCGTTTTCTCTTGAACTTTCCCTTCGTGTATTCTAGATAAAGCATCCGGAACTTTTTGTAATCTACCAGGCCTATGTATTACTTCAAAATCATACTCCTGGAGCAATAAACTCCACCTAGCTAATCGTCCGGTCGGATTCTGCAATGTATTTAACCATTTCAGAGCAAAGTGATCAGTATATACTTTAAAATGATAACCTTCCAAATAAGGACGAAACTTTTGAACTGCCCACAATATAGCTAACAATTCTTTCTCGACTATTGCCCACTTTTGCTCGCCTACCGTTAAAGTTCTACTAGCATAAGCTATTACTTTTTCCTCTCCTTCCTCTCCTGTCTGAATTAATGCTGCTCCTAGTCCTGAAAAACTAGCGTCGGTCTGTAGCACTAGGGGTTTAGTATAATCTGGACAAGTTAATATAGGACTACTAGATAATTTCGATTTTAATTCATCAAAAGATTCCTGACATTCCTTAGTCCAACGCCATTTCTGATTCTTTTTCAGAAGTGCAGTGAGGGGCTTTACGACTTCAGAAAAAAATGGAATGAATCGTCGGTACCAAGAAGCCAGTCCTAAAAATGCTCGTACTTCCTTGACTTTCGTAGGGGCTGGATACTCAAGGATACACGAGATTTTATCTGAATCTACAGCAATTCCTAATGGAGTAATGATATGACCCAAATATTTTAATTCACTTCTGCAAAATTTTGATTTTTCCCTATTAATTTTCAGGTTAGCTTTTCTTAATTTCTCTAAGATTTTTCCTAACAAGGACAAATGTTCTTCAAATGTCTCGCTAATAAGTACTATATCATCCAAATAACAAAAGCATTTCTCTCCTATCTCTTCTCTTAATATAGTATCAACTAATCTTTGAAACGAGGCTGGTGCGTTATGGATTCTAAAAGGCATAACTCGAAACTGATACAATCCTCTACCAGGTACAGTAAATGCTGTTTTTTCTTTACTTGCTTCATCTAATGGAACTTGCCAATACCCATTTTTCAAATCTATTGTACTGATATACCGAGCATGTCGTAATTTACTCAACACATGTTCAATGTATGGCAAAGGATAACTATCTCTTTTAGTACAATTATTTACTTTTCGGAAATCTACGCAAAACCTCCATGTTCTATCTGGTTTCTTTACCATAACTACCGGAGACGACCAAGGTGAATTTGAAGGTTCTATCACTTTTTCCAATAACATTTTATCTATTTCCGCGTGTATAACTTTTTCCAAAATGGGTGATACTGGATAATATCTTTGTTTTATAGGTTTTGCATCGCCTGTATCAATAACATGAGAAATCAAATCTGTAAGTCCAGTACACTGATCAAAATTTCTGTAACTGATTTTCCAAAAACATATTCAATCTGTCCCTTTCCTGAGGTGTAGGTAAAGTAAGAATATTATGTAGTTGATCTTCTTCTTTTAAATCTATAGCCTTAACAAATTGAAAAATTTTTGCTGGTTCATCTTTGAAATACCAAGTCCCATCTTGCAAATCTACTACTAACCCAATTTGTTTCAAAACGTCCATGCCCAGAATCATATCTACTGCTAAATTTGGCATAATTTTACATTTTATCTGAAAGATCCTGTCCTGCAATTTCATCTCAAAAGTCCTCTCTCCTGTTATAGAACTATAAGTTTTATCTGCTAGTTGCACTACCCTAACTTCAGATTCTTCCACTGATAAATCTAACATTTTACACAAAAAATCACCTTTCTCTCCCACATAAGTTTTATCTGAACCTGAATCTATTAAAGCAATAAATGTAATATCCTCCAGCAAAATTTCAACAAAACATCTATCTCCATTAACTAAATCTGTAGGATTTATATTTAACATCACACAAGCCTGATTTTTAGTTAATTGTCATAAGGAATTTGTAGGCCTAACTTTTCTTTCTTGGGGCATCCTACAATCAATAGACCTATGTCCAAGCTTATTACAATTATAACATTTAATCGTAGTGCGTGGAGTAACTCTACGAGGTGCCTTACACTCGAACTGCCTATGTCCTGTTTTATCACAATTCCAACATCGCTGGTTATTTGAAAAATGCAAAGTGGTGTTTTTACCATTTTCCCTCGACTCATCCTGTCTCTCTTTATTTTCTATTACTTTAACCATTCTAGAATCATTTAGAGAACTTGAATTTCGTTCCTTATCCCACGTCTTTGCAGAAAAACTAACATTGGGTTTCTTTTGTAACTCGGACGATGGAAGTTCCTGTTTTCCCTGAATTCCTAACGCTGTATGAACTGAAGGTATAACAACTTGTCTCTGAGGTTTGTAAGCCGTTTCTTTAATTGTAGCTCTAACCTGCGTTGGAGGAGGAATATATCTCTCAGAATCTAACAATATTTGTTCATACTGTCTGCCTACACGTATTAAATCTGTTATAGTTTGAATCTCTGCAGGTCTAATGTACAATTTTACGTCAGGACGCAAATTTTTGATAACATTCTTCATCATTTGTTGAGGACTCATTGGAGTACTCAGCCTCCTCATTAACGTTTGAATAGCATTAACATAATCAAAAATCGATTCTTTAGGACCTTGCGTTCTCTGTCTAATCTCATCCAAAAGCGAGTCTTCCTCATCAATAGGCAAGTAATATTCTCTAAATTCTTTCAAAAAAACTTCCCATGTAGGCCAATCTGTTAATCTGTTCCTGTACCAAAGTAAAGCTGAATCTTGTAAAATTTCGGGTAATACTGACAATAACTCTACGCCCTGTAACTTAGAACTTTGTTGTAAATCTTCCAATCTCTCCAAAAATAAGTAAATGCTATCCCCAGGTTTGAATTTAATGTTCCATTTACGAACCAGATCCAAAGTATTTGGTTTATGCGGCTCTAACTGAATTGTAAACGATGGTATTACTGGTACAACTTCTTCCGAATCAGCTACCGCCATGGCCTTCCTACGCATTAACTTAACCCATGTATACACTACATCTCCATATGAATCTTGTGGAACCGTTATATTATGTTCAACTAAATCTTCTTCCAAAACTTCCTGACTCAGAGCAAAAGCCGTAATTAACACTTGAAATGACTGAGGGTTCTTGCGGGCATAATCTAACAAACGTTGTCTTAACTCATCCCTTGTACCTGTGGTCGGTAACTTTACTCTATCACATTCTGCCTCTAAATCCGCCTTCCTCAACTTCCTAATAGCTTGGGTTAACTCAGCTGCTCTTATTTGTGCATATGGATCAACATAAGTAGCCATATTTATATATTAACAATACCACTGGAAAAAAAAATTAGAACACAATAGTTCAGTCGTCTGTCTTAGTCCTCTATAGAAGTCCTTAATTTGTCAATAGTCATTATTCTTTTCCCAAAAATATGTTATTATTATTATTATTATTATTTTTTTTTTTTGAGAATAAATTTCAGTTATACTAACCTAACTCCCAAAATTCTTTTAACACTATCTCGCCTCACGTTAGGATATCAAACTATCACTGCCTCACGCTATGGGCTATCAAAATATGTGATTTCAACACAACTCACCCCACGCTATGGGCTCCAAACTATATGACGACTCGTATTTCAAGTTTCCAATTTTAACTGATTAATGTTTATTTTCTTTTCTTATATCAAGCCCCACGTAATGGGCGACCAAACTTTTTGATGGCTGGACTTCACGTTAACTTTGCTTTAAGTTAACAATAACCATAATTTTATTTAATATATTTTTTTTTCTCTTTTCAACAATAACAATCTTATATACAATAAATTACATTTACACAACATTAACCATTCAACATTTTTATTAGTAGGATGGTATTTAATTATTCAAGGTTAGTATACCCAGTTTAACTGTATAAGTACGTTCTCTGTTCAACAATAACAACTCCGTAATTAATTACTTAATCTCCTTTCTTTCTTTATTTCCAGGTATCTACTAGAACGTCTCGTATTATCCTTCTAATTTACTACTAACTTGTGTAGTCACTTACATTTGCAACTTCAGGATATCTCAATATATATATTATACTTTCTTTCGAATAAATAAAGATTTTCAATTCATGATCCAGTCCTTGACTCTACATATTACACTCAATAATTCCACCTATGTCTCCTATACTAGTCCACTAGTCATCTTAGTCCATGAAGAATTGTATTTAAAGATAGATAGGAAAGACAGTGTCATGAAGAAAGAAATGGAAGTTTAGGCCTATGCCCACAGAGTGACTGTGGCGATAGACCACCGATACAGGGGCGGCGTCTAGATCTTGAGTTACAAACAATCTGACTCCTCTCCTGCAACCGGGAAAATATTAATGGGCCGCATACAAAAATACAATTTTGAACAATCGATGTCAGAGGTCCCTGACACTCTCTCCTAGAGGCACGTGGGGCCGTTGTTCGCCTCCAACACCGACGACTTTCACAATTCTCATAAATTTCTTTATATTTATTTTATTTGGGACACTTCTGGCGTTCCCTCACCTCACCCTTCTTTTTTTTCCTTTTCTGGGGTAATCTCTAGTACCTGCTAATGACCTACTTGTCATCAACTCACTACACAAAATTACCAATTCTCCTCTTTCTAATCTAACCAGTTATTATGGATTATCTTTTAACTCCTCTCTCTGTAAGCAATTTATACCATTGTTCTAATTTTCCCTCTTTCTTGTTACTCGGGTTTCCATACTTTTCAAGTTACTATTCTACTCCCTGGGCACCCAATTTCCTTGTTTCTAAATTCCCTAAAATTCTAACTGAAACTAACTCACGCCCCAGATCAGTAACTTTCTCTTTATAACCCTTGAGTAATTCCTACTTCTATCCTAACATGTAAGTTTTTCAATGGTAGGCGCTTAATCTACTACTATTCATAGGCCTTCTTCTGCCTCTCACTGTTCACTTTCTTATCTCCCTTTACCATGATCCATACGGTTCCCACTCTTCGATAAATCTCTTAAAGAAAACAACTCAATCCTTACGGGCCAGCATGAAATCTACTCATAGATAGTCATCTGTCACCCAACAAAAACCAAGAGGGAGAGGCCCTCGCAAGAAATACTAAGTAAGCCCCTATTACCCTTCTTTCTTACTCCCCTCGCGTCCTGTCTTATAAAAAAACAAGTTTGAATGAGCATCACCAACTGCCTCGAGCTATGTATTCATTCGTGAGACAATCACTCATAGAAACCCAAAGTATAGAGATTATCTTTACTAACCCACGGTCACAGTTCTTGACTACTCTTTCTTAACTTAGACCAGAAATAGATTATTGCCTCACCCTAGATTTATCACACTTCTATTTTTCTAACCCTATTCTTAATCCTTCATTTACGGCGTCTAATCGCCACACATTTCTTAGAAACAATGCCTCAAAATTTTCCCATTTCTCAAAAACAAAAGAAAATGTTTATGTGATACTCAACGGGTGATGACTATCTTATCCTCTGATCCCGTACTGTTTCCATCTACTTCCTGAGGTCCACATCTTCCCTTAGTCCAGACTGAGCAGTCGTGACCCACTCTTCTCTCCACAGCTGATGTTCGCTGAAGCGGTCTCTCGTACCGGCGGACGTGATGTGCTTTCCCAGCTAACGACTATCTCCATATAGTCATATCAGTGAAATTCCCATTCAGAATTTCCTTAGATGGAAGTCTGACACACCATCATGCCAGAACGCCTCTACCGCTGTCGCACATCCCAGTCTCGTCTTCTCCCTTCTGCCTTTTCAACTTCTCTCTCTCGTAGTCAGGCACGTACTCCTAACCGTCTTTCAGGTTCCACACCTCTCTCGTCGATTCACCGTCGACGCATGCGCACCTCTCCTTTTCTGTAATTCAAATAAATTCAGGGCAGTATCGATAATCATGAAAATGTTCAATATCGATTAGTTGTGGTCCCCCAACCCTTCCTTTGTTTAGGAATGGTCTCCTATCGTTGATTATGCACGTCGCTATTTGCGTCGTGACAATACATGAAGCAGATGTAAAACCTGAACCTCAACATTGTATTGATAACATAGCTATGGTAACTTATATCTAATTGAATATTATAATCAGGACGTTAGGGAAAAAGCATGCAAAATATAAATGCTTATTATGAAAATTATACGCGATATCTTTTTTCCTTAATGAAGGTGTACGGTATAGAGACTTGGATCCTGATATACTTTGCTGACTAATCATTACCTTCTCACGTGTACGTTTTGCGTTGTGAAACTTACTCTCTATATGCTAGAAGATGTATGTTATTTTCTTGACTCTGATATTTGCATAATCATTTGATACATAAAATATAATGTGCATATTACCAGAAGCTAAGAAAAATATTTCACATATGATGTCACAAATTAGCTAAAATTCAATGATTATAATTAATTAAATAGATTTTTTAACTTTTTTGATATTTGATGACTTGAAAAATAAATAATCATCTTGATGGAAGGTTATGTAATGAGGGAAATGGATTTGGAATATAATTTAAGGATGAGACTGAACTTTTGCATACATTATGAGATGAAAAAATTCTGTTGAAGTTGTAACGAAAAAGATTTCTTTATAATACATATTTTACTTCTTACTCTACTGATGTTAAGATTTTGAATAAATAAATAAATAAATAAATAAAGCATGTGATATAATATAGGAAAAGCGAAAAGTGAAGAGTACCTCACTTGGATGTAAATTTTGTGATAACAATCAAAAAATGAAAGAAAATAGTAGTAATAAGTTAAGATAATAATTTATACATGTTGAAAATTAGATAAAACTCTATGACATTAATACATTAACGAGTATGCCTCGGAAGACATAGAGTATTGATTTAGTGGTGGAAATGTGTAAAGAGTAATACTTTTGAAACAAAAAGGAAGTATGAAGAAATAATATCAGGATAGAAATATAGCTCTGGTTTCAATTACTTGTGGCTGACACAGATTTTGTTCTGACTAGATATTTATTTGTATTACTACAAAATTTTAAAGAAGACCCAATATATATTAGTGGATGATGTACAGTTCACTGGCTGCAGTGGCCATCGTTGAAGAAGGCTTCCGTCATCTGAAAAAAAAAATATTAACACTATAAGCAATATGTTATGATATTAAGGACCGTTATTACCACCTCCAGTAAAATAATTATGGCTACTTTTACGGTTACTTTATTGATAGTTCGATTTTGTAATATTTGGTTAGGCGATAACTGTTGGTAAAAATCTCTTAACTGAGAGTAATCTTTACTATAGGAAAATGCACATGTAAACTTCTAACGAAGGATTTTTCGAGGTTATACTTCTCGCGAACTGAATTAAAGTGTAGTGTAAAATTAGTTAGCTTCTTCCATAATGATAATGGTGATGAAGAACAATGTCAATATAAGTAAAAAGATAAAAAATGTAATGAAAACTAGATCGAACTATTATGAAAGTTTGAACAGTTACTTAATTTACTGTTTACTTCCTCTAAACGTCAGATTATATTTGGGTTTTTTATCCTTCGGGGGGTGAGGTTAGAAACGTTGTAACTTTCTTTTCATTTTTACAAACACTTTACTTGAGGAGGATTTCATTCTTCGTTATTCTTTAGAAAATAGTTTAACTTTTAGATTTTAACAGGAATTGAATAATAAGCGTAATATATAAAATATATAAGCCTATATATAATGTATTTTAATAAGTTATGTTAAGAGCTAATAACGTCATTTGAAAACATCTCGTACTATAAACTTATCCAAACATTTACTCCTACTTAACTGGACATAGTAAGAACGGGCTTTACAATAAATGTATTGAGTAATGATATTAGTACTTACAGCTTTTTGGAACCTCTCGAACAGAGGACAGCTCTGGCTGCAACGCCACGACCATGTGCTGAAGAAGCCATCTTTGGTGGTTCGACAGCGGTGAAAATGTTGTTGTCCATCGCAGACCTCATCGTGGTGGGCCTGAATGTGTGTCACATCATCCCCTGCACTCTCAAAATGAGTGTTCCCACATGGTAGAAGTACAGATGTCTCGGGGCTGTGGTCCACGCTGTAGATTCTTACCGAAACCACACCAAACTCTAAATCAGCCGTGTGATGTCCCTCTACGTTGTACAACTTAATGTTAAAGAACTCTGGAGGGTTAGGCTGCGTTGGTAGTGTTGGTGGTTCCTCATCGGGTATGATAAACACCTGATCTGGGATCTCGTACAAGTGATGGTTGTTATGGATAGGTGCCATGGCGAAGTTTTATAGAATGAGAATATTCACAATCGTTACATATACAAGTATGATTAAGACTATCGATGCGTGTTCTTGGATTATATAATGATGCTTTGAAATAGGCTCGCAACAGGACAAATATATTTTACACCAATGGAATGATTGGAGTTTTAAAAAAATGCTGACGATAGAAAAAGTTTTAGCCTCACGACTTGGTAAATATACGTTAAAGCTTAAATCAACAGTAATTAGATATTTCGCGTTTCCTGCTTGTGAAAATACCTGTTCATGATTTCCCACATTAAATCGATGACGTATATGAAATATAATCATTTCTGGTGAAATTAGCAGATATCCGATATTTAATTCTGGTACGGAAATAGAATATTAATTTTCATACAATAAATGCTGAAAAATGTGTTATGTTATACTCTGTATGAAACTACATTAATAATAATATAAGGTTCCATCAGAGATGAAACACTGGGAGAAATATACGATAAAGCTTAAATCAGCAGTTATTTGATATTTATTTCTTATCAGCGCTTTTCTGAAACAGTATATTCATTTTCCTGCAATGTGAAAAAAGCTGAATATGCCTTTACTGACTTTGAATCGAACTCAGAACCACTCAGCGATGGAATATTACAATATAAGTTTTTAATATACCGCAATAAAAATACTGTTGACTAATAATACATAAGACATGTGCTATGATTAGGATTTAATATTTAAAAGTACTGGCCTGCGACTTTATAATTTGTTAGAGTTGGGATTTAAAAGGAAGTCTCAATGAATGACGTTGTAAGATAGCGATAAGCGTACAGCGTTATATTACCGCTGCATAGTAAGAGAGATAACATGCATGGAGGGCGAGATGATAAAACTGCTACCTAAGCAAAATCTCTGCACGCATATGATTAAACATTCACTGGCTTTCTGTATCGACATAAAAACCTGTAATTATTGACTTAATATTATTCCAACATTATACTGAGGGATTTGAAGCTAATTCAACACGTAAGATTATGCACCGATCATGATAGGAAAATTTACGATATAATATTTTATACACCGAGTGGTAAGCCAGAGGCTGAGTTAACCCTTGGGCTAGGATTATAATCTTACAAATAAAATATAGTTTTAAGACGAAAGCTACCATATTTATTTAAAAATTTACGAAGGAATAAAATAATGCTAACTATACACTTTCGATGGATTCTGATAATAAATAAGGAGGTTTAGATTTTTTGACATTCGGAACGCGGGGTACCGACCGCCTTTACTCTAGGTTGAGTCACTAGATTTTAGAAAAAGAATCATCTTACAGAAAACTGATAACGTTGCATTTACGCTTCGTGATCTATATGCTTCCATGCTAAAAAGACATAAAGTTGAAATCTGCTGTGACGTCATAAAAACATTCCACCTTCCCCTCTTATTCCACTTGTGACGTCAGCTTCTCCTGCGGCTCCTGCAATGACGTCATCGGCTCCTGCGGCTCCTGCAATGACGTAATCAATCCTGCGGCTCCTGCAATGACGTCATCTATCCTTTGCTCCTCCTCTGATGACGTATGCGATGCTGCCATATTGTAAAATATTCCACCTTCCCCTCTCATTCCACTTGTGACGTCATAAAAACATTCCACCTTCCCCTCTTATTCCACTTGTGACGTAAGCGATGCCGCCATATTGTAAAACAATACCAATATACAAATTTCAAATTTCCCACCATCCGCCATTTGCAATTGTAATATTCAATTTCCACCTTTTGCAATTTTCAAATCAACCGCCATCAAGTATTAAATCTCCCACCTTACGCCATTTGAAATAGGAACCGGAAACGTAGCCATTTTCATTATAAATTACCAAATTTTGAATTTCGCGCCGGAAACGTAACCAATTACATTATAAATTCTCAAATTTTGAATTTCGCGCTTGATCCACCATTTGAAATAGGAACGGGAAGTGCCGCCATTTGCAATAGGAACCGGAACCGACGCCATTTTGAATCACGTGGTTATAGCCACGCCCACTTGTGACGTCATACAACCCGCCACTGACGTCATAGACCACGCCCACCTTCCCCTCCGGCTCCTGTCACGTGACCCGTTTCCCCCTCCACTCCGGCGCCTCCCTCCCCTCTGGCTCCTGCGGCTCCTGCAATGACGTCAGTCACAAAACCATACTACTCCTCTACCAAGCTTCCATCAGACCCCCTTCACACCGGGAGCTTGGAGTGCGGTACTTATCATAAACTAACGGGGGAACCTAACCATATAACTCAAATGGAAAGCATGAGAATATAGAACTATTGGTAGCACTGGAGAAGCCTTTGGGAAAATGGCCGCCGGCCAATGGGAGTGTTGGCAAATACATAGTATTTGGTGTTGGTTCCCAACCGAGGGCCCGCATAACGATTGCAGCACGGCGCGTGGAATTCTAGTAGAGTCGTGGACCATACCCTTTAAAAATTCCATGGTATCAGAAAATTAGGCAAAATTCACAAACCAACTGAAATATTTCCATGAAAACTATCGTTGTAAAAAATAATTCTTTTGGGAAATTAAGCTCCTGTAATTTAAATTATATCGTAGAACCAAGGTAACCCATTAATTTTTTTTGTTACAAAAACATCGATGTCGTGGACAAACATCGATGTAGCAAAAACATCGGTTATTTTCCATGGATGTAAAAAAACATCGATTATCGACATGAAAATAAACTGTTTGGAATTTTCCTGTGGTTTACAGCCTAATGATATAAGTGTACCAAATTTCAAGTTTCTAGCTCATCTGGAAGTGGGCAAACATTAATGTCAGTGAACGTGCCCTTTTTCGGGGGTTATAGGGCTAAAACTTAAAAAAAATACTTTTTTTTTAATTTTTCTATGGTTTACAGCCTAAAAGCTATATGTGTAGGGCTACCAAATTTCAAGTTTCTAACTCTTCTGGAAGTGAGCAAACATTAATGTCAGTGAGCGAGCTCTTTTTCGGGAGTTTTTAGAGCTAAAAATTAAAAAAAAATACATTTTGGTATTTTCCTGTGGTTTTATAGCCTAATAGATTTATGTGTACCAAAATTCAAGTTTCTAGCTCATCTCGAAGTGAGCAAATATTAATGTCAGTGAGCGAGCTCTTTTTCGGGGGGTTTCAGGGCTAAAAATTAAAAAAAAAAATACTTTCTGGAATTCTCCTGTGGTTTACAGCCTAAAAGCTATATGTGTGCCAAATTTAAAGTTTCTAGCTCATCCGGAAGTGGGCAAACATTAATGTCAATGAGCGAGCCCTTTTTCGGGAGTTTTTAGAGCTAAAGACTTAAAAAAATACATTTTGGAATTTTCCTGTGGTTTTATAGCCTAATAAATATATGTGTACCAAAATTCAAGTTTCTAGCTCATCTCGAAGTGAGCAAACATTAATGTCAGTGAGCGAGCTCTTTTTCGGGGGGTTTTAGGGCTAAAAAATTTAAAAAATACTTTTTGGAACTCTCCTGTGGTTTACAGCCTAAAAGCTATATGTGTGCCAAATTTAAAGTTTCTAGCTCATCCGGAAGTGGACAAACATTAATGTCAGTTAGCGAGCCCCTTTTCGGGGGTTATAGGGCTAAAATTAAAAAAAAATACTTTTTTGAAATTTTCCTGTGGTTTACAGCCTAAAAGCTATGTGTGTACCAAATTTCAAGTTTCTAGCTCATCTGGAAGTGAGCAAACATCAATGTCAATCAGTGAGTGAGTCAGCCGTGTGGCTTTATATTATAGGGATTTTATTAGTAGTAGTAAAATTATCAATATTATTATTTCGAATCCATATATATCCATATTGTAAGTTTAAATTATCCAATAAAGGCAATATCGTATTTTAATACATTTTTAAGTGGCATGAAAAGCTTATAATTACGATAATTACATGTTTTTTTTTTAATTTATTTTTTATTTTTTATTATTATGTTTTTATTTTATTTTTTCAAATATGGAAATAACAAATGTAACAGAACAAGGCCAAAGTCACGGATAAAACACTTGTAACAGAAATATTAGAAGTAACTGTAACGGGTCAAAGTAACTGTAACTGGTCAGAGTAACTGTAACGGGTGAGAGTATCTGTCACTGCCGCTGTCACTGTAACTGCCCCTGTCACTGTAACTGCCGCTGTCACTGTAACTGCCCCTGTCACTGTAACTGCCGCTGTCACTGTTACAGCCGCTGTCACTGTAACTGGCGAGAATAACTGTCACTGTCAAAGTAGCTGTAACGGGTGAGAGTAATTGTAACGGGTCAGAGTTACTGTAACGGGTGAAAATAATGGTAACGGGTGTAACTCTCGTCACGTTACGACCAGTTACATTCGCTCGACACTGACATATTATCAATACAACTAAAAAATAAATTAAAAAATAATAGTAAATAAGTAAATAAATAAATAAAATAAAAACCAAAACCAAAAATAAATGTATTTAAATAAATCCTGAGAAAAAGGAGAGTTGCTGAGAAATTTGGAAAAACCATACAGAATTCCTGGGATCGATACCATGTCATGACTTTCGAAAAAAATATTTTATATCTTTGCGTTTCATGCCTCCCTAAGTACGAAACCACCGCCCGTTAATTTTTTTGTTTTGTATATTTATATATATCTTTACATGCTAACGGTCGTAATTTTGAAGATATTTGAACCAAATTTTATTATGTTATTTCTAGGCCCAATAATTCAGTCAAGTTCGTTAATGAGCAAAATTGGCCCAAGGGGAGGGGGGTTGAAATTTTGAAATATTTATATCTCGGCCCCTATGAAGTATAGAAAGAAACTTTGTTTGAATAAATTAGAGTACTCCCTATGGAGTTCACAGTGACACCAACAATTCGGGGGTTTTGGGGGTAAGAGTGGGGGTGGGGGATGGAAATTCGAAATTTTTGAAACCACGTCTTATGGGGTATCGTTGAAAAGCTCTTGATGAGTACTCTGCAAATCAATAACTAGTTTCTCGATAGCTCATATAAAGCGAGATTTGAATGTTTGAAAATGTGCTCTTTCCTTTTTTTGGCAGTTATTATTGTGGGTTTGTCGTGTTTCCCCCCTTTTTTTAACAAAAATCCCGGGGGAGGACCCCGAACCCCCATTTTTGGGATATTCCATACACCCCAATAACAGCAAACTTTCGTCTGTGTCGGCCCCTTCTTTCAGTATTTTCTGATTCCGCCTTTGGTTGAGACGAAAATTAGATATCCTAGGAGGAGCTTTGGTAACCGTTACTTTTGATTTTTTGTAACAGGTCGTTACCGTTACATACATGTAACAGTTACAAAGTAACAGTTACAAGAAATATTCCCCATCTCTACTAGATCACTACATTCGTAAAATATATGTGAGAAAGTCTTCCAATATACGCAGACCCAAGGGCCAGACATGTAACCCCGAAATCTTATCAATTGAAAGGAACGAGGACCCCCTCAAAATATCGAGCCACGTTTGAGCATTATTTGCTAATAGCTCACGTAACCTTCCCACCGAGTATAACCTAGTTTACATGGACCACTAATGTAGTTAAAATCTGCTGCTTTCACTCACCTGGAGTCGAACTGAGCCCTTCTTCCAGTCCTGTGGTCTTCATAATCTCGCTACAGTAAAGTTTACACAAACACGGACTAACACAAACACTAATTTAAGCACACAGACACGCACTTCAGACGTCTTGTTCCATATCAAACCGGGCTGCCACCCCAACCACACGAGTCAAAACAGAAACTAGTTTAATGACGTCATATCGTGCTGGCGACACAAAATATCACTTCAAGGACGAATTTTATTATATGTTCACTAAAATAGACAATTCCACCTTCAGAAAAGAGAATTGCTGTTATGCGACACGGTTGCCGCAGTCAGAGAGAGACAGATTCATGGCCTGCAAGAGGAGACATGTTGTCTCTTTCTAACCAGTTACAGGCGAATAATAAATTAACGACGCAATATATCACTGCTACAAATAATATAGTTCCAACATATTAAGGGCTTTTGCTTTAATTACTCAAATTAGTATTGTTCTTATGGACATGAGTTATTTATTGAGAAGGTATTGCTTAGATTTTTGATGTGAAACTTCTTTAGCCACGCTAAGAGTAAATCGAGAGCTAACCCAAACTTGCGTTACGAACAAAATTGTCACGAAATTAGTGGGGCTGTGATGGAACGGACTGCATGGAGACAATCAACTCAATGATTATGCTTATCCAAAATTAAAAAAATAAATTAAATAAAAAGAATTCTAACTATTCAAAATTAAAAAATCGAAACTCCAAAATTTAAAACCCTAAAAATCCTAAATTAAAAAATCGAAAATCGAAAATTAAAAGATTCAAAAAATAAAAAATTCAAAGATCCAAAATTTAAAAATCCAAAATTTAAAAATTTAAAGTCCAAAAAATAAAAAATTCAAAGATTTAAATTTTAACAAATAAAAAATTAAAAAATCCAAAACTAAAAAATTAAATCCAAAATAAAAAAATAAAAATCCAAAATTTAAAAATTTAAAATCCAAAATTTAATAAACTCAAATTCCAAAATAAAAAATAATAAAAAAATTCAAAGAACCAACATTAAAAAATTCAACATTAAAAAATTAAAAGCTCAAAAATTTTATAAATTCAAAATTAAACGATCCAAAATTTAAAAATAAAAAATTTTAAAAATCCATAATACAAAGAAAGTCCATGAACCCAATATTTAAAGAGTCGAACAATCCAAAATTGAAAAAATCCAATAATCCAAAATTGAAAAAATAAAAAAATAAAAAAATAAAAACAAGTTTCAATTCAGTCGCGTAGCGTTCCACGCACTCTTCTTTTTTGTTTTGTTATTACCACGACGTGACTTCCTAGTTTTTCTTTTTATGGTCCTAGACCCTAAACCCACAGTCAGCTTTCCCTAATTTGCACAAATTACTTCCAGAGCCCATACACGAGGATGGATCGAACAGTGAAGCACAATTTTTTTTTACAAGAAAATGCACACATGATGGGACATCTTTGTCTATTTTTCTATATAGTCGCCAAGTTTCTCAACGCATTTCTCCCATCGTGATACCAGTATCAAAATATCCTGTTCATAGAAGTCCGTTCGGTTGTACGCAAAGCGTTTACCGGCCAGGAATTTCTTCAGGGGACCAAAGAAATGAAAGTCCGACGGTGCTGGATCAACTCCAAAGCAAATTTGTTGTTTTCCCAAAAACAGCTGCGAGATTTGTCGTGAAGAAGCTTGACACCATTAGCATGTGCGTCACGTGAAGGCATCTTTTGCACTTGCCTCATTGTGTGGCCTGAATTTGTGCTCATCTTTTGAATTTCTGACAAATATCTGTGGCGCCACATATCTCTCTCATGTCTCGAAGTATTCTGTACAGTGTTGTTCTTTAAAAATTAGGAAGATCTGGGTCATCGTTTACAGCATTCCAAAAGGTCGTTCGATTCTATCGAAGTCACTGTATTTCACTTTCACTCACACTCCTGTTGTAGACCCGCAAAACAGTTTGCTTTTCTTTACTACATGTTTAACCGGTGCCTCCTTGCTTCTCATTTGCACTGTTTTGTTTGTGCCTGCCCATAAGACCAATACTCTTTTCTAGAAGTGGAATTATCTGACATCTTACTCTTTTGTAATCCTCTGTTGTTCCTGAAAAGTTCCTTTAATAATTCATCGCTGACTATGGATCCGCAGGTCTGGATTTTTCTGAAGTAGGGAGATCTGGAACGGGGCGAACTGTGCCTTGTGACACAAACTGAGGAGCTGCTTGATAAAGAAATAGCTTCTCCGGTTCAGTAAGCCATGAAAGGGTTTCCTCATGCTGACCACATGCTCCCAAACCTGTCATCTACCGGTACCTATAATTCAGAGACTGGATAGCAGGCCTTATACCTCAAAGGGATGTAGCGCCATGGAAGAATATCCTCTAGTTTGGATAGAATATCAAATAGAAACATAATGATGGACCATGTATTCTGAGATGACAAAAAATCACACTTTAATATTTTGGATGCCTAATACATTTGGGTGGATTGAATGAGACAAAGCATTTCAGAGACAATTAAGGAATTTACTGTTGGGGCCCATGTTTAATGCAAATTTACAAAAACTACCCTATTTACCATGTGATGTGGATATTATAATTTCCATTGATAGCCTAGTATAGGTAGGCCTACACATAATACGAGGCATGTTTTTAAAATAAGTAGGCTACTGTCAAAATAACTGAACATTATTTTCCAAATACTTTATTATCATTCATTACCTTACACTACTTCTCCAGACAGTCACCGCCGTTATTCAGTTTTTTATGGCTTCGTCAAAGAATGAAGCCATCTGTGATGAAAGCAAAATCTTCTTCCAGTATAAGTTAATGGTCCCTCATTATGGCTTTGTATGTCCATCTGTCATCTTTGAGTCTTGCGACGTGGCATTGCTGGGTCGGTAACTCCTGACATCTTCTGTAGTGTGTTGTTTGTAACTCTGTCCCTCAATGATATGCCTAGGATTTTTCTCACCATATTTCTTTTGCACATTTGGAAGTGAGAGCCCACGTCTGACAACCTTACAACAACACCGGAGTTAGACAGGTCTAAAACCGTCTAAATCTCTGGACGTTGTAAGGGTTTCACCCTGCCAATTTTTATAAATAACCAAAATTAGGCCATTTTTAAATCGACAAATCCATGATGACATCTTTATGTTTCAGGTTGCCTTTTGTAATACCTACAAGATGCTCACACCTGATGTGGACATATTTACAACAGGACTCAACTGGGCTGTCTCCTACGAACTTCCAAATGACACCATTAAAAATCCCGATACCAACAGATTAACTGTACCATTCTATTTACGGAGACAAAGAAGGGAACTGTACTCCCGCCTAGAAACTGCAATGAACAGGTTAGTTTAACATCTTCAACATAATTCATGGGAATATTGACAACAGAGTAAGAAATTAACTTTTTACAAAATCCATTACAGTTTATTTTTGAGGGTTAAAGGGATTATTGGTGGAATTAGCACAGAATAGGGTTGAATGCCAGGCTCAGAAATGCTCGGTTCCATAAAATAGGTAATATTCCTTTCGCTTGCTTAGGAATTGTCTACTGCCATTGAGTAAAAACTACTACTTCTAATAGCCGACAGAAAACTGTTGAAAGTGACTTTTACTGCAAACACTTCTGTCAATAATGTTGCAGAATTTTCCCTAGCTGAAATTCGTTGAATGCCTGGAGATTTGTGTTTTCTACTTTCCCTATAGCTGTTTCCACTTCTGCTGGAGTCGGTTCAGCAACCATCGGCTCTGCTGTGAATATTTAGCTTTCTGCACTTCAGGAATCTCCATGTAGGCTACATTTAATAACGTTAAAAAAATTTTTCATTCTATTCAAAATATTACTCAGGGCCGCGAGGATAGTGCCATCGTTGTCCTTAATTATGTTTGTTCTAGGTTGAAAACCTTTCTTGAACTCAATTAAATCCACATTATGGAACATCAATTTTTGAATGGTCAGAATTTTTTAAAAAATTATTACGAGTGTGAGTCCGAAAATAAGTTTTCCCTGGCGGCTGTGTACAGAGATGTGGATGAAACACAAAAAATATGAGACATTAAAGAAACGACGTAACTTTATTTCTCCACATAATTGCCACGTACATTGAGGCATTTGTCATACCGCTTTAGAAGCTTCAAAAAGGTATTCCAGGAAAATCTCAGAACTCTGCATACGAAAGAAGCATTCGATTCCAAGTTCTTCTGCTACTTCATCAACGGTTCATGTCATCCACCATCATGACATTTTCGTCTGTAGTGGCTGTGCACGTCTGTCCAGGTCTCGGTTTGATGCCCCTCACCATCTCCACACCATTTGTTTTGACATCACATCTGGCCTATAGACTTTCACGAGGCGGTTATGGATTTCTGCTCCTGATACTCCCTCTGCCCATTCATAGCGACAACTGCTCTCACTTCCTCCTTTGTCCACGATGTCAAAACGCACCTTCTCCCCATAGTTACTGACATGCTGGTTCCCAGTTGAACGATACCCAATGGTGTATGGGTGTATTATTTCTCCCATTGCTGTACGATTTCCTGGGGAAAAATAAAGGGGAAACTTATTTTCAGACTCCTCTCTTAGCTACACAACAGCTGAGGAATCAGCACAAGGTCTTTTCATTTTTTTACTGATGCTGCATAGACGTTGCCATCTTGTGGATAAATCCTAATCATAGCCTCTAGATGATAGAAATGCATTTTTTTTATGTTATTTTTTCATTTCATGTAATTTTACATTTTAGGGCATTTATTTGAATTTTACGTCATTATTTTGTCATTTTCGTGTCATTTGCTTCCCTATTTAGTCACTTTCATGCATTTACATTGAGTGTATTAACTTTTTTATTCGTCGCTAGCGGTGCTATCATTGAAGTGTTCTTTGTTTAATGCAAGAAGGAAAAACTCAGTGTTGAAGTGTTGTCATGTCTTAGTCGGAAAGTAATTTTTTATAATTATTAAGTCATCTTCTTTAAAATTTAGGGTCATTTTATAAATCATTTTTCAAACAATTTTAGGTCATCAGAATCCGGGCCTTGCTTATGACCAGAGAGACATGATAACTCTGATAAATATTATATTTGAATATACACCTTACACCCCCAATTAGTGATAATGCCTGTTTGAAGATTATAGGCAAATCTACAAAAAGGTATCATCACTAATTAGGAGTATAAGGTGGATATACAAATATAATATAATATCACCCAGAATGGAAAATGAAATTCAAATTTTTCCTTCAGGGCTGGAATTGATGGTCGAGCATGTATTGAACGATCACTGTGTGAAACAGCACATAAACTGATTCCAAAGAGAAACGTTATTGAAGAAGTTCTACGTCTAATTTTTTCGTAAGTACAGAATTTCTTTTTCTTAATGGCAAGGCATTATAAAACTCACCACGTAGGTAAAAGCAGATGTCGCCAATATTAACAGGTTTGCCAACATATGAAAAAATGTCCTTCCTCACTAATCCCTTGACAGGTTTCACTCTCTTTGTATTGTACATTATGTGAGGCTCTTACTGCATACAAACTACAGAGTCTATGCTGTATTATTATTCCTCTAAAATCTTAATAAAGTAACACGTTTATGATTTGATTTCAGATTTCCAACCGCTGGAGACGATGATTACGACCCTGAGTACCAAGTGTATGATGCTGCACAGCGCCGGGGCTTATCAAAACATGATTGTTCCGAACTGTTTCCAACCTGCCCTGTATCTTTAATTGACATGATTCTTCATGGAAGTTAGTCCTTCCTATAGTTCCTATCAACGAATGTAGCAAAGAATAAAACAAGAAAAACAAGATGCCTGCCTTTACCACAAAGTAACGTCTCACTGGGCTATTCAAATCCGAGGAGAAATTGGATTCATGAAATAGGCTACAAATATAAAAATGATTTTACGAGATAATCAAACACACATCAAAGCATTATATTCAATAAAAGCCCAGTTGTTTTAAAACTGCAGTCCAGCATGCTTCACAAATAGAAACTTGTCAATTCCTTTAAAGTATGTACAATAAAAAATGTTTGCTTTCATAAGACAACTGTTTAGTTTCCAAGAGGCCATGAAGGCAACTTTCATGGCTTTAGGGAGCATTCACACCAAAGTAGCATGCCACTTGCGACGTGCTACCTGGATGCACGCTGCACGTTACTCATTTTAAATCCCAAATAAACAAGTTTAAGTCTTCACACCAAAGTAGCGTGGCAATAGTGCAGCTCGCAGAGTGTGACATTCATTTCTTCAGATAGATCTGGACTTATTTCATGCGACGCTACTCGAGATGATGCATGCATGCAGTTGCCTTTTCAGCTGTTTTCTAATTGTTAAGAAAATTCGACACATATATTCGCTTGTGTAGCAGTAGATTATGGCAAAGATGCCATGGAAACTGCTGGAAAGAGAGCTACAATTTGTACATGTGTAGGCTCTACAATATGCCAATCAAAACTAGTAGGAAAAAAGCCTGGATTAAAATTGCTGAAACTATATCCTCTTTAGGTAAATTACATTACTTTAAATGGGTTTCTCAATTTTTCAAGTTAAAATATATAATGCACGTTAAACTGCAGATCACATTTGCTACTTCAGTATGAATACAAAACTGTGAACCATGCAACTCGATGTGCAACTTGCATCCAAGTAGTGCGATTCGCATGCTATGTTACATCGGTGTGAATGCTCACACACTAAAAGCTGTGATCTCTATAATTCCTCATCGTTTGCAGATAAATTCATTGGCTGGTCCCAGTTTTGTGGATTTAATTCTCTCCCGAGCTGTGAGTTCCTCGTGCCCCTGGACACACTTTTTCAGTGTCAGCTCCGTTATTTCATAAATGCTTTTCCCAAATGTGTGCAGCTACTTGATTTTCAGTTTGTCCATATTTTACATAATATCTGATATTTCCTTTTGTGATAACATCAAACTTGTATTAGTTTTCCTTTATATTTTAAAATGCAGTATGTTAGTGTCCAAGGTTCACAAGTTTTTAGTCTGTGTTTTATCGAGTTTTGAAAACCTGCCCAATATCATGGAAAAACATGTTTCACCCCCAGATAATTTAATGCATCCAGAAATTGTCTGAAATAGAAGACTTAAAATGCCCAATAAGAAATTAATGCAATAAAAGATTAAATGCGAGAAATAAATAGGCTTTATTGAGTTTGTAAAAAACGCACCTCAATTGGAAAAGTAATTTGATATCTGTCGGAGAGAAGTTGAGTAGTTAGATATTGCTATGATGACATGGAAGTGTTCCAATAGTAGTAGTATTTGTCTGGTTTGTTAGGAGTTGAGATGGGTCGCTCCTGAATGAGTCATCAAATGAACGACTCTTTAGAGTGACTCTATGCTCGCTCCTTACAAAAGAGCGAGTTGTTCAAATACTTCTTTGCCTCCTTGCTTTCACAACTCTTCCTACCGCTCCTCTAAACCCCCACTCCTCCCCAAGCACCTGTAGTTGCACTCACTTGAGAATTATACTTTGAAAAGCAGACATCTTAACTGTGTTGGGGAAGGAAGAATTGATAGAATGTGACAATGTGAGAAGAAAGAGCAGCCAAAGTGGGAGTCGAAAGAGTCAAATTTATACTCTTTACTCTATGATATAAAGTAAAGCACTTCCTATACAGGCCTTGGAGGCCCAGAGGGTTCCAGGAAGTAGAGGCTCCCAGATATTAGACATTCGGCATGTGGAGGTGGTAAGGCTGTCAACCTTATGCACCAGCTGCCTTTACCTTAAGGATTGCTCCTGGTACTCGTTTTTGTTAGAGGCTGAGTCAACCCCAGGGTCATATTGCCACCAGAAAGAATAGACCAATTCAAACACTCCGACCTCATCGGGGATCGAACCCACGACCTCCTGGTTTGTAGCGCAGCGCCTCAAACACTTCATCTATAGGATATTCATTATCCCTCTTTCATCTACGTTGAAACTATCAGACATTTGCATGCCTTAACATTATAAACAAATGAATCAACGAGGGTGAGCTCACAGAATCTAATCGATCAATAATGCCTCAATAATGTCTCAAACCAAAGCAACTAATGAAAAAACAGTTCAGGCGCTAGAGCTAATTGTAAGAGTCATGCCACTCAATTTCGTAACTTCTTAACAAGCTTGGACCATAGTGACGTAAATACTCAGACTAAAGAGGGCAGAGCAGATTTTTTATAAATATGGGTATGTTCAATTCAAATTAGAACAACTAAATCCTGAGCAAACAAAGGGTATGGATTTGTTCCAAGAGTCTTAATTTCAACCCGTTGTGGATGCAACAGACATTATTAAATGCATCAAACGATTCTGTGATGTTGAACCGACAATATCCATCAAGCTATGCCTAAAGAAAACGCCAGTGAATTCTATAGGCCTATTCTTCCCAAGCTAGAATTTACTAATTTTTAGGAAAACAGGAAGAATGGGAAACATTTTCTTCTTTAGTGCACCCCAGTACAAAACATCACTATTCAAGGTTGTCATTATCAACCACTAGAGTCTCATCCTACCACCGCTTGTTCATTACTAAAACAAAGGTATGAAAACCCTCGTCTTACTATGCAGCTTTAAGACACTCAAGAGGCAACTTAGGGAATTAAGGGGCTAGACTCTTTAAGTCGCTGCTAAACATGCTGCGACATTTGAGAATTTGTGTGACTTTCTTCATAGGACATGACAAATGCTTTTTTCTCTAAGACACGGTTTTGAAGATAGAAAGTTTAGGCCTACTTCTGCATTAGCTTGCTACAGCTCACAATATTTTAGGAATTCTGAAATGTGCTCTCTGTCTTTATCAGTGGTCTTCATTTAAATATAAATCTGTAGATGATGGTAGAAAAATTGTTCAAATAAATAAAACTTCTCATTGACCCATGTCCACCCACTCAGCACACATACGTAAAATATATGTAAAAATTGCGTTATCCCTAGATCTAGGTAATGTATATCGCACATATTGGTTAAATAAAATCTACGTATAATATACGCTCAAATGTCCCACTTTTTGATGTATATTGTACGTCTATTCAAGTCAATACAGACATATAATATATATCAATTATACGAACAATCGCATACATACTATTGATGTACAATATCTATACGTAAAAAATATGTCAAGATGATCTATCAAACGTATATTTTATAAATAATTTATGTAGCCTATATAGGGCCTTTGGTTCATAAATGTACACTGCTCACATACATTTTACATATACTATCAATACATGAGATATCAATAACTAAAAATGTCATCAAGAACACTTTTTGTGCTTACTATCTTGCAGTTTTTTGGGACTTCTTGCTGAGGTATTTTGCAATTATTTATTGTAAGCAAAACACTGAGATCGCTCATAATACACACTGAACCAAGAATCTTCGGAACATCATCATTAACATCCATTAAGCACAGCACTAGCCTTTCTACTGCCATTATGCTAATCCACTGCCCTTTAAGTCCTTCTGTTACACTTAGGAAGTACTGCATCACATCTTCCAAACAATGCAGAGCTTGTCATTCAACATAACTTTTAAGTTCTTTTAAGCTTTCTGCAACTGCTTGGTTTAAATTTTCTTCTTCTGCATCAATTAATCTTCTGCATGATGGACCTGGTCTTGACAAGTACTCAGGCAGATTAGGAAATATTGATGGTACTGCACCAAGTTTCAGTTTAGAGCAAGTTCTAGGAAATGTTTTTATTTCACCGTTAACTACAAATGTCTCTGTTCTTGTCACACTCTCTTCAGGAAAATACTTCACACAAATAACAGGCTTGCTTACCCCTGTAAAGTCTGTAGGAATCTTTCTATGCCATGTCTTCTTAAGTTCTTCGTCTTTTGGTAAAGAAAATGTACTAACACTTTCATGTTGTGACTTGTAGTTCCTTTTACAGCCAGCAACACTACAGCACGTAGGCATTGTGAATTCCTGAAACAATTAAGAAATACTTTAGCAGCGTTATCGTAAATTATTATGATCAGAGCTAATTACCACAGCATCTGTATTATAAATCAGTTTGCAAGTCGTTGAGGTTATGATAGGCCAATTTATATATGTGAAACAAATCTTGCACAGGGACTTACCAGTACTGTTTTATGTGTAAATGTTTTTCTTCTGCCTCATTTAATCTTCTACATGAAGGAGCAGGTCTTCACAAACATTCAGGTAGGCCTAAATTAGGAAATGTATTCTAGGATCTAGGGTATTACCCTACAGATCACTGCACCTTGCATAATATTTCGTCAGCTTTAAATACACACACATGTACATTTATTCTTCGTTTCTATGTTATATACATAGGGAGTAGTTGCAACAGAACAGTGCAATTCTCTCCACACACAATTTCTTGTTAATAAAACACTATAAAAGAGAAACTTATACACGCAACCACCAACAGCCAACAGCCAACAAACAACCTTGAATCAGCAGATCTACATTGCTGACGTCACAGACAAGATGGCCGCCAGTCATAAAAAATAGTTCTACTGAATGTACGGATGTAATCATTTTAAACCATTTTTTAAATTAATTTCTGATTAGCGTGAGTAAATTTTATTGCGTTCCCTTAATTTAACCAAATCGATTTACTAGAGTAAAACACAATAAACCGGTGTTTACAATGTACAATTCTAGACGTAAAATTTACGTATAGTTGGTAGGTAATTTTGATGTTACAAATGAACAATCAAATCGATTTTGTTTTATATTTAATCTTACTTATGTAACAGTAACTTTAATTTTGATATATTATAAATATAAAGCAGAATTAAATTACAACAGTTTTTATACATGTATATATTGGACATAAAATATACGTATAATTTACGTTTTGACTTTGACCAATCGTAAGATATATATGTAGCTCTAAAATATACGTATATTATACATATCGTGCTGCGTGGGCATCTTCATACTTGGTTATACAGAACTCTTAAATCAAGCAATCCACATGGTTAAGGTTCGAAAAATAAAAGTTGTTACTTTGAAAGGCCCACCAGCTCTCGATAGTCCAGAGTTTAAACCATGACACCAAGACTTCCATGCACTTTTGTCTAATGCTATGGGCCATGTTCAAATTCACAAGGGCAATGGGTTCCGGGAAGATGAATGTTGGATTCAGCAGCTACTCATGATTCTGTTTCTGAAAGATTAGTTACCGATGTGACAGTAACAGCATAAACAAAAAGAGTTCTGAAGCATGTAGTTATATTAAACTAAGGTTGAAGGATTCCCAAGTTGTAAACTCAAGTAAAATTTAATTCTTTCAGACATTAATCACGTTGGATATAGCATTCATTCTACTTCTTTTGTGGTACAAAATTCCAAAACATGTGCATCTAGCTGACCCAAAATTCAATCATCACTCCCCTTTTGACATTCTGTTGGGAGCGGAAATGTTTTGGGAAAAACTACCGAATCAAAGTTAGAAATACAGCCAGGTGTGATAGCCACACTTGTAACGTTGTGGATTTTGCACTAACGAATTATATGAGAGAACTTCAATAAACTGGATTTTGTAGCTAAGTTTATGAAGGCACAGTGTTCTCGTGCGTCATTGTGGTGATAGAGTTGCAGGTGTTTGCGCCTGC
Source organism: Ectobius pallidus (assembly GCA_964059195.1). NCBI lineage: Eukaryota > Metazoa > Arthropoda > Insecta > Blattodea > Ectobiidae > Ectobius > Ectobius pallidus. The sequence goes on from CAXKWD010000006.1 coordinate 2,793,314, forward strand.
GCAAATTTTAAAAAAAGAGACGGTTAAGAAAAGTAGTCATTGAATTATTGTCAGGAGGGAGCAGAGTGCTGTGCCCCGTAAGGAGAAGAGTTGAAGAGAGTGGAAGTAAAATTATATATCGCCCCTATGTCATAGTGAGTTGAAGACGAGTAGTAGTTGAAGACAGAGATAGTGTGGATATAGTGACTGCGAGACAGAAGAAATAATATTTGATAAATAAGGAAAACAAAAGAGTAAAACTCTTGGGCATATTCATTGATCAGAGACTGAGTTTGAGGAAGCTCACAGACTCGCTTTATTCATATTAGGCCTACGTTTTCTTTCACTCCCTCCTACATTATCGAATACTATCTTGGGGCAACTCAGTTGGCAGAAAAAGGCAATCAGATGTATTGCAGGGTTGGGACCTAGGAATACATGCAGAGATTCTTTCAAAGAATTGAGCATCATCACTAGGTCCCGGATGTTTATGACATGTCATATTTTTTTCCTTTGTGATGTTACCATAGCAAATATAATTTAAACATGATATCATCTAATGTGATTAGAATTATGCAATTTTCATTGGTCATATAAAGTAATATTTTAGCTTTTTCAGTATTTTTGTCATTTTTCATATTAAGGTCATATTTTCAATCATTTTTCATTTTTTCCCAGGCTTTTGTTTTTTTTTTTATTCCATTTTCATTTATTTGCTTACAGCCGTCTCAGATATGGATTTTGAACACCCCTGAATTGTTGCTTGTAACTTCTCAGTATTTTCTTTCTAAAAATACTTTCACAAAATATACGTTGGCCTACGTATATTTCTGAGAATTAGGAGAAAGAGAGAGATGTGTAAAAAGGGACGCGAACGGAGATATTAGGATGGCTATTGTCAGTTTTCATAGCAAGGTCAACTAACTGCTTCTGTAAATAACTTGAGAAGGTAGAAGTTCTTCTTGGGGGTGCCAAGGGGAAGGGGTGATAGGAAGGAACAACCATCCCTCAGTTACTGAAAAGATTTCGCTACATGGTGTGCTTCATCGCAATCTCAATACTCTTGGTTTATCATGCCTAAAACTAAGGGTCCGATAAGTGAAAAACTGAGAGCATTTGTACGGGAGTTTGGAGATAAGCATTTCAGTACAGATGGCACAATTCTGTTCTGTAAGCTGTGCAAAGTTAAGGTAGAATCTAAAAAGCGATTTAATGTGCAACAGCACTGCAGTACGGCAAAACACAAAAACAATTTGACTCGAAATGTTGCATCAGAGAACCTCCAACAGCTCATGTTTGAGAAGATTTCGTCATCGTCCACCACAAGCAAAATGTCTGATTTTAACAAGGATTTATGTACAATGATGATGTCTGCTAATATACCGCTGGAGAAAGTTATTAATCAGCACTTCAGCAATTTTCTGCAGAAATAGGCCTACACTAATCAGCACATTCCTAATGCAACAACACTTCGCAAGAACTACGTGACTACTTGTTACGAAGATGTTTTAAATAGGATATGATCTTGCATTGCTGATAACAAGATCTGGGTTTCTATGGATGAAACCAGCGACGCTGAAGGAAGGTACGTAGCAAACATTGTTGTTGGTGTTTTAAGGGAAGACCGACCAGGTGAAAAATTTCTCATTTCTTGTGAAGCATTGGAGAGGACTAACCACTCAACTATTGCTGTTACCTTCGACAACGCATTGAATCTTTTGTGGCCTGAGGGAGTGAAGAGAGAAAATGTTTTTCTTCTAGTAACTGATGCAGCTCCCTACATGGTGAAAACTGGCAAAGGTCTGCAGCTTCTCTATCCTAAATTGATACATGTAACATGCATTGCACATGCACTACATAGGGTTGCAGAAGAAATTCGGGGAAATTATCCTGATGTGGACAAGTTCATTGCAACAGTAAAAAAGATCTTCATCAAAGCTCCACTTCGAGTGCAGAAATTCAAGGAAATTGCCTCTTCTGTTCCTTTGCCTCCTCACGTTGGAGAACGTGGCTCAATGCTGCAAACTACTACTGTACCAACTACAATGTTATCGAAGATGTTGTCAATGAGTTCAACGAAGGCGAAGCTTCCTCCATCAAAACTGCAAAGACGCTATTTTCAAATTCTACACTGATCGGGGACCTCGCTTATATTAAGTCAAATTTCAGTATGATATCAACAACAATCACACAATTAGAAGAAACTGGTGTTAAACTCTGTGATGCTCTTCACCTTGTGACAAATGTGGAAAGTGAGTTAACGGCTGCACGTGGTAAAGTTGGTGAATGTGTTAAAGCAAAACTACAGCGTGTGCTAGGTCGGAACGAAGGGTACTATACACTTTGCAAGACTGGCGACATTCTAAGTGGTAAGCCAGTGACATTCCACGAAGGTGAGCCTGAATTCAACAGTAATGATTTGACTTATTTCAAATATGCCCCAATAACATCCTGCGACGTTGAGCGGTCTTTCTCCCGATATAAGTCAATGCTGAGTGAAAATAGAAGATCGTTTTTATTTGAAACTTTAAAATGCATGTGATCTGTTATTGCAATTCTTTGTGACCGTCCATCATAATGAAACATTTCTTTCATTTTGTGTAGTGTCGAGTGTGTCTTATTGTTTGTTTAAATAAATTCAAAAATTTATTAGTAAAGATTAATATTATTATTTATTAATGTGTTCTCATAAAATTTTAATTGAAAAAACCGACAAGATTTTGAAAAAAAAATTGTCTCTAGGTCATATTATTAGTCATATTTCGCCATTTTTAGGTCATAAAGGCTTGCATATAACTAACAATTTTAGGTCATAAACATCCAGGCCCTAATCATTACTCTCCCCACTGCTTGATTAATAACAAAGGAAACTTGACTTGAGTCTACCTTAGACAGACAGTACACCACCATAACACAAGATATAGACACACTTTACATATTCTGTATTAGACTCTCCAAAGTGCTTAACAGCCACAAATATATAAGCCCAGAGTTATTTAACAAACTACCAAAAGATGCTTTCACTGTGCCTGAAACTAAATTTAAAAATGCACTACACTTCGATTAGGAATAATGTATTTGACAGTATAGAAGAATTAATAGATAGTAATGTGGTTGATTTGACCTTTTAGAAAGTAATCAGTTTAGCCAATTTCAAACTCTGTGTAATTTTAATTGTATCTTAAGTCTCTTGTAAGTATAATGTAAACCAAACTTATACCTGAATCAACAAAAAAGTAAATGGTGAATAAAGTTTTTGATTCTTGATAATCCCACCCTTGTTTCTGTATTATGTGTCCCTAGGGTAACTTATTGCCAGTCATAATTCGCACCTTCAAACAGACATTTTCTGATCAGTGACTACTTTTTGTTTTGGATTCTTTGAATAGAACACAAACTGCTCGCTGAACTCAGTTTTGGAATTACAATTTCAATGTGTGCCTTCCAGTCAAGATTTTGAAAAGTTGTAATCTTAAAAATTTATATTCCTGATTTCTTCTACAACCTGCATTTGGTAATAAATTATAAGGGTTAAGATCCGTATATGATTTGTTCTAAATTGAATATAGTAGATCTATTCAATATTAGGTGACATTTGAAACCATGAAATTACTATGAGCACCATAACCTATAGAACTTGAGAAGTGTGATCACTCTCGTAGTTCACATGATCCGCCACTGTGAGGCGCTTCCATCTGCTGGCTATGAGACAACACGCTAAGCAGGGCACCTAATTATGAAAATACCGCTACAAGTGACATGAAAACAGTAAGAACTGTAATGTACACTGTGCAATTAGCCATGGGGACATAAGGGAATACTGCTTTTTAACACATACAAAAGAGTTTAACCAAATAAGTGATTCTCACATTTTTTCAAACTACCGTATAGCTGTTTTCACTTGTATTTGATACAATAACCTCTTAATAAAATTTCTGGAATTCTACAGGTTATTACAGTTTTAATGAGAATCAGTGATTATTTCAGGACTCACATTTCTCCTTACCGGAAATTGTAGGTGTATCTAAAATAAGTTAATAGCTTAGAAAAACAATTAATGCTCTAACTAAATAAGTTATACTTCAATTTGCAAATTATTGTTTACTTATGAATGATTTCTAAATTCTTAGTCAAATTATTCACCAAGGCATTTGCTTTCGTCATATTCACATTGAAAGGTATCTGATATGGCATTCAGTGCAATTTTGTTAGACCATATTCGCATTTCAATCCTTCACACAGTCTTGTCAAATGCGTTTCTAAAGGGAGAGGAAGTAACTCTTGCTTGAGGCAGTGTTTGTAGCCTTTAGGAGGCATAATTTTTAATAACAAACTTTCTAAAATAAACTCATTAGAGTATCTCAACCTTTTGCTATTAGAAATATTGCACTTCTTAAGCATTCACTCAAAAAAAATCTTCTGATTTAAGAAAGACACTTAACTTTATTCTCTAATGAATTTGAACTGTTCTCAGCAGCTAATTTCCTTTCAAGATAGCAATTTTTTTATTTTGCATGGAAAGTTTCTTCTCGGTTCTGCCCAAATTTCTATTGATATATTGTTGTCTACTTCATGTAGGAGATGCCTGCTTTGTTTTTAATTAATGAGTCCCCTTCTAGTGGTGATTATAAGCTTTGTTCAAATGACACATATGGCAAACTACCCTGAACAGAACTTAATGGAAAAGGTTCGGAGACAGCTATTTTACAAGCTCTCTTGTTTTGTGACTTATTCTCCTCTTATTGAGTAGGACTCCTCCAAACTGCTTTGTGAAATGTTTGGAAAATATGGGTAAGGCTCCACCTTACAACGCCACCTAAACCGCAGAATGTCGACCATATAGCCATCAACACAATGAATATTTCATTTCATAATTATGTCATCACAAAAATGCAACGAACATGCATCATCCTTATCAGTAAGCTGGCTGTCTTTGGTATTGCTCTATCCCATTTTTAATATGTAATTATTCTTTGGGTGGCTTCAGATAATGGATCTTGGGGGGAAAACTAAAATTAAAAACATATCCTTTGGAAGTTAGAGATTACTTTTTGGTTGCTAGAAAAGAGAAAGTGACATGAATTAACCGTTCACATTAACAGACAATGTTATTTGATTATTTGAAACATACCCCCCATGCACCTAACTACAATGTCCATAGCTTGCAACATCATCTTTACTGATCGCAGCGCAAGCACTTCAACAGATTGCCAACGTGCCACAGCTGTCTCCACATCAACAATGGTATGGCGGCACGAGTGATCAACTTCCCAAGTTCTATACATTATGACCAGCACTATTGTATTAGTTTCTGTTCTGCTCCTAATATAAATCAACGTAATTAGAATAGAGAACTAACCTATGAATCATGGTGTATGTCCTCTTTCTAAGATAACACAAACAAGCACGAGTGGTCTTATGTACATTCTAATGCAGTATAAATAACAACTATCTCCAACTTTTTCTTTTATGACCTGAATTAAAAGGTACACTTCTCAATATGAAGAAACATACAATTTCAATGAGAAACCACATGGACCTTCCCATTCTCATATGTGTTGCAGTCCAGTGGCCAAACTGAGATTCTACACATTCAATTGTAATAGCTTCACACAAGACAAGGATGTGACAAAAAGTGCTCAGAGAGAAATTAGAAATCTCACAAAAAGTGATTTTGTTGTAGTATGGGGAGGAACAAACGACGTAAGCAAGAACAAAACGAGCGAAGGAATCAGAAATCTTACTCAGTTTGTAAGTAATTGTGCCCATACTTGTACTTGTTGTTAAAGCACCCCACAGGCATGACCTAGCAGATTTCTCAGCTGTAAATGCAGATGTAAGGACATTTAATCTGAAACTAAAGAAGAGGATGGACAGTTTCGGAAACTCTTCCGTCATTAATGTAAATCTAGACAGGAGAAGCTTCACCAGACATGGACTACACCTGAATAAGCTTGCAAAGAAATTAATGGGCGAGACCATAGCAAAGGAGATATCGCGGCTTACAGCAAGTCTAGTCAGGGACTCGATCTCCATGGAATGGACCGACAACAGCAACAAAGGAACTGCAGATATGAAAGAACAAGTGGAAAGTATTGACTACAGCCAGGAAACTGCAGGTATCGAAGATCCGATGGGAAGAATCAACACCAGCCAGGATACTTCAGATATGGGAGTTCCAGAGGGGAGAATCGACGCCAGCCAGGATGCTACAGATATGGGAGTTCCAGAGGGGAGAATCGACGCCAGCCAGGATGCTACAGGTCTTCGTAAATCGCAGAGGACAAGGAAACCAGCAAAAAAACTAAGTGATGATTTTTTATGAATAGGCCAAACTGTAATAGGGATATTTCTAAGAGGTTAAGTTTTAATATGCCTAAAAAATCACATAGTTCTACTATTAAGGTATATCATCAAAACTGTCAAAGTCTAGGCAATAAGAAATTAAATCTTGAAGTATTGTTAACAGATATTGATTTAGACATTCTTTGTTTTACCGAACACTGGATGTCAGAAGATGAACTAGATTATTGTGCTCTAGCAAACCATTCTTTAGTTTCTAAATTCTGTAGAAAAAATACAAAACATGGTGGGTCTTGGAAGCAGGCCCATACACAGCTTTTGAAAACATGAATATTGAAGAACATTTTGAGGCTAGTATAGTGGAACTTCCATTGTTAAAATTGGTTATAATATGTATTTATAGAACTCCTAGCAGTGACATTTACATACTTATTAGAAACCTTGACATAATAGTAAACAGTTTACTGAACAAAGGCAAACAATTTATTGTAATAGTTGATCTGAATGTAGATTTCTTAAATCATAATATAAATATGCACTTGCAATCAATGTTGGATTCATATGGCTTAAAGGCAATTATAGATGTTCCAACAAGAATAGGTGCAACCAAACAGTCAGCTACAGATCAAATAATACTGAATGCAAATTTATGGGAATATAACTTTAAAGTATTAGAAACAGGGTTTTCTGACCATTATGCATAAATTTTAGAATTATAGGCCTATACTCAACATACAAATAAAAATATGAATGAATTTAATGTATACTCCAGAGAGGTTAGATTTAGTAACGAAGGAAATATTCAGTACTTAAATTATTTACTTGGTAGGGAAACATGGGATACAGTTTTAGCACAGCTATGGGGAAAAAATAGTTTTATGCTGCACCCTAGGCTACTCTCTAATGAGGCCCGCCTGGGAAGGTGAGGTTTAGGGTTTCGTCACAGAAGAAATTCAATGTGAGACGTAATAAACCTCGTGCTATTCAGTATATTGCTCCTAAACTAACACAAACGTTCCTAACCTAACAAAACGGCGGAGCTTGGTTGGGGTGCAGCATAAATCTATCTTTTGCCCAGCTTTCAGTAAATGAAGCTTACGATGAATTCTTAAATACATTTAATTACTGTTTCCGAACAGCCATGCCTAAACTTAAAATTAAATTAAAACTTAGAGACCAGAAAAAGAACTGGATTACATCTGGCATAAGGAAGTCAGGTAAGAGGTTAAGGTTTCTTAGCAAAATAATAAAAGAAGAAAACATTACAGAACCTTTTAAAAACTATTATTGTCGGTATAAGAGAATCTATAACAATGTAATTGCTGAAGCCAAGAGAATGTACATTGATCGTCGGCTTAACTCTTCAAATAATAAAGCAAAAACAATGTGGGAAATTGTTAAAGATGAACTAGGGTCTGGTAAGAAGAATATAAAGAATATACTGATAAGCACTAACGGTGAAGATATACAAGATCCAAAAGATGTAGCTGACACATTCAATGATTATTATGCAAATATATCACAAAATATTTCAAGCAAGAACTTACCACCCAAAGATAATAGATCAACTATCCCTATGACCACAAATAGCAGTAGTATGTATTTAAAACCATCAAATGAAGAAGAAATCATAATTATCAATCATCAATAAAATCAGTAATAAAAAATCCTGTGGCATTGATGAAATATCTGATTACGTTGTTAAGAAATGCTGCATGTATATAATAAAACCACTAACACACATAATCAATTTATCATTATTGTCAGGTTGTTTTCCAGAAAAACTGAAGATAGCAAAAGTAAAACCATTATACAAGAAGGGTTCACAAAGTCAAATTGAAAATTATAGACCAGTTTCACTGCTTTCAGTATTCTCGAAGATACTCGAAAAGGTAATGCATACAAGACTCATGTCATTCTTGATGAAACATAATATTATAAACAGTAATCAGCATGGATTTTGCAAAGGGAAATCAACAAATACTGCAATTATATTTATTTATTTTATTTATTTAGATTTGTTCATCATAACATAGTACAAAATACATGTTTATGAACATCTGCATTTGCACCCTTGCATTCATAACAAGCACTCTATAAAAAACTCAATATTCACAATACAAAGATATGCATAATAAATGTTACATAATATACAACATATATACAGACGTGTACATTATGTACATTAAGATAAATCATCCTCCAAGAATTCCTCGACATCATAGTATGCTTTACTTATGAGGAAGCTTACAAGTAATTGTTTGAATTTTTCTTTGGTTCAGTATTTCTCATGTATGGCGGGAGTTTATTGAAAAATTTAGTGCCGATGTAGCTTGGTTTTTTTCAAAAAGCTTAAGTCTATGCCTGGTGATAGCCAGGTTATTAGCACCTCTAGTTTGGTGATTGTGAACATCCGAGTTTTTTGCTACCGGGGTTGAGTTATTATATTTTAAGTACAATATGGATCGTAGAATGAATATCGAAGGAACAGTCAACAGCGATAGTTTTCTAAATGTTTCCTTACAAGCACTATTATATGGCAGTTTACCAATGTATCTAACTGCTCTCTTTTGCAATGTAAGAATTTTCCTAATGTTTTCCTTAGATGTATTGCCCTATAATTCAATCCCATATGTAATGTGTGAGTAAATGAGTGCAAAATACACAATCCTAGTAGTATCCATTGGGAGGTATTTGACAATGTTTCTTAATACAAATAGTCCTGAACTGATTTTACTTTCGATTTTGTTGACATGACTGTTCCAAGAAAGGGATTCATCAAGAGTTAGACCCAAGATGTTTACTTCGCTGACTCGTTTTATCTTATCATCACCAATCATTAACTGTGGTTCGAAGGATGCATTTTTACACTCAAAATATATAAATTCACTTTTATTAGCATTAACTGATAGTTTTATATTATGGAAGTACTGAACCAAAGAATTAGTGGTAGTATTTATTTCCAGTTCCATTTCTTCCAGGTTTTTATTACCATAACATAGATTAGTGTCATCTGCATATAATGTGAGGCCAGTGCTTCCAGGTATAATCGTATTTAAGTCATAAATATATAGTATAAACAGTAGAGGTCCCAATATTGACCCTTGTGGCACTCCTGTTGTAATGTTCCAGGCAGAGGACTGCCCATTTGAATACTCTACAAATTGTTTCCTATTAGTTAAGTATGATTTCATCAATTGATGACCTATTCCTTTAAATCCAAGGTGATACAGTTTGTCCAGTAAGATTTTAGTATTCACACAATCGAAAGCTTTTGACAGGTCCAATAGCACACTAGCTGTGAACTTACCCTTATCTATGCTATCGGCAATAAATTCTACTATTGTTATAACAGCAGATATTGTTGATTTGCCTTGAGTGAAACCATGCTGGAATTTCGGTGTCAGATCAAATTTTTTCAAGAAGTTCACAATTCTCAGATAGATAATTTTTTCAATAATTTTGGATATGCTGGGTAATATAGAGATCGGTCTGTAATTATTTACATCTTCACTATTTCCTTTCTTTAATATGGGGATAACTTTAGCTATTTTTAGTGCATCGGGGAATGTGCCAGTTTCAAATATTGTATTTACAATTGTTGCAATAGGGTCAGCAATTGACAATATGGTTGCTTTTATCACTTTGATCGGGATGCCATCATAACCACTACTATTGGTCGACCTTAGTTTCTTTACAATGCCAATAATTTCATTTACTGTCGTAGGACCAAAGAATATTGTTCTGTTTGATGTATTGATTAGAGCAGTTGCGGGACTGTTACTTGTAGGTCTCACACTGTTAGCAATATTTTCACCAATAGAGATAAAATATTTGTTAAATACATTAGCCATATTATTAGGAATGTCAATTATTTCACCTTGGTGCTTTAATTGAGTAGCTTTAGGAGTACTATTGTTATTTTTGCGTCTAAAATGATTTATAATGTCCCAACTAGTCTTACTTTTGTTATCTGAGTTCAAAATTAGGTTACTAAGATATTCTTTCTTGGCAGCGACGACCTTGCTATCATAGAATTGTTTAAACTCTGTGAAAGTTGATTTGTTTATTTGACCAGTAGTGAGTTTGGTGTTTTGAATGTTCAATAGTATTCGAAGTTGTTTTATTTCCTCAGTTATCCAATTTCCCATTGTTTCACTTGCTTTTTTACTCCTTCTAAGAAACTTGGGGCAATATATATCGATGTAGGATTGGAGTAAGGACTGGAAAGCATAGTAACTATCATTGACATCCAATCCTGCACTGATCTCATTCCACTTCTCTTGACTCATTGCCTCATTTAGGTTATTTAAATTTGGTTCATTGAACAAGTTACTACGATTTTTATGACAAGATTGATTGATATGTACAAGGGGAGAGTGTAGATCAAATATTCTTATACCTTGTGCACTATGATCGGATAGAGATGTGTGTATGACATATGTGTCAATAGCATTTACAGGGAGGTTGGTTATTATATTATCGATTGCTGTTCCATTATTTCCATTAATTCGAGTAGCTATCCCAATAGTATATCTCAAATCAAACTGTTTTAGGATGTTCATTAATGATTTATAATTAGGTCCCTCTTTGTTGAGAAAGTTAACATTAAAATCGCCTGCAAGTATTATATTACATTTTTCATTGTGCATTAGTTTGTCAAGAATTTCTGTTAATTTATCCAAGAATTCCTTAAAGCTGGCATTTGGGGATCTATATATCCCAACGACTTGTATAGTAAGAGACGCAATAGTTACTTTGATGCCCGTGCATTCTAGATAACCTTCACAACTGTATTTATTTAAATTTAGATCTGTAAATTGTCTGATGTTTGATCTACTTATATATATAGCTACCCCTCCCAATTTCATATGTGTTCTGCAGTAGTAAGCTGCTAATGTTAAGTCACTTAAACTTGCATAGTTTATTTCCGAGCTCCTTAGGCCATGCTCGGTAAGGATTAATATATCAGGGAATTCATCCTTGATGAAGAGCTCTAACATATCAATTTTATTTTTTAAGGAATTTATATTCTGATGTATAAGTTTCAGCATTGGCCTACTTTTCATTTCTTGTTTCACCGATGGTTGGGTAGTTCTCGCAGACTCAATTATAAAAAATCATCCCTTAGCTTCTCAGGTAGCCTTTTGTTTCTATTGGAGGATCTTCCTGATGTTTGATTTTTCACCTTCTCATTGATTTTGATGTTTCTTTTGTCTTGGGTATCTCCTTCCATTGGTGTTGACTCGTTTATCCCTTGAGATGGTGCATCCTGATTTGGTGTTCTGCTTGCTGTCTTTAGGCTATCAGATTCCTCATTGCTATTACCTCCTATATCATAATATCCCTTTCCTTCTGTTGGTGTTCCGTTTATTCTTTCCTGGAGTACAGCTTCCTGATTTGGTACCTTGTTTTCAGTTACTTTCTAAAAAGTGTTTCTGAATCCGTTGATAGAAAGGAAACAAATGTAGGGTTGTTTTTGGATCTTTCGAAAGCATTTGATCTAGTAGATCATGACATTCTTTTAGAAAAGTTATCAGCTATAGGAGTAAGAGGTATACCTGACGCATGGTTGAAATCGTATCTAGAAAATCGTGAACAGAGAGTGAAAATTACCTATAAGCATGAAGATAAAAACGAGATTACTAACTATCTGTCAAATATAAGAAATGTAAATTTCGGTGTTCCACAAGGTTCTGTTCTTGGACCAGTATTATTTCTAATTTATATTAACGACCTACAATCACACATTAATCATGGGAAGCCAACATTTCTTGCGGATGACACTAGTGTCTTTATAACAGGTTCCGATAGCAGTAATATGAAAACTAATATAAATGAAACAGTAAAACAGATATTTGATTGGTTTAAGAAGAACCTCTTGATAATCAATAAGGAGAAAACAACAGCAATCACATTTCACCATAAACAGAATAAATTCCCTGAACGTTTACCCATAGAATTTGAAGGTGAACAGATTAGCTATACAGACAACACAAAATTCCTGGGGGTGTGGCTTGATGAAAACTTAAAATGGTTAAATCATATTCAATATATATAAAAAAAACTAAGTAAAACGTGTTTCGCGTTACGAACAATCAGAAAGGTTTCATCTTTAGAAACTGCCCACAATACATACTATGTCTACTTTCATTCAGTCTTAACATATGGCATAATGTTTTGGGGAAATTCACCACATGCCAAAGATATATTCAAACTACAGAAAAGAGCTATAAGAATCATTGTAAAAATAAGTAACACAACTAGCTGTCGACAGTTCTTTAAACATCTGAAAGTGCTACCTTTACCATGTATATTTATTTATGAATCAATATGTCACATAAAGACTAATTTAAATTCACTCCTAGTGAATGCAGATGTCCACTCACATCATACAAGGAGAAAAAATGATATTTATAAATCTCACTGTAATACCACCTTGTGTCAAAACAGCTTCATTTATACCAGCCTCCAAATGTATAACTCTTTGCCTGGTTACCTCAAAGAAATATCTGTAGGCCTACTCCATAAATTTAAAAGGGGCTTACTATCTTTTTTGTTGGAACACTGCTTTTATACTATTAATGAATTTTTTGATGAATGCCAACAATTTACAACATAAGAGTTATTCAGACAGTGATCATTGTTTCCTTGTTTCAGGTTCCCAAGACGTCGCCCAGTTCTGCCAGGATAAATTAACCAAAGTTAACCTAATATTATAGACACAACTATTCTGATTATGTTTCTAATTGTATATTTAAATTGTATATTTTGTAATTAATATTTTAATAATTGTAAATATGTAATATATAAATTTGTTTGTAATTGATTTGACGCGTCCCATAACATGTACATGTTCAGCTGGACTAAATAAATCTTATCTTATCTTATCTTACCCTCATCAGAACTTAATGAAAAAGGATCGGGAGTCAACTATTTTACCAGCTCTCTTGGTGCATGACTTATTCTCCTCTAATTAGGTAGGACTCCTCCAAACTGTTCAGTGCTTTGGGAAAATATGAGTACAGCTTCATCTTCTAACATCACCTAAACCATGGAATGACGACCGTATTGCCATCAACACAATATTTTATTTGATAATTATGTTATCATAAAAAAGCAAGAAACATGCATCGTCCTCGTGTAAGCTGTCTCTCCTTGGTATTGTTCTATCCCATTTTTAAAACAAGAGTTCTCCATGAAAAACTAGATAGGCCTATTAAAAACATATTCCTTTGGAAGTTACATATAACTTTTATGTACCTACAAAACAAAAACAAAAAACACAATTCAGAAAGTGACATGAATTAACCCTTCAGATTATCACGTGATGTTATTGAATTATTTGAAACACACACCCCATGCACCTAACTACAATGTCCAAAGCTCGCAACATTATCTTTAGGCCTAGTGATCGCAGCCAGGGCCGTAGCAAGGTCCTTCTGCGCCCTTGGCGAGTTTGACAAATCTGCGCCCTCCAAATGAACAATTTTTTTTATTTTCTGTAAAACTGATTTTCTTAAATTCGCTTGCAGAAGGTTTTTTTGGTCCCATTTCTTTAAAAACCCACTGCCTAATAGATAAAAACTAATAATGTAGACTAAGCTATGATGGTCATGGTAGTTTTAGTTGGCACATTTTTTTACTGAAATCATTCTTACCTATACAACAGAAGCAACGCCAACATCAACAAGAGACGAAACAACACAAACATTAATATTGTTTCACTGTTTAATTTAAAAATCGCTTAGTTAAAAAAATACAATAATAATCAGAGCCCGGATTCTAATGACATGTCATCTTTTTTATTGATGCTGCATAGACATTGCCAATTTGTAGATAAATCATAATCATGGCCTCTAGATTATAGAAATGCATTTTTATTAGGTCATTTTTTGACATTGTATGCAATTTTATATCTTTAGGGCATTTATTTCGTCCCCAGCGGTGCTGTCTTTGAAGTGTTTGTTTAATGCAAGAAGGACACACTCTATGTTGAAGTGTTGTCATGTCTCAGTCGGAAACGAGAATCAAAGGAACGCCAAAATGTTGTATTACATTACTGTTGTTATTAGATTGACTTGGCACCAGAGTCTGCCACCTGCTTGTATTTGAGAGTGCAAACTACTGTTTACCCTCAATAAACAATTTAATCCGGCAGACCGCAAAAGGAAATGCCGAAGTTTGACTCGCCAGTGCCTCAGTGCCAGTATAAATTTCCGTAAGGAAAGAATATTCACAGCAAAAATCAAAGTTTTTTAGACCTACAACATCCTCTCTGAATTTAAGGTTTTAACAATTATGTACAAATTATTCTATAATTTTGTGTGTACAATAATAATTTTTTATAAATAAAATATCAGTTTTTAGGTAATTCTTTATAATTATTAAGTCATTTTCTTTAAATTTTGGGGTCATTTTATAGGTCATTTTTCAAACAATTTTAGATCATCAGAATCCGGGCCCTAATAATAATACAGTATAATATAATTAAAAATAATAGCAGCGACTATAACATCAGCGCCGGCCTTAGAAGGGAACTTGATCAAAACAAACAGCATGTGTACTGCCAGCTGGCAGAGCGTGCATCGACCGGGGATCACAACACATATTATTCAATGTAAAGTTACAGAAATTAATTTTAATGTACATTAATACATTGTGTGATTAAAAAAACTAAACATTCTTAAAATAAGAAATTTTAGTTCACACTTAATTTTTAATAAAATAGTAATAACAAAAGGAATTGAGATCTGCGCATTCGGCTTTTTCTGTTGTAATAATATAGTTGGTCAGTCATTTTTGCATGTAGCATGTAACAGTATGAGCGATGCCATTGTTGATCGCTTTGTAATCAATCCTGCCGACAGTAGTAGCACTGACGACGACAATCAGCTGGAAAGGGATTGAGTTGAACCACTTTCATCACAATAATAACGTACATATTAATTTTCATTGTCGTTATATCTTTCCATACTGTTCATGATTTATGTTTTACTCTGTCAATATGAATCGTGTTAATTAAAGGACGTTGCATGACTGCTTTTTGCTTGTAGACAATCGGCATAATACCTATAATATAGGTATAGATAGTTCACGTACATTAATTTTTAATAACCTGAAAGATTTCTTCCACTAGCGTGTAATTTATATTGCTTGATAAATTGCACCAGCCTAAAAAAGGCGGGATTTTTCATGGTTAATTTTGCGCCCTTCGTACCTGCGCCCTTGGCGGTCGCCCACCTAGCCACCGCCTAGCTACGGCCCTGATCGACGCTCCAGCAATTCGACAGATCACTGCAGAGCCACAGGGCATATCCATATCGTATGGTGGCGCAAGTTCAATACATTATGATGAGCACTACCGTATTGGTTTCTGTTCTGTTACATATATAAATCAACGTAATTAGAATAGAGAACAAACCTATGAATCATGGTGTACGTCCTCTTCCTAAGATAACACAAACAAGCACGAGTGGTCTTATGTACATTCTAATGCAATATAAATAACAACTATCTCCAACTTTTTCTTTTATGACCTGTATTAAAAGGTACACTTCTCAATATGAAGATGCATACAATTTCAATGAGAAACCACAGACTGAACTACAAGAGTTTCTCCATCCTAAACATGGACCTTCCTATCCTTATGTGTGTTGCATTCAATTGTAATAGCTTCACACAAGACAAAGCATGTATATTATTAAAGGTTCTTCCTCTCATGAGTAAGCATATGTCTTTTAAGAGTCCCTTTGTGGGAAAATTTCTGTGCACAGACATGAAAATTCTTTTTCTCCAGTGTGAGTGAGCAAATGTCCCTTGAGTCATATCTAGAAAACCGCAAACAAGTCGTAGAAATCATACACAAAGATGAAAGGACACACATAATAAATAATGTACTGTCAACTGAGAAGCATATTACTTATGGTGTTCCACAAGGTTCCATTCTGGGGCCAGTACTATTTTTAATTTACATAAATGACCTAAATATCCAGTCCAGTCACACAAAGTCAACACTCTTTGCAGATGACACCAGCATCTTTGTCACTGGTGAAAACAGAGAAATTGCTAGCCTAAATATAAAAGATACGATAAGTAGACTACAAAATTGGTTTGAAGAAAACAGAATTATAGTTAACAAGGAAAAAACAGTTGCAATAAAATTTCAGCATGCACGAAATAAGAATGCAGAATTTCCCAGCATCTCATATGAGGATAAAAGTATTAGTTATGTAGACTCAACAAAATTTTTAGGGGTGTGGATAGATCATAATTTGAGTTGGATCAAGCATGTTGATTTTCTTTCAAAAAAGCTGAGTAAAATATGTTTTGCCTTGAGATCAGTGAGAAAAGTTGCTAATGTATACTCAGTACGTTCACTCTATTTTGCCTACTTTCACTCCCTCTTAATATATGGAGTAATCTTCTGGGGAAATTCAACAAAAAGTGAAGACATATTTAAATTACAGAAAAGAGCTATCAGAATAATGGTGAAGGTCAAAAACACTACCAGCTGCAGGCAATTATACAAAGATCTGCATATACTACCATTCCCCTGCATATACATCTTAGAGACACTTACATTTGTAAAAACTAATATTTCTACATTTCAAACAAACTCAAACGTTCACTCCTATAATACAAGAAATAGAAATGATTTAGCGAGTATACCCCATAAAACTAGCTTATTTGAGAAAAGCTTCACATATACAGGACTCAAATTATATAACTGCTTACCCCAATCCATTAAAGAAATAGCTGCACTATGTAAATTTAGAAAAAAGGTTTGTGAATTCCTTCACAACCACTGCTTTTATACACTAAATGAATTCCTTGTGCATAGTCATACATGAGCAGACTTACTATATAATTTTATTTGTTTTGATTTCAGAGCCTACTCGGGGACCTGAAGACCATATGGTCTCAAGAGGACGTACACAAACTGCATCATAGAGTGACAGTGTGAAACTTGTTTTATTTTATTGTATTTTAATTATTGTATTTTAAACTTGTACTTGTGTTTAAGTTACATATAATCAATTGATGTTTATGTTGTATTTTTTGGAATTAGTCTTAAGTTGTATATATTTTTTGTAACTGTAAATTTCTTGTGCATGTTGTATATTTTGTAAACTAGTTTTTAAGTTGTATGTATATTTGTAATTGTAATTTTGTGTTCTTACTTGTATGTTGACGAGTCCCATAACATATAATATGTTCCGTTGGACAGAATAAAGAATAGAAGAATAGAATAGAGCTCTCCGGGTAAATTTCTTGTTACAGACATCACACGAAAGCGGTTTCTGTCCGGTGTGAGTGAGAAGATGTGTGTTGAGACTCCCTCTCTGGGTAAATTTCTTGTTACAAACATCACAAGAAAATGCTTCTTCTCCAGTGTGAGTGAGCAGATGCATGTTGAGAGTCCCTCTTCGGGTATATTTCCTGTTACAGACATCAAATGAAAATGCTTTCTGTCCAGTGTGAGTAACCAAATGTGTGTTGAGATGCCCTTTCAGGGTAAATTAGTTGTTACAAACATCACACGAAAATGCTTTCTGTCCAGTGTGAGTGAGCAGATGTCCTTTGATACTCCCTCTCCGGGTAAATTTCTTGTTACAGACATCACATGAAAATGCTTTCTGTCGAGTGTGAGTAAGCAAATGTGTGTTGAGAAGCCCTTTCAGGGTAAATTTCTTTTTACAGACATCACATGAAAATTCTTTCTGTCCAGTGTGAGTAAGTAGATGTGTTTTGAGATTCACTTTTTGGTTAAATTTCTTGTTACAGACATCACACGAAAATTGTTTGTGTCCGGTGTGAGTGAGAAGATGTATGTTGAGATGCCCTCTTTGGGTAAATTTCTTGTTACAGACATCACATGAAAATGGTTTCTGTCCAGTGTGAGTAAGCACATGAGATTTGAGATTGTGTTTCTGGTTAAACTTATTTTTACAAATATCACACGAGAAATGTTTGTCTCGAGTGTGAGTACGGTGTTTACTGTTTATAGCAGAGGATGTGCTTGTACATACAGCAGGCGAATGTGATTGCACTAGCTGATCCTCTTCTTCATTATTCCTTCCAGAAATTCCTGAGGTTTGAACTAAGTTTTCGATTTTCATGAAAACCAATTTTTTTATCGATGTGAAAAACCTCTCTAATCGTTCAGGAATTTTCACAGAATTTTTTGACACGTCACACACCTTAGTACTTGCCACGAAGGCTTCAAAAAACAGTAATTAAAAAACAGTAATTAAACCAATTTTTGTATTGTTTTTTAAAACCACTCAAATTGTTCAGGAATTTACGCTGAATTTTTTGAGACGTCACACAGCTCTGTATTTGCTACGAAGGCTTAAAAAAACAGTAATTAAAGTCGTGATTTTCCTCATTTAAAATCATAGTATTCTCTTCCACGGCTATTTGATGGTTAAACCAACATCTGACTTTGGAGCAGTACCAACATGACAGCTAGTAACACACTGCAGTTACACAATTTAGAATGAAAGCTTTCGTTTTGTGTAATTTACGGTCTGAAAAACAATAGGAACTTCCTCAATGACAAGTTATATTAAAATAAGAGCGCTGGGGTTACGCAAATTCGAACGGAAGCTTAATTTTATGTAATACATGGAGAGAAACCATGTTCGAGTATTTTATGTAATAACTCATATTTCCTTCGTGTTTTAATGAAGTAGAATAAGGAAACTTTTTCAAATATTAATTCGTGATCAAATAACATTAAAGTGTCCCCCCGCCTTGTGTTAGTCGGTAGCACGCTTGCCTTCCACCCGGCGGCCCGGGTTCGATTCAGCAGTGAAAAATCCCTTTCCCGGGTTCGTGACTGGGTGCTTGTGTTGTATTTAGGTTTAAATGTGAGGTAGGGGACTGGCGCACCCCGGAAATAAATTCGCCGCAGATATCCCCTTAAGGCCTCTCACACACCAAAGCCGAGCTGAGCCGGGCCGGGCGAAGCTATGCCAAGCCAAGCCGAGCAAATCTGCGATGCGTTCACACTGACGCTGATTCGCTCAGTAGGTTTTCGAGCCTTGTAGTGAGAGGTCCCTTTATCCTTCCTAGCAGTAGTGCAATAATAATGTCATCAAACTTGTTGATGATGATGTTATTGGACAGTTCCTCACTTGATGAGTATGTGAGACAAAGAAGGCGATACTGGACTCACAATCTCAATAAAGATCACGAGAAAAGTGAACAGTTCGCAACTCAATACGAGAAACTCCGAGAAGATGAAGAACGTTTTTGGGGATATTTTAGAATGAGTACGCATACATTCGATTATATATTGGAATCCATTTGTCCAGGCCAGGATACCGAGCTTGACTGAACAAAAACGCAGGCAGAAACCGCTTGAAGTAGCGGGAAGCGGGACTGCTCCAATTCGCTCGGCTTCGCTTCGCCCGGCCCGGCGTCTGATTTGAAAGCTCCCATTGAAATACTGCATAATTAGTGGTCAAGCGATTTTCGCCCGGCTCGGCTCGGCCCGACCCGGCTTTGGTGTGCAACCCCACTAAAGGATCTCCAGGAGACATTTGCGCGATCCGGTAGGGCTACTGCTACCACTATTAAACTAAGACAAATTCGAATTGAAGCTTGATATTAGAAAAAGCATTGTTTAATTGCTGTTTTGCTTCATGTTTCATGAAGAGCTAACAGAGAAACATTTTAAATATTACTCAATTTCTTTCTTCACATTGTTATTATTATTATTATTGTTGTTGTTTTCTAAAATACTTGTCTTCAACATTGTCCTTTCATAAAAAAATAATAATCTTAATTTGGTATGAAACATTCTTCCATCCATTAATTTATCCATCCGTTCATCCATTAATTCATCCGTACATTCATTCATCCATTCAACCATAAATAAATATTTAAATTCATCCATCCATCCAGTTACTAGTTAATAAATTATTTCCACCATCCATTCATAGACTGATGGATGGATGAATCTATGTGTGTATTGTTGAATTATTTAATGAAAAGGATGAGTGGGTGGATAAATGGATGCATGGATTTATTAATGGATAGCTGAATGTTTGGATCGATGGGTGGATGAAATAGTTAAATGAATTATTTATATAATAAATTAATTAATGGACGGATGAATGTTTGGTTATAGGGGTGGTTGGCTTGATTGATAGATGAATGGATGGTTCATTCATCCATCAAATCCGTATGTTAATTAAATTTTGCATTAATCTATTCATCCATCCATTGATTAGTTCATTGATTAACCAATCCACCCATCCATTAATTGATCAATTAATTCATCCGTGAATCCACCCATCCATTCATCCTTTCGTTCATCCATCAATATATTTACTAAATAATTAATAACAGTCCATCCATTCATCCCCTAATTAATCCAACAAACCTACCACCCACCCATCCATCAATTCAGACATCAATAAATCTATCCATCCATCGAATTATCCATTCATCCGTAAATTATTTGTCCAACTATCCACTTATTAACAATGAGATAATTAATTTTCATTTTTAACTAAAATTATTAAACCATCCATTGTCTATTAATTCATCCACC
This sequence comes from Ectobius pallidus, assembly GCA_964059195.1. Classification (NCBI taxonomy): domain Eukaryota; kingdom Metazoa; phylum Arthropoda; class Insecta; order Blattodea; family Ectobiidae; genus Ectobius; species Ectobius pallidus. The sequence goes on from CAXKWD010000006.1 coordinate 2,814,162, forward strand.
CATCTGTTCAATCATCCATACATCCATCCAGTCATTCGTCAGTAGTGATATACTGTTTATAGCGCGCCGACGTCTAGCGCCGCGACGCCCCAACTCCATCTTAAACTAATTTCAGATACGCCATCTTGACCATCATGGCTATCATATGAAACCATCCGCACCCCTCTATCATCCCCCTAAACAAAGTTATAGGAAATATAAGATTTGGTCGGTAAAACAGAGACCTGCATTACACAAACATTAAAAAAATCCTATTTAGGCCCTTTTGACACCCCTCTATCACAAGCCATGGCTCCGCACTGTGCTGATCCCATTCCAAGCCTTTTGGAACATCTTGGTTTATCATATGAAAACACTCCACCCCTCCTAACAATAAATAAGATTATGTCGGTAAAGCAGAGACCTGCAATACCAACCTTGAAAACAATTAACTTCAATATTGTAATATTATTAATATAAAATACGAAAATATTACACAACCAGTTAGGCCCTTCTAAAGTAATATTTATCCCCTAGGGGGTAGTTGGTATTCTAGCCCTTTTAAAATTTATTTTCAACATTAAAAAATCAAATTATGTTATAAAGAATGTAGGACATATTCTTAAACCTATTTTCACCCCCATTGGGGTTAATTTTATGAAGGGGTAGTTTTTCAAGGTCACCCAGGTATTTGCAGAAATGGACAAATTAAGCAATTATAAATCTTCCAGAGGGTAGTTTTCACCCCCATAACCAATCTAACCCATTAAAAATGATCTTTTCGACATTTAAAAATCGTACTGAGCGAAATCAACTATCTGACATGATATACACCCCAAAAAGGGTTAATTTTATGAAGGGGTGGTTTTTCAAGGTCAACCAAGTTTTTCCACAAATGGACAACTTGAGCCACTGTAAATCGTATAGAGGGTAGTTTTCACCCCCACAACCAATCTAACACATTAAAATTTTATTTTTCAACAATAAAAAATCATACTGAGTGATATTAACTATCTGACATGATTTGCACCCCTAAATGATTTAATTTTACATAGGGGTGGCTTTTCAAGGTCACCCAGGTTTTTGCAGATATGGACAACTAGAGCCACTGTAAATCGTCTAGAGGGTAGTTTTCACACTCACAACCAATCTAACACATTAAAAACTTATTTTTTCAACAATAAAAAATCATACTGAATGATATCAACTATATGACATCATTTACAACCCAAAGGGGTTACTTTTATTTCGGGGTAGTTTTTCAAGGTCACACAATTTTTTCCACAGATGGACAAGATAAGCCATTATAAATAATCTAGAGGGTGTTTTTCACCCCCACAACCAATCTAACCAAGTGAAAATTTATTTTTTAGATATTGATGCTATAACAAGTGTCTAAGAACAGGGTCACAAAAGTGTTTTGCAAAAATGGACAATTTAAGCTATTATAAATATTTTTTGCCCCTAACAAAATTGCTTTGTTACATCAAATGTATGACATGACTAAGTGCCATTATATTAATCCTGGCAAATCCTAAAAATAAAGTAATTTATGACAGCTAAGAATTCGTCACAGTTCCAAAGATCTGATTGGTTGAACTTCTGGTAGTATCCCATATCATTGGAGAGTTATATTTTATTTTGTGAATATCTGTTCCCTCATTATAAGAAAGGATGAGAAGACAACATAAAAAGCCTTAAGAATTCAAACAAAATGTCTGCAAAGTAACAAAGAAACCATCTGTAACAAAGAGTATGTTGGAAACATTAGGACAAACACAACTCTAAAAGCCTTATCAATACAAACAAACTGCTTGTAAAATAACAAAGATGTGGGAAAAGACAACTGAAAACAAAGGGAATATATAGCAGGAGATGAAAATATTGTCAACTGTGTATTAAAATTTTGAAAAAAGGCATAATAAATACACAAATTATGATTGAACATATCCATCGACAGAGGAAATGAAGCCATTTATACATTAAAATTACGAAACGAACACCTATCACTACTCAATATTCCAAAGCCTTGTCAATTCAAACAAACTGTTTATCAAAGAATCATGAGAAAACGTCTATAAAGAAAGGGTATGTTGGAACATTAGAGCCTCATAATAGGTTTTATGTAAATAGGGGAAAAGAAATCATTTAAAATACATGAAACACTAGATCTATTGCTAAACAATATTACAAAGACAACCTAAACACTTCAAACAAACTGATTACAAACAATCAAAGAAATGTCAAAACTTATGATTGAACATATCCAGTAGCCAGAGGAAATTAAATAATTATTTAATTAAAAATCTAAAATGTATACCTTCAATATGATACTGACAACTCTAGAAACTTTAAAAATTCAAACAAACTGTTTATCAACTATCAAATAAATAGGAGAAAAGTCTACAAAAATGTACAAACAAATGACAAGTACATCTTAACAAGACATACAAAATGTACAAATTGATACAAGTATTGTGGAATGTGAGAGCCTCAGAATAGCTTTTATCAATAAAACATGATTGAACATATCCTGTTAACAGAGGAAAATAAATCATTTATACATTAAAATATGAAACACTATATCTATTGCTAAACTCTATTACAAAGACAACCTAAACATACACAGTACAGAGAGGAAATTAAGTAATTAATTAATCTGAAATGTAGCTATAAGATGGATAGGTAGATGATGAAAAGGAATAGAAATTTGGGCTATTAGGTTGACAAGGGTTCGTCTTTTAAGCCTTGTAGATACGTATCACCCACAAAATTTGATTCAACACGAACATTCATGTGACAAGTACACCTTAACAAGAAACACAAATTGCCAAAGTTGGTAAAAAAAACGACGATTTAATGAAGTATTGTGGAACTTGAGAGCCTCAGAATAAGTTATATCAATAAATCATTATTGAACATATCCTATTAACATAGGAAAATTTCATTTATACATTAAAATGTGAAACATTATATCTATTGCTAAACAATATTAGAAAAGCACCCTAAACACTTCAAAAAAATTGATTATAAATAGTCAAAGAAATTGCAAAAATTATGATTGAACATGTCCAGTCGCGAGAGGAAATGAAAGCATTAATAAACTCATTTAAATTCTGAAATGTATACTTTTCAGAATTAAAAAATTACATGATAAAATCCACAAATCTTGATTGTACACGCACATAGACAGAGGAAATGAAGGCCTTTATGCATTAAAATTTCGAAAAGAACACCTATCACTAAACAAAATGACAAATAAATTCCACAAACCTTATCAATACAAAAAACTGGATGTCAAATATCGAAGAAATAGGAACAAACATCTGTAAACAAAGGGCATGTTGGAAAGCGAGAGACTCAGGATAGGTGATGTTAGCAAACTCATGATTCAACAAGTATAGCCGACAGAGGAAACGTGATCGTTTATGCATTTAAAAAGTACACCTATATGATAATGACATTCTTAACAGTACATACAAACTGGTTGTAAGCTATCAAAATTGGCAAAATTGGTCTAATAAGTTCAAACGTTGGAACGTGAGAACTTCAGAATAGGTAACGTGAACAAAACACGATTCATAAAGTACAGACGACAGAGGAAGGGAAATGGTTTATGGGCTAAAATACAAAACAATATGACAATGCCCACCTCAAAAAGAGATACAAGTTGATTGTAAAAATCAAACAGCCAGATAAAAAATGGTAATGTATATTTATCCCTTCAGTGACACATGCATCATTTGCTATATTAGGTTTTTGATATAAACTGGAATATGATTAGTTGATTGCCTAAGATGGTGTAAGGTTACAAGATTGTAAGCGTAAACAAAACACGAATATGAACGTAAACGTGAATGTGAACGTAAACGTAAACGTGATCGTCAACGTCAACGTAAACGTGATCGTAAACGTGAATGTGAACGTAAATGCAAACGTGAACGTGAACGGATACACTTAATTTGTGAAATTGTTACCTATTAATAAACAGTACGACAGAGGCAACTCTAATAGTCTTAACAATTCATACAATGTGGATGTAAATTAACAAAGACACAGGAAAAATGATATGTAAACAAAGGGAATATATAGAATGTTTAAGTGGAGAGGAAAATAATGTCAGTTGTGCATTAAAAATTTAAATTACGTAAAAAAATCCACAAATCATGATGGAACATGACCAATTGACAGACTAAATGAAGTTATTTATACAAAAAGGACACCTATCACTAATCATTATGACAAAAGCAATTCCAAAAAACTTGTCAATTCAAACAAACTGATTGTAAAATAGGAGAAAACATCTGTAAACAAAGATTATGTTGGAACGTGAAAGCCTCAGGATAGGTAACGTCAACAAAAACTACAACCAACAGAGGAAATTAAGTCATTAAAGCATAAAAATGTACCCCCATATGTAAAGGACGCCTTAATAGGAAATACAAACTGTCAAAAATTGGTAAAAAGAAGGCATAAAAAATTTAAATCATGTAAAAAATACACAAATTATGATTAAAATGTCTAATTGAACACGATAGGTGATAGGTTGCTCCTCACTCTCCAACATTTGCCAACGTTCCATCGTAGCTGATCGTTGTCCAAGCCTTTTTATATATATCCTGGCAAGGGAAAAAAAAACCTTCACAACCTTGTTACAAGAATAAAACTACGTCACAAAACCTTTATGCACAGTCATGGCCATCTTCCTCATGACGCATCATTATCATACTCGTTCAAGGCTAGTTATACTTTAGTGCATTAAAGCCTTAACTTCATAGGCTGGAATAAAATGTCTGTCAGGTGTGGGGTTCGAACCCACGCTCCCCTAAGGGAACCAGATCTTGAATCTAGCGCCTTAGACCTCTCGGCCAACCTGACACGAATAATATATAGTCTTGCAAACAAATATAAATTCTACTTACCATACCTTTTAAATAAACGAACGGGTGTATTCTGTCTTACCCAACCTAACACTATATCCCTCAGGTTCAACTAATTTAAACAATATTACAAAAACAGCTCTAAACGTTTCAGAATTCAAACAAAAAGACTTTAAACTAACAAAGAAATTATGAAAACAGTTATACTTTAGTGCATTAAAGCCTTAACTTCATTGACTAGAATCCGAATAAAATGTATGCCATTTCATTAAACTGACAGCTAACTTTTGTCTTGCTTTTAACATTTCCCTCGGGTTCACCAACAGTATTATAAAATAATATGAGAAAGGCTGTAATTTATCAAATTTTGGTATGTATTAATCATATCTTACATGTCACACTTGTTGAGTCATGAATATGTGTCATTGGTACAAGATAAAAAGGTGACGTCTGCAAGACATGTTTGAACAGGCCTCACTAAGAAAGGATTGCAACACAAGTTGAAATATTTAGAATACAGTTTTATTTAACTTTTCTTTCAAAAATGTAAAAAAATTGTGAGAAACGTTCGTGGTCCCTCCGAGGATCATCTCCCTCATTCCATTGTCCAATTTCAACCTTGCAAAAAGCACAACGAACAATATCATCGTATCCTGTGTAATAAAAACCCTCGGAGGCCAAAAGCGTTGGATTCATGAAAGTCACAGTCCATCTTCCATATGTTTTCAAACGATCACTTTCCTTTTTCATATTGAGAGCACGCCACTTTGTACGAGGACAAGCGTTCGAAGACATGATGACGTTTCTTCTTCTTCACCTTCTGATCTTCACCTCTTCCAAGATGACTACGTATAGGCGATGAAAAGGAATATAAATTTGAACAAAAACAGAGAATTGGGTTGGAAAGGGTTCTCTAATACCTCTTGTAGAGCTAGTAATCTAATATAAACATGTTGATACATGAGAAGCTCAGGATAGATTTGTACAAAACAAGTATGATTATGTCCGGTCGACAGAGGATATGAAGTCTTTTATACATTAAATTGTGCACAAAAAATACGTAAAAATATGACAAAGGCATCTCTTCAATACTGTGTAGAGAGGCTCAGGACAGGTATCACCCGCAAAACATGATTCATCGTGAACAGCAGACAGAGGAATCGAAACCATTTATGCATTTAAAATGGGCAAAAAATAAAGTCAATTGTGCTAAACGTTTTCCATAGTCCATTGCTAGTTTGCAGCGCTATATTTTAGGAGAGACGGTGGCAATGTTAATGGCGCGGCAAACTAGCAATGGACTATGGAAAACGAGGATGATAATTATTGCATAGCGCAGTGTCAGGTGTATGCAGAATCGTATCTTCACGGAATCCCTTGGCAGCTTGGATACATACCATATGTGGCATTGAAATCTATCCTAGAGAGTGCTTTACAGTGTGAAGGCAACTTTATTGCAAGGGACTGGAAAAAGAAATTTCATTTGAAAAACTACTGCAAAGAAGTGTTACTAACCTTGATGATGTCAACTGCCCTAAGAATTTGGATGAAGACCCATTTTAATTTTTCCAGTTTTGTTCACGACATCATGTGACAAAATAAATATTGTTTCATCGCTTATTTGTCTTTCTTTCATTCCTACCGTCACCCAACGAGAGGACTTTCGTAATTTTAAATGTAGAAATAACTTCATTTCCTGTGTCGATGGACATGTTCAAGCATGATTTGTGTATTAATTTAGTAGTTTCTCATCATTTTAGCACAATTGACTTTATTTTTTGCCCATTTTAAATGCATAAATGGTTTCGATTCCTCTGTCTGCTGTTCACGATGAATCATGTTTTGCGGGTGATACCTGTCCTGAGCCTCTCTACACAGTATTGAAGAGATGCCTTTGTCATATTTTTACGTATTTTTTGTGCACAATTTAATGTATAAAAGACTTCATATCCTCTGTCGACCGGACATAATCATACTTGTTTTGTACAAATCTATCCTGAGCTTCTCATGTATCAACATGTTTATATTAGATTACTAGCTCTACAAGAGGTATTAGAGAACCCTTTCCAACCCAATTCTCTGTTTTTGTTCAAATTTATATTCCTTTTCATCGCCTATACGTAGTCATCTTGGAAGAGGTGAAGATCAGAAGGTGAAGAAGAAGAAACGTCATCATGTCTTCGAACGCTTGTCCTCGTACAAAGTGGCGTGCTCTCAATATGAAAAAGGAAAGTGATCGTTTGAAAACATATGGAAGATGGACTGTGACTTTCATGAATCCAACGCTTTTGGCCTCCGAGGGTTTTTATTACACAGGATACGATGATATTGTTCGTTGTGCTTTTTGCAAGGTTGAAATTGGACAATGGAATGAGGGAGATGATCCTCGGAGGGACCACGAACGTTTCTCACAATTTTTTTACATTTTTGAAAGAAAAGTTAAATAAAACTGTATTCTAAATATTTCAACTTGTGTTGCAATCCTTTCTTAGTGAGGCCTGTTCAAACATGTCTTGCAGACGTCACCTTTTTATCTTGTACCAATGACACATATTCATGACTCAACAAGTGTGACATGTAAGATATGATTAATACATACCAAAATTTGATAAATTACAGCCTTTCTCATATTATTTTATAATACTGTTGGTGAACCCGAGGGAAATGTTAAAAGCAAGACAAAAGTTAGCTGTCAGTTTAATGAAATGGCATACATTTTATTCGGATTCTAGTCAATGAAGTTAAGGCTTTAATGCACTAAAGTATAACTGTTTTCATAATTTCTTTGTTAGTTTAAAGTCTTTTTGTTTGAATTCTGAAACGTTTAGAGCTGTTTTTGTAATATTGTTTAAATTAGTTGAACCTGAGGGATATAGTGTTAGGTTGGGTAAGACAGAATACACCCGTTCGTTTATTTAAAAGGTATGGTAAGTAGAATTTATATTTGTTTGCAAGACTATATATTATTCGTGTCAGGTTGGCCGAGAGGTCTAAGGCGCTAGATTCAAGATCTGGTTCCCTTAGGGGAGCGTGGGTTCGAACCCCACACCTGACAGACATTTTATTCCAGCCTATGAAGTTAAGGCTTTAATGCACTAAAGTATAACTAGCCTTGAACGAGTATGATAATGATGCGTCATGAGGAAGATGGCCATGACTGTGCATAAAGGTTTTGTGACGTAGTTTTATTCTTGTAACAAGGTTGTGAAGGTTTTTTTTCCCTTGCCAGGATATATATAAAAAGGCTTGGACAACGATCAGCTACGATGGAACGTTGGCAAATGTTGGAGAGTGAGGAGCAACCTATCACCTATCGTGTTCAATTAGACATTTTAATCATAATTTGTGTATTTTTTACATGATTTAAATTTTTTATGCCTTCTTTTTACCAATTTTTGACAGTTTGTATTTCCTATTAAGGCGTCCTTTACATATGGGGGTACATTTTTATGCTTTAATGACTTAATTTCCTCTGTTGGTTGTAGTTTTTGTTGACGTTACCTATCCTGAGGCTTTCACGTTCCAACATAATCTTTGTTTACAGATGTTTTCTCCTATTTTACAATCAGTTTGTTTGAATTGACAAGTTTTTTGGAATTGCTTTTGTCATAATGATTAGTGATAGGTGTCCTTTTTGTATAAATAACTTCATTTAGTCTGTCAATTGGTCATGTTCCATCATGATTTGTGGATTTTTTTACGTAATTTAAATTTTTAATGCACAACTGACATTATTTTCCTCTCCACTTAAACATTCTATATATTCCCTTTGTTTACATATCATTTTTCCTGTGTCTTTGTTAATTTACATCCACATTGTATGAATTGTTAAGACTATTAGAGTTGCCTCTGTCGTACTGTTTATTAATAGGTAACAATTTCACAAATTAAGTGTATCCGTTCACGTTCACGTTTGCATTTACGTTCACATTCACGTTTACGATCACGTTTACGTTGACGTTGACGATCACGTTTACGTTTACGTTCACATTCACGTTTACGTTCATATTCGTGTTTTGTTTACGCTTACAATCTTGTAACCTTACACCATCTTAGGCAATCAACTAATCATATTCCAGTTTATATCAAAAACCTAATATAGCAAATGATGCATGTGTCACTGAAGGGATAAATATACATTACCATTTTTTATCTGGCTGTTTGATTTTTACAATCAACTTGTATCTCTTTTTGAGGTGGGCATTGTCATATTGTTTTGTATTTTAGCCCATAAACCATTTCCCTTCCTCTGTCGTCTGTACTTTATGAATCGTGTTTTGTTCACGTTACCTATTCTGAAGTTCTCACGTTCCAACGTTTGAACTTATTAGACCAATTTTGCCAATTTTGATAGCTTACAACCAGTTTGTATGTACTGTTAAGAATGTCATTATCATATAGGTGTACTTTTTAAATGCATAAACGATCACGTTTCCTCTGTCGGCTATACTTGTTGAATCATGAGTTTGCTAACATCACCTATCCTGAGTCTCTCGCTTTCCAACATGCCCTTTGTTTACAGATGTTTGTTCCTATTTCTTCGATATTTGACATCCAGTTTTTTGTATTGATAAGGTTTGTAGAATTTATTTGTCATTTTGTTTAGTGATAGGTGTTCTTTTCGAAATTTTAATGCATAAAGGCCTTCATTTCCTCTGTCTATGTGCGTGTACAATCAAGATTTGTGGATTTTATCATGTAATTTTTTAATTCTGAAAAGTATACATTTCAGAATTTAAATGAGTTTATTAATGCTTTCATTTCCTCTCGCGACTGGACATGTTCAATCATAATTTTTGCAATTTCTTTGACTATTTATAATCAATTTTTTTGAAGTGTTTAGGGTGCTTTTCTAATATTGTTTAGCAATAGATATAATGTTTCACATTTTAATGTATAAATGAAATTTTCCTATGTTAATAGGATATGTTCAATAATGATTTATTGATATAACTTATTCTGAGGCTCTCAAGTTCCACAATACTTCATTAAATCGTCGTTTTTTTTACCAACTTTGGCAATTTGTGTTTCTTGTTAAGGTGTACTTGTCACATGAATGTTCGTGTTGAATCAAATTTTGTGGGTGATACGTATCTACAAGGCTTAAAAGACGAACCCTTGTCAACCTAATAGCCCAAATTTCTATTCCTTTTCATCATCTACCTATCCATCTTATAGCTACATTTCAGATTAATTAATTACTTAATTTCCTCTCTGTACTGTGTATGTTTAGGTTGTCTTTGTAATAGAGTTTAGCAATAGATATAGTGTTTCATATTTTAATGTATAAATGATTTATTTTCCTCTGTTAACAGGATATGTTCATTCATGTTTTATTGATAAAAGCTATTCTGAGGCTCTCACATTCCACAATACTTGTATCAATTTGTACATTTTGTATGTCTTGTTAAGATGTACTTGTCATTTGTTTGTACATTTTTGTAGACTTTTCTCCTATTTATTTGATAGTTGATAAACAGTTTGTTTGAATTTTTAAAGTTTCTAGAGTTGTCAGTATCATATTGAAGGTATACATTTTAGATTTTTAATTAAATAATTATTTAATTTCCTCTGGCTACTGGATATGTTCAATCATAAGTTTTGACATTTCTTTGATTGTTTGTAATCAGTTTGTTTGAAGTGTTTAGGTTGTCTTTGTAATATTGTTTAGCAATAGATCTAGTGTTTCATGTATTTTAAATGATTTCTTTTCCCCTATTTACATAAAACCTATTATGAGGCTCTAATGTTCCAACATACCCTTTCTTTATAGACGTTTTCTCATGATTCTTTGATAAACAGTTTGTTTGAATTGACAAGGCTTTGGAATATTGAGTAGTGATAGGTGTTCGTTTCGTAATTTTAATGTATAAATGGCTCCATTTCCTCTGTCGATGGATATGTTCAATCATAATTTGTGTATTTATTATGCCTTTTTTCAAAATTTTAATACTCAGTTGACAATATTTTCATCTCCTGCTATATATTCCCTTTGTTTTCAGTTGTCATTTCCCACATCTTTGTTATTTTACAAGCAGTTTGTTTGTATTGATAAGGCTTTTAGAGTTGTGTTTGTCCTAATGTTTCCAACATACTCTTTGTTACAGATGGTTTCTTTGTTACTTTGCAGACATTTTGTTTGAATTCTTAAGGCTTTTTATGTTGTCTTCTCATCCTTTCTTATAATGAGGGAACAGATATTCACAAAATAAAATATAACTCTCCAATGATATGGGATACTACCAAAAGTTCAACCAATCAGATCTTTGGAACTGTGACGAATTCTTAGCTGTCATAAATTACTTTATTTTTAGGATTTGCCAGGATTAATATAATGGCACTTAGTCATGTCATACATTTGATGTAACAAAGCAATTTTGTTAGGGGCAAAAAATATTTATAATAGCTTAAATTGTCCATTTTTGCAAAACACTTTTGTGACCCTGTTCTTAGACACTTGTTATAGCATCAATATCTAAAAAATAAATTTTCACTTGGTTAGATTGGTTGTGGGGGTGAAAAACACCCTCTAGATTATTTATAATGGCTTATCTTGTCCATCTGTGGAAAAACTTGTGTGACCTTGAAAAACTACCCCGAAATAAAAGTAACCCCTTTGGGTTGTAAATGATGTCATATAGTTGATATCATTCAGTATGATTTTTTATTGTTGAAAAAATAAGTTTTTAATGTGTTAGATTGGTTGTGAGTGTGAAAACTACCCTCTAGACGATTTACAGTGGCTCTAGTTGTCCATATCTGCAAAAACCTGGGTGACCTTGAAAAGCCACCCCTATGTAAAATTAAATCATTTAGGGGTGCAAATCATGTCAGATAGTTAATATCACTCAGTATGATTTTTTATTGTTGAAAAATAAAATTTTAATGTGTTAGATTGGTTGTGGGGGTGAAAACTACCCTCTATACGATTTACAGTGGCTCAAGTTGTCCATTTGTGGAAAAACTTGGTTGACCTTGAAAAACCACCCCTTCATAAAATTAACCCTTTTTGGGGTGTATATCATGTCAGATAGTTGATTTCGCTCAGTACGATTTTTAAATGTCGAAAAGATCATTTTTAATGGGTTAGATTGGTTATGGGGGTGAAAACTACCCTCTGGAAGATTTATAATTGCTTAATTTGTCCATTTCTGCAAATACCTGGGTGACCTTGAAAAACTACCCCTTCATAAAATTAACCCCAATGGGGGTGAAAATAGGTTTAAGAATATGTCCTACATTCTTTATAACATAATTTGATTTTTTAATGTTGAAAATAAATTTTAAAAGGGCTAGAATACCAACTACCCCCTAGGGGATAAATATTACTTTAGAAGGGCCTAACTGGTTGTGTAATATTTTCGTATTTTATATTAATAATATTACAATATTGAAGTTAATTGTTTTCAAGGTTGGTATTGCAGGTCTCTGCTTTACCGACATAATCTTATTTATTGTTAGGAGGGGTGGAGTGTTTTCATATGATAAACCAAGATGTTCCAAAAGGCTTGGAATGGGATCAGCACAGTGCGGAGCCATGGCTTGTGATAGAGGGGTGTCAAAAGGGCCTAAATAGGATTTTTTAATGTTTGTGTAATGCAGGTCTCTGTTTTACCGACCAAATCTTATATTTCCTATAACTTTGTTTAGGGGGATGATAGAGGGGTGCGGATGGTTTCATATGATAGCCATGATGGTCAAGATGGCGTATCTGAAATTAGTTTAAGATGGAGTTGGGGCGTCGCGGCGCTAGACGTCGGCGCGCTATAAACAGTATATCACTACTTTCGTCCCTTAATTAATTCATGTATTCCACCATTTAATTATCCATTCATTCATTCATTCATCCACCCATCTATCCACTCATGCATCCATCAATAAATTCATTCATTCATCGATCCAACCAACCATTAATCAATCCATTCATTCATTAATTTATTTATTAATTAGCCCACCTACCCATTCATCCATCCATTATTAATTCATTCATCCATAAATATATCCATTCATTCATCCGAAATTATTTATTTCATCCACCTAACCCACCATCCATCAAATGCTTTATGGATATATAAATAAATGGATGGACGGTTGAATTAATTAACTAATTGGATGGATAAATGTATGCATTAATTGATTCATCAATGGATGGGAGGATGAATTAATTAATTATGTACGTAATTCATTAATTGATAGATGAAGGGTGGATTGCTTGGTGAATGAATTAGTTAAATAATGGATCGATGAATGACTTCTGTAATAAGTGGATGGATCAATTAATAATTAATGGATGGTTGGTTAGATAACTGGATTGATTGATGGACGAATGGATGGTAGGATGAATGAAAAATGAATGGATGTATAAATGGATGGATTGATACATGGCTGAATGAATTATTGGGTGGGCAGATAATAGTTTTCATTGATTTCATAATTATAATTGTTATAAATAACTATTCTTTCTTTCTTTCTTTCTTTTTCGTAGTTTTACCTCTCCCTTTTAGGATTTAAGCGACCCAAGCCGCCCGGGCCTTACAGGGCCGCGACCTGTCGGGAGAGGGATTACCTTTGGATCACATACATACTTTTTTGACCAGACAAGGACATGGAGGGCCTCCCCGGATGAGTGATCAGCCCAATGCCGGGGCCACCTCCGAGACAACTAGGATGATACACACCATTCACACACACACTCACTCAGAACAAGGCGAGGATGAGGATGAAGATGATAATGACGGCCAGATGATATCCGGGGACCACAAGGGCCTAAAGTTACCTGACATTTGTTTCATAGGTGAGGGAAAACCCCGGAAAAAACCTCACCTAGGTAACTTGTCCCGACCAGGAATCGAACCCGGGCCCGCTGCGTGAGAGGATTGGACGCATCCCCTGAGCCACAGCGGTGGACATAAATAACTATTAAACGTATAAATAATATAACAGTAAAAATCTGGTTTGACATGTAATACATGTTTTCTATATTAGTCGATCGTCCTGAACGCGAATTTCACAATAAATACATTCCGATTTAAAATTAATGTTAAGCAATCTTATGAGAAAAAAAATTAACAATATAAGAAATATAAATTACATGGCAATAAAAATGTTATTGTAGATGATATACATATACACGCGTATATGACAATAATAATAATAAGTTCCTTCCGCACTTCGAGAAAATACTGATTTTCCATTAATATCACACATTTTTCGCAGAAAAAGTAGGATGTATTTAAATAAAAATTCATTACGTAGAATAATTTTTTTCCCGACCTAAGTTATGTCTTATCTATAATTTGACCCTTATGAACACGAATATAATATTATAATAATAACCAGTTCCTTCCGCACTTCTTGAAAATACCGATTTTCCATTAGTGTCACACAGTTAACGCAGAAATAGTAGGACCGTTTCAAAACAAAAATTCATTACATGGAGGGAAATTTTTTTTCCGACCTAAGTTACATGCGTTATCTATAATTCGACCCTTCTAAACACGAAAATAATATTATAATAATAACCAGTTCCTTCCGCACTTCGAGAAAAAACCGATTTTCCATTAGTGTCACACAGTTTACCCAGAAAAAGTAGGACCGTTTCGAAACAAAAATTCATTACATGAAAGGAAAATTTTTTCCCGACCTAAGTTATATGTCTTATCTATAATTAGACCCTTATGAACACGAATATAACAATAATAATAACCAGTTCCTTCCGCACTTCTTGAAAATACCGATTTTCCATTAGTGTCACACAATTAACGCAGAAAAAGTAGGACCGTTTCAAAACAAAAATTCATTACATGGAAGGAAAATTTTTTCCCGACCTAAGTTATATGTCTTATCTATAATTTGACCATTATGAACACGAATATAATTATAATAATAACCAGTTTCTTCCGCACTTCTTGAAAATACCGATTTTCCAATAGTGTCACACAGTTTACGCAAACAAAGTAGGAAAGTTTCACACAAAAATTCATTACATGGAGGAAATTTTGTTTCCGACTTGTATTAAATGAGTTATTTATAATTAGACCCTTCAGACCACGAAAACCACAATAATAATAAGCAGTTTCTTCCGCACATCGAGAAAATACCGATTTTCCATTAGTGTCACACATTTCTCGATGGAAAAGAGGGAACTATTCAAAGAAAAATTAATTCTGTGTAGGATAAATTTTTTTCCAACTTGAAATACGTGTGTTATCTATAATACGACCCTTCTGAACACGAATATCTTTCTTTCTTTCTTTTACGTAGTTTTACCTCTCCCTTTTTTAGGATTTAAGCGACCCAAGCCGCCCGGGCCTTACAGGGCCGCGACCTGTCGGGAGAGGAATTACCTTTGGATCACATACATACTTTTTTCACCAGACAAGGACATGGAGGGCCTCCCAGGATGAGTGATCAGCCCAATGCCGGGGCCACCTCCGAGACAACACGAACACATAGGACGATACACACCATTCACACACACACTCACTCAGAACAAGGCGAGGATGAGGATGAAGATGATAATGACGGCCAGATGATATCCGGGGACCACAAGGGCCGAAAGTTACCTGACATTTGTCTCATAGGTGAGGGAAAACCCCGGAAAAAACCTCACCTAGGTAACTTGTCCCGACCAGGAATCGAACCCGGGCCCGCTGTGTGAGAGGATTGGACGCATCCCCTGAGCCACAGCGGTGGACTGAACACGAATATAACAATAATAATAAGCAGTTTCTACCGCACTTCGAGAAAATACCAATTTTTCATTAGTGTCACACATTTCTCGCAGGAAAAGTGGGAACTATTCAAAGAAAAATTCATTCTGTGTAGGGTAAATTTTTTTCCAACTTGAAATACGTGTGTTATCTATAATACGACCCTTCTGAACACGAATATAACAATAATAATAAGCAGTTTCTACCGCACTTCGAGAAATTCCGATTTTTCATTAGTGTCACACAATTCTCGCAGGAAAAGAGGGAACTTATTCAAAGAAAAATTCATTCTGTGTAGGATAATTTTTTTTCCAACTTGAAATACGTGTGTTATCTATAATACGACCCTTCTGAATACGAATATAACAATAATAATAAGCAGTTTCTACCGCACTTCGAGAAATTCCGATTTTTCATTAGTGCCACACAATTCTCGCAGGAAAAGAGGGAACTATTCAAAGAAAAATTCATTCTGTGTAGGATAAATTATTTCCAACTTGAAATACTTGTTTTATCTATAATACGACCCTTCTGAACACGAATATAACAATAATAATAAGCAGTTTCTACCGCACTTCGAGAAAAAAACCGATTTTTCATTAGTGCCACACATTTCTCGCAGGAAAAGAGGGAACTATTCAAAGAAAAATTCATTCTGTGTAGGATAAATTTTTTTCCAACTTCAAATACGTGTTTTATCTATAATTCATCCCTTCTGAACACGAATATAACAATAATAATAAGCAGTTTCTTCCGCACTTTGAGAGAATTCCGATTTTCCGTTCGTGTCACACAGTTTACGCGTAAACTGTGTGTCACGAATGGAAATTCGGAATTTTCTCCTAGTGCGTATGGAACTGGTTATTATTTTTGTTCTATTCGTGTTCAGAAGGGTTGAGTTATAGATAACACATGTAAATCAAGTGGGGAAAAAAGTTTGCCTGCATGTAATTAATTTTTGTTTGAATCATTCCTACGTTTCTTGCGTAAAATGTGTGACGGTAATGGATAATCGGTATTTTCTCGAAGGGCGGAAGGAACTGGTTATTATTATTGTGATATTCGTGTCCAGAAGGGTCGAGTAATAGATAACACATGTAAATAAAGTGGGAAAAAATTTTTTTCCTCCATATAATTTATTTTTGTTTGAAACATTCCTACTTTTCTTGCGTAAACTGTGTGACAGTAATGGAAAATTGGTATTTTCTGGAAGGGCGGAAGGAACTGGTTATTATTATTGTTATATTCGTGTTCTGAAGGGTCGTATTATAGATAACACACGTATTTCAAGTTGGAAAAAAGATTATCCTACACAGAATTAATTTTTCTTTGAATAGTTCCCTCTTTTCCTGCGAGAAATGTGTGACACTATTGGAAAATCGGCATTTTCTCGTAGTGCGGAAGAAACTGCTTATTATTATTGTTATATTCGTGTTCAGAAGGGACGAATTATAGATAAAACACGTATTTCAAGTTGGAAAAAAAAATTTTCCTACACAGAATGAATTTTTCTTTGAATAGTTCCCTCTTTTCCTGCGAGATATGTGTGACACTATTGGAAAATCGGCATTTTCTCGAATTGCGGAAGAAACTGCTTATTATTATTGATATATTCGTGTTCAGAAGGGTCGAATTATAAATAACACATGTAACTCAAATCGGAAAAAAAATTTTCTCCACATAATAAATATTTATTGATATCGTTCCCGCTTTTTCTGTGAGTAGAACACTGCACACATCCCTAGCGTCTGACTGTAACGGTTTTTTTTGTTCGCCAGCACCACAAATATTATTATTACCTTTCGGGATTTTAGGTTGGTAAAATGCAATTTTAGGTGCCTAAAGTAAGCTCTATATAATTATGAAATAGGATTTAAAAATTGCAAAAATGATCTATTAAAAATCGTGAATTCCATTGAAGTTGGTATTTTTCTTAAACATCCAATTATAATAATACATTATTATACGAGTATATTTAAGAAGGACCACCAGGCTTGGTCTCGTGGTTAGCGTCGCTGTCTACAGATCCGTCGGCCCGGGTTCGATCCACGGTGCCTCCTCGGATTTTTCTGGAACGGGGTGCACTCAGCCTCGTGACTCAAATTGAGCAGAGAGGAGTAGCGGCTCCGGTCATGGATACCACCATTAACGGCCGTGGGTGTCGGCATGCAGACCACATGCCTCTAATCCTGCCATCTGCCTATGGTAGATGACGCAGTGGACGAGTTCTAGACCTTGTCCCTTCAGGGATGTTAGCGCCACGGAGTTAGTTATACAGGGCGATCCATATAAAACTGAACAGTTTTAAAGACTTATAATTTCCCTCTGGAAAGTAATAAAAGATTGAAATTTGGTTTTATGATCTCAGTGGCTTTGGGAGAATCGATATTGGTAATAATGTTTGTACTCCTACCATCCATGCATTGTTGCCTTACGACTATTGTTGTTTATTAGTAATTAGTTTTCAGTCTCTAGTTTTGCAGTCAGAAACGAAAATGCAGTTCTCAATTCAGCAGCGTGTTTTTCTTGTGAAAACATATTGGTGTACGAAGTCATTGATTGAAACTCAACGGGCATTTAGAAGACAATTCAATGTGCGCAATATTCCAACAAGGGCAACAATTTTATCCATGGTGAGGAAGCTGGAGACAACTGGCTCTCTCCTCAGCGAAACTGGGAAAAAAAGATCTGTGATGAGTCAAGAGTGTGTTAATGATGTTCGAGAACGTTTTGTGAACTCACCAAAGAAATCATTGCGCCGGTTGAGCCAGGAGACAGGCTACTCATATGGCACATGTCAGAGAGCTGCAAAGAAAGCAGGCCTACGAGCATACAGAGTGCATGTAGTGCATCAGTTAAAAGAACCAGACGCGGAAAAGCGAATGCGTTATTGCCAATGATTTCAGGCTCTTCTTATTGCAACCCCAGACATTCTCTCCATAACCTGGTTTACAGATGAAGCATGGTTTCACCTCTCAGGCTACATCAACACTCAAAACAGCAGGTATTGGGCTGCTGAGAACCCGAATATTATCCACGAAGCTCCATTGCATCCGGAAAAGGTTGGGGTCTGGTGTGCGGTGTCAGCTACCAGAATTGTTGGTCCCATTTTCTACGACACCAAGGTAAACACTGCGGTTTATGGTCGCATCTTCAATACATTCGTGGAACAACTGGACGACATCGAATTAACAGAAGGTTATTTCCAGCAAGATGGCGCAACATGCCATACGTCTGGTGATTCCATGAAACTTATAGCCAGCTTCTTCGGTGATCGTCTTGTCTCAAACAATCTGTGGCCTCCCAGATCGCCAGACCTGACATCTCCAGATTTCTTCTTGTGGGGCTACCTTAAGGACAGGGTGTACAAGAATAGACCGCGGTCACTTGCTGAACTCCGTGAAGCAATAAGGAATGAAATCAGTAACATTAACGAGGATACGCTTCGGAAAACGTCTCAGAATATGGTGCGACGAGTACAGTTGTGTATGGATGCAGGTGGAGGACATTTTCAACATTTACTCTGAGGAATCTCCCAAAGGTACTCTGTAATTCAGCACAGTTGCATATGTATGCTATTATTAGTTTAAAAGTTATAAGCCTTTAAAAGTGTTCAGTTTTATATGGATCGCCCTGTATTTAAAAAGGCAAAATTCAACAAGTAATAGGCCTATAAACAATATTCATTTCTTCCATATCTTGTCCACAATTGGCTACACCCTTGGGTAGAGAGGAGCTTTTCATGTGCAAACCGTTATTTTCAGACAACGGACAATCGTTCTTATTTGAGAATCTCCACCAAGTGTTCATAGTTATTTTTATTACAGGTTTATTGTAAACATCGCAGTTTGCTTGTAGGAATAGATAATTATTTTTTTCTTTCTTTTTTAAATAGCACATATTTCCTAGGGGCAATTTTATTGTCATGCCAGTTCAGAAAGAATTTCTTTTTCGCTAAGGGTGTCCAAGTAGTACTTACTTCTTTAGTAACAAAATATGTGTGTTTAATACAGTTCTGAATAATCCAGGAGAATAAAATCATATCAATTAAAATGTGCATCTACAGCCATAGGAAAGTCGCTCACTTATGACAACATCTTCTGTAGTGTTCCTACAAATGTAGAAACTCTGCCTTACTGACTGCACCACCCAGGAAATATATTTTCGTTTCGTGTGCGTCTACAGCCATGGGACTGTCGCTCATTTATTATGTGTACACCTTCTGAACTGTTCCTGACAATTTTGAAACTCTGCCTTACTGACTGCACCACACAGGAAATATATTTTACTTCCGTGTGCATCTGCTCATTGGTAATCTCAACTTTAACGTAAGTTATGATACGGTTGTGGATTGTGAATTTAACACATTCGAATTTGATGTAAAATCGCAATTTTCTCCTTAAGGGTCTCAAAATAATTAGGCCTTAGTGTATACGATGTTAAATTGCAGCCTGCATACTTATTTGTCCGGAGATATTATTCATAGCGTTGATATTAATGCAGGAGTTGGAGAAAAGGCATTCAGGTGTGGTGGGTGTAAGAGGTCCTTTACCGGATTTATTGCTTTTGTTTTGATTTGTCATTACGCTCGTATGAGTTTCACGGCATTCAGGTCTAGTCAGTGGCGGACGCAGAAATTTTTTTTCGGGTGGGGATTTGTATAGGTAGACGGAATACTACAAAAAATTAATCAACTTACATATACAATTACCGTAGTTTATAAAACTGGCCACTTAGAGTATATATATATAGCATTTTTTTCAAATTTCGGGGGGTTTGTAACCCTCCTATCCCCCCCTGCGTCCGCCACTGGGTCTAGTGACTGTTAATATACACATAAGTAAGGTAAATGTAATACGGCATTAATATATGTGTCCAAAAATAAAATACGTAGTTATAAAAATGTTGGAAATACAATTTCACTCATACTGAAGAGTGATCATTTTAGTATCCTGTATGTAACGAAGAGAATCCTATAGCAAACATAACATTTACTAGTACATGCACTAAATTCAACTCAACACAAGTAGTTTCAGAGATTTATTTGGAATGTTGGCAACGCTCGTATCAACGGGGCCGTTACAGAATGGATCATGGCTGACAAAATGTATTTTACGGCAAAATTCATGCAGTTATTTCTCTTTATTTTCATTTACGAAGCATTTATAAAGACATGTTGCATGTGAAAAAATTCTGTGAAAAATCCTGAACGATTTGAGTGGGTTTTCAGATCCATAAAAAATTTGGTTTTCATATAAATCGTAAACTTAGTTCAAGTGCACTTTAGCTAAGTTTACGACAGGACGGAACTATGACTTACTTCAAACCCATCTACATCACCACCAAATCTCTACAAAGATTAAGATTTCGTATTGTATTCCAAACCGTAATTATATTGTTAATTTCCTTCAGTCTGTTAGGTGTAGCACTAGTATCTCATAGGCCGTGCTAGCTAGGAGTCTTTATCCCTATAATATAAAGCCACATGGCTGACTCACTGACATTGTTTGCCCACTTCCAGATGAGCTAGAAACTTGAAATTTGGTACACTTATAGCTTTTAGGCTGCAAACCACAGGAAAATTCCAAAAAGTTATTTTTTTTATTTTTAGCCCTAAAAACCCCCCGAAAAAGGGATCGGCTTGGCTCACCGACAAAAATTCTTAACAAAGAATGCCATATACAGTATAGAGGAATTTGAAGAAAAATGCCACAATGCTGAATTATTTTCACTGTAAATAAATGTATATAAGATTTAATGTTTTCTCTCTCTGTTCTATATGCAAATTGTAACACAACTCTGTCTGATCTTGTATAGTTAACATATCCCATAACATGTAAATGTTCAGAGGATGAATAAACTATTATTATTATTATTATTATTATTATTATTATTATTATTATTATTATTATTATTATCATTAATGTTTGTCCACTTCCAGATGAGCTAGGAACTTGAAATTTGGTACACTTATAGCTCTTAGGCTGTGAATCACAGGAAAATTCCAAAAAGGTTATTATTTTAATTATTAGCCCTACAAACCCCCCGAAAAAGGGCTCGGCTCGGCTCACCGACATTAATGTTTCCCCACTTCCAGATGACCTAGAAACTTGAAATTTGGTGCACATATAGCTTTTAGGCTGTAAACCACAGGAAAATTCCAAAGAGTTTATTTTTTTTTAATTTTTAGCCCTAAACACTCCCGAAAAAGGGCTCGGTTCGGCACACTGACATTAATGTTTGTCCACTTCCAGATAAGCTAGAAACTTGAAATTTGTTACACATATAGCTTTTAGGCTGTAAACCACAGGAAAATTACAAAAAGTAAATTTTTTAAATTTTTAGCCCTGAAAACCCTCGAAAAAGGTATCGGTTTCCAAGGCAACGGTATTATCAAACTGTGTTCACGTATGGCACTGAAAGTTTAGAAATAATTATTTCCGTAAACCTAACGGTGTGGTCGAGATAGTAACGTCTTGGACTTTCGTTCTGAAGTCTCAGGTTCATAATAATTAAATCCAATTAACATATTTTTGTCCAGAACCAACAAAATTTTCTTCTATCTTTTAAAGAAATTTCATAACTTACATTCTTTAATCATAACTCGGAGATGAAGTCCCGCATTCTTTACAACATATTATAACCAATTTTACTTGAACTTTTCAATGATTTCCCGCAAGGTATATAAAGCTACTAAGGTAGCGCCATTTCTCGCGGCGGACTGCTTCATCAGCGTGCGACGTCATCCACGAGGGAACGATCGAGCATATGGCTGCTATTACATAGCAGTTGCATAGTCAGTACGTAGATTTGTGACGATATTAAACATATTACAAGGACAAATTTTGTGTCTTATTTTTGTCATTTGCCTCTATAAGAACAGTAACCTCTACGTGCGAAATAAGCTGAAACATTACAGTCCAGGCAACGAACGAAAAATAGAACAAAAAATCGTGTAGTAGTTGTCGAAGGGAGTGTCTAGTCCCGTTTTTAGGTTTTTCGCTTATATCTAAACAATGGTGCATCGTAGAGAAAATTTTGCTATATACACAATTTAAGCTGATGACATTTCCTACAAGTTTTATCCTAAACATTTCTTTCTATTCCCAATAGTTTTCGAGTTATCCCGCAGCGAAAATAACAAATTTTCGAAAAAAGCTCTTTCGCCTCACGCTTTTCGACACACTTTGCCTGCTAGCGCTTCAGCCCTTAGGTATATAGCAGTATTCTCATGAAAGAAATTGTAGGGAAATAAATTCACTTTAAAATGAGCTGTCATTTGTTATTTTGTCTTGAAATGTTCAAACGTTATAACAATTTAAAGTTTCGGTCAAATTTCGAGATTTCGAAAGAAAACCGTACATCGCACTGTCTCTATATTTAGGGGTTATATCTTTGAATATAAGCTGTATATTGTGTATTTACATCATGAAACAAGTGAAGAAATATCACACAACAATTAAAGTTGAATTTATTAAAAATCCGATCACGGTACAAGCACAGTACATGTAATGGAAAATACATTATATTCCAGGCAAGAAAGGAAAAATAGGCACACAAAAAATCATGTAGATTTGAAATTTGGCAGAGATGTGGGGGAAAGTGTCCTAAACAACATAATAAAAGCCCCCATGGATAGAGGGTGAGCGGGGGTGGGAGATGGGGGTACTTTTAAATGTCGTTTCTCTCAGTTTTCTCTAAATACACAAAAAACTATGGGTTCTACCAAAAAACAGTTTATGCACAAAATTAAACTACATAAAGTTCTTATAAAATTGATCTGACTGATATTTCTGTAGAATTAATAGTTCAGGAAATAGAAGGATATGAAGTATGACAGTTATCGAAATTCTGCTTTACATACACCTATGTATTATATACTAGCATGTGCCCGCGGCTTCGCCCGCGATAATTATTTCAAAAATTAAAAATTAAGAGCATAATAGTTAAATCATTATATTTATTACCACCTAAATCACGTGGACTACATACCACGATTAGATAGCGTCGCCTGGTAAAAGCTACCTCAGATTCGATTACCTTGGCCCAGAATACCCCTGTACAGTGAGTTTCGTCCAAATCGAACAATGTTTGACCATATTTAGGCCTATCCCTCTTCCGTGTAGGTTGAAAATTTCATATGTCTACGGGCCTTGAATCGACCAGCGTGGGCTTACAACAATCTAGCGATCGCGATGCTTTTATTACCACGGTATGACAAAAATAGCCAAAGCCAACTGCAATTGATTTGACATTGAAATGTATTACTGAAATCTGATGCTTCGACAGCGCTAAAATCACGTTTTCTGTCAGTTTTTCACTCACAACTCGCGAACGAAAGCTAAAATTAAAAATCCGGTTTCGATGCGCATTCGCCCACCTTTCAGCCCATCTATGTTTAAAATTTCAGATCTCTGCGTTCAGTAGATTTCGCTGGGCATCGTGGACAGACAGACAAACACGTCCTTTCATTATTTTAAGATAGCATGTGCCCGCGGCTTCGCCCGCGATAATTATTTCAAACATTAAAAATTAAGAGCATAATAGTTAAATCATTATATTAACACCTGGACTATATATCACGATTAGATAGCGTCACCTGGTAAAGGCGACCTCAGATTCGAGTTCCTTGGCCGAGAAAACCCCTGTATAGTGAGTTTCGTCCAAATCGAACAACGTTTGACCATATTTAGGCTAATATTGATTTTCCCTATAATAATAATAATAATAATAATAATAATAATACATGCAACATTGTGCGATCGTTCCTGTCGCAAGAATGAAGACATTAATTGAGCTCTTGTATTACAATTATATGTAAATGTTTTATATTATTGTGAGGCACTTGGTGCATCCCGTGCCCTGTTACTACCCATATGTGATGTGGAGAAATGTAATAAATAATAATAATAATAATAATAATCCTCTTCGGTGTAGGTTGAAAATTTCATATCATGTTTGCGTGCCTTGACATTAAAAACAAATGAATCGACCAGCTTGAGCTACAACATTCAAGAGATCGCGATGCTTTTATGTCGAAGGAATGACAAAAATAGCCAAAGCCTAGTGTAATTGATTTGTATTACTGAAAACTCACGCTTCAAAAACTCAATAAATACACGTTTTCTGCCCGTTTTTCACTCATAACTCTCGAAGGAAAGCGAAAATTAAAATTCCGGCTTCGAGGTGCACATTCCGACCCTTTAGTCCGCCTATATATAAAAATTCAGATCTCTGCGTTGAGTAGATTTCGCTGGGCATCGCGGACAGACAGACGGAGGACAGACACTTCCTTTTATTAATTTACTAGCATGTGCCCGCGGCTTCGCCCGCGATAATTATTTCAAAAATAAAAAATAAAAAATAAAGAGCATAATAGAAAAAAAACATTATATTTATTAACACCAAAACCACGTGGACTACTTACCACGATTAGATAGCGTCGCCTGGCAAAAGCGATCTC
Organism: Ectobius pallidus; assembly: GCA_964059195.1. Classification (NCBI taxonomy): domain Eukaryota; kingdom Metazoa; phylum Arthropoda; class Insecta; order Blattodea; family Ectobiidae; genus Ectobius; species Ectobius pallidus. The sequence continues at coordinate 2,839,196 of CAXKWD010000006.1, forward strand.
AGATTCGAGTTCCTTGGCCCAGAAAATCCCTGTATAGTGAGTTTCGTCCAAATCGAAAGATGTTTAACCATATTTAGGTCTATATTGATTATCCCTCTTCCGTGTAGGTTGAAAATTTCATATGTCTACGGGCCTTGACATTCTAAACAAATGAATCGACCAGCGTGGGCTTACAACATTCAAGCGATCGCGATGCTTTTATTTCCACGGTATGACAAAAATAGCCAAAGCCAACTGCAATTGATTTGACATTGAAATGTATTACTGAAATGTGATGCTTCGACAGCGCTAAAATCACGTTCTCTGCCAGTTTTTCACTCATAACTCGCGAACGAAAGCATAAGTTAAAAATTCGGCTCCGAGGTGCATTCGCCCACCTTTCAGTCCATCTATCTTTAAAATTTCAGATCTCTGCGTTCAGTAGATTTCGATGGGCATCGCGGACAGACAGACAAATACGTCCTTTTATTATTATAAGATAGCATGTGCCCGCGGCTTCCCCCGCGATAATTATTTCAAAACTTAAGTGTATAATAGTTAAATCATTATATTTATTAACACCTAAATCACGTGGAGTGTATTCCACGGTTAGGTAGCGTCGCCTGGTAGAAAAAGCGACCTCAGATTCCAGTTCCTTGGCTCAGGAAACCCTTGTATTGTGAGTTTCGTTCAAATCGAACAATGTTTGACCATAATTAAGCCTATGTTGATATCCTTCTTACGTGTAGGTTGAAAATTTCATATAGGCCTATCTGCGGGCCTTGACACTCTAATCAAATGAATCGTCCACGATGGACTTACAAAACCAAGCGATCGCGATGCTTTTATTTCCAAGGTAGGCTATGAGGTATGATGACAAAAATAGCCAAAGCCAGCTGTAATTGATTTAACATTGAAATATATTACTGAAACTGATGCTTCGAAATCGCAAAAAAATACACGTTTTCTGCCCGTTTTTCACTCATAACTCACGAACGAAAGCTAAAATTAAAATTCCGGCTTCGAGGTGCATTTTCCGACCCTTCAGTCCACCTATGTTTAAAATTTCAGATCTCTGCGTTGAGTAGATTTCGCTGGGCATCGCGGACAGACGGAGGACAGACGGAGGACAGACGGAAGACAGACGGAGGACAGACACTTCCTTTTATTAATATAGATTAATATAGAATAGATTTTAACAAAGAAGAAAGCAGACGATAATTAAATTAGCATGATGCCAAAGGCAAACTAGTTCTTAGGAATATATACTTACTAATGGTTAATGTTACACATAAAACTCATTACCATTATTATTATTATTATTATTATTATTATTATTATTGTTCTTGTTGCAATGCTTATCCGTTTTATGTTTCGTTAAAAAAAATAATCGGTATTTTGAAAGATGGTAAGGAATTAGATATATTTAGTAATTGTAAGAATAGTTGGCCCACCTATTACTTTAAATAAATGTTGACTTGTCTATGTGGCTCCTGGGAATATTTGCACATCATATTTTGTTACTGTGCAACTCGGTGTGGTGGAAGATACGGATGCCGAAAAGCTGGTATCAAATGCTCATCCACAAACAGTATGCCATTAGAAGAAGATGAGCTTAAAATTGATGACGTCCAAGCAAAATAAGTTGGTTAGGCACTCTTTAATCAATGTTGTAGGCTATATGTGTATAAATACTGAGTGTTCGGTAGATAGAAAAATATAACCCTAACTTATCGTACGATGGACTAGGTTTCCAGTATTGGAGACTGAAAAAAATAGACAACTAAACATTTATTTAAAGTACTATGTAGGCCTACTAGGTTTTATAATTTCTAAATATTACAATTTTTCCAAATTATATTTTAAACGAAAAATATAACAGCTAATAGGACTGATATATATTTATTTTAACGTGCACTCATACCATGTGATTTTTATAAGCTTTATAACAATAATCATAATAATTAGTTTTATGTGTGATGTTTAACTTTATTACGAATATTATTCTAAGAACTGGTTTGCTTCATATCCTTCTATTTCCTGAACTATTAATTCTAAGAAATATCAATCAGATCCATTTTATAAGAACTTTTATGTACCGTAGTTTAATATTGCGCATAAACTGTTTTTTGCTAGAAACCATAGCTTTCTTTGCGTATTTAGGGAAAACTGGGGGAAATATTTAAAAGTGCCTCCCACCCCCTGCTCACCCCCTATCCATAGGACTTTTACTATGTTGTTTAGGACACTTTCCCCCACATCTCTGCCAAATTTCAAAACTACATAATTTTTGTGCCTATTTTTTTCTTTCTTGCATGGAATATAATGTATTTTCCATTACATGTACTGTGCTTGTAACGTGATCGGATTTTTAATAAATTCAACTTCAGTGGTCAACATCTCGTAATATATCCTGTAGTTATTAGCTACACATTTCATACACAAACTTATTGGGTTTTAGGTCTTGCCTCGCAAATTATGCGACCGTTTTAGGCTAAGAGAACTCTTTCCGAGCTTTGCTCTTATGGTCACACATTAGGCCTACTTATTTATTTTGAATTATATGACGCTTTCCGTCGATAATATTCAGGAAGAATTGCTCTTCGCTTGAAAAGAAATTGCTGTGTCTCTATTTTTTTATATCAGCCATATAAGCACCCCGTGTACAAAATCTGTTCTTAGGTAATCCCACGAGAGTTGACGAGTTTATCGATAGATTTCATGTAATGAAACTCATCAACTTGAGTTGGATTTATTAATACTATTCCATGAATAAAACTGTATGGATTGTACAAATAATAATAATTACTTTCGTGCTTTGTTATATAAAAACAAAACTAACAGCTGCGAGATCACGGCATACTATGAATCAAACATCCGTGAATCGATTCCAGTTACCATGTTGTAACCAGGGCTACCAATGGTGCATATAAGACATAGTTTAGGTTACTTCATTCAGGTAAGCTAACAGCAGAACAGAATAAAAGCACACCAACTGGCTTGCACCGAATCGAAATTGTGTTCTTATTCAATGTGCATTTCTATTATTTCAATTTTCAAACAAGTATTTTATTTCAACTTAGCCATAATCATACAAAATTATATTTTTCGATATACATTTAAAAACATGACAAGACGTGCAGCAGTGAAAGAAGCTGCAGCAGCTCAGCGGGCAGCTCTAAAAGCAGTTCGTAAGTTCCTGGAGTTCTCTGCAGATGTGAAGGACCTAAGAGGATGACAGATAAACTGAAGACTGGAGTGACGAGCCTTACATAGATCTCACTAATTAGAAAATATAGAATATTTCCTCTAGCACCTGTGTTTCAGGAAACGTCCCCAAAATGCTAGCAGCGTTTCCTCTTTGAATGGCAAGGCTGATCTTCTGCCGTAGGAAATCTGTAGACCGTGAATCTCCAGTCAGGGCCTCCAGATGTCTTCCTATTTCTGACACCAGGATCTTCGCATCTGTGCACCAAGGTCCCATCGTCTCCACAGCGAACACAGTAAAGTTGTAATTGCTAACCAGATCTTTATATTTATTCAGCTTTGTGCAGATTGCTGAAGCTGTGGCTGAGCCTGCTAGTTTGCATGTGTTCGGCAAATGAGATGGTGCGAAAGTGTCAACACAAGTGACATCCCATAATAACGATTTTCCTTTAGACCATGGTATCAGAGTTAGGCCATCAGGTCTTTTTCCATCACTGCGGCTTATACCCATAGGTTCTAGGACTGAAGGAAAGCCTGCAGATACAAGTGCTCTCTTGATAATGTCGTTAATTGCATGGTGTCTTGAAAGTCTGCCACTGTTCTTAAAACAACTTAAGCCATGGTGTCCAGAGGCATCAACAAGTGTTCCACATTGACATTTATGTGGGAAACAGATCTTCGTACCTAACCTTAAAGCAACAGCTATTTTAAACGACATGTTGTCAAGTAATGTTCCAATATTGGAAGATGGAATTGCCTGAAGCCATGATCCTGATTCTTTCTCTCGAATTGCCAGGTATCGAGCACGCTCTGCATCCAAAACTGAAGATCTCAAAAGACTCTCATAGGTATTCGAGGTGAGGATGAAATCCCAGGACTTCTGTATGTCAGGATTAGATGGTATGCCATGATCATTTGTAATGCTGGACCACTTAACCAGAGCATCGGTCATATGAGAAATATCGATTTCATCACCGTGATTGGGAAGAATTAACTTAACAAAATCGATAACCCCATACGCAGAAGCCAGGAAAGCAGGTAAACAAACATCGCTGACGCTACGAATTCCAAGTCCTCCGAAAGAAACGGGCAATGAAGCTAAGGTCCAGTTGCTGTCTTCTAGGCGAATGTTTAAAATTGATTCCAAACAGTTCCTCAACAAAGCATCAACTTCTTGAGTGAGAGAAGGAAAAAGCCATAATGGAGTTGAACGAAGACAGTACGTCAATTTAGGAATCGCAAAACAATTCTTTAGCAGAAAGTAAGCAATGTGGGAAGAAAGTGAGCCCAGTCCATCAAATAATCTTTTCATTGTCTCCAGCTTATCTCTAAGATAAGGCTCAACAGCCGGAAGAAAAATGGGGCAACCAAGAAGTGTTAAGTCGGATTTGGAGACTACCTTTATCCCTGGAGCAATTATTTCAAAAGCCGAGATAACATCAGGATCTTGCTCAGAGGAAAAATATAGCTCGCATTTATCTGGGTTTATCTCCAAACCGATAGCTTTTCCTGCATCTATAATTGAAGTGAAATCAGATAAGATCACCTCAGGATCCCCTGCCAGAGTGCCGTCATCTAAATAAAAAAGATTTAGAGGGCTACGTAAATCGGAAATAACAGAGTGTAATGTGAGACTAAACATTAGTGGCCCCAAAGGATCTCCCTGTTGCACTCCAGTCTGAGAAGGTATTATTCAGTGTTGTAAAAGAGGTTAGAAGGGTTCCTATAGGCTTGCCACATGTAGCCATATAAGTTAGGAATCTTGCTCTTAACTATTTCCAGCATGGAGTCTCTTGAAATACAATTGAAGGCATTTTTTAAATCAATTTTCAAAAGGATGTTGCGTGTATTGTCATTTATTTGAAGGTAGGTGCGCACGGTATGAATAATTGCTTCGCATCCTTTTGAGGTACCAAAACCCAGCTGGCGAGGCCTAAGGTAATCACCAATCTCTTCATAACAGGAAAAACAAGCTATCTTCGCTGTAAGACGGCGAAAAGTATTGCCTATGGCGATCGGACGTAATCCACCAGTTTTCTTTCCAAGAGCAATCAAGGAGGCTCCATAAAAATGAGGGCATATTTCATTGTTAACTTTGCCGGCCAGCATGAAATTGACAAGCTTAGTAATTGCAAGCAGGAGGCGTCTGCCGGAATCCCCAGAAGACTTAGAAATAAGATCTTTTAGGTGTTGGGGACGAATTCCATCCATGCCCGAGGCAGAGCCATGAGGGAAACTGTTTATGGCACGTGAGACCATTTCATGAGAAACAGATAAATGATCTTCATCTATGGCAGGAGGTTCAGGAAACAATAATGGACGAGAAGGTGAAGGATGCTTACTTTGCAATTCTTCAAATGAAGCTCTTGTAGCATTGACTACATCCGATTCCGAAGACAGAATCCTAACAGCGCCTCTAACATCACCATCAGAAACTTTTAATTCTGCAACAAGTTATGTTGTATAAAATACTCTGTTTTCGTGCTCTTTAGTGGCAGCGTGTGACATATTAATCACTACACACTGATGCTTACGTGTCCAGTAACCAGCAGACCGTTTTACCAATAAAACTTCATCCTCATATTAATAGCAAGCATTTTACAAGATGAACGATCGTGATTGGTGTATATCTGAGGAATTGCTAAACGTTATTGGTCAATATCAAACACGCGGCGTATGAGTGGAATAGTCACTGTAATATGGCAGTGAAAGGACAGGAAAGACTTGGTCGATCTTCATGCCACATCCCCAAAAGTTATTAAACCCCACTTAATTTTTTTGTTTTTATAATATGATTCTTCGTTGTCGACCTTTACTGTTCACAGATCCACATACACATAGACATATTGTGAAAATATAATTCGTGGATCTAATTAACTTTAAAAATTGTATCAATAGAGGAAATTCGACTTAATTTTAGTTACTTCCAGTGCATATAGTAGCTATGAGATAGTGCAGTTATTCATTGGATGGCCAGGCGGCTTCAAAGAGATAAACCATTAAGTCGGTTTTTCTTTATGTTGATTGATCTGACTAAATCGTTCTTGGGTCCCTCTTTCCAAAACAAAAGCAACGTTGCAATATTCTCTCATTGTTATCACTGACCTCAGTTCTTCCTTCGCTTTAATCAATTCACACGTGTTACTGTTTACTGTAATTAGATTTTGCAACCCCGTGTTTCACTCCACGTTGAGTTGACGAGTAGCTGTCATATCTGTCGCAGGACATTCTTAGATTCTGATTGGCTGGGGTAACTAGCTGATTGGTGCGGTAAAAATAAAGAAATAGGTTGGGCTGTCGGCAAACATTATCTCCTAATGAAAGGAAGCCGCCTGGCCATGCAATGAATAACTGGACTATACATGACTATACCTTGGTTATACTTGTTTGTGCAACAGAGACACACAACAATGGAGAGGTGGTCAGGTCGCGTTGCCGTGGTGACAGGAACCAGCTCTGGAATTGGAGCAGCCATTGCCAAGGAGCTCGTCAAGAAAGGACTTAAAGTGGTGGGCCTGGCCAGGAGGGTGGAAAGAGTAGAGGTAAGTGTTCCAATTTGCTCCGAGAATATAAAACACGTTTAAGGTGTAAATAAAAACAGTCAGAGGCATAAAGTACATCGGCATTATAAATTATTACAAATCATAACTTGTTTAGACAGTTCTATGCCAAGAATAGGCTATTTCCAACTTTCCATTAAGAAACAAGAGTCATTAGAATAATTCCCAGGCTTTCATTTAGAATAATTACAACTCTTCTTTGTCCACACAACGCGTTCAATTCTTATATTTTAGCAGCCTCAATAATAAAAGCTGCTTATATCTGCGTTGAACGGTTGTTTGGTTGATTACCGCGCAAGTTCTACATAAGCCAAGCACAACTGCCAAGGGTTTTACCGGGTTTAAATGTGAAACGTCATCATACACGTCACGCTATTGATGATGTTATTAGCCCGCGGCTATGAAGGACTGTAGAACCCCAATGTCGCCATGTATCCGAACAATGAACAGATCAGAATTGTGTTGTATGCCGAGAGAAAATCTAGTTTCAGTATTTCATTATAATGTTTTCAGAAAGCTGTAATCATGGGTAAAATTATGGAAATATATCCCGAAAACCAGGAACAATGTTTATAATTCCGCAAAAGCAGCTCAGAATATGCGTAGCCTCAAAATTCAATCTCAGACATCTACGAAACGACCGGCTGTTAGGCTACGGATATCGGCCATCTTGATTATTTACGTCAAGTTTATACAAGGGGGTCAGGCTTGCACTCATTCAGCCTTATGCAAGGATTATTAGTACATTTTTCTTCCTCAGCTGTGTATATTCCTGGGATATGTTACACATGGATTATTAGTAATACCGTAAGATTAAAAATCCTGTCTCCACTGAATTTGCAAAGATTTTATTTGCAAGTACGTGCCACATGAATACCAGTAATAGCTATGGGTGAAATCAGCATTATGCAGATATAATTTTATACCCACTTATTTACATTTGCAGGCCCTGGCAAAATCCCTAAAGTCAGAGAAGGGCAAACTCCACGCTATCAAATGCGACGTGAGCAAGGAAGCGGAAGTCAAGTCAGCTTTCCAGTGGGTCAAGTCCAACCTGGGGGGAGTGGACATTCTCATCAACAATGCTGCTGTCGCCAAAGACTCGACTCTTATTGGTGTGCTCAATAACATTTTGTATTTTGCATATAAAGTCATATTTTGGTCATTTTCATGGTCTTGGCTATATTTTAGCCACATTTATCATTTAACGTCATATTTCAGTTATAAATTCGGTAAAGGAGCAGAGTTATAAAGTGTATGTACTACATAGTCAAGTTAAATTTGAAATTTATTTAATTAATTTCATGTTTATGAGAAATTAATAGGTACATTATTGAAAGTTAATGCAATTGTTCATATTTTATGGGGACTTGCAAGATCTACAAAATATTATGTGTACTTGGAGCTGAAGAAACGAGCAAATAGGAACAAATTCTTTAAAAACAGTCCACTACAAGAAAAACTATAAATCACCAAAATTGTTAAAAAATGATTATCCGATTGAATTCGTGTGATGTGTGTCTTTAAACGTTTTAAATAGAAATATTTATTTTGTTTAAAATACGTTATTTTATTAGGTCATATTTAGTAATTTTTAAGGGCACATTAGCAGTCATATTTTCCACTTTTTTTGGTCATAAACATCCGAACCCTACTTATAAGAATTATTTATACAGGCCATTAAACTTAAAAGAATTCCAAATACAACACAACGTCTTAACGTCCACGGCACGACACACTGCTCTACTGTCCCCAACAGCAAAGAAAGTCTCCGGGGAATGAGGCGCAGGGGGAAAATTCCTGTTTTTATGGTACACGGGACAGCTCGGTTTCAGTTTACAGCCCTTCGAAAACTCTTGGTCAACATCTGGTGTCACGCTGAAAGTTCCGCACGCAGCGGGACTCATGTTTTTGAATGTTTATTCTGTAGCATGTTTCCTCGAACAGGTACGAGTCCACACATTCCTGCCATGGCCTTACTCTCTGTTGGCGGACAGTACTCACGTACAGCTGTCGTTTTATATCTGTGCCTCTCGCCGACCGTTGGAATTTTGTTACAAGGAGCAGGTAGTCCGTGTATTCCAATACAAAAGACATCCAGTTCCCTTTCTAGTCATTGCTTGTCCCAGCTCAAATCTGCTGCCCGTTGTAAATTTAAGACATGTTTTTGTGCACGCTAGTAGAATCTCTTCTCCTACCAGGAAATAGTCACTTGACTGACCGGCAGAGATATAATACGATGTCTGTAGCACAGCCAGAGCATGCGCAGTGGAAGCTTCAATGAGATCGTCGCGGCTGAAGCTAATTCATCACTCGACACTGTAGTTTCTAGTTTTCCCGGCGAGAGAGTTACAAAATACATCTCCTCCGTTTTGATCACATTTTTACCTTCTCCATTAAGTAGTGTGTGACAAAAGGAAATTAAAATGTATCTAAGAGAAGTAATTTAAATTTTCTATTAGAATTTATATTCCTAAATAATAAACAAATTGTATGAATCAACTAGAACAACATTTGGTTATGTATAAGTTATGCCATATAATTTTAACAGGTGATTTTAATGGAAAGGTGAAGTCAGAATGAAAAATTCAATGCCATAACCGGGATTTGAACCAGTATCTTCGGCTGTCCTTGCCGATGCTCTAACCAACTGAGCTAAAATGCCAACGTGCCGGTACAACAATGAAGGAACATCGAATAAGATTTACCCCAACTTAGTCTTAAGGGCATTTTTTTAAACTAACTTCTCTTGGATACAAATTTATATTACTTTGAGTTTTATTTAAGTTGCCTCCTTTGGTTAACTCAATCATGTCCAACTTCTAGAAACAAAAATTATATTTTTGTAGTAAAACTAATTAGAATCAGTCATTTTAAGCGCTCTAGCAAGGAAGTATCAGATCATGCAATAAGATGTGTGTATATATACATATATGTGTTGTTTTGTCACTTATTAGTTCTTGCTGTTTGCTTCAGATGGCAGCACGGATGACACAAAGGCCATGTTGGATATAAATGTCCTAGGCCTGAGTGTGTGCACCAAAGAAGCTCTGAAAATTATGAAGGAGAAGGGCGTAGATGACGGACACATAATTCACATCAACAGGTATGTAGTCTCGCTGTTGCTTGAGTAATATTAATATACAGAAAAGCCCCGATTATCCGTGGGTGGATCATCCGGTTAGCGGATTATCTGTGCGGGAAAATTTTAATTTGCCGCGCTTAATTTTGAATATATGGCACTTTATTTCGAATTATCAGCACTTTATTTAAAATTATGTGCACATTATTTCGAATTTCCCGTACTTAATTTGGAATTACCCGCACATTATTATAATTTGATGAACATCATTTCGAATTTTTCGCACTTTATTTCGTCATAGTTTTAATTTCCCGCACTTAATTTCTACATATGCACAATATGTAGACAAAGTGCGGGAAATTCAAAATTACGTATTCGGTTAATTTTCACATTTGTACCATCCGTTCTTTTCAATTATTTGTGCATGTCTCGGTCCCAATTAACATTGATAATGGGGAGTTTAAGGTATTACATTTAACATAATAAATTTCAATCAAAAAATTTTCCAAACTTGTGAAGGTTTTTTGTTATAAATTTCATTAAAGATTGCAAGAGCAAATGGTAAGGTATGAAGAAGTCTGTTTAATAGTGAATTTGAAATTAAGACAGGACCAACATAAGTCATGGGATAAATTCAATATAGTTCCGAATGGACATTCAAAGTAGTATGGTTTTGTGACTGACGTCATTGCAGGAGCCGCAGGAGCCGGAGGGGAGGGAGGCGCCGGAGTGGAGGGGGAAACGGGTCACGTGACAGGAGCCGGAGGGGAAGGTGGGCGTGGTCTATGACGTCACAAGTGGGCGTGGCTATGGCGTCAGTGGCGGATTGTATGACGTCACAAGTGGGCGTGGCTATAACCACGTGATTCAAAATGGCGTCGGTTCCGGTTCCTATTGCAAATGGCGGCACTTCCCGTTCCTATTTCAAATGGCGGATCAAGCGCGAAATTCAAAATTTGAGAATTTATAATGTAATTGGTTACGTTTCCGGCGCGAAATTCAAAATTTGGTAATTTATAATGAAAATGGCTACGTTTCCGGTTCCTATTTCAAATGGCGTAAGGTGGGAGATTTAATACTTGATGGCGGTTGATTTGAAAATTGCAAAAGGTGGAAATTGAATATTACAATTGCAAATGGCGGATGGTGGGAAATTTGAAATTTGTATATTGGTATTGTTTTACAATATGGCGGCATCGCTTACGTCACAAGTGGAATAAGAGGGGAAGGTGGAATGTTTTTATGACGTCACAAGTGGAATGAGAGGGGAAGGTGGAATATTTTACAATATGGCAGCATCGCATACGTCATCAGAGGAGGAGCAAAGGATTGATGACGTCATTGCAGGAGCCGCAGGATTGATTACGTCATTGCAGGAGCCGCAGGAGCCGCAGGAGCCGATGACGTTATTGCAGGAGCCGCAGGAGCCGATGACGTCATTGCAGGAGCCGCAGGAGAAGCTGACGTCACAAGTGGAATAAGAGGGGAAGGTGGAATGTTTTTATGACGTCACAGCAGATTTCAACTTTATGTCTTTTTAGCATGGAAGCATATAGATCATGAAGCGTAAATGCAACGTTATCAGTTTTCTGTAAGATGATTCTTTTTCTAAAATCTAGTGACTCAACCTAGAGTAAAGGCGGTCGGTACCCCGCGTTCCGAATGTCAAAAAATCTAAACCTCCTTATTTATTATCAGAATCCATCGAAAGTGTATAGTTAGCATTATTTTATTCCTTCGTAAATTTTTAAATAAATATGGTAGCTTTCGTCTTAAAACTATATTTTATTTGTAAGATTATAATCCTAGCCCAGGGGGTTAACTCAACCTCTGGCTTACCACTCGGTGTATAAAATATTATATCGTAAATTTTCCTATCATGATCGGTGCATAATCTTACGTGTTGAATTAGCTTCAAATCCCCCAGTATAATGTTGGAATAATATTAAGTCAATAATTACAGGTTTTTATAATGTTGATACAGAAAGCCAGTGAATGTTTAATCATATGCGTGCAGAGATTTTGCTTAGGTAGCAGTTTTATCATCTCGCCCTCCATGCATGTTATCTCTCTTACTATGCAGCGGTAATATAACGCTGTACGCTTATCGCTATCTTACAACGTCATTCATTGAGACTTCCTTTTAAATCCCAACTCTAACAAATTATAAAGTCGCAGGCCAGTACTTTTAAATTTTAAATCCTATTCATAGCACATGTCTTATGTATTATTAGTCAACAGTATTTTTATTGCGGTATATTAAAAACTGATATTGTAATATTCCATCGCTGAGTGGTTCTGAGTTCGATTCAAAGTCAGTAAAGGCATATTCAGCTTTTTTCACATTGCAGGAAAATGAATATACTGTTTCAGAAAAGCGCTGATAAGAAATAAATATCAAATAACTGATGATTTCACCGGAAATGATTATATTTCATATACGTCATCGATTTAATGTGGGAAATCATGAACAGGTATTTTCACAAGCAGGAAACGCGAAATATCTAATTACTGTTGATTTAAGCTTTAACGTATATTTACCAAGTCGTGAGGCTAAAACTTTTTCTATCGTCAGCATTTTTTTTAAACTCCAATCATTCCATTGGTGTAAAATATATTTGTCCTGTTGCGAGCCTATTTCAAAGCATCATTATATAATCCAAGAACACGCATCGATAGTCTTAATCATACTTGTATATGTAACGATTGTGAATATTCTCATTCTATAAAACTTCGCCATGGCACCTATCCATAACAACCATCACTTGTACGAGATCCCAGATCAGGTGTTTATCATACCCGATGAGGAACCACCAACACTACCAACGCAGCCTAACCCTCCAGAGTTCTTTAACATTAAGTTGTACAACGTAGAGGGACATCACACCGCTGATTTAGAGTTTGGTGTGGTTTCGGTAAGAATCTACAGCGTGGACCACAGCCCCGAGACATCTGTACTTCTACCATGTGGGAACACTCATTTTGAGAGTGCAGGGGATGATGTGACACACATTCAGGCCCACCACGATGAGGTCTGCGATGGACAACAACATTTTCACCGCTGTCGAACCACCAAAGATGGCTTCTTCAGCACATGGTCGTGGCGTTGCAGCCAGAGCTGTCCTCTGTTCGAGAGGTTCCAAAAAGCTGTAAGTACTAATATCATTACTCAATACATTTATTGTAAAGCCCGTTCTTACTATGTCCAGTTAAGTAGGAGTAAATGTTTGGATAAGTTTATAGTACGAGATGTTTTCAAATGACGTTATTAGCTCTTACCATAACTTATTAAAATACATTATATATAGGCTTATATATTTTATATATTACGCTTATTATTCAATTCCTGTTAAAATCTAAAAGTTAAACTATTTTCTAAAGAATAACGAAGAATGAAATCCTCCTCAAGTAAAGTGTTTGTAAAAATGAAAAGAAAGTTACAACGTTTCTAACCTCACCCCCCCGAAGGATAAAAAACCCAAATATAATCTGATGTACATGTAGAGGAAGTAAACAGTAAATTAAGTAACTGTTCAAACTTTCATAATAGTTCGATCTAGTTTTCATTACATTTTTTATCTTTTTACTTATATTGACATTGTTCTTCATCACCATTATCATTATGGAAGAAGCTAACTAATTTTACATCTACACTTTAATTCAGTTCGCGAGAAGTATAACCTCGAAAAATCCTTCGTTAGAAGTTTACATGTGCATTTTCCTATAGTAAAGATTACTCTCAGTTAAGAGATTTTTACCAACAGTTATCGCCTAACCAAATATTACAAAATCGAACTATCAATAAAGTAACCGTAAAAGTAGCCATAATTATTTTACTGGAGGTGGTAATAACGGTCCTTAATATCATAACATATTGCTTATAGTGTTTATATTTTTTTTCAGATGATGGAAGTCTTCTTCAACGATGGCCACTGCAGCCAGTGAACTGTACATCATCCACTAATATATATTGGGTCTTGTTTAAAATTTTGTAGTAATACAAATAAATATCTAGTCAGAACAAAATCTGTGTCAGCCACAAGTAATTGAAACCAGAGCTATATTTCTATCCTGATATTATTTCTTCATACTTCCTTTTTGTTTCAAAAGTATTACTCTTTACACATTTCCACCACTAAATCAATATTCTATGTCTTCCGAGGCATACTCGTTAATGTATTAATGTCATAGAGTTTTATCTAATTTTCAACATGTATAAATTATTATCTTAACTTATTACTACTATTTTCCTTCATTTTTTGATTGTTATCACAAAATTTACATCCAAGTGAGGTACTCTTCACTTTCCGCTTTTCCTATATTATATCACATGCTTTATTTATTTATTTATTTATTTATTCAAAATCTTAACATCAGTAGAGTAAGAAGTAAAATATGTATTATAAAGAAATCTTTTTCGTTACAACTTCAACGGAATTTTTTCATCTCATAATGTATGCAAAAGTTCAGTCTCATCCTTAAATTATATTCCAAATCCATTTCCCTCATTACATAACCTTCCATCAAGATGATTATTTATTTTTCAAGTCATCAAATATCAAAAAAGTTAAAAAATCTATTTAATTAATTATAATCATTGAATTTTAGCTAATTTGTGACATCATATGTGAAATATTTTTCTTAGCTTCTGGTAATATGCACATTATATTTTATGTATCAAATGATTATGCAAATATCAGAGTCAAGAAAATAACATACATCTTCTAGCATATAGAGAGTAAGTTTCACAACGCAAAACGTACACGTGAGAAGGTAATGATTAGTCAGCAAAGTATATCAGGATCCAAGTCTCTATACCGTACACCTTCATTAAGGAAAAAAGATATCGCGTATAATTTTCATAATAAGCATTTATATTTTGCATGCTTTTTCCCTAACGTCCTGATTATAATATTCAATTAGATATAAGTTACCATAGCTATGTTATCAATACAATGTTGAGGTTCAGGTTTTACATCTGCTTCATGTATGAAACTTGGAAATAAGACTTAGATAACGCATAAATTTCATAACCTGTTCATGTTTCACGGCACCTAATAGTTATTGGTAATATTGTTTTAAATTTAAAGTCATTGTATCCGTTAGTCTTCACAATATTTCATTTTACTTTTTCGGTTATGGTCGTTCTATATATTACATTTTCTACTTTAGTTCTACTATTGAGGCTTCTTTGACAAAGGCAATTACTTACTTTATCTCATTATAACATATACTAAGAAACCTTATTTTTAGGTAGTAAAGAAGAGGAAGACCTAAATGAATGAATAAAACCAAAGTGATAAAAGCACAATCTTTTGTAAGTTATTTCATAACTAGATTTTCTCACGTTTGACAAAGTCCAGTTTTCCATAACCTCTCCTATTCATATTTCCTAGGACGAGGGACTGTTAAATAAAAAACACATCTCAGGATTATAGAATTTTATTCATTTTATTACATTCATACTGGGATTTCATCCACAGCGTAAGTACATTATCATTTTACAATGTGCATTTCATATTAGACTCATTATGAAAAAGTCATTTGGTTTCACAGTCTCTTAATTCGTCAAGCTTTGGAACACTAAGATCGTTCATGTTTATAACAGATCTCTGCAAAAGTTTACAATGAAGAACATCTACACTTTCAAGAACAGGCTTCAAATCATCGTAGTATAAGTATCCCTCTACCACAGAACTATATGGATGTAAGATTCGATGTGCTACAACTTTACATCTAGGTAAATGTGTTTATGCAGTCAGAGAACAAAATGTACATTTCTACCATCCACCGATGTAAACATGATAAAATCGCTTTTCTTAAGTAGAGAGTGGGAAGGTTTTTGATAGTACGACTCTGGCATTCCAGTTTATAAAGTATTCAATACGCTCCAGTCTTATTGTTTACGATCGAACCAATGTATGAAACTCTTACGTAATCGCAGTCATTCTATGATTTTTCTCCCCCGCAATACAAATATGATTTCTTGTATCTCGCTGTGATGAGAATAAATCCATGCCGCAGATGAGGATACAAGTATACGTAATCTATCAATGAGATCATTCGGATCATGCCAGCATTTATAGTCACATTTACGATTCGTATGTACTTCTCCTGTATGGTGCGACGAAGCCTCGTTGGAAGAGTCGAAATCTTGTTCTTCTATTTCAACATCATCTTGTTCTTCCTCTTCTTCTTCTTCTTCTTCTTCTTCCTTATCCTCTTCAGGAAATAATTTCGTAATGACTTGTAGATATTTGTGAGTATTATCTCTTCGAATGTTTTCGCTTTCGTCATAATTTACTTTGTGCGCGCTAGTTTTTTTCAAAATCTCCTTATACATGGCTAAGTCATAACGGTCATATAAATGTTTATTAGGATTACTTTTCGTCAATAGTTCAAGTAACCCAGAACAAACGATATATCTCTTGTCACCAACATAGAGGTTATCATTTTTAATGGTAACGGGGAATTTACCAATGTTGAATACCTGCCTATCAGGATCCCATCTCATACCGTAAATATCATCATCATTATTTCTCGGTCTATGTTGAACGAGTTTCTGGACATAAGGCGCTGACACTAGACCGTAGACATTTTCTAACAGGTATTTATATTGCTTCTGCAGAGTTTGATCAGAGGAGTAAACAGATTCGCATTCCATCTCCGACTCTTCAGATTCACAATCACTGTTGTGTATGAACTCTTCCAGGGGGAGAGTTATCGGGTTTCTAATTTCATCAATTTCTTGTTTAGACTGAAGATTGGATTTTTTTATCGCTAAATATTTATTCCGTAAAGTTTTATCTTGTTCCACAATATCTGTCGGTATATTTTTATCTTTTACTCGTGGGAGGAGTTTATGTACCATTATCAGATGCTTCCTCAGACCTGTAGTATTATGGTTTTTCATTTTTAATTCAACATTCTTATGCTTCAGCTTTTCACAAAGTTTGCACAGAGCATACGGGTGCTCAGCTCCATCAAATAACGCAAAAAATTAACATATTTACTGTTTGATAGTTTCGATTGTGAGCATACAGCATCACTACTTTGATCAGAAGTGATCTCGTCACTCATTTCGGAACCTCACCTTCACAGCTTCAAGGATGAAAAGCAACTAACTCTATTTACCATAGATCCATTATTTATTGCTAAAAATCATAGTGTTCGAAAAAGGATATGCCTGAGGTTTTTAGACAGAGGATCGGGATGTTCTTGGTCTATTTCTTGGTCTTGGTCTTGGTCTTGGTCTTGGTCTTGGTCTTGGTCTTGGTCTTGGTCTTGGTCTTGGTCTTGGTCTTGTTTCTCGGTCTTGTTTCTCGGTCTTGGTCTTGGTCTTGGTCTTGGTCTTGTTTCTCGGTCTTGTTTCTCGGTCTTGTTTCTCGGTCTTGGTCTTGGTCTTGGTCTTGGTCTTGGTCTTGGTCTTGGTCTTGGTCTTGGTCTTGGTCTTGGTCTTGGTCTTGGTCTTGGTCTTCTTTCTCGGTCTTGTTTCTCGGTCTTGGTCTTGGTCTTGTTCTTGGTCTTGGTCTTGGTCTTGGTCTTGGTCTTGGTCTTGGTCTTGGTCTTGGTCTTGTTTCTCGGTCTTGGTCTTGGTCTTGGTCTTGTTTCTCGGTCTTGGTCTTGGTCTTCTAGGAGTGGAGTTGTATATTTACTATACATCAACTCTCAGGCATGTCCTTTTTCGAACACTATGATTTTTAGCAATAAATAATGGATCTATGGTAAATAGAGTTAGTTGCTTTTCATCCTTGAAGCTGTGAAGGTGAGGTTCCGAAATGAGTGACGAGATCACTTCTGATCAAAGTAGTGATGCTGTATGCTCACAATCGAAACTATCAAACAGTAAATATGTTAATTTTTTTGCGTTATTTGATGGAGCTGAGCACCCGTATGCTCTGTGCAAACTTTGTGAAAAGCTGAAGCATAAGAATGTTGAATTAAAAATGAAAAACCATAATACTACAGGTCTGAGGAAGAATCTGATAATGGTACATAAACTCCTCCCACGAGTAAAAGATCAAAATATACCGATAGATATTGTGGAACAAGATAAAACTTTACGGAATAAATATTTAGCGATAAAAAAATCCAATCTTCAGTCTAAACAAGAAATTGATGAAATTAGAAACCCGATAACTCTCCCCCTGGAAGAGTTCATACACAACAGTGATTGTGAATCTGAAGAGTCGGAGATGGAATGCGAATCTGTTTACTCCTCTGATCAAACTCTGCAGAAGCAATATAAATACCTGTTAGAAAATGTCTACGGTCTAGTGTCAGCGCCTTATGTCCAGAAACTCGTTCAACATAGACCGAGAAATAATGATGATGATATTTACGGTATGAGATGGGATCCTGATAGGCAGGTATTCAACATTGGTAAATTCCCCGTTACCATTAAAAATGATAACCTCTATGTTGGTGACAAGAGATATATAGTTTCTTCTGGGTTACTTGAACTATTTACGAAAAGTAATCCTAATAAACATTTATATGACCGTTATGACTTAGCCATGTATAAGGAGATTTTGAAAAAAACTAGCGCGCACAAAGTAAATTATGACGAAAGCGAAAACATTCGAAGAGATAATACTCACAAATATCTACAAGTCATTACGAAATTATTTCCTGAAGAGGATAAGGAAGAAGAAGAAGAAGAAGAGGAAGAACAAGATGATGTTGAAATAGAAGAACAAGATTTCGACTCTTCCAACGAGGCTTCGTCGCACCATACAGGAGAAGTACATACGAATCGTAAATGTGACTATAAATGCTGGCATGATCCGAATGATCTCATTGATAGATTACGTATACTTGTATCCTCATCTGCGGCATGGATTTATTCTCATCACAGCGAGATACAAGAAATCATATTTGTATTGCGGGGGAGAAAAATCATAGAATGACTGCGATTACGTAAGAGTTTCATACATTGGTTCGATCGTAAACAATAAGACTGGAGCGTATTGAATACTTTATAAACTGGAATGCCAGAGTCGTACTATCAAAAACCTTCCCACTCTCTACTTAAGAAAAGCGATTTTATCATGTTTACATCGGTGGATGGTAGAAATGTACATTTTGTTCTCTGACTGCATAAACACATTTACCTAGATGTAAAGTTGTAGCACATCGAATCTTACATCCATATAGTTCTGTGGTAGAGGGATACTTATACTACGATGATTTGAAGCCTGTTCTTGAAAGTGTAGATGTTCTTCATTGTAAACTTTTGCAGAGATCTGTTATAAACATGAACGATCTTAGTGTTCCAAAGCTTGACGAATTAAGAGACTGTGAAACCAAATGACTTTTTCATAATGAGTCTAATATGAAATGCACATTGTAAAATGATAATGTACTTACGCTGTGGATGAAATCCCAGTATGAATGTAATAAAATGAATAAAATTCTATAATCCTGAGATGTGTTTTTTATTTAACAGTCCCTCGTCCTAGGAAATATGAATAGGAGAGGTTATGGAAAACTGGACTTTGTCAAACGTGAGAAAATCTAGTTATGAAATAACTTACAAAAGATTGTGCTTTTATCACTTTGGTTTTATTCATTCATTTAGGTCTTCCTCTTCTTTACTACCTAAAAATAAGGTTTCTTAGTATATGTTATAATGAGATAAAGTAAGTAATTGCCTTTGTCAAAGAAGCCTCAATAGTAGAACTAAAGTAGAAAATGTAATATATAGAACGACCATAACCGAAAAAGTAAAATGAAATATTGTGAAGACTAACGGATACAATGACTTTAAATTTAAAACAATATTACCAATAACTATTAGGTGCCGTGAAACATGAACAGGTTATGAAATTTATGCGTTATCTAAGTCTTATTTCCAAGTTTCATACATGAAGCAGATGTAAAACCTGAACCTCAACATTGTATTGATAACATAGCTATGGTAACTTATATCTAATTGAATATTATAATCAGGACGTTAGGGAAAAAGCATGCAAAATATAAATGCTTATTATGAAAATTATACGCGATATCTTTTTTCCTTAATGAAGGTGTACGGTATAGAGACTTGGATCCTGATATACTTTGCTGACTAATCATTACCTTCTCACGTGTACGTTTTGCGTTGTGAAACTTACTCTCTATATGCTAGAAGATGTATGTTATTTTCTTGACTCTGATATTTGCATAATCATTTGATACATAAAATATAATGTGCATATTACCAGAAGCTAAGAAAAATATTTCACATATGATGTCACAAATTAGCTAAAATTCAATGATTATAATTAATTAAATAGATTTTTTAACTTTTTTGATATTTGATGACTTGAAAAATAAATAATCATCTTGATGGAAGGTTATGTAATGAGGGAAATGGATTTGGAATATAATTTAAGGATGAGACTGAACTTTTGCATACATTATGAGATGAAAAAATTCTGTTGAAGTTGTAACGAAAAAGATTTCTTTATAATACATATTTTACTTCTTACTCTACTGATGTTAAGATTTTGAATAAATAAATAAATAAATAAATAAATAAATAAAGCATGTGATATAATATAGGAAAAGCGGAAAGTGAAGAGTACCTCACTTGGATGTAAATTTTGTGATAACAATCAAAAAATGAAGGAAAATAGTAGTAATAAGTTAAGATAATAATTTATACATGTTGAAAATTAGATAAAACTCTATGACATTAATACATTAACGAGTATGCCTCGGAAGACATAGAATATTGATTTAGTGGTGGAAATGTGTAAAGAGTAATACTTTTGAAACAAAAAGGAAGTATGAAGAAATAATATCAGGATAGAAATATAGCTCTGGTTTCAATTACTTGTGGCTGACACAGATTTTGTTCTGACTAGATATTTATTTGTATTACTACAAAATTTTAAACAAGACCCAATATATATTAGTGGATGATGTACAGTTCACTGGCTGCAGTGGCCATCGTTGAAGAAGGCTTCCATCATCTGAAAAAAAATATAAACACTATAAGCAATATGTTATGATATTAAGGACCGTTATTACCACCTCCAGTAAAATAAGTATGGCTACTTTTACGGTTACTTTATTGATAGATCGATTTTGTAATATTTGGTTAGGCGATAACTGTTGGTAAAAATCTCTTAACTGAGAGTAATCTTTACTATAGGAAAATGCACATGTAAACTTCTAACGAAGGATTTTTCGAGATTATACTTCTCGCGAACTGAATTAAAGTGTAGATGTAAAATTAGTTAGCTTCTTCCATAATGATAATGGTGATGAAGAACAATGTCAATATAAATAAAAAGATAAAAAATGTAATGAAAACTAGATCGAACTATTATGAAAGTTTGAACAGTTACTTAATTTACTGTTTACTTCCTCTACATCAGGGGTGCTCAAACTTGAACTGCTGGCGATCTACCTCAATATTTTTAGACTACTTACGATCGACTCTGAGAGACTGCAAGTGTGTGTGATGCAGGGTTGTCGTACATACACGATACACCCTACCTACCTAGGTAGGGCGTACCGTAGCATATATAGATATTAGCTTTCTGCGCAGTATAGGTACATTATTTTAGTCAAGGTTTGGGTTAGGTTTAGTTAGGTTCTTCTCTACAATATCAATGAAAAAACTCATAGTTATTCAAAATTGCGAGTTTATTGGTTGTTACAAAACAAAAGAGTTACATATGGTGTTAAACTTAACTAAGGAGTGGCTTTGGATGCTGAAGCGTGGCACTGCATGTCCTCAGCATACTTTTCATAAGATGGTACGTAACCACTGAGTGCTAATCGCAAGCATGATGACATATGATCGTCAGTTAGTCGATTGCGATATTTTGACTTAATTATCTTCATTTCAGAAAATGCAGACTCGCACAAGTAAGTTGACCCAAAAAATGCCGTCAGTTGAAGGGCGATTTGCCTTACATTCGGATATTTATCTTCAGATATAAAACACCAGAAATTTGTATCAGATGCTGTAGCTTTGAGATGTATATCTGATATAATCTGCACCAACTCATTTTCAACAGAACATGAGTTCATATTAAACTGACTGGCTATTTCAGTAGCTAATTCCTCAATGTTTTTACATGAAAAAGGATAACTCATAAATGATGCTATATTTTCCAATTTACTGCAATCATGAAAACGCATTTCGAATTGTCCCAAAATATTTGATAATTCAGCCTCATACGTATCATAATTCAACTGAGGAATCCTTGCTTTCAAAGACGGAAAATGTTTCAGATCCTTTCTTTTCAGTTGATCTATCATAAGTTGCAATTTACTTTTGAATGCGTTTACTGCGCTAATCATCTCAATAATAGTTTTTCCTTTACCTTGAAGCTCCAAGTTAACGGTGTTTAAGTGCATTGTGATGTCAGTCAAAAATGCCAAATCATTTAGCCATTTTTCGTTTTTCAAAATCTGAGTGTCATCACCTCTTTCGTCTAGAAAAGCTGTTATTTCGGGCAATAATTCTTGAAACCTTTCTAGGAATTTTCCGCGACTCAACCACCTGACGTCCGTGTGAAGAACTAAATCAGTGTGTTCAGCTGACTCCCTATCTTCCAACTGCAACTGAAAGAGCCGCCGTTGCAAGCTACGTGCACGGATGGAATTCACAATTTTTGTCGCAATGCCCATAATTTCCTCCGTGTTTAAAACTTTTGAACACAAAACTTGTTGATGTATAATGCAATGGAATGAAAAAAATGAAGGGAATTCTTCATTAGCTCGACACAATGCCACAAAACCGTTTTTGTTTCCAGTCATTGCTGGTGCTCCATCGGTTGTAATGCACACTAATTTATATATTGGTAGCTCGTAGGTTTTTACAAAATTGAAGAAAACGTCAAATATATCTTCGCCACGGGTCTTCCCCTTCAGAGGTATGATTGTCAAAAATTCTTCCTTAGCCAACATGTCATTGAATACCATCCGAATAAAAATACACAGCTGGGCAGTGTCTGTCATATCGGTGGATTCGTCGAACTGTAAAGAAAAGTATGTACATTCCATGATATCATGTTTTAGTTTATCTGCGATGTCCTGGCTCATGACTTCAATACGCCTTGTGACAGTCGGACGAGATAACTGAAGTTCTCTAATAGCAGACATGATTTCTGTTTTATTTTTAAAATCTCCAAATAAAGTCTCACCCGCTTCAATAAATGCTTCCTTCACCACCGATCCATCTTCGAATGGTTTCTTGTGTTTCGCCAATATATGAGATATTTTAAATGACGCGATCGTAGCAGCTTTTGATTGTTTGACTGGTCTTGTGAACATGGATTGTTCTTTTTTCAAACAAGATATCAAATCACGTACCTTTAGTTTTCTTAATTCACTCTGTGGCGGAAAATCCTTTTCATAGTTTTTATGAACCGTTTTATGATGCCTCTCTAAGTTACCACGCTTAGGTATTGCAACTGACGCACGACAAATAACACAAATGCACTTATCCTTCACCATACAAAAGAAAAATTCTTCCTCCCAATCCTTATTAAAATGATACGTTTTAGATTTCTTCACTGCACTCATTTTCCACTATTTAATAATAAACTTTGTACTTATCGACGTAGTATCGCCATCAAGTTACAATTCAGAATGACTCCAATTCCTGCAGGCGCAACATTTATATCGGCGTGAACGAAAGTCTCGAATGTTCCCGTCAAACGCGCCGCCCGAAACTAGACTGTACTGTCTCTCGTTGTTTCTAGACTAGACTCCACTGTCTAGTCTAGAAACAACGCGGCTTTTCTTTGACAAGTGCCGCGCGTTCCTTTGATAAAGCCACCTTTTGCCGCAAGCAGTGTTATTTTATTAGTTACCTACCTACTTATTAAAATTTTTTTTCTTCTCGAGATCTACTCAAAAAGCACTCGCGATCGACTTGTCGATCGCGATCGACCGTTTGAGCACCCCTGCTCTACATGTACATCAGATTATATTTGGGTTTTTTTTCCTTCGGGGGGGTGAGGTTAGAAACGTTGTAACTTTCTTTTCATTTTTACAAACACTTTACTTGAGGAGGATTTCATTCTTCGTTATTCTTTAGAAAATAGTTTAACTTTTAGATTTTAACAGGAATTGAATAATAAGCGTAATATATAAAATATATAAGCCTATATATAATGTATTTTAATAAGTTATGGTAAGAGCTAATAACGTCATTTGAAAACATCTCGTACTATAAACTTATCCAAACATTTACTCCTACTTAACTGGACATAGTAAGAACGGGCTTTACAATAAATGTATTGAGTAATGATATTAGTACTTACAGCTTTTTGGAACCTCTCGAACAGAGGACAGCTCTGGCTGCAACGCCACGACCATGTGCTGAAGAAGCCATCTTTGGTGGTTCGACAGCGGTGAAAATGTTGTTGTCCATCGCAGACCTCATCGTGGTGGGCCTGAATGTGTGTCACATCATCCCCTGCACTCTCAAAATGAGTGTTCCCACATGGTAGAAGTACAGATGTCTCGGGGCTGTGGTCCACGCTGTAGATTCTTACCGAAACCACACCAAACTCTAAATCAGCGGTGTGATGTCCCTCTACGTTGTACAACTTAATGTTAAAGAACTCTGGAGGGTTAGGCTGCGTTGGTAGTGTTGGTGGTTCCTCATCGGGTATGATAAACACCTGATCTGGGATCTCGTACAAGTGATGGTTGTTATGGATAGGTGCCATGGCGAAGTTTTATAGAATGAGAATATTCACAATCGTTACATATACAAGTATGATTAAGACTATCGATGCGTGTTCTTGGATTATATAATGATGCTTTGAAATAGGCTCGCAACAGGACAAATATATTTTACACCAATGGAATGATTGGAGTTTAAAAAAAATGCTGACGATAGAAAAAGTTTTAGCCTCACGACTTGGTAAATATACGTTAAAGCTTAAATCAACAGTAATTAGATATTTCGCGTTTCCTGCTTGTGAAAATACCTGTTCATGATTTCCCACATTAAATCGATGACGTATATGAAATATAATCATTTCCGGTGAAATCATCAGTTATTTGATATTTATTTCTTATCAGCGCTTTTCTGAAACAGTATATTCATTTTCCTGCAATGTGAAAAAAGCTGAATATGCCTTTACTGACTTTGAATCGAACTCAGAACCACTCAGCGATGGAATATTACAATATCAGTTTTTAATATACCGCAATAAAAATACTGTTGACTAATAATACATAAGACATGTGCTATGAATAGGATTTAAAATTTAAAAGTACTGGCCTGCGACTTTATAATTTGTTAGAGTTGGGATTTAAAAGGAAGTCTCAATGAATGACGTTGTAAGATAGCGATAAGCGTACAGCGTTATATTACCGCTGCATAGTAAGAGAGATAACATGCATGGAGGGCGAGATGATAAAACTGCTACCTAAGCAAAATCTCTGCACGCATATGATTAAACATTCACTGGCTTTCTGTATCAACATTATAAAAACCTGTAATTATTGACTTAATATTATTCCAACATTATACTGGGGGATTTGAAGCTAATTCAACACGTAAGATTATGCACCGATCATGATAGGAAAATTTACGATATAATATTTTATACACCGAGTGGTAAGCCAGAGGTTGAGTTAACCCCCTGGGCTAGGATTATAATCTTACAAATAAAATATAGTTTTAAGACGAAAGCTACCATATTTATTTAAAAATTTACGAAGGAATAAAATAATGCTAACTATACACTTTCGATGGATTCTGATAATAAATAAGGAGGTTTAGATTTTTTGACATTCGGAACGCGGGGTACCGACCGCCTTTACTCTAGGTTGAGTCACTAGATTTTAGAAAAAGAATCATCTTACAGAAAACTGATAACGTTGCATTTACGCTTCATGATCTATATGCTTCCATGCTAAAAAGACATAAAGTTGAAATCTGCTGTGACGTCATAAAAACATTCCACCTTCCCCTCTTATTCCACTTGTGACGTCAGCTTCTCCTGCGGCTCCTGCAATGACGTCATCGGCTCCTGCGGCTCCTGCAATGACGTAATCAATCCTGCGGCTCCTGCAATGACGTCATCAATCCTTTGTTCCTCCTCTGATGACGTATGCGATGCTGCCATATTGTAAAATATTCCACCTTCCCCTCTCATTCCACTTGTGACGTCATAAAAACATTCCACCTTCCCCTCTTATTCCACTTGTGACGTAAGCGATGCCGCCATATTGTAAAACAATACCAATATACAAATTTCAAATTTCCCACCATCCGCCATTTGCAATTGTAATATTCAATTTCCACCTTTTGCAATTTTCAAATCAACCGCCACCTTACGCCATTTGAAATAGGAACCGGAAACGTAGTCATTTTCATTATAAATTACCAAATTTTGAATTTCGCGCCGGAAACGTAACCAATTACATTATAAATTCTCAAATTTTGAATTTCGCGCTTGATCCGCCATTTGAAATAGGAACGGGAAGTGCCGCCATTTGCAATAGGAACCGGAACCGACGCCATTTTGAATCACGTGGTTATAGCCACGCCCACTTGTGACGTCATACAATCCGCCACTGACGTCATAGCCACGCCCACTTGTGACGTCATAGACCACGCCCACCTTCCCCTCCGGCTCCTGTCACGTGACCCGTTTCCCCCTCCACTCCGGCGCCTCCCTCCCCTCCGGCTCCTGCGGCTCCTGCAATGACGTCAGTCACAAAACCATACTACTATTCAAGTTTTCCATTCAACACATATTAACTCGGATGTCCAGACAATGCAGTTGAGCTTGCATAGTGCAGCAACAAAACCAGTTTTCAGGAAGTCATTGTAAACTATTTCGGCTTAATATACATCAGACAGAATGGGTAATGAATTTCTTACACCAAAGCAATGAAAATAAAGTCAGTTACGAGGTTGTGAAATTGTCTGGAACATTAGTTTGTTTAGGAAGTACATGCTATGTTTATCATCAGTAGTTTAAGCTTGTAAGTTAAGGTAGTTCGTATTGTGTGTCCATTTCCTTGTGTATTCCAATATTACATTGATACATTTTACGATGTTATTAAGTGCCAGTATAGTCCAGGCAACGAACGAAAAATAGAAAAAAAAATCGTGTAGTTTTGAAATTTTGCAGAGATGTCGGAGGGAGTGTCCTGAACAACATACTAAAAGTCCCCGAAGGTGGGGGGTTGCAGGGGGGCCCGCAGAAGGTCCCTATTTTAGGTTTTTCGCTTATATCTAAACAACGGTGCATCGTAGAGGAAAAGTATCTATATACAAAATTCAAGCGGATAAAATTTCCTACAAGTTTGATTCTCCACATTTCTTTCTATCCCCAATAGTTTTCGAGATATCCGCCAGCAAAAATAACAAATTTTCGAAAAAAGCTCTTTCGCCTCGCACTTTTCGACACACTTTGCCTTCTAGCGCTTCAGCCCTTAGGTATACAGCAATGTTCTCATGAAAGAAGTTGTAGGGCAATAAATCCACTTGAAAATTAGTAGTCATTTGTTACTTTGCCACAAATGTTCAAAAGTTATAACAATATTAAGTTTCGGTCAAATTTCGAGATTTCGAAAGAAAACCGTACATCGAACTTTCTCTATATTTAGGGGGTATATCTTTGTATGTTAGCTGTATATTGTGTATTTACATCATGAAACAAGTGGAGAAACATCACACAACCATTAAAGTTGAATTTATTAAAAATCCGATCACGGTACAAGCACAGTACATGTAATGGAAAATACATTATATTCCAAGTAAGAAAGGAAAAATAGGGACAAAATAAATCATGTGGTTTTGAAATTTGGCAGAGATGTGGGGGAAAGTGTTCTAAACAACGTAGTAAAAGTCCCCATGGATAGGGGGTGAGCGGGGGTGGGGCACTTTTACCGGTAAATGTAATTTCCCTAAGTTTTCCCAAAATGCACAAAAAACTATGGGCAGCACAAAATTAAACCACATAAAAGTTCTTATAAAATTGATCTGAATGATATTTCTGTAGAATTAATAGTTCTGAAAATTCTGTTTTACATACACCTATATACACCTATATATTATATTTTTTAACAAAAAGAGAGCAGATGATAGTTAAATTAGCATGATACCAAGCTAACTAGTTCTTAGAATAATATTTGTACTAAAGGTATCATCACACATAAAACTATAATAATAATAATAATAATAATAATAATAATAATAATAATAATAATATTAATAATAATAATAATAATAATAATAATTATTATTATTATTATTATTATTATTATTGTTATAAAGCTTATAAAAATCACATGGTATGAGTGTACCTTTTAAGAAATATAAATCAGGCCTATTAGCCGTTCTAGTTTTAGTTTAAAATATAATTTGGAAAAATTGTAAATAGCTAGAAATTGTAAATATTTAGAAATTATAAGACATAGTAGGCCTACATAGTACTTTAAATAAATTTTTAGTTGTCTATTTTTTTCAGTCTCCAATACTGGAATCCTAGTACTGTACATCGCATGATAAGTTAGGGTCATATTTTTCTATCTACCAAACACTCAGTATTTATACACATATACAACATTAATTAAAGAGTGCCTAAACAACTTACTTTGCTTGGACGCCATCAATTTCAATTCATCTTCTTCTTATTCTTCTTCTTCTTCTTCTTCTTCTTCTTCTTCTTCTTCTTCTTCTAATGTTTTACTGTTGTGTCATGACAGGTTCCACAAACGGATAAGCATTATTTTAATACTAGCTTTTCTGGATCCATATCTTCCACCACACCGAGTTGCACAGTAACAAAATATGATGTGCAAATATTCTCAGGAGCCACATAGATAAGTAAACGTTTATTTAAAGTAATAGGTAGGCCTGCTATTCTTACAATTTGTAAATACAATTGTTTAATTCCTTACCATTTTTCAAAATACCGGTAATTTTTTAACGAAACATAAAACGGCTAAGCTTTACAAGAAGAACATTAATAATATTATTATTAATAATAATAATGATAATGAGTTTTATATGTAACGTAAACCATTAGTAAGTATATTTTTCTAAGAACTAGTTTGCTTGCTTGGCATCTTTCTAATTTAATTATCATCAGCTCTCTTTTTTGTAAAAAAAATATAATATGTAGGTGTATGTAAAACAGAATTTCCAGATTTATTAATTATACAGAAATATCATTCAGACCAATTTTATAAGAACTTTTGTGTAGTTTAATTTTGTGCATAAACTGTTTTTTGCCAGAACCCATAGTTTTTTGTGCATTTTGGGAAAACTTAGGGAAATTACATTTACCGGTACAAATGCCCCCACCCCCCGCTCACCCCCTATCCATGGGGACTTTTACTACGTTGTTTAGAACACTTTCCCCCACATCTCTGCCAAATTTCAAAACCACATGAATTATTTTGTCCCTATTTATCCTTTCTTACCTGGAATATAATGTATTTTCCATTACATGTACTGTGCTTGTAACGTGATCTGATTTTTAATAAATTCAACTTTAACGGTTGTGTGATATTACTTCACTTGTTTCATGATGTAAATACACAATATACAGTTTATATACAAAGATATAACCCCTAAATATAGAGAAAGTGCGATGTACTGTTTTCTTTCGAAATCTCGAAATTTGACCGAAACTTAATATTGTTATAACTTTTGACCATTTGAAAGCAAAGTAACAAATGACTACTCATTTTCAAGCTGATTTTTTGCCCTACAACCTCTTTCATGAGAACATTGCTGTATACCTAAGGGCTGAAGCGCTAGAAGGCAAAGTGTGTCGAAAAGTGCGAGGCGAAAGAGCTTTTTTCGAAAATTTGTTATTTTTGCTGGCGGATATCTCGAAAACTATTGGGGATATAAAGAAATGTGTAGGATCAAACTTGTAGGAAATTTTATCAGCTTGAATTTTGTATATAGATACCTTTCCTCTACGATGCACCATTGTTTAGATATAAGCGAAAAACCTAAAATAGGGACATTCTGCGGTCCCCCTGCCCCCCACCCCCCACCTTCGGGGACTTTTAGTATGTTGTTCAGGACATTCCCTCTGACATCTCTGCAAAATTTCAAAACTACACGATTTTTTTTTCTATTTGGTGTTTTTCGACGTTTATTGACTGGACTAGTATGGTACTTTACGAGATTGTGTGTGGGGACGAAAAATGTCTGTCCGTCTGCCCGTCCGTGTGTCTGTACGCGCCATAACTCAAATACGTTGTATCGGATTTCCATGAAACTTGGTATACTCATTTGTGACGTTCATGAGAAGTGCCCTATTGAATTTGAACCTAATCTGTTGACCGGTACCGGAGTAAACCCCAATTTAGTGTCTACTTTAAAGGCGCAATAATTCAAATACGCTTTATCGTATATTTATGAAACTTCGTATACGCATTTATAATGTCCATGGGAAGACGTCTATTTATAATGGATAAAATCGGTTGACCTGTTTCGGAGTAATGCTCAATTTAGTGCCTATTTTATGGTAATATACGTATTGGAAAGAATTTATATTAAAAAAAATGAAAATCAGTTATCTTGACAACACTGCCTATTGTTTTACTGTGATATTATAAGGCCTTGGAAATTAAAATACAGGTAGCTATGACAAAAACACTATTTATTTACATGCGCTTATCCAACTAGACCGTTAAAATGACCACGGTGGCCGAGATGGTAACGTCTTAGCCTCACATTCTGGAGTTCATGGTTCAAAACCCGAAACCGGCCAATTTGATTTTTTTTGTATTTTTATGTGAGTGTGCGATTGTCAAGATATCACAAATCTGTACAGTTCAGCTGATGCTGGAAGATTTTAATCTCAATAAAAAAAAATAGACCTTTGTTCTTCCGTAAGCCCTGCTTAATGAATAAATCTGGAGCTTAACTTGGAAATCAATTAAAAAAAAACATATTCTGCATATCATAATTGCAGTCATAACTGATTAAACAAAAACATACTGGCACTTTGTTACATCAGTTTACCTGATTTTATTATATTGTGAGTCTGTAAGAAACAAAACAAACCCACGCAGCCATGGTGCCCAAACAGAAGCCAACCCCAGAAACTATAAAAAAAATACTCGTGTAAAACCTACAAAGAGGTCATTTACAAGGGAGAAGAAGGTAGGAAAGCCATTCGTCTAGTTAAGCTGCAACAAATAACTCAAAGATGCCAGCAAGCACAAACACAGAAGACATAATCAGAAAAACGCAAAATTAACCCAAGAAAGAAACACCAGTAGCATACGTCATATTGTGGGTGCCACTTCTTAAAATACTTATTTTCCAAGAACTGCCTCTACCTGCTGCCACCCTAATACTCTCTGACGTGTCAATCAGTGAATAGAAAGGTCTGCAGTCAAGTACTATGTTGCCAGCACGTTAAATTCTTTGAGAAGTGGTGAATGACAGTGGCAACACTGGGGGAAATCCACGCGACTACAAGAGCACCTGTTCTTTGTCGGTGCAGATTTTCGGATTAGGGAACAATACTATTGTATTCTTGTTTAGATAGACGATGGTTTGGGACGAGGCACAAGCAATACAAACCAAATTGAAAGTTTAACAGAAACCGTATGTCTATATTTGCCGTAGAAGCATACACCCAGCCAATAAAGAACGCACCTCTTATTTGTCAAGAGAAATCAACTGGCGGGGGAAAAGACAGTCCAAGTTCAAGGGAACATAGTCTGAAAGGGAAATGAGTTCAGTCGAGATTTGTTTTCCTTTCACAGCGTGGCTGGCCATTCACCACCAGGAGAGAGGTTCGCTATGTATGCAGCCACCAAACACGCCGTCACTGTTCTTACCGAGGGACTTCGCCGTGAACTGGTGAAGCAAGGATCCAAAATACGAGTCACGGTGAGTATCTATATTAATAAAAGGAAGTGTCTGTCTGTCTGTCTGTCCGCGATGCCCAGCGGAATCTACAGAACGCAGAGATCTGAAATTTTAAACATAGGTAGACTGAAGGGTCGGGAAATGCACCTCGAAGCCGGAATTTTAATTTTCGCTTTCGTTCGTGAGTCATGAGTGAAAAACGGGCAGAAAACGTGTATTTTTTTTTTGCGTTTTCGAAGCATCAGTTTTCAGATACATTTCAATGTCAAATCGATTACAGTTGACTTTGGCTATTTTTGTCGTACCTTGAACATAACACCATCGCGATCGCTTGAATGTTGTAGCTCACGCTGGTCGATTCAATTGTTTATAATGTCAAAGCATGCAAGCATATGAAATTTTCAACCTACACCGAAGAGGATAATAATAATAATAATAATAATAATAATAATAATAATAATAATTATTATTATTATTATAAGAGGGATAATCAATATTGGCCTAAATATGGTCAAACGTTGTTCGATTTGGACGAAACTCACTATACAGGGGTTTTCTGGGCCAAAGAACTCGAATCTGAGGTCGCTTTTACCAGGCGACGCTATCTAAACGTGGTATGTAATTCACGTGTTAATAAATATAATGATTTAACTATTATGCTCTTAATTTTTAATTTTTGAAATAATTATCGCGGGCGAAGTCGCGGGCACATGCTAGTATTTCATACCAGAACAAGTTAATTTTCATCTTAAAGCTTCAATTTTGATTTGTGATTTCGGAATCGAATTGAGAATATCTGCTTCATACTTTTGTACAACTATGTAGTAGCCAATGGGTACCTAGGCAAAGCCCAAAAGTGCCTTGGCTTGTACGGTAGGGATGGTTAGCAATGTTCCTGGGTATGGTGTACGGTACTCCAGTCTAATTTGTAATTTCGTGCTTTTGAACGTACCTGATGGAGAACCGGAAGTCCTAAGCGACAAAAATTACTTCAGATTATTAAAACGTGTGCATTATGAAGTTAATTAAAACACAAAATTTTAAGCAATTCACTTTCTAAAGTACAAAATAATGTAGTCCATATATTCATGACTGTAAATGAGAACAATTATTTTGTGACTGAGGTCATGCTTCATCTCAACCGTTCTTAACTTTCTTGGCTTGGGTACCGTAGACCGAACTCTGCATATCCCCTTCAAGGAAGACGGTTCTCCACTAAAAACACTTCCTCTTCTTGACTTCACTTCACAACCCCAGCCACACAGTTCTCACAATAGGCCTACTTATTCAAGCGGGACGAGGGAGGGAGGACGCTACCTGATCAAGGTCAGTTGACCCCTTCGAAGTTCCGTTACCAACTTAATAGAACCCGCATTCATCTGAGTTCATTGCAGAGAAAGTTTTGAAACACCCGTTTTTATGAAGCATTCTAACCTCTAAATGTTTTTCGCTGAGGGGGTACGAAGGAGTTTACAATCAAATTAAAAGGCATAAATTACTGTGGTCTGCATTTTCCCTTCCTTGACCGGTCAGTACAAATACAAAAGGTGCTAATGCAGACTTATGCTTGTTTGATTTCAGAGTCTCAGCCCTGGACTGGTGAAGACAGAGATGCCCCCTGAGGACTTCCTGAAAACGATGCCGGTTCTGGCAGCCGAAGACATCGCCGACGGCGTCTTGTATGTTTTGGGAGTGCCGCCACATGTGCAGGTATGTCATCATTATCATTACCATCAACATGCTGAGTGGGAAATCTGTAGAAGCTATTAGTAGAGTAGTATCATTATATTCCGCAAGTCTTTTCATGCAGCTTACATTCAAGTTTTAAGGTTTTCAAACATTTGTTTGAGGGGGTACGCTATAACGTTATTGGTTGAAGTAACCGGAAGGTCGAAGGTTCGATCCCCGATGAGGTCATTGAGATTATTTCATTGGACTAATCTTTCTGGTGGCACTATGGCTCTGGAGTCGACTCATATTGTAACAGAAATGAGTACCAAGAGCAATCCTGAGAATAAAGGGGGTCGAATGGCTCAACTATATTGGATTCTCAACCTCCGAAACCCTAAGGGACTTACGGGCTGTTAGGGACCATTTTACCAGATATCTGTTTGTACTTCAAGTTCGCCTGTCTTAAAGTATTACAAAATATAGTTTCAATGTTCTGGACGATCCTCTATTCTAACATTTTATAGATTTATTTGATTTCACTTCTGAATTTATGAGTAAATATAAAGAGTGTTATTGATAAATTTCATCTTTTTTCTTTGAGGGAAATCACATTGATCACCTAAAATCTTTTTACGCCTTATACCCTCAAATAGCAATAAAAGGCCAGGAAGTATATATTCCTGTTACAGCATAAAATCTCTCAGGGCATGGCCACCACTGACTTCTAACATGTGAAAAAATTGCAAAACAAAAGAACTTCGTTGTTAACACTAGAGTTATGAATAAATAAATGAAAAAAAAAAAGACTAATGCAGTGCTGGCCAGTCATGTGATTAGTCTGTAAATTTTGCAGATGATGGAAACACTAAAATATGATATATCTGTTGAAGAATGATTAAGAATCAGGTTCTATCGATCACTAAGAAGGCATGCAGTCAATTTAATGACAATTTCAACCTTATTTCGCTTCGTAATTGACTTTTGAGCACCAAATTCTAATGACTTTAATGCCCTGTAGCATACAAATTTTACATCATACAGCAAAAATCTTCTAATGAAAGTTGCTTGTCTATGTCCCCTCTATACACAGGTAAAATATTTCGGTATAATTCATTAACATTCTGTATTTCAAAGTATACAATGCAGTATGGAAAGAAGATTCATAATGTTAAAGATGAGTTACTCATTTATAAAAGTTACACAAGTTATTGTGAAGAATAACACTTGTAAGGATCTTTTCAAAGCTAGTGGGATGATAGTTAAACGCTATAAATATTTTCGCAATTTGCACTTTATTATTTAATGTGATATTTCTTTTCTCAGATCCACAAGATTACCATTAAGCCGATTGGAGAGCTGTTCTAAACCACAGACTGCCATCAACATCCATCAGACACTTGTAAATACAGTCGCATAAAATCATCACACCCTGTACATGTATAATAATAAAACTTATGTGAAAAATGTCTGTTTGGTAATATCATTGACTAAAACCCTATCTACAATGTCAGTATTTCCATCATGACTGCAATCGGTCATGCCTAAAGTATTCTTTGTTTTGGCCAAGACCTCTCGATATGACCTACGTTCTCCTGGGCAAATCCCCGCACTTCTTCATCCCTTCATAATATTACCATTGATCTTTACTCACTTTCACATAGCTTGTTACTTGACATTTGAAAGACTCCTAGCTTTAGCCTATAACCGATGACTAACTCCAGAGAGATCGTTTTTTAAAACTTTTTTGACCCCTCCCCCCCCCAAAAAAAGCTTTGGAACACTGTTGATGTGAGGAATTTTAATAATACAGAAATTTGTATCAGATAGGTTTGCCATTAAAAGCGGCTTGAAGCAAGGTTTACTTTTTAATTTCGCTTTGGAATATGTCATTAGGAAAGTACAGGAAAACAAGGTAGGCCTAGAATTAAATGTCAATCAACTGATTTTAGCTTATGCATATGACGTTTGTCTGATGGGCGATGACATAAACACAATCGAGAGAAATACAGAAAGTTTTTTCTATGCCTGCAAGAATGTCGGATTGGAAATTAATACAGAAAAAACTAGGTACATGCAGGGCCGTAGCTAGGCATTGGCGAGATGGGGCCCTGCCAAAGAGGTATAAAGAGGGCACAAAATTAATCATAAAAAATACCACCTTTTCTAGACTGGTGCAATTTATCAAGCAATAAAAATTCTAGATTTTATGAATGAATTAATTTTCAAGTAGTTCAATCGTCTGAAAATAAGGTTTTAGTGCCTTGAAAGTCCAAGTCTTAGTTCATTTTCAAATTGAGTTTTAGCTTTTCTTTGATAATAACAGTGTTTTTATATTAAAATAATAAACAATTTTACAGAAATTTAAAAAAAAATTGTTCAGACCTCCCAATATTGGAGGGCGCAGATTTGTTAGACTCGCCAAGGGTGCAGAATGACCTTGCCACGGCCCTGGGTACATGGTCATGAAACATCAAAATAACGCACTACAAAATATAGAGTAAATTGTTCAAACAAGTTGAGAAATTATAATATCTCGGAGCATTAATAACAGATATAAATAATATTATGGTAGAAGTTAAGTGTCATCTGAAATGCTCGATTTTATGCAGTTCAGAAACTCGTCTTCTGTCCAGAAATCTAAGAATAAGAATTTATAAGCGAATTATCCTGCCGGTTGTATTGTCTGGATGTGAGACATGGCCGCTTACTCTTCGGAAAAAACATAATCTGAGAGTGTTCGAAAACAGGGGGCTTAGGAAAATATTTGGGTCCAAGAGGGATGAAAATGGGGACTGGAGAAAACTGCATAACGACATGCATCCTTCACCAGTTCATTTAATCACGGAGGATGAAATGGACTGGACATGTGGAGGAAAGAAAATAATAACTAAAGGAAAAAGACCACACGGAAGACAAAGACATAGGTGGGAGGACAATATTAGGATAGATTTAAGGGAAGTAGGATTTGCAAGGGATGATTGGAAGGAATTAGCTCAGAATAGGGTTGAATGGCGGGCTCTTGTAAGCACGGCAATGAACGTTTGGGTTCCATAAAAATAGATAATATTCCTTTAGCTTGCTTAGGAATTGTCTGTTGCCATTGAGTACGTAAGTAAGTGTTATTAGTTGATAAACTTAACTGCAATAATGTTGATAATATTATACGATAAAAATTCCTCTGACACTATCCTAAAATCATTTAATGTCCAACAGAGACAATAATATGTGGTTCACGAATGCATATGCTTAAATATCTACACAGTACCCACACAGCACGACATGTATAATATACGTAAAATACCTATAATATACGTATATTATACATATCGTTCTGCGTGGGTAATGTTATTTGACAGAGTACAATGAGGATTTCTGCATTGATTTTTAAACATTAAAATTTAATATTCAATATTATGTTGACTGTGTAATACAGTGTGTGTCAAAAGAGGCATGCGGGTGTGGTTAGGTTGGTAGCGGGACTACATTGACCTTGGAGCATCATCTCTTTGAAACAGTAGTACTGTGATAAGACAACTGAAGATAACTGTGTGGTTGTATGCTTTTGCAGTGAAGTGCAGTGCTTGTGTGAGCCATCGAATTGAGCGCATGTTTGGTTAAACGCATGCGGTTGTGCTTTTAAAATCATGATGTTAACCATCAAAGAAAGAGTGTTTTTAGTTGACCATGTATTCCTTTACGGAAAACGGAAAACTAAAATTTTGTGAATGGTTTCCACATTTGATATGTCCCTTAGCTACCGCGGCTAAGGAGACTGGCTTTAATTAGCGGGATCTGTTGCAAACCTAACTGGGTGAGTGAGCATGTTAGCGCAGAGACTCTTTTGACACACCCCACACATGTGAAATAGTAGAATATCTCTGATAGCTTCCCAGAAAGCATGGACATAGCGCAAAAGTTATTAATGAAATGCATAATTATTCTACAACCATGTAACAGAATTACCCCCATGATCATGTGGTTTGGATGGAATGGATGGACAAATGGTTTAGTGGTTAAGAGAAAATCTACTTTACCTTACAAACAAGTTATTACTTATACTTAATGAAAGCGTTACTACAAGCTGAAAATGATAAAGTTTAGTATAGTACAGGCTGGCCACCAACACTCCCAGTGCTGCCAGTAGCTTTACCAGGTTCCGCCGATAAGTACACTACTCTTAGGTCTTGCTATAAGGGGCCCAGAGGCACCAATATAGAAACACAGGAAGGGAATCTGGGGCCAATATGAATAGAACATTGTCCAGCACACGGAAATCATGATTTAACAGCTGGTTACACAGCCATTTAGGTTAATTTTGTGTCCACTTCTTCAATTCCTACAAATATAAGGACCTTTCATAGGTTCTAAAGTGGAATGTTACATCAAATCTGGCCATTTGTTATGTTTCTAAAAACAAAATATCATATCTAGCAGCACCTCATATTTATTAATAATAATAATAATAATAATAATAATAATAATAATAAAATGTGCACACATTGTTCAAACAATTAATGTGGTTGTCTTCAGTGTTTCCCCGAACATAATTCACTTACCATTTGCTGTCATTCCATACAGTTCTATAAATTTCAGTATTCTTGGGAAGTTTAGTACCATATGGTTTACGAACAATGCAAGCTAAAAATCACTGCATTTGAACTCTTGCTCTGAGAATTAGCATAATGCATATCGTGGAAACCATCACGCAAGGTTCTTCCTCTGATGAACAGTAGGTGTGTTTTGAGATAAATATTTTTGTGCATATATCACAGGAAAAAGATTTCTATCTACTGTGAGTGATCAAATGTCTATTGAGATCTCTTCTTCCGGAAAATTTATTTGTACAGACATCACATGACAATCTTTTTGTCCAGTGTGAACAAACAAGTGTTCTAGGAGATGAATTTTTCGATAAAATTTGCGTTTCACATACCACACGAAAATGGTTTGTTTCGAGTGTGAATTAATAGATGTGTTTTGAGACTCCCTTTCTGGGTAAATTTCTTTGTACAAATTTCACATGAAAATGGCTTCTTTCCACTGTGAGTTAACAGGTGTTTTTCTAAAGATTGTCTTTGGATATATGTCTTCGTACACACATCACAGGAGAATGGTTTATGTCCAGTGTGGGTTAGCAGATGCATTTTGAGACTCCATCTTTCAGTGAATCTCCGTC
This sequence comes from Ectobius pallidus, assembly GCA_964059195.1. Lineage (NCBI taxonomy): Eukaryota > Metazoa > Arthropoda > Insecta > Blattodea > Ectobiidae > Ectobius > Ectobius pallidus. Next base: position 2,877,694 of record CAXKWD010000006.1, read on the forward strand.
TACAAACATCACAGGAAAATGGTTTGTGTTCAGCATGGGTTAACAGATGTGTTTTTAAAACATCTTTTCGATAAAATGTCATTGCGCATATATCACACGAATATAATTTTTCTCCGTGAGTGAGCAGATGTACTTCTAAATTTCCATTTCGATAAAATGTCTTTGTACAGTCGGTCAAATAAAAAACGTCGGGACTCGTATGCAGTTAAAATTAAAGTTTTAACGCATTAGTTCACAAGTTTCCTATAAAAAACATAAAATACAGGTCATTTTCGGAACATATGAGGCCATGCGACAGGAGGGAAAAAAATGAACAACAAGGGAAAAAATGAACTAATAGAAAAGCGCAACACACGATATTCAACTTAATGTATTGTCATAATTCATTTTGCTTTGTGTCATCGCGTCACATCCAAATGCTAGCTTAAGAGAAAGTGTAGTTAGGGCTGTAATGCATGAATGTTTATTTTTACTACAGTTAGGCCGTAATCTGGTGGTAGTTTTACAATCATATTGTAATTGACCTGCATTTTTCGGCCTCTGAAGCAGCGAGAAGGTTCCATATTTCTGAAAGAGCATAGGACTGGCCGGCCGCGTATTTCGATGCTAGATTAGGCCTACTTGCAGAAGTTGAACGTAAGTTATTGATTTTGCACTACAAGTACCGCTATTATAAAATAAAATCTTTAAAAAATGCTCCTTGAATAAACATATTCCTCGCGAATTTATTCATTATAATAAAATTATAAGAACTTCCATGCAAGAATATGGCGGACGTGAGGCATATAGCCACAGCCTTCTATACATGTTTGTTTTGGAACAAAACTAACTAAATAATCAAGAAAATACATGGATAGACAAGAGGCGTGTGTGAACCTAACCTTAAGTCTTCCTGTACATGCGCATATGCTCGTTCGTGATACTTAATCAAAGACTGCCCGACGTTTTTTATTTGACCGACTGTACATATATCATATGAATATAATTTTTGTTTTTGGTCTCGAACGTGTTTTTGATCTCGAACGTGATTGAGCCGATGAACTTTTAAATAGGAATTTCCTGAAAATTTCTTTTTACACATATCACACGAAAATAGTTTGACTGCGCTGTGCGTGAGCATATGATTTTTCAGTGTCTCTTTTCGTGAAAATTGCTTTGAACATGTATCACAGGAAAATGGCTTGTTTCCGTTGTGAATGAACAGGTGTTCCCTTAATTTGGATTTTCGGGAAAACTGCTTTGAACATATATCACACGAGAAATGTTTGTCTCGAGTCTGAGTACGGAGTTTACTGTTTCTAGTAGAAGTTTTTTTTTTTCTATTTTATTTAATTCCTGCATGTCCCATTACATTCGTAATACTATATGCAATTTCTAAACATATTTACATTCAATATTATATGAAATCTAGAGTTATAACATCTGAATCACTTAACAAATTAAGGCATTACTGTGGTTTCATGCGTATATGTACATTTATACTTATAGTTTGTCAAATGGTATGGAGTTCGTGAATTTTAAGAAGTTCTTAAGGTATTTGTTTATAAGCTCATGTTTCTCTATCGGCCAGTTTTCATTTTTTAACACTGCTGCTATTAATAAGTCTCTTTCCATTTCCAAAACTTCGCACTGAAATAACAAATGTTCCACAGTTTGTTCACCTTTATTGCACACACATTCAGAATCGTCTGAAATTTTAAACCTTTTAAAATATGTTCCGAGTTTTCCGTGCCCAGTAACTATCGCAGTAAAATTTGGTGATACATTTATTTTCACTTTTAGCCGGTCTTGTATATCTAGTAGAAGTTGTGCTTGTACATGCTACAGGCGAGTGTGATTGCATAGCTGATCCTCTTCTTCATTATTCCTTTCACAAATTCCTCCTGAAACTTGCTTTTTCTTTGTGATGCTGTATCCTGTGGAATCACTGTCTGTATTCTCATTTTTTATTTGCTGTGTCTTTAGTGTGACAAACAAAATAGGTTCAAGTTCACACACGGTAGATTGTATTGGAGAAATCTCTTCTTTAATTTCAATCTTGAAATCTTTAATATCCTCATACTTCAGTACAGCTTCCATTTTGTATCACCTCTCCCATAATTTTGTATCACACCACTGGACAATACTAAATGTAATCTTGTGGGCTGTGGCTGTCGACGTCACTCTGCTCAATCGTGGCTGTACTCAATTACGCATTTAATAACCTTGCGTTTCTTTTTAAAGCGGAGCTAAAGCGCTTTACGAGTGATGCATCAAAACCCGTTTCTTTTTACATTTTGCTGCAGCTCCGCTTTACCCCCACTCTACTACCCGTGCAGCGAACTCAAATCTCGCTTTACGACTGCTGCATGGTTTCGCTGCAAACTGTCATGGCGGACTAGGTGATCATCGAAAATTTCCTTGATGGATTTAACATCACTGTTCAAATTCCCAAGTACGAACGCCTTCTTTAGCACAGTTAGTATCATGTGATTTTACCTGTACATCATATAGTACAATAATTATTTATTGCCATCCCGGCATAACTGTTATTTGCACGTGTTTTAACCGTGTTAGAGAGATGTAAACATTGCCGGTCTCATTGAGCAAGCTGTCAGCTGATCAACTTTGCCGTTCTTTTTTGTCTGCAGCGGTCGTCAATTACTCGTGCATCACTCGTAAAGCGCTTTACAGGTTTGCTTTAAAAAGAAACGCACTGTAATAACAATAACAACAACAATAACAATAATAATAATAATAATAATAATAACAAAATACTTTGATAAACTCCTCAACTGTGAGAAGCCGAGAGAATGTAGATGTAGATGTAGATATCTCGTCCTGTAGATCCTGTGTTGAGCGGGGCTCAAAGATATAGAACACGTCAGATATAAAATACATGCATGTTATAACAATAATATAGGTCTACAGAAACTGCAAGCTGCCAAATTTATCCAAGCTGGAAATATTCCTCCAAATTGTAGAAGGTGTGAGTTATTAAAAATTCCTTGACAGCTGTTTTGAAAGGTTTGATCTTTCTTTGAATACATAATAATTTAATGTTGTTTGGAAGCTTGTTATATATCTGTACTGCAGAATAATACGCACCCTTCTGAAAGAGTTTTAACGAGTTATTTGGTCTGTGTAGATCATTCATGTTTCTGGTAGTACGTCCATGTACACTAAAATTAGTTTGAAATTTATCAATATTATTCACTACAAAACAAATAACAGAGTATATATACTCCCCTGTAAGAGTGAGGACTCTTAATTTTTCAAACAGCGGTTTACAAGATTCCCTTTTTTTCTTTCCACATATTATTCTTATTGCCCGCTTTTGAAATCTAAATATTTTCTCCCTATGGGTAGAGTTGCCCCAGAAAATTATCCCGTACCTCATTACCGAGTGAAAATATGCAAAATATACCATAAGTAATGCATCCTGTTTTAATATATTATTCAAAATTCTTAAAGCAAAGCATGCTGAACTCAGTTTTGGACTTATCATTTCTATGTGTGTTTTCCAGTCAAGATTTTGGTCAATTTGCAGTCCTAAAAATTTTACATTGCTAATTTCTTGTATGATTTGTGTTCCATAATTAATTTCAAGATTTGAGATACATCTGTTTTTTGTCCTAAATTGTATAAAATGGGTCTTATCAATATTAAGTGTCATTTTATTAGCTAGAAACCATGTGTTTAACTCGTGAAAAGCCTTTGTAGCTATTCTTGATAAATGTTCTTGTGACGTTCCTGTTACAAGTACACTAGTATCATCTGCGAAGAGCAATACCTTTGATTCGTCACTTAAGTTATAGGGCAAGTCATTAATGAAAATTAAAAAGAGCAAAGGTCCCAGTATTGATCCCTGAGGTACCCCATTCTTAACAATCCCTAGGTTAGATTCATTTCCATTTATTATTACCTTTTGAGTTCTATCAGAAAGATATGATTTGAACCACTTAAGTGTTAAATTATCGAACCCATAATGATCCAATTTTTGAAGTAATATTTCATGATTTATACAGTCAAATGCTTTAGCTAAGTCGCAGAAAATTCCCAGAGCATATTTCTTTTTATCTAACGCTTCCAATATTTCTGTAGTAAGTTGAAATGTAGCATTCTCAGTGGACATGCCACTTCTAAATCCAAACTGAGATGAAGTAAGAATGTCATTCAAATTAAGATAGTGTATTATGCGGTTGTACATGACTTTTTCAAAAACTTTTGAAAATGAGGTTAAGAGTGATATAGGTCTGTAATTTGATGGTAGATTTTTGTCACCTTTTTTAAAGAGGGGCTTAACAATAGCATGCTTAAGTCTTTCTGGAAATATTCCATTTCCTAATGAACAATTGCATATGTGACTAAGACGTTTACTGAGTTCCGATGAGCAGCTTTTTAATAACTTATTACTTATCTCATCCCATCCAGACGAGCTTTTACTTTTGAGAGACTTGATTATATTTTCAATTTCTATGTGGGAAGTCAGGTTCAATTGAAATCTATGGTTCCAAACTGTAGATTTTGTTAGTAGGTCTACTGCCTTAATGTTAATATTATTTATAGGAATACATTTCTCATCAATATTTATAAAGTGACTATTAAAAGCATTTGTAATGTCTGATAAATTGTCTAGTTTTATGTTTTGGTATATTAATGATGTACAATCATTGTTTCCCTTTGTTCTCCCCGTTTCGTTTTTTATTATATTCCATACAGTCTTAACTTTATTATTTGATTTATTAATTACTTGTGAAAAATGCCTACTTTTTGCTTCTTTGATTACTTTCTTCAGTATGTTGCAATACTTTTTATAGTATTCCTTATGAGCTTGGTTGTTACTAGTTCTATATTTTAGGTAGAGCTCTCTTTTGTTTGCACATGATATTTTAATACCAGCAGTTAACCATGTGTTATTCCTTGAATTAGGTAAATTAGCAGTTTTCTTTTTTGGAAAATTTGCCTCAAAATGTCGTGACACTATGTTTAGGAATTCACTTAATTTACTATCTACTTTGTCATAGGATAACATAGATTCCCAGTTTTCATTCACAAGATCTTGTTTGAAATTTAAAATTGAATCGTCATTCATTACTCTAGTCATATTACTATGAGCATGTTTACTGTTCGAATTTACTTTAATATTGTTCAGCACTAACATTTGTGCATCATGATCTGATAATCCATTTAATATTGGAAGTACTTTAAAATTAAAATGTTTTTCTATATCTATGAATATATTATCTATTGTTGTTTGGGAGTCGTTCTGAATTCTCGTTGGAAAGTTTACTATGAAATCTAGATTATAGCTACCCAATAAAGATATCAGTCTGATCTTCTTCTCACTATCAATTGAGAAATCTACATTAAAGTCCCCACACAGGATAATATTTACATTAGTACTATACAGTGAATTAAGAACCCTTTCTAACTGATTTACAAAATAATTGAAATTACCTGATGGTGCCCTGTAAATGGCTAGTATTACAAATGTATCATTGTCAAAATTCAATCTGGCTGAACAACACTCAAAATCCTGTTCTTTACAGAAGGAACTTGTGTCTATATCACTGAAATGTAAGTTTCTTTTGATAAATATACTCACACCTCCACATTTAATGGAATGTCTACAAAATTTTGAACATAGTGAAAAATTATCAATTTTTAATTGTTCCAGATCTGTTTCTGCACAGTGGTGTTCCGTTAGACAAATAACTTGAATTTCTTGTTTATTAGAATTAATTGTATCCTGAATGGCTAAGTTAAATTCTTCAATTTTATTTTCAAGCCCTCTTATGTTTTGATGAAATAGTGCAAATGATTTATTAGTTCTAGCTATAGGCCTAAGCGTATTACTATTATTGACTTGAGATATGCATATAGGCCTAAGCTGTTGGATTCTTTCACTTAGATTCCCCCTAAAAAACGAGTCGACCCACCATCTATGACAGGAATAGGCCTGTTACAATCTAGTACATTACACTTCAACTCCTCTGCAACCAGTTCTGCCAGTGTCTTCTTTCCTCGAAGGTTGAGATGGAGTCCATGCCTGGTATACTCTTCCCTTCTTAAGCTGCTAACAGAAACAACATTGAAGTTAATAAGATCACTAGAGAATTTCCACAACCATACCAAATCCAGATTCAAAATCACCCACAATCACAAGAGGTGGAGGAGATTATAAAACAACTAAAGAACAACAGAGCCCCAGGGGAAGATGGAATTATCGCTGAGATCTGGAAGCTTAATGACTAAAATATCATGAAGAAAATCCATAAAATTATCTCAGAAATATGGACTACAGAGAAAATCCCACAGGAATGGAAATGCGCATTGAACCATCCAATGCAAAAAAAGGCGACAAGACAGACCCTAATAACTATAGAGGTATCTCGTTATTGCCTGTCACTTACAAAATTCTTTCTAAGGCATTACTCAACAGACTAGAACCACAAGTGGATACAAAGATAGGTGAATACCAAGCAGGTTTCAGGAAAGGAAGATCATGCAGTGAACAGATCTGGAACCTACGAACACTCTTGAAGGTCAGACAGATGGACAACACGGTAGTCACATTTGTGGACTTTAAGAAGGCCTACGATTCAATAGACAGACCCTTTTTGACACACTAGAAGAATATGGAATACTGTAGACAGAAAAACTAGGGCACTCATACAACAGACACTCACAGACACCACATCCAAAATAAAATTCATGGGAGAAGTCTCAGAACCATTCGAGATACATACAGGGGGTCAGACAAGGAGATGGGCTCTCACCGCTTTTATTTAACATGGTCTTGGACATGGTTATCAAACAATGGGAAGAAAAAGGTAAAAGGAATTCAATTAGGAAGAACATGTGCAAATAGAACAATCATAAAGTGTCTGGCATTTGCAGATGTCTTAGCAATACTTAGCAACAATAGAGAAGAAGCGCAAGAAGCACTGGAATATTTGTATGAAGTCTCTGTTAAAGCAGGTCTACAGATATCATATGAAAAAACGCAGTACATGGAAAGAAAAAGAAACAACATACAAGCCATACACACAAAATATGGGAAGACTAAAAGAGTGGAAAAATTCAAGTATTTAGGGGAGTATATACAGATAGGAGGATCAAACAAGACATCCAACATAGAAAGAACAGAAAAACTTCAGAAAGCGTACAAACTCACATGGACACACTACAATAAAAGAAACATTTCAAGACAGGCCAAACTCAGGCACTACAATACAGTGGTACTACCAGAAGCCCTCTACGCATCAGAAACAACCACAATTGGAGCATCAGGTATCATAGTGACGGAAAAAATAGAACGTAAAATCCTCAGAAAAATTTTTGGAGCAATAGGCCTACACAGAGATGGCATATGGATGAAGAGACCAACAAAAGAATTATACGAACACACAGATAGACTCACAGACATGATCAGAAAACGCCGACTAACATTCTATGGACACATACATAGAATGAACGACAACAGACTCACAAAGAGGATTTTTGATGTAGTTAACAGTTCAGTCAAAAAAACCAATTGGCTGCAAGGAATAGAAGAAGACTTAAATTACGATTTAGTTAAGGTGTTAACACAGTACTGGGTATCTCCGTGGACCGTGATCAACAACTCTGGATAGTGACGCAGTGTTTCACTTGTCTTTAGAGACCGTTCAGATACTTTGGCTTCAAGATGGTGCCTGGTTACCAAAGTAAGCCGAAGAGCTACGATTGTAAATTACAGTGTTTGACGGGTTTCCTACCTACTTCTCAAATACCTTCTGCAAGTAGCTCCATTGCATGCTTCGTATATATGTATTTGTATGAGTATAAATATATATATATACACAAATACCATACATGCATAAGGGATGGTCTCTGTCACCATCATATGGTGCGTCCTCAGGTTGCAGATAGATGATACGGCCTCCAGATATGGAGGGAAGCTGCGAATATATTGAATAATCAGCCACGGACAGACGACAAGAGGTGGTCCTCCAACTTGGGGGTTTGGCGTGATGAAAATAGTATTGTTAAGTAACGCTACCTGATTTATAGATCCTATCGGTGTAAAATAGCCCCTCGTTCGGATCTCCGGGTAGGGACTACACTGAGGGAATCTAAAAATTGTAGGAACTATAGATTGGGAACGTAGGACATTAGGAGCTTATATAGGCCTGGGGCGCTTAAATCGGAATCTACAGAATTAGATAAATACAGGTTAGATGTAGTAGCAGTAAAGGAAGTTAGATGGGAGGGTGAAGGTTCTATACAGATAGACACGTATACCATTTTCTACGCATACGCTATACCTTTTTTATATTTTGATGAAGTAGTGCTGTTCACATCTTGCCATGTCCAATCTGCACGTCGGCTGACTCACAACTAAATTACCATCGCCTCTATTCGTATAACCGTACATCACAATGCTACCTAATGATGTGCCCATATATTATTTGTCACACTCTTCCGTGATATACAATATCTGATGGTACCATCGCCTTACTTCACGGGAAAAAAAATGATATACGACAAAATCTGCCATGAAATCAGAAATAACAGACACAGGTCTCAAGGAATTTCAGGCCTTCAGGAAAAGTAAACAAAAAAAATTATGTACAAGTATGAGATGAAGCTCTTCAAATAAGGCATTCATAGCAACCGATTGTTTTAGCGAGGAATTACGCCGTTCATTGAACACCAGATGTCGCTACTGTTCGCTCTTTTGCACAGTTCCAATTTTAGTTGACAGATGTCAGTTTCAGTTTCAGTTTATTTCATCCAAAATGATATGGGACAAAATTTGATGGAGTTATACAATAACTAAGCTTGTACAACTTGCTCTCTTAAACACTTTCGAGTTTACCTGGTAGGTGTGTCTATAATTTGAAATTTAACAAGGTGGTATATTTGAAATGCCCTTATTTTTACATAACTACAATATAATTACCGTGAATAACGTGAATAAAGGTGTACTTAGCCTGAAAAAGGGTCGAATTGCGATATCTTCACTAGGGTTTACTTGTAATTGAACATTTGGATCGTCATGAACATGTTTCTGTAAAACATCTAAACTAACAAACTGATTGACTCACATGTTGGTCTATGTACAGCTTCAATAGTCCACAGCCCTACCTGAAACAAGAATAAAAAACAATTAATTGCCATTGACACAAATCATAAAACAATTCCAGATGACAGGTAAACTAAACGCAATTCTGTAATGTACAAATACTAGCAGTTAACCGCAATAATTTACTCAACTCTTATATACAGAGTCCGCCAGAAAAATGTATACACTCTTTGTCAGACTGTATCGGGATATTGTATCTAGTATGGTCTTACGCTCAACACATGTCGTTACTTTCAACACGATAGTGACAAAACAAAATGGCTGGAGCACACTTAACTGAACTCAGAAAGTACTACCGGTAGATGTTTGATTAGTATTTAAATTAAAAAAACAAACCTAATAAATACTTCCGTTCCTTAAAGTGTGTAAACATTTTTCTGGCGGACCCTGTAGATAATTAGTCTAAACGAAAAATAAAACAGTATATGTACTAGCCCTTACATCGTTTTTACAAAATTGCATGAATTATATAATTTTATTCTTGATTACATTGTTTTAAGTAATAAATTTAATCGTCTAAGTAATAAAACGAATTTTATGCTGCCATATGGACGAACAGATTCGAAATGAAACGATTAAAACGAACTACAGATTCATGAACCTTCTCAAATCATGCATAAACAATTAAAACGATAATTAAAAACTAAAAACCCGGCTTCGAGATGCATTTTCGTGATTAAAGTGTGCTGCCAAAAGAAAGTAAGACCTTTTTGGCATTTTGTAGCATACAGTGTGAACTTTGCTGTAAAATTTCATTAAAATCTGGTGTGAGGAGATGAGTACTGATGTATAATGCATGACTTTTTTTATGCCTTATACAATCAGATAAACGACTTAAGAAATCAGATTTTGGGTGATCTACCTAAGTGACAGAAGCTTTTCTTGCTGATGGTACAATTAAACTCATATGAAATAACTCATTTTAATGTTATTACACGTATTTCTTGAAATCCTTCGATACCAATTTCTCTGGCAAACCAATTAGCTTATTCTTTTAGATTAATTTATAACTAATCTTTACATTTTCCCCAACATACCCTTTTAGATTAATTTATAACTAATGTTTACATTTTTCCCAACATACTTGCTTTTTAAGTACCTCAGAAGGGATGCCTAGGCTGTTGGTAATTAATTGTCTGAGTTTTAAGGCTAATTTCTTTGCTAATATTTATTCAAAATTAGAAATGAATTATTTTATTTCTCTGATATAACAGAAAACTCATGACATAAGTAGTGCCTTTTTATTGCAAAACTGTTTGAGAAATTCAGTTAGCCCTAAAAGATAAAAAGGTACATGAACTTATCTGAACTATTACTGGAGTCTATGCTCTAATGCTAAATTGTAAAAACAGGCAGCGAAAGTGTATCACGGCATCACTCCCATGCTGCACTGCTTTGCTGACACATGTGTCATATCATGTTACAGTTGAGTTGCCCAAATAAAATCTAAAGATGTGGTAAAAGGCATTGCTAGCAAAACAACTCTTTCTTGCAAGATAACACTTAAAACAGTTGTTAGGTCCGTTCTAACAACCCAAGCGATCATGGGTATCTGTAATTTAGCTTTAGACGTTCTTTCTTTTTACCCAGATACTACTACTAATACTACTAAAAAATGGCTCTAACGATTTTAATAAAAATGTAGATTTCAAAACATCTATCCATGGTTAATGAAATGGCATATCGGTTTTTCTGTAAGATTTACTAAGGGGTGTTTTATTCGTTTTCATTTTTTATTTTCCTTCGCCATATCCATGAAAACTTAGCACAGTCAAGTTGTAAAACAAATTAATCTTTTTTGTTTCTCACATTTCTTCATAAAATCAACAGGTGTAAAGATAAATGTGACAATACACTGACCGGCAAAAAAAACCGATCACTTAAAGAAATTTTAAAAAATTAAGTTTCAATAAAAATTATGTAGTAGGCCTAGTGTTTGAAATAAAATTAGTCCAATCGTATACGTTTTTAAGATTAAAATTTAATGACACATTTCACACTTCATTCCCCATTTTTCCTCTTGCACCGTGGTGAAAGGTGAGCCAAAGGTTGCAGGGGCATAACGGAGGCTGCATCCATCATCAATTAGAGCAACAGCTTTGGCAAAGTCTTCAGAGAGGCATTAATTTCAACTAAACTTACTAACAAAATCACTGTGATGCGAAGGGAGGCAGTTTCTGTTCAGTTTAGAAGGAAATGACGCAATACAACAATGAAACACCTAGCAATATGTACGACAAGTTAGTGCTTATAATCATATTGGAATCACCCTATTGCGATGTTTTTTGGTTTTGTTTCGTGATAAAGTGAAGATATGGAGAAAGCAGATATGCTGTGTCTATAGCTAATGATCCATTAAAAATAATAATTCATCCTCACCAAGAACAATGTATAAACATCCAATCAAAATTATGTTTAATCTTAAAAGTACAACAAATTTTACAGTGATCGGTTTTTTTTGCCGGTCAGTGTATTACACCTAAATGCAGATCATGCACTAATTAAAATATAAATATATTCTTTTGTTTCCCATAGTAATAAGAAAACCATAATAAAATTAAGTAAGAAGTTCTGGGTTGAAAACTGAAATCTTCTGTCAGGGCAATTTAGTTTGGGATTTTTCATGGTTTTGTCATTCGCACAGTATATTCAAATTGGAATGGCACATAGTAGTGTCTTCTGTCAAACCTAAAAACCTGAATAATTACATTTTAACACGTATAATGTGAGGAAGTGTACAACATACTTTGCTACAAGAATTATGTCATCAGCATATACCAGTCCATGACAGTACAATCATGTCATACTATCTATTTACTGCCGTTAAGCAATTACTTTTACAAGTTTTTGTAAGAAACAGTTTTAAGAAACATTTTTGTTTCAAAATATTTTATTAAATACAGTAAAACCTGTCTTAAAGACCACCCCTTTTTAGCGACCACCTCCTTTAAAGACCAATTTTTCTAGGAACCGACAGTAAACCCCATAAGGCCAATGTTATTTGCACCCCTATTAAACGACCGGAGTTTCATTTTCGTTAAACTCCTCTATAATGACCAAAATCGTAAAAATATGTACTCAAATGGTAGGCAATAATCAGCAATTGAACAGAAATACTGATGTGGGCACTGCAAGAGTTTCTTCAATTTTCAATACAATACTTTTACAAGAGCGATGGACAGAAATGTGAATATCGTTGAACAATGCTTTGGGCTGTTTTCCCTTTCGCGTTCTGGGAAATACCTTACAAAAACAGCTTGTACCGTACAGCACGCGGCGTTAACAGGACACATTCCAATCTACTACCTCTGATCTGATTGTTTCAATACCCTTAAGAATTTATTCATGCCTTTATTATCTACATGATCGCAGTGACTCGGAGGGGAAATTCTATTTCTTATGAAAATGTTTATTCAGTAGACATGAGGGGGGTTTCAGAAATTTTCGATTCTAAGAAGCATACCGGCCGAGTCTCTTTCATTGTCCTCCAAGCAAAATGTAATGTAGGGAAAATAGACGTGTCTTTCTTTTCCTGGAAAACATTAGGCCTACCCTATTATACTGTAAAAGTAAGTAATAATCAACTGTGTTACATAATATACCTACTGTATTGCACCGTATTTATTCTATTGTATTTTCAGTTTCAAGACATAAAAATGCATTCCCCCTATTAAGAGACCACCCCTCTTAAAAACCACTTTTTCGTGGAACCATCGATGGTCGTTATATAGAGGTTTTACTGTAATATAATCCGATCGTATCTAATATAATTTTTGAATTCGTGTTTCTGTTCACATTGTACACGACCTATTAACAAGGCTGTATTCAATTATGAAATTAATTAAAGGTGGAAGCTTGGATGCCATTTACTTGTTAACGACTCGCAGAGATGTGATTTTTTTTTTTTTTTTTTTATACATAGGTGGACAGAAGGGGATCATGAAGCATGAATAAATGAGATAACTTTGAATAATTTGGAAGAAACTCAATATGCGGGGTTTTTGGACCAGGGAACTCAAACCTGAGTTAATGGCACAAGAAATATAACTTACATTAACTTATTCGAGACTACTCTTTAATCGTAAATTAATTATTATCCTATAAATTTATTTTGTATTCTTGTTTACAGAATTTGTAAATATTGAATGATATCTCATAATAATAATAATAGTAATAATATCGACTGGATGTAGAAAATATCAATTCCACATGCTTCTAATCGTTCCCAAAGTGCAAAATCATGTGCAGTACAACAAACCCTCAAGCAGTCATGGGTTCGCTTTGGTAACAAACCTAAAAGCTTTAGTAATAGTTCTCAGATTTTACAATGAACTCAGTTCTGCACTCATTTTCAGTGATTCTGCGTAAAGAAAGCAATGATAATGGTGATTGTATCAGTAGTGCATGTTTATAAACTTGGCTTGCTGTGGATTATTTCTTTGCCTTAGAATTTTTAAAAATACATCAAGATAATAATGTTGATCAATTAAAGCAAATATAATTACTTTGATTGAAATTACTTGCATTTTTATCATATTTTCCGTAGCAAAACTGATTATGGCTTGTTAAAAGAAGCTATTGTACCTGGATTTCCATCAAATTTAAGACAAAATTCTAATTTAAGTATGTAACAACTATAATCATTGCCACTGCGTTTTTCAATGACTCTAATGACAATTGGAATTTTGAGAAAAGAATATTAAAAAAAATAATTCAAAACCTACATAGGATTTACGTCATTCCTCTGCTGCACTGATGTTACTGTGATTTAAGGTATGAATGCACTTCTTTCTTTATGCAAATTCATTACACAATCCAGCAAAAGTGATTATTTATACATACAACTCATGAGTGTATTTTAAGCAATACTCTCTATGAGAGAAAAAAGCTTGTAAGCAGACAAGTTTTGAAAGAAAATGCCTTGTTACATACATCACAGTATATGGTTTTGTTCACCTATTGTGCAAGTAGATATCTGAAAAAACTATTCGCTACATAAACCAGTTGGAAGGTTTCTCTCCTGAATGTTAACAGAGTATTGATACGAATTCTTACAGAAAATGTTTTGCAACATCAACATTGAAAGGATTTTCTCCAGGTAGATGACTTTTGAGATGTATTCTCCAAGAAAATGTTTTGGAACAGAAATCACAATTGACAGATTTTTCTCCTGTATGTTTAAGATTATGAGCTTTGAGATGACTTCTCAAATAAGATGTATTGCTACATTTTCACATTTAAAAGCTTTTTCTCCTGTATGTGTAAGCAGACAACTTTTGAGATCACTTCTCATAGAAATTGTTTTGCTCCACACATCACATTTAAAGCTTTATCTGTATGTCCTCCTATAGATAATGATTTGATACAGATATTACACTTCAAAGTATTTTGTACTGTATGTGTAACCATATGAATTCAGAGATGACCACTTCGACAAAATGATTTGTTGCACATGTCACAATTGAAAGCTTTTCCCTTGTATGTGTAGGCAGATGTCTTTTGAGATTACATACTTACTTACTCAAAGGCAATAGACAATTCCTCAGCAAAGTATTTTATGGAACCCAAAGGTTCACTACCGTGCTTACCTGAGTCCACCATTCAACTCTATTCTGTGCTAACTCTGTCCAATCATCCCTCGCAGATCCTACCTCCCTTTAATCCATTCTAACATTGTTCTCCCAACTACGTCTAGCTCTTCCGCAAGGTCTTTTCCCTCTGGGTCACCCAGTCAATACTTTTGAGATATGTCTTCCCTCCCCATGCATGCAACATGTCCAGCCAATTTCATCATTCGCAATATAATTACCCTTACTATATCTGGTGAAGCGTATAGGTCTTTCTTGAGATGACTTCTCTTAGAAAATGTTTTGAAACATACATCATGCTCTTTCTCCTGTATGAGTAAGAGCTTGAGTTTTCAGAGAACTTTTTTGAGAAAATGTTTTGCAACATATATCACATTAGAAAGCTTTTTCCCCTGTATGTGTAAGCAGATGTTTTTTGAGATTACTTCTTGTAGAATATGTTTTGAAACATACATCACATCTGAAAGGTTTTTCTCCTGTATGGGTAAGCAGATGATCTTTGAGACGACTTTTCGAGAAAATCTTTTCCTACAGACATCACATTTGAAAGGTTTTTCTCCTGTATGAGTAATCAGATGAGTTTTGAGAATACTTTTTTGAGAAAATATTTTGCTACATACATCACATTTGAAGGCTTTTTCTCCTGTATGTGTAAGAAGATGAGTTTTGAGAGAACTTCTTAGAGAAAATCTTTTCCTACATACATCACATTTGAAAGCTTTTTCTCCTGTATGAGTAAGCAGATGTACTTTGAGATGTATAAATTGAGAAAACGTTTTGCTACATACATCACATTTGAAAGCTTTTTCTCCTGTATGAGTAAGCAGGTGAGTTTTGAGAGAAGTTCTTATAGCAAATGTTTTGATACAGACATTACATTTGAAAGCCTTTTCCCCTGTATGTGTAAGCAGATGTACCTTGAGATGACTAAATTGAGAAAATGTTTGGCTACATACATCACATTTGAAAGCTTTTTCTCCTGTATGAGTAAGCAGGTGAGTTTTGAGAGTACTTCTTTGAGAAAATGTTTTGCTACAAACATCACATTTGAAAGCTTTTTCTCCTGTATGAGTAAGCAGGTGACTTTTGAGATTACATCTTGTAGCAAACGTTTTGCTACATACATCACATTTGAAAGCTTTTTCTCCTGTATGGGTAAGCAGATGTTGTTTGAGATGACTTCTTCGAGAAAATGATTTCCTACACATATCACATTTGAAAGCTTTTTCTCCTGTATGAGTAAGCAGATGAACTTCGAGGTGACTTTTTCGAGAAAATGTTTTGCTACATACATCACATTTGAAAGCTTTTTCTCCTGTATGAGTAAGCAGATGAGATTTGAGACTACTACTTTGAGAGTACGTTTTGCTACATAGATCACACTGGTAAACTTTTTCTCCTGAATAAGTAAGGAGATGATGTTTGAGACTGCTACTTCGAGAAAATGTTTTGCTACACACATCACACTGGAAAGCCTTTTCTCCTGTATGTGTAAGAAGATGAGTTTTGAGATGACTTCGTAGAGAAAATCTTTTGCTACATACATCACATTTGAAAGCTTTTTCTCCTGTATGTGTAAGCAGATGTCTTTTGAGGTTACCTCTAATAGAAAATGTTTTGCTACATGTATCACATTTGAAAACTTTTCCTGCTGTATGAGTAAGCAGAGGTGCTTGGAGACTGCTTCTTTTAGAAAATACTCTTTTGGTGACATTACCGGAGACACTTTCTGTACCAGTATAATGACTTAAGTCATAAAACTGGAATTGTTTTTCACTAAGCATGTGCTGATGTTTATTTCGTCTTTCAGA
Organism: Ectobius pallidus; assembly: GCA_964059195.1. Classification (NCBI taxonomy): domain Eukaryota; kingdom Metazoa; phylum Arthropoda; class Insecta; order Blattodea; family Ectobiidae; genus Ectobius; species Ectobius pallidus. Next base: position 2,894,205 of record CAXKWD010000006.1, read on the forward strand.
ATTACCTTTGGAATTTTGTTGTTCCGGAACCAGTATCTCTACATTTTGTAATGTATTGGATAATGGAGTGTCACTGTGTTCACACACGTCTGTATTCTCAGTGTTAATGGGCACAGGAATATTCTTACGATCTTCTGTAAACAGAAGTTCTTCGTTATTTCTTTCAGGAAAAGTTTCCACAATTTCGTCGCACGACGTCGATGTCTCTAACTTCGGAACTGCTCCTATATCCTCACGTTTAATTCGGCGTGGCTCAACTAAATTGTATGTTATTGGTATACCTTCAGACTTAATAGTATGTTCGTGTTTTACACATTGCGATTGGAAGTCTTCTCCTTTTATTTCTGTTCCCGCAGTCTCCATTATGTGACCTACATACAGGACGGAACTATGACTTATTTCAGATGTATACACATCAACAAATTTGTACAAAAATTAAAATTTCGTATTGTAAATCTTATCTGGAGACTGTGGTTCCCTTCAGTGGTTAGGAGTAGTAGTACTAGAGGCAACGTCTCGTGTATCTCATAGGCCGTGACTGCCGATTTGCGTAGTTGAATCAATCAATCAACAACGAGCTAGAATAGATTATAGAGTGGCTGTTGTGTCCTTTACAGCGCTCTGGGTGGTGCCTTCGTGAAACATAGCCGCCATGTTTTCTCCTACCTGTTACTCGTATCGTCTATCTTTATATGTATTTTGATTGCATTTGTGTGGATACTTTTGGTAAAAAATATTCCTGCTTGTTTACCGCTTCGGAACCAGATGATGAATCTCATTATGCCTCACTTCTTAAACTAATTTTGAAGTAGATGTTTACAAAATTAATATTGTTCAAAGGACAGTAGGCCTAAGTTTGAAATAATTTCTAGGCATCTATAAGATTGTACAGATTTAAATGTTACCGCCAAGAATCCCCGTCACTGTTTAAATATTTTAAGAGTGTGTAAATATGAACATTTTTGAAGTGAAATTTCTTTAGCCGCGGTAGGGGTAGATCGAGAGCTTGTGTGACGCTCAAAATCGTCACGAAATTAGTGTTACGCTCAAAATCGTCACGAAATTAGTGAGGTGTGACGTAACGGACTGCACAGAAAACAATCAACTCAATGATTTTAAAAAATTAAAAAATTTAAAATTAATAAATCGAAAATCCAAATTTAACACATCCCAAAAATAAAAATATTAAAAGATAAAAAAATTAAAGAACCAAAAATTACAAGACCAGAATTCCAAAATAAAAAATTAAAAGATCCAAAATTAAAAAATTAAAAAATCCAAAATTTAAAAAATTAAAAATCCAAAAATTAAAAAATTAAAAATTTAAAGATCTAAAATTTAAAAAATCCAAAATTTAAAAATCCACAATTCCAAAATTAAAAAATCAAAAATCCAAAAGTAAAAAAGTCCAGCAATCCAAAATTGAAAAAATCAAATAGTCCAAAAGTGAAAAAATAAAAAAGTTTCACTTTTGTCACGTGGCGTTCCACGCACACTTCTTTTTTGTATCTTGTCAACAAACATAGGCCTATTTTTCTCATGTCATTTTTTAAAATTTATTCTTCTGCACCACCGAGTGATAAAAATATTCAGTTCTTTGAAGACTGGTTGGTCTGAGTGTGAATGGTACACTTAAATTTAGCAATTTCCACTAGGCCTAATATGGCGTCTACTATATTGTAAATTATTCTGAGTAGGCCTATTGCATTACTACATTAAGTTATTTTCTGAACTGGAGTTTCTGAATTTTTTTTTTTTTTTAATTCACTGTTTTTCGACTGTTTTTCTAGTACAATAGCCTACCAATGGGTTTTCTCAACTCTTACGCCTAGGATTTCGAGCCAACATGATTTATATTATTTTAAGTATTATTCCTAAAGAAAATTTAATTGCTAATTTGACATAATATGTGATGTGATTAATATTTTGAAGTATACAGTGGTGATTTTTCAGTACACAGTATGTATAGTCCCAGGTTCTAGTATACAAGAATACTTTAATGTGACAGCCCGGCAGCTGAGAACATGGCGGATGCACATTCAATTTGCTTCAAATATGGCGGCGCAACAGCCACTCTATAATCTCTATTCTAGCTCGTTGTCAATCAATCATATTTTATTGTCTTTGAGTTCAATAAACAATGGACAAAGTCAGGTTATAACATTTTTAAATAAGATAGTCCCTAGTTAGTAGTTAAACACATTACAATATATCATTTGTCACAATAAATAATATGACTATGACACCGTTCTCTTTATATATGTTACCGGCAATGTGAGAAATTTTCAGACTGTGCACACGCAGAAATTTCCACGAGCCTTTCGAGCAGTGTGTGTGCACCTTGTGCGGGAGCCTATGTGAAAGATATCATTTCACGAAATGCAGGCAAAGAACCAAATCATTGATGGACTATAGCAAAGAGTAGAGTACCACTGACTATGCACTTTTGTGCGCAATTCCTCTTTATAATGTGAGAAATGAGCATATGAGCTGGCTGGGTTGATATTTCAAACTCACGGTGACGTCTACACAATGCACGTGAAGGAAAAGCAAGTATCTGCTGTGGCTTCCATGGCTGCGGTAAAGAACAGTAATAAATTGTCAATCAGCACAGCAATGGAACTGTTCAAATTGAAAGTGGCCCCAGTTGTGACATATGCCTTGGAATGTATATGGAGTCACTTGAAGAAGAAGGATCTGAAAGCGATAGAGAATGTCAAAGCTAGATATCTGAAGATCATGAATCTTTCTAAGTTTACCCCCTCACGTCTTGTATATGTCTTGGCAAAACAAGAATACTTTATAGAAGAGCTCCGCACCCAGCTACTACTGCCCTCTACGGAAGCATACAAAGAACTAATGCTAGAACTACAGCAGAAAAGGTCAACAATATGGGACGAATTTTACGCAACAGACGCTATGATCTCAAGAGAATGGACGGGCCCAGATTACGAGCTGAGACACATAGTCACCCGATTCGCAGTTCACGGGTTCCATTATAGGATCTGCTCAGTGAAGAAATATCACGAACCAGGTAGGCCTATCCAGTGTCAGTGCGTATTGTGTGGACAACCGTGTGACAGGTATCATGCACTGAATTGTAACCGACGTGGTACCTCGCTAACAAAGTTCTGCGAAAATTAAACTATCAATGCACATTGTGCGATATACCAATTTTATTATGGCTGGAGAGTCATTCTACATCGAAGACATCAGGTTGCAAATGCTACTACCAGGCACGGAAGCATACAGAAAATTATTGGAAGCAAGAGAGAACAAAAGAAACCAAATCAATCCGGAATTTTATGCCACGGGAGCTATGCTAGAAAAGAATTGGAGAAAAGAAAACCAGGAACAAAGACATAATAACGAGATATGCAGTACACGGATTCCACTACAAAATATGCCGAACCAAGAGATTTCATGAAGCTAGTGAAGCATGTATATGCCAACTGTGTAATGCTAGATGCGAACAATACCACCAATCGAAGTGTCCAAGGAATCTAAGATCACTGAATGACTACGACAAGGAGTGAACCTCATTAACAAATGCCCTCTCGGGCGACCCTTCAAACTATTATTATAATGTGAGAAATCCGGCATTCTATAGAATGCCTAGGTAATGTATAGAATGCCTAAACTCGAACGTCAAAGTATGAAATGATTGCTATTTTATACATTGCCTAGGCATTGTATACTTTGCCGGATTCTCTGCCGGCAAAGTGTATAATACGGCTAGTCCCGCCACCACTGTTTAATAATAAAGACAATGATGATAATTGATTGAACTCAGATCAGAAGGACAAAATAGACTAAACGCATAAAGAGGAACTAATTTGTCGATGGAGTAGAATTGAGGACAAATTTGTATAACAGTTTAAAAAATGCAAACAACCAAATACCCTGAACTAAAATTAACAAAATAACTTTGTTCGAAATAAGTTTTACTTTATAAATATTTAGTGTGGAATAACTCATATCTTTAAAATGTATATAGACGTTTTGAAATAGGAGAATTAAATAGTCTGCTAAATTTGCTATGCGATATTCGTTATCATTATATTCTGATAAAATACGTTTTTGTAAAAAAAAAAAAATCTGAAATCAACATTCTATTTTGAAATATGGTGTAGTGAAAAAATTACAACTGTGATTATGTAGTAGGACTTCTTTGTAAGAATAAGACAGGCTGCTGAGAAAATTAGGTTGCAATTTAATTGGTAAGTGAGTTCTTGCTGTAACAAGTACTTCAATCTCAGTTCTGCTTTCTTTGTTTCCGGTAAGAATATCCTGAGCTTCATTTCGTAGTTTTGTTCTTTCAGTTTCAAATGTGTATTAATTAAAAAAGGCTTTTCATCTTGTTACCTTTTAACACTTGGCGTAAACGGTACTGGTCATTCTATATAATGCCTAGGAATTGTATTGAATGCCTAGGAAAAGTATGTAACATATTCACAAAAAACTTATTCTTGTTCCTTGTTCCTTGTCAAGATTAACGATTTACCATCTCATGTTGTAGGGTCACGTACACTCTTATATGCAGACGACACAACGTTCATGAACTCGTGTAATGATCTTAGTAACCTTAAATCTGTTAGTGACACAACAATAACACAGGCATCTTATTGGTTTGAGGCTAATGGGTTTCTACTTAATGAAAACAAGACTCAGCAATTATACTTTAGCTTACGGGAAACGTTACCTGACGATGATCCAGTTAGTGTCAAATTCTTGGGTATTCACATTGATTCAAAACTATCTTGGGACCCACATATAAATTACATTAGTGGTAAATTATCCAGGGTGATCTTTTTATTAAGAAGCCTGAGAAACCATGTACCGGATAATTATGTTAGGTCATCATATTTCTCATTTTTTCAAAGTATTATCGTATATGGAATCATTTTATGGGGAAATTCCACACATGTCAGAGATATTTTACTTCTACAGAAGAAGGCCATCAGGGTTATAACAGGATTTTCCTATAGAGCTCACTGCAGGCCACTATTTACAAAATTAAGAATTATGACAGTCACTAACTTATATATTTACTATGTATTAATCTACACAAAAAACAAGCATGCTGATTTAATATGTAGAAACAATATGCATCCTTACAATACCAGAATTAGCAGCCACATTACAGACTCACTAAATCACTGAACAGTTATGAAACTTTATAATAGACTACCCTCCTCAATGTGGAACTTAGCATTACCGAGATTTAAACAAAAGTTATATGACAGACCTTTTTATGCATTAAGTGAATTCTTTGAATGTGACATTATAATGTAATTACAAATCTTATGTCAACTTCACATTTATAATATATGGTCATTGTAGTAGTTTCTTTGAAATAATTTTAATTTATAAGGATAACCTGTATAATAATAATAACCAAACTTAGCTCTTTGCATTATGAATGTATAGCCTACTGTGAGTATATATTTGCCTAATTATATTAAACATTGACAATTACAGTGTAATACAACAAAAGTAGGCATTATAAGCACATTTACTATATTCTACTTATTTTTCCTTAAACTACAATTTATTTTATTATAATCTATGTATAATGTATCCTAGTGTGAGTGTGAGTGTGAGCGAGCTGACATGTCCATTATATGATTCTTTTATATTATGCATAACACTGTATATACAATTTGTACTTTTAATCTTCTAATTTAATGTAATCTTGACTTTGTCTATTGCTGTATGGCCTAAAGACAATAAAATTTATATTATTATTATTATTATCTTATATTTCATAGTTTGCCTAAAACCATCAGGCATTCTATACATTACCTAGGCATTCTACAGACTACCGGGATTTCACACATTGCCGGTAACATATACAGCAAATCGCACGCTATACCTATTGTTAAATATATTCTAAAACCCATCATACATATTCAGGCCTGATTAATCAATCTATCATTATATTGAACAGTTTCAAGAAACTCATTTATACTATAACAGGGGCTTAGCAGGCCCGACGAGAGGGAGGGGCAGTTGGGGCTGCAGCCCCGGGGCCCGGCCGACCAGGTTTTATTTTATACTTTCTAAATTTACTCTAAAATAAAATTGGTTATAAGTCAATAAACAGTTTAACTTACGTTCTATGTGTTTATTTTATCTGCATTGTCCTGTCGTATAACGGTGACACGGAATTATCAGTTAATCTGAAACGGATTACTCTTGAAGAACAATTGCTATCTCTGAAAAGTAGAAGCACAAATCCTTTGAACTCAACAGTAGGCCTCACTAACGATCTGTTGAGGGATTTTATTAATAACAGTTGTAACTTAAACAGCTCAACTCTATTTATTAAGTGATCAACAGAACTTGTAATTACACAGAGTGGGCTTTTACTCTGACCCATGTAGAACAGAAACTGATACGAACACTAGCACACACAAGCGAAGCTAACATCTCACTTGTGCATGTATCCTTCCGCACTGACTCGTGACGTCATGCACTCTCCTGCCATCTGCAGGGTAAATTCATGTTCAAATTTATTATGCTTCAACACGTTCGGCATTTAAAATCATAATTTTCAAAAGATTAAACTGGTACGTACAGATAAAATTGTTTCTAATTAGAACATTTTAATGCCCTGCCCGGCATCAGTTAACCGATTTGGTCCAAAATCAATAGGCTTCGTCCCATGGGCGTTATAAATGGTATACCAAGTTTTATGAAAATCCGATAAAGCGTAATTGAGTTATCGCGCTTTCAGACACGCGGTCAGACGGACTGATATTTTCCTGTCTATTAGACAATCTTATAAAGTGCCGGTACTATTCTGGCACTTAATAATTATGTAATATCATTACATAATTTATTTGTTGCATACATTATAAAGGGCGAGTTGGGTAGTGAATTTAATATTTGACGGGGGCCCGGGAATATTTTTCCCTGGGGCCCTTGCTTTCTTTCCACGGCCCTGGGGTTTAGTATAAGCCACTTATAAAGCTTGGTCTTAAATTCCTTTAAAGGTTTTCTGGTTATCTCTATAGATAATTTATTATATAGTTTCATACCTAATATTTCATAATTGTTTGTTGTTATAGATAGTCTTTGGTATGGTATATTAATTTTATTGTAAGAATGAGTGTATTGCCTCTGAATTATGTTGATTTGATTTTCTTTAATGTACATCAGAACTGTGTAGATATACAAATTCACTATCGTCATTATTTTAAGATGTATGAATAGTGGTTTACAATGGGCAGTTATACAAGAATCTGTCATTACTCTGATTACCTTCTTCTGCAATAAAAGAATCTTATTAATATGTTTGCTATTGCCCCATAATAGAATACCATACGAGATTATACTATGATAAAATGCAAAATAGGCTGATCTGACATAACTTTGAGGAACATAATTTTTTAGTTGTTTCAATAAGTAAATAGATCTAGATAATTTGCCTGATATATAATTGATGTGGGCATCCCATGACAAATTACTATCCACGTATAAGCCTAAAAATTTAACATTATGTCTATCTTCTTCAGAAAGTCCATCTCTGAGACTGAAGTATAGGATTTGTGTTTTATTTTCATTTAATAAAAAACCATTTGCTCTAAACCACAGGGATGCATGTAGCAATGTATTCTCAGATTAAGCTTTGAGGGACTGTAAGTCTTGGTTGGTGTGAAAAAAAGTGGAATCATCAGCATTCAATATTTATTTATTTATTTATTTATTTATTTACGTCCTACGTGATCAATATACATTGATATGGGACAGTGTAGATCGAGATACTCGACCCAGTACAAATTAGAATAATACAATAATCTACAAATAATACAGAGATCTAGAACTAGTACACCTAATAATACAATTATCTACAGATAGTACACATAATACATATTTCAAAAAGCAAAACTTTAGATCTTTAATTAATGAGTCTCTGAAGGAGTTGTGAGTGTGACTTATTGAGTAGTGCGGACATGATTGCAGTATTCCTCAATACTATAAAAACATGCATTATTAAAAAACGTTTTCAGTGATTTCTTGAATTTATTTGCGCAATGTATGTTTTTCAAATGGTGAGGTAGTTTGTTGAATAGGTTGATTCCAGTGTAAATTACTCCTTTCTGGAATAAGGATGTACTATGAGAAGGTATAGATAGGTTGGTTTTGTGTCTAGTATTGTGATTATGGATTGCTTCGATTTTTTTAAAGTCCTCCATGTGTTTTTTGACATGTAGCAGAAGTTCATACATGTAAAGAGATGGCAGAGGCATGATATGTAAATCCTGAAATATTGGTCTGCACGTATCATTTCTGTTTGCTCCGATTATTGTTCTAACGATTCTCTTTTGTAGTCTAAAGACTGATGTACTGTAGGTGCTGTTTCCCCAAAATATGATTCCGTATCTTAATATGCTGTGAACATGCGCAAAGTAGAGGGTCTTGACTGTGGGTAAGTATGTGAATTTTTTAATGTGGAACATTGCGTAGGTAAATTTTCCTAACTTTCTATTAATTTCTTCGATGTGGGGTTTCCATGTCAAGTGTTCATCTACGTTAATGCCTAAAAATTTTGCGGATGATGTATAATTGATGGCATTTTCAAATGTAATGATAGGCTTGGGTGGATTGTTATTTCTTTTGTGGTGGAAGGAAATAGCTGCTGATTTACTTTCATTTAAAATGAGGCCATTTGTTCTGAACCAATCTATTAATTGTTGTGCCACCGTATCTATTTTGCATTTAAGCTGATGTTCATTTTTACCTCCAACCAAAATGTTAGTATCATCTGCAAAGAGTGTGGTGAGTTCTGAATCGTTGTTTAAAGGTAGATCATTAATAAATAATATAAAGAGATAAGGGGCAAGAATTGAGCATTGTGGGACTCCATATTGAATTTGTTTTTTTTTCCGAAGTGTATTTTTCTAGTATTAGATTTGTTTTGTTGAAATGGGTGATTTCGACGACTTGAAAGCGATTAGATAGGTAAGAATTGAACCAGCTTAATGCTGTTCCTCTTACCCCGTAGTTTTCTAATTTATTTAGTAGTAAATCATGGCTTATTATGTCGAAAGCTTTAGATAAGTCGAGGAATAGACCAATGCAGCTGTGGCCGGAGTCGAGAGTGTATCTGACATATTCGATAAATTTGTATACTGCGGAATCGATTGATTTTCCTTTAGTGAAGCCATGTTGATGTTCTGATATTATTTCACAGTGGGACATGAAGGACTCTATTCTATTTAGCATTACTCTTTCTAGGATTTTGGAGATGGGTGATAGAAGGGATATTGGACGATAGTTTTCCAGCATATCTTTAGGGCCTTTTTTGTATATGGGTTTAATGATTGCCGTCTTTAGTATATCTGGGAATTGACCTGTTGAGAGTGATAGGTTGGCTAAGTGGCATAAGGGATCCACTAGATATTTGCTACATGATTTTATTAAGGAGGGAGGGATTCCATCTGTACCTAATGAGTTTTTTCTAGCTAGGTTTTTGATAATGGTAATTATTTCGCTTTTTTCTGCAGGGTATAAGAATATTGTTTTATCGTTTAGATTATTCTTTCGGTATGTCTTATTGGCGCCGCATTCAAAACAATTTTAATTCGATGTTATTACAGTTTATATTCTAGCATAGCTAGGAGTCTTTTTTTATATTTTCCCCTCAATGAAACAACTGACTGACACAGGATGAAATAGTGGGGATGAGTCATGCTAAGTAAATATTCAATTCAGCATTTGCCTTTACGAGTATGGAAACCATCGAAAATAGAAATCAAATTGGACGGCCACGGGATTTGTACCCGGGACCTCCCCTATGAGATGCTGGGCCATTTCGCTCGGTCCTAAATATGTTTTCTGATGTATTCAATATTTAATTTTAAGAAATAAGTCCTATTTAACAGTCTAAATTTCCAATAGAAATACATCCCTTTTAAGAGATCTTGCCAACTTCCAAGTATTGGAAAATACATTGGAAGTTCCCCCTTCTGAAGATGGGCCTCTGCACCCAAAACAAAACAGAGCTTTTCACTCTGGAATGAAACTTTACAACAGTTTACCACATCAACTGAAATTATACGACAAATACGTAGTTTTAGATAAGACATTTGATTGGCCACTGCTTTTATTTCGTTCAGAAATAACCAGAAACCACAGAATTCAACAATAACCTTCTATTTATTATTTGGCCTATTATCAAAGAAACTAAAAAAAATTGCATTTACAAGATTGATTAGTATTTTGATCGTGTCAAAATTTTACATTTTAGTATACTTGTATTCCCTTATTGACAATGTATTCTTACATGTATTCCGTGTCAAAGCAATGTATGATGTAAATATATAGGCTTACTGTAACACATGGAGTTACATATTTGGGTATTCATAATGTTTATGTTCAAGTTACTGTATTTGTCTGTAATTATTTTTTATTTTTCTGTAATGATTTTGTTAAATTTTGTGCCATCTCTTTTCTGGTTATTCCTGCTATTTTGTGACTACATTTACTTGTCTAATATCTTCTAGTATGACCAACAGATATAAATAAATAAATAAATAAATAAATGAAAAAGAGAATATAACAGTATTTGCTTTGACAAAATTAATGCAGCTGCCTCATTTAACCACATTATAAAAGTAAATCTAGTTATATCAGAGATCGGAAAAGAACACTTTTTGAATGGACATGATCCGAACAATTTCCTTATAAATTTTAATCATTTGGGGGAAGGGTTTGAAAGTTAGAAGAGTTAAGGCGATGCAGTATTGGAGCAACCAGCAGTTCGGTAGAAGACGTAGCTCTAATTCCTGATGTTACTTTACGCCTTTGTATTAAAATCTTATCCATATTATTAACCAAGTTAACAACGTCCACTCTGTAACAGACATACTTGACTCAATATTGCATTCATTGTTATAGCAAAATATTATGTAACCATATTACAACCAGCAGCCTATAAAAAAACTATTGAGCTTTGGACTATGGTATCTTAAGAAAATTTGATAAGCATATGTGAAGGAATAAGTGGGTTAACTAAAACACTAACAGAATATAACTCGATCGGTAAGACCTGAGCCAAACACGCACAGATAGCTTATCGTCTGCCGGTAGCAATGGAGTAAGGGCAGAAGGAAATGCATATGCTGTACTATTCATTCCAAACTATGCAGTTCATAATAGCCTGTAACTATTGCAAACAAAAATAAAGTATTTGTTTATTTAGTCATGAAATATTATTTAAGTAATGGTATGTAACTCACAGAATATCGCTGTTGGGTCTTCACTATTGAATGCTGTGAGGCTAACTAAGATGTTTTTACACGGTCTGTACAGCAGCGAACATCACGCACTAAGCTCTTTTTCATTGAATGCGTTGGACTTGAAAGATTTTCCTCCATTAGCGTTGTAAAACCGTTTTGCATGCCTGGATTCTTCAACGGACTTTGATGACGAGGCGCCAAACTGTAACACCCAGTCAAGAGGAAAAAGAAAACAAACAAGAACTTTATATTCGGATCAAAGCAGGTATGAGTCATCCCTATCAAGGTCTAGTACTCCTATAATTAGGCCAAATATTGATAATGAACAACATTCGGATACAAAAAAGAGTCAGTCCATATCTAAGTTACCTCAACAAAAGAATAAAATTAAGGTGTATCATTACGCAGATAGCCAGGGAAGAAATCTATATAAGGAATTAACGAAGGAATGTAACCTTACTATCACCTCAATGGTGAAGCCGGGAGCTAAAACTAAAGATATAATACCAGAGGATTGTAGGGATCTCTGCAAAAAAGACTATCTGGTGTTACAAGCTGGATCCAATGATATTTGTACAAATGATGCAAGGGAGGCATTGGTAACCCTAAAAAGAAAGCTAGGGATCTTCTATAACACCAATGTTATCGTATTTTCAATTCCATGCCGGTATGATCTGGCAAACTGGTCCTGTATTAATAAACTAATTGACAAAACCAACAAAGACATGCAAAAAATATGTAATTTGTTTCCTCACTGTAATTTTATTGATCTAAGCAAGATAGGAAGAAGATTCCATACTATACACGGCCTACACTTAAATAAACTTGGGAAAAGGTATGTAAGTGATAGAATAGTGGAGTGCATAGCAAGTAATCTCTCAAATTCTGAACCGCTTTCTACTATCCCACTTAAATGACCTTTTTTAGAATAAATAAGAACTTAAATGGGCATAATTTTAATCTAAAGATTGGTTATATAAACATACAAGGACTAAATAATAAGCATGTTGTTTTAAACAACTATGGTATAGATAATAACTTTGATGTTCTCTGTGTGTGTGAGCACTGGTGCTCGGATGACCACATAGCTTTTATTAAACTCGATGATTATGCCTTAAAAAGCAGTTTTAATAGAATGCAGCATATACATGGGGGTATGTGCATCTTTGTGAAGTGTGATCTTTCATTAAAATGTAGTATTGTAAATCTTGACAATTTTTGTAAGGACATGGACTTCGAAGCAACAGGCATTGTATTTAATGATCCGGAATTAGTGGTAATTTCCTTATATAGATCACCCAATGCCAGTGGTCAAATATTTTTAGATTAGCTTGATGAATTGCTTGTTTATATTACAGGGCCCAAATTTTATAAATTTAAATGTGTTCTTGGGGGAGATCTTAATTCTGATTTTGATATTACAACAGATAAAAATACAGTACAAGATTTTAATAATGTTTTGAGGCAACATAATCTAATTGCTCACAATACTAAACCTACTAGAAATAGGGCCTGTTTAGATAATATTTTCTCAAACATTGAACTAACAAATATTACATGTGACGTAACAGTATTTCCGTTCTCTGACCATGAGTGTGTATGGGTACATGCAAAAGATTGGTGTATGAGAGGAAACCCACCTTTAGAAGTAAAAACCGTTGTAACCAGGCCAATTACTGTTGATAAATTACTTTTATTTAGAAATGCTCTTTTAAGTGTTGACTGGGATAAATTTATTAAGGAAACTGATCTTTTGAATTCTGGAGAAGCTTTTATGACATTTTTTAATATAATATTTCAACATTTTAACACTTGTGTTCCGGAAAAAACATAATAATAATAATAATAATAATAATAATAATAATATTTATTCAGCCATTAAACAAAAAAGCAATAGGCTAAGTCAAACACATAATATTAGGTGATCTCAGAGTGATCAGCCTCAAAGTATTCATAAATACTATAAAACGGATGATTCCGGAGCCAGTTTTTTACCAGTTTTGCAAAGCGAGTCCTTGTGGAACACCGTACAGATAGTGGCAAACAGTTAAAAAACTTCATGCCAGTCACAGGAAAACAGTTTGAACTCTTGTTCAGTCTATTCCTAGGAATATTCAGGTCATTACAATGCCTAGTAGAGTACTCATGTATCTCTCGGTTAACAGTAAAATCGGCCTCCCTGTCTTTAATAGCTAATAAGCATTGCAAAATGTATACACTGTACACTGTAAGAATTCCCTTTTGAATGAACAAAGGTCTACAGTGGTCGAGATACCCAACACCACACAATAGTCTAACTGCCTTCTTTTGTAGCAGGAGAATCTGATAGGCCTTGACAGAGTGAACCCAAAGTCTAGTTCCATACACAACATGCGACTGGAAGAATGCGTGGTAGGCATACATTACAAAATCATTGGGCATCTCCATCTTCAATCTCCTCAACAAAAAAAGGACTCTACTAAGCTTGACACAGATTGTATCAATATGGTCACTCCAACTAAGTTGTGCGTCAAGCATAAAGCCCAGCATTTTAACAGGGCCGTTATTATCTATAGGGCTACCCAAACTAAAAGTCAGTGATTGTGTCTTTGCATCATTGAGAGTTAATTTATTTAATTCAAACCACTTCGTAGAATCTTCAAGAAGCATCTCGGCCGAACTTCGAGCTAGGGCAAGATCACTGGCTCTGGCAATCAGGGTAGCATCATCGGCGTACAGTATTACATTTCCAAACAATTCATAATACAGGTCATTAATTGCAACAATGAACAAAAAAGGGCCCTAAGAGAGAGCCCTGGGGAACACCACAATTCACTAGTAGGGGTTTAGATGTGTCATTTTCCCACTGGACAACCTGATACCTATCTTTCAGGTAAGAATCGAGCATTCTGAGTGGACCAGCCCCCAAACCATATCTACTCAGTTTTATAAGTAATATATCATGAGAGATACAGTCGAATGCTCGTGAGAGATCACATAACTTGATAGAAGTGCACTGCTTCAGTTCAAGAGATTCCAGCACAATTTCCAGGAGAGATTCCACAGCAGAGATGGTCGATTTTCTCTTCCTAAAACCAAACTGAGTTGGAACAAAAAGCTGATTGTTCTCAAAATACTCGTATAGCTGGTCAAGCATAACAGCCTCGAAAACCTTACCCAACACAGGAATCAATGATATAGGCCGGTAACTACTAACATCATCATGGGAACCTTTCTTAAAGACAGGCACAGTTTTAGAAATCTTTAGGACATCAGGAAAAATGCCATCCGCGAGGCAGGCATTGATAAGTATGGACAGCAGGGGAGCCACGATTGAAATAATTCTTTTTAAAAAGTCAGTGGACATATCGTACATATCTCTGCTTTTTGTTGATTTAAAACTTTTGACAAGCCTAATTATGTCTGCACCACACACTTGTTTCCACCTAAACTGATAATCCACTGGAGGGATCACGTTAAGACTGTCATAAACATCATTTATATCAAAAGAGCCAGATGCAGTATTTCTCATTAGAATGTCAACAGATTCAATAAAATATTGGTTAAAATCCTCTGCCGTGGCAAAATCAGTTTGTTGAACAGCAGTGCAAGGTCTCTTAGAGTTTATCAGGTCCCATGTAGCCTTACAGGGGTTTGTAGACTGAGCCACATAGTCGACTAGAGCAGACTTCTTCGCCTCACTCAACTTAGAACGATATGTTCTTCTTGCATTACCTAAGGAAAGGGTAAGGTGGGGCCTTGTCTTACATAAGTCGTTTAGTATTAAGATCTGTCCTCTAAGCCGAGCCAGTTCTGGTGTATACCAGTCTTTAAGTTTAAACCTAGACCGAACAGTGTTCTCATTCACTTTAAAAAGCTTAGATTTGACAGGAAAACATCCATCAAAGATATTCTTGAGGTCAGTGAAGAAACTGGCAAAGGCATCATTTGCAGTCCCTGTACCGAGACCGATATACTTTCAATTTTTGATTCGAGCACTTCACTGAAAGTTAAATAATTAGAGTCTGTAAATGCTCTGAAACTAGCGGTTCGATATTTAGTCCTATTTAGTTCTTCAGATTTTGCCATACTTATTGTAGTATCTTGGATGACACAGAAGCACAAAGTATCATGGTCACTTAGGGCAAACGATCGAACCTCAGTTGTAAACATATCCGGCTTCAAGTCAGTAGCTGCATTGTCTAGGCATGCTTTATTTCTGGTGGGCTGACTATTAACAAGGTGTAAGTCGAGAGACTTAAGCAAATTTTCGAAATCAACACTTTTTTTATCCTTCTTGAGCATATCTATGTTATAATCTCCACCCAGCACGGTGAAGTTTATATTTCGCATACTGTTTAAAGAAATAATTAACAATTCGAGGGCTCTGAAGAACAGATCAATATCACCACAGGGTGACCTATAGACGCCAATCACAATCACATTTACATGTGTTAAGACGATACATGCAAACTCATGATGCATGTCAAGGCTAAAATTAGACACATCAATTTCTTTATAGAAGGCTGCCAGTTCAGTTGATATATATATAGCGACACCACCATGTTTCATGTTAGTACGACAAAAGGCGCTAGCTAAAATGTAACCACTGATACTTAAGAGTTTCAAGTTCTCAGCTTCTAGCCAATGTTCGGAGAAACACAACACTTTAAAATTCTCAGACGTTAATATAATTTCAAGTTCAGGGATTTTATGTTCTAAACTCTGTATATTACAGAACATCATGCCTACTTGTTTAGTGAGAGATTTTGTAGGAGACGACATGTGTCTTAGTCATTCGGAAGAACTTTCTGCAGCACTGTCGTTATAGATCTGCGTAGGTCTGAGCTTACCAAAAAATTCCGTTAAGAGACAACCATCAGGCCAAATATCCGCTTTAAATGCATCCAGAAAATCACCTTCGTGTAATTCAATATGGAAGGACGCGTAGGAGTCATGTTTAGTCTTAAGTTTCGTGACTTACACATCAGCGAAAGTTGTAGTGACCAGATTTATTATGGAACTGACGGTAGTATCCGGCTCCAATCTACTTAAGAATAGAGCTTTTTTCTTTATTGGTTTAGCCACAGTTTTATTTCACTCACTGTCTTCGTACCGTATATTATTGGTTTATCAATCCTTTTCCTCGTTTTTTTAACTGCTTCCGCCCAAGTAGCAGGGCTCTCATTCGCTGCCTTGTTGAATGTTGTCGGCTCAGGCATCGTAGAGATGCCGGTCGTAATATTTCCGCCATTTTGATGGTGATCAGCTCCAGGGGGCCGTGAGATAATACTTGGTCCTTTCAGATCTTTTTCCACCAGTGTTCGTATTTCTTTCAGTTTTTTTTCCATTTCTGTTTCTAGTATAGATAACTTGCCTTGAACATTACACAAGTCAGCATTAACCTGAAGTTGGAACAACTCAAAGCGCCGCAACTTCTCATGTATCGTCCTACACCCCCCACACAGCCATTGCAGGCCGGGGCTCTTGGTTGAACCATTTATCAGTCTTATCTCGTTGTCCTTCAGATCTGTGCAATCTGTGTGATAAATTAGATCGCAGATCGCAGATGTAGTAAAAAGCAATACTAAGGGTAAAAATAGGTTTAATTCAAAAATATGGTACACATCTGATCTAGCACAAATGAAAAAAATGCTTCTGGTATTTCTTGATATTGATAGGGTAAGAAAAACAGAAGCGTCAAGGAAAGTTTATATTGACACTCTGAAGGCATACAAGCAAGCAGTTAATAATGCTAAGATGGAACACAACTCCTTGATAATTGAGTCCTCTAATAATAAATGTTAAGGGGCTTGGCAATTAATCAAATCTGTTCGGATGCAAAAGCATAAGGAGCCTTTATCAATATCTCCTGATGTAATGAATAACTTTTTTTTTGGATTCAGTATCCAAGGTCCATGAAGATATCCTGGTGCCAAACGTAACAGCCTTGGACCTTATGAAACAACCTACACAGCACACTACGTATAATATACGTATATACGTAGATTATTCGTATATTATACGTATATTATACGTCTAAATAAATGTATAACTGATGGTAAATTTCCGGATGTGCTAAAGGTATCAAGAGTCGTCCCGGTTTATAAAAAGGGTTCTAAAGACTGTCCATCAAGTTATCGACCAATTTCACAGGTTCCCTGTCTCTCGAAAATTCTTGAAAGTATAATGCACAAGCAATTGTATGAATATCTCCATCAATTCAATCTATTTAATGAATCACAGTACGGTTTTGTAAAGGGAAGATCTACCATTGGTGCAATGGATGCATTGGTAAAAAAAATTCTTTGTGCCTATGAAAAAAAAAAGACTTTGCACAGGCTACATTTTGCGATCTCAGTAAAGTCTTTGACTGTGTAAAGCACTCTATCTTACTAGATAAACTGAAATATTATGGTGTATGTAAAGAAGCTCTCAGCTTAACTGAAAGCTATTTAATAGGTCGCAAGCAAGCTGTATGGGTTGATGGTGTAAGATCGAGTGAGGTGGATGTGAAGTTTGGTGTGCCACAGGGATCAATACTTGGGCCGCTTTTATTTTTAGTTATGATAAACGATCTTCCATATGCAGTTAAATGTGACTCCATACTGTATGCAGACGATACAACCTTTTTCCATACTAGCTCTGATATTCAATGGCTCAAAACCCTATCTCAATCTACACTATCGCAAGCATCGCTATGGTTCAGGGCAAACGGTTTTCTATTAAACGAAAACAAAACTCAAACTTTAAATTTTAGTCTTAGGGACGGTTTTACCAATGTTGATATATCAAGCATAAAGTTTTAAGGTCTATATGTGGATAGAAACTTGTCTTGGGAAGACCATATTAATTATATTTCGGGTAAACTATCAAGAGTTATTTACTTATTGAAGCAGCTCAAAAATCACGTCCCGGCAAAGTATATAAGATCATCTTATTATGCGTTTTTTCATAGCATTATCTCTTATGGCATTCTATTGTGGGGAAATAGTAAGCATATTAAAAAGATCCTTCTATTACAAAAAAAAAAACCATTAGAATAATATCAAACTCCAATCAAATGGAACACTGTAAGCCACTTTTTGTTAATTTCAAAATAATGACAATAATAAATTTATATATATATATATACAGTAGTAATGTACACAAAAGAGTTTTTAACCAATACACAGTTAAGGCAAGATATTCATCAGTATAATACGAGGAATTGCAACAAAATAGATTTACCATATTGTAGATTAACTAAATCTCTAAATAGTTATGAAATAATCGGAATGACTCTATAGGCCTACAATAAATTACCTATGCAAATAACAAGTGCGCCACCCAAGAAACTTCAAAATTGGCTCTTTAATTGGCTTATATCAAACCCCTTTTATAGCTTAGATGAACTTCCTGAAGTGATCTCAATTTAAGGAATGCTATAAATTACTATGCCTGTGATATTAAATAAAAAATTTTGATCATCTGGTGATAAATGTTGTGCATATTTATGTTTTTAAGGTTTTTATGGTTAGTAATATTACTTATGTGTATGTTAATAATGACTTTGTATCTTATTTAATATGTGACTTTGTCTATTGTTCTTTGAACCCAATGACAATAAAATTTGATTTGATTTAAGAAGGTCAGGCAAGTCTAGATTACGTCATCGCAAACTACTGCGCAGCCGTTTCTTTGACTCAGGCCTTACCAATCAAGTTATAAATAAATCTGTACCTGGTTGTCAAACAGCTTTGCAATACAAAAGCATGACTTATTTCGTGAGTTTCCTGTAATATCAGAAGAATAAAATAAAATAATTCGGCAAAAGATAGATATATGCTGCACCCCAGCCAAGCTCCGCCGTTTTGTTAGGTTAGGAACGTTTATGTTAGTTTAGGAGCAATATACTGAATAGCACGAGGTTTATTATGTCTCACATTGAATTTCTTCTGTGACGAAACCCTAAACCCCACCTTCCCAGGCGGGCCTCATTAGAGAGGAGCCTAGAGTGCAGCATAAAACTATTTTTTCCCAAATTGTAAATATTAGATATAAATTAATCTAAAAGAATAAGTTAATTGGTGTGCCAGAGAAATTGGTATGTACGGATTAAACAAATATCTGCTTTTTTGTTATAACATTGAAACGATTTATTTCCTATGAGTTTAATTGTACCATGGCAGTGGTTTATGGAAAGCAACTATCAGCAAGAAAATGTTCTGTTACTTAGGTAGGTCACCCCAAATCTGATTTCTTCATTGGTTTATCTCAGCGTTTCTCAACCTTTTTGAACCCGAGGACCTCTAAAATGTCTAAAAAGTTTTACGGACCCCTAATTTTACATCCCATTTTTAAAAGAAGACATATATTCTTAATATTTGGGGTATTAATTGGAGGTCATTATAACGAAATGCGTGAAAAAAATTTACTTCTTTACTTTCCATTTGCTTTGTGATATTTTTTAATTATGTCTGTGGACCATCTACACCATCTTTGCGGACCACCAGTGGTCCGCAGACCATAGGTTGAGAAACGCTGGTTTATCTGATTTTGAAGGTATAAGGCATAAACAGTCATGCATTATACATCACTACTCATCTTCTCACACTAGATTTTGATGAAATTTTACAGCAAAGTTCACACTGAATGCTAGAAAATGCCTGGTAGAATTTTAAGATTAATTAATTATTTGCATAAGAAATATAAATTACATGAATTTATTTAGGAGTTTTCTTTATTTGTAAATTATTCAGCTATAAATTTATTTCAGAATTTGTAAATTATTAACCTATAAATTCATTTCGTATTCTTGTTTACAGAATTTGTAAATATTGAAAAGTATCTCATATCGATTGGATGTAGAAACTATCGATTTCACATGCTTCTAACCATTCCCAAAGTGCAAAATCATGGTTAAGTTTATGGATTGGACATGCGCAGTACAATAAACCCTCAAGCAGTCATGGGTTTGCTTTGGGAAAAAACCTAAAAGTTAAAATTTCTCTAATTTACAATGAACTCGGTTCTTCACTCATTTTCAATGATTCTGCATAACAAAAGCAAAGATAATGGAGATTGTATCGGTAGTGCATGTTTATAAACTTGGCTTGCCGTGGATTGTTTCTTTTCCTTAATATTTACAAAAAGACAGTGTTAAGATAACAACGTTAATTATTTAAAGCAAAAATATTTAGTTTGATTTAAATTATGCAAATTTTTATCATATTTTTTGCAACAAAACTTATATGGCTTGTAAAAGAGGCGAAGATACAGTGAAACAAACCTCTCTTAACGGACACCCCTTCTTTATGGACGATTTTTTCTGGTCCCTATAATGAAACTTCATTATAATTAACCCCTCTTAGATGACATCCTATTTTACGGACACGGACACAAAAAATCCACTTAAAAAGCCTCTTCAAAGATCTCTTAATGGACATTGACGAGAAAATCATATATCTACAGTATACTTTACTGTATTGTACTACACTTCTTTTCTTCTTATGTTGACTTAGTTTTGACGCAGACTGTAGTTCTTGGAATGTAGGCCTAAAGTGGACTACTGTACAGTGTTTGGGATTTTCGAAATATGTAGGCCTACAGCATGACATATCTGTGTAATGGATTAGTGTAAACTAAAGAGATTTTCATTTACTGTATAACACTGTCATGTAATACTGTACAGTAGATTATTTTACTCCAGAATTTTTTAATCTCTCTAGAGTTGATGATTTTTACGGTCCCGGATGTGTCCGTTATAGAGAAGTTTTACTGTATACCGATTTTCATAAAAATGAAGCCAAATTTCTAATTTAAGTACCTAACAAATAATTTCATTGCCACTGCCTCTTTCAATCAAACTACTGGCCATTGGGTTATACAAACAAGAATATTGAAAAGAATTCAAGACCCACATAGGACTTCTGTCTTTCCTCTTCTGCACTGATGTTACTGATGCCAGCTACTAAGAACTCATTATACAATTATACATAGTATATGTTAAAAAAGGATTACAATTTAGAGTTATTAGCAAAGTTAGTGTGGAGTATACTTTTTGTGCTCTTGCAATTAGCATTGTTATAAACAATCAAGGGAAACGAATTTTTGGGGTATATTACCGTTCCTCCAATTGCTTAATGTCTGATTTTTTAAAATCACTTTACAAATTGGTTAGACAATATTAATATATATGTTGTACACAGTGTGTTTAATAAATCCTTATATTACTAATATATATGTTGGACAAAATTCTACATCTATTACCATTGTTGGAGATTCTAATATCAATTGGTTACTGCAAGCAGATAGAAATGTTAGGCATATGAAGGAAATTACTATGGCTTTGGGTTTGCAACAGTTAATTGATGTTCCTACACGTATTACAAATGTATCACAGACAATAATCGATCATGTATTTTCTGATGAATATGATATAAAGTGTAGAGTTCTACCCGAGTATAATATATATCTGATCATGAAACAATTGAGGTTTGTTGGAATGAGATAGTCGAACATGAGAAAGATACTCTGTTGATTAAGGGAAAAGTAAACTTTGATAAACTACGAGAGAGTCTTCAAATGTGTGATATAGTCATTAAAAGATGAACAAGTTTTGGGTGTTGAAGTTAAAAATTTATAGATATTATAGAAGACAAAGTTATCAGTTCAAGAGAAAGAGATGTTGTAATTAAGAAGGAGCAATACTGTAGATACTTTAGTAAACAAGTGGTTGAGTTTTTAAAATGAAGAAATATCAAATAATGAATGGATTAATAACTGAGGAGGAATTGAAGGAAGCATGGAATAACTACAAAATAAAGAGAAATAGGTTTGTAGCAGTACTTCGAAAAAGTAAAAGAGAACTTTTGTCTCGGAAAATTGAAGAATGTGGAAATGATGGGAAAAAAATATGGCATATTCTTAAAGAAATGTTGAGTAACTATAAAGTGACAGTGAAAAAGATACAAATTAATGGTCAAGTTGAAGAAGATGATAAACTTGCAGTAAATAAATTAAATGAGTATTTTGTTGAAAGTGTTAAAGAATTGGTGGAAAGTATTCCTGATAGGCCATATGAGAATTTGGTAGAACAAAATGAATCTAGTTTTGAGGATTTTGATCATCCAAATGATGAATACATTAAAATGATTGTTTGGCAGTTGAAAGGTAAAGATCAAAAGCAACCAAATGCTGTAGTGTTGAAAGAATGTTGGGATATACTGGGACCGGAAGTGTGCAATATAGTTAGAAAATCTCTTACTAAGTATGAAGTTCCTAATGAACTAAAACTTCTAAAATAACGCCAGTGCCAAAAATAAAAGGAACTCAGCAAATGAGTGAAATGAGACCAATAAATGTTCTACCAGCTTTGGAAAAAGTAATTGAAAACGTAGTATAGTGTTGCAGTTTGTAAAAGACAATAATTTATTAAGTGACTATCAAGCTGGATTTAGAGAAAAGCATTCAGCAACGGAGTCTGCAATCAATTTTGTCATCGAGGACTGGACAAGAAATATAGGTGAAGGTGATTTTGTGGTGGCAGTTTTTTTAGATCTGAAAAGAGCATTTGAAACAATAAATCGAAGTACACTGTGCCAGAAACTTGAAAAGTTGGGAATAAGAAAGGATCCTCTGAAATGGTTTGAGAGTTATCTCAGTGGAAGAAAACTAAAAGTAATGTTAGGAAGTACTGTATCTGAAGAAATGATTAATGATAATGGTGTACCACAGGGAAGCAAATTGGGACCTTTGTTGTTTATACTGTTTGTTAATGAGCTGCCCAAAATCCTTAAGTATTCATCAATACAGTTGTTCGCAGATGATACCTTGATTTACATTAGAACCGAAAATCTGGACAATGGTTTTGCCAAAATAAATGAAGATTTAGAGATTGTGAATATGTGGCTACAAATGAACAAGTTATGCTTAAATGTAATGAAGACAAAAGCTATGATAATCAAGAAAAGAAACAAAATACTAAATAGGAGCGCTGAAGTGAAAATAAACAATGTACAGCTGGAATTAGTACCAGAGTTTAAATATCTGGGTGTAACAATTGATGATGAACTACAGTTTACAAGTAATTATGAAAATGTTATCAAGAAATCTACATCTACATCAACATCTACAAATTGAAGAAGAAGACTTCGGTTCTCAGAAGGGTGCAACATTGTTCACCAAAAAAAACTAAGAAGTGCTTATTTGATAAAATAGTTAGGCCACACATGCAATATTGTAGTACACTATTTGTGAGAGCTAGTAGTGAGACACTAAGAAGAATCCAAGTGATTATAAATGAGGGGATGCGTGCAGTTTTGAATAAGTGTTATGATGAACCAGTAAAAAATATGTGTAAAGAACTGAAAATGCTATATTCTTGTGATCAGGTATATTTGGACTCCATGACGTTTATTTATAAAATTGAAAATAATAGGTTACCAAGTATTATGAAAAATTGGCTTAAAATAATCAAGATATACATGAACATAATACAAGAGGTGCAGCAAATTTCTTCTTGAGTTGGCCTTCTAGTGCAAAAGCAACGAAATCAATATTTTATGACAGTGTGTCTAAATACAACAAACTTAGTTTTGAAACAATGACCTCTACATCAGTTAATAGTTTTGTTATTCAGAAGTTCAAAGACAGTTACGAAACTTAGATGAGAAAAGAGTAATATGTATAAATAATTGTAATGGGAATAGCAAATCTTGCTACCAAAATATACAACTGTAACTGTAACTGTAATTAAATAAAACCTATTATTTATACATACAACTTGTGATTGTATTTTAACCAATACAGTCTATTGTAATTAAAAAAAACTTGTAATAATAATAATAATAATAATAATAAATTTATTCATCCATTATATCATATAAACATGTACAGGGTACAAACGATGTTAGACACGTCAAATCTTACATGCTAAATATTGCTTACAATTGCATTTATTCTCATATTCACACTTATGCTTATATTAATTAAATAAGTAAATAAAAGAAAAGGAACATGGACGGAATACTATGACATACTATAAATAAAATAAATAAAATATTCTTCATCCACATCCACATCCCATCTACAAGCTTCTCACACTAACATTAAAATATCCTAATTGTCTTGGTTCGATCTGATCCATTCACATCCACACACCAACATATAATATTTAAATAGATCCTAAACTAGTATCCTAAATAAAACCCTAGTGCCATAGTTACTATTATCAACTACAATTAACACTGCTTTATATTTTATTCACTGAATTTCCACTACCTATTCCCATGCATAAGATATTCCTCCACTGAGTAGAAACTACCATTTATCAGAAATTTCTTTAATTCCTTTTTAAAATTCTTGGCTAATTGTATGTTTTTTATGCAAGAAGGCAATTTATTGAATAAAACTGTCCCGTTATACTTAAAGCTATTTTTAAAAAGCGAACTTTTATGCCAAGTGCTGTGTAAATTAGATTTTAACCAGTAACAATCAAAGTCAGAAAGTGTATTATAAAAGATATTGCAACGTGCTTAAAAAGGTTATTAAAGAAGCAAAGAGCAGGTATTTTTCACAAATAATTAATAAATCATACAACAAAGTTAAGACTATATGCAATATAGTAAAAAATGAAACAGGGAAAGCAAAGGAAAAAAGTGATTGTACGTCATTAATATACAAAAATAAGAAACTAGACAATCTATCAGATATTACAAATGCATTTAATAACCACTTCATAATTATTGCAGATAATTGTGTTCCCACTAACAATACCAGTGTCAAGGCAATAGACCTTCTGACAAAATCTACAATTTGTAACCATAAATTTGAAATCACACTGACTTCCTCTATAGAAATTGAAAATATAATAAAATTGCTTAAAAGTAAAAGCTCATCTGGATGGGATGACATAAGTAATAAGCTATAAAAAAAGTTGCTGTTCGGAACTTAGTAAACCCCTTAGCCATATATTTAACTGTTCACTAGAAACTGGAATATTTCCTGAAAGAATGAAACATGCAATTGTCAAGCCCCTGTTTAAAAAAGGAGACAAAAATTTACCATCAAATTACAGGCCTATATTGCTCTTAACTTCATTTTCAAAAGTATTCGAAAAAGTTGTATATAACCGCATAGTTTACTATCTTAATTTGAATAATATTCTTACACCATCACAATTTGGTTTTAGAAGTGGCATGTCTACTGAAAATGCTACATTTAAACTCACCACAGAAATACTGGAAGCGCTAGATAAAAAGAAATATACGTTGGGAATTTTCTGTGACTTAGCTAAAGCATTCGACTGTATAAATCATGAACTATTAATTGAAAAATTGGAACATTATGGAACACTGAATTGGTTCAAATCATACCTGTCTGATAGAACTCAAAATGTCGTAATAAATGGAAACAAATCTAATCTAGGAGTAGTCAGAAGTGGAGTACCACAGGGATCAATACTAGGACCTTTGCTATTTTTAATTTTCATCAATGACTTGCCACATAACTTAAATGACGAAACAAAGGTATTGCTTTTTGCGGATGACACTAGTGTTTTTGTAACAGGAAAATCCCAGGAACAACTGGCAAGAGTAGCTACAAAGGCTTTTCACGAATTAAATATATGGTTCCAAGCCAATAAAATGACGCTTAATATCGAAAAAAACCACTTTATTCAATTCAGAACAAAACAAAGATGTACCCAAAACCTTGTAATTAATTACCAAACACAAAGTACAGAAGAAATTAGTAATATCAAATTTTTACGATTACAAATTGATCAACATCTCGACTGGAAGTCACATATTGAAATGATAATTCCAAAACTAAGTTCAGCATGCTTTACCTTAAGAGTCCTGAATCAGGTATTAAAACAGGATGCCTTACGCATGGTGTATTTTGCAAATTTCCACTCGATAATGAAGTATGGAATCATATTCTGGGGTAACTCGACCCATAGGGAAAAAAATATTTAAGCTACAGAAGCAAGCAATTAGAATAATGTGTGGAAAGAAAAGGAGAGAATCATGCAAACCGCTCTTTGAAAAATTAAAAGTCCTCACTCTCAAAGGGGAGTATATATACTCTGTTATGTGTTATATGGTAGATAATATTGAGAGATTCCAAACTAATAGCAGTGTTCATGAACATATTACTAGAAACAAGAATGATTTACATAGACCGGTTAATGCATTAAAACTTTTTTCAGAAAGGCGCTTATTACTCCGCAATACAGATATACAATAAGCTTCCAAACAACATTAAATTATTATGTATTCAAAGAAAAAGCAAATCCTTCAAAGGATCTCTCAAGAAATTTTTAATGACTCCCACCTTCTACAATATGGATGAGTATTTCCAGTTTGAATAAGTTTATAGTGTAGTATATTATATATCATTATTTATTACTTGCTTGTATATTGTAATCTGACGTGTTCTATATCCTTGAGTCCCACTCAACACAGGATCTACAGAACGAGATAACTACATCTACATCTACATCTACACTTGTTCCTTGTGTCGTGGTGGTGTACCTGTTCGTTTGAGAGAAAGCTGATTAGTTGGTTTCGCGTTTGTATAAGGACCTCATTTATGTATATTCCAGGCAGTGTCAGTATATTTAATTGCTTAAATAAAGGTCTACAGCTATTGATTCTGGGTACGTTGAGCATTATTCTTATTACTTTTTTTTTGCATTCAAAATATTCTGACACTATGATTTGATTTACCCCAAAACATTACTCCGTACATCAAACGGGAGTGAAAGTAAGCAAAGTATGCAACTCTGAGGATTTCTAAACTGACCGATGATCTGAGGCTGAAGATTGCGAAACATGTTTGGGAAAGTTTCTTTGCTAGGGGCCAGGTACATCAACGCCGTTTAATATCTCCCGTCAGCAAACGGCTGTAAAGTGTTTACGTTCGTTAATTTGAAATACCGGAGCATCAAACTTTACGAACGTTAACTAACCCCGTTTAGCTGGCAAATGCTGACTTTGATGCAAATCCATCGTTGGGCTGAACGCAGTTGCAAATGAAAGCACCCACTTAACATTTTGTGCGCATTCCTTAGAAATATTTTACAAATGAAAGCACCCGCGTTGACTTGCCATGATTTCGCTTCGCATTTGTTTATGTTTATTTTGTTTGTGTTCTGTGTTTATTTTGCAAAGCGTGAAGTTTTTTGTCATGGAGTTGGAACCTGCAAAAAAGAGGCAAAGAACGCCCAATTTTTCCTCATATGAGCAGGAATTATTGATAGAGATCGTAATGAAATATAAAGACACCGTTGAAAATAAGAAAACGGATGGTTGTAGCATCCAGAAAAAAGATGCCGCTTGGACGGAAGTCACAAGGCAATTCAATTCAAGTCCAGGTAAGATATGTAATTAAGTGCTATGTAAAATAAGATCCTATGTCTAATTACAAAGTCAGAATAAGTTATCGTGTCATTAATGTCTTTGCATGATAACTGTAGAAACATAATTCAGGTTAGAATATCTCATTTGAACCCCGGCATCATTTCTTGCAATATAAAAGGAAAAACAGGTCGCCCCTTAAGCTCCGCCCACTCAAATCACTAACGGGACCCGGAGAGACATCTAGGAGGTATTGGTAAAGCTACTAGCGACGTTGAAATTTGAAAAAAAAAATTCTCTTCTCTTACGGTACTCATTCTTCACCCTACCTATTCCTATTCTACAAATCTATGCACTGAGTGAAATTTGAACACATGATCACTAGCATCATAGCCAGTCATCTTAACCACTATGCCATAAAGTGATCGTTGCAGTGTGAAGCGAGAATTTGTCTATCTAAGTTCAGAGAGCTACATGATTGATAAGTAATTGTGAAATATTAAGTTAGCTCTGAAAAGATTAGTTTTGGTTCAAGGGAAGACTCTGGTGGTGATTTGGTACAAGGGTTATTTCTGTAATGTAGTAATTAGTGCAGTAAAATCCCATAGACGCGGGCCCATTTTTAAAACCGAGATTCTCTTCATAAAACACCTTAGATCACACGAATTTTGTTATAGATAAGAGAATATTATAGGAGAAAAATTCCTCCGACACTGGGACTATTCGCATATGACATAACTTGTCTGTCTGTGAGGTAGACCATTAGGGCAATCAGTCATAGGAGAAGGGTTCCATCCGGCGCTGTGAATTGAACTCCTGCTTAGCTCAGTTGGTAGAGCATTGGCGCGAATAGCCAAAGGTCCTGGGTTCAACTCCCAGTGTCGGAGGAATTTTTCTCCTATAATATTCTCATGTAGTGTCCAACAGAGACAATAATCTGTGGTTCATGAAAGCTTAGGCCTATATATCTATCTTGTTATAGATAGATGTGTGGAGAGGAGATGTTGTCTTGGCGAATGATTTGGTCTGACCCACCCACCCTAATTGATACACTTTCTTTTATATCATGATCTAGCGAAAACTTCCTTGTTCTCCGCTATTTTTTCTCTCCTCGTCCTCGTGATTGGACATTGGAGGTGTGATGTCATATTTCTAAACAAGATGATTGTGAGTGAACAGTCTTGACAAACCTACAAAGGTACAAGCCACTAGCTGCTCGTAAGAAATGGTGGTTGTGACTTAACTAACATAAACGTTCCTAACCTAACAAAACAGCGGAGCTTGCCTTGTGCTATTCAGTATATTGCTCCTTAACTAACATAACGTTCCTAACCTAACAAAACCTGTGACTGACCTATCATTAATTAATTAAATGCAGAAGCATTTTACCCTTCCACATCTTTCATAAAACATCGTTACAACCGTCAAGGAAGCCATGGTACAATAGTGAGGTGTGCACGCAGGCTCGGAAGCAATGGGAAGCAGCTGGCGGGCGGAGCTTGGCCGGTGCACAACCTAAATCTGTATTTTGTCAATAATAATATTGGTAAAAGACAGATTTAGGTCGTGTTATATTACAACAATGAGCTGCAGTGCCAGCATGGAAAGGCTGGTTGCTAGGGGAAGTGGATTGATGCCATAGGAACGCAGGGCTGTAGTGGGCAGAGCTTAAGGGGTAACCTGTTATTCTCTTTTGCCTACCAATGTACCGTAATATTTTTATGATATAGGCTATAGAGGGGACATAGTAGAAAGCAAACAAATGAAAATAGAGTGGTTAGAATAAAAGTAAGCCTGTTTCTATGAAAATATTTTCTCTTTAAAGGTGTTACACAAAGAACAAAAGAGAAACTTAGGACTTGTTATGAGAACACAAAAAGAAAGGCGAAGAAAGATTCGGCAGATGATAGAATGGAAAAGAAAAAGACTGGTGGGGGTTCCTACACTCCAAAGGTCGACCAGTTAACTGAAAAGGTCCTCAGTATTTTGGGCCCTGCCGGAAAACCTTTTCCGAACCAGCACGATAGTGATGCTATTTATCTGGACGAACTTCCTGGACCATCTGATGACGTTCCTGAAGGTATGTACAATTTTTTTCTACAAGCATGGCCTTTCTGATAATTTTTAAAATAATAATAACAATAATAATATTACTGTTCTGTATAGTGTTGTGCTACATTTCACAGCATTGTCAGTTATGAATATAAGCAATGTTAACATACATATATAAATATTCAATATACACACAATAACATAGCATACCCACTCATTCCACACCATACATCATTTAAAAATTTAATCAAAATATTACCTTACCATTAGCCTTTTTTTATCTTATAGGCCTACCCTATGAACAGTTGCACTAATATTTAGAGTTCAAGTATTCATTAACATTATAAAAGGACTTATTGATCAGAACATTTCGGAGGAAGTGATTTAAATTTCCTACTATTTTTATTATTTTTTATTTGTATCAGTAGAGCATTGTATAACTTTATTGCAATATAACCAGGCATCTTAAAATAGGACCATATTTTTTATAACAACAGTAAGTAGAAAATTAAAAAAAAAGGGGCATCCCTTTAGTTATATTTAGCTTGTGCATGCGTAAAATAGCAATTGAATCCACGAAATATTGAGAAATTACCGTACTGTATTAATTGTATAAGTTTTAAACAACATTATAACCTCAAATGTGCAATTTTTGTGGTTCTAAAAAAGAACAGTGCACGGAGAGTGCCGTTATATCCCTGTAAGGATATTGCAAGATATTTTATTTAGCGAAATACGAAATCAGCAAATTTATTTACCAAAAATGGTCACCACTTATACAATTTCAGTATTAAGGAGAAATCTTACATTTTTTGGGTAGAAAAATAATTCAGAGAGAGAGAAGTTAACAAAATAGTGAACTTCACAAAATTTAACTGTAATATGGGAGAACCCCCTTTAATTTTTTTATCGGTGTTACAGTCTTTTTTACCTTAAATGAGGGTTTATACTAAATAGGGGTTTTGCTATTTTTAAGAAATCAAAGAAGAACGTAAAAAAAAATTAATGGCGTTCAAGGCAAAAACCAAATACTTGCCATGCTCATGCTCCCTTCCACTCAATGCTGCGCTTTGCTACGACCATGGCTGCTTCTCCTACCTTCCCCTAGCCACCTGCCTCCCGCAACCTTTCATCTAGCAAGCTGTTGAAGGCCGGCCGGCTGCTGCTTAACGCCAGTAATGCAGCTCACTGTTGCTATACTGCGCTATTAATGTATTGTAGTGAATCCAATTGAAATACAAACACCAGAGCCTCTTTAGCATTACTCAGGACCCGCCACGTGACGGTAGAGGTTGATTTGGGAAGGAGAGGTTATATTAGTCACGTCACTTCCCCTTAGGTCCCTGTTGGCTCTTAAAAGAGCCGGTTTAGGGTGGCTTACTGTACCATGAAAGCAATTTTCAATTGAACTCTTGTTTACAATTGTTTTTAGATTCTGTTATTTTGGACGAGTCACTGCTGGTGGTGACTCAAGATGGATTGAATTCCACCAGTTCGACTACAGAAGAGCCAAGGAAGACCGTTTCACTGTATGATGCAGGACCATCGAAGACATCACAGGAGGCACGACAGTGGCATCACAGGAGGCTTCCGAAACTCTCCAAGCAGCCTGCTTCTGCTTCCATTGAAGCATCTTGCAATAAGCGGGTGGAGGTCCTTAGCGAAGAACTGTCAATGAGAAGGAAGGAACACGAACTTGACATGAAAAACAAAGAACTTGACACGAAAAACAAAGAACTTGTGTCACGAAGCAAATGACTACGTGCCTAATAGACGGTAGGAAACCATTCCTAAACAAAGGAAGGGTTGGGGGACCGCAACTAATCGATATTGAACATTTTCATGATTATCGATACTGCCCTGAATTTATTTGAATTACAGAAAAAGGAGAGGTGCGCATGCGTCGACGGTGAATCGACGAGAGAGGAGTTGAACCTGAAAGACGGTTGCAGAGTACGTGCCTGACTACGAGAGAGAGAAGTTGAAAAGGCAGAAGGGAGAAGACGAGACTGGGATGTGTGACAGCGGTAGAGGCGTCCTGGCATGATGGTGTGTCAGACTTTCATCTAAGGAAATTCTGAATGGGAATTTCACTGATACGACTATATGGAGATAGTCGTTAGCTGGGAAAGCACATCACGTCCGCCGGTACGAGAGACCGCTTCAGCGAACACCAGCTGTGGAGAGAAGAGTGGGTCACGACTGCTCAGTCTGGACTAAGGGAAGATGTGGACACCAGAAAATAGATGGAAACAACACGGGATCAGAGGATAAGTTGGTCACCACCCGTTGAGTATAATCACATAAACATTTTCTTTTTTTTGTATTGGGAAGTGGAAAATTTTGAGGCATTGTTGTTTAAAGGCCGTTTCTAAGAAATGTGTGGCGACTAGACGCCGTAAATGAAGGATTAAGAGTAGGGTTAGAAAAATAGAAGTGTGATAAATCTAGGGTGAGGCAATAAAATACAGTAATCCAACCCGTTTCTATTTCTGGTCTAAGTTAAGAAAGAGCAGTCAAGAAATGTAACCGTTGAATGGTAAAGATAAATCTCTATACTTGGGTTTCTATGGGTGATTGTCTCACGAATGAATACATAGCTCGGGGCAATTGGTGATGCTCATTCAAACTTGTTTTTTTATAAGACAGGACGCGAGGGGAGTAAGAAAGAAGGGTAATAGGGGCTTACTTAGTATTTCTTGCGAGGGCCTCTCCCTCTTGGTTTTTGTTGGGTGACAGATGATTATCTATGAGTAGATTTCATGCTGGCCCGTAATGATTGAGTTGTTTTCTTTAAGAGATTTATCGAAGAGTGGGAACCGTATGGATCATGGTAAAGGGAGATAAGAAAGTGAACAGTGAGAGGCAGAAGAAGGCCTATGAGTAGTAGTATATTAGGCGCATACCATTGGAAAACTTACATGTTAGGATAGAAGTAGGAATTACTCAAGGGTTATAAAGAGAGAGTTACTGATCTGGGGCGTGAGTTAGTTTCAGTTAGAATTCTAGGGAATTTAGAAACAAGGAAATTGGGTGCCCAGGGAGTAGAATAGTAACCTGAAAAGTATGGAAACCAGAGTAACAGGAAATAGGTAAAATTAGAACAATGGTATAAACTGCTTAAAGAGAGAGGAGTTAAAAGATAATTAATAATAACTGGTTAGATTAGAAAGAGGAGAATTGGTAATTTTGTGTAGTGAGTTGATGACAAGTAGGTAATTGGCAGGTACTAGAGATTACCCCAGAAAAAAAAAGAAAAAGGAAGGGTGAGGTGAGGGAACGCCGGAGGTGTCCCAAATAAAATAAATATAAATCTAGTAGTAGGCGAAGCCTATACTAGTAGAATATAAAGAGATTTATGAGAATTGTGAAAGTCATCGGTGTTGGAGGCGAACAACGGCCCCACGTGCCTCTAGGAGAGTGTCAGGGACCTCTGACATCGATTGTTCAAAATTGTATTTTTGTTTGCGGCCCATTAATATTTTCCCGGTTGCAGGAGAGGAGTCAGATTGTTTGTAACTCAAGATCTAGACGCCGCCCCTGTATCGGTGGTCTATCGTCACAGTCACTCTGTGGGTATAGGCCTAAATTTCCATTTCTTTCTTCATGACACTGTCTTTCCTATCTATCTTTAAGCACAATTATTCATGGACTAAGATGACTAGTAGACTGGTATAGGAGACATAGGTGGGATTATTGAGTGTAATATGTAGAGTTAACCCTTTCACTGCTAACGACGGAGCATTTCCGTCCGGGATAATGGCACTTGCGTGTGCTGTTGACGGAACAGTGACGGCCGGGAAATCGGTGCTTTATATGTGACGATTGCGCAAGGTTTAGAATTTTTTAACACGGTTTCAACGAAAGGATAGCCTTCTGCCATCTCTTGGGGTTAGATAGAACTTCGTTTCATTGCTTTCCCTGCCCTGTGGTGCATTCTGTAGTCGATAATATGAGGCCTTGCACAAGGTTGCGTTGTATGTACGAGGCAATGAACTGAAGAGTCATGTGACATGCGGGGATTCACGTCAAGGCCAGGGGTAGCACAGTCATGGCTTCCACGAGCAAAGATACGCGTTTATTACGTGAGGACGAAATTTTGGCTTATTTTGACTCTTTGCCCTCTGATTATTCGGAATTATCGCAAAGTGACAGTGACAGTGACAGTGTCGATCTGAATAAAGATCAGTGTAGTGATTCTAGTGATGACAGTGAAAGTGTTATTCAGCAACCTGTGCAACCCACAAAGAGGCGACATACTGGCCCTCCACTATTTCAATGGCAGTCGGGTAATTTCAGCCCGAATGTTCATAAATTTTCCAATCAAAATTCCGGAATTTCGGCAAATATTGGCGTAGATAAAAATTGCACTGTCTTTGACATTTTCAAAATTTTTTTCCCCATGCATATTATGCAGATAATTGCTGACGAGACAAATAAGTATTATAATTTTTTGTCCAAGAAATTACCACCAAGCCCTTATTCTCGTCTACAGTCATGGACTGAAACTTCACCTGAAGAACTGTACATTTTCTTAGGACTGACAATGCTCATGGCCAGAGTAAAAAAACTTACCATTGCAGAATACTGGTCCAGAGATCCCCTAATTTCCACACCTCAGTTTGCAGACTACATGTCCCGAGATAGATACCTTTTACTACTAAAACTTCTGCATTTCAATGACAATGAGACACAGGTCCAAGGACAAAGACTGCATAAACTGAAACCAATTATTGACCATCTGAGGAAAACTTTCAGTGAAGTGTTTACACCTTTCCAAAATATTTGCATTGATGAGAGCCTAGTATTGTTCAAAGGTCGTCTGATATTTCAACAGTATATTCCCTCAAAAAGGCATAGGTTTGGTATAAAGGTGTTTGTGCTTTGCGACTGTGAGACAGGATATGTATTGGACTTTATTGTTCATACAGGGGCAACTACAGAAATAGGTGAGAACCGTGACTTTGGGATTTCTGGGGCTGTTGTACAAACACTAATGACAAAGTATCTTGGTAAAGGACACAACTTGTGGCTTGACAATTGGTATTCCGGTCCTCTCCTCTATAACTGGCTTCATGCAAATGGAACAAATGTGTGTGGCACAGTCAGAAGGAACAGGAAAGAAATGCCTAAAATGACAGGAAAATTAGACAAAGGACAAGTCGAGTTTAGACATACTGACAATATGTTGACAGTGCGATGGATGGACAGACGAGAAGTATGTATGTTGACAACTTTGCACAAAGATACAATGAAACCCTCTGGAAAAATTGACAGAAAGACAGACACTCCAATAATGAAGCCTGAATGTGTACTGGACTACAATAAGAACATGGGTGCAGTGGACAGGACTGACATGATGATTAGTTCGCTGGAGTGTGTCAGGAAATCAGTGAAATGGTACAGAAAATTCTTCTTTCATCTTTTAGATGTTACTGTACTAAATTCACAGGCACTCTTCAATGTGAAAACAGGTAAGAATATTACTCTGGCTGATTTTCAACATACTCTCATAAGAGAGATTTTCAAACAGTTCCACAGACCAAGACCAACCAGTAAATCTGGACGACCTTTAGCTGGTGATCAGCCCTTGAGACTTACAGAGAGACATTTTCCAATAGCTGTACCACCCACCCCAAACAAAGCCAAACCTGCTAGGAAATGTCATGTCTGTTCCAATACCACCCAGAGGGAAAAGAAAAGGAAGGATACGAAGTACATGTGTGCCAAATGTGATGTCGGTTTGTGCCTACAACCCTGCTTTGAAATTTTCCACACAAAAAATCAATTTTAAAATTTAACTATTGTTGTGGTATTTATAAATATATTATTTTTAATAATTTTAATAGGAATTTTACAGACCTAACTGGTAATATTTCATATAAAGCAAACAAAGAAGTGCATTTTTGACACCCCTGTCTTGTAAAATATCAATAATATTTTCTATGCAATGCCTTTATACTTATCATTTCTAGAAAGTTACATTATTTTCACATAATTATGTAACTTTGAAGGTTTCATCCCTAAAATACAAGTAAATAAATTTTGGAAACCCCTGATTTGTAAAAACACTTTTGAAAACAATTTTTTTGTGTATGCAGTACCTTTAGTCATTGTTTCAAAATGTGCAACCGGCATTATTTACACAGAATTTGTGATTGTTCAGCATTTCATTTCTAAGAAAAAACATTTTGGCCACCCCTAAATTGTAAAAATATTGCTAAAATGCCATTTGACTTGGAGTCTTCAATGATAACCAAAAGTAAGTGCAATTTTCTATTATTTACAAATTAAACTTTCGATTTGACAATAATGGCCTTTGTGGACAACCCTGAATTATGTGTGTTGCATATGGTATACTTTACACTTTTTAACATGTGTGTTTTTGGGCATATGGGCCATCAAGAACAGTCTAAAATATGATTGGTAAGTGATTTCAGAATATTTGCATTACTTTCTGCATGCTAACCCACAATTTAAGAAAAAATAAAAAAGTGAAAATATCTCAGCAAGGAGGATATGTCAGCTTGCTAATATCTCAGCATTGAAAGGGTTAAGGACTGGATTATGAATTGAAAACCTTTATTTATTCGGAAGAAAGTATAATATATATATTGAAATATCCTGAAGTTGCAAATGTAAATGACTACACAAGTTAGTAGTAAATTAGAAGGATAATACGAGACGTTCTAGTAGATACCTGGAAATAAAGAAAGAAAGGAGATTAAAGTAATTAATTAGGGATTTGTTATTGTTGAACAGAGAACGTACTTATACAGTTAAACTGGGTATACTAACCTTGAATAATTAAATACTATCCTACCAATAAAAGTGTTGAATGGTTAATGTAGTGTAAATGTAATTTATTGTATATAAGATTGTTATTGTTGAAAAAGAAAAAAAATAATATATTAAATAAATTATGGTTATTGTTATGCAAAGTAAATTAACGTGAAGTTCAGATTTTTGACCCTTATCCTTGTAATGGTTTGAGAGTCGCTGATTTTTGGGCTAAGTTACATACGTTGGTAGTGAGCACTGAAAAAGGAGAAAAAGAAGAAATAGAGAGAAGCAGAATAATAAAAGAAAGATAAATCCGAACCCATTCCCGTCTCCACTGTTAAATTAAAAGCTAGTCGAGAGGCTTGTAGGTACATAGCTTGTGTATCTATAATTTAATTTGTGACTGGGCTGATATACAACAAAAAGAAGAGAGGAAGCGTATTGATGATGGCGCCCGTTAATATAAATTTTCATCAATATTATCAAACTGGGTAAATTGTTAAAAGAAAGAGAAAGTAGACTGGGAGTAGGAAATTTGCAACCACCCGGTAGCGGAGGTAACTGTACTGAACCTTGGAATGTGGATTATGCGTGTCGTGTCAGGACGACACCATAGGAAGTGACCTTGTTTTGTAGGAGTTCAGTAAACTTATGTACTACGATTGAGAATAATCACATATTGGTAGTTACAGATTTTGGCGCAATTTTGGGAATTTGTAATCAACCAGTAAAGTCCGTCACACTTGACACGAAAAACAAAGAACTTGAAAAGGAAATCAATGAACTGAAAAAGAGGGTATTAATGGAGAAACTGAAATACTGGCAAAACCAAAACGGTCAATTGTAAATATAATTGTAATTGTAATTCATTAAATAGTTTTTCTTAAGTTAAATGTTTCACTTTTTAAATAAAATGTTTCTGTCTACTTTGATTGTCTGCATGCAATCTGCTCTATGCACTCAATTTTTGTTGTTGTTGACTGCCGATGAGCATCTCATTGGTTGCCACGTTGAACGCTGCCAACAGTGCCAGTGTCGGTGGGATGAACAGGTAGGGGGGGGGGGAAAAAAGCAAACCGACTCTTGTAGCTGATTTCAGAGCCTTGTGATACGTAAATAAATGTAAGAGATTTAACGGAAACGTTTGCTGCTGATTTCAGAGCCTTGTGATACGTAAATAAATGTAAGAGATTTAACGGAAACGTTTGTTTTCACAAGCAATGCAAATTATATGTAATTATTTCTCAATTCAAGCAATGTATCTACACTAGAACAAATTTCAAAACATTCCCTGTTATCCTGTGAATGCCACTAGGCATGCGCAGTGGCTCATATCGGCATAGATATTTTAGTCGGTTCGCTTTTTTTCCCTACCTGTACCTCTAACAGATAGGTAGTGGCAGTGCTGGTTCAGGCTAGGTTAGGAACAGTATATTAGTTTAGCAGTATGTATTAAATTGCGCACACTTCTTTGTTTGCCATATTGATTCTCATGTGTTTTCTTATGTTGGTCAAGACAGACCATGTTGACGTCGCACCATGTCCAATCATTTCTTGTTACGTGTAGCTGGCGAATCTTCTGTGCAACCAGTAAGGTAAGGGCACCAGTAGTCGACATGTTAAGAAAATGTGCAACATTCTTTTGATCCTGTAACTCTACTTTAAAATGTCAGAGCATTCTACAATATATTTTCAGACAGGTGGATGATCCTATTTTAATTTGCATATATGTTTTTAGTTAATTCATGAACATTTATATTAAAACTAAATTTATTTTTAAACCTCTTGACAGGCACCTATAGCTGACAACATAAAAAAAGACAGGATCCTAAAGCTGACATAAGTGGTACCTATACCTGACACCTGTCTCAAATCCTTAAAATCAGGCTGTAACTAGGGAATAAAGATGCTTTTTGAATGTTTTTTCCTGTGTGCAGAAAGGTTATCTATAAATATATACCGTAAACTTCTATTTTATCATAATTATTTTAAATCAATTTTTCAGCCTTGAAATTGTATTAGGCCCCATGTAACTTACAGAATAATTTTTTGAAGTATTTTTAAAACATGAGATCTTGCAAATTTATTTTTGAATTTTAAAAATACTAAGAAATAATGCTAGGAGGTGTCTTAAGTACTTTTACATTCAAATATTCCAAATACGTAATTAATTACTGTTGTTATAAACCAAAGCAAAATACTAAATAATTAACTTACTACATAGCATGAAATTAATATATGTAATATATATAGCATAGAATAGCGTAGCCAGCCATGCTCTGCCATTAGCGACCGTGCCCCTCCGAGCCGCAGGGAACAAAAGAGAAACGATCGCATTAAAGATTCAATGTGAGATAATAAGCCGCGTGCTATTCAGTATACTTCCCCTAAACTAATATAAATGTTTCTAACCTAACATAACTTGTCACTGACCTAGAATTTGGCTGTCACTACTTATCCTTCCACGCCTTTTATAAAACATCGTTACATGGCACAAACCCCATGCTATGCAGAATACTGCTGCTAAACTAACATGACTGTTCCTAACCTAACATAACCTGTCACGGATCTAGAAATCTTAATGCAGAAGTTTTTTTTAACCTTCCTCATCTTTCATAAAACATCGCTACAACAGTCGTTTATCTGTTGAATTCAATCGGCATGTAGGCCTAATCATGTTCGTAATATTGGTGACATTGTATACTTGGTCCCACTCGGTACGGCCCAGTCGTGACGGCGGTCACCTTATTCTCAAGTTTAGCGTTTAGTTTTATTTTAGGTTACCCAGCAACTGATTAAAATGTGTACTGACAACCTTTTTCAAGTGACCAAACACGCGTCTACTTTAATTCCTTTTGATATAATCATTTAGGTCTTCTATTTTGTTAAACTGCACAAGCATTGCTAGTATCTTACATTACCAACTAAGAATAATAGTTGGGGAAACTTCATTATTCAGGTAACTGTTTCTTGTAGCATGTCACGGTCAATAGTTTTGTCGCAAGGCTGGCTGTTTTGTTATCCAGCTGTTCAAAATGTTCTTACAGAAGAAAAATTAAACATACCTTGGTTGTTAAAATGATTATTGATTAATGCTTGACGAACAGCCCTTCCTGTGTTGTTGTCATTTCTGTACATCAGATGATCTGGATGTATGGGCTCATTATCATCTATGTCAGCAGGTCTCATCTGTCCTAGTTCCTGAAGTAATCTTGCAACTTCCAAGTCATCAGGTGGGTTTTCTTCTTTTGAGGCAATGGCTATATTGTGTAGGACGGCAGTAGCTACAATGACTGTAAATGCGTTTTGTAGATTGCAGCGAAGACCGATGGACAGCACAGGAAATCGCCTTTTCCACACTCCATACTGTCTTTCTACTTTATTTCTGGTTCTTGCATGTGCAAGGTTATACATTCTTTCAGCATGTGTTTGTGGGTTGAGAAGAGGAGTCAGTAGATATGGCTGGCAAGCATAACCTCCATCTCCCAGCAAGAAACCATCTCTAATAACACCATTGTGAAACTGAGCCCTTTTCCCACAATGTCTAAAAATGATGCTATCATGCACAGAGCCAGCCCATCTTGCCACAATATCCCTTATCAACAAGTTATGGTCACTTATTGTCTGGCAATTGATGGAAAAGTACCCTTTTCTGTTGCTAAATGTTTCCGCATTGTCTCCTCCAGGGGACTGAATTCTTATGTGGGTGCAATCAATGGCACCTAGAACCCCAGGAAAACCACTGACTCTGGAGAAACCTTCCATCACTTCCCTCTGTTCTGCATGTGCCATTGGAAACCTGATATAACGGTGGCTCAGAGATGCTATTGCATCTGAAACATCATGTATGATTCGCAGTGCTATTTTTCTATGCACTTTCTCAGCATCACCAATTAAAATATGGAATCCTCCTGTAGCATAATATCTCAAAGCTGTGAGAACTCGATTTACAGGGGATATTGGGCTATTCCTGTTGGTAGGGTACTCTAACCTATGATTTAACTGCTCCACCAAAGACAGTACTGTTGGCTTATTTAGCCTATACCTTTCTTGGAATCTACTATCATTCAGATCATTGAATGGATCCCCTCTTTCAAATATAAGACCTTGCCGTTGCTCTTCGTATCCCTGATCCAAATAATCCATGTACAAAAGCTCATCTTGAAAATCATCTCTTGCAAACCACTCCGCCATTTTTGTTTCTTTACTGCCGTAAAGATATTTAACCGGCCAAATTTCTCTGTTTAAAGTTTACGGCTGTTAAGCATGCTTTAACGGCAGTTAGCTGTTGGTGCACATCAAAACTAATTTAACGGACATTAAGTCAGAAGTTTACGGCCGTTATCTCCTAATCGATGTCGGTGCACCTGGCCCTAGGTGTTCCACGTGTGTGTCCTATTCCAAATTACTATTTACCCAAACTCCTAGAAATTTTGTGTTTGTTTCATAATTCACAGGTTCACTACCTAGGAGAACAGCTGGTAACAATTTGTTTTTATTATTTTTGTGTTTAAATTCTATTGCTATACTTTTATTTGTATTAATAATCAATTTATTATCTTTAAACCATGAAATAATCAGTTTAGTCACATTATCAGTATTTGAGTGTAATTCTTGTATATTATTCCCTGAGACTAATATATTGGTGTCATCAGCAAAAATTGGTGTAAACAGACAAGTTTTGAGAGAAATTGCCTCGTTACATATATCACACTAAAAAGCTTTTTCTCCTTTATGTGTAAGCACATGAGATTTGAAAGTACTTCTTTGAGAGAATGTTCTCCTACAGACAACACACTGGAAAGCTTTCTCTCCTGTATGAGTAAGCATATGGGTTTTGAGAGAGCTTCTTATAGAAAATGTTTTGCCACATACGTCACATTTGAAAGCTTTTTCTCTTGTATGTGTAAGAAGATGATCTTTGAGATGTCTTCTCGTAGAAAATTATTTGATACATACATCTCATTTGCAAGCTTTTTCTCCTTTATGTGTAAGCAGATGTCTTTTCACAGAACTTCTTTGAGAATATGTTTTGCCACAAACATCACATTTGAAAGGTTTTTCTCGTTTATGAGTAAGCATATGAGTTTTGAGAGGACTTTTTTGAGAAAATATTTTGCCACAAACATCACATTTGAAAGGTTTTTCTCCTGTATGAGTAAGCAGATGATCTTTGAGATGACCTCTTTGAGAAAATGTTTTGCCACAAACATCACATTTGAAAGGTTTTTCTCCTGTATGAGTAAGCAGATGATCTTTGAGATGACCTCTTTGAGAAAATGTTTTGCCACAAACATGACATTTGAAAGCTGTTTCTCCTGAATGAATAAGCAGATGACCTTTGAGATTACTTCTTTGAGAAAATATTTTGCCACAAACATCACATTTGAAAGGTTTTTCTCCTGTATGAGTAAGCAGATGACCTTTGAGATGACCTCTTTGAGAAAATGTTTTGCCACAAACATCACATTTGAAAGGTTTTTCTCCTGTATGAGTAAGCAGACGATAATTAAGATTACTTCTTTGAGAAAATGTTTTGCCACAAACATCACATTTGAGAGCTTTTTCTCCTGTATGAGTAAGCAGATGTCTCTTGAGATTGAGTAAATGTTTTGCTACATACATTACATTTGAAAGCTCGTTCTAATGTATGAGTAGGCATATGAGTTTTGAGAGTACTTCTTAGAGTAAATGTTTTGCTACATACATCACATTTGAAAGCTTTCACTCCTGTATGAGTAAGCAGATGAGTTTTGAGAATACTTCTTAAACAAAATGTTTTGCTACATACATCACATTTGAAAGCTTTTTCTCCTGTATGGGTAAGCAGATGTCTCTTGAGATGACTACTTTGAGAAAATGTTTTGCTACATACATCACATTTGAAAACTCGTTCTAATGTATGAGTAGGCATATGAGTTTTGAGAGTACTTCTCTTAGAAAATCCTTTTTCACCGACATCACCGGAGACACTTTGTGGACCAGTATGATGACTTAAATCATAAAACTGGAACTGTTTTTCAGTAAGCATGTGCTGATGTTTATTTTGTCTTTTAGAAGTACCTTTGGAATTTTGTTGTTCCGGAACCAGTATTTCTACATTTTGTACTGTATTAGATAATGGAGAGTCACTGTCCTCACACAGATCTGTATTCTCAGTCATAATGGGCACAGGAATATTCTTACGATCTTCTGTAAAGAGAAGTTCTTCGTTATTTCCTACAGGAAACGTTTCCGGAATTTTGTCGCACGATGTCGATGTCTCTAACTTCGGGTCTGCTCCAATATCTGGGTCTATTTTCTCTCTTTTAATTCGGCGTGTCTCTACTAAATTGAAGGTTATGGGTGTATCTTCACACTTAATAGTATGTTCGTGTTTTACACATTGCGATTGCAAGTCTTCTTGTTTCATTTCTGTTCCATCGTATTGTAATGTTGCCGCATTCTCCATTATGTGAAGTGGTGGGTACAAGTGCACTTTAGCTAAGTTTACGACAGGACGGAACTATGGATTTCTTTCTGTCTTGCGGATTTCCTCCCCTACTGTTTTCATTTCACAAACTAACCTTTCTTCACTTTTCTTCTTCTGAATTTCTATTGTTTTATCAATAGCATCGAATTGAATATTTACTTCTGACCTAATCTCCCGTTTGCTTTCTGAAATTTCCTGCCTCATAGCCCTTTCACTATCTGAAATTTGACTACTAACTTCCCCTCTAATTCCATTAATAATCTCAGATTGAGCTTCTTTCACAGCATTTATTTCTCGTTGCAATTCATTTATATGTAATTTGTTTTCTTGTATAGATTTATCTATCCTATTTCCTAGTTCTCTAGTTTCCTGCCTAGCTTCTTTGTTGGATTTATCTATTTTTTCAGTTTCCTTCCTAGCTTCCTCCCAACCTTCTTTCATATAGGCTATCAGATAAGCAATAGTATTTGTATCGATTGTCTGTTCCGACACACTAGGCCTATTTTCACCTATCATACTTATTTCATTCTGCTGGTTTTGTGATAAATTATTCTCCTGTCCCTGGCTAGTTATCTGATCTACATTATTCCCTTGTACTTCTTCCTCAATAACTTGCTCTACGCTGTCGTTAGTTGCCTCACCTATTTCATTATTACTACTACAAATCCTATCTCTTTCCTCCGTAGCTAATAGGCCGTGCCCCTCTCCACACTCATTCGTATCGTTATCACTACTATTTCCCGAGCTCAATGAATCCATCTCGGACCTAATTTTTCCACCCCTAAGCCACATCCACCAAAATAATCAAAGTACTGGTACACTGCCTATGATCTATCTTACCTTTTGTTTTACGTAGCTCAACATATATTACACCACACAAATACCCTTTACAATTTGAATTTATATTTATGCCTGATTGACTTCTAAATTAATTGTTTATTAATTGTTGAAGT
Source organism: Ectobius pallidus (assembly GCA_964059195.1). NCBI lineage: Eukaryota > Metazoa > Arthropoda > Insecta > Blattodea > Ectobiidae > Ectobius > Ectobius pallidus. The sequence goes on from CAXKWD010000006.1 coordinate 2,938,033, forward strand.
TAGTTTTACTGAGTTTCAGATGTGATTTAAATCATTTAATCTTAATATTAATTGCAAGATCCAGTTTTTATTTCAAGCAAATAAAAATAAAAAATAAACAGGCTTTTAATTGTCAAAAAAAATTATTAATTTTCTGAAACTCTATATTAATTTCTTATCTGTGTTTTGATGAATTTCTGTTGCCTTCTGCGATGTCTTCTGCGACGAGTCCCAGGATTGATGTACCACGTATTCTTGAGGTCCACCGTTGCCTCTACGGTTGAAGTTCGCTGATGTTCTGCGCTGCCTTCCTCTCGATCAGGGCGATGATTTTTAAAGGTGACTTCTTTGAAGTTCAGCTTTCCTCGTGCCCCTAAGTTGGTTGGGCCATATGATGCAGTTCCTCCTTCCTCAGTAAATGTTGGGCGCCTTGCACAAACCGGATGGTTCGTGCTAAATTTATATTTATTTGAAGAATTCGAAATCTGCTCCGGCTAGGCCTATCGGGTAAGAACAGTCGACTAGTTCTCAGGGGCTGAGAGTAAAGACAGCTTAGGTATTATTTGTTATTTAAAATAATACCAACAGAATCAGTTGTAGTAGCAATTTTTTTCAATTATCTGAAATGCCGTGGTAAAGTTCAACAATACAGTGAATTGTACAATGTTAATTATTGGCAGATAAACTCTGATAGATTCGCTAAATAGTTTTGATGGCTCGCAGGTTGTACTATGGAACTTTATTTCCAAAAGATTAATCTTGCGTAAAATACTTGGTATCTAAAAACCAAAATTGTATAAATGAACTTATGTACTCTGGTTGTTGAGACAAATATTTAAGACGATAAAATTCTGTTGGTGAATTTTATAAGTATAAGAAATTCTCGCGGCTAGTAAAATTTCTAAGTGTAATTAATTGCCGTCGTTGAAAATTTCTAAGTCCAGAAATTATGCCCAGCCTAAGAGCCGAAGTGATGAGACAATCCCGTCTCTATACTAAAATCGGTGTGTATCCCACCGGGTGACACAACACTCTGTGTCTCACATATTCTTCCCAGACTACACCTAGCCTCGGTGACAAATTATTATCATCCCCACCCCTAATTACCATTGGTGGATTGACATTTAACTAACTTTAAGTTCGCGATGTTACTTTCCAACCCGCGAAATATATTACTTATACAAATCCTTCACCACACTAGGTTTTCCCAGAGTACAAATTCGTCATTCCTATCAGTATATAAAATCTCCTGCTTGCCAACATAACGGTAAAGCTTTTAGAAATGAACTTTAAGAACAAAGTTTCATTCCTAGAATAGGACAGTGCACCAGTTTATATGTTATGTGGGCCCAGGGCCTCTACCTGCTTGCATATTGTTATCTATGATCTGGAATTCCCAACTCCTTAAGCGACATACTTTCACTGCCTGCTATCTTCAAGCATTATAAATTAACCCACAGTTAATTTATTCTCAACAAAAAAAATATTATCAATAAAATGATTACCTTTACTGTAATTTTTATGTTAAGACGAATCTTTTGATACCAAACACCAGATATAAATTCTTAATCATTATTATGTGTCATTGAATGCAACTGAAATTATATTAATTAACAATTATGCTAACTATAGTTTTGAATATTTTACTGGGCTGCCTGGACCGCCTTACAATCTTATCTGAGATGTAATGTTTAGATGTAAGTCATTAATATATATATAAGGAAAAGTAAAGGGGAGAGAACCGCGCCTTGTGGGACTCCTGAAGTTATTTTTCCCTTTTCAGATAATTCTTTACCTACTTTTACCCTTTGTGTTCGGTTTTCTAAGAATTCCTGTATCCATCTTACTATTCTGGGATCCAGTTTTCTTACGAGAATATTATGAGGCACAATATCAAAAGCTTTAGCAAAGTCGATTACTATTGAATCAACCCGGCCTCCCGTGTCCACTTCTTCGGCTGACGCCGGGTTTCCGAAACGTAAGATATCTACTAGATGGCATTATTCAATCCGTAAGCGTTTCTGAAACGTTCGATGGCGGCTAATCGTTCGATGACACGCCCTACAAACTATCGCACCATAAATCACTAGATATCTGGCGAAACGGTAGATAAACACGCAACATGGCGGAAATGCGAAATATTTATGTTGATGTATGTTTCGTTATTATGTTAGCATTTAATCTTACATTATGTTACTAGCTTGTTATGGTATTAAAATTAAAAGTAGTAATGAAGCTGGCATTGGTTATTAATTTGTGTGTGAAATAATTCATAATACTGTACTAGACAAATTGTATATTATCGGTTAGATGAACTTTGTTATAGCCTAGGCTATTAATGTATCCATCGTTTATTTGTATTAATTTCATTTTCTGTTGTAAGTTAATTCTTTTAGGAAAACACCCCGAATATTAATTCACATCATATTTTCTTGCTGGTCATCTTCAATGCCAGATCCTATAAGGCCTACGTCTATACAGAAGAAAATATTCCCTGAAAGAAATACAGCAATCCTTTCAAGAAGTAGCCTACGATGACATTCAGATTCGGAAAAAATGTAGCTTAAGTATATTAATTTTATTTTCTGATGCAACACTTTATGAAGAAAATATTGCCATTTTACAGCACGAATATTAATACATAATCATCATCTTTCTCGTCATCTTCATCCTGAGGCAATAATTAGGCCTAGAGATGTGTAAAGCAAAAAGTATTCCCTGAAAGAATTAGATCTTTGACGATATTGAGTTTCGGAAAGAATCAGGCTGTCAAAGCAATGACCTATGGATAAATAGGCCATCATATTAAATAAGGAACAACTGCAAGCATGCCTTTTTCAGCGTTAAATTGACCATCATTAGAATTGGGAACAACCATCGAAGCATTCCTTTCTGTGGTAAATTAGCTATAACTTAATTAATGTGTTACGTTTTACGCATTATGTTGTCAGATTGTGATGGGTGACATTTTTCTCTAATGCACAAGTCTCGAAATCGAAATTACCGTAGTTTATCTCACGTTTTACATTCATTTTAGCAGAGAAACAGCAGACAAGAAAAAGCAGAAAGCAGAAAGATAATTCAGCCATTTTGAATAGAATAGCAAGAAGCGTTCCGATTGGTTGCTGCTCAATCACGGCCAACTTGATATTAGAGTAAGCACCGTGTCTCCATCTATTGACAAAGTGCTCAACTCATTTATCTGACATTAGCTATTTCTTGAGCAAATGCGCTTTCGGAAATGGGAAGGTGTTTATCGAGTCTATAAATGTATAGAACGATTAGCTGTCTAGAAGATATCTGGAGCTTTTATGCAACCGGGCCTAAATCCTGGATTAGGGATGTAATTTGACTTTCGCATGAAAACCCTACTCTGAACCCATGTTGGTTTTTATTAAACCATCCTCTAGTTTCTAGCAGATTTCGGCCCGGTTGCATAAAAGCTCCAGATATCTTCTAGACAGCTAATCGTTCTATACATTTATAGACTCGATAAACACCTTCCCATTTCCGAAAGCGAATTTGCTCAAGAAATAGCTAATGTCAGATAAATGAGTTGAGCACTTTGTCAATAGATGGAGACACGGTGCTTACTCTAATATCAAGTTGGCCGTGATTGACTAGCAACCAATCGGAGCGCTTCTTGCTATGTATTCAAAATGGCTGAATTTTCTTTCTGCTTTTTTCTTGTGAGCTGTTTCTCTGGTAAAACGAATGTAAAATATGAGAGAAACTTCGGCAATTTCGACTGCTAGACTTGTGCATTAGCGAAAATGTCACCCATTACAATCTGACAACGTAATGCATAAAATGTAACACATTAATTAAGTTATAGCTGATTTACCACTGAGAAAGGAATGCTGCGATTTGTTCTCATTTCTAATGATGGGCTATTTAACGCTGAAAAAGGCATGCTTGCAGTTGTTCCTTATTTATATGATGGCCTATCTGTCCATAGGTCATTGCTTTGACAGCCTGATTCTTTCCGAAACTCAATCGGTGGATTGCAGAAACGAAGACGAACTCAAAGTTTAAAGCCATGGCTATTAAACTACGGGCGAGGACTGAGTCCGTGTTGGGTTGCTAAAACGAAGTCTGGCCGTTGCCGAGATTTTGAACGTGCAACACTGTAACTGACGTCATGACCGGGTAGGAGAAGCCGTTCTTGCATTCATTCTGCAAAGTCTCTTCTTCTCATATTTCTCTTTTTAGACGAATTAGGTTTCGATATTAATGTTATCAGTATCATCATACCATTTTTCCGAACTGAAAACTACAATAAATATTATATAATCACATCACATAGACCTACAAACACAATTTAAATTCTCGAGGTGCGACACGGAGAAGCCTTTACTCTTCAGATTGCCAACATTCGTGCGCTGTTCTTAATGTCGTTCGTGGCTGTGTGATTTAAGTACTTAGCTGTGGTTCAAGAGATTGCAGGTTCAAACCCCGGTCACGACTATTTTTTTTCTTTTCATAATATTTTTAATTTTAATTAGTGTACCGGTACTATATGAAATTTTAAGAATTCACTGTCACTGGCCTGTTTTTTCTTGGTGAAGAATTATATAAGGTAATGACAGAGAATTCGAGAATTCATAAAGTTTTATTCTGTAGACTGCAGTCTGAATCATTGTGACAATTTAGGTAAATATAATGAAATAATCAGGGCCTGGATTTTTGTTTACGTAGGCCAAATTTTACAGCCTAGGAGGAAAGTCATATCGTACAACAAAATTAATGTGCCCCATTATAGCCTAACAACTTTATTCAGTTATGAACTACAATATTAGGGATATAAAAGAATTACTCTTGTGAGGAATCCTGTAAACTTAAAAACCTGCGCTCTAATGATGAATACCAGAAGTATTTACAAGAGGCTAGTACAACATAACCTTTTGACAATGTATTTTCGTGCAATAATGGAAAGAAAAACTTGAAATTAGATTTTCCTCAGTGCACTATTTATACATGCCTGTAGCCTACAGTTTAGGCCTAATTCGTTTTTAAAAACTCCCCTATGGTTAATATCAAACTTCGATTGTGCTTTTACATAATTTTGTGTGAGGTATAATAATAATACCATAGTAATAATGCTATTCCATTTTCACTTTAGTGCTTTATACTGGAATGTACAATCCATCAAAAACAAAATAGGTGAACTAGAAGTAATACTGCATGAAAACCATTATCTTGCTTGTTGTGTAACAGAACATTGGTGTAATTCATCGAACATTGACCTCATCAAATTGCAAGGCTATAACTGCGTTACGCATTATTGCAGAAGTATAAAATCTCATGGTGGGGTATCTATCTACCTACTTGAAAATATGGAATTTAAAATCTTGAATCTTTCCAAGTTCTGTCACGAGATGCATTTTGAGGCAGCAGCTGTTCTATTAACCATGTTTAAAATCATCATGGTTTGTATTTATCGATCACCGAATGGAGACAAAAATTTGTTTTTGCAATCTTTGGTTAATGTGTTGCAGTTTTTAAGCTCTTTTAAATGGTCTATTCTGCTATGTGGTGATTTTAATATTGATATTAATGTACATACTGAATTTTCATTTCAATTTTTGAACATTCTAAGAGAAGCCAACTGCTACTGTACGAATATAAATCCTACGAGAGGGTCTTCATGTCTTGATAATGTTATTACAAACATAACTAGTAATTTTATAAGAACACATGTTCTTAAATTACCGCTATCGGACCATGATGGAATAGTGATCAATATATTACAGAATAACTTTTTAGGTTCAATAACTACCGCCAAGGTGTATAGTGTTCGACATATCAATGATGATAACTTATCATTGTTTATTGATTACCTATGTTTTATGGATTGGAATGGTATACTAAATGTAGCTACCGATGGTTCTTTTGATCTTTTTATGGCAAATTTTATAGGCCATTTTAATCTTTGCTTTCCTGTCAAAAAGCGACTGATGGGAGCATCAGCTAAATCAAATTCCAAACTGGCTTGGTTTAATGACAAACTTAAAGCTCAAAAGGCACATCTTTCTCGTCTGTATAGTTATTTGAAATGGGCAACTCATTTAAATATTAACGTTATCGAGGCTAGGACTCTGTATAACAAAGCCAAAAAAGGTTATTCCAATGCAATTAAACAAGCCAAGTGTGAGCACAATGCATCATATATAAGTAAATCTGTCAACAAATGCAAGGCAGCGTGGGAGGTGATTAACAAAGCCCGTAACAAAACTGGTTGCCGCCGTGACCTTGATCTGAGTCCAAATGATATAAATAACTTCTTTGTTACTTCTGCTGAATCTATTGCCTCAACTGTAAATCAGTCTCAACAAACAGCCTTAAATTATCTTCAAAATTCCGGTATAATATTGGATGAAAATTTCTTCTGGAAGCCGGTTAATCAAGAAGAAGTACTCAAAACAGTATTCGATTTGAAATCCTCCAAGTGTAGAGACTTGTATGATATGGATAGTGAGTTGATTAAACAAGTGGTTTATTTCATTATTGAACCTTTAACCTTTTGTATCAATCAGTGCTTTTTTACTGGTGAATTTCCTCAAATGCTTAAGAGATCGAAAGTTATTCCTGTCTATAAGAAGGGTGATCCTTCTAAATATGAAAATTATAGACCGATTTCTATAGTACCGATATTCTCTAAGGTGATAGAAACCATAATGAAAAATCAATTAACTATGTATTTTGAATCCAAGTGTTTATTCAATAAGTCGCAGTTCGGTTTCAGAGCTGGTTATTCAACTCTAGATGCTATTGAAAGTCTTATAGCTACAGCAATCACGGGCTTTGAAAATCATAGTACCACTCTGGCAGTTTTGTGCGACTTGACCAAAGCTTTCGATTGTGTCAACCATGATCTTGTCTGTGAGAAACTTCAGTATTATGGCGTGAAAAATAAGGAACTGAATTTAATTAGGTCTTACCTGTCAAACCGTACTCAAATTACATGTATTAATGGTGAAAATTCAGACACTGCAGTGATTAATATTGGTGTCCCGCAAGGGTCAGTTCTCGGACCTCTTCTTTTTTTGATTATGATAAACGATCTACCATTCAGTATAAATTGTGATTCAATCTTGTTTGCAGATGATACGACTCTACTTTCGTCTATGAACGACCTTTATGACCTTGCCCAATATATGGACTCTTCTTTGATAAATGCAGCTAACTGGTTTGAAGCAAACGGATTTAAGTTAAATAATCAAAAAACTCAACTTTTGACATTTTCTCTTAAGCCTCTTAATGATATAACGACCACAAATGGTAAATTGCTTGGCATATTGTTAGATTCTAAACTTACGTGGAATGACCACATCGTTCATGTTTGTAATAGATTGTCTAGAGTCTTATATTTGCTTCGACACTTAAAATATTCAGTGCCCGATGATTATCTTATACAGGCATATTATGCCTTTTTTCATAGCATCTTGTCTTATGGAGTCCATCTATGGGGAAATGGTGCAAATGTCAATAAAATACTTATATTACAGAAGAAAGCTGTTCGCATTGTGTCGAATTCTTCATGGGATGCTCATTGTCGCCCAATATTCAGTAAACTAGGTATACTTACAGTGTTCAACCAATACATCTATAATTGTCTAGTAGCCGTTAAGGTTAACTTAACTAAATACAATTGTCAAAATTCACACCATAGCTACCCTACTAGGTCTAATTATATGATATCTATACCCTGTGTTAGGCTCGAAAAATCAAAACAGTGGTACAGAAACAATGCAGTGGATTTATTTAATAGATTGCCCAGAGCTGCTCATTCTGTAGGCTTGAACAGATTTCGGAGTGTGTTCAAATCTTGGCTAAGTGCCAACCCTTTTTACAATGTACATGAATATTTTAATGCTAATCTTAATTCAATATTTTCATAAATTTTTGACGTAGGTATTTTAATCTCTATTTATTGTTGTATTTTAATTTTATTAAGGGTCTAAGTGTAATATGTACATGTTGACGAAATCCCATAACTATGTATATAGTTCAAGGACAAAATAAAGATTGATTGATTGATTGATTAGATTAATGAGGGTAGTGTAAGCCCTTCGGCTTCTCAACACTGCGACCGTAATAGATCTATTGTGAATATCCTATATCCTATTCTAGCAGTCACCACTTCTAATTTAAGGCTTTTTAAAGTAGCCTATAATTTGCCTGGGTGATGTTCGGGGATTTTTCGTTACTGAAAAACCCACTGCCCGGCCGGGAATCGAACCCGGACAGCCATGGTGGTAGGCAAATATGCTACCTATAAACCCATAACGGCGGACCCATTTTCATTTACCTCAGAGCAATTAAGATCTGCAACTCAACAGAAATGTCAGAACCCCTGTTTCCTGCGTGTTCTAGGTCAGGCCCGAGTATTTCTGCCAAATCGAGAACTGTTTCCTTTGTGAATCGAAATCTTCTTCTGAATTCATAATTTGAATACATTTCAAAGGGATTACTCCTATCCAGAATTCTCCGATGCGGATTAAGCATCCTCAAACGAGCAATTAGTCGATTACGTTCACGCAAAGCTACGTAGGCTTCCATTCTCCAACAGCTGACCAAAGCAGATGCAGTTTTAAACCTGACTGTGCCGTTGTGTAGATTTCACGCCGCGGCCGCGGTCGAGGTCGAGCTGATTTACGAGAAACTTCGTTTTAGCAACCCAACTCATGGTTTTAACCCGTGGCCCCGTTCAGACTTCGTTTCTGCAATCCAGTGAATATCGTCAAACATCTAATTCTTCCAGGGAATACTTTTGCTTTACACATCTCTAGGCCCAATTATTGCCTCAAGATGATGATTATGTTTTAATATTCGTGCTGTAAAAAGGCAATATTTTCTTCATAAAGTGTTGCATCAGAAAATAAAATTAATATACTTAAGCTACATTTTTTCCGAATCTGAATATCATCATAGGCTACTTCTTGAAAGGATTGCTGTATTTCTTTCAGGGAATATTTTCTTCTGTATAGACCTAGGCCTTATACGATCTGGCATTGAAGATGACCAGCAAGAAAATATGATGTGAATTAATATTCGCGATGTTTTCCTAAAAGTATTAACTTACAACAGAAAATGAAATTAATACAAATAAACGATGGATACATTAGTAGCCTAGGCTATAACAAAGTTCATCTAACCGATAATATACAATTTTTCTAGTACAGTATTATGAATTATTTCACACACAAATTAATAACCGATGCCAGCTTCATTACTACTTTTCAGTTAATTACCATAACAAGCTAGTAACATAATGTAAGATTAAATGCTAACATAATAACGAAACATACATCAACATAAATGTTTCGCATTTCCGCCATGTTGCGTGTTTATCTACCGTTTCGCCAGATATCTAGTGATTTGTGGTGCGATAGTTTGTAGGGCGTTTTATAGAACGATTAGCCGCCATCGATCGTTTCAGAAACGCTTACGGATTGAATAATGCCATCTAGTAGATATCTTACGTTTCGGAAACCCGGCGTTGTGCTCCATTATTTTGCATATTACACACGTGAGACTGACAGGCCTATAATTATTGGCGTTTCTCTTGTCCCCGGTTTTATGAATGGGGATTATAATAGCAGATTTCCAATCTCCTGGGATGCTACTGTTATTTATCGATACATTGAAGATTCTTTTTAAATATGGAATAATGGCTTCGTCACCTAGTTTTATGATTTCCGTGGGAATGTCATCCGGTCCGCATGATTTCCGATTTTTTAGCATTTTTATTCTGTTTCGGATGTTTTTGTTCGTTATTTCAAAGTTCCCAGAGAATTCCCCACTATCAATATGTCTGTTGTCTTGTTTGTCGGCGAATACTGAAATGAAATGAGCATTTAAAACATTTCATTTTTCTTTATCCCCTTCGACTAATCTGCCATTAATATCCCTCAGAGCTACTATCGCTTCTTTGTTTCCTTTCCTCCTGCGCACGTATTTATAAAACTTATTCCAGTTATCCTTATTGTTTTCTTCCTTTAATATATATTTTGCAAGAAACTTTCATTTGCTTTGATTTTTTCTTTTTCTAATTGCCTACTTAATTCCCTAAATTTTTCGAAGTGATTATGGCTGATGTTTCTTCTATTATACGCATACCTAGCCTTCCTCTTCTTCTTTCTCACTTGCTTTGTATAATATTCTGGGTCCGGGTTTTTCTTTGTTTTTTTTTGCATGGGACGTATTTACAGAGGGCCTCGGCTATTATATTTTTAAAATTTTCCCAAACCTGCTCCATGTTGTTACCTGTATTAGCGAATCTATTGTATTGTTCTCGGAGGAAATTTTGCAGCCCTAATATATCTGTTTTATTAAACTGCCATATTTTAGAGTTAGTTTTATAATTTGCTTCTGACTGGTTATATTCATTCCACTTAATCTCAATTTGAACGTTGCTGTGGTCGGAAATACCAGGTAGAACCTCGCAGGATTCCAATATATTATGGGGACGTACTAAGTAAATATCCAGTAAGTTATTTTTCCTCGTGTTTCCGTTAGTAACTTGGGCCAGCCCTTTCTCCCATACAAAGGAATTTATTATTTGTTGACTTTCAGATCTAGTTTCTACCTGCCCGGCCCAGTTTGCGTCTGGAAGATTAAGATCTCCTGCCACTATTGTGTTCCGACCTAACGGCAAAGCCTCAATTATTTCATTTAGCTTCTTCAGCGTTACATTATTATTTTCACTGGGGGGGCCTATAACATGCAATAATATCTATTTTGTTTCCCTTACTTTTATTTACAAGTTGGATTGCTAAAATTTCCGCTTCTTTGTGAGACAAGAGAAGACTGCATTTTATTCCTACTTTAACACCAATGAAAACGCCTCCACCCCTTTCGTGTTGTCTGTCCCTTCTAAATATCCTGTAGTCAGGCCTAGAAAATTCTGCATCATTGATGTCGTTGTAAAGCCATGTTTCCGTTGCAATTACTAAATCTGGGTTGTAAACATCTACCAGGTTCCAGAATTGTAAAGTTTTGTTTTTTATGCTTCGACAGTTAACCTGCAGTAGTTTTAAAAGATCAGTCCTCACCTGAATGTTGTTTATCTCCTCTGCGCCGCGTTGTCAAATTTGGTTCTCGCCGCTAGGTGTGGGCTCCGTCATCCTCTCAAAAAGAGCCCCCATTGCCGCTGTCCCCCTTCGGTTCAGATGGATCCCGTCTCTCCCGAAATCCCCATCATCCAGCCAGGAGTTTGGGTCGACGAACCGTGACCCTAGTCGTTCTGCAACCCACTCGAATGCCTCGTTCACTCTTCCCACCTTTCTCCAGTTTATATTCGGTCGTCTGACGATACCACTAATGATAATATTCGCCGCTGGGTATTTTTTACTTGTGGCCATCACTAAGTCATATAAGTCTGCCATTACATAGTCTACGCTTTTTCGCCGCAAGTCGTTTGTCCCTACATGAATGATGATATCTCCGGGGTCTCTTCTCTCCTGTCGCTCGATCATAGACTTGGCTTCTTCCAGCTTTATTCCCGGATAGCACTCCACATCCATCTTCAGTTGTAGATCCCCTAATCCCCGAACCATTGAGTCACCGATGACGACGCACGATGCTTCGCTCTGCTCCTTCTTTTCTGCATCTGATGTCTTCAGACGAATATTCTCTTCTTCTAGCTCTCTTATACGTTGTTCTGCCCTGGCTAGCTTCTCTCGTAGACTTTTCATTTCATCCTGGCAACTGGTCACTTCCAAGTCCTCGTTGACCTTTACACTGCAGTACTTAACAGGTCCAGGTTTCTTCGACTATTTGGTCCCTCTTTATTTTTTGGCAGCCAAGATGAAACCATTTCTCGCAGAGATTACACAGAACTCCGACTCGAAGATTTTTCTTGCAGTGTCCACATACGCTTTCTGTGTTAGGTATTTCATTAGTGTGTTTTTGAATTTTAATTTATTTTGTACTAATGATTTAATAGGTTTTGGTAATTTATTAAAAAACTTAGTGCCACTATAGCTGGGTTTTTCTCAAATAACTTTATTCTATGTCTATCTACTGCTAGGTCACACGTTCTTCTGGTATTGTACCCATGTGTATCAGAGTTCAATTGTGGTAGTGTATTATTATGAACAAATAGAATGGTTCTAAATATATAGATGCATGGAACTGTTAATAAATTAAATTTTTTGAATGTTTCCCTACACGTACTATTGTATGGCATTTTGCCTATATATCTGATTGCTCTCTTCTGTAATACTAAGATTTTGTTCAAGTTAGTTTTAGATGTACATCCCCATAACTCAATCCCATAGGATATATGTGAATAGATGAGAGCAAAATACACTCCCTTTGCTACATTCAGGGGTAGGCCTACATATTTAGTAGTATTACTCAGTACAAAAAGTGCCCTGCTTATTTTTTGTTCAAGTTCGTATACATGGCCATCCCACGTTAATTTGTTATCTATGGTTAAGCCCAACACTTTTGTTTCGTCTGTAAGTTCTATTAAGTCATCATCTATTCTAAGAGCAGGTTGAAATGGTCCGGTTTTGTAGATGAAGTAGATAAATTCACTTTTTGTTGGGTTTACATTTAATTTGAGTTCATTAAAATATTGTATCAAAGTACTGCAAATAATGTTTACATCTACTTCCATCAGTTCTAAGTTATTGTTACTGATACATAAACTTGTATCATCCGCATACATTGTAAGGCCACTATGTATAGGTATGATATTTTCTATATCATATTCATATAATATAAACAATAAAGGCCCTAGAATGGATCCTTGGGGTAGGCCAGTAACTATGCTGGCTTTGCTAGATCTATACAAGCCATTCTGATTGATGAATTCCACAAATTGTGTTCTGTTAGTAAAGTAAGACTTTATTAGGTTGTGACTGATGCCTCTAATGCCTAGATATTGTAACTTTTCCAGTAAAATATTAATGTCCACACAGTCAAAGGCTTTCGTTAAATCTAACAACCCACAAGCTGTGTATTTGCCGGCATCAATACAGTTTATAATGTATTCAATGAGATTTGCTGCAGCCGTTATGGTGGATCTGCCTTTCATGAAACCGTGCTGACACTTTGCAAATAGTTTATATGTATCCAGGAAATGTATAATTCTATTATGAATGACTTTCTCAACAATTTTTGATAACACAGGTAACACGGATATAGGTCTATAATTGTTGATTTCTTCACGGTCTCCTTTTTTGAAAATAGGTGTGATTTTTGCAATTTTCAAAGCGTCCGGGGAAAATACCTGTTTCCAACATTGTATTTATAATGGACACTAGTGGACCTGCAATTTCTTTCTTGCTAGATTTTATAACACAAACAGGAATGTCGTCATAACCAACACAATGAGTTGGCTTCAAGTTATTAATTATAGTAATAATCTCCATATTCGTAGTGGGTCTCATAAATAAAGTGTTCTTTTCTAAGTTTTTATTTACCAATGTTGGGTTTGTATTCATAACTTTTGAATTATTAGGACCGACTGAGATGAAGAATTTGTTGAAAGCATTGGTGATTTCATGTGGGTCAAAGGTTATGTTACCATTGTATATTATTTTGGTCGTGATGTTATTGTTGTTGTTTTGTTTATCCCTTGATTGGTTCACAATGCTCCAACTAGTTTTTTATTTATTGCCAGAGTTTATGATTGACTAATGTAATTCCTTTTTGCTGTAATGACTTCGTTATCATATTGTTGTTTCAATTTTTTTACTGTTGCTATATTAGTTTCGCCAAGTCGTAGTTTGTTGTTGGCAATATTGAGTAATATGCGGATCTTTTTTATTTCATCTGTTATCAACTGTCGTTTGATTTTAGTATGTTTACCTCTTTTTATGTGTTTTTTTTTATCTTTTCCATATTTTCGGACAGCATGCATCTAAATAGTATTGTAAAGTTGAGTGAAAATTATTAAATTTGATATTTACGTTATTTTCTGCATATATATCAGACCAGTTTATAAAGTTTTCTTTAAAATTGATAAATTTAACTCATTGGTTAGATTGACAAAGATTTTATTTTTTTGTGTATTATTATTTAGTATTTGGGATTCATTGAGGTTAGGAATAATTATACACTGCGCTGCGTGATCCGACAAGTATGTGTGAATTACATTTGCCTCAATCGTTACGTGGAAATACTTGTATGTTATCAATGGCCATATTGATTGTATTGCCGATTCTTGTGGGTTCAACTATGATATATCTGAGATCAAATTGATACAAAATATTCATAAATGTTGTGAATTTACTTGTAGTTTTATCGAGAAAATTAATGTTGAAGTCACCCGCTATTGTTATGTTATAAATTTCCTGGCTGAAAAGGTTCTCTAGAAACTCAATGAATCTATCGCAAAAAGTGTTAAAGCACCCATTTGGAGGCCTATATGTCCCAATCACATATAGGTAACTATTTTTGCTATTGACTTTAATTCCTGAGATTCCAATACAATATTTGTCAGTATTTATCTCACTAATTTCTGTGTTAAGCGTAAGTTCGTTTGTAAAGATAGCTACTCCCCCCTTTTTTTTATTAACCCTGCAATAGCTAGCAGCTGCCTTCAGATCTCCTAAGCTAATGGTATGAATTTCGTTTTTCTTAAGACCATGTTCGGTTATGACTAAAATGTCAGGAGTTTCGTCAATTACAAATAATTCTAATTGATCCAACTTGTTATGGATGCTGTTTATATTTTGATGTATGAGTTTGAATTTAGATTTTGTCTTATCTGTGTTTTTATCGTTTATAAAAAATCATGTAAGTAGTTAGGTCTTTTACTATGTCGATTCAAAGATCTTACTGTATGTGCAGTTTTTATTGTTTTATTTCTCTACCAACTGAAACCAGAAATTTAGATTTTAAAAATTTTAACGGCCTAGTATCAATGAAATTTGCATTTATGAGATTAATTAGTATTTTGATCATGCCAAATATTTTAGACCTTAATATATGAAGCGTCCAATTCCAAAACTGTCTCAATCCAGTTTTAACAATTTTCAGGAAACGTCAAAAACATAAGAAAGAAACTAGAAGAAATAAAACATTGCCTTTAATAGAACCAAAATATTTCACCTCTTCTGGCTCTAAACATAGCATTTATTCTGGTCCAAGACTCTATAACTCCATAATTAGATCACATCCAGAAATAGTACATATGAATAACAAAAAATTCAATAAGTTTATCAAAAATCTCATTTCATAGTTCAAAAGTTATTTCACTCTGTACTTAGTAGACAATTAAGGAACGATTTTATTTGTAATAACTCAGAGTTTCAATTTTGTTCTTACTACATTTCCTTTTTTCTTTTTACTTTTTACTTTGTCTGTTCTTTCTTCTTTATTATTACTTTTTTTAGGTATTGATTTAATTATATTTTCTTTATGTATTTGTAATTTGTATTTTGTAATGTAAATGGCTGAACTGAGCCCGAGCACGAGCGCTTGCTCATTCGGGTGGTGTTGTTTTGTATAAATAAATATTATATAACTTTTTTCCTAACTGTTTGCAGTATTCCAATTTTATTTAATTTTACAGTTGAGAAACACTCTTCTAATGAGTGATATTCCTGAAAATCAGGGATCGATATTTCAGGAGTTATTTCATATTTTTGTTTGGATTGAGAGTGTTTTGAAACTGTAGGGTGGAACAAGAGAGTTTTGAAAAATTACACAATTCTTTTTCTTTTCCAATATTTTAGAAGAGGCTTCTTATTAATGTAAATACAGTAATCTATTACTGCAATTTCTATTTTGTCTATGACATTGAACTCAAATATTAAAATTAAAGGTCATACGGAATGAATACATTATTCTGTTTGGTTATTACACTTCAGATCAAACTTTAAGTCTTTTTTTTTCTTGATGAGACTGTGGCAAATTTAAAGTCTAACAAGTTTTCTTTGAATATTGATGAAGCTACAAGTGCTAATTCTTTGCGAGTGTTGTGTATTTTGTGCAGCTATTTTTCACCCTCTTTAAACAAAGTTGTAATTGAGCATCTGGGTTCTTTGAGTATGTCAAAAGTTTCTTCAGAATCACTATTTCAAGAACTTACTGAACTTTTTGCACTTCATGACATTCCTTGGAAAAATTTAATTTCAATCCTTATGGATTCATGCAATGTGATGAGAGGCTCAAAAACAGGCCTAGAAGCGAGAATTAGGCAAGATAAGGCGCCAGATCTTCTTGATATTGATGGAGATTCTTGCCACCATGTACACAATGCATGTAAAAAGTTTTGCCAGCCATTTGAAATGTTTGTAGAACATTATTTGGCAGATATTTTTACTGATTTTAGTGGTCTGCTGATCTTCGATCACATCTTACTGAAATATGTTTAGTTCTGGGTCTCAAATACACAGCTGTGGAAAGTATTGTTTTGCATCGATGGTTATCTTGTTATGATGTAACATTAGGAAACTTACGGATCTTTGATGCTCTCACAGTTTTGTATTATGATTTTTTTATCGAATGAGGACAAGACTACGTACTTCAGCATTCTGTGTTATATTTACAAACAAAGAAATGTACTTTCTGAGGGAAAAACCAGAATAAAAGAAATTCACAAAGAAATTTCACAAAAAAAGATGACTCCTGAGGGGAAATGCAGAAAGAAAAGAATTGTCTCTAAATTATTTTATGAACGGAAAAAGCTGCAGCTTGTTACTAATTTTTACATTGGAGTTTTACCTTTATTAAAACGGTATGTTTGTCTATTTCAAACCCTAACACCACTTATTCATAAAATTAAATCTGAGCAAAAGCAGTTATTCCTTGATTTTTTGGTTTCCTTCATTAGGCAAGAATTGCTAAATGGTAAAACAACTGCAGAACTGCTGAAGTTTTATCTTGCGAATGAATGTCATCACTTAGAAAGCTGACATGTTTTTGAGTGCAGCAAATGAAGCCATCATATTAAATTCTGCACATGAACCATGTGTAAAAGATTTCCTAAACAAAGCTGTAAAAGCTTATGTTGCTTGTGCACAACAATTGCAGAAAAAACTTCCTCTCAATAGCGACATCTTAACATGCGTTTCTGCTCTGGACCCTACTGCTAGGGGTCACACAGTGACTTTAAGAAGATTGAAAAGACTTCCACATCTAGTTAAAAATGTGTTGAATGAGGAAGACTTGGAATTATATGCTGCTGAAGTACATAAGTATCAGGTAGATGGGCACCTTCCTCCACCAGTTGATGAAAATGGCAAGCCAATTCAAATTGATATTTGGTGGTCACTCATCTTTAAACAGAACCAGTATCCAGCCTTATCCAAAATTGCAAAAGCTATGCTAAGTTGCTTTCATGGGCCTCAGGTTGAAAGCACCTTCAGCATGATGTCAAATATCCTTGATAAGCAGTCAAGCAATATGAATATTGAAACATATTCAGCACTGCAAACAGTAAAATATAAAATATCCAGTGAAAATAAAACAGCTGTTGAATTTTTTTAAAAAAAAGGACCCTCTGCATGATCCAGTATCATCAAAACTGGTCTTCAACATGAAGAATGCATGCAATATGCATGAGAGAGAAAAATAAGTTAAAAGAAAAGATCTTGAAGCAAAAAAAAGTGAATTTAATGCAGGAACATCTGATCCTTGCAGCAAGGAAGCTGCGAAAAATATTAAAGCAAATGCAGAGAAGCGAGCACTGCTGCAGCATCAGAGAAAAAGGAAGATGGAGCAAATGGTAAAAAATGTGCAAAAGAAAAAAAGGCATTAACTAACTGGTATGCTATTTTATTTTCAAAATATAAAGCTACTTGATTTGTTTAAATAGTGTATGAATAAAAAGATCCATATATGTATATATTTAGGCTTTTTGTATCTGTAAGGTTCAGTGTGCAAAATTTCACTGCGCGCCAAGGTTCAGGGTACAAAATTTTGCCGCGCGCCAATGTTCAGTGTTATGTGCAAAATTTCGCCACGTGCAAGTTCAGCTTTTTTCAAAATTTAACTCTGACATGCCTGAAAATCATGGAAAAGTTTATGGATTGGACACGCACAATACAACAAACCCTTAAGCAGTCATGGGTTTGCTTTGGGGAAAAACCTAAAAATTAAAGTTTTATAATTTTACAATGAGCTCAGTTCTTCACTCATTTTCAATGATTCTGCGTAACGTTTATAAACTATGGATTGTTTCTTTGGTAAAGTCCCATCTACGGGGACCATTTTTTAGAACCGAGATTCTCTTCATAAAACACTTATATCACACGAATTTTGTTATAGATAGATGTATGGAGAGGAGATGTTGTCTTGGCGAATGATTTGGTCCAACCCACCCGCCCTAATTGATACATTTTCTTTTATATCACGATCTAGCGAAAACTCCCTTCTCCACCATTTTTCTGTCCTCGTCCTCCTGATTGGACGTTGGAGGTGTGACGTCATATCGCTAAACAAGATATGATTGTGGATGAACAGTGTGACAAACCTACAAAGGTACAAGCCACTAGCTGCTATAAGAAATGGTGGTTGTGCTATTCAGTATATTGCTCCTTAACTAACATAAACGTTCCTAACCTAACAAAACATCGAAGATATTCAGTATATTCCTCCTTAACAAAACATCGGAGGTATTCAGTATATTGCTCCTTAACTAACATAAACGTTCCTAACCTAACAGTTGGTAACCGTGTATCGCTCATAAACGAAAAACATCACACAGTCCGTGGAAAAGTGAATATCGCGTGAATTGATCCCCGTAATTGGGACTATGCTCCTTAGAATTTTAAAAAAGACATATTGAAACAGGATGCATTACTTATGGTATATTTTGCATATTTTCACTCGGTAAAGAGGTACTTATTATTCTGCAGTACAGATATATAACAAGCTTCCAAACAACATTAAATTATTATGTATTCAAAGAAAGAGCAAACCTTTCAAAACAGCTGTCAAGGAATTTTTAATAACTCACTCCTTCTACAATTTGGAGGAATATTTCCAGCTTGGATAAATTTGGCAGCTTGCAGTTTCTGTAGACCTATATTATTGTTATAACATGCATGTATTTTTTGATCTGACATGTTCTATATCCTTGAGCCCTGCTCAACACAGGATCTACAGGACGAGATATCTACATCTACAACATTCTAAGTACTAAAACAAATGATGTACCATTTAATTCTTTCATACCTAGAAATTTGGGTGTTGAATGATGAATTTGTTTTATGATCCATTATTTTCGGGGTTACTTTCTCTGCTTCCACAACATGCTTCTAGTATAAACGGTATAAGTACACTTTAGCTACGTTTTCGATTTTTATGAAAACCAAGTTTTCAGTCGATCTAAAAAACCACTAAAATCGTTCAGAAATTTTCACAGAATTTTTTCACACATCACACGCCTTTGTCTCGGTCATGAAAGCCTTAAAAAACAGTATTTAAAGTCGAGATTTTCCCCATATAAAGTAATAGTAATCTCTACCACGGCTATTTGATGATTAAACCAAAATCTGACTTGAGAGCAATACCAACGTGACAGCAAATAACACACAGTAGTTACACAAAGAATGTAAGCTTTTGTTTTATATAATTTTATTATCGTTAAGGATAAACAGTAGGAACTTCTACAATCATCAGTTACATGTTTTTCAGATCAATCGAAAACTTGGTTCGGATATAAATCGTAAACTTAGCTAAATTGCACTTATACAATTTTTTGGGTATTGTACTTGGATTTCCATGAAATTGAAGCCAAATTTGGAATTAATAATGTAAAAACGACTTTTATTGTTGCTGCCTTTAATGAAACTACTGGCAATTGGGTCATTCAAACAAGAAAATAGAAAAAAAATTCAAGACCTACATAGTAGTAGTAGTCCTTCGAGTCTGGGTTTAGACTCCTGGTGATCCTTATTTGGATTTACTAGGCATTATGTTTAATTCAGGAGTGGTTTGCCATTGCTTTCTCCCGTGCTTAGTGGACGTTTATGCGTTCCCTGTTCCTGGTTCTCACTTCTGTCAATTTCCGCCATTCTTTCCTGTCCTTTACAATGTGGGCTTCCCAACTTAAATTGACGGTTTTCTTCACATCATCTATCCAGCATGTTCGAGGTTTTCCTTGTTTCCTAGATCCTTCGACAAGTCCAATCATGATGTCATGTTCCAATGATCCTTGATTTCTCATGACATGCCCAAAGTACTGAAGCTTCCTTCTAACTACCATGGCTTCCAGCGACCTTGTGGGTTTTATGTCTTCCAGGACCGACTTGTTCGTCCTTTTCTCTGTCCAAGAAATTCTCAGGAGTTTACGCCACGTCCAGAGTTCGAATGCATCAATTCTTTTCCGATCTCTTCTCTTCTCTTCTCTTCTCAAGACCTACATAGGATCCTTCTTTTCACTGATGTTACTGTGATTTAAGGTCTTAATACATTTCTTGGTTTAAGCAAATAGATGTAATGTTCTGCGAGGAACTCATTGCCGATGAGTTTATAAAATAAAGAAAAAGCTTTCTTTAAATAAATGTAAGTCTTGAATGACTTCCCTGTTAACATAAGCTACCACTGTCTACACCAAACCATTATTATGAAGAAAATAATTTATTACACACATGACACTTGAAACCATTTCCCCCTGTATGGGTAAGCAGATGATTTTGGGATTCTATTAGAAAATCTTTTGCTATGTACATCAAGCTTACATGATTTCCCACGTGAATGTGTAAGCAGGTGAGTTTTTAGATATCTCATGTAAAAAAAAAAGTTTTATTTGGAAGCTTTTTCACGTGTATGTGTAAGCAGATGTCTTTTGACATTACTTCTTATAGAAAGTGATTTGCTACAGATATCACACTTGAAACCTTTTTCTCCTGTATGTGTAAACAAATGCTTTTTGAGATCACTTTTTACAGAAAATGCCCTGTTACAGACATCACACAGAAAGGGTTTTTCTCCTGTATGTATAAGCAGATGAGTTTTGAGATAACTTCTTGCAGAAAATGATTTCTTACAGATATCACACTTGAAAGCTTTTTCACGTGAATGTGTAAGCACATGCATTTTGAGATTACCCTTTTCAGAAAATGATTTGCGACAGACATCACATTGGAAAGCTTTCTCTCCTGTATGTGTAAGCAGATGAATTTTCAGAGAGTATCTTAAAGAAAATGATTTGCTGCAGACTTCACACTTAAAAGCTCTTTCACGTGAATGTGTAAGCTGATGAGTTACAAGATTATTTCTTAAAGAAAATGATTTGCCACACACATCACACTGGAAAGCTTTTTCTCCTGTATGTGTAAGCATATGAGTATTCAGAGAGTATCTTAAAGAAAATGATTTGCTGCAGACTTCACACGTGAAAGCTTTTTCACGTGAATGTATAACCAGATGGGTTTTGAGAGTACTTCTATTAGAAAATGGTTTGCTACATACATCACACTTCAAAGGCTTTTCTCCTGTATGTGTAAGTAGATGACTTTTCAGATGACTATTTCGAGAAAATGTTTTGCTACAGACATCACACTTGAACGTTTTTTCTCCTGTGTGAATGAGTAAATGCCTTTTGAGATCATCTTTTCCATAAAATTCTTTGTTACAGACATCACACTTAAACGGTTTTTTTCCTGTATGAGTAAGCAAATGTGTTTTGAGATAACGTTTATCAGAAATTGTTTTGCAACAGACATCACACTGGAAAGCTTTTTTTACTGTATGTATACGTAAATGACAATTGAGATTACTTCTTTGGTAAAATGCTTTGTTACATACGTCACACTTGAAAGGTTTTTCTTGTGCATGTGAAAGCATGTGACTTTTAAGACGAGAACTTTGAGATAATGTTTTGTTACAGACATCACAGTTGACAGCTTTGTCCGGTCTATGTGTAACTAGATGCCTGTTTAGACTGTCTCTTCGAGAAAATGCTTGACTACAAACATCACACTTGAAAGGTTTTTCTCCTGTGTGGGTAAGCATATGTCTTTCGACATGTGCTCTGTGAGGAAATGTTTTGCCACAGATGTCACACTTGATTGCCTTTTCTTTATGTATAAGTAGATGTGTTTTGAGACTCTTCATTCGAAGAAATGTTTTGTTACAGACATTACACGAGATTTTTTCGGCAAGAGTATGATGACTTTTCTCTTTTTCACTAAGCATATGTTGACGTTCTTTGTTTCGTTCAGGACAAACCTTGGATTTTTTACGAGTTGAAACCAGTTTATCTAAACTTTGCACTCTGTTGGACAATGGGGAATTATTACGTTCATAGAGTTCTATTTTGTCGTCTTCAGCGTGAAACCTTTTTACCAAATTCAAGGTCACACGTTTACTCTTATCACAGCCAATTTGCTCGAGCTCTTCGTCATTTTCTTCAGGTAATGTTTTTGGATTTCCGCTGCACGATGTCTCTAACTTCGGATCTATTAAAATACATGGGTCTAGGTTCTCGCTTTTAATTTGGCGTGTCTCTACTAAATTGAATGTTATGGGTATAGGCTCGCACTTAACAGTTTGACATTTCGATGGGTTTCCTTCTTGTTTTATTTCTGCTTCTTCATGTTGGAATGCTGTCATAGTCTCCATTATGTGAAGTGATGACCTGTATATTATATGACGGATTGAATCCACACACACCTGCAGTGGCTCACGAGTTTTCTAATTGCAGCTGTTCGTACGATGATCAACATTCCAAACATCAATCAGCACGAAATTATTTTCTTGCGTTGGTGACCACTTTCAGTTCAATGGCGTGAACTATTTAGCTGACTTGGTTACAGGAAATAGCTGGGTACTGGGTATCTAATGAACTGTGAGCAACAATTGTTTTTCAGAGATGGGATAAAGCGTTACTTCATGGTAACAGTTACTGGGTTCTCCGTTCCAAAAAAAAAAAAAAAAAAAAAAAACCGTTACATATAACGGTTACAAGTAACGTTTATGAAACGGACGCCGTTGTATTTATTTATAATGTTTAGCAGATTCAACTGAAGCCAGTGGTGATATTCAAACAGTTTAACAACCGGTTCCCATCAGGGTATTTGATGTTGATTCAAAATTGCCCAATGTGCTATTTTGTCCAGTGGCGCCAACTTATATGGGCCCGTGGGGCTCAATTTGCTGTGAATTATCTTAAAGGAAAAGTAAACTAAAAATTCAGTATCATTTTCTTCATACGGATTGAAAGAAAATGTTTTTAAGAAATGATATTTACTGTTAGAAATGTTTTACACCTTCACATTTAATCACAAAACGAATATATTTATTGTAAAGCGATGGGCGCGTGACGTCACGCTTGACGAAGGCTTGGCTCAGTCTCGCCCGGTGAAAGACATTTCACAGTATTCTGTATACTGTTACAGTTTTTTAGTGAGTATCTGTTCAAACAATGGTTTATTGTTGTGTTGTGGGGTGTACAAACTCATCGTCGAAGAGTGATAACACACTTAAAATATCTTTCCATCGATTTCCCAACAGAGATAAGTCACCCGAACGTAAATAAGCAATGGCTGATAAAAATAAAAAGAGAAAAATTTGTTCCTACTAAATACAGTACGGTTTGTTCACAACATTTTGAAGAAAATTATACCGAGCTTTCGGTACAATTACGAAAACAGTTATCTGGAGAAACCCCGCAATCTGTTTAAAAAAGAAGTGCTGTGCCATCACTTCTGTTTAAAAAAGAAGTGCTGTGCCATCACTTCTGTTTAAAAAAGAAGTGCTGTGCCATCACTTCTTTTGCGTGGGAAATCTGAAACACCGCCAATGAAGAAAAGAAAATCGTCGTACTCGAGGAAGAAGGAAATGAGAGAGTTGTTGCAAGATTCGAACAGTAATCCTAGTATCCGGGAATGGACAAATCATGAATGTGGAATCTAGTATTTATGACGAAAATTCAGTTTCTAACAGCGTAGGCGTTCAGTGTGAACTAGGAAATTAAACTTATGTCAATGTTTGCACAGATTCATTGAATGTTTCTTCTAGAAATTGTGATTTAGATAGCTCTTTTAGCATTTCAGAAATTTCTACTACCGCAAAAGATGATTCTGAATCTGAAAGTGACTCTGTTTTGTTTTTGAACTGTATTAGCTCTAAGTATTAACTGATAACGCCTGGCAACTAGTGTATCTTTATTTATAATAACGCTATCGAATGAGCAATGTCGTGTTATACAGTCTACAACCCCCTTCTGTTCACAAATTACTTCACAGTCCCAACACCACACACTTTCGTGGCCCGTTTTCATATGTATACACAGCCCACATTTACACCATTCCGTATTTTCTTTTCTTCCTTGCAATTCTTTAAATAATTCCTTGTAATTTCTTTTTTCGTGTGATATTAATTTGTGAATACCGAGATTTGTCCTTAGAAGGTAACATTGCAGGCATCTCTATCAACAACAAACACAAATGAGACTTTGTGGTATATTAGAAACACACGCGCGAGCATTACAGCAGCTGTTGTCCTGCCAGCGAGTTAGTCAGGCGTGACGTCACAGCAGCTTTTTACTTCACCCGTACAAGGCGTAATATTGGGCACCTGAAGTTCACGAGATCACCATTCGTTTCGTAATTCAAAGCTCCGTGCGATGAGATTAAAATAAGAAAATGGTATTTTTTTAGTTTACCCTTCCTTTAAATATTTATTATAATAATTATTAGGCCTATTATTACGAAAAAATCACGTTTAATCGATGCAAAACCAAAATCAGGCTAGCCTATAGGTTTATACAAGCATTGACACAAGTAACATTATCTCCCTTGTTTCAATTAACTTAGCCTACGGTACGATCGCAATCGTTTGCAATTGTTTCTGAATCCTTCAAATTTATAGCATACGACAAATTTACTCTGTTAATGACAGTTTTCCCAGCATTTTCCGAAATACTTTTTTCCGCTTTGAAAAGACTGAAGACGTTATTACGATCGGCAATATTATAGAGAAGAGTTAATTTCACACATTGCTCTCTAAGTGTAACCCTACATACGGATAACGGGAAAAAGTTGGTTTTTTATTTTGCTTGTTGAATTTATGGGGAGAAGTAGGCCTACAAAATGCAGTGCTACTCAATAGTTATTGCTTGTTTTACTTTATTTTAATTTATTTTATTTTATTTTAGTTGTTACCTAATATCTTTCCTCCAAAAGTCCCCATAATAATAAACTTTGAAGAATTAAATTAGAGTCCCACCCGGGAGGTGTTGGTAGCACGGTTGCCTTCCACCTTGTCGGCCAGTGGTTAAAAATTTCCAACTTAACCGCACGCCCGCTACCTATGGCGGTAGTCCACAGCTAGCGAACATAAATGGCGTGTTTTGGTTCTAGCAAATTCGTATATATATTATCACTGTTGTGGATTGGCGTGAATCTGATCTTGGAAAAAGGCAATCACTCATTGTGAAACTACCGGTTCGGAGAACCTACAAGATATT
Organism: Ectobius pallidus; assembly: GCA_964059195.1. NCBI lineage: Eukaryota > Metazoa > Arthropoda > Insecta > Blattodea > Ectobiidae > Ectobius > Ectobius pallidus. The sequence goes on from CAXKWD010000006.1 coordinate 2,963,393, forward strand.
TAACAACCGGTTCTCGCGAACCGGTGCGAACCGGCTGAATATCACCACTGACTGAAGCCTATTGTAATATAGAGTAGGATTTGAAGATGTTACCATCCAGACAGATCAATAATAACGCAAAGATTTAATTTTAATACAAAATTAAAATATATTTCATTGAACAATTGATAATTATAATCAAGTAAGATTTATTCAAGAATAAATGTAGTTAGACAGTTAAAATATGTGTAGTCCCACATGTATGGAGCTTATTTGCAGTCCTATTGTATTTTATGTAAATGCAGTATATTGGAAACTTGTCATTATACAGGCAGTCTAAATAGAATAAGAATCTTTATTAGCCGTTACGTATGTTTGATACAATTGGCTTCGTCATAGATTTTACATAACATAACAATTAATCCTAACTTAGTCCTAACATTTAATAATATAATACAATAGGATATGCAACTTAATCCTAACATTTAACAATATAATACAATAAGATACACAGCTTAATCCTAACAATTCATCTCAAATTTACTTACTATAAGTCTAATTCTATTGTGTCTAATTCCTTAAATTCAGTTATAGAGTAAAAGGCTTTCCTTGTTAGCCATTGATTTAAGACGTTTTAAAACTTTGTCAAGGGGTAAGATTTGATGTTATTAGGTAGTCTGTTCAATAAATCAATGCTTAAGTATATATGACTATTGTGAATCTTAGATAGTCTAGAGTAAGGCAGGTTGATCATGTGACTATTTCTTGTATTGTGTTTATGAAATGATTGCCTGAGGGGATAAGAGTTTAGATTTTCTTTTGTATATACTAGACAATTGAGTATATATAATCCAGGCAGGGTCAAAATATTGAGTTGCTTAAAATGATCTCTACAAGAGTCTCTGGGAGCTAAACCTAGAATACTTCTAATGGCTTTTTTCTGCAGTAAGAAAACTTTTTCAGAGTGGGTTGAGTTGCCCCATATCAGTATACCATACATTAAATGGGAGTGAAAGTATGCAAAGTAGGAGCACAACATTAATCTCGCGCTTACCTTTCCTCTAAGCTTATGGAGTAGGAATATAACCCGTGCTAATTTATTGCATAAATATTCTATTTGCTTGTCCCAGCTAAGTTTTTGATCTATAAATATTCCTAGCAGTTTAACATGCTTATTTTCATTGTTCAGTACATTTAAGGTAAAAATTATTTCTTCGGTTTTTGAATTGTTAAGATGCAGGAGATTTGCTTCAAACCATAAGTTGGATTTTTGCAGAAAATATGTAATCATTTCTCTTACTGAATCTGAGTTTTCACTAGTATTATAGATGGTTGTGTCATCTGCATATATTATTGTTTTACAATTGAGAAACTGTGGTAGATCATTAATATACAGAATAAAATAGAAAGGACCCAGTACTGATCCCTGTGGGACACCATTCCTTATTGGAAGAAATTCTGACATTTGGTTGTTCACTTTCACTATCTGAAATCTGTTTGCCAGGTAAGACACAATCAGATTTAGAGATCTGCTTTGAATGCCGTAGTACTTTAATTTTTTTATTAAAATTTCATGAGAGACATTATCAAACGCTTTGCTTAAGTCTAACAATGTTGCTCCTGAAGTTAGCCTGTTTTCAAAGCTTTCATAGAAATTTGAAACTAGATCCTCGACAGCTTTTACAGTTGATAACTTAGATCTAAATCCATATTGGGAATCACTAAATAGTTTGTTTTGTTCAAAATAGGCGTAAAGTTGTTGATGCATACAATTTTCAACAATTTTTTTAGAAATGGTGAAATACAACCATAAGTGTACAGATCGAATTTTCAGTAAAGTATAGACTACAGATATAAGTATGGACCAAAATAATGTGGAAATAAATTTGTATAATGCATTTTTAGCAATAAGCTCTAGGCCAATAATTCTCTCTGTAGTTGGCCTACTTAAAAACTTTACAGCACAAATAATGAAAAACATATTTGAGCATTTTAAAAAATTTAGCCCCTAAAGGGTTTGTAAACAAAATGGTGTTATAATGAGATTCAATTTTTACACGGGAAAATAGGATATAATGATTCTATTGAACATAAATTTGGTAAAAGTCTCCAAAACCCAACACGCATTTTTTTTAAATAAACCAACCCCTAAGGGGGCAGAGGGAGTAAAAATTATTATAAGAATAAAATGCGGCATAGGATCCCCAGATAGGTGTGTTTATTTAATGTATTATTTTCATGACAAGCTTATTTCGGCTATATTCTAGAAAAAAAATTAAGGTGTAGCACTTAAAATTCCTGGCTCAAATGAAAACGTAGTCTCGCAGCCGTGACAGTCGAGTTTCTCCTCTACGTTACTTTTATAACGTCTTCAAGCTGCGGTCGTGACACTGGAAGCGTTATTTCTGTACGTTACTTTTGTCACGGCGAAAAATAACGTCCAGTTTAGAGCAGAGCCAACGTAGATATTGCATTTTCTGTCTTTCCTCTAACGTCTATCACTTAGAACTATTGCAATGTACTGAGAATTTCAATAATTTCTTATGAACATGCACACAGTATTTAATTAATTTTGTAGCAGACTGAAGTTTTATAGTGACTTACTTCATCATTTGTTAGAAATGTTCCTATTAAAGTAAATTATACGTTGTTTGGGGTAATTTTTCTTGTAATTATGTGTAGAATTGATATATAACAAATATTTTAAGATAAAATGACATATTTTTTAAAAATCTAAGATTGGCTGGTTGAAGTAGTCTAGGTGACTCATGGGGCAGAAATTACGGTTGGTCCTAATCTCCTGCGCTTGTAAACGTGAGGGTGAAGGAACCTACCTGGCCTCAACCGCCATCCCTATTTGCTAAGGGTATAGATTACTTAATTTTTTTAATACCTCATATTCTAATAGGCCTACGACAAACCTAACAAAATATTGTAAAAGGGGATAACACATATAGGCCAGTCATCATACGAACTAAGGTCAGCCACCTTCATGTGTCGAATGAACAAAATCTGGGAGCCTCAACCTCCTAGAACCCTCTGGGCCTCCATGGCCTATAATAGGGAATGCTTTACTTTACTTTTAATAAACTGATTGACTCACATGTTGGTCTATGTACAGCTTCAACAGTCCACAGTCTTACCTGGAACAAGGATAAGTAACAATTAATTGCCATTGGCACAAATCATAAAACATTTTCACAAGAATATTATTTGTGTATGACGTCATATTTTACGTACTATAACTTCATATTACTGGGCTACAATATAACAGAGGGAGACTCAATGATCTATAAACCGGCTGCGCGGTGTTTTTCGCGCGTTGCTGCTTGCGGCTATCGTAGAGTGGCGCTGATGAAACGATATAACAATTTCCCTAACTATCATGGATGGTGCCTGGTGAATGGGAAAATGTTTGTCCGTTTGTCTGTACGATAACTCGAATACGTTTTATCATATTTTCATGAAACTTCGTAGGCTATAGCCAACATAATTGTATACTCCATAGGAAAAACCCAATTGATTTTGGACCAAATCGGTTGACAGTTAGCGGAGTAATGACCAATTAACGATAAAATGCTTTTCAGGTAGTTTTCGAAGAAGATTCTACCTATTGCAATGGATACCATGTCATGATTTAAGAAAAATTCTTTCATATCTTTACGTTCCATGCCTCCCTAAGTAGGAAACCACCGCCTGTTAAAAAAAAAGTGATATTTATATATATCTTTACACGCTAGCGGCCGTAATTTTGAAGATATTTGAACCAAATTTTATTATGTTATTTCTAGGCACAATAATTCGGACAAGTTCGTTAATGAGCAAAATTGAAACAAGGGGGTGGTCGGGGGAGGAAATTTTAAAACATTTATATTTCGGCCCCTATGAAATATAGAGGGAAACTTTGTTTGAATAAATTGCAGTACTCCCTATGGAGTTCACAGTGACACCAACGATTCGGGGGTTTTGGGGGTACGAGTGGGGGTGGGGGATGGAAATTCTAAATTTTTGAATCCACGTCTTGTGGGGTATCATTGAAAAGCTCTTGATGAGGGGTACCCTACAAATCAATAAATAGTTTCTCGATAGCTCTCATATAAGGCGAGATTTGCATGTTTGAAAAAGTGCTCTTTCCTCTTTTTTGCAGTTATTATTGCAGGTTTGTCATGCCAAGGTTAAAGAAGAAGAGTGCTACGCAGCAACAATAAATTAAACCAAAAGCACTTCGAAATCTACCTCAGCCTGTAGGCTTGCCTAAAGGGATTTTTTAAATAACAAATTTGCATCAATCAATACAACTCAGTATGTACTTGTACGCCTTAAGACGATTTGGCAGAAATAAAGGAATATTGGAATGATAATTCTTTCACATTTTCCGTGTGTAGGCTAAGGTGGAAAGCTGAAGTCAGACTGAAAAATTCTATGCCACAGCCAGGATTTTAATTTTTTAGTCTGACTCAACTCAAGGAAAGTTGGTACGAGGAAATTTGTTGTAATTTTTTTTTTCCCAGCTATGTTTATACTCCTGTTAGCTATACAGTAGGGTAGGCCATGGAACTATTTCTTATCAATTCTTTCTACTGTCGGTGTATTTAATGGAGTAAATTTCAACTGATATTAATTTAAATGGATATGATACAGGATGAAATGGTAAAGATGATTCATAATATGTAAATATCCAATTCGCCATTTGTCTTTATGACTGGGAAAACCATGAAAAAAAAGTGTGCGTGGAATGCCACGCGACAGAAGTGAAACTTGTTTTAATTTTTCGATTTTTTTCAATTTTGGATTATTGAATTTTTTAATTTTGGTTATTTTGACTTTTTAATACTGGGTTTTTGGGCTTTTTAATTATGGTTTAGATGAAGTCAGAAATGCCATCAGCAATTCTAAAGACAAGAAAGCAGTAGGCCCGGACGGGCTCTACAATGAATATGTAAAAGACACAGCACACCTGCTGGCCCCGATATGGACAAAACTATATAACAAATGCATAGAAACAGCCTCTATACCCGAACAGTGAAGAAAGTCAACTGTAAAGGTATTATATAAGGGAAAAGGAGACACCAAGGACCCGAACAAATATAGAGGCATCGCATTGGAAAACTGTCCCTTCAAAATTCTCACCAAATTAATAACAGGAAGAATAAGCGAGGAAATAGACGAGCATCTACCAGAAACCCAATTCGGGTTCAGAAAGGGAAGATCAACCCTAAATGCAATCGAACTCTTGCTAAAGCAAATATGGGAATCCTTAGAGGAAAACGAAAAATATTACGCTGTCTTCATAGACTTCACTAAGGCTTTCGATTTGATAAACAGGAAACTAGTGACTGCAAAACTAAAGGAGATGCTAGGCGAAAACAACATATGGTCAAACCTCATCACATCAATACTACGATGGAACGAAATACGTGTCTCGGACAACCTGACCTTATCAGATCCGATAGCCCAATCAAATGGAGTCTTACAGGGAGACCCATTAAGTCCCTTGCTGTTTATAGCAGCAACCGAAGAAATTCTAAGATTCACCCAAAAAGAAGGAGTATTCTCGTGCGCATATGCGGATGACATCGTTATTGGCTCAAGAGACATAACAAAACTCCAGGAAACAGTAAACGACATGGAAATATGGTGCTCCAAACACAAGCTCGACATCAACATATCAAAAACAGAGACCATGATCGTTAGGAATGGAGGGAAGGCACCCGCATCAGCAGAGATACTCATAAGGGGCAGAAAATTAAAGATAGTGCCAGACTTCAAATATTTAGGCATCACGCTGCAAACAAGCGCAAAATGCTTCACAAAACACGTCACAGAGAAGGCAACCAAAGCAATAATGGCATCGCACGAAATAAAAAACATCAAAACCCTTAGCCTAGAGACAGCAATGTTACTATTCAGAGCAAAAATTCTTCCAATACTAACATACGGCATCGAAATCATCTGGCCACATTTAACAACAAAGAATCTATCCACCTTAGAAAGGGTGAAAGCAAACTACATAAAGAAAGCAAAAGGAGTTTCAAAAATGACCCGGTCAAGACTCGCATATCTCCTGGCAATGGAAACATTCCTCGTAGAAGATCTCAGGACAAGCATACCTCTACCCAACACCAGCGCATCAGAAAAACTGCTGGCAGAACTGACAGGAAAAAGAGATGAAGTACTACCAGAATTCTATGGCACAGGAGCCATGATAGACAGATCATGGTCAAAGGCAAACTTCGAAATGAGGCACGTCATTACAAGATTGGCAGTCCACGGGTTTCATCACCTAATGTGCAAAAACACACACTTCCATGAACCCAGTGTCGATTGTGAATGCTTACTATGTGAGAAACCGTGCGATCGGTACCATATCGAATTCTGTACAAAAAGAACAAAGACAATATGTGAATATGCAAACATGTAAACTATCTTTGAAGTATGGCTATTTGGCTGCAATTTATTTATTAATTAATTAAATATTTTATTTTTTATTTTTTTAATTTTGGAATTTTGGATTTTTTAAATATTTAATTTTTTAATTTTGGAATTTTAAATTTTAGGCCTTTGAATGTTTAATTTTTAATTTTTTTTTTTTTTTTATTTTTAAATTTTGGTTATTTTATTTTTTAAATTTAGGTTATTTGAATGTTTTTATTGGGATTTTTTGGATATTTTATTTTTAAAATCTTGGATTTTTAAACTTTTTAATTTTGTATCTTTGAATTTTTTAGTTTTGAAATTTTGTATTTTTTTGTATTCTTTTACTTTTCAATTTTTTTAAATTTTGGATTTTTTAAATTGGATTTTTACACCTTTTAAATTTTGAATATTTGAATTTTTGATTTTTAAATATTTTAAATTTTGGATAAGCCTAATCATTGAGTTCATTGTTTTCTGTGCAGTCCGTTCCATCACACCTCACTAAATTCGTGACGATTTTTAGTGTGACACTAATTTCGTGACGATTATTGAGCGTGTCACAAGCCCTGGAACTACCCCTACCGTGGCTAAATTAGTTTCATTTCAAAAATCCATGTCAAATTGGCCGGCCCCAGGATTGGAACCTGGGACCTCCTGAATGCGAGTCCAAGACGTTACCATTTCAGCCACCTTGCTGGGTATTTGTTCTGTTAATATTCTAGTTATCCCACTTATTCCTTCACGTAAGCTTATCAACCTTTCTAAAGAGATAGTGGTCTAAGACTCAAAAGTTTCTGAAACATGACCTACTTGCTCCATCTGGCATTTTGTTACATCAGTTTATCTGATTTTGTTTCCTCATGAAGGCATAACTATTAATTTTCAAATATTGTCATAGCTGTACTTTTCTCGGGAGTATGAGGATCCTAATTGCAAACCCGGCAATCTCTGTTTCGAAAATAAAGACAAATTTGCAGATTTCTAATGAAAGTTTAATGGACATACACTAAATATGTCATATGATATGAGTACACTTTTATTATAAGTTAAAATATCTATATGTATATTTTTTAATGGAGAATGCCGGGTTTGTTAATAAACTCCTTGTATGTGATGTCGTCATTTCTGGCATCTCCTTTTTCGATGCCAATACTGCCATTATTACCTTTAACAATCGCTGTAAGGCACAATGTTAGTATTTTGTTTTTTCCCCCGTCAAGCCTGTACAAATCAAGATGGCAGTTATTGTTGTGAGCTGTTGAGTTGTAAAAAACAAGTTAGGTACCATCACCTCATTTTGGCACTAAAATATCTCAATTAGGTAAGCTTTTATGTGTTATTTCATATGCTGAGATCTTTCGGAACATATTATGATGAATATAATATTTATGAAAATATTTAAATTTTAGAACAGCCGCTAAATCATTTGAACAAGCGGAGGAATTCAAATATCTGGGAACAGTAATTACAGATACAAATAATATTAAGGCAGAAGTTAAGTCTCGACTCAAATCAGGAACTGCTTGTTTTATGCAGTTCAGAATCTCTTTTCTTCTAGTCTTCTGTCCAGAAATCTAAAAGTTAAGATTTATAAGACTGTTATCATGCCTGTTGTATTATATGGATGTGAAACATGGCCGCTAACTGATCAGGAAGAACGTAGTCTGAGAGTGTTTGAAAATAGGGTGCTTCAAAAAATATTTGGGCCCAAGAGGGATGACAATGGGGACTGGAGAAAATTGCATAACGATGAGCTTCAGGACCTGTACGCCTCACCAGATATCGTAAGGGTAATTAAATCGTGAAGGATGTAATGGGCTGGACATGCTGCATGCATACATCTCAAAAGTATTGATTGGGAGACCCAAAGGGAAAAGACCACATGGAAGGCCTAGACGTAGGTGAGAGGACAATCTTAGAATGGATTTATGGGAAGTAGTATTTTTGGGGGATGAATTGATGGAATTAGCACAGAATAGGGTTGGATGGCGGACTCAGGTAAGTGCAGCAATGAACCTTCGGGTTCCATAAAATAGATAATATTCCTTTAAGATAGCTTGCTTAGGAATTGTCTATTGCCATTGAGTAAGTAAGTAAGTAAGTAAGTAAGTATCATTACGAATAATTTCACTGAATATGGGTGGTTATAAAGCATAACCACCATGTGGGGCCATTACCTACAAAATGTTCATTTTATTTCAGTTCGTGTGTTATGATAACAAGGAAGAAGTGGGATGTTCGTGGATATCTGATTTTGGAAAATTTAGATGAAACTATATACGAAATATTGGATGAAATACCCAGCGATACTGAATCGGGAGATGAGTTTTTCTCTGACGATGAAGACACGGAGTAAAGGAGTCAAAAAACTGTTTCCTTATGTATTGCTCAAAATGAGTCTCATTTATTGTGTTAACTGCTGTATTGCATAGTGATCTCGCAATGAAACCACCATTTTTCCAAATCACAAACTTATGTATTTCGTAATTTCAAAATTTGGGCCTCTTACTTAAAAAATATTAGTGTATTTTATTGTTTAATTTATTTTCCCCCAATTTTCCTGAATATGCTTAAAGGGTTGGGATATTTGTCTCCATAAAGGAATAGGCATAGGGAGTATCAGAGAGGGCCAATACAATTTGCGGGTGCGTGGGCAAAGAGAGTTAAGTCCACTTTCTAGTTACTGAGAATTAGAGCGACTTAACACGCTTTACCCTCCCAACATCGCTCTAGAGATGGATAAAGCCATGAGGCACACATCCATAACTACCGTACAATATTGAATATGACTTACTGGACTTAACACAACTGTAGAGGACATTTTTATCTATAACTCTATGGACATATCTCAATTTCTGAAAATGGTGGACTTAACTCTCTTTGCCCACGCACCCGAGAATGCAGTTGATACTTATCTTTTGATCTTTAGTTAGAAACTTACACTGGAAAGTGATTTGGATTACATTATCTGGTTAAACTGATTCTGTGGACATTAATAAATCTACAGAAGCAATCAACAAAAGGTTTTATTTTTAGGGAAGTCAGAGCTCTTTGTTTTTACATCTCTGTTCAGTAATGCATGCAATTAGTAGAACTAGACCTTCCAGAAATGATAGCTTATAACATGTAGATGTAGATGTAGATATCGCGTCCTGTAGATCGTATGTTGAGCGGGGCTCAAAGATATAGAACATGTCAGATCAAAAAATACATGCATGTTATTGCAAGCTGCCAAATTTATCCAAGGTGGATAAATCACTATTTAAAAAAGAACCACTCAAATAATAATGGTGATCAATTAAATCAAATATATTTTACTTAGTTGAAATTACATGCGTTTTTACCATATTTTCTGCAACAAAACTGATCATGCCAGCAAAAAACTTTAGGTCTCGCACCAGCTAATCTCCCCCTGCTTAGCCTTACTTGCACCTTCCTATGCTATAAAGCTGCCCAATATGGCAACACTGCAGCTCACTATAATATCCTATACAAAATCACAATGTTAATAAAATGACAGACATATAAGCATTCATGAACCACACATTAGTGTTCCTGTTGGACATTACATGAGAATATTATAGGAGAAAAATTCCTCCGACACTGGGACTTGAACCCAGGACCTATGGCTATTCGTGCAAGAGCTCTACCAACTGAGCCAAGCCAGAATTCAATTCACAGCGCCAGATGGAAGCTCTGGAGGAATTTTTCTCGTACAATATTCTCATGTAAGTCCAACAGAGAAAATAATCTGTGGTTCATGAATGCTTATATATCTATCTTGAATGTTAACTGTACAATAACAGTGTGAGCCCGGTCACAAAAAATCACTACTTGTGTTCCTCATGTGACATAGCTTGTCTGTCTGTGAGGTAGACCATTAAGGGCAGTCAGTTGTAGGAGAGAGGTTCCATCTGGCGCTGTGAAATGAACTCTGGCTTAGCTCAGTTGGTAGAGGATTGGCGCGAATAGCCAAATGTCCTGGGTTAAAGCCCCAGTGTCGGAGGAATTTCTCTCCTATAATATTAGGTTAATAAAATGGTTTTGCACCATACAAATATATATATATATATATCAAGAAAATGACCCTTGAACGATACCAAATGCCTATTTCTCATGTATTAAAGCTCCCTAAGCTTAGATGAATTTTCCCTTCACCATCCAGTAATCATTCATGGTGTAGTGGTTAAGGCTGCTGGTTACAGTGCTAGCGATCACGAGTTCCATCCAAACTTTAACGTTAAGAATAAAAAGGTATGCTAGGTAAAGTGAGAGAAAGGGAGGAAGAGGAAGAGGATAAAGGAAAGAATTTTTTTTCGAGTTTCACTTTTGGAATTACTAGCAACATCGTCTAGGAGGTTTCGTGGGAGGCATTCAGGCATTGGGAGAGGGGGTAGCCTAGTGTGTGACAAAACTGTTTTTTCCCATTGTTCGTTGTTAAAAGAAGACATGATGACTCACATAGGATTTCTGTCTTTCCTCTTCTGCACTGAAGTTACTGATGCCAGTTGGCAGCTAGTAAGAACTCATTGCACAATCCAACAAAAGCTATTATTTATACATACAAATCGTGATTGTATTTTAATCAATACAGTCTATTGTAATAAAAAAAAAACTTGTAAACAGACAAGTTTACATATATCACACTAAAAAGCTTTTTCTCCTGTATGGGTAAGCAGATGGGGTTTAAGATTACGTCTTTTGAGAGACTGTTCTGCTTCAGACAACACACTGGAAAGCTTTCTCTCCTGTATGAGTAAGCATATGAGTTTTGAGACTACTTTTCTGAGAACATGTTTTTCCACAAACATCACATTTGAAAGGTTTTTCACCTGTATGAGTAAGCAGATGATATTTGAGATGACCTCTTCGAGAAAATGATTTGCTACATTCATCACGTTTGAAAGGTTTTTCTCTTGTATGTGTAAGAAGATGAGTTTTCAGACGACTTCTCGTAGGAAATGATTTGATACATATATCACATTTGCAAGGTTTTTCTTCTGTATGGGTAAACAGATGGGATTTAAGACTACTTCTTTGAGAGAATGTTCTGCTACAGACAACACACAGGAAAGCTTTTTCTCCTGTATGAGTAAGCAGATGACCTTTGAGATGACCTCTTTGAGAAAATGTTTTGCCACAAACATCACATTTGAAAGGTTTTTCACCTGTATGAGTAAGCAGATGATCTTTGAGATGACCTCTTAGAGAAAATGTTTTGCTACACACATCACATTTGAAAGCTTTTTCTCCTGTATGAATAAGCAGATGACTTTTGAGATGACTTCGTTGAGAAAATGTTTTACGACAAACATCACATTTGAAAGGTTTTTCTCCTGTATGAGTAAGCAGATGATTTTTGAGATGACTTCTTTTAGAAAATGTTTTATCACAAACATCACATTTGAAAGCTCTTTCTCCTGTATGGTGAAGCAGATGACCTTTGAGATGACCTCTTTGAGAAAATGCTTTGCCACAAACATCACATCTGAAAGGTTTTTCTCCTGTATGGGTACGCAGATGAACTTTGAGAAAACTTCTTTGAGAAAATGTTTTGCCACAAACATCACATTTGAAAAGTGTTTCTCCTGTATGAATAAGCAGATGACTTTTGAGATTACTTCTTAGAGAAAATGTTTTGCCACAAACATCACATTTGAAAGGTTTTTCTCCTGTATGAGTAAGCAGATGATCTTTGAGATTACTTCTTTGAGAAAATGTTTTGCCACAGATATCACATCTGAAAGCTTTTTCTCCTGTATGTGTAAGCACATGAGATTTCAAAGTACTTTTTTGAGAGAATGTTCTGCTACAGAAATCACACTGGAAAGCTTTTTCTCCTGTATGAGTAAGCTGATGACACTTGAGAACACTTCTTTGAGAAAATGTTTTGCCACAAACATCACATGTGAAAGGTTTTTCTCCTGTATGAGTAAGGTGATGAACTTTGAGATTCAGTGGCGGACGCAGGAATTTTTTTCGGGGGGGGATTTGACTTTCAACTTACATATACAATTAGTTTATAAAACTGGCCACTTAGAGTACATGTATAGCCTTTTTTCAAATTTCGGGGGGGGATGTAACCCCCCTATCCCCCCCCCTGCGTCCGCCACTGTTGAGATTGCATCTTTGAGAAAATGTTCTGCTACAGAAATCACACTGGAAAGCTTTTTCTCCTGTATGAGTAAGTAGATGACCATTGAGATGACCTCTTTGAGAAAATGTTTTGCCACAAACATCACATTTGAAAGGTTTTTCTCCTGTATGGTTAAGCTGGTGACATTTGAGAACACTTCTTCGAGAAAATGTTTTGCCACAAACATCACATTTGAAAGGTTTTTCTCCTGTATGAGTACGCAGATGAACTTTGAGATAACTTCTTTGAGAAAATGTTTTCCTACATACATCACATTCGAAAGCTTTTTGTCCTATATGTGTTAGCAGATGAGATTTGAGACTACTGACATCACCGGAGACACTTTCAGCTCCAGTATGATGACCTAAATCATAAAATTGATACTGTTTTTCAGTAAGAATGTGCTGATGTTTATTTTGTCGTTCTGAAGTACCTTTGGAATTTTGTTGTTCCTGAACCAGTATCTCTACATTTTGTACTCTATTGGATAATGGAGAATCGCTGCGTTCACACACGTATGTATTCTCAGTCTTAATGGGGTCAAGGATATTCATACAATCATCAGTAAGCAGAAGTTCTTCGTTATTTCCTACAGGAAACGTTTCCGGGATTTTGTCGCACGATGTCGATGTCTCTAACTTCGAGACTGCTCCAATATCTGGGTCTATACCCTCACTTTTAATTTGACGTATCTGTACTAAATTGTAGGTTATGGGTATATCTTCACACTTAATAGTATGTTCGTGTTTTACACATTGCGATTGCAAGTTTTCTTGTTTCATTTCTGTTCCATCGTATTGTAATGTTGCCGCATTCTCCATTATGTGAAGTGGTGGGTACAAGTGCACTTTAGCTAAGTTTACGACAGGACGGAACTATGACTTACTTCAAACCCACCTACATCACCAGTATCGCAAATTTGTACAAAGATTAAGATTTCGTATTGTAAACCGTAATTTGTTAACTATTACTGTTAGGAGGAGTAGTGGGAGAGCCAACTTCTCCTGTATCTCATAGGCCGTGACTGGTGATTTGTTTCGGCTATATTCGTAGTTCACTCGGTTTGTCGTATTTGTGCTTCATTCGAAACGATATTATGGCGATGGTATACAGTTTGTTTGCACAGCTAGCAGGGTTGGAAAAAAACATGTTTTTTTTTTTTTAAAAGAACAAAAAACGTTTATTTTGTTTAAAACGTTTTTTATGTGAACAACAATGTTGGTTGTTTTAAATGTGTTTTTTTAAACGTTTTTTTTTATGTTTAAAAAAGTATAAATTGTTCATTTTGTTTAAAACAATCATTTTAATGTATAGGGCCTATTATATACAAATATAAAACATTTTAAACAATTTGTTTTAAACACAAGCAATTGTTTTAAACACTTGTTTTAAACATTCCAACCCTGATAGCTAGGAGTCTCTTTTTGTGAAAAAACAGCTGATTGACACAGTGTTGATGAGTCATGCTAAGTAAACATTCAATTCAGCATTTGTCTTTACAACTATGGAATCCATCGAACACCCAATTCAAATTGGCCGGCCACGGGATCTGAACCCGGGACTTCCCGTATGAGAGTCCTAGACGCTACCATCTCGGCCATCTCTCTCAGTGCTAAATATCTTGTTTTCTGATGTATTCAATATTTTAATTTTAATAAATAATTCGTATGTTAACAGTATAATTTACCAATAGAAATAATCCCTTAAGAGAGATCTTGCCAACTTCCAAGTATTGGAAAATACAACTATTGAAGTTCCCCATTCAGAAGCCGGGCCTCTGCACCCAAAATAAAACAGAGCTTTTCGCTCTGGATTCAAACTATACAAGAGTCTACCAAATCAACTGAAATTATACAACAAATACGTAGTTTTAGATCCTCTCTTCTAACAGAATACGCTGTATCGGATTTCCATGAAACTTGGTATACGCATTTACGACGTCCATCAAAAGTACTCTATTAAATTTGAACCTTATCTGTTGACCGGTACCGGAGTAAAACCCAATTTAGTGTATATATTAAAGGCGCAATAACTCAAATACGCTTTATCAGATATTTATGAAACTTCGTATACGCATTTATAATGCCCATGGAAAGACGTCTGTTGATGTTCAACCAAATCGGTTGGCCAGTACCGGAATAATGCCCAATTTAGTGCCTTTTGTGTTAATATATGAGAAGTCGCGATAACTCAAATATGCTTTATTGGATTTTCCTGAAACTTTGTATCCCCATTTATAATGTACATGGGAAGACGTCTACTGATATTAGACCAAATCGGTAGACCGGTACCGGAGTAAAACCTAATTTAGTGTAGACTATATTTTAAAGACGCAGTAACTCAAATACGCTTTACCGGATTTTTATGAAACTTGGTATACACATTTATAGTGTTCATGGGAAGACGTCTATTTATATTGGATGAAATCGGTTGACCTGTTTCGGAGTAATGCTCAATTTGGTGCCTATTTTATGATAATATACGTATTCGAAAGAATTTATAAAAAGAAAAAAAGCAAATCAGTTATCATGACAACATAGTCAATTGTTTTACTGTGATATTATAAGGCTTTGGAAATTAAAATAGAGTTAGCTATGACCAAAAACACTATTGTTTTACATGCGCTTATCCAACTAGACCGTTAAACTGACCCAGGTGACCGAGATGGTAACGTCTTGGCCTCACATTATGAAGTTCCATGGTTCAAATCCCGAAACCGGCCAATTTCACTTTTTTTTTTTTTTTTTTTTTTTTTTTTTTTTTTTTGTTTGGTATTTTTATGTGAGTGTGCGATTGTTAAGATATCACAAATCTGTACAGTTCAGCTGATGCTGGAAGATTTTAATCTGATTAAAAAAAACACTAGACCTTTGTTCTTCCATAAGGCCTGCTTAATGAATAAATCTGGAAATCAATTAAAAAAAACATATTCTGCATATCATAATTGCAGTCATAACTGATTAAACAAAAACATACTGGCACTTTGTAACATCAGTTTACCTGATTTTATTCCGTTCAGAAATAACCAGAAACCACAGAATTCAACAATAACAACTTCTGAACAGAAAAGTGATTTTATTGGACATTTACAAAGTCTTAGTTTAGTTTAATTATAATTTGTTTATAAGTCTTGTCTAAATTGTACTTGGGACATTAATGATGTTACTGGACCAATATATGACTATTGTACTTATTATTGTATTTTATCTCCCGCATCATCATCAAAATTTGTCCAAAGAGTTTGGTAGGCAGAACTAGAGACTAATGAAAAGTCTAAACCCAACTGACATTGCACTGCATATGATTTCATTTCTCTGTCAGTGAGGTAGACCATTAAGGGCAGTCATAGGATTTAGGTTCCACCTGGCGCTTTGAAGTGAACTCTCTCTTGGCTCAGTTGTGAAAGCATTGGCATGGATAGCCAAAGGTCCTGGGTTCAAATCCCAGGGTCAGAGGAATTTTTCTCCTATAATATTTTCATGTAATGTCCAACAGACAATAAATGGTACATGAATGGATGTATATCCAGCCATTTATAGGTTAGAAAAATGGCATCTTCATTCTCATTTTGCCAATATTTCGACCATTTTCCAGTAAAAGTTAATTAATAAATGGTTTCTATGGTTTAGGAAGAATGCAAGAAGCTAAAAATTACCGACGTTGAACTATTTACTGTGAATAAATATAGTGCGTAATCATGGAAACATGCCCTTGTTTTTAGGTAGATTTTCGAAGAAAAATCTACCTATTGCAATGGATACCACTTTATGATTTTCGAAAAATTCTTTCATATCTTTACGTTTCATGCTCCCCTAAGTACGAAACCACCGCCCGTTCAAAATTTTTTTTTTTGTGATATTTATTTATATATATATATATATATATATATATATATATATATATATATATCTTTACACGATAGCGGCCGTAATTTTGAAGATATTTGAACCAAATTTTATTATGTTATTTCTAGGCCCAATAGTTCAGACAAGTTCGTTAATGGGCAAAATTGGCCCAAGGGGGTGGTCGGGGGAGGGGGTTGAAATTTTGAAAACTTTATATCTCGGCCCCTATGAAGTATAGAGGGAAACTTTGTTTGAATAAATTAGAGTACTCCCTATGGAGTTCACAGTGACACCAACGATTCGGGGGTTCGAGTGAGGGTGGGGGTGGAGGTGGGGGTGGGGGATGAAAATTCGAAACTTTTGAAACCACGTCTTGTGGGGTATCGTTGAAAAGCTCTTGATGAGTACTCTACAAATCAATAAATAGTTTCTTGATAGCTCTCATATGACGCGAGATTTTAATGTTTGAAAATAATAACGCTTAAAAGAATTATTATAATATCATAATTTTGTCTTGTTTAGCGGCTTTGCTAATTTTATTCATTGCTGATCTTGCGCACGGCCTCCCAGAATATTATATCCTATTCTTGTTGTCAAAACAAATGATTGTAGGCTCTTCCTCTTTACCGAATTCAGTTCTTATTACTGTAGGTTTACCATGCCAAGGCTAAAGAAGAAGAGTGCTATGCAGCGACAATAAATTAAACCAAAAGCACTTCGAAATCTACCTCCGCCTGTAGGCCTGCCTAAAGGGATTTTTTTTTTTAATTTCCCCAGTCGTACAATATTAAAGAAATGTTGTAAATCCCTTCATTCAGACTAAGGGCCTGTATGACGACCAAATGATATCATATTTATCTGCCACATAGAGAAACTATCTGGAAGTTAGCCAAGAATGACGTATTATGGTCTCCTGACAAAATCTGTCTGGGAAGTCAACTTCCAGATCAGCTAGCAGGAGGATGGAGTGGCTGTCAAAGTACCAACTGCTAGTTAGGGAATCTTGGTTGAAACAAGATGGCAGCACACTGAAGCTTCCTGACCACCTGAATATCAGAATTGATGCTGGAAGATTTAATTTACACATAAATGTCTTTTTAGGCTAAGATATGAATGAAATAGAATTACACAAATCGATTAATGCACGTAAAACTATGTGTAATTAATAATTTAACTGTACCAATACAAATCCAATCTGCCCCACCTAGCGGAGGACTACCTAACTACAACAAACACACCTCTCTGCTCAACGAGGTAAGGACCATTTTACAAATTTTCACTGTGTTCTTGCCGGTAGCAGTTCAGCGGTGGTATAACACGGCATCTTCCAGTTAAGCTATCTGGAAGTCACGTATCAGGAGGAATTGTTGACAGGTGGGTAATATAGGTCCTAAGTCTTCCTTGTGATCCCTAGGGCAGGTACTGGAATAACCTAGTGGTAATCCCAAACCCAAAAATTGAACAACTACCAGACAATGAAATTGTGTGAAGAACCAGTGTGTTTCCTTTTTCAGTAAAAGTTGTATATACATAATTCAGGAGAGGTTCCAATATCAATCGCCTATTTGTGTTGATAAATTTCATGTTATGAAATAGAATTACACAAATCGATTAATGCACGTAAAACTATGTGTAATTAATAATTTAACTGTACCAATACAAATCCAATCTGCCCCACCTAGCGGAGGACTACCTAACTACAACAAACACACCTCTCTGCTCAACGAGGTAAGGACCATTTTACAAATTTTCACTGTGTTCTTGCCGGTAGCAGTTCAGCGGTGGTATAACACGGCATCTTCCAGTTAAGCTATCTGGAAGTCACGTATCAGGAGGAATTGTTGACAGGTGGGTAATATAGGTCCTAAGTCTTCCTTGTGATCCCTAGGGCAGGTACTGGAATAACCTAGTGGTAATCCCAAACCCAAAAATTGAACAACTACCAGACAATGAAATTGTGTGAAGAACCAGTGTGTTTCCTTTTTCAGTAAAAGTTGTATATACATAATTCAGGAGAGGTTCCAATATCAATCGCCTATTTGTGTTGATAAATTTCATGTTATTTATCTCCTACGAGGGATTTGTATGTCGTGTATAAAATAATTCCACCTATTCCCTTGTATAAAATATGTTTGTTAAAATATCAGCTCATAGCTTTGTCAAATCTAAAATTTATATTTGTCAATATTATAAAACATAATTAAAAATTATATCTGTCAATTTTATAAGATAATTTTCGTATATTGGACAGTATATTTCGGCTATTCAGCCATCTTCAAGTCCTTTTCTTTCACCAAATGATCTTACTCTGTTGGTTAATCCATTACAACAGGTGGAATTATTTTATACACGACATCAATCGCCTATCTTTCATCAGCATTTCTCTCTGCTGGCGTTTCATATCGGCCCAAAGCTTCCTAAGCTGTTTTGAATCTCTCTAAAACAATAATTAATATCAAAATAAATACATAAGCATACCGGTATTAATTCTGAACGATCTCCAAGCTAATATATACGCAGAATATTCTCAAAAAACTATTAATTAGTTTACTTACACGCTGCATAATATGACTGGATGAATTGAATTCTTTGTTTAGAATGCACAGAGCCGTCTGTATTTTTATATCACGATAGCGAAATACGTACTCAGTTGGCTTTGCTTTACATAAAATCTGAAAAAATCTTAAACACGATTGGCTAATTCAGTTGTTACGGCAGTGAACGCGTGATTTTTCATATTATTGAGTTCGACTTTAGTATGTAGAATAAGTAGAGCTTTATGAAGTCAGACTTAATAAAGTACGACTTTAAAGAAGACTATGAATACGAAAAACACATAAGTCGACTTGTCAAATAAGTTCAGCTTTTTAAAGTCGGTTCTTAAGATAGATAGATAGATAGATTTTATTTTGTCCATATCAACATGTACATGTTATGGGACACGTCAAAACAATTACATATGAGTCAAAACAATTACAAATGAGTCAATACAGTTACAAATGAGTCAAAGCAATTACAAATGAGTAAAAACAATTACAAATTAATCAAAACAATTACAAATTAATCAAAACAATTACAAATGAGACAATATAAATTCAAATTAGTCAAAGCAATAACAAATGAGTCAAACAATTACAAATGAGTCAAAACAATTACAAATTAATCAAAATTACAAATGAATCAAAACAATTACAAAATTACATATTACAAAAAATTACAAATGAGTCAGAACAATTACAAATGAGTTTTTAGTGTAATATACGTTTACAATAATAAATGACCTTCGAAACAGAATCAAGATACAAAGTACAAAATATGAATTAATTTGATCCGCTTGTCAATACATTAAACTTTCCTAGCTGAATTGCCAGATGTCTGTCCAGGCTGTAGTAGCCGAAGTCTCGATTCCAGTTGTGGCCTTTTCCTTCATTCTCCAGGTTACCTGAAACAAGAAGAAGCGAGGGCAGTATCTTCAAGGGGAAATGATGATTTTTTTGTTCAAATTTTGAAATTTCATTATTTTCTTACTTTTTTTTTTTTTTTTTTTAAATTAATTTATTAATTTTTTACAAAGAAAGGAATTCCTCCACAGAATAGAAGGAATGTGTCTGTAGGAAGGACCTTAGTCTCTTTTTAAACAATTGTATGTTTTCTATAGCCTTTATGGTTGTAGGTAATTTATTAAATAGTTTTATACCGGAGTTGTACACATTAGACTTCATAATGTTTGTTCTACTGTACTGGACATGCAAGTCATTCTTTTGTCTTGTTTGATAGTTATGGAAACTTTTGTTAACTAACAGATTTTGACCATTTTGTTTAATGTGGTTAATTACTTCAAGTATATATACACAAGATAATGGTAGAATCCCTCGTTTTTTGAACAGATTTCTACAGGAAATTTGTTGATTAACTCCACACATTATTCTAACTGCTCTCTTCTGGACCTTAAAAACCTTTTCAGCTTCTGATGAAGCACCCCAAAAGATGACTCCATATCTAATATGACTGTGAAAATAGGCAAAGTATGAGCTTCTAAGTATGTGTGCACTTGTAACAGGTTTTAAAGTTCTTAGCATATAGCAACCTGTGCTAAGTTTATTGGTTAATGCCTCAATATGTGTTTTCCACTTTAATTCTTCACTTATGTGTATGCCTAGAAATTTTGTGTCACTTTTATATGTAATAGTTTTACCATCTAAATTTACTAGTGGCTTCATAACATGTTGATTTTGGGTTGAATGAAAGCTCATAGCTACTGTTTTTCTGCATTTATCAAAAGTTTATTTGCCTTGAACCAAGAAGATATTTCTGTTAAACTTGAATCAATCTTTAGTGTAAGATCTATCTCATTTGTTGCTTTTATTAGAAGATTAGTGTCGTCTGCAAATAGTACAACTTCCGCTTCTTCAATATTCAATGGGAGATCATTCACATATAGTAAAAATAGAAGCGGTCCCAAAATTGAGCCCTGTGGTACCCCTTGTGACAATACCCTACTAGTGGATTTGATTTTAGCTATTTCAACGATCTGGGTTCTTTGAGAAAGGTAAGGCTTGACCCATGAGTTTGGGATACCCCTAATGCCATATGTGTATAATTTTCTTAGTAGGATATCATGATTTATAACATCATAGGCTTTAGTTAGGTCCAGAAAAAATCCTATTGTACTCTCTTTATTCTCTAGTGATTTTTGAACATTCTGTAATAGATCTTGAATTGCTGTTTCAGTGGACCTATGATTTCTGAAACCATGTTGTGTATCTGTGAGGATTCTATTTTTGTCTAAGAATTTTATGACTCTATTATACATAAGTCTTTCTAGGATTTTTGAAAACACTGACGGTATGGATATTGGTCTATAGTTTTGTATGTCAGTTTTATCCCCTTTTTTGTGTAATGGTTTTACTTTTGCTGTTTTAAGTTTTTCTGGAAATATACCGCATTGAAATGAGATATTGAAAATGTGTGTTAAGGGTGCTGTTATGTAATTTATACACTCTTTCATTACAAAGTTTGGCACATCATCTACCCCTGCTGATACCTTATTCTTTAGTGTGTTTATTATCTTCATTAACTCATTTTCACTTACTGGGTGTATGAATAGTGATTCATTGCAAATATTGATTTTTTGATTATAGTTGTTTTGCCTAGTTGTTGGTCCATACTGTGAATGTATAAGTGTACTTGCTATTTCTGTAAAATGTGTATTAAATAATTCGGAAACCTGAAGTGGATCTGAGACTCTATTACTACCATGTATTATTTCAATCTGTTGGTTGCTGTACTTTGTTTTACCTGTCTCCTTTTTAATTACCTGCCACATCGCCTTGCTCTTATTTAATGACTGTGAGATGTGTTTATCATTGTCTATTTTCTTTGCCTGCCCGGTGATAACTTTCTTATAAATTCTTATATAGTTTATTATGTAATGGTGTTATTCGTCTGATATTCGCCCCCTTTTTTTAATACTATTTAGAAGCCTTACTTTATTTGAGGAAACCTGAATCCCTTTAGTTACCCAAGTGTTTCGAGTGTTGATACTATTCATTCTGCCTATCTGTACCACTTTAAGGGGAAATGCTAAATTAAAATTATGCAGAAATATATCCAGAAAAGTATCAAATTTGGAATTTACCCCCTCTCCCATGTATATTTCACCCCAGGTCTCTTTGCCTAGTAAAAACTTAAATTCTTCTATATTGATATTATTATAGGATCGTACTGTTGTTTTTCTAGGACTTTGTTTTGTCACTGTGAAATGTGTTGGTAATTTCAATAGTTGTGCTTCATGATCTGAAAACCCCAAATTTATTACTTCAGCAGAATCATTATATTCTGTGTTTGTTACTATTACATCAAGAAGTGATTTTGAATGCTCTGTGATTCTTGTAGCAGTTTTTACTGTGTTTGAGAGGTTATATGTAAGAAGTAAGTTCTGCAATTCTATTAACTTATTACTCCCTTTTAGAAAATCTATATTCCAGTCTCCGCTGATAATGATGTTTCTATACTTAGAGGTTAATTTTTGCATTAGTATGTCTAACTTATTAAGAAAAATTTTGAAATCGCTATCAGGAGCCCGATATATACATGCTATCTTAATTTGAATGACATTCTTACTTCATCTCAGTTTGGATTTAGAAGTGGCATGTCCACTGAGAATGCTACATTTCAACTTACTACAGAAATATTGGAAGCGTTAGATAAAAAGAAATATGCTCTGGGAATTTTCTGCGACTTAGCTAAAGCATTTGACTGTATAAATCATGAAATATTACTTCAAAAATTGGATCATTATGGGTTCGATAATTTAACACTTAAGTGGTTCAAATCATATCTTTCTGATAGAACTCAAAAGGTAATAATAAATGGAAATGAATCTAACCTAGGGATTGTTAAGAATGGGGTACCTCAGGGATCAATACTGGGACCTTTGCTCTTTTTAATTTTCATTAATGACTTGCCCTATAACTTAAGTGACGAATCAAAGGTATTGCTCTTTGCAGATGATACTAGTGTACTTGTAACAGGAACGTCACAAGAACATTTATCAAGAATAGCTACAAAGGCTTTTCACGAGTTAAACACATGGTTTCTAGCTAATAAAATGACACTTAATATTGATAAGACCCATTTTATACAATTTAGGACAAAAAACAGATGTATCTCAAATCTTGAAATTAATTATGGAACACAAATCATACAAGAAATTAGCAATGTAAAATTTTTAGGACTACAAATTGACCAAAATCTTGACTGGAAGACACACATAGAAATGATAAGTCCAAAACTGAGTTCAGCATGCTTTGCTTTAAGAATTTTGAATAATATATTAAAACAGGATGCATTACTTATGGTATATTTTGCATATTTTCACTCGGTAATGAGGTACGGGATCATTTTCTGGGGCAACTCTACCCATAGGGAGAAAATATTTAGATTACAAAAGCGGGCAATAAGAATAATATGTGGAAAGAAAAAGAGGGAATCTTGTAAACCGCTATTTGAAAAATTAAAAGTCCTCACTCTTACAGGGGAGTATATATACTCTGTTATGTGTTATGTAGTGAATAATATTGATAAATTTCAAACTAATTTTAGTGTACATGGACGTACTACCAGAAACATGAATGATCTACACAGACCAAATAACTCGTTAAAACTCTTTCAGAAGGGTGCATATTATTCTGCAGTACAGATATATAACAAGCTTCCAAACAACAATAAATTATTATGTATTCAAAGAAAGAGCAAACATTTCAAAACAGCTGTCAAGGAATTTTTAATAACTCACACCTTCTACAATTTGAGGAATATTTCCAGCATGGATAAATTTGGCAGCTTGCAGTTTCTGTAGACCTATATTCCCACGCAGCACGATATGTATAATATACGTATGTTTTAGAGCTACATATATATCATACGTTTGATCAAATTCAAAACGTAAATTATACGTATATTTTATATCCAATATATACATGTATAAAAACTGTTGTAATTTAATCCTGCTTTATGTTCATAATATATCAAAATTAAGTTACTGTTACATAAGCAATTTATTATCTAAAAAAATCTAATTTATTGTTCATTTGCTATTATCAAAATGACGTACAAAAAAAATTGGCAACTATACATAAATTTTACGTCTAGAATTTGACATTGTAAATGCACCTGTTTATTGTGTTTTACTCTAGTAAATCGATTTGGTTAAATTAAGGGAACGAAATACAATTTACTCACGCTAATAAGAAATTAATAAAAAATGGTTTAACATGATTACATCCGTAAACTCAGTAGGACTATTTTTCTGGTAAGCACAGAACACAAACATAAGCTTGCGCGGTCGCGCCACCTTGTGTTGTGCTGAGTCGGAACTCTGAAGAACACCAACGGTCACGCGGGGTTTAGGGGTTATAAGTTTCGTTTGTTCTTTGAGTTTGTTATTTTGACTCACTGTGCAGAAGAATAATTATACGTTTTGTTTGTTCTTTGTTGTTTGATAATTTGGAAAGGAGGTAAGTGCTTTTTAATATTTGTAATATAACTTTTGTAGATATAATAACACGTTTTGGCAACCGAATAGGGCCTAGTTGTTTTTTCACTTTTAAACAGTGTTTGTGTTTTCTTTAAGATAATATTTTATTTATATCAAGCAAGTATCATAAGAAAGAAGGCATGCACTAGGAAAGCCAATATTAATTTATTGTTCTATAAATTTTGGTTCTTAACCTAAAACTTTAACCTATAATTTCATAAGTGGCAAAAACCATTTTAGCGATAGTTTTCATCGCAAAAACCGACGGTTGACCAGTTTTTTTAAGGCTACAAAAAGATAGGGTTTTGTTACCTGTGTGTTTTTTTTTTTTACTATTGCGGAAAACCACTTAAATTACTACCCCTAACTTAACCTGTAAATATCAAAATTGCTCATTTATATAAGTTAATATACCAAATGGCAGTTCTCAGTATGATTGGGATGGGAAAAAATAAATGTAAGTCGCACCTTGGATGAATGTTCCAGCCCTCCACTCCCTTGCGATGCACTTTCTTTTATACCACGATCTAGCGAATTCTTCGGTCATCATATTACGTACATACTCGTGATTGGACGTTGGTAGTGTGACGTCATACCGCTAAACAAAAGGTGATAGGCTTACTAACCTCTGGAAGATATAATATGCCACATTTTCGAAACCTACAGTGTACCATACATTATTCGAAAATGCAAGGGCACTTCGCTTCAGCTACTGCCTCTGCTTCGCGCACTTAACTATGTGGATAGTGTTATGCATTATTTAGACTATTTGCCGAGGTGATTGTGGTCTGATCGGGAGTGCCGAGTGAGCTAGCGGGTAGTCATTTCTATGCAACCTGCTGGTATTTGGTACGATCGGGAGTATGGAGAGAAGGAATGGTCGGGAGTGCCGAGATAACAAGCGTGTGGTCACCATAGCATCGCATTGTTCGGCGACTTACTCTTATCTTTCACCATTGGGGGAATCAAATCTACAAAGTTAGATACTACAGTACCGTAACATATTCATGGTTTTGCACTGCTTATGATAGTGCAGCCGAAAGGTTAATATAATAACTTTCGGGAGCCTAACTTTAATTCCGCATCACTTCCTCATGGTTTGTGCTAGTATAATATGCTTAACAGGTGCAAAACCGTGAATATACATTATGGTACCGAGAACTGCCATTTGGTATATTAACTTAGATAAATGAGCAATTTTGATATTTACAGTGAGGTTAAGTTAGAGCTAATCATAGGTTACCGAGAACTGCCATTTGGTATATTAGGCCTAACTTAGATAAATGAGCAATTTTGATATTTACAGCGAGGTTAAGTTAGGGCTAAGTTAGTTTACGTGATTTTCTGCAGTAGGCTATAGTAAAAAAAATAACAGACACACACAGTTAACAAAACCCGGTAGTCTTTGAATATAATACTGTGTCTCACACTGCTGCATCCCACTACAGTTTGCTTGAGTGCACCACCAGTCAAAACAGGAATGATTTTAATGTATAAAATTATTCACTGTTGAATTCGAATGTATTAAATTCACAAACACTGCTTTCACAACCCCAAGCTTGTGTTAAGCTTGTCTGCCTTGATCATTAAATTTACTATTTTCTCGCATATCTGATTCCGGCTCTTGGAACACTCCCTCGATCATTAAAATTACAATTTTCTCGTGTCTTATTTTGGATCCCCCCTCCATGCTCATAAACCGGCAGTGTCAACGAGACGATAAATGATACCCTAGGCAGGAGCTTCGGTATAGCTTGTTTTTTTATTATTTGTAACAGGTTGTTTTTGTAAGCTACAAAGCAAGTTATAAGAAATATCTCTAGACTGCAGTGGGATGCAGCAATGTGAGAAACACAGTATTATATTCAAAGACTACCAACTTTTAGAACCTAGTCTTGTGTAACTTATATGTTGTGGCAGATTAAAGACCATCACTTGCATAATATTAATTTATGCTCTAATGGTGATAAATTATTTCCAGGTATTTATTGATATTTACTTAATGTTTCAGGTGTTCTGAGTAATGATCCTCGTAAGGATACCTTCACGTAGGCTACAAGGTCTTCGAATTGCATTTAAGGGAATGGTTTCGCCAGGCAAAGACCAGAATAAGTGGTAAAAAAGAGAAACAAGATCATTAACATTGTAGCAAGATTGAGCTCGGAATTATGTTAATTAATTATTAAATTTTATTTCGCCGTAAATCTCTATACAGAAATATTGGTGCTAAATTACTTAAGACTAAATATATCTTATACACAAGTAGTGGTGAGATTAAAACGATTACATTGTAAGTGTGATGTCATGCAATATATTAACTATGATAGTAGTACTATTGATAATTATGCTACAGTCCTGATTGAGCGTTCAGTTGAGTATATTTAAATTACTTGTTCAAATACTCAAGGCATTCATTAATATTGTAGAAGCAGTGTTGGAGTAGGAAATGTTTGACACAGTTTCTGTATTTCATATAGGCTACTCCGTGTGTTGAAATACTTGATTAAGAGAGTTATATTATTATTCCTTTATAGGATAGGGAAGATTTTTTTTGTTTGTTTTGTTTGTTTGTTTGTTTGTTTGTTCTAATACTGTTAATATGAATTTTATTGTGGCTTTTTGTACAATAGTTGTGAATTGCCTCATTTTTGATGAAATTATGTTTGTTTTTATGAATGAAACTTACTGCTTCTACAGTGAGTCCCATGCAAGAGTTGGCCAATGACGCGGGTTTCTGCGTCGCGGCTGGCACAGCTCCAACTCCCGAGCAATTGGGTGAAATATCTATGCTAATAATGCCGCGGTCGGTGTAATGATTAAGGTTCCCACATTTACAATTAAAATTACAATGAAAATAACCACGTACCTCACAACAAGAGATGTTGGAAATGTTCTCCTCTTGCATCCACACAATACTGGCACCTTTTTAGGAAATTTTCTTTCACGCACTTAAGTTCAGCTTCCGAGACAGAGTTACTTTCTCTTGTGATAGGCCTATGTGATATTGTCTTTAAGTTCTTCTAACAGTATGTGAATATTATTTATGGGGAAACTTGAAAAATAAAGTGTATAGGTCAATTTCCCATACATAAGAAGAACTTAAAGACAATATCACAAAAGAAATTAACTCTATCTCGGAAGCTGAACTTATGCGCGTGAAAGAAAATTTCCTATAAAGGAGCCAGTATTGCGTGGATGCAAGAGGAGAACTTTTCCTACATCTCTTGTGATGAGGTACATGGTTATTTTCATTGTAATTTTAACTGTAAATGTGAGAACCTGAATCAATACACTGACCGCGGCATTGTTTGCGTAGATATTTCACCCGATTGCTCGGGAGTTGGAACTGTGCCAGCCGCGACGCAGAAACCCGCGTCATTGGCCAACTCTCGCATGGGACTCACTGTAGTATGTAAAGACAGGGTACTGGTAGGATTTTTAGATTTTTGAACGAGTCCCTAGGGCCTACACACTTCACTATTATCATGTATGATCATTTCAATAGGTCTTCCCATCATCATCATCAGCTGATGTGTTTGTTTTAAATTCAATTCAGTTCTTTTATTCACCATTTAAAAAATTTGCCAATAAGTTAGGTAAATACTGCTTCTGCTATAGTTTTACACTTTTGGAAACCGAACTGTTCTTTGGAAAGGATATTGTTTTTTACTATGAATGATAAGAGCCTTTTATACATTGCTTTTTCTAAGTTTTTGAGAAAACTGGTAATAGTGAGATAGGTCTGCAATTTTCGGTGTTACTAAAGTCACCTTTTTTAAATACAGGGCAAACTTTAGCTGTTTTGAATATTTATTTGTATTTTCTTTAAGCTTTTTGTAATGTGTTAAGAATAAAATATTGTAATACATATTGTTATGGTGCTATTATTTAATTTTCTTACCTACAATCTGTATTAAATGCAATGTTGGGGTCTTTTTTGTCAATTATTCACAGCTAGCTTGTTTATAGTTATTCTAAAAAAGCTACTGCTTCAAAATGCAAAAACAATATGGGAGATGCAATTTTAGAAACATTGTTTACAAAAATTATACAGGGACATTCTTTCTCAGCATGTCGCGTAACTGGCTGCCGCATGCACTGCACCTCATGCTGCAATGGCCAATGCCCCTGCATTAACCCGAGTCTCAGAATTTGTACTTGCTATGCTCATATAGAAGATGCTGTAATTGTTCCAAATTTTCTGCCACATACAGTACTATAGCAGTGTTTATGCGGCTGGCTGAGCGGAGTGTGTTTGTTACTGTTATGTTATGATTAAGAGGCTCTCAGTGCAGGGTTTCTTTGTGTACTGTGAAGCCCAGTCCGTAACTCTGTGATATTTCAGTGTAATATTTAATTGTATACTGTGTTGTGTAATAATCCTTTGCGGATTATACACATCACGTACATGAGGACAAATAAGTCATGTGCTAGAACAAAAAAATTTTATCAGAAGTTTCCAGACAGGCCTATTCCGACCGCAGTACCATAATATGTCTTGCAAACACATTTAAGGATACAGGTTCTATGAAGGATCCATGTATCTGCCATTGTAGCATGAGGTGTTGTGCATGCGGCTGCACATTACGCGAGGCGCTGAGAAAGAATGTCCCTGTATATCAAATATACATTTGGTGGATCTCTCATGTATGTATAGTATACATAAAATATATGTAAGCAGTGTACATTTATGAACCAAAGGTCCTATATATATATAAATTATATATAAAATATACGTTTGATATATCATCTTTACATATTTTTTACGTATAGATATTGTACATCAATAGTATGTATGCGATTGTTTGTATAATTGATATATATTATATGTCAATATTGACATGAATTGACGTAAACTATACATAAAAAAGTGGGACATTTGAGCGTATATTATACGTAGATAATACTTAACCAATATGTGTGATGTACATTATCTAGATCTAGGGATAACGTAATTTTTACATATATTTTACGTATGTGTGCTGAGTGGGTTATTGTTATAACATGCATGTATTTTTTGATCTGACGTGTTCTATATCCTTGAGGCCCGCTCAACACGGGATCTACAGGACGAGATATCTACATCTACATCTACATCTACATTAATGTTTTATGTGAAGTTAGCTCTGTTAAGGAGAGCTCAAAATTTCTTTCACTGTTTAAGTATTCTAGGTCCTTTATTTCGTTAGTTTCTACACTTTCTTTAACGAAGATACAAGATCCTCCATGACAATGAATTTCCCTACAGTAAGCAGATGCTAATTTAAAACCATTTAAATTTACCTGTTTTAAGTTTTGAGCATTAAACCAGTGTTCAGATAAGCAAATAACTTGGACATGTTTTAGATCGGTATGTAGCAATACTTCCAGTTCTGTTATTTTATTGTTTAAGGACTGAATGTTTGAGTGTAGAATTGTCAAGTAATCATGTGTCAAGGTCCTTCCTACAGTAGACCTACCTACCTTACTAAAGTTTGGCCTATTTATAAAAAATCATCACTTATCTTTTTTTGGTTGTTTCCTTGTCCTCTGTGATTTACGAGGCCCTGTAGCATCTTGGCTGGCGCTGACTCTCCCCGCTGGATCTTCCGTATGTGCAGCGTCCTGGTTGGCATCTCCTGTTTCTGGTTCCGTAGTAATCAGGTTCCTCGTCTCAACTGCGTTGTCCCCTGGAGATTCATCACTGCTTGCATTCCGCAACTGGGCTGCTCCTTGTCCCTGATCTTGATGTATCTCCTCAGTGTCTGTCTGCTGTACTTCCTCTGGTGTTTTCTTTTTATCATCTTCTTTTGGCATCAGGAAGTCAGATCCTGGCTTGTATATTAATGGAATAGGATTCTTTTTTGAAATACCGGTATGCTTAATTTCTTCTACCTTTTCTGCGATTATTTTGGCCAGTGTTTCTTTCCCATCGTAGTTCAAGTGCATCCCATGACGAGTAAAGCACTGTCTGGGGAGGTCCATATTTATTATATGAGTGCTTCTGTTAATTACCCTTGTGAGTCTCACATTGTGCCTTTTTACTTCCTTATTGACACAAGATCCAGGAGAAAGGTCATATCTTGGTGATGGAGCAATCATAATTACCTTTGTATTTCTGCAGTCTTCCAAGAAGCTATTTAGGTTAGACAAACTTTTGGTTGAATTGTTCTTGCTTATGTCATTAGCACCAGCAAACACTATGACAAAATCCTTCCCTTGTAATTTCTGCACTTTGTCTCTGGCACTCTCGGTTATGTGTTCTGTGGTGGCTCCTGGGCTCACATAACCTATAACCTCGAATTCACTTCCAGGACAGGTTAAGTTCCGTTTCAGGTTGGAAGCACAGTCGCGGGCATGACTATCGCCGACTATGACGATCTTATGTTCTATCTTGGGCTTCAGATTTCCATTGGGATTTGTTTTCTTATGCCTAGGCTTACTCATGTTTGTCTCGTTTCTTGGTGGTATGGGCCTAGCATCTTCTTCCGTCAGCACTTCAAATCGATTTGTTGTAACAGGAATGTAATGACTACTCAGTTCCTGTGTCCGTGGCCTGTAGTGTCCTGATTTCCTTCCATGGATTGTGACTTTATTCCAACCGGAGTTTTCGGTTCTTGTCTCTTCTCGGCTTGTATCGTGAGGCGGCACCGCGTCTTGAAGGTTCTCGGAGCATTTCTTCACATTTACATTTATCTCTTCTTGCAATATCGTAACTATAGCTTTTACCGACTTTAATTCACATATTGTTTCTTCAAGGAGAGTTTTCATATACGAACACGATAAGCACTCGATTTCTGAAGAGCCAGAAGCCAGAAGCACGATCCATCCACTCGTCAGCCATCTCGTCAGCCGACGATGAATACCGGCCTTAAATTGTGTTTGACACAGTGGAATTGAGGACCAATATGGATGTTTTATTCCCTATTCTGAACCTTGATGACTTGGGTTCGGATGTTTATGAAATGTCATATTTTTTATCCTGACCTCCATTCTCGACGCAAACACAAATTAAACATGAATTGCACTTTTGTTATCCTAATCGGACAGTTTTTGTTTTTGCACATAAAGTTATATTTTGATCATTTTCATGGTCTTGGTCATATTTTGAATTAATTGTCATATTTCAGTTATAAATTTGGTAAAAAGAGCACCAAATTTCAGACTTAATTTTTTTTCAGAGAAAGTCGCGAATATTTTGATTTTGCTGTAACTAAAAAGTGAAGGGGGCAATAACAAGTAATAGCACAATTACCTCTTCCTCTTACTAACAACTACCAATATACATGTTCTTAAAATACTTTCAGTTCACATTTGCAGTGGTATATGGAAATAAGTGGAAGTATATGGAAACAAGTCTTTACAGGTAAAACTGCAAATCTTCTGTAAAATTATTAAAAGTGATTATCTGATTGAATGAATGTGATGTAATAATTCAGTGCCATTAAACGTTTTATGTTTGAACATTTATTTTTAGAAAACACGTTCCTTTGTGAGGTCATATTTAGGATTTTATGGTCATATTTAGTCATTTTCAAGGTCATAATTGCAGTCATATTTTCCACTTTTTTGGATCATAAACATCCGAACCCTATTTATGACCTTAAAATATGGAAAATATGACTGCAAATATGCCCTTAAAATGACTAAATATGACACAAAAATCTTGAATATGACCTAATAAAATAACGTATTTTCACTAAATAAATGTTCCACTAAATTCTTACATGTATCGGATAATCACCTTTTAACAGTTTTACTTGTAATGAACGTCTACTTTTAAAGCATTTTGTCCTGATTGCTGTGTGTCATTATAAAATATGAAGAGTTGCATTATTTTAAAATTTAAGTTACCAATTAAGTGGCATAAACATTAAATTAATGAACTAAATTTCAAATTTAACTCGACCATGTAATACATGCACTCTATAATTGAGCTCCTAAACTGAAATGAGACGTTAAATTACAAACATGGCCAGAATATGACCAAGACCACAAAAATGACTAAAATATGACTTTATATGCAAAATAAAAACGATCCAATTAGGATAAAAAGCGTGCTATTCGTATTTAATTTGTACTTACGGGAAGAACGGAGATCAGGATAAAAATAAGACACGTCATAAACATCTGGATCCTAATGATGACCAACTCCAGTATTGTGCAAGTTTTCTTTTCATTTCGAGCATGAGTTTTGAAATGAGTTTAAGAGAACACCAACAGATGACTCTGCCATGAACCTGATTCGGAGACAAACATGGTGGTGATTAAACTTGTAAGATACTGCTTACTAGGGATTTCTTTCTAAAGCAAGCAGGGTCTTAGGAAGGGCCGGTTGTAGGTATTTTAGCATCACCTCAATCATTCCGTTTAATAGCATTTGATTAATTAAATATGGAATTTCATGATTTCTAGTCTGGTATTAGTAATTGGTTAAATAAAATTCATTTGAATTGGCGTAATTTGAAAAATACTTTTATTTATGTAGACATTATAACGTATGTAGATAGTAGATCTATGGGGATTAAATAAAAAACATATTTTGATTTAAATGGTTATATTTACATTAAACAATGAAATGTAAGGTTTTTCTTTTTAATCTACGTGTTGTCAGCTCTAAATGTTTCTAAATATTTCCCACCCTAGTCAGCTGCCTAGTTTGGTTATATGGAGCCTGCCCTGGTCTTGGAAGTATCAGAGTTTCCCAATGCACCAGTACCATATAGTACTTGTTTATTGCTTTCACTATAAAGCGCCTCTGCATTATGCTGTCTGTACAGAGTGATTCCTTAGAGAATTATAAACTTACAGAAGTGATCAACAACAGTATTAATGTAGATGATGATTTTGCAATGTCGATCACAATGGTTTGACGTACTATTTTGTGTTTCTAGGGTATTCATTACATTTGGTAGCTTTCTCTCTCTTTATCAATAGGCAAATGATTTTTAAAAAAATACAGATATTAGGTAGATTTTGAAGAAAAATCGACCTATTGCAATAGATATAACGTCATGATTTTCGAAAAATTCTTTCTCAATAGTTCTCATATAAGGCGAGATTTGAATGTGTGAAAAAGTGCTCTTTCATCTATTTTGCAGTTATTATTGCAGATTTGTCATACCAAGGCTAAAGAAGGAGAGTGCTATATAGCAACAATAAATTAAATCAAAAGCACTTCGAAATCTTCCTCAGCCTGTAGGCCAGCCTAAAGGGATTTTTTTTTTTACTTGAAAGATATTTTTCTTGAATGGGTAAGTGCAAGAGTTTAGAAAATTTGTTACAAAAAAGGTTTTGTGACACAGGAAAGATTATCACCTGCAAAGATTAACATATTTCTTAAGATAACCTTAATAAAGAAAACATGAACAAATTGTGCAAAGATTAATGATAGAGAAGAAATTAATTACTTAGGCTCATCCACATCTCATTACATGGTATTGTTCGCAATGTATGTAGCATAGTTACCAAAGCGAGACTGTTCCTGATACAAGTTCAATCTTCATTTCTCATAGTGGTAGAAGCACCACCATATAGTTGATGCAATTTCAGGTTCATATGCCTACATTTCCATGATCTGATCGGCATTGTAGAACTCCTTTTTTATGCTCCTTGTCTTTCAGGAATAGTAGCTCCAAACAAAGAGCTTTTAACACACAACGCTATTAGAAAGCTTTTCCATATGAATGTTAAGATGTTTTTTTAGATTTTCTCTCAAATTAAAAGTTTTGCCACAGATATCACATCCGAAAGCCTTTTCTCCTGTATGATTGTGTAAATGAATTTTGAGATAACCTCTTGTAGAAAATGTTTTATTGCACACATCACACATGAAGGCTTTTAGATATAGGAGCAGTCCCGAAGTTAGAGACATCGACATCGTGCGACAAAATTCCGGAAACGTTTCCTGTAGGAAATAACGAAGAACTTCTGCTTACAGATGATTGTATGAATATCCTTGACCCCATTAAGACTGAGAAAACAGACGTGTGTGAACACAGTGACACTGCGTTATGGAATACAGTACAAAATGTAGAGATACTGGTTCAGGAACAACAAAATTCCAAAGGTACCTCAGAACGACAAAATAAACATCAGCACATTCTTACTGAAAAACAGTATCAATTTTATGATTTAGGTCGTCATACCGGAGTTGAAAGTGTCTCCGATGATGTCAGTGAAAAGGGATTTTCTAAGAGAAATATTCTCAAATCTCATCTCCATACCCATACAGGAGAAACAGCTTTCAAATGTGATGTTTGTGGCAAAACATTTTCTCAAAGAAGTCATCTCAAAAGTCATCTGCTTATTCATACAGGAGAAACAGCTTTCAAATGTCATGTTTATGGCAAAACATTTTCTCAAAGAGGTCATCTCAAAGATCATCTGCTTACTCATACAGGAGAAAAACCTTTCAAATGTGATGTTTGTGACAAAACATTTTCTCAAATAAGTAATCTCAAAGTTCATCTGCGTACTCATAAAGGGGGAAAACCTTTCAAATGTGATGTTTGTGGCAAAGCATTTTCTCAAAGAGGCCATCTCAAAGGTCATCTGCTTAACCATACAGGAGAAAGTGCTTTCAAATGTTATGTTTGTGATAAAACATTTTCTAAAAAAAGTCATCTCAAAGATCATCTGCTTACTCATACAGGAGAAAAACCTTTCAAATGTGATGTTTGTCGTAAAACATTTTCTCAAAGAAGTCAACTCAAAAGTCATCTGCTTATTCATTCAGGAGAAAAAGCTTTCAAATGTGATGTTTGTGGAAAAACATTTTCTCAGAAAAGTAGTCTCAAAAGTCATCTGCTTATTCATACAGGAGAAAAAGCTTTCAAATGTGATGTGTGTAGCAAAACATTTTCTCTAAGAGGTCATCTCAAAGGTCATCTGCTTACTCATACAGGTGAAAAACCTTTCAAATGTGATGTTTGTGGAAAAACATTTTCTCAGAAAAGTAGTCTCAAAACTCATATGCTTACTCATACAGGAGAGAAAGCTTTTTAGTGTGATATATGTAAACATGTCTGTTTACAAGTTTTTTTTTATTACAATAGACTGTATTGATTAAAATACAATCACGATTTGTATGTATAAATAATTGCTTTTGTTGGATTGTGCAATGAGTTCTTACTAGCTGCCAGCTGGCATCAGTAACATCAGTGCAGAAGAGGAAAGACAGAAATCCTATGTGGGTCTTGAATTTTTTTATTATGTTCTTTTTTCAAAATCCCAGTTGTCAGTATTTTTTTAAAAAAGCTAGTGGCAATGAAAGTATTTGTTACATACATGAATTAGAAATTTGACGGAAATCTAAGTATCATGGCTTCTTTTAACAACGAACAATGGGAAAAAACAATTTTGTCACACACTAGGCTTCCCCCTCTCCCAATGCTTGAATGCCTCCCACGATACCTCCTAGACGGTGTTGGTAGTAATTCCAAAAGTGAATCTAGAAAAAAAATTCTTTCCTTTATCCTCTTCCTCCCTTTCTCTCACTTTACCTACCTTTTTATTCTTAACATTAAAGTTTGGATGGAACTCGTGATCGCTAGCACTGTAACCAGCAGCCTTAACCACTACACCAGCAGCCACTACACCATTAGTGATTGCTGGATGGTGAAGGGAAAATTCATCTAATCTTAGGGAATTCAATACTTTATATGGTTCAAGGGTCATTTTCTCGTATATAAAATGGTGCAGAGTCATTTTATTAACATTGTGATTTTGTATATTTTTATGCGTATATGATATTATAGTGGGCAGCTTCATGGCATAGGAAGGTGCATGCAAGGCTCGGAAGTGAGGGGAGCTTAGCTGGTGCATGACCTAAAGTTTTGTTGCAGAAAATATGGTAAAAATGCATGTAATTTCAATCAAAGTAAAATATATTTGATTTAATTGATCACCATTATTATTTGAGTGGTTCTTTTTTAAATAGTGATTTATCCAGCTTGGATAAATTTGGCAGCTTGCAATAACATGCATGTATTTTTTGATCTGACATGTTCTATATCTTTGAGCCCCGCTCAACATATGATCTACAGGACGAGATATCTACATCTACATCTACATGTTATAAGCTATCATTTCTGGAAGGCTTAGTTCTACTAATTGCATGCATTACTGAACAGAGATGTAAAAACAAAGAGCTCTGACTTCCCTAAAAATAAAACCTTTTGTTGATTGCTTCTGTAGATTTATTAATGTCCACAGAATCAGTTTAACCAGATAATGTAATCCAAATCACTTTCCAGTGTAAGTTTCTAACTAAAGATCAAAAGATAAGTATCAACTGCATTCTCGGGTGCGTGGGCAAAGAGAGTTAAGTCCACCATCCTCAGAAATTGAGATATGTCCTTAGAGTTATAGATAAAAATGTTCTCTCATGGCTTTATCCATCTCTAAAGCTATGTTGGGAGGGTAAAGCATGTTAAGTCACTCTAATTCTCAGTAACTAGAAAGTGGACTTAACTCTCTTTGCCCACGCACCCGGAAATTGTATTGGCCCTCTCTGATACTCCCTATGCCTATTCCTTTATGGAGACAAATATCCCAACCCTTTAAAGCACATATTCAGGAAAATATGGGGAAAATAAATAAAAAATAAAATACACTAATATTTTTTTAAGTAAGAGGCCCAATTTTTGAAATTACGAAATACATAAGTTTGTGATTTGGAAAAATGGTGGTTTCATTGCGAGACCACTATGCAATACAGCAGTTAACACAATAAATAAGACTCATTTTGAGCGATACATAAGGAAACAGTTTTTTGACTCATTTACTCCGTGTCTTCATCGTCGGAGAAAAACTCATCTCCCGATTCAGTATCGCTGGGTATTTCATCCAATGTTTCGTATATAGTTTCATCTAAATTTTCCAAAATCAGATATCCATGAACATCCCACTTCTTCCTTCCTATCATAACACACAAACTGAAATAAAAAGAACATTTTGTAGGTTATGGTCCCGCATGGTGGTTAGGCTTTATAACCACCCATATTCAGTGATATTATTCGTAATGATACTTACTTACTTACTTACTCAATGGCAGTAGACAATTCCTAAGCAAGCTATCTTAAAGGAATATTATCAATGTTATGGAACCCGAAGGTTCATTGCTGCGCTTACCTGAGTCCGCCATCCAACCCTATTCTGTGCTAACTCCATCCATTCATCCCCCAAAAGAACTACTTCCCATAAATCCATTCTAAGAGTGTCCTCCCACCTACGTCTAGGCCTTCCACGTGGTCTTTTCCCTTTGGGTCTCCCAATCAATACTTTTGAGATGTGTCTTTCCTTTCCCATGCATGCAGCATGTCCAGCCCATTACATCCTTCATTATTTAATTACCCTTACTATATCTGGTGAGGCGTACAGGTCCTGAAGCTCATCGTTATGCAATTTTCTCCAGTCCCCATTGTCATCCCTCTTGGGCCCAAATACTTTTCTAACCACCCTGTCTTCAAACACTCTCAGACTACGTTCTTCCTGATCAGTTAGCGGCCATGTTTCACATCCATATAATACAACAGGCATGATAACAGTCTTATAAATCTTAACTTTTAGATTTCTGGACAGAAGACTAGAAGAAAAGAGATTCTGAACTGCATAAAACAAGCAGTTCCTGATTTGAGTCGAGACTTAACTTCTGCCTTAATATTATTTGTATCTGTAATTACTGTTCCCAGATATTTGAATTCCTCCGCTTGTTCAAATGATTTAGCGGCTATTCTAAAATTTAAATATATTCATAAATATTATATTCATCATAATATGTTCCGAAAGATCTCAGCATATGAAATAACACATAAAAGCTTACCTAATTGAAATATTTTAGTGCCAAATTGAGGTGATGGTACCTAACATAATGAAAGCATAATGCACAAGAAATTGTATGAATATCTCCATCAATTCAATCTATTTAATGAATGACAGTATGGTTTTGTAAAGGGAAGGTCTACCATTGGTGCAATGGATGCATTGGTAAAATAAATTCTTTGTGCCTATGAAAATAAAGACTTTGCACAGGCTACATTTTGCGATCTCAGTAAAGCCTTTGACTGTGTAAAGCACTCTATCTTACTAGATAAACTGAAATATTATGGTGTATGTAAAGAAGCTCTCAGCTTAACTGAAAGCTATTTAATAGGTCGCAAGCAAGCTGTATGGGTTGATGGTGTAAGATCGAGTGAGGTGGATGTGAAGTTTGGTGTGCCACAGGGATCAATACTTGGGCCGCTTTTATTTTTAGTTATGATAAACGATCTTCCATATGCAGTAAAATGTGACTCCATACTGTATGCAGACGATACAACCTTTTTCCATACTAGCTCTGATATTCAAATGCTCAAAGCCCTATTTCAATCTACACTATCGCAAGCATCGCTATGGTTCAGGGCAAACGGTTTTCTATTAAACGAAAACAAAACTCAAACTTTAAATTTCAGTCTTAGGGATGGTTTTACCAATGTTGATATATCAAGCATAAAGTTTTTAGGTATATATGTGGATAGAAACTTGTCTTGGGAAGACCATATTAATTATATTTCGGGTAAACTATCAAGAGTTATTTACTTATTGAAGCAGCTCAAAAATCACGTCCCGGCAATGTATGTAAGATCATCTTATTATGCGTTTTTTCATAGAATTATCTCTTATGGCATTCTATTGTGGGGAAATAGTAAGCATATTAAAAAGATCCTTCTATTACAAAAAAAGGCCATTAGAATAATATCAAACTCCAATCAAATGGAACACTGTAAGCCACTTTTTGTTAATTTCAAAATAATGACAATAATAAATTTATATATATATACAGTAGTAATGTACACAAAAGAGTCTATAACCAACACACAGTTAAGGCAAGATATTCATCAGTATAATACGAGGAATTGCAACAAAATAGATTTACCATATTGTAGATTAACTAAATCTCTAAATAGCTATGAAATAATCGGAATGACTCTATACAATAAATTACCTATGCAAATAACAAGTGCGCCACCCAAGAAACTTCAAAATTGGCTCTTTAATTGGCTTATATCAAACCCCTTTTATAGCTTAGATGAACTTCCTGAAGTGATATCAATTTAAGGAATGCTATAAATTACTATTGCCTGTGATATTAAATAAAAATTTTGATCATCTGGCGATAATTGTTGTGCATATATTTTTTTTATGGTTTTTACGGTTAATGATATTACTTATGTGACTGTTAATAATGGCTTTGTATCTTATTAATGACTTTATATCTTATTTAAATTGTGACTTTGTCTATTGGGGTATGGTCCACGACCATGGGCGTCGGCATGGGGGGGCAAGGGGGGGCAACTGCCCCCCCCTGGATTGCCTTATGGATTCATTTATTTGTGGTACTCTTTGTCAACCTACTGTTGTAGCATGGAGAATAAAAAAAATAGAATTACTTTATAATGAGTTTAGCAAGTATTAACTAATTATAACTCTAATATGTATTTATAATAATATCTCACCTACGCCATTGCTCAAAAGAGCGTAATCTGTTAACTTAAAATACTTTGTAGCCTCGTCGAATTCAGCTTGGGTTCAAAATAACGACCCGGTTAACTAAGTGAATATTAATGTGTTTAGCCTAATCATTAGAAATTGAGGTCCGAAATTGATTTTGCCCCCCCTTAATAAAATTCCTGGCGACGCTGCTGTCCACGACTCTACTAGAATTCCACGCGCCGTGCTGCAATCGTTATGCGGGCCCTCGGTTGGGAATCAACACTCCCATTGGCCGGCGGCCATTTTCCCAAAGGCTTCTCCAGTGCTACCAATAGTTCTATATTCTCATGCTTTCCATTTGAGTTATATGGTTAGGTTCCCCCGTTAGTTTATGATAAGTACCGCACTCCAAGCTCCCGGTGTGAAGGGGGTCTGATGGAAGCTTGGAAGTGGGTCCTGGTGGGGCTTGGGGGCGAAGCCCCCAATACAGGAAAACAGGGAAATCTGGGGTAGATATGAAGTTACGTATACGATAGGTACCTCGGCCTCGATACCGACTGAGCCATTGAGACCGGGTTTTTATCGTTAAGTTTCCAGTATTGGATTATCAGCACGTGACCGATTGCGTGAAAACAGAACATCGGCCAGCGCATGGAGATTCGTGTTTTGACAGCAGTTCCCAGCGCCATTTTAGGTTAATTTTGTCCCTACTTCTTCACGTTTTTACTTATATTTAGGACCTTTGAACAAATATATGGTGCTTATAAATGGAATCTATAGGTTTTAAAGGATAATATAACATCAAATTTGGTCGTTTTCCGTGCTTTTAAAATGAAAATATCACTTAAAGTAGAGAGGTGGACCATCCCCGTCTATTGTTCTGTGAACCCAATGACAATAAAATTTGATTTGATTTGATTTAACTTGTTTTTTACAACTCAACAGCTCACAACAATAACTGCCATCTTGATTTGTACAGGCTTGACAGGGGAAAAAACAAAATACTAACATTGTGCCTTACAGCGATTGTTAAAGGTAATGATGGCAGTATTGGCATCGGAAAAGGAGATGCCAGAAATGACGACATCACATACAAGGAGTTTATTAACAAACCCGGCATTCTCCATTAAAAAATATACATATAGATATTTTAATTTCTAATAAAAGTGTATCCATATCATATGACATATTTAGTGTATGTCCATTAAACTTTCATTAGAAATCTGCAAATTTGTCTTTATATTCGAAATGGAAATT
This sequence comes from Ectobius pallidus, assembly GCA_964059195.1. Classification (NCBI taxonomy): domain Eukaryota; kingdom Metazoa; phylum Arthropoda; class Insecta; order Blattodea; family Ectobiidae; genus Ectobius; species Ectobius pallidus. Next base: position 3,004,518 of record CAXKWD010000006.1, read on the forward strand.
GCCGGGTTTGCAATTAGGATCCTCATACTCCTGAGTAAAGTACAACTACGACAACATTTGACAAATAATAGTTATGCCTTCATGAGGAAACAAAATCAGATAAACTGATGTAACAAAATGCCAGATGGAGCAAGTAGGTCATGTTTCAGAAACTTTTGAGTCTTAGACCACTATCTCTTTAGAAAGGTTGATAAGCTTATGTGAAGGAATAAGTGGGATAACTAGAATATTAACAGAACTAATTTACAAGGTGGCAGAAATGGTAACGTCTTGGACTCGCGTTCAGGAGGTCCCAGGTTCAAATCCTGGGGCCGGCCAATTTGACATGGATTTTTGAAGTGAAACTAATTCAGCCGCGGTAGGGGTAGTTCCAGAGCTTGTGACACGCTCAATAATCGTCACGAAATTAGTGTCACACTAAAAATCGTCACGAATTTAGTGAGGTGTGATGGAACGGACTGCACAGAAAACAATGAACTCAATGATTAGGCTTATCCAAAATTTAAAATATTCAAAAATAAAAAATTCAAATATTCAAAATTTAAAAAGTGTAAAAATCCAAATTTAAATCGAAAATCCAAAATTAAAAAAATTAAAAAGTAAAAGAATACAAAAAAATACAACATTTCAAAACTAAAAAATTCAAAGATACAAAATCAAAAAGTAAAAAAATCCAAGATTTTAAAAATAAAATATCCAAAAAATCCCAATAAAAACATTCAAATAACCTAAATTTAAAAAATAAAATAACAAAAATTTAAAAATAAAAAAATCAAAATTTAAAAATAAAAAAATTAAACATTCAAAGACCTAAAATTTAAAATTCCATAATTAAAAAATTAAAAATTAAATATTTAAAAAATCAAAAATTCCAAAATTAAAAAAATAAAAAATAAAAAATTTAATAAACCATAATAAAAAAGCCCAAAAACCCAATATTAAAAAGTCAAAATAACCAAAATTGAAAAATTCAATAATTCAAAATTGAAAAAATCCAAAAATTAAAACAAGTTTCACTTCTGTCGCGTGGCGTTCCACGCACACTTTTTTTCATGGTTTCCCCAGTCGTAAAGGCAAATGGCGAATTGGATATTTACATATCATGAATCATCTTCACCATTTCATCCTGTATCATATCCAATTAAATTAATATCAGTTGAAATTTACTCCATTAAATACACCGACAGTAGAAAGAATTGATAAGAAATAGTTCCATGGCATACCCAACTCTATAGCTAAGAGGAGTATAAACATAGCTGGGGAAACAAAAAATTACAACAAATTTCCTCGTACCAACTTTCCTTGAGTTGAGTCAGACTAAAAAATTAAAATCCTGGCTGTGGCATAGAATTTTTCAGTCTGACTTCAGCTTTCCACCTTAGCCTACACACGGAAAATGTGAAAGAATTATCATTCCAATATTCCTTTATTTCTGCCAAATCGTCTTAAGGCGTACAAGTACATACTGAGTTGTATTGATTGATGCAAATTTGTTATTTAAAAAATCCCTTTAGGCAAGCCTACAGGCTGAGGTAGATTTCGAAATGCTTTTGGTTTAATTTATCGTTGCTGCGTAGCACTCTTCTTCTTTAGCCTTGGCATGACAAACCTGCAATAATAACTGCAAAAAAGAGGAAAGAGCACTTTTTCAAACATTCAAATCTCGCCTTATATGAGAACTATCAAGAAACTAGTTATTGATTTAAAGAGTACTCATCAAGAGCTTTTCAACGATACCCCACAAGACATAGTTTAAAAAATTTCGAATTTCCATCCCCCACCCCCACTCGTACCCCCGAATCGTTGGTGTCACTGTGAACTCCATAGGGAGTACTGTAATTTATTCAAACAAAGTTTCCCTCTATATTTCATAGGGGCCGAAATATAAATGTTTTAAAATTTATTCCCCCGACCACCCCCTTGTTTCAATTTTGCTCATTAACGAACTTGTCCGAATTATTGTGCCTAGAAATAACATAATAAAATTTGGTTCAAATATCTTCATAATTACGGCCGCTAGCGTGTAAAGATATATATATATATATATATATATATATATAAATATCACTTTTTTTTTTAACAGGCGGTGGTTTCGTACTTAGGGAGGCATGGAACGTAAAAACATGAAAGAATTTTTCTTAAATCATGACATGGTATCCATTGCAATAGGTAGAATCTTCTTCGAAAACTACCTGAAAAGCATTTTATCGTTAATTGGTCATTACTCCGCTAACTGTCAACCGATTTGGTCCAAAATCAATAGGCTTCTTCCTATGGAGTATACAATTATGTATACGAAGTTTCATGAAAATATGATAAAACGTATTCGAGTTATCGTACAGACAAACGGACAAACATTTTCCCATTCACCAGGTAATCTGAAAAAGTACTATTCCGGAATTTAATAGCAATCCATGATAGTTAGGGAAAATTGTTATTTGATTGCATCAATGTCATTCTACGATAGACGCAGACAGCAACGCGCGTCGCCAACGCGAACCGGAAAAACACCGCGCAGCCGGTTCATACTTCATTGGGTCTCCCTGTATTATATTGCAGACCAGTATTATCTTATATAAAAGGCTTTGTCCTGACTGACTGACAGAGAATCAACGTAGAGCCTAAACTATAATAGGTAGAGACTTGGAATTTTGGCAGTACCTTCGTTTCATAATGTATGTGCTCATTAAGAAAGGATTTCGAAAACTTTTGATTTAAAATGCCAAAAATTAAATGTTTTTGAGAATATTTAATCCCTTTTTACACAGAATTATCGGAAATACAAATCACAGTTCACTTGACAACAGTATTGTTGGCAGTCTTCACATAAGGCTTTGGGGCATAAGGAACTTTGTGCCCCATGCTGCTCCCCTTTGCACTCGCCTGGCCGCTTCCCCGCCAGGCTGCTTCCCGCGTGCCGCCCAGCAGTGCATGCCACCATGCCTGTAGCCGCTGTTCAACCTCAACGCCGGTAATGAATAATTGCAATTGACATGTCACCTAATATTTCACAATAAAAAACCCCTTGCACCTCCACATAATATTTCACAAAAAAAGACCCTTGCAACAAAATAGGCCATTTCACAATACAAAAAATACCCTTGTACCATGCATCATATTTCCTAATTATAAAAAACGCCGTATTATAACATAAAATATTGCTTAATTGATGCAAGAAAATTCCCTTGCACCAATACTACTCTTTTCATAACTATCAAAATATATAAAAGCCGATTCTTGCGTTAAAACTCATGAAACCCCCCATCATAACTCAAATAAATGAAAGCTTCCTTCACAGCTCAACATACACTCGTGGTGTAGTGGTTAAGACTCCTGACTATAATGCTAGGGGTCCCGAGTTCGAATCCCGGTCGATCCAAAATTTACTATTAGGAATAGGTCTCGAATAGGTAGGTAGGGTGGAGAGGAGGTGAGAGGAAGAAGACGGGAAAGGAAGAGAAGAAGAGATTAAAGAAGAAATAAATTATTTTTTCTGTTTCATCAGTTCATTAAGAGATGGCGCCACCGCCGCTACTAGTAGTTCAAATGCCGCCGCTAGGGGAGGGAGTTAGAGAGTTGGAGTGAGGGACTCGCATGGGGCGCAAAGTTCGGTTTTCCCGGCTTTGGAAATAAGTGAAACGACACTTGACAAATTAGAGATAATCCATGTAATAAATAAATATTAAAGAATGAAATCCACGAAAATAATGCAGTCACATAAATATCTCTACCCTGGACATAGAGAAAACAATATGAGGTATGGTAATATGTATATTATTATATCGCAGGTTTTTGGAGAGAGAAGTACCGTATCAAAGTGATATTACATTTCTGTTTAATTTCATCCCCAAACGGTTTTATGGTAACATGAGAGTGAGAAATAAAATATTCCGTAAATACAATATAATCTTATGTTACCGGAATTTCTGTTTCTTCTTATTTGAACCCCTACCAGGCATGGTGTGTAGAAGCAACGGAATGCAACATTCGACATCCCCTATGAGCCATAAAAAGCTATATCATGCGTTTTCTGAGGGAATAGTTTGAGTGTGATAAATCGTTCTTCCTATTTCAAAGTCTAAATACCTATAGAATGACCTATTATTTGAAAATCGAAAGTCCTTCATAAGTTAATTTCCAATTCCGGTCCTTTTAAGCAAGTGAATTTAAAGTACGAAAATATGACGTCATACACAAATAATATTCTTGTGAAAATGTTTTATGATTTGTGTCAATGGCAATTAATTGTTATTTATTCTTGTTTCAGGTAGGGCTATGGACTGTTGAAGCCGTACATAGACCAACATGTGAGTCAATCAGTTTATTAAAAATAAAGTAAAGCATTCCCTATTGTAGGCCATGGAGGCCCAGAGGGTTCTAGGAGGTTGAGGCTCCCAGATTTTGGGCATTCGGCACATGAAGGTGGCTGACCTTAGTTCGTATGATGACTGGCCTATATGTGTTATCCCCTTTTACAATATCTTATCTTTGTTAGGTTCGTCGTATATATAGTGTATAATAGGCCTATCACCATTACGAACTAATAGAATATTTTAAGGCTGACCGAGTGGATGCATTATATATATATATATATATATATATATATATATATATATATATATGACCGTTTTTTAAGTCTTTTAATAATGGATTTGGATAATTATAATTAGTGTTTTTAGAAAATCCATTAATAACACAGGTTTTAAAGCTTTTTTAAAAATAACCTTCTTAAAGTTTTATACTCAGTTATAGATAAAACATAAATATAACATAGGCCTATTATCAAATAACAATATATGTTGTGTAATTATAACTTATCTCCACAAAATAAAATACAACTTGTAATATTGGCAGCTATTAGTTTTTTGTTCCTTAACAATATATGTAAAAAATACAATATATTGAGGGTATAAGGAGATATACGGAAGTATATGGTATTGAGGTATAATTATATATATATATATATATTCTACGTACAATAAATACACTATAGTAGAAGCAAGAACAGCTTATTACGTACTATACCTAGGTACATTCCCAAGAGACAGCATTCTTAGAAGACGCAAAAGAGCTACCTTGGCACAGAGTTTGCTATGATGGCTTCTTTTAACAATCCATAATGGAAAAAAAACAATTTCGTCGCGCACTAGGTTCCCCCCCCCTCCCAATGCTCGAATGCCTCCCACGATACCTCCTAGATGGTGTTCCTAGTAATGCCAAAAGTGAAACAGGGAAAAAAAAAGAATTTTTCCTTTATTCTCTACTTCTCTACCTATTCCTCTCTCTTCCTCTCTCTTCCTCTATTTACCTCACCCTACCGACCTTTTTAAGACGTAAAATAATGAAGCACAGATGTCGTAGAAAGCAATGCTAGCAAAAATACTTTCTCTTTGGAGATATAAGGAAATTATTAAAATATATATACACTGTTGTTAGTTCTGATCTAGTAAAGCGAGCGATCACGGGTTAAACAATGTAAATGTACATGTTTGCTTTTTATTGATCTACAAATAATACTGAAAAACTAGATAGCAAACTTTTTTACTATACTCCAAGATATGCTAACTTAAATAGGTTGTTAGAGTTATAAGAAAAAAAAAAAAAATAACACATGGAACAGTGGATATAATAGGTCTACATCTACAAGTCCAGTATTTTATTATTAAATAAAGTGATTTAAATATTTGACAAAATGGAGCTTAAATAACTTAAATAGAATTTTAGGTTTTCAAGACCCCCGTCCATACACCACTGGTGGCGTGAGTCTACACAGATAAAACAGTTCATTGATTATTTACTATTTAAATAGAATTTAATACTTCCACAGTCCCTAATGACTTTTTTTTGGTGGATCGTATACAAGTTAGTATAACAAATAAAATCAGGTAAACTGATGTAACAAAGTGCTAGTATGTTTTTGTTTAATCAGTTATGACTACAATTATGATATGCTGAATATGTTTTTTTTTTAAATTGATTTCCAAGTTAAGCTCCAGATTTATTCATTAAGCAGGGCTTACGGAAGAACAAAAGGTCTAGTTTTTTTTATTGAGATTAAAATCTTCCAGCATCACCTGAACTGTACAGATTTGTGATATCATGACAATCGCACACTCACATAAAAATACAAAAAAAAATAAAAAATCAAATTGGTCGGTTTCGGGTTTTGAACCATGGACTCCAGAATGTGAGGCCATAGCGTTACCATCTCGGCCGGCCACCGGGGTCATTTTAACGGTCTAGTTGGATAAGCGCATGTAAATCAATAGTGTTTTTTGTCATAGCTACCTGTATTTTAATTTCCAAGGCCTTGTAAGATCACAGTAAAACAATAGGCAGTGTTGTCAAGATAACTGATTTTAATTTTTTTGTAAATTCTTTCGAATACGTATATTACCATAAAATAGGCACTAAATTGAGCATTACTCCGAAACAGGTCAACCGATTTTATCCATTATAAATAGACGTCTTCCCATGGACATTATAAATGCCTATACGAAGTTTCATAAATATACGATAAAGCGTATTTGAGTTATTGCGCCTTTAAAGTAGACACTAAATTGGGGTTTACTCCGGTACCGGTCAACAGATTAGGTTCAAATTCAATAGGGCACTTCTCATGAACGTCATATATGAGTATACCAAGTTTCATGGAAATCCGATACAGCGTATTTGAGTTATGGCGCCTTTCTAATAGAAAGGCGCCATAATCTATTAAAATATGCACTAAATTGGGCATTACTCCGGTACCGGTGAACCGATTTGGTTCAATATCAACAGGGTTCTTCCCATGGACATTACAAATGTGTTTTCCAAGTTTCATGAAAATCCGAAAAAGCGTATTTGAGTTTTGGCGCGTACAGACACACGGACGGACAGACAGACGGTCAGACATTTTTCGTCCCTACACACACAATCTCATAAAGTACCATACTGGCACTTAATAAATTGTGCGACTGTAGAAGAATTAGTCATTTCACTATAAGCTATAGGAACACGAAGAATTAGATATTTTTTTAATTCAGATATGTCTTCATATGACTTATGAAAAAATAACATTTTCTGCTTAATATGAATATATGAGTAATAAGTCTAAAGTCTGGAAATTTTCTATCTTTTCGTTTTGAGGCACCTCTGTGTGAATACATGACGCATGTACTTGGTGTTCATAAATAGGCTCGTACCAGGGTTGCCAGCTCTTGTAAGCAGAAATAAGGGATGAATGCCTAAAATAAGGGACCCTAAGTTTACTATTCGTACAGCATAACGAATGTCACTTCAAGTATTGTAATAATATTCAAGCATTTCACTTCTAAGGAATCTATGTCTTAAGTAAGAAATCTTTAGACCTACAGAGAAATACGCTTGGTCCAACGAAGGTCAAAGTGCATTAAAAGTGAAAAATCTTGAGGCAACTGTATTTCCACTTGTACTTACAGTTGCATGTAGAGTAGACCTGCTGAATGTATTGAAGCATAGTATTTTATTCTTTTGTCTTTTGAGTCAACATACCAGTACTTGAATATTGTAATTACTTGTTAAATGTAAACTAAATCAGTTCAGCTGCATAATTATATATAATTGAAAATTTTAATGATATTACCAACACATTATATTTCCTTTGCTCTATGAATAATAAGGGCTATAAAATAACCTTACTTAGTTCTTTTGTAGATAGGTATCCACAAATGTGTCGTCTTTTTGAAGTGAAGCTTCTTTAGCCACGATAGGGGTAAATCCAGAGCTTGTGTAACGCTCAAAATCGTCACGAAATTAGTGAGGTGTGACGGAACGGACTGAACAGAAAACAGTCAACTGAATGATTAGGCTTATCCAAAATTTAAAAAATCGAAAATCGAAAATATAAAACTCTAAAAATCCAAAAGGAAAAAATACAAAAATTCAAAGATCCAAAATTTAAAAAAATAAAAAATTTAAAAATAAAAAAGTCCAACAAATCCAAAATTTAAAAAATAAAAATCCAAAATTAAGAAATCGAGGTATCCAAAATTTAAAAAAAATAGTAATTTCTAAATTAAAAAATAAAAAATCCAAAATTTAACAATCCAAAATTTGAAAATCAAAAAATCCAAAACAAAATAATCAAATATCGAAAATTAAAAATACAAAAAATAAAAAAATTCAAAGATCTAAAATTTAAAAATTCCGAAATTAAAAAATAAAAAACTCCAACATTAAAAAAAAATTTAAATTTAAAATATACAAAATTTAAAAAGACCAAAAACCCAATGCTAAAAAGTCCAACAATGCCAAATTCATAAAATCCAACAATCCAAAATTGAAAATTCCAACAATCCAAAATTGAAAATCCAATAATCCAAAATTGAAAAAATCAAAAAAATTAAAACAAGTTTCACTTCTGTTGCGTGGCGTTCCACGCACACTTTTTTACTCTTGGAAATATGGCATCCCTAGCTTTTGTAATAAAAACCTATCCTTGCTATTAGCCAATTTTAATAACTGTATATCGCAGCACAGATTAGTGTTGTATTCGATTTAATTCCTGCTGTTGGCGCAAGCTACAGGTTTTACTAGCATTTTTATACATGTCTAGTTCGTCTTTCTGTTCAAACTCTCCGCTAAATCTATTTGCATTAGCTCAGCAGTTTTCAGCGGATTGATAAGTTTTCTTAGCGCTCTTTCTCTGGCCAGCTATGTCGCAGGTGCAAGCTTGAGAGGCCTCGTGCTAATATTACGGCGTCACGCCATGTCAGTCAGATTCCAGCATTCACATGTAGCAGATGTGTGGATCGCTATTCCAGATTCGCGCCTTTCTTAGACAATAGCCATGGTGGTTTTGCTCTTAAATCGCGAATAAGTGCCCAATAATTTAAGATACAAGTATTGTCGTGTGCGAGTAATTAAATTACACTAATTACAGTAATTTCAATATCTCGGCTTCATAGATCCGTCTTGAAGCTCGTATTAGTTCGATAGCATTGTGCAACCCCAGCGTTCACAGTATATCAGCTATTAATTGTATTATTCTCAATATATCAGTGTTAATTCATCCTAAACGGAATACAGCAATTATTCCAAGTGTTTTGATATAAGAATCAGTACTGACATAAATACAGAACATTTATTGCCACGTGGCCGAAATTACGCGCCAAATATCAGTACATGGTTTATTGCAAGTGTTGCAATCCTATTTCAGCTTATTTGTTATTTAGTTTATCATTCAGTTAATTCAGTGCATTTATTTAACCTATATCGTGTGAATAAAAAGAGTTCTATAGTTTTGTTACATGTGAAAGGTTTGTTTCCAATTGCATCCGTGGATTCCTGTATCCAGCAACCTCGATAAGTCCAACTAGCTCTCCTCCTTTTATTATTGTTTTAGGCAATAATTGGTCCTCCAATACCAGAGATTCATTTAACATCCCTTCCTTATATTTTTCTCCTATTGGTCCGGTTCCTATGCCGTTACCTCACACCTGCTATACTAAACCTTTTTAGTTGAAGCTAATCAGACAAATTCAAAAGTTGTATTAGTCTCTGTTGGTGCCTGCCAAACTCTTAGACAACTTTCGATGAAGAGGGTGATAAAATACAATAACAATTTAAATAGTAATATATTGGTCCCATAACATCTTTAATGTACTACGACTTATAAACAAATTATAATCAAACTAAACTAAAATTTGTAAATGTCCAGTAGAATCACTTTTCTGTTCAGAAGTGGTTATTGTTGAATTCTGTGGTTCCTGGTTATTTCTGAACGGAATGAAAGCAGTCGTCAATCAAATATTATGTCTTAAGAGAGGATCTAAAACTACGTATTTGTTATATTATTTAAGTTGATTTGGTAAACTGTTGTAAAGTTTCAAGTGTTTTGCTGTGGGTGCAGAGGCCCATCTTTAGAACGGGGAACTTCCAATCGACTCCTAGCTATGCAAGAAAATAAACTAATACCATCCTCATAATATTGTTTTGAATGAGGCACAATAACGAGCAAACTACGAATATAGCCGAAACAAATCACCAGTCACAACTATTGTTTGGTATATGGTTTACAATACGAAATCTAAATTTTTGTAGAAATTTGGTGATGTGTGAACATCCGAAGTAAGTCATAGTTCCGTCCTGTATGTAGGTCACCACGTCACATAATGGAGACTACGGGAAAATTACAATACGTTGGGACAGAAATAAAAGAAGAAGACTTTCAATCGCAATGTGTAAAACACGAACACATTGTTAAGTGTGAAGATACACCCATAACCTACAATTTAGTAGAGACACGACAAATTAAAAGTGAGGATATAGGAGAAGTTCCAAGCTTACAGACATCGACTTCGTGCGACGAAATTGTGGAAACTTTTCCGGAAGGAAATAACGAAGAGCTTCTGTTTACAGAAGATCGTAAGAATATTCCTGTGCCCATTAAGACTGAGAATACAGACGTGTGGGAACACAGTGACACTCCATTATCCAATACATTACAAAATGTAGAGATACTGGTTCCGGAACAACAAAATTCGAAAGGTACTTCAGAACGACAAAATAAACATCAGCACATGCTTACTGAAAAACAGTTCCAGTTTTATGATTTAAGTCATCATACTGGTCCACAAAGTGTCTCCGGTGATGTCGGTGAAAAAGGATTTTCTAAGAGAAGTACTCTCAAAACTCATATGCCTTCTCATACATTAGAACGAGCTTTCAAATGTCATTATTGTGGCAGGACATTTTCTCACAGAAGTCACCTCAAAGATCATCAGCTTACTCATACAGGAGAAAAACCTTTCCAGTGCGATGTCTGTAGAAAAACATATTCTCAAAGAAGTAACCTCAAAACTCATCTGCTTACACATACAGGAGAAAAAGCTTTCAAATGTGATGTATGTAGCAAAACATTTTCTCTGCGAGGTCATCTCAAAAATCATCTGCTTACTCATACAGGAGAAAAACCTTTCAAATGTGAAGTTTGTGGCAAAACATTTTCTCTGCGAGGTCCTCTCAAAAATCATCTGCTTACTCATACAGAAGAAAAAGCTTTCAAATGTGATGTATGTAGAAAGAGATTTTCTCGAAGAAGTTATTTCAAAGGTCATCTGTTTACTCATACAGGAGAAAACGCTTTCAAATGTGATGTATGTAGGAAAACATTTTCTCAAAGAGGTCATCTCAAAGATCATCTGCTTACTCATACAGGAGAAAAACCTTTCAAATGTGATGTATGTATGAAAACATTTTCTCGAAGAAGCAATCTCAAAACTCATCTGCTTACACATACAGGAGAAAAACCTTTCTAGTGCGATGTCTGTAGAAAAACATATTCTCAAAGAAGTAACCTCAAAACTCATCTGCTTACACATACAGGAGAAAAAGCTTTCAAATGTGATGTATGTAGCAAAACATTTTCTATGAGTAGTAGTCTTAAAGATCATCTGCTTACCCGTACAAGAGAAAAACCTTTCAAATGTGATGTATGTATGAAAACATTTTCTCGAAGAAGCAATCTCAAAAATCAACTGCTTACTCATACAGGAGAATAACCGGTATAAGTGCACTTTAACTAAGTTTACGATTTATATGAAGACCAAATTTTTTATGGATGTGAAAAACCACTCAAATCGTTCAGGATTTTTCACAGAATTTTTTCACATGCAACATGTCTTTATAAATGCTTCGTAAATGAAAATAAAGAGAAATAACTGCATGAATTTTGCCGTAAAATACATTTTGTCAGCCATGATGCATTCTGTAACGGCCCCGTTGATACGAGCATTGCCAACATTCCAAATAAATATCTGAAACTACTTGTGTTGAGTTGAATTTAGTGGATGTCATGCATTGAGCTCTATTACATATATATATTGAGATCACTGATGTCATGTTTGCTATAGGATTCTCTTCGTTACATACAGGATACTAAAATGATCACTCTTCAGTTTGAGTGAAACTTGTATTTCCAACATTTTTATAACTACGTATTTTATTTTTGGACACATATAATAATGTCGTATTACATTTACCTTACTTATGTGTATATTAACAGTCACTAGACCCAGTGGCGGACGCAGGGGGGATAGGAGGGTTACATCACCCCCCGAAATTTGAAAAAGGCTATATAATATGTACTCTAAGTGGCCAGTTTTATAAACTAATTGTATATGTAAGTTGATTTTTTTTTTTTAGTATTCCGTCTACCTATTCAAATCCCCACCCGAAAAAATTGTCTGCGTCCGCCACTGACTTGACCTGAATGCCGTGAAACTCATAGGAGCGTAATGACAAATCAAAACAAAAGCAATAAATCCGGTAAAGGACCTCTTACACACACCACACCTGAATGCCTTTTCTCCAACTCCCGCATTAATATCAACGCTATGAATAATATTTCCGGACAAATAAGTATGCAGGCTGCAATTTAACATCGTATACACTAAGGCCTAATTATTTTGAGACCTTTAAGGAGAAAATTGCGATTTTACGTCAATGTCACACAGTTTACGCAGAAAAAGTACGAACAATTCAAATAAATAATTCTATGGAGGAAAAATTTTGTCCAGACTTGAGATATTTGTGTACCCTATAAATTGACCTTTCTGAACACGAATATAACAATAAAAAAACTAGTTCCTTCCGCCCTTCCAGAAAATTCCGATTATCCATCAATGTCACGCAGCTTAAGTACTAAACGTATGAACGATTGAAAGAAAAAATTATCATATGGAGGAAAAATTTTATTATGACTTGACATACATGTGTTACCAATAATTCGACCCTTCTGAACACGAATATAACAATAATAATAACAAGTTCTTTCCGCACTTCGAGATAATTCCGATTATCCATTTGTGTCACACAGTTAACGCAGAAAGAGTATGGACGATTTAAATAAAAATTCATTACATTGAGGGAAATTTTTTTCCTGACAAGAGTTACACATGTTATCAATAATTCGACCCTTCTGAACACGAATATAACCATAATCATAACCAGTTCTTTCCGCACTTCGAGATAATTTCGATTTTCCATTTGTGTCACACAGTTAACGCAGAAAGAGTATGGACGATTTAAATAAAAATTAATTACATTGAGGGAAAATTTTTTCCTGACAAGAGTTACACATGTTATCAATAATTCGACCCTTCTGAACACGAATATAACCATAATCATAACCAGTTCCTTCCGGACTTCGAAGAAATTCCGATTTTCCATTAGTGACACAGTTAACGCAGAAAGAGTATGGACGATTTAAATAAAAATTCATTACATTGAGGGAAATTTTTTTCCTGACATGAATTACATGTGTTATCAATAATTCGACCCATCTGAACACGAATATAACAATAATAATAACCAGTTCTTTCCGCACTTCGAGATAATTCCTATTTTCCATTTGTGTCACACAGTTAACGCAGAAAGAGTATGGACGATTTAAATAAAAATTCATTACATTGAGGGAAAAATTTTTCCTGACAAGAGTTACACACGTTATCAATAATTCGACCCTTCTGAACACGAATATAACCATAATCATAACCAGTTCCTTCCGGACTTCGAATAAATTCCGATTTTCCATTAGTGACACAGTTAACGCAGAAAGAGTATGGACGATTTAAATAAAAATTCATTACATTGAGGGAAATTTTTTTCCTGACATGAATTACATGTGTTATCAATAATTCGACCCTTCTGAACACGAATATAACAATAATAATAACCAGTTCTTTCCGCACTTCGAGATAATTCCGATTTTCCATTTGTGTCACACAGTTAACGCAGAAAGAGTATGGACGATTTAAATAAAAATTAATTACATTGAGGGAAAAATTTTTCCTGACAAGAGTTACACATGTTATCAATAATTCGACCCTTCTGAACACGAATATAACCATAATCATAACCAGTTCCTTCCGGACTTCGAATAAATTCCGATTTTCCATTAGTGACACAGTTAACGCAGAAAGAGTATGGACGATTTAAATAAAAATTCATTACATTGAGGGAAATTTTTTTCCTGACATGAATTACATGTGTTATCAATAATTCGACCTTTCTGAACACGAATATAACAATAATAATAACCAGTTCTTTCCGCACTTCGAGATAATTCCGATTATACATTTGTGTCACACAGTTAACGCAGAAAGAGTATGGACGATTTAAATAAAAATTAATTACATTGAGGGAAAATTTTTTCCTGACAAGAGTTACACATGTTATCAATAATTCGACCCTTCTGAACACGAATATAACCATAATCATAACCAGTTCCTTCCGGACTTCGAATAAATTCCGATTTTCCATTAGTGACACAGTTAACGCAGAAAGAGTATGGACGATTTAAATAAAAATTCATTACATTGAGGGAAATTTTTTTCCTGACATGAATTACATGTGTTATCAATAATTCGACCCATCTGAACACGAATATAACAATAATCATAACCAGTTCTTTCCGCACTTCGAGATAATTCCGATTTTCCATTTGTGTCACACAGTTAACGCAGAAAGAGTATGGACGATTTAAATAAAAATTCATTACATTGAGGGAAATTTTTTTCCTGACAAGAGTTACACATGTTATCAATAATTCGACCCTTCTGAACACGAATATAACCATAATCATAACCAGTTCTTTCCGCACTTCGAGATAATTCCGATTTTCCATTTGTGTCACACAGTTAACGCAGAAAGAGTATGGACGATTTAAATAAAAATTAATTACATTGAGGGAAAATTAAACCTGACAAGAGTTACACATGTTATCAATAATTCGACCCTTCTGAACACGAATATAACCATAATCCTAACCAGTTCCTTCCGGACTTCGAGGAAATTCCGATTTTCCATTAGTGACACATTTAACGCAGAAAGAGTATGGACGATTTAAATAAAAATTCATTACAATGAGGGAAATTTTTTTCCTGACATGAATTACATGTGTTATCAATAATTCGACCCATCTGAACACGAATATAACAATAATAATAACCAGTTCCTTCCGCACTTTGAGAAAATACCGATTTTCCATAGTGTCACACAGTTTACGCAGAAAAAGTAGGACCGCTTCAAAACAAAAATTAATTACATGGAGAGACAATTTTTTCCGACCTACGTTACATGTGTTATCTACAATTCGACCCTTCTGAACACGAATATAACAATAATAATAACCAGTTCCTTCCGGACTTCGAGGAAATTCCGATTTTCCATTAGTGTCACACATTTAACGCAGAAAGGGTATGGACGATTTAAATAAAAATTCATTCAATAGAGGAAAATTTTTTTCCTGACATGAGTTACATGTGTTACCAATAATTCGACCCTTCTGAACACGAATATAACAATAATAATAACCAGTTCTTTCCGCACTTCGAGATAATTCCGATTTTCCATTTGTGTCACACAGTTAACGCAGAAAGAGTATGGACGATTTAAATAAAAATTCATTACATTGAGGGAAATTTTTTTCCTGACAAGAGTTACAGATGTTATCAATAATTCGACCCTTCTGAACACGAATATAACCATAATCATAACCAGTTCTTTCCGCACTTCGAGATAATTCCGATTTTCCATTTGTGTCACACAGTTAACGCAGAAAGAGTATGGACGATTTAAATAAAAATTAATTACATTGAGGGAAAATTTTTTCCTGACAAGAGTTACACATGTTATCAATAATTCGACCCTTCTGAACACCCTTCTGATATTTCTTTTTCTAAATGTTTTTCTAAAGCCTTCTGCTTACGCCGTCCCAGCCCTCTGGCGTGGGGTTTGTGAATTTCTTTTATTCTTCTTGTTTGGTGCTGCCACCTATGCTCGCTAGCGTAAGAGGTCTGGTACGCCGGCCGTGTTAGTGGGTGTTTGTGTTTCGTCGAGTGTGGCACGCTTTCCTGGAGCGTCCTCCTGGCTGATGTGAGTACGTTGCTTCATGGGTCTCTTGTTATATTGTATTTTGTAAACTCCAACCCTTAAGCATATTGCTTTTCGAAATGTCGAGACATTCACCAAGTTATTCTAGCTATTTGCACTGTTTAGCCATTTCATTGTAAGTCATATGCAATTATGGTTAGTATGCGTTTCTTAACCTTGTACGGATATTTGTTAATGTGGTTAGTTAATCTCCATTTCGGTGGATTGTTCTAGATTTGGGCATCAGTTTCACGATATTTTATGGCTTGTAGTGTTCGCCATTTTTGTCGGGTTGGAGATCACGTCCTTTGGGGGCGTTGCTATTGCGTGATATTAAAGCTCATTGCCTGTTATACATTTGTTTGGCGATTCAGTAATCCCTCATATTTCCTTCATTTCAGAGTTTGCCTAATTTTACAGGGCTTTCGAAATATATATATACATAGATTTTGTATAGAAAACTCGTGAGTCAGTTTCCTGATCTGAGTGGATCATGCATTCCTGGATCGTGCTGCGGTATTTCCGGAGTTATGAATAGGTTCATTTTTCTGGCTTAGTTTGTTAAGCAGTATTTCCTAGTTTGAGTTATTATCTAGCTGTTTCTTAAAAAGATGCTTAGCTGAAGTATAGCCACCGTCTTCGTTATTCTAGACATAACCTTTAGATATGCCAGGTATATATTGCTACTTAAGATGTGAGATATTTTTTGGGGTAACAAGTTTCAGACTGTGTAATAAGCCTACAGCATAGTGTCCTTTGTAACCTTTCACGTTTATGCAGGCTGTTATTTATGTACTAAATTATTCAGACCCACATAAATATTCAGTTAGTGAAATTGCTATTGTTGTCCCTTATATTGCATTCTTGGAATTCACGAATGTCCTATTAGCCTTATGAGGATTATTATAGTCAGGTTAAATTCTGTTCTTGGCTGATTTATATATTTACCCCAGCTTATGTCAGATATTTCACTTCCACCTGGGAGAGAGACCTTTTTTTATGGGATTTCTTTAATTATTTGCGGTTTCTTCTCTGGGGTATTCAGCTTGACTATACTCAAGATCCCAGTGTGTATTGCATTCCATATAAATTAGTATTGTTCAGATTCCTCATTCACCTAGTGAATGCACTTAGGGGATTTTTACGTTAATTTGGCCTGTAGTCTGCGGGTAATATCCTGAAGTGAAAACGCTTTCGTGTATCCCAGGGATGTATTTTTCTCATGTCCTTGTAGGCCTACCTTTTCTTCTACCTATTTATCTGATCAAATGTCAACGGACATTGAGTTATTTGCCTTCATAAAGAAGTTGAATTATCAATTAACTTTGAGGCCCATTTATACTTAAGCTATTAGCTTTAAAGAATTTTGATAATATTCTTATTACACGTGGATGGCCTTCTTATTCTTGTTATTATGGTAATGAATGGATGCTGTTCGTTAAGAAACTTAGCTTGCGCCTTTTGAATAAGGAAGTGACCAAGTTAGAATCCTTACCTTGTTGAGCAGTGTTAAGGCTTATTCTCCCCTTTATATATATTACTGCGTTATGGTAATTACTATATCTATCCCTCATGTGAATCTTACTTGCTTTGGTTTGAGACAGTCCCTAGTCTGATTGCTTTACAGTGGAGGCAAACTGTTTCCATGCAATTTCTGTTACGTATTTTCTCTACGTTTGTATAGCTCCCTTTATATATTACTGCGTTATGATAATTACTATATCTATCCCTCATGTGAATCTTACTTGCTTTGGTTTGAGACAGTCCCTAGTCTGATTGCTTTCAGTGGAGGCAAACTGTTTCCATGCAATTTCTGTCACATAATTTCTCCAAGTTTGTATAGCTCCCCTTATAGTTATCAGCGGGGGTATTGCTCCTACTTATTACAGTGACTCTGTTGTCGACCTAAATTCATTTATGGGATATTAGTTATTTATATCAGACCTTCTGTCACGCAGTTATTTGGCTTGCCTTTTCGGTATTTTCACCGGAGTTTATATTCTCACTTCCTTACTCAGCATATTGAAAGGAAACCATCTCCGTGACCATTTATCTATTTTTAATTATACCTGGTATTTGGGTGTGGTAACTTCTAGTACCGTCAGGATTTTTAGGGACTTCTTGTTGTCTGGGAAATTTCTCAGGGGTATTAAATTAATGATACTATGCCTTTGAATAGTAATTTATTTGATTTATGATATTTCTAATACATATGTATATATACATTTATTTGTTCCTAGGTGTAAGGTTATTATTCTGCCTCACTATTGTTTAATTAACCTTGTTATATTAACTTGTTATTAAAAGAACTTGTTTGAAAGTTGCCTTCCTTTTTTATCTTGTGTGGGCTTGTACAGCCCACAGTTGGCAGCGGATCTTTTCGGCGGTAGGAGGGGGTTGCTCTCTTCTTTCGCATTTTTCTCTACATTTGTTATTCCTGTATTTAGTAGTACTATTTCTATATTCAAGATACTCCGTGCTGTGGAAAAATTCAAGACACACTGTGCGGTATCCTTTCTGTTGGAGAATGTGGCTGATCTATCTAGACGCAGATGCCACGCTTCTCAGTTGAAGGCCTTGTAAAATTTTATTTGTATCTTTTTGTTTAATGATTTGGCTTAGCTGTTGTTTGTGCAGTTGCTACATTGTAATTGTGATTGGTGAATGTTTCAAATATTTGATGCATTGTTTTAAACTGTTAATTATTGCAAATAAGATGAATTATAAATTAATTAAATGTTTGTGAAGCACACGTTACTCATGTCTTACCAGGGGGACGTATCCTTGGGCCACTTCTCTCAGTAAAATGTTCTGTAAAAAAAAAAATTGTACAAACACCCACGAAATTGTCAATTGTATTAGATTGAGGCCTCAAGTAAAAAAAAAAGACTCACACTAACTCGACGAAGTCATACCTAACGCATTGCGCAATGCAATTCCTGGATTTGTCTAATTTGCTAAGCAGCACAATTAATTATAAATGGAAGAAAATACCAAGATTTTACCTATCAAAGTTTACGAACATTTACCTTTATATGATAAAGGAGAGAGACTATTCAATTAATAATGAAGGGAGATTTATGAACTATAAAAAAAAAAGAACTTTTCTTCAAAAAGAAATCCGTCAAAAAGCATCCTATATTCAAAAGACACAAATAGTCGGGGTTGTTACTAGTGCTCCTCCCGACTTCTTAGAAATTATGCTGATCTAGACATTTGTTTCATGTGAACGACCTTTCTTCTGGTGATGGGGAGCCCATGGACCGTGTACCGTACTGTTCTTCTGAGGATTTCTTCTGCCCTGGCTCCTGCTGTGTGTCCCTTGGGGCAGGTCGCTACTGCCCTGAGGATTCTGTCTGTGCCTGGCTTATGTGGAGAGCTCCCACTATTGATGTTTGCCACTATATGTATATATTGGTGGCCGAAGCCTCGCCTCTTCTATACTCTTCTCAGCAGTTCTTCGTCTTCGAGCCTTGAGATCAGCAAGCATCTCCTCTCATGGCATTGTTTCTGCTTATCTGGGAATGTGGAGTCACAGCTCTGATGGACCTCTGCTGTGGTGTGCTTCATTAGACATCTGGCATTTCTTAGACCTCCTTTTCCCAGTGATGCGTTATGGGTTTGTAAGTAACCCATTGTAAGCTGAAATAGTGTTCATCATTCTTCATACATGTGTTTATTCTCCCCATTCTTTAATGCAAAATTTGGGAGAGAAGTAAAGTGCAGTGCTACGATCTATTTCTGCGTTTCTTAAGGTTATAAGAAAGAGATGTAAGTAATAGTGCTCTTTCTTTCAAGAATAACCTGCCTCATTAGTGTGGTGCTAAAATTCTGGCGGTGTAATTTGAAGCCAGCCTTATATGTGTTCACCCAAGAAGATAATTTTCCCCTCCCAAAATAATCTCATTATTTCGGCCACAAAGGTTGTCCTAGTGTATGCAGAAATTTGTGCAATTCGGCATCTTGTGGTTTTGCCGAGGTCTCATCTACTAGAAAAAGGTAAAAAAAAAAGAGAAAAAGGTGTTTATATATGAAATTTTGCCCTGGACTTATCAAACGGGCAGCCTTATTTAAGATAACTATTACATATAATGCAATTTTTGCCCTGGACTTATCAAGCGGGTATTTATATTAGAAGCCAACCTTTATAATAATAATATTATGTAATTGTGAAATTTTGCCCTGGACTGATCAAGCGGGCACCTTGGTGATAAGACTTTTTATTTAATATAAAGTTAACAAAGGTTCAAGGATATGACAAAGCATAGCATCCTAGGCAAACTATTGTCAATTAGGAACTTTTCAACTATTTTTCTAACTCAAAATTCTATTAGTTGAAGTGTTCACTTAAATAATCTTGTCTGTTATTTCAATTTTTGATGTTTGTGATTTAGACTATCAGGAATGTGTATTTATGTAGCATTTCTTACTTAATGTTTTCTAAAGGTTATGTTTGGAAAAGGGGTTGTGGCTACCATAGTGTCTGCTTTCAAAATTCGTCCTCACAGAGGGAGGAGGCTGAAACGATTTTAAAAATCCGTTTCCTGGCCCTCTGGTGAGGGCTTTTGTAATTATATATATTTTTTCGTTTTGTGCTCCCGCCTAAGCGGTAGTTTTCTTAAAGCTTAACATTTTCATTCTTTCTCTTTGATTAACCTCTTGTGCGTGCGGTTTTGTACCCATTAGTTTTGATATTTCTTTTTCTAAATGTTTTTCTAAAGCCTTCTGCTTACGCCGTCCTAGCCCTCTGGCGTGGGGTTTGTGAATTTCTTTTATTCTTCTTGTTTGGTGCTGCCACCTATGCTCGCTAGCGTAAGAGGTCTGGTACGCCGGCCGTGTTAGTGGGTGTTTGTGTTTCGTCGAGTGTGGCACGTTTTCCTGGAGCGTCCTCCTGGCTGATGTGAGTACGTTGCTTCATGGGTCTCTTGTTATATTGTATTTTGTAAACTCCAACCCTTAAGCATATTGCTTTTCGAAATGTCGAGACATTCACCAAGTTATTCTAGCTATTTGCACTGTTTAGCCATTTCATTGTAAGTCATATGCAATTATGGTTAGTATACGTTTCTTAACCTTGTACGGATATTTGTTAATGTGGTTAGTTAATCTCCATTTCGGTGGATTGTTCTAGATTTGGGCATCAGTTTCACGATATTTTATGGCTTGTAGTGTTCGCCATTTTTGTCGGGTTGGAGATCACGTCCTTTGGGGGCGTTGCTATTGCGTGATATTAAAGCTCATTGCCTGTTATACATTTGTTTGGCGATTCAGTAATCCCTCATATTTCCTTCATTTCAGAGTTTGCCTAATTTTACAGGGCTTTCGAAATATATATATACATAGATTTTGTATAGAAAACTCGTGAGTCAGTTTCCTGATCTGAGTGGATCATGCATTCCTGGATCGTGCTGCGGTATTTCCGGAGTTATGAATAGGTTCATTTTTCTGGCTTAGTTTGTTAAGCAGTATTTCCTAGTTTGAGTTATTATCTAGCTGTTTCTTAAAAAGATGCTTAGCTGAAGTATAGCCACCGTCTTCGTTATTCTAGACATAACCTTTAGATATGCCAGGTATATATTGCTACTTAAGATGTGAGATATTTTTTGGGGTAACAAGTTTCAGACTGTGTAATAAGCCTACAGCATAGTGTCCTTTGTAACCTTTCACGTTTATGCAGGCTGTTATTTATGTACTAAATTATTCAGACCCACATAAATATTCAGTTAGTGAAATTGCTATTGTTGTCCCTTATATTGCATTCTTGGAATTCACGAATGTCCTATTAGCCTTATGAGGATTATTATAGTCAGGTTAAATTCTGTTCTTGGCTGATTTATATATTTACCCCAGCTTATGTCAGATATTTCACTTCCACCTGGGAGAGAGACCTTTTTTTATGGGATTTCTTTAATTATTTGCGGTTTCTTCTCTGGGGTATTCAGCTTGACTATACTCAAGATCCCAGTGTGTATTGCATTCCATATAAATTAGTATTGTTCAGATTCCTCATTCACCTAGTGAATGCACTTAGGGGATTTTTACGTTAATTTGGCCTGTAGTCTGCGGGTAATATCCTGAAGTGAAAACGCTTTCGTGTATCCCAGGGATGTATTTTTCTCATGTCCTTGTAGGCCTACCTTTTCTTCTACCTATTTATCTGATCAAATGTCAACGGACATTGAGTTATTTGCCTTCATAAAGAAGTTGAATTATCAATTAACTTTGAGGCCCATTTATACTTAAGCTATTAGCTTTAAAGAATTTTGATAATATTCTTATTACACGTGGATGGCCTTCTTATTCTTGTTATTATGGTAATGAATGGATGCTGTTCGTTAAGAAACTTAGCTTGCGCCTTTTGAATAAGGAAGTGACCAAGTTAGAATCCTTACCTTGTTGAGCAGTGTTAAGGCTTATTCTCCCCTTTATATATATTACTGCGTTATGGTAATTACTATATCTATCCCTCATGTGAATCTTACTTGCTTTGGTTTGAGACAGTCCCTAGTCTGATTGCTTTACAGTGGAGGCAAACTGTTTCCATGGAATTTCTGTTACGTATTTTCTCTACGTTTGTATAGCTCCCTTTATATATTACTGCGTTATGATAATTACTATATCTATCCCTCATGTGAATCTTACTTGCTTTGGTTTGAGACAGTCCCTAGTCTGATTGCTTTCAGTGGAGGCAAACTGTTTCCATGCAATTTCTGTCACATAATTTCTCCAAGTTTGTATAGCTCCCCTTATAGTTATCAGCGGGGGTATTGCTCCTACTTATTACAGTGACTCTGTTGTCGACCTAAATTCATTTATGGGATATTAGTTATTTATATCAGACCTTCTGTCACGCAGTTATTTGGCTTGCCTTTTCGGTATTTTCACCGGAGTTTATATTCTCACTTCCTTACTCAGCATATTGAAAGGAAACCATCTCCGTGACCATTTATCTATTTTTAATTATACCTGGTATTTGGGTGTGGTAACTTCTAGTACCGTCAGGATTTTTAGGGACTTCTTGTTGTCTGGGAAATTTCTCAGGGGTATTAAATTAATGATACTATGCCTTTGAATAGTAATTTATTTGATTTATGATATTTCTAATACATATGTATATATACATTTATTTGTTCCTAGGTGTAAGGTTATTATTCTGCCTCACTATTGTTTAATTAACCTTGTTATATTAACTTGTTATTAAAAGAACTTGTTTGAAAGTTGCCTTCCTTTTTTATCTTGTGTGGGCGAATCTATTTCTTCCCTCTCCCGTCAGAAAAGAAATCTACGGCAGGGTTAAAGCTTAGTACGTTCTAGACTAAATTGCACAGCCCACAGAGTGTGGACGATTTAAATAAAAATCCATTACATTGAGGGAAATTTTTTTCCTGACATGAATTACATGTGTTATCTACAATTCGACCCTTCTGAACACGAGTATAACAATAATAATAACCAGTTCCTTCCGCACTTCGAGAAAAATACCGATTTTTCATTAGCGTCACACAGTTTACGCAGAAAAATAGGACCGTTTCCAAACAAAAATTAATCTTATGGAGGGAAAATTATTTTCCGACCTAAGTTACATGTGTTAAATATAATTCGACCCATCTGAACACGAATATAAAAATAATAATAACCAGTTCCTTTCGCACTTCGAGAAAATTCAGATTTTCCATTAATATCACACATTTTTCGCAGAAAAAGTAGGAATTATTTAAATAAAAATTCATTACATAGAGGAAACATTTTTTCCCGACATGAGTTACATGTGTTATCTATAATTCGACTCTTCTGAACACGAATATGACAATAATAATAACCAGTTTCTTGCGCACTTTGAGAAAATTCTGATTGTCCATTAGTGTCACAGAGTTTACGCGTAAACTGTGCGGAGTTTGTTATAGGAACTGGTGCGGAAGGAACTGGTTATTATTACTGTTATATTCGTGTTCAGAAGGCTCGAATTACTGATAATACATGTAACTCATGTCGGGAAAAAATTTTCCTCCATGTAATGGCAATAAACAACTAACCATATAGCATAATATCATACACAATAACAGCATTATTGAAAACACACAATTGTTGTAGAAATCTTCCATAAAACGGTCGCTTCATCTATTAATATTTTTTTTTATCCCCCAATCACTCTCAGCCATCCGATTTGTCAGCTTTCCATCGTCCTGAATTTTCTTTCATCCCTCCCCTCTTTATACCACTCTTCACTGATATCATGTACCTATCAATCGCTCTCCGTGAGACCCTGTTTATAATACATAATATCAAATATAATATAAAAAATCTATATTATATAAATATATGTATAAAGTGCAAAGTGATCCCTTTACAGGCCATGGAGCCCCAGAGGGTTCCAGGAGATTGAGGCTCCCAGATGATTGAGGCTCCCAGATATTAGACATTCGGAACATGAAGGTGGTTAGGTTGTTAGCCTTACACACTGGCCGCCTTTATCGCCAGGATTGCTCCTGGTACTCATTTCTGTTAGAGGCTGAGTAGACCCCAGGGCCATAGTGCCACCAAAAGGATTAGACCAATTGAAAAATCCTACCGACCTCATCGAGAATCGAACCCGCGACCTTCTGGTTTGTAGTTCAGTGGCTCCACCACTACGCCATGGCGTCCCCTAAAATATATGTATAACTTTATACAAAATCATATATATGATATTATATTTATATTATACAGCTTGTTTCTAAACATGTTTTCACAGGGAGAACAAATAGATCAGTTAACTGTAACGGTGGAAGGGGAAACATTCAACCATACACTGAAAATTGGATTTAAATATAATATATATATATATGTACACATATATGATGTGTGTATGTGCAACCACCCATTCACCCATCCGTGGTTTATGCATCCATCCATCCACCCTATCGTGGGAACGATTACATCCATTCATGCACCCCATCCATCCATCCACCCATCTAACCATCCATCGATCCAGAAGTAAATTAAGTAATAGATAGATTGTTGGATATATGGATGGATGAATGAATTAATGGATGGATGAGTGGATGGATGGAAGGGTGGATAAATAAATAAGTAGACGGATTAATTAATGAATTGAATAACTAAATAAAATCAGGTAAACTGATATAACAAAGTGCCAGAATTGCAATTATGATAGGAAGAAAATAAGTTTTTTTAATCAGATTAAAATCGACCAGCGTTAGCAGAACTACAGATTTGTGATATCTTGACAATTGCGCAGTCACATAAAATAAAATTTAAATTTAAAAAAATCCATGTCAAATCGGCCGGCTCCGGGATTTGATCCAGGGACCTCCAGAATACGCGTCCAAGACGTTACTATTTCGCCAACTCAGTCAGTTTGACGGTTTAGTTTGATAAGCATATGTGAAAGAATAGTGTTATTTGTCAAATGTAAAATGTATTGCAACTTGAAATTCTTAAAATAGGCCTATGTCAACATTTCACAAAATTCAGTGGAAAATATTTCCGCTAATTATTTCACAGTATGTTCCTTCTGTATATAACAGAATTCATGTAGTAATCAATTTCAATTAGGTCAACGAAGTAAACAAACATCTGACTGCATTGCATCAAAGCCCTCAATGATAAAAAATGTGATTGTAGTATAGACATGATTTTTTAAAAATGTGACTTTTAATTAGTTTTTACTCTGGTACCGGTCAACCGATTAGGTCCAAAATTAATAGGCTTCTTGCCACGGACGTTATAAATGAGTATATCAAGTTTCATGAAAATCCGATGAAGTGTATTTGAGAACCGCGCCTTTTGTTATATAATACCATAAAAAGGCACTAAATTGGGCATTATTCCAGTAATATCAACAGATTTTGCCCAATATCAACAGACTTCTTCCCATGGACATTATAAATGCGTATACCAAGTTTCATGAAAATCCGATAAAGCGTATTTGAGTTAACACGCCTACAGGCACACGGACAGACTTTTCCCATCCCGCACACAATCTCATAAATTACCATACTGGCACTTAATAATGAATGGATGAGTTCATTAATTCATGAATGTATACATGAATTAATTAATTGATTGATGCATTAATTTATTAATTAATAATTGGGTCGAATAATCAATTAATTAATGGACGAATGGATCAATTTAGCAAATATTATGTATGAGCGGTTTGGTAGTCGTAGTTTAATAATTAATAGGAGCTTAATAGTTTTTATGCCGAGGATGGCAATGTGATGATTTTTATTAAGATCCTAGGCCAAGTCCCTCCATGGATGTAGCGCCACGGAGTTTAGTTAAAATGGCGGCACGAATTTAATAGGTAAAATTGATTTATTAAATATATTAGTTGGGGAATGAATGAATGAATTATTGTATGGATGGATGATTGCTTGGATGATTTGATTAATTAATGAATTAATGGATGGATGATTGGTTGGATGAATTGATGAATTAATTAATGGATGCATGGATGAATGAATAAATAGATTGATGGTTAAATTAATTGATTAATGAATGGGTACACTAATTAATGGATGGATGGTTGATTGAAGGAAATAATTAATGGATGGATAAGTTAATTAATTAAAGGATGTATGAATTAATCAATTACCATATGGATGGTTGGATGAATGAATTAAGCAATTAACTAGTAACTGGGTGGATGAATTTGATTATTTATGGTTGAATGGATGAATGAATGTACGGATGAATTAATGGATGAACGGATGGATAAATGGTTGCATAGATGGATAAATGAATGGATGGAAGAATGTTTCATACCAAATTACGTTTATTATCTTTTTGTCAAAGGACAATGTTGAAGACAAGTATTTTAGAAAATAATAATAATAATAATAATAATAATAATAATAATAATAAAAATAATAATAATAATGTGAAGAAAGAAATTGAGTAATATTAAAAATGTTTCTAAGTTAGCTCTTCATCAAACATGAAGCTAAACAGCAATTAAACAATGCTTTTTCTCATATCAAGCTTGAATTCGAATTTCTCTTAGTTTAATAGTGGTAGTAGTAGCCCTACCGGATCGCGCAAACTTCTCCTGGAGATCCTTTAAGGGGATATTTTCGACGAATTTATTTCCGGGGTGCGCCAGTCCCCTACCGCACTTTAAACCTGAGTACAATGCAGGCACTCAGTCACGAACCCGGGAGAGAGATTTTTCACTGCTGAATCGAACCCTGGCCGCCGGAGTGGAAAGCAAGCGTGCTACCGACTAACACAAGGCGGGGGACACTTTAATGTTAATTGATCACGAATTAATAATTGAAAAGTTTCCTTATTCTACTTCATTAAAACACGAAGGAAATATGAGTTATTACATACAATACTCGAACATGGTTTCTCTCCATGTATTACATAAAATTAAAGGAAAAGTAAACTAAAAATTCAGTATCATTTTCTTCATACGGATTGAAAGAAAATGTTTTTAAGAAATGATATTCACTGTTAGAAATGTTTTACACCTTCACATTTAATCACAAAACGAATATATTTATTGTAAAGCGATGGGCGCGTGACGTCACGCTTGACGAAGGCTTGGCTCACAAGTCAGTCTCGCCCGGTGAAAGACATTTCACAGTATTCTGTCTACTGTTACAGTTTTTTAGTGAGTATCTGTTCAAACAATGGTTTATTGTTGTGTTGTGGGGTGTACAAACTCATCGTCGAAGAGTGATAACACACTTAAAATATCTTTCCATCGATTTCCCAACAGAGATAAGTCACCCGAACGTAAATAAGCAATGGCTGATAAAAATAAAAAGAGAAAAATTTGTTCCTACTAAATACAGTACGGTTTGTTCACTACATTTTGAAGAAAATGATACCGAGCTTTCGGTACAGTTACGAAAACAGTTATCTGGAGAAACCCCGCAATCTGTTTAAAAAAGAAGTGCTGTGCCATCACTTCTTTTGCGTGGGAAATCTGAAACACCGCCAATGAAGTAAAGAAAATCGTCGTACTCGAGGAAGAAGGAAATGAGAGAGTTGTTGCAAGATTTGAACAGTAATCCTTCAGTATCCGGGAATGGACAAATCATGAATGTGGAATCTAGTATTTATGACGAAAATTCAGTTTCTAACAGCGTAGGCGTTCAGTGTGAACTAGGAAATGAAACTTATGTCAATGTTTGCACAGATTCATTGAATGTTTCTTCTAGAAATTGTGATTTAGATAGCTCTTTTAGCATTTCAGAAATTTCTACTACCGCAAAAGATGATTCTGAATCTGAAAGTGACTCTGTTCGTATCTTGAAAAATATTTTGTTTTTGAACTGTATTAGCTCTAAGTATTAACTGATAACGCCTGGCAACTAGTGTATCTTTATTTATAATAACGCTATCGAATGAGCAATGTCGTGTTACAATTCTACAACCCCCTTCTGTTCACAAATTACTTCACAGTCCCAACAACACACACTTTCGTGGCCCGTTTTCATATGTATACACAGCCCACATTTACACCATTCCGTATTTTCTTTTCTTCCTTGCAATTCTTTAAATAATTCCTTGTCATTTTCTTTTCGTGTGATATTAATTTGTGAATACCGAGATTTGTCCTTAGAAGGTAACATTGCAGGCATCTCTATCAACAACAAACACAAATGAGACTTTGTGGTGTATTAGAAACACAGGCGCGAGCATTACAGTAGCTGTTGTTCTGCCAGCGAGTTAGTCAGGAGTGACGTCACAGCAGCTTTTTACTTCACCCGTACAAGGCGTAATATTGGGCACCTGAAGTTCACGAGATCACCATTCGTTTCGTAATTCAAAGCTCCGTGCGATGAGATTAAAATAAGAAAATGGTATTTTTTTAGTTTACCCTTCCTTTAAGCTTCCGTTCGAATTTGCGTAACCCCAGCGCTCTTAGTTTAATATAACTTATCATTGAGGAAGTTCCTATTGTTTTCCCGACCGGAAATTATACGATACGAAAGCTTCCATTCTAAATTGTGTAATTGAGTAAGTGAATATTGAGTTTTTTATAGAGTGCTTGTTATGAATGCAAGGGTGCAAATGCAGATGTTCATAAACATGTATTTTGTACTATGTTATGATGAACAAATCTAAATAAATAAATAAAATAAAAAAATTGCAGTGTGTTACGAGCTGTCAGGTTGGTACTGCTCCAAAGTCAGATGTGGGTTTAATCATCAAATAGCCGTGGTAGAGAATACTATGATTTTATATGGGGAAAATCACGACTTTAATTACTGTTTTTTGAAGCCTTCGTGGCAAATACAAAGCTGTGTGACGTGTCAAAAGAAGCTGTGAAAATTCCTGAACGATTTGAGTGGTTTTTCAGATCCATAAAAAATTTGGTTTTCATATAAATCGTAAACTTAGCTAAAGTGCACTTATACCCCATTCTGTATCACACACAAAGAACAGTGGCAGTCATTGAGCTAGAATAGAACTGGAGTTAGGAGTCCAGCACAGCAAGTGAGGCCTACTGTTTCGACTAGCTCCGCCTGGAAAATCTGGCAAGAAGCTATTTGTCTGCTCAGCAAAAAATGTCAAGTAGGCATATATGCCTGAAAATTTATTACGATAGAGTGAACATTACCTTACCTTTAGCTCCAAATAATTTATTTTTATCAATATGAATGGTTTTACCCGTGATTTCTCGTTTCATTATGTAAGTCTAACCGACAAATTCGCGCGTATTCAATACAACATTTATTACTAGGGCCCAGATTCTTATGTTTTAAACTATTTCATTTCTTGCTAGTTAAGTGTGATATTTGAATATAATTATTCATTTAATTGTCAAGAGTTACGTTAAATTAATATTACGTTGAAATGTTTAAAAATATAAATATATTTGATATTTGATAACACTTTTAGGCAGTACCAACTGCAATCGGTCACATTAGCTATTTACATCAATACACATCTTTAAGAATCTAAGCTATGAATATTTACAATCTTACAAACTTAATTACATTAGTCAAAAATATTATTCTAAGTTATACTAATGCCATAACACAAGTGACACTAAGGGTGGCGTGCACCATCCAGGAGTAAACCAAACTAAAGTAGTAAATTTAAGACGGAGGCCTGAAGTATACAAGAACCAGTACATCTATCTCACTCTTTAAGTCATACGAGTAATGTGCTAGAGTGAGACAGACAAACCGGTTTTTGTTGCGTCAGGTTCCCGTCTTAGATTTACTACTTTAGTGCTTCTCTTTTAGTAACTTACTCTTTTAGTTGGTGTTGGAGAGCTCAATTGATAGTTACTTCTTTAGTTGTAACTAAAGTAGTAAACGATTTTTACTAAAGAAGTAGTCGAATTCTGCGCAGAACAGAGCAGAAACGTTAGTGCAGCGCAGCAGAACACGTGCATTTCAATTGCCAGTATTATTCAAGTGCCAGATAATGAAAAGGAAAGGTTCGCTGAAACAATGAATATGAATTTGGGTTGTTCCAAATATTACTAATGACAATCTTCATGTTTTAAAATAGGTCTAATAGTAATGTTTTATTCATTATTAATTTTAATTCCTTCAATTGAATATATTCAGTTTAGTAGCCTACGTTAGGGTACTGTGATTACAATTTTTGTGCAAACTATTTCTGTATTATAATGCAAACAATTGGAATTTCCAGTTGATTTTCATAATTGATTCACTGTCAATATTATAATTATTTCTCTCATAATAATAATAAAGTTCTAAAATATATTAAAATATTTATACTTCCTAAAGTTACATATTCTTCCCCAAAAACGATAAATCAATTATTCTACAGTTGTTTATCATAAATCTCACTATAATGAATTATTAATACTTATTGACTGTTTAACAATATTAATAAGACGTATTACACAAAATCATGAAAAAGAGGGGGATAAAAAGGATAACAAAACTAATAAGGGGCATTATGTTTCTGTCCTTTTTCAAATGCACAGAACATTTACTTAAAAAATATTACCTTATAAAAATAATAATATTACAACTGAGAAATGTAATATTTAAACAAAAAATGGCGGTACAATATTTCGGAAACTATGAACTCCAATAATAATTATGTAGATGGTTGTGTGTTGAAAAATAATTTCAGTGACTACTTCTCTAGATCCTGTGCAGCTTCAACCTCCTTAAATTTTTTTTTCGGCACTCATGTTGGCATTTTTTTTCTATATAGTTTATAATGCTTCTCACTTTCCAGTCCACAGGGTTAATTAAAATAGTTAGCAGCATACTATAGACCTGCAGCATCTGCTATAGTTTATTCTTAAACATGAAAGTCTCGTCTCACTCCACCATTCGAGACTTGGGGAGTCTTTAAGGAATGGTTTTACAATGTGTCCCCTTCTCAATGTACGCTAATCCCAGAGTCAGTCAAATTTTCTTCCGATGTGGCCTGTTTGGACATTTTTACACCTGGGCCAGAATAAAGGACATATTATTCATTAACACTGCGGGTGCAACTATTGAACTTTTAGCTCTTATAATTATTATTATTATTATAATTCTGGCATTCGCAATGTTGTGCTTTAAGTTAAACTATAGAAGTGTAATGTAATAAAATTAATTTACAATAATTACATTAAATCGTTTAACAATGAGAATCACCTATTTTTCAGTAATCTCTATGGTTAAGTAGCAGGCGGAAGTGTTTTCTGGGTAGCTCCAAGAACGGAGGCTTTCATTTATTGGAATATACTATACCTCGCCGATATCTGTATCCATAGGATTAGCTTGAAATACATCGTCGTTTTCTAACCCAAAGTTAGGGAGAACTGCAGCATCTAAAGGCCGATCCAGCTAGGGAGATATTTGAGAGCACATGCGCTCCTTGTACCGTGCAATGCAAACGTCCCTTCCACTCACTCTCCCCCTCACCTTTGGTGGACGTCTTCCTAATTGGATCGCTCTCCGCAATGATATTTCCACATTTGACTGGCTGAAATCACATGGATGTAGTGAGAATCTGACATCGTTTCTTCCAAACGCCAAAATTTCATGTAAGGTGTGGTTCGTTTAATATTTATTAAATCACCTGCCACAACTCTCATTTTTGGTATACCACCTTCTTCATCTCAATAACTTATCCTCAGTTTGAACTATGTAATCCATTGAATGTGATATGTAACTCATAACTCACGCAAATGCCACAGAACACACTTACTACACAACTTTACTCCACCCCCTGAGTAGGAGTAAATATTGGCCTTATTTACTCCACAACTTACTACATTAGTAGCGTACTCCGTGTTGGTGCTCTCCACCACTTGTGGAGTAAGTTCATTTACTCTGGGAGTAAATACAATTTTTACTTCTTTAGTACATTCCTCTATGTTGAAAGCCGCCGAGTTTAGTTTACTCCTGGTTGGTGCACGCCGTCCTTACTAAAAGAGTACGGTTACTAAAAGAGTAGCTTACTAAAGTAGTTAGAACTAAAGAAGTAAGGTTTACTAAAAGAGTAAATGGCATGAGTTTGGTGCACGCCACCCTAAATGAATAACATATACTAGCAGATTAAACATGTAATTACTTACGCTAAGTTGCTCTATTCTATTTGTAAATCTGATTCTAAGTATTCTTTAACATTATAAAAAAGGATTTTTTAAAGCTAGGAATACAGTTTTTTGTGAAAACAAATTTGGGAACATTTCTTGAAGTTTATATGGTATTTTTTATATAATGTTGTCCCAAATTTATTTTGATTTCTGGTGTGATAAATAAGAACTTCGTGTTTGATAGCTTTTTATGTTATATTTTACTAATGACAAGACATAAAAAATATACAAATTTATTATTGTTAGTAAGCCTGTCTCAATAAATAGTGGTTTGCAATGCTCTATTTTTTTTAGCATTGGTTATTATTCTAATTGTTTTTTTCTGGATAAATAATACTTGATTAATTCCTACACCATTTCCCCATAGGCTGCTGCTAGATCACACCTTATTATGCTCTGAAAAAATGCATATTAGGCAGTCTTTACATAATTTGAAGATACTTACTTACTCACTCAGGGGCGTATCCAAGATTTCTTTTCGGGAGGGGCTGTGATAAGCCGAACACTATTATCACTAGGACTCAGAAGTTGATTATCTAAAAATGCCTGAAAATGACCTTGAATTTATGAAATATGACATTAAAAATTGAAAATATGACTTAAAATTTCTAAATACATATTTATAAAAAGGAATACACAGTAGTAATAATAACAAATAAAAAGTATTTTTAAGTATTTTATTTTACTACTTTAATGTTATGTTTTCTATTATTGTTATGTTGACTATATTCATGAATGTCTCATAGCTAAGGAACTACGAGATCACTTTGTCTGTAATGTTGGAAAAGTTCGTTCTGAAGACAAAATGTAACGGAAAAATGAAAATTTCTTAAAAATTACTAGCAAAGAATAAAATTCCGAACCTTTTAAGAGTCAAGATGTGCAATTATACTGTCTACTATCTGTGAAATTAAAGTGCCCTTATGTGAAACACATTAGCATTAGTTAACGTTTCGGGGGCTGCAGCCCCCTCAGCCCCCCTCTGAATACGCCCCTGTACTTACTCTATGGCAATAGACAATTCCTAAGCAAGCTAAATGAATATTATGTTTTATGGAACCCGAAGGTTCATTGCCGAGCTTACCTGAGCCCGCCATTCAACCCTATTCTGAGCTAACTCCATCCAATCATCCCTCACAAATCCTACTTCCCTTAAATCTATCCTAATATTGTCCTCCCACCTGCGTCTAGGTCTTCCAAGTGGTATATTCCTTTCGGGTCTCCCCGTCAATATTTTTTAAATATGTCTTTCTTCCCCCCCCCCATTTCATCCTCAATGATTTAATTAGCTTTACTATATCCGGTGACGAGTACAGGTTATGAAGCTCGTCATCAAGCCATTTTCTCCAGTCCCCATTTTCATCTCTCTTAGGCCCAAATATTTTCCTAAGCACCCTGTTTTCGAACACTATCAGACTTTGTTCCCCGCGAAGAGTAAGCGACCATGTCTCACATAATGTCTCATATAATACAACCGGCAGGATAATTGTATTATAAATGTTTATTTTTGGATTTGTGGACGAGAAGTTAAGAGTTTCTTACCCGCATAAAAACGACCATTTCCTTATTTGTGTCTACGCTTAAATTCGGCCTTAATATTATTTGTGTCTGTAAAAATTACTCCCAGATAAACAATTCTTTAATCTACTTATTAAATAGATTACACATGAGAGCCTTTTACAAATGCTTCTATAGGCCTATTGTTCTACTTCAAAATCGTTACTTTAATTAATATATAATGCATTTAAACTAAAATTAATATTTTTGAAATATGAATGCTGACAATGCTTTACATAACCCTTGCACAACGAAGAGGATCTGTTCCATCCTTTTATGCAAAACTAAGTCTGCCCATTGTTGTGTTTTTTATTAGTTCTTCGATTTTTCCATGCATTGCCATCCTACCTGAATTATGATATAGGCCTATCCTGAAAATTGCTAAAATCTGGATTTAGGATTAATTACTAAATATTATATTAAACGTTATTATCACAATAAAATACACTTAAAATGAATGATGACGATTTTGAAGTAGAACAATATATTTCAATTTCTAAAGATTTGAACGTAATACTAATTTAATGTACTAAGTGTAGTACTGAATACTTGCTATTTTTTCGGTTAGGCCCACATGTATGGAAACGACAGAAGTCACGTAAAAACATACGTATTAATATTAATCTTAATTATAATAATGACATACTTTAAATATATTAATATTAATTATTCTTAGAATGGATACAAGAAGAATTGTCTTACAATCATTCGTCAACAATATCTTCAATTTCCAAAACCAAACATGTGATAATTCCATACAAGAAAGGCGATTTGACGTTTCGTATTGAGCAGACAAATAGTTTCTTGCCATAGTTTCCGGGCGAGACTAGTCGAAAAAGTGGCCTCACTTCTTAGTACAGGGGAAAGGCTGTAGTGCTAACTCCAGGTATAAATTCTAGCTCAATGGTGGCAGTACAGAGGATTTGTAACTGACTGGCTATGCATGCAATCGAGTATCCGTGATTGGCGCCATTTTGATGTCTCGACTGTTCACAAGGGCCTTGAGTGCAGTGATCTCAATATATAAACAGGATACACAACAGCTGTGCTTTGGAATTGGATAAATCGTGACGTTCACTTGTTGTTAAGTTGGCTACACCGTACGTATTGGTGAAGTGTGCTTCCTATGTTAAACATATATTTATGAATGTGTTTTTATTATTTTTCATGACAAAATGGTCAAATATTGCGTGGTATATGGCTGCACAGAGCTCCAGAGAAATGGAAGTGAACTTAAGTTTCACAAGTAGGTTATTTTTGTTTGGAACATTTGAGGATACTGGCCAAATCTGACTTAGCCTCAAGCGTAGCATAGCCACGAACGCTTGTCTTTTTCTTGCCTGTCTGTACAGGTTTCCATTTTCTTGGCCTGATATTCCGAAGAAGTGGGTTCAAGCAATGCGCAGAGAATATTGGTCACCCACAGCGTACAGTACATTAAGCAGCAGACACTTTACACCTGATTGCTATCAGTCAAGGTCTGGTGCACTTGTAAAATTACTAAAAGATGATGTACCACCCACCAGTCTTCAATTTTCCAGGACACCTTCAAAAAATTATTGTTCCAAAAAGACAACTGGTTCGTAACATAGGCGTAACCAGGGGGGGTTACAACATCTGGGGGGTATGGAATACCCCCAGGGAGTCCTCCCCCGGAAAATTTTAAAAATTAAGATGCACAATAACGAGTTTTAAGCTTCCCACGCTTTATACTCGTATTAAGCAATTTATAAGCAGACTTAAAAAAATTGTTCAATTTTCCTTTTTTAATCAATGGGGGGGGGGTCAAACCCCCAAAAACCCCTCGTTACGCCTCTGGTTCGTAATGTGGTTAGTAGTAGGCCTACTTTAGGTACCATGTAGGAATATAAATTATGCAAAATGTCAGTCATGTAATCATAGTATTCTTATGCATGTAGGCCTAAATTTTTCATGCTAGTTTTTAATTGCAGAAATAAGAGGAAGCAGATGTTTTTTATAAGACCTCTATTATACGAAGATAAATAAACAGACACAAACATATGATCTCCCACCATCTCCTATCAAAACAGAATTGAGAAAGACCAAAAGGCTACAGAAGATTGTCTGTCGCAAGAACAAGAAGATAAATAGCATGGCTAATTAATTTCAGATTTGAAGAAAAAGGAACTTCTAAGAAGGCCTACTGACTTAAAATATTTTGAAATTTCATTTCAGTAGCTCCCCTTTGCGCTAGTCTACAGGAATTATTTAAAAAATAAAATAAATAATGTGAATTGTATCCAGTACAGTAACGGTGCAGTTGAAGGTCACGGTTTATACATTTCCAAAGCACTTAGAACAGATTTTGTCTATTCTCTTTATATATCGAAATCAAGCATAATATCGCAAAATGAAGGCCTATTGTGAAGTTATTTTAATATTTAAAATGCGAGTGTTTGCAACTGTTTACCAATGTACATTCACGCCTGAATGAGATTTAAGAAATATTTTTACCAAACCATTACGATATGAAATTAGTTTTGTTATGTACATAAAAAGCATCAAGTAGTTTATATTGAAACGTTTCATTCATAAAAGTGTTTTAAAAACGCCAATACATCTTCATAATTCCATTAATACACATGAGTTTGTTAGAAGGAGATACGGGATAGGAGCTAAAGTATACGTTCACTTTCATGGCGGACCGCGAACCCTGCCGTCACGATTTTCCATCATGCAGTGCTACCTCCAGTATGTAATAGAGCTCAATGCTTGAGTGCCTTATTAGGGCTGTTCCCGGATATTCATTGCCGCGCTTATCTTGAGGCTCCCGTACAACTCTATTCCGTGCTAACTCCATCCAAACATCCCTCTGAAATCCTACATCTCTTAAATCTATCCTAATATTGTCCTCCCTCCTACGTCTAGGTCTTCTAAGTGGTCTTTTTCCCTTCTGGTCTCCCAGTCAATACTTTTTAGATATGTCTTTCAGCCACCGTGTTTTAGTTACCCTTACTATATCCGGTGACGAGTTATGAAGTTATGCAGTTTTCTCCAGTCCCCATTTTCATCTCACTTGGGTCCAGTTTTCCTAAGCCCCCTATTTTCGAACACTCTCAGATTATGTAAGCGACCATGTCTCACTTCCATAATACAACCGGCAGGACAATTGTCTTATAAATTTTTATTTTCAGTTCTCTGGACAAAAGACGAGACGATAATATTTTCTGAACTGCATGAAAACAGACATTTCCTGATTTGAGTCTACACATAAACTTCGGTCTTAATATTATTTGTATCTGTAATCTATATATGTAATCTATATATGTAATTCTTAATTCATTTTGTTTTCTCTTTTCATTATTGGACTAATTTTTTTCTTATATTTAATATTCTATTGCTAGCATTTCGTTACTATTATATATGGTATCTAGTGTATTTGTTTTTGTAGGTATTACTTTAATGTATTTTCTATTTATCCTGGTTGAGTGGAAGATAAGGCCCTATGGCCTTAACTCTGCCAGGCAAAATAAAACATTATTATTATTATTATTATTATTATTATTATTATTATTATTATTATTATTATTATATTAATAAAAGGAAGTGTCTGTCCTCCGTCTGTCTGTCTGTCTGTCCGCGATGCCCAGCGAAATCTACTGAACGCAGAGATCTGAAATTTTATACATAGGCGGACTAAAGGGTCGGAATGTGCACCTCGAAGCCGGAATTTTAATTTTCGCTTTCGTTCGTGAGTTATGAGTGAAAAACGGGCAGAAAACGTGTATTTATTGCGTTTTCGAAGCATGAGTTTTCAGTAATACAAATCAATTACACTAGGCTTTGGCTATTTTTGTCATACCTTCGACATAAAAGCATCGCGATCTCTTGAATGTTGTAGCTCACGCTGGTCGATTCATTTGTTTTTAATGTCAAGGCACGCAAACATAATATGAAATTTTCAACCTACACCGAAGAGGATTATAATTATTATTATAGGGATAATCAATATTAGCCTAAATATGGTCAAACGTTGTTCGATTTGGACGAAACTCACTATACAGGGGTTTTCTGGGCCAAGGAACTCGAATCTGAGGTCGCTTTTACCAGGTGACGCTATCTAATCGTGATATGTAGTCCACATGATTTAGGTGTTAATATAATGATTTAACTATTATGCTCTAAATTTTACTTTCTCGCATATACGTAGTATAGAGAAAGTAATGTGATCGTGACAAAAAATCGAAGTCAAGATAACACCGGGAGAGCATGTTTCATGAAGCCTAGAAACCGAAAAAAGAATTTTTGGAATGACATCTGTCCGTCTGTCTGTCCGTCCGTCTGTGGACAAGCACAGCGGGTAAACGGTTCATTGTATTTACTTCATTTTTTGAATTAAGCACTTTTTTGAAATTTTGTCGAACCGCCCAGAAATTTAGTTTTATAACTGAAATATTAAGGGGACTTTTCATGAAAACGTTTTTAAAAAATTTGATTTGTGAAAAAATGGCTCTAACGATTTTAATAAAAATTTAAAATTGGAAACTCTTATCAATGGCTAATAAAATGGCTATATCCGTATTTCTGCAAAAATGACTTAAGTGGTACTTTACTCGTATCCATTTTCAATTTCTCTAGATTATATCCATTACAGTAGGCGATACATGAAAACCTACCACAGTAAAGTTGTAGAGAAATTTAAAATGAAAATGTTTTGTTTAACACATTTCTTTGTACATGTAATAGATATCAAGATAAAAACGAAATAAGGACGGCTTAAATGCGAATTTCAGAACATACATGTCAATTAAAATATGAATGACATTTTGTTGCCCCTAGTAACAAGAAAACTATAGACCTAATGTTCTTATTGTTGTGAAATGTAATCAGTTTAGCTCAGTCGCAATGAACACACCAAAACCAATTACACCGTGGTGGTGTAGGCAAACTGGGAAGAGGTCCTGAGTTCAAATCAAACCTCGTGTCCGCCCAAATTGACTTGGGTTTTTCATGGTTTCCTCGTTCGCAAAGGCGAACGCCGGGTTTGTAGGACTTGCTTATTTTCCATAACTCATCGCCGCTATGTCACTGGATATTATAATCGTTTAAACTGAATACCGCATAAGAAGACATCACTAAACAATAGAAACATGACGCGAATGAGTTGTTAATATAGACCAGCGTTTCTCAACTTATGGTCCGCAGGCATAATTAATTAAAAAAATATCATAAAGCAAGTGGGAAGCAAAGAAGTAGAAATTCTTCACATAAAATGGACACTAGATGTCAAAGTTTTTAAAATCTTTAAAAATACAGGTCATATTGCAAGTTTCCTTACTTTTGCAGTTACGGACCACAGTTTCAAACCCCTGATGCACTGACGTCTATGGTTCCCTCTTTCATTCAAAACCCTAAAAAATAAGACTTTGTCAGAATTTTGTTATTAGAGGTGCCATGCAGTTTTCAACAACCTATCTTTGTGAGAAGGGATTTTCATCGCTCGTTTAACTAAAAACATAATACAGGAACCTACAGGAATGTATCTGCAGATCTTCGACTAAATTTGACTAATATTGAGCCAAATATCCAGGAACTATGCAAGAGGCGACAAGCTCAACCGTCTCATTAAAAGTGAGTAATAACATAATTCCTAATTATATTATCAAAATGGTAATACATATTAAAGTCTGTTCAAAAAATAATTTTACTGTCAATAGTTTCATTCCAATTCAATAACTATGTTTCCGTCGGATTAAAAAAAAATGTATTTCGTTATAACGACCTATAATTTAATACCCCAAATATTAAGAATATAGGCCTACATATAGCCTACTTTTAACAATGGGATGAAAAATTAGGGGTCCGTAAAGTTTTTTATACATTTTAGAGGTCCTCGAGTTCAGAAAGGTTAAGAAACGCTGATATAGACTAATGGTTCACGCAAACATACTAAACACGTGATATGACCTACATGCAGATAAAGCGTGTAATATAACCTAAGTAGTAGTAGTAGTAGTAGTGGCGAAATTCAAATATAAGTCGCCCCTCAAGCTCCCCCATTCGATATTCACATTTGCACGGATTGTGCGATGTATTTTGTTTCTGAGCGAAGCAGAGTGACCAACTGCCCTTGTATATTGTCGCAAGTGTCTTGTATCCACCTCTTCATATAGCTAAATAATGCATAACGCTAACCACATAGTTAAGTGCGCGAAGTGGAGGCGGGAGCCGTAGCGAAGCGCCCTTGCATTTTCAAATAATGTACGATACACTGTTTGTAGGTTTCGAAAATGTGGCATATTAAATCTCCCGCAAGGTTTGTCAGCCTGCCACCTCTCGTCTAGCGGTGAGACGTCACACCTCCAACGTCCAATCACGAGTTTCTTCATAATACTAGGACAGAAGAATTCGCTAGATCGTGGTATAAAAGAAACTGCATCGGTGAGGATAGGTTGGGTGGGACCGACTCATCCCAAGGTGCGACTTATATTTGAATTTTCCCGTAGTAGTAGTACTAATAATATGCAGTTTTACTGCCATTGATTATTATTATTATTATTATTATTATTATTATTATTATTATTATTATTATTATTATTATTTCACGATAAAAGCATTGAACATTATGATCGACCCTGATGCTTTCCGTTCTAGATACTTGTTAGTTTTATGAAAATGTAATACGTAAAATTTAATCGTCTCTTTAATTTAATTTTTTCTGTGCTAGCCTTTAACACGTATATGCGAAAAAGTTTGTGCAACGTATTTTTTAACCATTTATTTCATTTTTGAAATAATTATCGCGGGCGAAGCCGCGGGCACATGCTATCTTAAAATAATAAAAGGACGTGTTTGTCTGTCTGTCCACGATGCGCAGCGAAATCTACTGAACGCAGAGATCTGAAATTCATAGATGGGCTGAAAGGTGGGCGAATGCGCATCGAAGCCGGATTTTTAATTTTAGCTTTCGTTCGCGAGTTGTGAGTGAAAAACTGGCAGAAAACGTGATTTTAGCGCTGTCGAAGCATCAGATTTCAGTAATACATTTCAATGTCAAATCAATTGCAGTTGGCTTTGGCTATTTTTGTCATACCGTGGTAATAAAAGCATCGCGATCGCTAGAATGTTGTAAGCCCACGCTGGTCGATTCATTTGTTTAGAATGTCAAGGCCCGTAGACATGAAATTTTCAACCTACACGGAAGAGGGATAATCAACATAGACCTAAATATGGTTAAACATCGTTCGATTAGGACGAAACTCACTATACAGGGATTTTCTGGGCCAAGGAACTCGAATCTGAGATCGCTTTTACCAGGCGACGCTATCTAATCGTGACATGTAGTCCACGTGATTTAGAAGTTAATAAATATAATGATTTAACTATTATGCTCTTAATTTTTAATTTTTTAAATAATTATCGCGGGCGAAGCCGCGGGAACATGCTAGTTGCTTATATATATTTGAAATTCTCATCTTGTTCGAATGAATTACATATTTTGTCTCATAAATATCTTACTTAGAAACAAATTCCTCCCAGTTCTTCCTCTTCATATCCCCATTCGAATATTCATTGTTGTCTTCAACAATACAGGAAGTATAATAAATAATGAAAACACCTGGTGGCCTCGTGTGAAGGGGTTACTGAATGTTTGTTAGTTTTTTGGGGGGAAATTAAATGTTTTATAATTTTGGAACAATATCGCAATTACTTTAATAAAACCGTCAAACACATTTTGTATCAAACAATGGATACAAAAGATTGTGTGAAACCGAGGTACTTACGGGAAGAGGAATTACTGTTTAAGAGCCCCAAATTCAAAAGTTGAGTTTTTACCAGAAATACACATTTTGAGATCCCCTGAATCCAAAAATACTTTTTTCGCAAACATGTCTGTGTGTGTGAACAGTCTAACGGAAAACCGTATGAAAATCAAATTGTTTTTCCTTACTTTCAAGGGGACTTTGCGTGCAGGTTTCGTTTATCGCGGCTTTAATGATTTTGTTTAAATTTTGCACATGTGCTTAAACTTTTATTTGAAGATTGTTTCGATAAAATTCTCAGAAGGGTAGTTATAAGCCACCCACTGTTTGCAGAAACTCAGTCTTGCCAGTCTTTAAGAATAAAGCTTTGCAACAGGTTCAAACAACTGAATACGCGCTCTTTCACGGCCTCTTATTCTATATCAGAATTTAAAGTGAGAAAGACCATGCTTAGGGAAAAGAAAGTTACGTGAGTGGATAAATCAGATTTTATGTAGCTTATGAATCCTTCGAGGATGCGATGTGATGTTGTAAAGATATTATCTTCATTTTTACAACCAATTTACATTAACACAACGTCATTATAATTAAGAGGCTAACATTTATTTGGGCAGAGGAAGTTATGTGAGTTTCACGTAAGATTTTTCATTTAGTGCCTAATGTGTTAATTTAGGCCAATCTCATTTTTGTTATAATGATTTCAATACTTCGAAACAGCCTACTTATCTAGTTCTGTTTATCTGTTCTTCATGCAATAAGACACTTTTCTCCTGTTATTACAGTTATGTATATTCAAGAATACAATACAAGATCATTGCTTAGGG
Organism: Ectobius pallidus; assembly: GCA_964059195.1. Classification (NCBI taxonomy): domain Eukaryota; kingdom Metazoa; phylum Arthropoda; class Insecta; order Blattodea; family Ectobiidae; genus Ectobius; species Ectobius pallidus. Next base: position 3,047,057 of record CAXKWD010000006.1, read on the forward strand.
GCAACCAACCAATTTGTCTTATACTTTGTAAATGTATAAGAACTCCGTTTCGCTTATATTTTCATTTTCCAAACAGCATTTTCTGCTTACCGACACAGGAACCTACCAATCCTATACCACATCTTCCATCCAGTCTAGGTTTCAATGATGCATACAAGACGCTATTAATAACATTGTTTAATTTCAAAACGATGCAGTGGCAATGTGGTACAACAGATACATTCGGATATATTTCAAAAGATTAAATACATTTTTCCTACACAATTTTGATTTGGGTCCGGCTTCTCACCAGGTTACACTTGAGTGAATGGCGGAAACTATAACGGATACAGCTTATACTCCACTGCTTATATCACCGTAAAGAAATAAGAAATTGCATTTAGTCAACTGTTTTTACAACTATAGTGAGTAACTTGTATGTATGTGTGTATAGTATAGGCCTACTATGTAAATAACTCCAATCACGTTGTTAAACTTGACAAAAGTGTGAATGACCTGAGTGTGACGTGTGTATGAGGAGTCAGGCCTGCAAAGTTTATGAGTAAGTACACTACTTATATCTGCCAGTAGCACACACCCGAGTAAATTTATATCCGTTTTCTGCAAAAATGACTTAGGGGAAACTTTACTCGTATTCATTTTCAATTTTTGTAGATTATCTTCATTACAGTAGGTGTTACATGAAAACCTACCGCAGTAAAGTTGTAGAGGAAATTAAAATGAACGTTTTCTTTACTACCTAGGTATAATTTAATTTTTTCTGTTCTAGATTTAACACGTATATGCCAGAAAGTATGTGCAACATATTTTGCACCATTTATTATATTTAAACTAATTGCCTCTGCCTGTTACTTTCAGGAATGAAAGCTACTGTAGGCCTAAATCTCATTATGATGATGATCCAAGTTCTGCATCACGGCGAAACTGCGTCTGAAATCCGCAGGAAACGCTACGTCGTGTTTCCAGATGGCAGCACCTTCTCAGAAGAATTATTTCAGCGAAATATTCAACCATAACAAAGATAATGGAATCCTCAAACAAGATCCTAAGGAACCCTCGTCCTCCCCGAGAGACAAGTTGGAAGCACAGCAGTGTACACAGGAAGCAGTATTGGTGTGTAAACTAAATGAACAAATGGAAAAAAGACTAAATGAGCAAGAATTACTCATTCATCTGTTAAAAACTAAACAGTGTGATTGCATGTCAACTCAGGCTACTCCAAAGATAACGGCAAATACTGAACAAGTAAGTGTAAGTGAGGTTAGGGTAGTGGAGGATTCGACTGTAGTGAATGATTCTTCTTCCATCAAACCTACATATGCTAGTAAAGCAAAGGACTTCAAGAATGTTATAATAGGTAAAAAGAGAGTGAATTCAACCGACTCACTGAGAACTGTTGACAAATTATCATGGATCTTTGTGTCGCGATTCTCACCTGAGGTCACGACTGATGATATAATTGACTACATAAAGGAATCCGAACATGGAAAAGTGCAGTGTGAAAAGTTAAAAACCAAATATAATACTTACAACTCTTTTAAGATTGGAGTACCTGAAAATATCGCAGATAGTCTATTAAGTGAAAGCTATTGGCCACAAGGAACATTAGTCAAGAAATATTACCGACCTAGAAATGAGAATTCTAACGGTGAAAAGGTTTTTTTAAGAAAAACTAAATCAGAAACCGGGTACTGATACTACTATACACTATACACTAAATAAGTACTACAATATTTTATCGGCTAATTCCCAGTCTCTACATGACAAGATAAATGTAATTGAAGTACTACTTCATGAAAACAATATATCTATATTTTGTGTCTGTGAACATTGGTATGTGGAGGCATCAAAAGAATTTGCCATTATTGATGGTTACAGATGTGCTGACATGTTCTGTCGTAAGAATAAAACGAGGGGAGGTGTGGCCATTTACATCAAATTGGACCTCACGTACCAAGTCCTGGATATGAGTAAATTTTGTGTTGAAAGTGATCTTGAAGTAGTCTGTGTAAAAGTGAATCTTACGCCCACGGCGGAGGTAATCATAGTCTCTATATATAGAGTGCCTAATGGTGACTTGGAGATTTTCATGGATGGTATTGAGAGACTCCTTATTAATTTATCACGAAATGGCCTTCCGATAATTGCCTGTGGAGACATTAATATCGATATCACATTGGATGAGGGTTTTCCTATATTATTTATGGACACTCTTCGATCGTCAAACTGTCACTGCCTAAATTTCAAGCCTACAAGACAAGGTGCATGTATTGATAATGTTTTCACCAATGTACCTAAATCACATATTAGTACTGTGGTTCTCTCACCTCCGGTTTCAGACCATAATGCTCTGTTAACATCTTATGGGCCTTTAGAAACTATAAAATCCAGGCCTGTAGAAACAAGTCCTAAGCTAATTAGAATTTTCGGATACCGGAATAGAAATAACTTTAAACTTGCGATTTCCAATATTAATTGGAATCAAGTTCTTCTGGGCAATCAACATGCATTTAATACATTTATAACTATCTTCATTGACACAATGCGTGTATGTTTTCCTTATAGACTTAGTAAAAGATGGAATATCAGGCAGAATGATACTGATATTGTATCTAAATGGTACACGGATGCGCTACATGTGAAGCGTAAGGACATGGAGAAATGGTATAATTTGTGGCAATGGGCTCTTTGTTACAACTTGCTGGTTGATGATACTAAGAGGAAATATTATGAAGCGAGAGCAATATACAGGAAATCTCTAATAAAAGAAAAGCAAAATTTCTATGCCGATTCAATTGCGAGTACACATAATCAATGTAAAAAGGCATGGGAAGTGATTAGTAAATGTAATAAGGCGAAGTTCATTAACACCACGGATAGGTTGACAGCTCAAAAGTTTAGTGATACTTTTGTCTCTTCAATTGAAGACATATGTATGCAGGTCCCATCTTCGGTTACTGAAGTCACTAGATTGGTTGAAAAACTGCCAGTCAACAGACAGACTTTTAAAATGCAGCAGGTGACTCAACAGGTAGTTTACAATGTTGTGAATAGCCTGAAAAACAGTAAATGTCGTGATATTTATGACATCAGTCTCGACCTTATCAAGGATGTGCTCCTTGATATCTTGTACCCACTTACTATGTGCATAAATCAGTGTATAATAACGGGTGTTTTTCCTGATCTTTTAAAACAGTCTAAAGTGGTGCCTATATTTAAAAAAGGTGACTATCAATCTCCTATGGATTATCGCCCTATATCTATTGTGCCGATATTCTCCAAAATTATAGAGAAGGTGATAATTCTGCAGCTAAATAACTTTTTTGAAGGTAACAGCTTATTTACTAAAGCACAATTTGGCTTTAGGTCTGGTCTCTCTACAATTGATGCAGTTACCAAACTTGTTAGCAATGTACTGTCTGGCTTTGATAATCACGCCAGCACACTAACTACATTATGTGACCTTTCCAAGGCTTTTGACTCTGTACCACATGACGTCCTACTTAGAAAGCTTGATTACTATGGAATAAGTGGAGTGGAGTTTGAGTTTTTTCGGAATTACTTAGTGAACCGTACTCAACGAGTTTTATATAATAATACTTATTCAGAAGTGGTGGTTATGAAGAACGGTGTTCCCCAGGGATCAATATTTGGTCCGTTTTTGTTCCTGGTAATAATAAATGACCTGCCTGTTAATATAACAGCACCCTGTGAGTCGTTACTGTATGCAGATGACTCCTCATTTTTTTGTACTAATAGTAATATCGACACGCTTAATCAACAGATGACAGATTGCCTGTCAGTGTGTAAGACATGGTTTGCAAGTAATGGTCTTTTACTTAATGGTGACAAAACTCAATCAATTCTTTTTAGTTTAAACAATCATGAGAGAGTGAATATTAATTTATTAGGAATTATACTCGACCCGAAACTTACTTGGAATCCGCAGATAAGCAAGATTTGTAGTAGACTTTCCAGAGTAATATATTTACTCCGGAAGCTAAAGATATATATTCCTAAAGAGTATTTACGAATGGCGTATTATGCATTCTTTAATAGCATTATCAGTTACGGAATCTTAATTTGGGGTTGTGGGCATGACTTACCTAGAATTTTACTGTTACAAAAGAAGGCCATAAGAATAATCACTAACTCAAGTTATAGTGCTCATTGTAAACCACTGTTTATCAGTAAAAAGATTCTTACCGTTTACAACCTATTCATATTTAAATGTCTTGAATATGTTAAAGTAAACTTAACTGATATCCCATTGAGACGAGACAGGCATTCACATAATACCAGATATACAAATAATATTGACCTTCCAAAGGTTAGGCTTACTAAGTCACAAGAATATTACAGGTATATTGGATTAAAAATGTTCAACAAATTGCCTATTGGAGCACACTATGTTAACCTGAAAAGGTTTAAGACCAAAGTGTATAATTGGTTGGCTGTAAATCCCTTTTATAAGCTAGAGGAATTTCTCTGCCTATCGGAGGTAGATATATGTTTTTAACTGGAACTAGAGTGGGTAGTAGGTACTAAGTTGTATTTTGAACTTGTTTTATTTTTATGTATTGTGGAGTTTATTTATGTACCTTTTATACGTATATTATGTTTATGTTGATGTACCTTGTTTATCTTTATCTTTGACGGCAACTACACAAGTTAAACTTGTAATTGGTTGGAAAATAAATAATTCTAATTCTAATTCTAATTCTAAAAATTCTAATTCAGTAAGTTGCCTCAGATACATATGAGAGAATGACAATTTCATTGTGAACATAATGAGTCAGGGAGTAATTAATTATTAATTACATTTTTTCATGGAATAGTCTCAATAAATTCCACTCGAGATTACGAGTACCATGATAAACTCCTAATCCCTCGTGTGATTACTTATGAAAATATAATTATAGCACTTAATCTGAAATCTTTTAGTGAGAAATAAAATCAGGTTTACTGAGAAAACAAAGTGACAGATGGATTGAATGGGATATATATATTCTTTTTTTAAAAAAGCTATTGAGTTTTACACATAACGAATTTACAACAAATGCCTCACGTCAAGAATATTCCTTATTTTTCGCAAAAACATCTGAAAGCGTAGACATTTTTGAAGTAAAATCCTTTTCGCAGAGTTTTTAAAACAATTATAAGACTGAAGTAGCCTAAATTGTAAAAAAAAAAAAAAAAAAAAAATCGGGTGTTGGAACTCCACGGGACAGAAGTGAAAATTCTTTGGCAACGTTGAGAGTGAAATAGAGGAATACATAATATAATATTATATCGAACGGAAGAAGGAAATCATCTGAATAAACACTTTTTTCGGTATTTTAAATCGAATACATATAAAACAATAACACAGTTGTGATGAACTAATGCCCAAACTGTCACTGATCGTAGCCAGTGTGTTTGTTTACATGAACGGGATGCTTTGGTAAAGTTTACGAGAACGTTAGTGACGTGTAAAAGATGCTCACGCAACGAGTAGAGCCATCTATAATGATGGTATTATTCTGTATTATCAGTGAGATATTTAAGAAAATTGGCTACTAAAATGCACTTTTATAATAGAGATTATTTTCCAATATTTAAAACCTATTTCATAACAATTAGAGCCTATTTTATCCATATAAAATTGTATTTTAGCAACCTAAAACTCCAAAGTCTATCAAAGAGGGAGTTAGCAACGCGGCTTTGTGGTTTAGTGATGATTTGGTATTTGTAAACAATTAATCGGGCGTCACTCCGATACCTGTCAACCGTTTAGGGACAAAATCACTAGCGTTCTTCCTAAAGATATTATAAGCGTGTATACTAAGTTTCATGAAAATATGATAAAGCCTATTCAAGTTATCACGGACGGACAGACAGACATTTTCCCGTTTCCCACACAATCTCATAAAGCACCTTTCTGACACTTAATTTCTAATGACACTGCAAACTATTAACATTCAGTTCCGGTATCTTCCCTATGTTTACATGACTTAAAAATGTTTGGACTGGCAATCAGTAGAACACGTGTCGGTCACGCTTCACGCTTCGTGATTGTTTTATTCTTTCACACTTTGTTAACCTCAATGACCAACCACTCATGCCAAGATAAAGTCATGTTATATTGTGTTGCTTTCACCCTAGTAGCACACTTCGTTGGCCCAACGGATGGATTTGGTTGGCATGGAAGGGATATGTTGGGATAAGGTTAGTTGTAATTTCCTCGGTTCTGCCAACGCATTTATTGGAATGGCTCTCGCGCACATCCTACCGTTGGGTTATGGTTGTTGGGCCAACGCGCTCTCTCTGTGGCTCTCCCTACCGTTGGGGTTATGGTTGTCGGCCCAACAATATTTCGTTGGAATAATCCTGCTTACGTCCTTCGGAAATTTCCGGCATAGCTCGTTGGTCATCGGAACCTGGACGAACGGACGAACCACGCAAACATTCGTATAACCGTCAATCGCCATCTTGATTGTATTATGGAAAACGCCGAATGATATTTGATTCTCATTCTTTTACATAATATTAGGTAAGCCCTTTGGTTTTTCTCTGAATATATAACGTTATCATTTTTACACAATACCGTATTATGAGTGTTGCATGAAATACAGCCTCTAAAAAATAAATAGGCCTATCATTTATAGGCTATTCTAAATTTACATTATAATTGTTGAGGTACCTTTATTTGTTTCAGATGATTTACTGAAATCAAGGCAGAAGGAAATCAAAGCAGAGGAGGAGCATAAGCAACGAGATTCCAACTAAATTGGAACAGTTCTCAAGATCAATTGGGATTTTCAAGATTTCAAACCTGCATATATGGAGCATGCAGTTATGTGTCAGAATCAAGTATTTCGATTTATTATACCGTGCATGTTACCGTAGGCCTGACTGCAACTGTACTTTGTGAATGGCGTACATTACTCACCACATGTTTTACTTTGACTACCAACTACAGGCTGCCAACTGCACATTGTGGATAGAGCTTTAGGCCTAATACGTTAGTTATATAATCAACTCTTTTGGATGGTGTGTATGATCGCTGGTATTTTAGCACTGCTTTCTTTTAACCTTTCATAATCCAATTTTCTGGGGATTATCTTACGTTCTAATAATTGCATTCGTATTTCAGCCTTAATTTGGAATGTTGCTTCCACAGGAAGGTGCTTTCTAATTACAACATTTCTTAGCACCTTTGTCACACCATTTTCTAGACCCTTCATGTTGCTGAAGAATAGATCTATTAAGCTACTTCCATTTGGTCCTATGTAAGTCATTTCATTTTTGTCATTTAGCAGTGACATCCCTGCGAACTTCATATTATTATTATAATCAACTCTACCAAGTAACTTTCATTCTATTTGCCTGTATAAAAAAACAGTTCATGACAGGGTTAAAAAATGCATTTACATTATGTTTGAATAACCGTCTAAATCTGATTAGCTTAACTTGATTGCTAGAATGCTTTTCCATCAAGTTGTTTCATCTATCCCTATAGGCCTATATCTGCACTTAATAGATTAGGTTATTTAAAACATCTTTACGAAATCATGTATAATCTCTTCACAAATTTCTAAAGAATTCTATCTGTTCTATTCATAATTTAGGCTTACATTCAGTCACAATTTTGGTTATAACCCCAATAGGCTACAGTTTGTAGAATTCAATTTAAAATTAACTCTAAAATGTTGTGTGTACGCCTAATCAATTTCGCTGATGATCTTAACATCAGTCTTTGTAAAAGTAAAATATTACTAGATTGTGGAATAAAATGGGAATAATGGAACTTTGTGCCCCACGCGTTCCCCTTTCCACTCGCCTGGCTGCTTCCTGCATGCCACCTGCCACGCTTCCCCGCAGGTCATGCCGTCATGCCTGTAGCCGCTGCTCAACACCGGTAATGCGTAATTGCGATTGGCATGTCACCTAATATTTCACAATAAAAATAAAATACCCTTGCACCTGGCATTCAACCCAATTCTGTACTAATTCCATCCTACTATCTCCCACAAATCCTATTTCCCTTAAATCTATCCTAGTATTTCTTTCCACCTAGTCTAAGTCTTCCAAGTGGTCATTTCCCTTTGGGTCTCCCACTCAGCATTTTGTAGGTGTCTTTCCTCCCCCCATACGCACAACATGTTTAGCCCATTTCATTCCCTGTGATTTAATTTCCCTTACTATATCTGGTGGCGAGTACAGATTATAAAGCTCGTCGTTATGCAGTTTCCTCCAGTCCCCATTTTCATCTCTCCCATAGGCCCAAATATTTTCCTAAGCAGCCTGTTTTCGAACACACTCAGATTATGTTACAAACTGTATCTTACAATCAAAATTGTAATTGAATGTAAATTAAGAATATAATAGCCTAGATAGAATTATTATGAATAACTATGTTTTTAAATTATACAGGCAAATAGAATGGAAGTTACTTGATAGAGTTGATTATATTTCTAACGTATAGGCCTTATAATGGTGATTCTATAACTGGTCACAAGACAGCTGGATAACAAATTAAGTAATCACAGTAGGCTAAAAGATTGCACATTGTTACTTATATGAAAATATAAAGATTAACACCATATAATATTGTAAGCGTTAATGGTAACATTCTTGGATTTCCTAGACTATATTGAGGGCATAAGGTGGAAAGATCAACTTACATAAATCAACTATTCTCACATTGCTTAAAAATGAAGTATGTTATGTAGTTCATAATATATATATATCTGACTTATCCATAACTTGTAAAGCAGCAATAACAATAAACTATTCATTATTCATTTCTCTGAATTTTATTTAGCCAAGGTTCTTTCCTTATGTTATACCATGTATCACCATTTTTCTGAGATATAGAATTCTGGACCAAGGTGCACATAGCCTCATGAAGACGAGGAGCCACTTGATAAAGAAATAGCGGTTTCAGTCATGAAGACCACCATCTGCCAATGTAGAAAAATGGAGGAAGAAGATCCAACATGGGTAGTAGGCCTTGTCCCCTCATGGGATGAAGTTCTCGACCATTAGTATTACAGTGTTTTCACTGTACGACTTGGCCGGCAATCGCACGGGCCGACTATCCGTGACTCATGCATCAAGCGCCCAAGTGATGCCTCGTTGTCTCACCGCTGAAGTCTAGCATGTGATCTGATTGCGTTCACACGTGAATAATTATTACATCAGTGTTTGTGTTTTTTTATGGTTAAAGTAGTTTTTAGTTTTGCTTGAAGTGTTTTAAAAATGCCACGACATAATTATACATTAGAACTACTGTGTGTGAATAGCAAATTCCTCAAAAGGTGCCGTAGATTTAATGATGCAGAAGGACGGCATTTCCAACATCTCCTGTGATAAGGTAAGTTTGTATTTTTATTTTATATTATCATATTTTATTGTGAATACAATTACGGAAATATATACGATTCGCCGGGAGTACCGTGATATGTCACGCGCCTGGCCCCGCATGAGGTTTATCTGTGACGGTGGAGCGGCCTGTGCAATTGCCGGCCAAGTCGTATAGTAAAAGCACTGTATAACCATCAATAAGCCATCCAAATCCATTAGGTTCTGCTTTTTGTCTTGGTTTCATGTTTATTTTATCATAATTAGGTAGTTGATAAAATATTTTCCTCAGCAACTGCAATTTAAGAATGATTAGCAAGTCCATGCAAATCTTTCGCACTTCGCCCCTTTTGATAGGTGCCCAGGAAAACTTGGCATTTAGCTAACTAATAAATTCATTCTTATACATTCACAAAATACAGTATACGGTTGAATTAAGAGCAACATATGAACTGTATACTGTGTTTTGTGAATCTGTATGAGTGAATTTATTAGTTAGCTAAATACTTGGTTTTCTTGGACTATTATCAAAAGGGGTGAAGTGCGAAAGATTTGCATGGATTTATAAGTCATTCTTAAATTGCAGTTGCTGGGGTAAATATTTTATCAACTACCTAATTGTGACAAAATAAACATGAAACCAAGGCAAAAAGCAGAACCCAATGGAGGAATGTAGGGAAATCGTTGGATTTTGGTTGGCTTATGGATGGAATTATGTTGGAATTCGGATGGCAACAGTTGGCATTCTGTTGGCATTACAATGATGGCCCAACAGAACGCCAACGAACATTCCCAACTGTTGGGATTTTGTTGGATATTGGTTGGCTACAGTTGGCAATTGGTTGGGTAAAATGCACTTTGCCAACGGAACCCCGACGGACATTCCTAACCGTTGACCAACGAAACATGGCGATCGTTTCCCAACATTGGCCCAACGATCTGTGCTACTAGGGCACTCCACGATGCTGTAAGTGCGACCATCAAATCCAACCGGTAGGCAACTATTTATAGTTACGTTGTAAGTTAACGGTCGAACATCGCACGACGTTTTATTGGATTTTTATTCGTACATTTTAGCAGGAAAATAATTTCAGTTTGTTTTGGCTTTTTTAGAATAGCAAAAAAAATGTTTGTGTAATTTCGTGTTAGCGGAATTCAGGCTCTTTTGGTTGGCAACAATTCTCTTGAAACAAATCACATATGAAAACAGTTGAACATTCCAGAAACATTTCCTGAGAATACTAAATCGTGATTTATTCATAAAGAAATGATTATCTCTGTTGAAGTTATAGAAAAGCAAATAAGGAACTAATATAGAAAATCCTTAGCTATGATAAGGAGTTCCATGAGAGGAAAGGAGGTAGACCAAAGAGACAATCGTATGGAATTAACGGAGTATAAATTACGTCATGGCTCGTGGCGTGAGAGCGTGCAGTGTGTTTCATTACAAAGTTCATTACTTCCTCGTTGCTGCTTGGCTTGAGTCCCTACATACTTTACTTGCGATCCTGTAAGCAAAGAATCCATCCTATCCTATTTCTTTCATTTAATTAATTATATCAGGATTCATATTACTGTTAATTCTGCTATTTTGGAATTCTCAGAACTGAGGAACATGTTGAAAATTGAGAGCACGATGCGCTCTCTTCAGAAGGAACTGAGAGAGATTCGGAAACAACACTGCATTTTACAAAATATACACAGACGGGTAGAACTCCACTGTTTGAGAAACACTTTGATAGCAGAAGGCAGATGAGAAATATTAAATTACTCATTCAAGGCAGGCCGAACGTTATCGACATTTACTTATATACAAACATCACATTCACCAAGGTCGAAAATAAATACTGTAAAGAATTTATTGAAAAAAGTATGGCTTATCGGAAGTCGACCATAAGAAAAATTCCTTAATTCCTTGTTATGACGATCACTGAATCAGATTAGAAAATTGGTGCGAGACCAGAAAATATGGGCTGTGTATATATTTCCTTTTCTTTAGAGCATGCAGATTATAATGTAAATAGAAATACGTAAACTAGAAATGCATAGCATATACAATAATTATTATTTTGTGCCGTACTATGACTGAATGTTTACATGTTGAGGTCACTCAACCCACACAAAGCAATGGTCTGGACGTTCTTAACTTCCTTGACTTGGGCACTTTAGACCGAGCCCTGGTCATCTGTTATGTATGTTATTTTGAATTGTGAATGATTACATTCAATTCTTTCCTATGGCATAATAATTTGGGGCTATAGCTCACAATGTTCTAAATTACTTGTACTACAGAAAAGGGCAGTCAGAATTATTTCAATTGCTACATGGAAAGCTCACTGTAAACCTATATTCAAAAAACTAAGATTTATGACATTACCATCTATCTATATATTATCACTTCTTGTATTTACACACACAGACAAAAATATGTTTAAAAAAATGACGAAATACATAATCACAACACAAGAAATAAAAATAACTTAAGAATTGAACTATGCCAGTATAGTAAAACTCAAAAAACTGGAGACATATGGCAACAAAGGTATACAACAGTATACCCAACCATTTAAAGGCACTAAATGTCAACTCATTCACTAAAATAATGAAGTCAATACTCATAAATGAAGCACCTTACAGGATTCATGACATTTTTACAATAAATTATCAAAACTATTAGGCCCTACTAAAAATGTATTAGTATAAGTAATAAATTAAGATTACGGTAATGTGAATTGTAGATTTAAGTTATATTAATTAATTATAGATATTGTATTGTGTATATTGTAATTGTGTAAATTATTGTGTTGTATTATATGTTTATTGTAATTTCTACTTGTAAGTGTATTGTCATGCAATCATAATATCCCTGGTGTAGTGGAAGAAAGAACTATATAGTTCTACTACACCAGGTAAAATAAATAAATTGAAATTGAAATTTTGAATAATATATTAAAACAGGATGCATTACTTATGGTATATTTTGCATATTTTCACTCGGTAATGAGGTACGGGATCATATTCTGGGGAAACTCTTCCCATAGGGAGAAAATATTTAGATTACAAAAGCGGGCAATAAGACTAATATGTGGAAAGAAAAAAGGGAATCTTGTAAACCGCTATTTCAAAAATTAAAAGTCCTCACTCTTACAGGGGAGTATATATACTCTGTTATGTGTTATGTAGTGAATAATATTGATAAATTTCAAACTAATTTTAGTGTACATGGACGTACTACCAGAAACATGAATGATCTACACAGACCAACTAACTCTTTAAAACTCTTTCAGAAGGGTGCTTATTATTCTGCAGTACAGATATATAACAAGCTTCCAAACAACATTAAATTATTATGTATTCAAAGAAAGAGCAAACCTTTCAAATCAGCTGTCAAGGAATTTTTAATAACTCACACCTTCTACAATTTGGAGGAATATTTCCAGCTTGGATAAATTTGGCAGTTTGCAGTTTCTGTAGGCCTAAGTTATATTATTGTTATAACATGCATGTATATTTTGATCTGACGTGTTCTACAGGACGAGATATTTACATCTACAACACTCTGGGTTAGTGATGACACAATATTTAAAAAACCGGTAGTATATACTGTATTTTTTAAGTCCCTTATTAAACTTTCACATAAACATGCAATTCCAACCCACGTACAGTTGACCACAGAGCCCTACGAATTTTAAATGATTGTTCCTCTGGGCTTTTCATGATGATTACTCTATTTCACCGATGCTCTTCTTTCCCAGTTGCTATGGCAAACCTGCAATTAATGTCGCACGAAAAGTTCGGGTATTATCGAAGAATGGTGCTTTAACAGCGCTGGAAATCAAATTTTCTGCCAGTTTTTCACTCATAACTCTCGAATGAAAAGGAAAATACAAAATCCTGCTTCGAGGTGCATTCGGACATCCTTCAGTCCATCTAAGTTAAACATTTCAGATCTCTGCGTGCAGTAGATTTGGCTGCCTATCGAACAAAAGTATGTAGCTATGTTGTAGCTTACTTTATTAATCAAATCACTCTTAATCTACACACTGAATTTACTATTTACAATACATTGAATTATGTTAATTACAAACAGTTTGCTTGACGCCGCATGTGGTTGTGGAGGTTGCAGGATGCCGCGAGACAACGGGAGCGCGTCCAACCTTCTCTGGAGCTCGGCTTTGTCTGGGCGAGAGGAGCATGGCGTTTTTCCTCCTAGCATGGCGTGGGATTTCGCATTGCCTGCTGGGAGCAAGCAATGCTACGCACAATGTTGTGGTGGCGTGACAATGTTCCGCCACACCAGCCCCCCACGAAGTTAAGTGGTTACGTCAGAAGGTGTGCTGGGAATCTCACACACCGGCCTGAACGTGTTGTCACTTTCTTGTCACATGGTGGAACTGTTGGTGGACCTGTGTTCATGTTGTCTGTGGTGTTGTGTGCTCTTGCTGAACTGATGCCGTCGTTGGGCTGTGATGCCAGTGGTGGTAGGGGCATGGGATCTTCAGCAAAAATAAAGGCAGGCTTCACTCTGTCAATGCTGACTTCGACATGCTTGTTGCACATATCCAGCGTGAGAGTTTTGTCTGTACGTTTGACCACACGGTAAGGACCAACATACGGTGGTTGGAGAGCACCGCGAACTGAATCGTCTCTCAGGAACACGTGGGTGCACGTGGCAAGGTCCTTAAACACAAAGGTGCTGCGGGGGCTGTGTCGGGAAGCTGGTGGTGCACGTAGCCTGTCCATTTGTTGTCGAAGTTTTACAACATAGGTGGATGCATCCTCGGCCTGTAGGCTTCCCGTTGCACACAGCATTTCTCCAGGAAGACGAAGGGGTTCCCCGTAGATCATCTCTGCTGGAGAGGCTCCAAGGTCTTCCTTGTGCATACTGCGGATACCAAGTAAGACAAGTGGTAGGGCCTGGATCCAAGACATGCCGTGGTGGCACATTATAGCTGCTTTGAGTTGCCTATGGAAACGTTCCACCATGCCGTTGGCGCAAGGGTGGTAGCTGGTAGTGCGGGACCTAGAAGTGCCAGTCAGATTGCCCAGGTTCTTCAGCAACTGCGACTCAAACTGGCGACCTTGGTCGGTCGTGATGCGGGCTGGAGATCCGAAGCGAGAGATCCAACACGTGAAGAAAGCTTCAGCCACATCCTCTGCCGTGATGCGTTCTAGAGGCCATACTTCTGGCCACCGAGAGAAACGGTCCACGGCTGTCAGGCAGTACCTGAATACTCCAACCAGTGGTAGAGGGCCAATGAGGTCCAGATGTACATGTTGGAAGCGTCCAGAAGGTGGTGTGAAAGTGCCTAAAGGTGAAGATACGTGGCGACTGACCTTTGCTCTCTGACACTGCTGGCATGATCTAGCCCAAGTGCGGCACTCTTTCTGTATGTGTGGCCATACAAAACGTTCTGAAACCAACCGTGCTGTAGCTCTAGTTCCAGGATGGCTGAGGGAGTGGAGAGATTCAAAGACTTGCCTTCTGTATGGTGTGGTGACAAAGGGTCTAGGTTGTGATGTGGAGGTGTCGCAGTATAGTGTGATGTCAGTTCCTGGGACCTGGATCTGCTGGAGTTGGAGAGCTGAGTCACCGCGTAGCAGTGCACTGAGTTCTTCATCACCGTCTTGCGACTGGGCCAGGGCAGAAAGGTCAAGATTATGGCTTGATACTGCGTTCACTCTCGAAAATGCATCAGCGACGACATTGGAGGCGCCTGTGACGTACTGAATGTCTGTCGTGAATTGGGCAATAAATGATAACTGGTTCAACTGCACAGGGGGTAGCTTGTCACGGCGTTGCTGGAATGCATATGTTAAGGGTTTGTGGTCTGTGAAGATGGTGCATTGATGCGCCTCAAGGATGTGTCTGAAGTGCTGGACGGCTTCATATACAGCGAGGAGCTCGCGGTAGTATGCGGGCCATGTGAGTTGCCGGGGTGCTAATTTCTTGGAAAAGAAGGCTAGCGGTTCCCAACTATCGCCGATTTTCTGTTGAAGGCTGGCTCCTACGGCAGTGCCAGATGCGTCTGTGAAAAGAGCCAAAGGTGCTTCTGGGACGGGATGGGCTAGCAGAGTTGCCTTACCAAGGGCTTCTTTGCAGGCGATGAATGTGTGCTCCAACTCTGGTGTCCATGGTACAGGCTGTGATCCCCGTAAACTGGATACAGCAGCGTGTAAAGGGGCCTGGTTCTCTGATGCAGATGGAAGGAAACGACGGTAGAAGTTGATCATCCCTAAGAATCTCCGAAGTTCACGCGCAGTCTTAGGGAGGGGAAAGGCCTGCAGGGCAGCAATCCGGTCAGGCAGTGGACGTGTACCAGAAGCAGATACTTCGTATCCAAGGAAGGTGACACTTGGAGAGCCTAGGACACTTTTGTTGGCATTCACCAGGATACCGTGCTCTGTGAGGCGTGTGAAGAGAGCTCGCAGATGGACCTTGTGTTCCTCTGGGTCTCGGGAGAAGACCAGAATGTCGTCGACATAGGCGAATGTAAAATCAAGACCAGCGAGCGCCTCATCAATAAAACGCTGGAAGGTCTGACCTGCATTGCGTAGGCCGAACGTCATGAATGGGAACTCGAACAGTCCAAAGGGTGTGGTGATTGCGGTTTTTGTTATGTCATCAGGGTTCACAGGTATCTGGGTGTAGGCCTTCACTAGGTCTATCACCGAGAAAGTTGTGCATCCACGGAGTTGGTGACTGAAGTCATGGATGTGACGAGCCGGGTATCTGTCTGGAACGGTCCTAGCATTGAGGCCACGGTAATCTCCACATGGTCGCCAACCTTCGTTCTTCTTGGGCAAGAGGTGTAGAGGCGATGCCCAAGGTCCTTCTGAACGGCGTGCGGTTCCTTCCTGGAGCATGACGTCAAACTCTTGTTTGGCGATTTGTAGACGGTCAGGAGCAAGGCGACGAGGGCGGCAGGATATAGGGGGTCCTGGAGTGGTGCGGATGTAGTGGAGAGTAGAGTGACGCACTGTTCTGTGGGTTCCTGGTGGGCGGGTCAGGTCAGGGAATTCGTGTAGGATGTCATGGTACAAGGATGTGCTAGACAAGGCTTTGATGCTTGGTTGTGAGTTTCCAGCGGGTTGACAGAGCGTGGACATACCTGTGATGCCATCGACAAGGCGTTGGTTATGGCAATCCGGAAGAAGGTGAAAAGATGCCAGAAAGTCTGATCCTATTATTGGGACCTCAACATCAGCAATGACGAATCTCCATGTAAAATTTCGTCGCAAGCCAAGGTTCAGTTGTAGTGTGACGATCCCGTATGTTTTGATGGTGGAGCCATTTGCTGCGCTGAGTTCATAGTCAGCATTTGGTCGTTTCCCTTTCAGGAAATGGCGTGGGAAGCAGCAGAGGTCGGACCCAGTGTCTATGAGGAATCGATACCTGCTGTTTCGATCCATTGCAAAGAGGCGGCTCCCTCCTGTTGGGCAACCATTTACCGCCATTACTGGTTGCCGTTGGAGTTTGTTGAGAAGTTGCAAGGGGGGGTGCACTTCTGGGCTTTATCACCGAAGCGATGATGGTACCAGCAAGTTCCATCGTTCCTGGGGTTAGAGTTTCTGCTGGAGCGTCCTGACCTGTCACGTGACTGTGAGCGTGCTCGGAAGGAGGTCTGCAGTGCTGCCATCTGTTGCGCGAGCTCGTCAAGTCGTTTGGTTAGCACACACACTTCACCACTAGGGGGGGTGGTTACCGCGTGAACAGAAGCGGAGTTGATGGTTGGGGGAGTCACTTCGAATATTTTGTCAGCGAGCTGTGCCACCTTGTCCAAGGGGATTTCCGCTTGAGTTTGGAGGATGGCCTGCACTTGGGTGGGGAGGCGCTGAATCCACAATTGGCGGAGGAGGTTGTCCTGCACTTGAGTGGAGCCCGCTAACGACCTTAAGTGCCGCAGGAACTGAGAGGGTTTGCGGTCCCCAAGTTCCTCCTCCATAAGCAGTTGCCGCACACGTTGTTCTTCCGAAAGCGACAGACGCCGTATTAGTTCTGTTCGGAGATGCGTGTATGCGTTTGCTGTGGGAGGGTTAGTAATAATGTCCTCCACTTCCGCAGCGTAGCGGCTGTCCAGCTGCGACACTACATACGCGTACTTCGTTGATTCTTGCGTGACGCCAGCAACACTGAACTGTGCCTCGGCCTGGGCGAACCACAACGCGGCTTTGTCCGGCCAGAATTGCGGAAGTTTCACGGTGATTCGGTTCACTGTGTGCGACGTTGTAGGCGGAGTTTCAGTGCTGCGGGTCTGCATCTGTTGCTGGAGAAGCTGGTATTTTTCTTGTAGCTGCAGGAGTTCCTGTTGGAGTTCCTCCATTGTGGTGCTGATGCGGAAAATTGCAGCGCGCGTGTAGACTGTGTTTCTTTGTTCGCGTGGCGCGACGCGTTTTGGGCCTATGCGTTGTTCGTTTCGGGGTCACCAATGTAGCTATGTTGTAGCTTACTTTATTAATCAAATCACTCTTAATCTACACACTGAATTTACTATTTACAATACATTGAATTATGTTAATTACAAACAGTTTGCTTGACGCCGCATGTGGTTGTGGAGGTTGCAGGATGCCGCGAGACAACGGGAGCGCGTCCAACCTTCTCTGGAGCTCGGCTTTGTCTGGGCGAGAGGAGCATGGCGTTCTTCCTCCTAGCATGGCGTGGGATTTCGCATTGCCTGCTGGGAGCAAGCAATGCTACGCACAATGTTGTGGTGGCGTGACAATGTTCCGCCACAAGTAGATAAACATTTCCTCTTGTTATACAACATATCTCATTTAACTGGCAATACAACCCGAGGTGAGCTTGGCCTCTCGAACAACAGCTTTTCTGGGAAACAGAACTCCAGGGTTCTCATATCTGCCTCCACCTTTCCTTGGTCTACCAGGGAGTTGTCTTCCCTCCCTACTCTGTGCGACGTCTTTGTTGTTACATGTTCCATGCTTAACCTTCATAACTAAGTTATACATCTCTAGATCCGAGGGTCTGGGTTCGATCCTAGGTACCTCATCAGATTTTCCTGAGGCAGGGAGGTTTGGAACGGGGTGCACTGTGCCTCGTGATATAAACTGAGAAGCTATTTGATTGAGAAGTAGCGGCTCCGGTTCAGTAGACCATCAGAGTCTAGTGAGAGTCGACATGCTGACCAAATGTCCATGATAGAAGTATCGGCACGCTCTGTGGCCTAGATGAATCCATTACCGAAATCTTGGGTGCATTATGTTAGGGGCCGCCAGTCAATGATCATCAAGGAGGCAGTGAAACAAATGAAATTACACTATATGGCCAGCCAGAACTTAAAATATATAAATACTAGCATTTGCCCGCGGCTTCGCCCGCGATAATTATTTCAAAAATTAAAAATTAAGATCATAATAGTTAAATCATTATATTTATTAACACCTAAATCACGTGGACTACATACCACGATTAGATAGCGTCGCCTGGTAAAAGCGATCTCAGATTCGAGTTCCTTGGCCCAGAAAATCCCTGTATAGTGAGTTTCGTCCAAATCGAACGATGTTTAACCATATTTAGGTCTATGTTGATTATCCCTCTTCCGTGTAGGTTGAAAATTTCATATGTCTACGGGCCTTGACATTCTAAACAAATGAATCGACCAGCGTGGGCTTACAACATTCAAGCGATCGCGATGCTTTTATTTGCACGTTATGACAAAAATAGCCAAATCCAACTGCAATTGATTTGACATTGAAATGTATTGCTGAAATCTGGTGCTTCGCCAGCGCTAAAATCACGTTTTCTGCCAGTTTTTCACTCATAACTCGCGAACGAAAGCTAAAATTAAAAATTCGGCTTCGAGATGCATTCCACCTTTCAGTCCATCTATCTTTAAAATTTCAGATCTCTGCGTTCAGTAGATTTCGATGGGCATCGTGGACAGACAGACAAACAGCATGTGCCCGCATGAGCCCGCGGCTTCCCCCGCGATAATTATTTCAAAAATTAAAAACTAAAAATTAAGAGCATAGTTAAATCATTATAATTATTAACACCTAAATCACGTGGAGTCCATTCCACGATTAGATAGCATCGCCTGGAAAAAGCGACCTCAGATTCGAGTTCCTTGGCCCAGAATACCCCTGTACAGTGAGTTTCGTCCAAATCGAACAATGTTTGACCATGTAGATGTATGTAGATGTAGATATCTCGTCCTGTAGATCCTGTGTTGAGCGGGGCTCAAGGATATAGAACACGTCAGATCAAAAAATACATGCATGTTATAACAATAATATAGGCCTACAGAAACTGTAAGCTGCCAAATTTATCCAAGCTGGAAATATTCCTCCAAATTGTAAAAGGTGTGAGTTATTAAAAATTCCTTGACAGCTGTTTTGAAAGGTTTGCTCCTTCTTTGAATACATAATAATTTAATGTTGTTTGGAAGCTTGTTATATATCTGTACTGCAGAATAATAAGCACCCTTTTGAAAGAGTTTTAACGAGTTATTTTGTCTGTGTAGATCATTCATGTTTCTGGTAGTACGTCCGTGTACACTATAATTAGTTTGAAATTTATCAATATTATTCACTACATAACACATAACAGAGTATATATACTCGCCTGTAAGAGTGAGAACTTTTAATTTTTCAAATAGCGGTTTACAAGATTCCTTTTTTTCTTTCCACATATTATTCTTATTGCCCGCTTTTGTAATCTAAATATTTTCTCCCTATGGGAAGAGTTGCCCCAGAATATGATCCCGTACCTCATTACCGAGTGAAAATATGCAAAATATACCATAAGTAATGCATCCAGTTTTAATATATCATTCAAAATTCTTAAAGCAAAGCACGCTGAACTCAGTTTTGGACCTATCATTTCTATGTGTGTCTTCCAGTCAAGATTTTGGTCAATTTGCAGTCCTAAAAATTTTACATTGCTAATTTCTTGTATGATTTGTGTTCCATAATTAATTTCAAGATTTGAGATACATCTGTTTTTTGTTCTAAATTGTATAAAATGGGTCTTATCAATATTAAGTGTCATTTTATTAGCTAGAAACCATGTGTTTAACTCGTGAAAAGCCTTTATAGCTATTCTTGATAAATGTTCTTGTGACGTTCCTGTTACAAGTACACTAGTATCATCTGCGAAGAGCAATACCTTTGATTCGTCACTTAAGTTATAGGGCAAGTCATTAATGCAAATTAAAAAGAGCAAAGGTCCTAGTATTGATCCCTGAGGTACCCCATTCTTAACAACCCCTAAGTTAGATTCATTTCCATTTATTATTACCTTTTGAGTTCTATCAGAAAGATATGATTTGAACCACTTAAGTGTTAAATTATCGAACCCATAATGATCCGTGGGTGAGTCGGTAGCGCGCCTGCCTTCCACTCCGGCGGCCCGGGTTCGATTCCCGGCCGGGTCAGTAGTGAAAAATCCCTTTCCCGGGTTCAGGACTTTGTAGGTTAAGATAATGCACATTGTGCGCGATTCCTTAATTATAATGATCCAATTTTACCATATTTAGGTCTATGTTGATTATCCCTCTTCCGTGTAGGCTATGTGAAAATTTCATATGTCTACGGGCCTTGACATTCTAAACAAATGAATCGACCAGCGTGGGCTTACAACATTCAAGCGATCGCGATGCTTTTATTTTACGGTATGACAAAAATAGCCAAAGCCAACTGCAATTGATTTGACATTGAAATGTATTACTGAAATCTGATGCTCCGACAGCGCTAAAATCACGTTTTCTGCCAGTTTTTCACTCATAAATCGCAAACGAAAGCTAAAATTAAAAATTCAGCTTCGAGGTGCATTTGCCCACCTTTCAGTGCATCTATGTTTAAAATTTCAGATCTCTGCGTTGAGGAGATTTCGCTGGGCATCGCGGACAGACAGGACGACAAACAGACGGAGGACAGACACTTCCTTTTATTAATATAGATAGAATAGAATGATGTCATTGTACAGTTATATATACACACACACACGGTTTTCTCTTACCTATGTATATGTTTACTATTTTCTCGCCTATGATTCTAGATTTGTTAATTTACTTTCTCTGCCCCAAGAATATATTTAGTACGGAAAATAATAGCACATAACCCCATTTTACAGAGGGGTGACTGTCTGATAACCCCGTTCTACTTAACTGAAATATGTATAGTCGTATTCTCATTCTTCGAATAGGAATACTATAGGGTTAAGGGTGAATGCCTCAAATACGATGGTTATTAAACGACCTCCTTTGAGTAGGGTGGGTCTTTACAATAGTTTTGATAATAATCTTTTCTCTACAAGTTCCTATGCTAAATTGAATTGTCACCTGTGAGTAGTGCTAATTTTATTTCGAAACAAGGACTTCGCCCTCAAGTGCCGGTCGTTGTGACTTGTGACTCACGTAGGCTGCAGTGGACGACTCAATAATTACTCAACTTATCCACTATTACCCTAGGGAATGCGATTCTAGTGTAATGTATTCTGTTTGGTTGGCTATGTTGTTTAGTTCATTGCTGCCTAGATCACTACATTGGTGAAATATATGTGAGAGAGTCATCTAATAACGCAGACCCAAGGGCCAGACATGTAACCCCAAAATCTTATTATTTGAAAGGGACGAGGGCCCCCTCAAAATATCGAGACACGTTTGAGCAATTTATATTTTCATGGCTTAGTTGCTAATAGCTGACGTAACCTCCGCACCGAGTATAACCTAGTTTACATGGACCACTAATGTAGTTAAAATCTGATGTTTTCACTCACCTGGAGTCGAACTAAGCTCTCCTTCCAGCCCTGTGGTCTTCATAATCTTGCTACAGTAAAGTCTACACACACACGGACTAACAAAAACACTAATTTAAGCACACAGACACGCTCACGAAACTTAAGATAGGCCGCGCACTTCAGCCATCTTGTTCCTTATCAAACAGGGCTGCCACCCCAACCACACGAGTCATAACACAAACTAGATTAATGACGTCATTTCGTGCCTCTAGATTTGAAGGACGAATTTTATTATATTTTCACTAAAATATACAATTCCACCTTCAGAAAAGAGAATTGCTGTTATGCGATACGGTTGCCGCAGTCAGACAGTGGAGACATGTTGTCTCTTTCTAACGAAGTACAGGCGAATAATAAGTTATCGACGCAATATAACACTGCAACAAATAATATACATGGGGGGGGGGGGGCGAGATTTGTCGTGAAGAACTTTGACACCATCAGTCTGAACGGAACGCATCTTTTGCACTTCGAATCGTGGTATCCTGCCTCAGTGTGTGGTCTTAATTTGTGCACGATTCTAATTCAATTCAATTCAATTCAATTCTGTTTATTAGTCTTTTAAAACATAAATGTTATTGACATCGTCAAAATTATAAAACAAATTAGAATTAAAAATAAAAATAAAAACAAAATTAATTAATTAAAACAAAAACATGATCATTACAGCATTATGTACCCTTAAAAAACTAAGGTATTAAAGTTCTCTTCCTCCACTTCCTCCATGCTGTAGAAACATTTTTGCAGAAGCCACCTTTTTAACACTGTCTTAAATTTCGCATCTGAAACTGCTCTAGCATGCACTGGCAATCTATTAAACAGCCTGACCCCCGTTGCCAGAAAGCTGTTTTTAGTCTTGCTTAATCTAACGAAATCCGTCTCAATCATGGATTTCGTTCTGGTATTATGGGTGTGACAGTCCCCTCTTAGACTAAGTTGATCAAAGTTTTCTTTGACCATGAGGAGCGTACCCAGAGTGTACAGACCAGGTAGTGTCATTACTCTGAGATTTACAAAATGAGGTTTGCATGTTTCCGTCTGTGCAATGCTCGTGATAACCCTTATGGCCTTTTTTTGCCATTTAAAGACAGTCTTAGAACCAGGAGTATTACCCCATAAGGTAACCCCATACGCCAAATGTGCGTGAAAGAAGGCAAAATATGCCCTAATAAGAAGGTTTGGACCTATACATTGTTTTAGCTTTCTTAAGAGAAAAATAACTCTAGAGAGACGAATACATAAAGAGTTAATATGTGCATTCCAGTCAAGCTTACTATCCAGATAAATACCCAGTAGTTTCACATTCTTTACTTCATTCTGAGAAAGGCTGAACCTAATTTCTTCGGTCTTATCCTTATTTAAAACAAGTCCATTTGTTAGGAACCAATACTCAGATTTCACAAGAGCACTATTCTTCATTTGGTCAAGTATTTCTATACACTTGTTTGAAGTTAAAATAGTGGTGTCATCTGCGTAAAGTACACAGTTTGTTGAGAGGTAACCAGGTAAGTCGTTTACAAAAATTATAAAGAGAAAAGGTCCCAATATAAAGCCTTGAGGGACTCCAGTTGTTGTTGGTAGGTGATCCGATCTTTGCTCATTTAATTTGACTATTTGATATCTGTCGGATAGATATGATTTCACAAGTAATAGCTCAGTTTCAGTTACACCATACACACTGAGTTTATCAATAAGAGTCTCATGAGAAACCAAGTCGAACGCCGAACAAAGGTCTAGCAAGGTTGCCGAGATATGGCAGTTATCTTCAAAACCCGATAAGATGTAAGAAACAATCTCTTCAATTGCTCTTATGGTAGAAAGTCCTTTTCTGAATCCATACTGGGCTGATGTCAAGAGTCTGTTTGTCTCAAAATAGTTTTCCAGTTGGTCTTTCATTATCATTTCAATAATCTTCGATACAACTGGTACCAGGGCTACTGGTCTATAGTTGTTACAACTATCTCTGTTTCCTTTTTTATAAATAGGTACAGTCAAAGTTGTCTTTAAGCATGAGGGAAATATTCCTTCATACATTACTCTATTTATCAAATATGTCAGTGGAAACTGAATTGGTTCAAAGAGTTTTTTAAAGACAAAGTTAGATAACCCGAAGATATCTTCGGATTTTGAGTCACTAAGTCTCTTAACACAATTGCCTACATCTTGTGCACTCACAGGCTTTCATTTAAATGTCCTTCCGGCATCTTCATCATAGACTTCCTTCAGCAAATTGGTAGGATTATTCAGATTGCATACATTTTGATCAGGCTTGAGTTGTTTATGTACATTTACAAAGAATTCATTAAATTCGTTTGGTGTTATTGGAATATCTAAAGTATGTATTGGAAGTCGACCAGCCTCTGTATTTATTACCCTCCACGCCGCCTTGCATTTATTTTCAGAAGACGTGATGAAACTTTCATTAGCTCTGATCTTGGCTAACTTAATCTGAGCTTTATAGAAATTCCTAAATCTTATATAAGCTTCTTTAAAGGAAGGGTTAATTTTCATCCGGTCATAGTACATCCTCAACCAGCTTCTAATGTTTCTCAGTTCAGGAGAGAACCATTTCTTGTTGTTATTAGAATTTGGCTTCCATCTTATTATTTTAGCTGGGCAAAAACCGTTGTATAGTTCCTTTAATATTCTCATAAAGCAGTCAAAACATTGGTCCAGATTTGAATATTCTAACAGAAGGTTATTCCAGTCTGTATTATATAATGCAGCCTTACAGTTATCCATTTGAGTTTCTTTAAGTGGTCTCACGGTCTTGAATTCCGGAGGCTTCTTTTCTTGTTGATTACCTGATATTTTTAGCCCCAGCTTCAGATCTAGGTGATCCGAGAAGTGGGTTTCTACAGTTTCTATCTGTCAATGTTCATCTTTCGAATTTCTGACAAATATCTGTGGCGCCAGGATATTATATCATCTCTCTCAATTAGAAGGGACTTTTTTTAAGTGAAACTTCTTTAACGGCGGTAGGGTTAAATCGAGAGTTTGTGTAACGCTCAAAATCATCAAGAAATTAGTGAGGTGTGACGGAACGGACTGCACAGAAAACAACCAACTCATTGTTTAGGCTTATGTAAAATTTAAGAAATCCAAAAACTCAAAATTAAAAACTCGAAAATCCAAAATTTAAAAATTGAAAAATCGAAAATCCCCCAAAAAATTCAAAGATCCAAAACTTAAAAAACCCAAAATTTAAAGATCCAAAATTCCAAAATTAAAAAATTAAAAGATAACAAATTTTAAAAATCCAAAATTTAAAAAGTCCAAAAACCCAATATTAAAAAGTCCAACAATCCAAAATTGAAAAAATCCAATAATCCAAAATTGAAAAAATTCAAAAATTGAAACAAGTTTCACTTCTGTCGCGTGGCATTCCACGCACACTTTCTTTTCATAACATAGCCCATGTCTCGAAGTATTCTGTACAGTGTTGTTCTTTAAAATTAGGAAGATCTGGGAAATTTTTTACAGCATTCCACACGGTCTTTAGAGTCGGTGGTCGATTCAAACGAAGTCACTGTATTTCACACTGACGCTCCTGTTGAGACCCGTAAAAGTGTTTGCTTTTCTTCAATACGTGTTTAACCGGTGCCTCCATGCTTCTCCCTTCACCCGGCTTTGATTGTGCCTGCTCATAAGACCAATAGGGGAGTTTGTCAACAAGGTTTCCTGCCGAGAGATAGCAGCAGAAAACAGTTATGAAGGTGTAGGCAGGAACAAAAGGAACTTTATTCCTCGCATAGAGTCCGTGTTTGTCTCCCATTTTAGAGGAAAACTTGCTGACCGGTACCAGGGAAATCTTCCCGTATCTTTTCTAAAAGTGGAATTTTCTGATATCTTACACTTACTCTGTTGTTCCTGAAAAGTTACTTTAATAATTCATCGCTGACTATGGATCTGCAGGTCTGGGTTCAAACCCTGGCACATCCTTGGATTTTTCTGAAATAGGAAGATCTGCTGACCACATTTACCTATAATTCAGAGGTTGGATAGTGGCCTTATGACTCAAAGGGATGTAGCACCGTGGAAGAATATCCTCTAGTTTGGATAGAATATCAAATAGAAACATAATGATGGACCATGTATTCTGAGATGACAAAAAATCACACTTTAATATTTTGGATGCCTAATACATTTGAATGGATTGAATGAAGAAAGCATTTAAATTGTTGGACACCATGCATAAGAAGTGGGGTTGGCTTAAGGAATTTACTGTTGGGCCCCATGTTTAATGCAAATTTACAAAAACTACTCTATTTACCATGTGATGTGGATATTACAATTTCCATTGATAGTTTAGTTTCACATAATACGAGGCATGTTTTTAAAAAAGTACTGTCAAAATAACTGAACATTATTTTCCAAATAATTTATTATCATTCATTACCTTACACCTTACACTACTTCTCCAGACAGTCACCGCCGTTATTCAGTTTTTTATGCATTCATCAAAGAATGATGCCATCTGTGATGAAAGCAAAATCTTCTTCCAGTACGAGGGTCCCACATTATGGCCTTGTATGTCCATCTGTCATCTTTGAGTCTTGCGATTTGGCATTGCTGGGTCGGTAACTCGTGACATCTTCTGTAGTGTGTTGTTTGTAACTCTGTCCCTCAATGATATGCCTAGAATTTTTCTCACCTTATTTCTTTTGCACACTTGGAAGTGAGAGCCCACATCTGACAACCTTACAACAAGACCGGAGTTAGACAGGTCTAAAACCATCTAAATCTCTGGACGTTGTAAGGGCTTCAAGCTTCCAATTTTAAAAATAACCAAAATTAGGCCTTTTTTAAATGGGCAAATCCATGGTGACTTCTTCATGTTTTAGGTTGCCTTCTGTAATACCTACAAGATGCTCACACCAGATCTGGACATATTTACAACAGGACTCAACTGGGCTGTCTCCTACGAACTTCCAAATGACACCATTAAAAATCCTGATACCAATAGATTAACTGTACCATTCTATTTACGGAGACAAAGAAGGGAATTGTACTCCCGCCTAGAAACTGCAATGAACAGGTTAGTTTAACATCTTCAACATAATTCATGGGAATATTGACAACAGAGTAAGAAATTAATTATTTACAAAATCCATTACAGCTTATTATTGAGGGTTAAAGGGATTGTTGGTGGAATTAGCACAGAATAGGGTTGAATGCCAGGCTCAGAAAAGCTCGGTTCCATAAAATAGGTAATATTCCTTTAGCTTGCTTAGGAATTGTCTACTGCCATTGAGTAAAATCTACTACTTCTAATAGCCGACAGAAAACTGTTCAAAGTGACTTTTACTGCAAACACTTCTGTCAATAATGTTGCAGAATTTTCCCTAGCTGAAATTCGGTCAATGCCTGGTGATTTGTGTTTTCTACTTTACCTACAGCTGTTTCCACTTCTGCTGGAGTCGGTTCAGCAACCATCGGCTCTGCTGTGAATATTTAGCTTTCTGCACTTCAGGAATTTCCATGTAGGCTACATTTAATAACGTTAAATAAATTTTTCATTCTATTCAAAATATTACTCAGGGCCGCGAGGATAGTGCCATCGTTGTCCTTAATTATGTTTGTTCTAGGTTGAAAACCTTTCTTGAACTCAATTAAATCCACATTATGGAACATCAATTTTTGAATGGTCAGAATTTTTTAAAAAATTATTACGAGTGTGAGTCCGAAAATAAGTTTCCCCTGGCGGCTGTGTACAGAGATGTGGATGGAACACAAAAAATATGAGACATTAAAGAAACGACGTATCTTTATTTCTCCACATAATTGCCACGTATATTGAGGCATTTGTCATACCGCTTTAGAAGCTTCAAAAAGGTCCTCCAGGAAAAACTCAGGGCTCTACATACAACAGAAGCATTCGATTCCAAGTTCTTCTGCTACTTCATCGATGGTTCACTTTAATCATGTCATCCACCATCATGACATTTTCGTCCTCATCATAGCCTCTAGATTATAGAAATACATTTTCATTATGTCATTTTTTCATTTTATGCAATTTTACATTTTAGGGCATTTATTTCAATTTTACGTCATTATTTTGTCATTTCCGTGTCATATGCTTCCTTTTTTAGTCATTTTCATGCATTTACATTGAGTGTATTAACTTTTTTATTCGTAGCTAGCGGTGCTATCTTTGAAGTGTTCTTTGTTTAATGCAAAAAGGAAAAACTCAGTGTTGAAGTGTTGTCTTGTCTCAGTCGGAAATGAGAATCAAAGAAATGCCAAAATTTTGTATTATATTACTGTTGTTATTAGATTGACTTGGCACCAGAGTCTGCCACCTGCTTGGATTTGAACTGTTTACCCTCAATAAACAATAACATAATCTGGCAGACCAAAAAAGAAAATGCCGAAGTTTGACTCGCCAGTGCTTCAGTGCCAGTATAAATTTCCGTCAGAAAAATACATTTACATCATTACAGTCATTTACAGTCTTTACAACTATGTACAAATTATTCTATAACTTTGTGTGTACAATAATAATCTTTTTAAAATAAAATATCAGTTTTTAGGCCATTTTTATAATTATTAAGTCATCTTATTGAAAATTTAGGGTCATTTTATAGATCATTTTTCAAACAATTTTAGGTCATCAGAATCTGGGCCTTGCTTATGACCAGAGAGACATGATAACTCTGATAAATATTATATTTAAATATACACCTTATACAGGGCCGTAGCAAGGTCCTCCTGCGCCCTTGGCGAGTCTGACAAATCTGCGCCCTCCAATACTGGGGGATCTGAACAATTTTTTTTAATTTCTGTAAAATGGTTTATTATTTTAATATAAAAACACTGTTATTATCAAAGAAAACCTAAACCTCAATTTGAAAATGAACTAAGTGTTGGACTTTCAAGGTACTAAAACCTTATTTTCAGACGATTGAACTACTTAAAAAATAATTAATTCATAAAATCTAGAATTTTTATTGCTTGATAAATTGCACCAGTCTAAGAAAGGTGGTATTTTTCATGGTTAATTTTGTGCCCTCTTTATACCTGCGCCCTTGGCGAGAGCCCATCTCGCCACCGCCTAGCTATGGCCCTGACCTTATACCCCCAATTAGTGATAATACCTTTTGTAGATTATAAGAAAATCTACAAAAAGGTATAATCATTAATTAGAGGTATAAGGTGGATATTTAAATATAATATAATATCACCCACAGTGGAAAATGAAATTCAAGTTCTTCCTTCAGGGCTGGAATTGATGGTCGAGCATGTATTGAACGATCACTGTGTGAAACAGCACATAAACTGATTCCGAAGAGAAACATTATTGAAGAAGTTCTACGTCTAATTTTTTCGTAAGTACAGAATTTCCTTTTCTTAATGACAAGACATTATAAAACTCACCACATAGGTAAAAGCAGATGTCGCCAATATTAACAGGTTTGCCAACATATGAAAAAATGTCCTTCCTCACTATCCCTTGACAGGTTTCACTCTCTTTGTATTGTACATTATGTGAGGCTCTTACTGCATACACACTACAGAGTGTATGCTGTATTATTATTCCTCTAAAGACTTAATAAAGTAACACATTTATGATTTGATTTCAGATTTCCAATCGCTGGAGACGATGATTACGACCCCGAGTACCAAGTGTATGATGCTGCACAACGCCGGGGCTTATCAAAACATGATTGTTCCGAACTGTTTCCAACCTGCCCTGTATCTTTAATTGACATCATTCTTCATGGAAGTTAGTCCTTCTTATAGTTCCTATCAACGAATGTAGCAAAGAGTAAAATAAAAGAAACCAGATGCCTGCCTTTATCACAAAGTAACGTCTCACTGGGCTATTCAATCCCAAGGAGAAATTGGATTCGTGAAATAGGCTACAAATATAAAAATGATTTTACGAGATAATCAAACACACATCAAAAGCATGATATTCATTAAAAGCCCAGTTGTTTTAAAACTGCAGTCCAGCATGCTTCACAAATAGAAACTTGTCAATTCCTTTAAAGTATGGACATTACAAAGGTTTGCTTTTAAAAGACAACTGTTTAGTTTCCAAGAGGCTATGTAGGTAACTTTCATGGCTTTAGGGAGCATTCACACCAAAGTAGCATGCCACTTGCAACGTGCTACCTGGATGCACGCTGCACGTTACTCATTTTAAATCCCAAATAAACAAGTTCAAGTCTTCACACCGAAGTAGCGTGGCAATAGTGCAGCTCGCAGAGTGCGACATTCATTTCTTCAGATAGATCTGGACTTATTTCATGCGACGCTACTCGAGATGATGCATGCATGCAGTTGCCTTTTCAGCTGTTTTCTAATTGTTAAGAAAATTCAACACATATATTCGCTTGTGTAGCAGTAGATTATGGCAAAGATGCCATGGAAACTGCTGGAAAGAGAGCTACAATTTGTACATGTGTAGGCTCTACAATATGCCAATCAAAACTAGTAGGAAAAAAGCCTGGATTAAAATTGCTGAAACTATATCCTCTTTAGGTAAATTACATTACTTTAAATGGGTTTCTCAATTTTTCAAGTTAAAATATATAATGCACGTTAAACTGCAGATCACATTTGCTACTTCAGTATGAATACAAAACTGTGAACCATGCAACTCGATGTGCAACTTGCATCCAGGTAGTGCGATTTGCATGCTATGTTACTTCGGTGTGAATGCTCACACACTAAAAGCTGTGATCTCTATAAATCCTCATCGTTTCCAGATAAATTCATTGGCTGGTCCCAGTTTTGTGGATTTAATTCTCTCCCGAGCTCTGAGTTCCTCGTGCCCCTGGACACACTTTCTCAGTACCAGCTCCGTTATTTCATAAACGTTTTTCCCAAATGTGTGCAGCTACCTGATTTTCAGTTTGTCGATATTTTACATAATATCTGATATTTCCTTTTGTGATAACATCAAACTTGTATTAGTTTTCCTTTATATTTTAAAATGCAGTATGTTAGTGTCCAAGGTTCACAATTTTTTAGTCTGTGTTTTATCGAGTTTTGAAAACATGCCCAATATCATGGAAAAACATGTTTCACCCCCAGATAATTCAATGCATACAGAAGTTGTCTCAAAGAGAAGACTTATAACACCCAATAAGAAATTAATGCAATAAAAGATTAAATGCAAGAAATAAATATACTTTATTGAGTTTGTAAAAACGCACCTCAATTGGAAAAATAATTTGATATCGGACAGAAGTTGAGTAGTTAGATATTGCTATGATGACATAGAAGTGTTCCAATCGTAGTAGTATTTGTCTGGTTTGTTAGGAGTTGAGATGGGTCACTCCTGAGCGAGTCTTATCAAATGAACGACTCTTTAGAGTGACTCTCTGCTTGCTCCTTACAAAAGAGCGAGTCGTTCAAATACTTATTTGCCTCCTTGCCTTCACAACTCTTCCTACCGCTCCTCTAAACCTCCACTCCTCCCCAATCACCTGTAGTTGTGCTCACTTTGAAAAGCAGACATCTGCACTCCATATGTGTTGGGGGAGGAAGAATTGATAGAATGTGACAATGTGAGAAGAAAGAGCAGTCAAAGTTTGAGTCGAAAGTCGAATTTATACTCTTTACTCTATGTTATAAAGTAAAGCATTTCCTATACAGGCCTTACAGGCCTTGCAGGCCCAGAGGGTTCCAGGAAGTTGAGGCTCCCAGATATTAGACATTCGGAATGTGGAGGTGGTAAGGCTGTCAACCTTATGCACCAGCTGCCTTTACCCCAAGGATTACTCCTGGTACTCGTTTTTGTTGGAGGCTGAGTCAACCCCAGGGTCATATTGCCCCAGAAAGAATAGGCCAATTGAAAAACTCCGACCTCATCGGGGATCGAACCCATGACCTTCTGGTTTGTAGCGCAGCGCCTCAACCACTTCGTCTATAGGATATTCATTATCCCTCTTTCATCTATGTTGAAACTTTCAGACATTTGCATGCCTTAAAAATTATAAACAAATAGATCTACGAGGGTGAGCTCACAGAATCTAATCGATCAATAATCCCTCAATAATGTCTCAAACTAAAGCAACTGATGAAAAACAGTTCAGGCGCTAGAGCTTATTGTAAGAGTCATGCCACTCAATTACGTAACTTCTTAACAAGCTTGGACCATAGTGACGTAAATACTCAGACTAAAGAGGGCAGAGCAGATTTTTTATAAATATGGAGGTGTTCAGTTCAAATTAGAAGAACTAAATCCTGAGCAAACAAAGGGTAAGGATTTGTTCCAAGAGTCTTCATTTCAACCCCTTGTGGATGCAACAGACATTATTAAACACATCAAATGGTTCTGTGATGTTGAACCAACAATATTTGTCAAGCTATTCCTAAAGAAAACGCCAGTGAATTCTCTAGGCCTATTCTTCCAAGCTAGAATATACTAATTTTTTGGAAAACAGGAAGAATGGGAAACATTTACTTCTTTATTTAAGGTTGTCGTTATCAAACACTAGAGTCTCTTCCTACCACCGCTTGTTCATTACGGTACTAAAACAAAGGTATGAAATCCCTCGTCTTACTATGCAGCTTTAAGACACTCAAGAGGCAAGTTAGGGAATTAAGGGGCTAGACTCTTCAAGTCGCTGCTAAACGTGCTCCGAGACATGAGAATTTGTGTGACTTTCCTCATAGGACATGCCAAATGCTTTTTTCTCTAAGACACGGTTTTGAAGATAGAAAGCTTAGGCCTACTTCTCCATTAGCTAATCTTCCTACAGCTCACAATATTTTAGGAATTCTGAAATGTGCTCTGTGTCTTTATCAGTGGTCTTCATTTAAATACAAATCTGTAGGTGAAGGTAGAAAAATATTGAAAAGAATGAAACATCTCATTGACCTTTGTCCATCTTCAATCTTTGTTATACAGACTCCTTAAACCAAGCAATCCACATGGTTAAAGTTAGAAAAATAAAAGTTGTTACTTTGAAAGGACCACCAGCTCTCGATAGTCCAGAGTTTAAACCATAACACCAAGACTTTCATGCACTTTTGTCTAATGCTATGGTCCATGTTCAAAATTCACAAGTGCAATGGGTGCCGGCAAATGAATGTTGGATTCAGCAGCTACTCATGATTCTGTTTCTGAAAGATTAGTTACCGATGTGACAGTAACGGCATAAACAAAAAGAGTTCAGAAGCATGTAGTTATATCAAACTAAGGTTCAAGGATTCCCAAGTTGTAAACTCAAGTAAAATTTAATTCTTTTAGACATTAATCACGTTGGATCCAGCATTCCTTCTACTTCTTTTGTGCTACGAAATTTGAAAATTCCAAAGCATCTCCATCTAGCTGACCCAAAATTCAATCATCACTCCCCTTTTGACATTCTGTTGGGAGCGGAAATGTTTTGGGAAAAACTTCATAATCGAAGTCAGAAATACGTCCAGGAGTGATAGCCACACTTGTAACGTTGTGGATTTTGAACTAATGAATTATACGAGAGAACTTCAATAAACTGGATTTTGTTGCTTTGTTTATGAAGACACAGTGTTCTTGAGTAGTTTTGTAGATAGACTAGCAATACTAACATATGCAGTCTGGTATAACAATGCTTCATTATTTATTTATTTACAGTTCCGGTTCCGGTTTCCGCACAACTTCTTCGTTAACTGCGGTCCAGTTTTTGGACTCATAAAAAACGGGATAGTACTGATATTGCAGGCTGTAAACATTGTAAGTTTGAACATTAAAACACCAGCAGTGGATTCAATGATTCAGAATTAGTTTTCCCTATTGTGATTGTGAAAGTGTGGTGTATTCAAGCTGACTAATGCTACGAAGGGAGATCAGCGCCATTTTGATTGTCTTGTAACGGTCCAGCGCAATACTCCGTAAACAGAGATATACGCACGGTAGTGCTCTATACATCACGAACTGTGCAACATGGTTCAGGCTCTGCCCACGGTGTCCTTAAATCTTATCATTGATCTCCTTACCAAAGACTTACGTGAAGCCCAGAGAATGATAGATGATTTAAAGCAGGAAAACGAGGAACTAAAAAGCAACATAAGATTCTTGGAACAGTATTCTTGGGCTAACAAAGTAAAGAGACCTTTTCCTAATTCTAATCATGGTGCAGACTTTCAACTCCAGACACACAACAGGTTCAGTGCACTCAATGAGGCAACTGAATGGAAGCCCAAACAAGGTCCTCCTTTCAAGAGCAAATCCACCAAGCAACGCCCACATAAAGAAAAAGTAAAGTCAGGCAACAAGAATGCTACTAACAAGAAAAAGGTAGTAATAATGGCTGATAGCCACGGAAGGGGTTTATCTGAAAGACTAGCATGTGACCTAGGAAACCAATATGAAGTCATTGGGTATGTGAAACCAGGTGCTACGATATGCCAGGTACTGGAAAACAGCAACAGCATCAGTAAGGAGCTTGGCGTAGAGGACCATTTAATCATCATAGGAGGATCTAATGATGCCTGTCACAGTCTATATGATGCTAAACATATTTCAAATCTCATATCAGATAAACTAGCCGCATTCAAGACCAATAATGTAACCTTAGTGGACCTACCCCACAGATATGACTTACCGAATGACTCACCGGTAAATGTGAGAATCAGTGAGATCAACTCATCTCTTCAGGAAATTAAAAAGTTTCGCCCTTCATTAGCTTTAATTCAAATGTCAATCTTTGAGAGAAGATTACATACACGTCATGGCCAACACCTGAATAATGCAGGCAAAAATTCACTCTCTGGTTCATTGAGTGAATCAATCCAAGGACGAAGCAAGAAAGGGACACAGCAGCTGCTTCGGTCAACGCCTAAGTCAGCGATCACAAGGGAAATTGTCCTTGAGGTCAGCAATAATCTCTCTCCCTCATCATTGCCTTTAAGCATTGGAGAGGTAATGCAAGGGGCGGTAAATGGACTTTCTTCCAAGCTATCACTGGGCCATCCTCATAATCATGCAGCTGAGCCCACCTCATCTGAGGAAGACCCGGAGTCATTGACTGAGCTTTCCTCTGAGCAACCTCTATGTTCTACTGAGGAATTCACTCCAGATTCTTCAACTGTGAACTTTTCAACAGCTAATGTGGAATTTTCTCCTGAACAACCTCTATGGTCTGTTGATGAATCCACTACAGACTCTTCAACTGTTAACGTTTCAACCCCAGTCATGGAAATTTCTTCTGTCAATTCAATGGAAACATTCTCTATCGCCAATAATGAACCTGATTTAGTATCTAATGAGGAACCTACTCCCATCACTTCAATTGAACACACGACTGGATGCTTAGAGGGTTCTCAACCAGCAAGCAGAAAATCATCCAGAATGGGGAAGCCACCTGCTAAACTCGAAAATTTTTTATGCTCAAGGGCTTAAATGGAACTAAAGAATTTTCTGTGTTGTTGCAAAATATTCAATGTTTGAGAAACAAGTTATTTGAATTAGAAATTCTTTTGTCTCATGATCTCTCACAGGTAAGCATAATCTGCCTGACAGAGCACTGGTTACTAGAAAATGAAACAGTTTACTTAACACTTCCTTCTTTTAGTATAGCAAATATTTACTGTCGCAAAAATCATAAAAATGGTGGAACTGCAATTCTAGTGAGAAATTCAATAGTTTTTGAAAACCCAGTAAATACAGCCCATCTCAATGATGAACTAAACTTTGAACATTCGGTTACACAAGTAAGCTTAAATAATACCAAATTCTTAATAGTGTGTCTGTACAGATCTCCCAATGGATATCTTCCAATCTTTCTTGACAAAATAGAATCCTTATTCTCAGTGCTACATAAGCTCAATTTACCCATTATAAGCTGTGGCGATTTCAACTTAAATTTCTTATTAAAAACTCCTTATGTTGTGGACTTATGTAATCTATTTCTAACTTATAATTTACACCCTGTCATAAATACCGCCACTAGAATAACATCTACTTCTCATACTTGTTTAGATCAGTTCTTTATTAACCCAAATAATTATAATTTCAGTACCCTCAATTTGAATTCTGGAATCTCTGATCACAACTCGTTACTACTAAATTTACATTTACATTCTCCACATACCATTCTTGAATCTGTATGTTTAAAACGTAGCTACTCTAAAGAAAATATTAACTTCTTCAATTTCCTGCTAGGTAAAGAGGATTGGGAGGATATCTCTAAGGAAACAGACACCAATCTTATTACAGAAAATTTCATTGATACAATCCTGCACTACCTTGAGGTAGCTATACCCAAAAAAAGGGTAACCAGCTGTAATAACAACGCTTACAGTCCGGACAATAGTTGGATTAGTAAAGGGATTAGGAAGTCCTGTAAAACAAAAAGGATTATGCATCACTATTATAAGACTACAAACGACATTCACTTTAAAGAATATTACAACACTTACTGCAAAATCTTGAAAAAAGTTATCTTCCAAGCCAAAAACATGCATAATGCAAATGTTATTATCCAATCGGAAAATATTAACAAAGCTCTTTGGCAAACAGTAAAAAGAGAAACTGGAGTTCATAAAAACAGGAAGGAACCACTCAAAATATTACACAATAATAATGAAATCAATAATAGTCTACAAATAGCAAATTTATTCAATGCATACTTCTCAGAAGTAACTAAAAAATTAATAAAAAATGCTAATAATTACCCTCTATCTTTTCCTGAATCACTACTAAACTCTAAATCAATATTCATAAAGCCAGTCACTGAAAATGAAGTATCATGTTTAATAAAAGATTTAAAAAACAAATTCTCTTATGGTTTTGATGAAATTCCTTCAACTGTCCTAAAATATTGTTCAAAAAATTTAATTAAACCTATTACTATATTATGTAATTCATCACTTTCATCGGGTTGCTTCCCTGAGATTTTCAAACAAGCAATAGTCAAACCCTTATTCAAAAAAGGAGAAAGAAATAATATTGAAAATTACAGACCAATTTCTCTCTTATCTGTTTTTTCAAAAGTTTTAGAGAAGTCAATGTATAACAGGATAGTACCCTTCCTTGAAAAATGTGATATTTTCTCTGCCTCACAGTTTGGTTTTAGGAAAGGTTTGTCAATCAATGGAGCCTTATATTCTTTCTTAACAGATATCTTATCGGCAAAAGATCAAAAGTCTAATGTAATTGGACTATTTCTTGACCTTCGGAAAGCCTTCGACACAGTCAATCACAAAATTTTGTTACATAAATTAGATAAGTACGGAATTAGAGGGCATGCTAATAAATGGTTTGCCTCTTATTTGACCAACAGAAAACAGGTAGTCAAAATAAATTCCTCCTATTCAAACGAAGTTACATTAGAACACGGTGTTCCTCAAGGTTCAATTCTCGGACCCCTTCTTTTCCTAATCTTCATTAATGATTTACCTGTCTCTCTGTCACCTTTTAAAACAATTCTCTATGCAGATGACACCAACGTAATTTTCATAAACAAGCATATAATGCAACTAAAAGCTGAAATAAACGAAACAAATCTAAATCTATTTAATTGGCTTAACCATAATAAACTATTTCTAAATTCGGACAAAACCTTTTTTATCAACTTCAACAGTCATACAGACAATGATAATTCTCTTGAAGTAAGCATTGGAAACTCAAAGATATCTGAAATTGACAAAATTAAATTTCTAGGTATCTATATAAATAAAAATCTCTCATGGGATGATCATATCTCTTATTTAAAAGGGAAACTATCTTCTTTATGTTATGCCTTTCGTATTTTAAGCAACATCTCAAATATAGGAATACTTAAAACATATTATTTCGGTTGTATTCAATCGGTACTAAACTATGGTATAATTTTTTGGGGTAACTCTCCAAAAATGATCGAGGTTTTTAGAATTCAAAAAAAAAATTTTAAAAATCATGGTTAATGTTCCCACTAGAACCAGCAGTAAACCAATTTTTAAAAAGCTTAATATAATGCCTTTACCATGTTTATATATTTTGGAGACTGTTCATTTCATTCATTGTAATCAACAACTTTTCAAATATAACCATGATCTCCATAAGTACAACACAAGAATCTCTAATGATATACATCTCAATAACCATAGAACCACTAAATTCCTAAAAAGCATTGCACATCAAGGCATTAAACTGTATAACAAAGTGCCCAACTCATTCAAAAAGTTAGATCCTAGGAAATTTAAACACAAAGTAAGTTCCCTATTAAAGGATTTCTCATTCTTTAAT
Source organism: Ectobius pallidus (assembly GCA_964059195.1). NCBI lineage: Eukaryota > Metazoa > Arthropoda > Insecta > Blattodea > Ectobiidae > Ectobius > Ectobius pallidus. The sequence goes on from CAXKWD010000006.1 coordinate 3,085,324, forward strand.
GTAAACGAATTTTTTCAGTCCTCCTTTAAAGATTTATAATTTGACTAATTTCTCCTCCGTTACAGGATATCACTCTTTCTCTCTCTCTACTCCAATTTCTCTTGTTAGTCTCTATGTATGCCTTGTGATTGTGATTCATAGTCCTAAACTGCCATGTGACTATTCAATCTCATTTCTACCTCAATTACCTTGTTTCTCGCATATTTCTTTTATTTAGTGTATGTACAGAAAATCTTCTAGGCTAACTTAATTTTAGTTTCTTTCACAGTTGCAACATATATAACTAATTTATATTTTGTCCTGTAGTATTTTATGCTCTGTATTATAACTAGTTTTAGACTTAATCTTAGGAAATGATGACGAAACCATGTATTTTTTAAATACCAACGGTGAATAAAAAATTTATTTATTTATTTATTTATTTATTGGGGTGATAGAGTTGCAGGTGTTTGCCTGCGCAAGTTTTAAAAAAAGAGACGATTAAGAAAAGTAGTCAGTCAATAATTGTCAGGAGGGAGCAGATGCTGTGCCCCGTAAGGAGAAGAGTTGAAGAGAGTGGAAGTAAAATGACATATCGTCGTAGTGAGTTGAAGACGAGTAGTAGTTGAAGACAGAGATAGTGTGGATATAGTGACTGCGAGACAGAAGAAATAATATTTGATAAATAAGGAAAACAAAAGTGTAACTCTTGGGCATATTCATTGATCAGAGACTGAGTTTGAGGAAGCTCACAGACTCGCTTTATTCATATTAGGCCTATGTTTTCTTTCACTCCCTCCTACATTATCGAATACTCAGATAAAGGCAATCAGATGTGTTGCAGGATTAGGACCTAGGAATACATGCAGAGATTCTTTCAAAGAATTGAACATCATCACTGTTCCCACTGCTTGATTAATAACAAAGGAAACTTGACTTGAGTCTACCTTAGACAGACAGTACACCACCATAACACAAGATATAGACACACTATAGATATTCTGTATTAGACTCTCCAAAGTGCTTAACAGCCACAAATATATAAGCCCAGAGTTATTTAAACAAACTACCAAAAGAATCTCTCACTGCGCCTGAAACTAAATTTAAAAACGCTCTACACTTGGATTAGGAATAATGTATTTGACAGTATAGAAGAATTAAAAGATAGTAATGCTGTTGATTTGACCTTTTAGAAAGTAATCAGTTTAGCCAATTTCAAACTCTGTGTAATTTTAATTGTATCTTAAGTCTCTTGTAAGTATAATGTAGACCAAACCTATACCTGCATCAACAAAAATGTAAATGGTAAATAAAGTTTTTGATTCTTGATAATCCCACCCTTGTTTCTGTATTACGTGTCCCAAGGGTAACTTATTGACAGTCATAATTCTCACCTTCCAACAGCCATTTTCTGATCAGAGACTGCCATAAATAGGTTAGAAAAATTACATATTGATCCTCATTTTCCCAGTGTTTCAGGCACTTTCGAGATCAAATAAATCACTAGACGTTTTCTATGGTTTATGAAGAACAGTCACCGATTTTTAATATTTTCCGTGAATTGACATAGTGCATAACCATGGAAAGAATCTGGGTTCAAAGCTATCGCACAAAATCTAGTGGTTCGGAAACCACTTGTCATGCACTAGTCCAATCTACTTTTTGTTTTGGATTCTTTGAATAGAACCCAAACCGGCTTAGAGGAGCATCACCTATTCCATTCACTGAACTCAGTTTTGGAATTACAATTTCAATGTGTGCCTTCCAATCATGATTTTGAAAAGTTGTATTCTTAAAAATTTATATTCCTGATTTCTTCTACAACCTGCATTTGGTAATAGATTATAAGGGTTAAGATATGTATATGATTGATTCTAAATTGAATATAGTAGATCTATTCAATATTAGGTGACATTTGAAACCAAGAAATTACTACGAGCACCATAACCTATAGAACTGGAGAAGTGTGATCACTCTCGTAGTTCACATGATCCGACACTGTGAGGCGTTTCCATCTGTAAAGACAATTGCTGCCTATAAGACAACATGCTAAGCAGGACACCTAACAACAACATCACCTTTGTGAATGTTTGTAGTACATAACATAGACAGGATCACTACAATAGCGCTACATAGCTACATTGCTATTCAACCAGCTCGTTGCTTTGCAGGAAACGCTTCAGACAGAACTGTACCCACTACAATTTATTATTATTATTAAGAGACAACCACGCAAGAACAACAATATTTTCTTCATTCACTGAAACAATGTTGTTACAGGCGGAAAATAGCCTTTCAATGTCACATGATGGAATGGGGCAAATTTTAGAAAATATATGTCTTCGTGATTACACACCCTAGAAAAATCAGTAATATCTAAATTTTTTATAATTTGAAACAGAATATGACCTTGAATAAAACCTACCCTAAATTTGAGTCACTCTTGTGGACTTGTTAGAGATGCACAAATGGCTCTAAAGAAAATAAAGTAGTTTGTTTGACTCTAGCACAGACATTGTACAACAATAGACTTGGGTAGACTTGTACAACTTGGATAGACTCAACCTTATCTTGGATAGACTCTACCTTATCCTTGGATAGACTCCACCTCATCATGGGAATCCCATATTTCTTATCTCCATGAGAAACTTTCTCGCACTAGTTATGCAATGAGAGTCCTAGTTAACTCCTGCACACCAGAAATTTTAAAAATAGCGTACTTTGGCTATGTACAATCTATTTTAACTTACGCAATTCCCTTTTGGGGCATCTCATCTAAATCCATTCATGTGTTCAGACTCCAAAAACGTATTGTCAGAATTATGAAAAAAAGTACCTCTAAGAACACACACCAAACCTATTTTCAATGAATTTAAAGTTCTCCCGTTACCTTGCTTATATATTCTGGAGACAACAGCTTTCATACACAAGAATAAAAACTTATTCCAATTTAATTCCATACAAGATTTACAAATTTGTTGGATTTGATTTATGTATAGCGTAGAGCTTTATCACTGGTACTCACTACTAAATTGCGGTATTTTGTTACCTGTTGGAGCGCTTTCAACCGCATGGAGCGGCCATCTTCAGCAACTTCAGTAGTGAGTACCAGTGATAAAGCTCTACGCTATACATAAATCATTAAGATTATCGCTACAGAATGGACAAAACTCAAGAATTGTTGGATTTATTTAATAGGGTGAACTCAAATATTTTGCCCTTAACTGAAAAAAGGAAATTATATCCATTCCTGAAAAATTAAGTGCAGAGATGGGCAGATTTGATTCTAGAACTTGAAAGTATGACTTCTGCTAAAGTTGAACGTGTCACAGAAAGTAAACATTGCCCACTACAAAATTTCCAAGATACGATCGATACCATTTTTTTGTTTATACTCGATACTCGATACCAAATGGTTTTTATATTACTCCAATATTTTTATTCTTTATATAAAACAGTAAAATAAATTAACATTTTAACAATAACATAACAATCTCAGTTGTATTGTCCTGATGCATTCCTTGGTATCCCTGCTAACATATGACTGAGGATGACGGAAATATGCCGAAAGGCCAAGCAAAGGTTAAAATATTGTTGAGTTGCTGGTATCAAGTTCATTTTATTTTAACAATCTACAGAAGATTAAACAAAAAGTGCTGATAGTTACCGACTTTCCCTAAACTAAATTTTTCCCTTATACCCTCAAAATAGTAATAAAAGGCCTGGGGACCAGTTTTACAAAGAGAAAGAAACTTGATCTATATGTAGTTCTTTTGATTGGTTGATAACCAGTCTATATACATGGTATTTTTATAAAAATATGTAGTTCTGTGACCTGTTTGTTTGTAGCATAATAAACAAATAATAAAATGTAGGCCTACAATTTTCAAGTCATTTGTTTACAAAATAGCTTGTTTCTATTTATAGATAAAATAATAATAAAATTCAGAATTACTTATTTAAAATATGCAGAGATAATAAAACACTTTACATACTGAAAGTCTTTTATAAAAGTAATGTTGAATGCTCTTTAAGTCATTGTATTAAGTCCATATGCTTTCACAACTATAATCTTGCTCGTTGACAAATAAATATGTATGACATTCGTAGTGTTATTTTGGTACGGTATATGTTTATATCTTTTTTTTTAAATAAAAGTTTCATTGGTTGCAGTTTTAGTAATTGAGATTGTGGAAAATGTCAGTCCAATAACTGAAATACGCTTTAAAAGATTTTAATGAAACATGGTATATGTATTTATAAAGTCCATGGCAAGAAGCCTATTTATTTTGGATCAAATCGGTTGACCGGTACCGGAGTAACGACTAATTAAATGTCACATGCTGTTTTAAATGGGAAATCATGACTATACTACAAAGTCGCGTTGCTAATCACTGAGAGCCTTGACTCCAATGCAGTCAGATGTTTGTAAATTTATTATATCAGGCCTTGCTTTAGATGTGAGGAATTTGTTGTAATTTCGTTCTGATGTTATCCCATTTATTCCTTCACATATGCTTATCAAAAATAAATAAATAAATAAAAGACTTAAAACACATGTAACCGTTCAATAATTAAACGCAGCAGCTGTTTTGATATAATATTTTGCATTCTATCGAAATCTATGGCTACCGATATCTACATTATATTTCAATGTGAGTATTTTTCAGTTTAAAGGCTCCTGTGCAGGCAATAGACCTGGATTTCATTCATTCATAACCTATACGGCCGCTTTAAACGTGAAACAAACATGTCAGCGAATCGCAAGCCTACACTTTATTATTGCCAGTGCATTTTGTAAAGTCGTCACAGATTTTAAGAATTTCTTATATCAGATTCATACTCGTATGAATTAATGCTATGAATCAAACTTGAGACCTTTGTTCTTCCGCAAACCCCGCTTAATGAATCGAATTGGAGCTTAACTCGGAAATCGATAAATAAATAACTTATTTTCTACATTTCATAATTGCAATTATCACTGATTGAACAAAAGGATTCTGGCACTTTATCAGTTTACCTGAATTTATGGTTAGTTTAAATATCTTTATACCAGCTATACAACTTAAGACCACTTAGCTTTGATGGATGCCACCTCAGCTGAATTGTGTTGCCGAGATTCATTTTGATCATAGTTCTATGCACAGTCAACCCTCGATGTAATGCCCCTCTTTACAGTGCCACCCTCGCACTGCGCCAATAAATGCAAGTGAATGGATCTTCTCCCATATAAAATACATAAAAAACCTCGTTACTGTGCCAATTCATTTAGTGCCAGTGAATATAAGACAAGATTTTTACAAAACCCAGCTTGCAGTGAATTTTTTCAGGTGCAGAATTATTTTAAAACTAGTGTGAATGTTAGGAAAATTATTTAATATACATACTGTAGGGTCTACTGTATTTCCAAGAAGTGAGTGTTCCCCTGCCACTAACTGTAAATGTAGTGTGGTGGAATGAGGAAGTTATGTTAAGAACTAAGAAGTCGGACAGACAGCCTGCGTGAGGGTGGAGCAGGTAGAAAGAGCCCTTCATACAATGAGACATTCCAAACTTTCACTTCTTTTAGTCCAGTGTTCATTCAGCTGTTAACACTATAGTACATTTACTCAGTTGCAGTTAATCCCTTACATGGTCCCATATGATTTTCTTTTATCATTTTAACAAACTGGGGATGGCTTCTGGCATTAAGCATAAGGATTATATATTGTACAAGTGTAAAGAAAGAAGACTCACTAAATTAAATGTTATCGATAATATCAAGTGGAAATAAGGGTGCTGCGATTCCACAATGCATATACACGAGCCGCCACTGCTAGGCTACATAATAAAGAACTGTCACATGTGGATGTGAGTGGAAATATGTTAGCTATAAAGCCACGAATTGTCAATGCTATAGAACATAACTTACTAAACATAGCTAATAAAATAGCAGATTTATAATAAAAAGTTATAATTTTTATTACATAGATTAACAGGATTAGTATAGTTGTTGATAACTGGGACAGAAGGTCTGGTTCAAGTGTTTATAATCACTCGAAGTCTTTAGACTAGATGTGTTTCATTTGGATTTGTGTGAGATTAAAAAAGGTCACCTTAAAAGTCTAAAGTGGAATCTGTGTTTTCTTTTTTTTTTATTGAAGGTTAAGGTTTGAAAAAAGGCTAGAGTTGGATAAATCTGGGAAAAAAAAACAGCATTTCTCACTTTCCTAGGTACTTACCAAATTGTAATCGGGAGTCAATGGTTATTCCCAAGTATCTAACAGTGTACTCAAACTAGCATAAGATTCGTTTTAATAATCCTATGTTAGTTCACTACTGGCTATACACCAAACAAACTATGTACCACTGAAGACAGCCTTTACTGTTTCTCGGACACTAACAGTGCACTAAAGTTACATATTATACTGTGGGGATGTTATACAACAGTGAAGACATAATTTCTAAACTTAAAGATCTATGAAGTACATCAGACTCTCCAGGGGTTTGCTGACCACAGTTTGACAATGGCTAATGTAGAGAAAATAACGGGGGCCAGATACGCTAGTGTCAATTTATTTCAGATGGCTTTTACAGGATTAACTATGTTCAAACATAGATTCTCTGGAACATGTGGTCAGGTATCAATAGGGGCGAATATTAAAAACTCCTCTTGATTCCGTTCAACATGACAATATTGGCGCGGGTTGTTGATCTTCTCAAGCTTTGAAATGCTCGGTTTCTTTATTCATTTTATTAACTTGTGCTTAGGATGGCCCTTAACTCACAGAACAGACTGAACGTGCGATGAAAGACAAGTATCATACGAATTTTTAAACCAAAATTTTGAATATCTGTGTTAAATTTGAGAAAGAGGTTTGAAGTCTTGTTAGGCATGAGACAGTCATAACAAGAAGATGTTCCAGTCATTGCCTATGTTAAGTGTATACTGTGATACCTCATTATGATCTGTTGTACGCATATAATGATCTTCTTACATATTATTACAGTTTGTGTAGAATAAATTAGGGTAAATTAAAGTGTGTATTGGCGCTGTACAGATGCCACACCACTAGTGACGTCAGCAGTATTCATAGGCGTGCCAGAGTGCATTAAGGGAAACACAGGAGCTGAAGGAACGATGGCAGACATCGACAGAGCAGACATTCAAAGCAGATACATGGAACGAGAACCACAGAATATTGTCTCTGTTGGACATTACATGAGAATATTATAGGAGAAAAAATCCTCTGACACTGGGATTTGAACCCAGGACCTTTGGCTATTAGTGTCAATGCTCTACAAACTGAGCTAAGTCAGAGTTCACTTCACAGCGCCAGATGGAACCTCTCTCCTATGACTGATTGCCCTTATTGGTCTGCCTCAGTGACAGACAAGTTATGTCATATGCAGTATTGTGAGGCACACTAATTAGTGATCATGTAATGTCCAACAGAGACAATAAACTATAGTTCATGAATACATATATCTCAGACAGATTTAAATGCCTACAACACATAAGCTAACTATGAACAAAGCAATTTAAAAGAGCTGTTGTGTATCATAATACACCCTGGAGTAAATATGTAATTAAGCTGGAGCTACAAGACTGTATTAGGTTAGAATAATATCACTTGAAACATGCGACGAAAGGGCATGGTTTGAGGGGTCCGCGGGAGATTTTTGAATATGGAATATTGAAGTAGATTTAAGGCTGAAATTTTCAAAAATAAAACCCAATATTTCAGAGATTCTCAAAAGAAAGAAAGAAAGAAAGAAAGAAAGAAAGAAAGAAAGAAAGAAAGAAAGAAAGAAAGAAAGAAAGAAAGAAAGAAAGAAAGAAAGAAAGAAAGAAAGAAAGAAAGAAAGAAAGAAAGAAAGAAAAAATCCTTCTCACTGAAATTAGTGGGATTTTACTATATAACTGTTCCATTGGCAATTTTTTATAATAAATACTAAGAGTCCTGTCGTTTTGCAATTCAATTCAAAGTCAGAAATTTAAAAAAATGTATCAAAACAAACAGACTGCTTTCTTTTTCTATCCTATAACTTTTCGTTTTGAATTAAATATATTTCAAATTGTTATTACTAAAAAATTAGTAAAAATAGGGGTCCGTAATGACAACATTAATAACTAAAGGGTCCTCGAATAAAGGAAGTTTGAGTGAGAACCCCTGGAGTATATGAAGAAGGAAGTGGAAGAACTGAGGAGCAGGATATAAAGATCAAAGATGAAAAAAACAGGAATCCAGTCTAATTTTTACAGGGACAGAATAGAGAAAAGCAATCACACCTAGAATGGATATTACGGACATTTTAGAGAAACATCTGGAGGCTCCTGAACTACAGGGCTGGGAAATAAGAATGATAGTAGTGCGATTTTCCAAGAAAGAGGTCGTTCATGGAATAGTCTTAGTAAATCCAACTCGTCAACTCTCGTGGGATTACATATGATAAAAAAAATAAATAATAATATAAAAGAAATTGAGTAAGTTTCATGTATGCTTCCCTTTAAGCTATGTTCGTATGTCTATTTCTGTTCACTTCATGTCACCATTTTATATTGTATTACTCTTCTCGTTAACAGAAAAGAAATTCACCCATCACTATTAGAGTGAGTAGCACCAAATGCCAACCAGCCATTCTGAAATACTATAGAAATTGTAGTTTTTAATTGCAGTACTATGCACTCAATACTGTATTATTGCCCCTCTAATGTGTTTGCCCAGGTGGGTTGAAGAATCTCGTCCTCACACGCAGACTTCAGAAGGGGACGTTTTTGGCGTTTCCTAGCAACGGGAGAATGTCTGCAAGAAGGTTGGAGTATTTAGAACAGTGTGGTTTGAACACAGATGATTTACCCTGTGACAGTGACGGTAATTTATCTTATTACAGCGGTGACAAACACATCATGATCATACCAATATTATGTAACAGAAACATAATATCATACCTAAATTATGTGTACCTGCATCATTAAAATTGGAAAAAATTATCTCCCAGGGGCCAAAAGTCGGTGTTTTACGTATATTTTCAACAACTTAGCATTTTTGTGCATAAAGCCGTGGTGGCACTTTTGAGCAGGCAGAACCAGTACAAAGGCTGACACTCGGCGTACAGTGGGGCAGATATCGATCGTATCAGCATATGGCATCAAATGAGTTCAAACGCACTTTTGAAGTGAAACTTCTTTAGGCACACTAGGAGTAAATCGAGAGGTAACCCGAAGTTGCGTTACGAACAAAATCGTCACGAAAGTAGTGGGGGTAAGTAGCAAGCATAGAGTTGTTATCGAAGGAGTGGGGCCACGGGAGGGAAAGGTATCAGGCATTGAGTGGGGGCTATTGAGCCCTTCACCATTATAGATGGCTCTACTCGTTGCGTGAGCATCGTTTACACGTCACTATCGTTCTCGGAAACTTAACCAAAGCATCCCGTTCATGTTAACAAACACAGTGGCTACGATCAGTGACAGTTTGGGCATTAGTTCATCAAAATTGTGTTATTGTTTTATACGTATTCGATTTAAAATGCCGAAAAAGTGAATTTCTTATTTTATTTTTTATTCAGATGATTTCCTTCTTCCGTTCCATATAATTATATGTATTCCTCTATTTCACTCTCAATGTTGCGAAAGAAGTTTCACTTCTGTCGCGTGGCGTTCCATGCACCCGAATTTTTGTAATAAATTTATTATTTTGCCTAAATGAAGCATTGTTTGCCTTGCTTCCACTGCACTGGTAGGATTTGTACAACCAGTACTGGAGACAGTTGGTGAATTATTGTCCGAAGAGATTCTTCTTCTAGTGTCAGAGTTTCCTCCAGATACGTCTATTGTACATTTTAACTCCAAGGTGTTTCCTGCGCCTTCACTTAAATTATTTGTTATAAAAACATTTCGTCCCAATTCGAGCTGTTAAAAACCAATACCGGTATGTATTTTCTACACAAGAAAAATCGCGAAAATGAATCCTTAGTACTGTTGTACATTATGAATGATCTCAAACACTGTACTCACTAAATTGTCCTTCAATTTTAAATGGTTGTGTTCTATTACTTAAATATGAGTGAAACAATTCATAATATACACTGTTGAGACTTCTGATAACTCTTCACCAAATTGCAGATTTATGCACTCTCCTAGGAAAAATCTTTCTTCTTTCACTCTATAAAAAATTGTATTAACTAATGGTAAAATGAAAACTTGAGCCCTAGCAGATTATAATTTAAATATTTTAAAAATAAAAACAAACAAGCAAAGAAACTGCCTCCCATCGGAGGTAGCCAAAAGGACTCCGAACACTCACAATTACAATTGATGTAAGCAGTGCTTTTTTCTATAAAAAAAGTTTAAGGGGTACTGTAACTGGAGTAATTTTCACAAAGGCTCATATAACTTAACACAAGAAAAAACGGCAGAATGTCATGTGTAGCAGTATTAGTGCAAATAAATGCAATTTGAAGCAAAGAGGACATTTACACAACAAACTCGGCAACATAGCGCTGACTTGTTTTCCTGATTGCATCGCTGTGAGATCTCGAGAATCATAACTAAAAATAGCTATTTTCTGGTATATATACGGTAACTGAAAAAAAAAGAGTGCGTGGAACGCCACGCGACGAAAGTAAAACTTTATTTATTTATGTATTTTCTTCAGTTTTCCTTTTCTTTGTCACTTTCATCCTCTCACGGTATCCTCTTGCTTTTTCTGCAATTGATTTAGGTTTTTTAAAGTCTGTGTGTGCCTTTTTATGAGAATTATAGTTTGTATAAGGCAAAATAGATTTTACCATAGGTTCACAAGTATCAGTTCTATCATGCACTTCACTTACTGATGCTTCACGAGCATTTTCAAATGCTATTCTTCGTGATCGGCTTTCTCTCTTGCGTTCTGCTGCTGTTTTCGCCGTTACACTTCATGTATTTTCTTCAATTTTCCTTTTCTTTGTCACTTTCATCCTCTCACGGTATCCTCTTGTTCTTTCTGCAATTGATTTCGGTTTTTTAAAGTCTGTTTGTGCCTTTTTATGAGATTTATAGTTTGCATAAGGCAAAATAGATTTTAATATAGGTTCATACGTATCAGTGCTATCATGCACTTCATTTAAAATCGTATGCGTTTTTTGCTAAGACTTTGTTGATTATAGTGCTGTTCAACTTTTTTCAAAATGTACACAGTCAAACTAAAAGAAAGATTCAGTGTAATTCTCGAGAAGGCGGTGGTTTTAACACACTTTACCAATGTCGGATAATTTATTTAAATTTTGGATAAGCTTAATCATTGAGTTGAATCATTGAGTTTATTGTTTTAATTTTTGGATGTTTTAATTTTTTTTTTAGTTTTGGAAATTTGTATTTTTAAATTTTGGATTTTTAATTTTTGATTTGCGCGGTAATCAACCTCCGGGTTCCATAAAATAGATAATATACCTTTAGATTGCTTAGGAATTGTCTATTGCCATTGAGGAAGTAATGTCTGAAAAATTTCCTTTGATTACTCCTAATCATTGAGTTGATTGTTTTCTGTGCAGTCCGCTCCGAAACACGAAGTTTTGAGTGTGACTGATTTTGTGACAGATTTTGTGACTGATTTTCCCGATTCATCCCAACCGCGAGAAAAAAAGTTTTACTTCAAAAATATGGATATAAGATCAGTGGTTCCCAACCTTTTTCAGCTGGCGACCCAGCTTTCCTTATCGGAATACCTCCACGGTCCATCGGTCCATGGTGAAGTAAAAAGCCTTATTTGTGTCGTATCCCTCCCTTATATATAGATATAATTTACCATCAAATATTGCAAATATATATAAGCTTATATATGCTTTTTTGAAGATACAGATTGATTATTGATAAACAATTTGTGTTCTGATTTGAAAATGGTTGACAAAATAGCAAAACAGTTATTTATTTAACAATAGATATATGTTTGCAATATATGCAACAAGTGGTTTCATACTCACTAACAAGTCTTCCTAGGTGAAGATAAAACCTACAACTTTAAAAGTACACAAAGAGCATTTTAATTTTTCAGGCAAAATTGCTGTTTTTAAGTAAGAATACTATATTAATGAGATTTTTGGGACTGTTTCGATTGAACTAACACGCCAATGTCAGGATTGAATGAAGATGTTTTCAATCTTGTTGATTTCTGTAATTTGTTTTCTAGGAAAACCAAACACAATTTGATTTGTTTAGATTTTTTATCTTTTCTGGTGGTTTATTCGATGGTTTCTGATAGTTTTAGAATCGAGTCGCGACCCACCGGTTGGGAACCGCTGACCTAGAACAATGGTGCTCCTCAAGGAAGCTGGTAGATCTAATTCCTCTCTGAAGTAGTAACAAACTCTGGAATATTTCCGCGAGCACCTGTCAGCTGATACTTATCCTTCAGATATTCTTCAGTATTCTGGTAATGCTCCATATACAACCAATGCTTTTAAAGAATGAAAATATGCATACTATGGATCTATAATAGACTAACTTTTGTAAACTAGATTTTTTGGATGTAACTTATCCTGTCAAGTTAGTCTTAGGAAGACACAACTATAAACAAAATAAGACACACTACTCCCTGTTAATGGCTTCCTACTCAACAGTTCTTTGCACTATGTTTTCCTTCTAGTTGCTAATTGGTGTGAACAAATGGCGTCGTAATGAATTAAGGGTGACCATTGTCCAATTCAAGATTACCAACACAAGCCTGCTGCATACATTTAGTTGTATCATTTAAAAAGAAGTTTATTTTTCCCATCAAAGATCACATTACGTATTGATTAGAATTGTAGGGTTCTACCTTCTTCCTCGAATTTTAAAACAGTTTTTGCCTCGCTCTCAGATTATTATTACTTTGGAAAACCTGAAGCAAAACGAGACACGTCTTCAGAGAGTTGCCGGCTTCTTCATATTGTAGAATTGTATTTCGATTGAAAACTAGCATTCTTTAACATATTGTCACAAATTTTCACACTTAAGTTCTTAGATCTTATTTTTGAATCTATAAGTACGGCAATGAAGCAAACATTTAGAGGCATATGTTGAAAATATGCCAGAATAAATAAATGGTTAAAAATAAGTTGCACAACGTGTTAAAAGCTAGCACAGGTTTCGATTCCCTGCCGGGTTAAAGACTCTTCAGTAGTTAAAATCCCTTTCCCGGGTTCAGAACTGGGTGTCTAGGGTTAAGTGTTACGTCTCGGTTTCTGGAATGTTTTTTAAATTTTGTAATCTGTTGTATGGCAACATGACACATTCTCAAAGTTGAAAGAACTTCTACTGTCTAAAATAGTTATTTATGATGCATGTGTTAAAAAAGGCCTTCGATGAAATGGGCTGGATAAGTTGCACGCATGGAGGAGGAAAGATATATATCAAAAGTATTGACTGGGAGACCCGAAGGGAAAAGACCACTTGGAAGACCTAGACGTAGGTGGGAGGACAATATTAGGATAGATTTAAGGGAAGTAGGATTTGCGAGGGATGGTTGGATGCAGTTAGCATAGAATAGGGTTGAATGGCAGGCTCTGGTAAGCGCGGCAATGAACCTCCGGATTCCATAAAATAGATAATATTCCTTTAGCTAACTTAGGAAATGTCTATTGCCATTGAGTAAGTAAGATGACACCTCGAACGATGTCTTTCATAGTGTGGAATCTTTCTTTCACAAATAAGTTTATTACTAAGTTCATTTTATGCCAAACATGTCATGTTTTGGCAAACTATAAAATATAGTGAAGAAACATATAATTTACTTCAGTACTACAGGAGGTAGACATAATATAAAGTACTATGAACACTAGCAGAATGTTTCAACCTAAAGATTGAAGATTTTGGACATAACTTTTGGCTTCACACCACAAAATTTATTTGTCTCCTAATGGTTATTTCCAAGAATATACATAATACATTATACAGTGCCATCAGGAAGTCACTCCGCAGCTCTTGTGCAGGCGAGAATCTGATAAGAGACGGAATTCAGTTGGCAGCCCTAGCTTATGGTTATATGTTCTGCTACAGACTCACCTATTTACAGTCAAATTTCAATATGTTTACCAATGCAAGTAATTTACCAATTTAAATATGTTTACAAATACACGCACATTAGTTCATTTTCAAAAACTATAATGAAAGATGTAATATAAATAACTTCAATAGAATTTATTGGTCTTGTGGAGGGTGGAGAAAGGTACAATTAGAGAATCAATAATTTCTTGCTGTGTTGAAAATTAATCTATATGCACCTTAGAAGAGCAACATCCTTCGTTTTTGTTGTTGGGTTTCGTAAGCTTAATATTGTAATTCAATATTTCATCAATGTTAACTGTATTTTCTTTTTGTATTGATTTTATATGTAAATGTCTATTATTGTAAAATTAATTGTAAAAATTTTGACGTGTCCTATAACATGTACATGTTCGACGGACTAAATAAAATTCTATTCTATTCTATTTGTTATGCTCCCTTGTTAGGTTCCTGTATGTATCTTCTATACATTTATTTCCATGTTTATTATACAGGGTGTCTTCTATTGACGTTTAAAACTCTCTGTAGTGACGTAGATGACATTGAAACAAGTGATTTGATATAGGACACATAGGGTCGCAAATGTCGGGAAATGCCTTAAAAATGAAGGACAAATGTGAAACATATGACGTCACGAGTGACGACACACCTCTAGCTGCCGGGCTCGTTGACTCCGACGCACACCTAAGCATTCAAAGCAATTGTCGAATGTCACATCACTGTAGCACTCTGTCTGCGTGTGCGACTCGAGTGCGAAGCGTTGAAGGTTCCCCTGGGTTTGTCAACTAGCTTTTTTTGTTTTTGCTTTTTTTTTTTTGTCAGCAACCCTTTTTCTTCGCTCACATGTCAGCAAACATTCTTTTTCTGTTATGTACAATTAGACCACAATTACGTACAGTACTGTCAAGCAGATGTATGCAAAGCTGAGCAATTACTTCTTTTCTCTCGTATTTTATTTGATTAAATTAGAAGATTGAAGAGAAAAATAAAACAAAGAAAACGTGCGTTTTGTAACACATAAATGTATTTTTATTATACTCAGTCTGTTAACACAGATCTGCCACAAAAAAAAAGAATGTTTTGTTTTACTTCAACATTAGATCACAATAATTATGTACAGGAGAGTACTGTTAAGTAGGTGTATGCAAAGTTCAGGAATACCGTATTTTTTGTGTCTTGTACAGTACTGTGTTTTATTTTGTTTTTGAAGAATCAACACACATAATACAGTATCGGTACCGCGTGTTTTTTAACACACAAAGTTAGTTTTATCGTTCTCAGTCTGTTAACAAAGATGTGCCATAGAAAGAGAAAGAGAGAGAGAGAGAGAGAGAGAGAGAAAGGAAAACAACATTTATGTGCTATTCGTTTGTTGTTAGACCACACTACAGTACAGTAAAGCACAGTACTGTTAAGGAAATGTACAGTTTGCAAAGTTCATGAATAAGTTTTTTCTCTCGTATTTAAATCTCCTCGATGTTTTCTTAACGATTGGGATTCGTTAAATTTGAAGAAACGAAAGAACACGAAAAGAAAAGTTTCAAGCGTTTTGTAATACACAAGGTATTTTTAGTGTATTTATCTGTTAATGAAGATTTGCCAAAAAAATTGTTTTTCTTCTTCTTCGCTCATGTGTCAGCAAACTGTTTGTTTGCATTACGTAGAACACTTCGTCTTACGAATGTGATCGTAAGCGCAGATCTGTGTTAACAGACTGAGTACAATAAAAGTACATTTTTGTGTTACAAAACGAAAGTTTTCGTTGTTTTATTTTTCTCTTGTTTCTTCAAATTTCATCAAATAAAATACGAGAGAAAAGAAGTAACTGCTCAGCATTGCGTATATCTGCTTGATAGTACTGTACGTAATTGTGGTCTAATGGTACATAACAAAAAAAGAATGTTTGCTGACATGTGAGCGAAGAAAAAGGGTTGCTGACAAAAAAAAGCAAAAACAAAAAAAGCTAGTTGACAGACCCAGGGGAACCTTCTACCCTACGCACTCGAGTCGCACACGCAGACACAGTGCTACAGTGATGTGACATTCGACAATTGCTTTGAATGCTTAGGTGTGCGTCGGAGTCAACGAGCCCGGCAGCTAGTGGTGTGTCGTCACTCGTGACGTCATATGTTTCACATTTGTCCTTCATTTTTAATGCATTTCCCGACATTTGCGACCCTATGTGTCCTATATCAAATCACTTGTTTCAATGCCATCTACGTCACTACGGAGAGTTTTAAACGTTAATAGAAGACACCCTGTATACAATGTGTTATTGTATACCAGGAATAATCTACCAAGTCAACAACTTAGACAGGACGTACATTCACACAACACAAGAAATAGAAACTTTATTGATGTACCTTTTTACAGGCTATCTAAGTCACTCAAAAGTTATCATGTAGTGGGAATGAAATGTTATAATATGCTATCAATAAGTGTGCTTAATTACCCAGTTGACAAGTTTAAACATAAGCTATATGACTGGTTAGTTGGTCATCCATTTTATTCCCTAGACGAGTTCTTTGAATTTAGTACTAAATCAATTATCTTTTGATATTTTAATTCTTGGTTGTTTGTAAATTATTTTGTTTATAGTACTATTATGTATATATATGTAGGCATGTATTTTAAATGTAAAACTGACTTTGTCTATTGCCTCTTTGTAAGCTTAATGACAATAGAATATTATTATTATTATTAGAACCTGATGACATGTGCAAGATCATACCAGGTTCGGAAGGCTACAAGAGAGCTATAATGAAAGCCTTGGTAATGCGTTCCATACCAAAAGACATCGAAATGATTCTAAGCAAAATTCGAATTAGGGAGCCAGATGCAAGAGAAAAGCTCATATGATTAAATCATCCATAACACATACTCTCTCACAAGAAGAGAGAGGGCTTTTGGCTGAAAGAGTGGATTTTTCTCATGCAAAATATTCTCATGAGGAGGATGAAGTTATTAAGGGGAACTGGAAAAGATTTTCTCCGCCCATTGAAATCAGTTAAGAAGAGAAAAGCTTAGAATGAGGAATATGAAAAGGGAAGGAGAAAGAGATCATGCTCCAAGATATAATTTCAGGAAATGTAAGAGAGTTCAGTATAAAGTTGAAAACACTGAAGAAAGTACTGATAGTGACAGTGATGCAAGTGATTCAGAACCTAATGACATGTGCAAGATCATACCAGGTTCGGAAGGCTACAAGAGAGTTATAATAAAAGCCTCTGTTAAGCTTTCCATACCAAAAGACATCAAAATGATTCTAAGCAAAATTTGAATTAGGGAGCCAGATGCAGTATGTCCTGCTCATATGATTGAATCATCCCTAACACATACTCTCTCACAAGAAGAGAGAGGGCTTTTGGCTGAAAGAGGAGTGGATTTCTCTCATGCAAAATATACTCGTGAGAAGGTTGAACTTATAAAGGAGAACTGGAACAGATTTTCTCTGCCCATTGAAATCAGTTAAGAAGAGAAAAGCTTAGAATGAGGAATATGAAAAGAAAAGGAGAAAGAGATCATGCTCCAAAATATGATTTCAGGAAATGTAAGAGACTTCAGTATAAAGTTGAAGACAATGAAGGAAGTACTGATAGTGACAGTGATGCAAGTGATTCAGAACCTGATGACATGTGCACGATCATACCAGGTTCGGAAGGCTACAAGAGAGGTATAATGAAAGCCTCTGTAATGCTTTCCATACCAAAAGACATCGAAATGATTCTAAGCAAAATTTGAATTAGGGAGCCAGATGCAGTATGTTGAAAACACTGAAAAAAGTACGGATAGTGACAGTGATGCAAGTGATTCAGAACCTGATGATATGTGCAAGATCATACCAGGTTCGGAAGGCTACAAGAGAGCTATAATGAAGCCTCGGTAATGCGTTCCATACCAAAAGACATCGAAATGATTCTAAGCAAAATTCGTATTAGGGAGCCAGATGCAAGAGAAAAGCCCATATGATTAAATCATCCATAACACATACTCTCTCACAGTTTGTTACAGATGTCAAACTTGAAAGCTCTTTCCCCTGTATGTGTAAGCAGATGAGTTTTCAGATAATTATTTCGGAAATGTTTCCTTACACACATCGCACCTGATAGGTTTTCCTACTGTATGTGTAACTAGATGAGTTATGAGGTACCTCTTCGAGAAAAAAATTTGTCACAGACACCACACTTTTAAGCCTTTTCTCCTGTATGTGTAAGCAAATGTCTTTTGAGAGCACATCTATAAGAAAATAGTTAGTTACACACATCACATTTGTATGGTTTCTCTCCTGTATGTTTAATCTGGTGGATTTTGAGAGCACTTCTATCAGAAAATCGTTTGTTACAGACATCACATTTGAAAGGTTTTTCTCCTGTATGTATACGCATATGAGTTTTGAGATTACACCTATGAGTAAATGTTTTGTTACAGATGTCACACTGGAAAGCTCTTTCCTTTGTGTGTGTAAGCAAATGAGTTTTGAGACGAAAACTATGAGAAAATCGTTTGCTACACACATCACACTTGTAAACTTTTTCTCCTGTAGGTGATAGCAGATGACTTTTGAGAGCAAATTTATAAGAAAATCGTTTGTTACACACATCACATTTGAATGGTTTTTCTCCTGTATGTGTAAGCAGGTGATGTTTGTGAGTACTACTATCAGAAAATCGTTTGTTACAGACATCGCATATGAATGGTTTTTCTCCTGTATGTGTATGCAAATGAGTTTTGAGATAGCTCTTTGAGTAAATGTTTTGTTGCAGAAATCACACTTGAAAGCTCTTTTATTTGTATGTGTAAGCAGATGAGTTTTGAGATTAATTGCAAAAGAAAATGCTTTGTTACATACATCACAATTGAAAGGTTTTTCTCCTGAATGTATAAGCAAATGAGATTTGAGGTAAACACTTTGAAAAAATCGTTTGCTACACAAATCGCACTTGTAAGCTTTTTCTCCTGTATGTACAAGCATATGTCTTTGAAGAACACATCTATAAGAAAATCGTTTGTTACAGACATCACATATGAATGGTTTTTCTCCTGTATGTGTACGAAGATGACTTTTGAGAGGACTTGTATGTGAAAATCGTTTCTTACAAACATCACATATGAATGGTCTTTCTCCTGTATGTGTACGCAGATGACTTTTGAGATTAAATCTTTGCGTAAATGTTTTGTTACAAATATCACTCTTGAAAGATTTTTCACCTGTATGTGTAACCAGATGAGATTTGACGTGACTACTTTGAGAAAATCGTTTGTTACACACATCACACTTGTAATTTTTTTCTCCTGTATGTGTGAGCAGATGAGTTTTGAGAATAGTCTTACGAGAAAATGTTTTGTTACAGGCATCACACTTCAATGTTTCTTTTTCCTGTATGTGTAAGCAGATGAGTTTTGAGACTACCTCTTTGAGAAAATTTTTTGGTACAGACATCACACTTGAAATATTTCCCCCCTGTATGTATAAGCAGATGCTTTTTGAGATTACCTCTATGAGAAAATGTTTTGGTACAGACATCACACTTGTAATTTTTTTCTCCTGTATGTGTAAGCAGATGAGTTTTGAGAGTACTCTTATGAGCTATGCTGTACGAGTATGATGATGACTTATTTTGGAATTGGTCTTTGTAAGAGAATCATATGACTGGAATTGTTTTTCACTAATCACATCCTGGTTTTCATGTTCTCTTACATAAGGAGGTTGAGAATCATTTTGGTCGGAAAGCAATGTCTCCAAACCTTGAACTGTGTTGGATAACGGAGAATCAGTTTTCAAACAGGTCTATATTCTCAACTTTGTTTGGAAATTTCTTTACCAAATCGAAGGTCACAGGTCTACTTTTTTGGTATTCATTATTTCCTTTAACAAACGTATCTGAAATTTCGCCACACTCTGTCGATGTCTGTAACTTTGGAACTGTTGCAACATTTGGGTCTATATCCTCACTTTTAATTTGGCGTGTCGCTACTAAATTGAAGGTTAAGGGTGTATCCTCACACTTAACAGTATGTTCGTGTTTTTCACATTGGGATTGTCTTATTACTTTTTCGCCACATTGTAATGTTGGACATTGATTTACTATAAATCCACACACGACAATAGTAACTCACAACTGTTTAATTGCAGGTGTGTCATTCCACATTTGTACAAAGATTAAGATAAAATATTTTCCAAGCAGCGAGAATTTCTCAGTCTGTCCAAAGCATTGAGCCGAGATATTTTTCCAACATTCTGCTGCGTTATGAGTATCTTGTAGACTGTGACCCGTGATCAACGCATTCCGATCACGTGATCACGTTTCTAGGGAGAAATAGTGGAGTGCCACCAAATTCGAACGGAATGTTTTATTCACAAAAACGAATTCCACAACCGCAAGCATGTGTTCTGCCACTCTTGGAACACTCACGCGATTTTCTCTAGTAGTAGTAGTATTCCTTCGAGTCGCTTGCGATTCCTGGAAATCCACACGGATTTTCTAGCAAGATTGAGGGTTCACTATCCGTAGAAAATATTTGATCTTGCTCTATTTTCCACTGCTTTATGAACTTCACATCTCCACCCCCTTCTGTCATTTTTTTTATTGACCCTAGTAATACACTGGATGAAACTAAAATAGGAGTGAGAATTGGAGGAATAATCATAAATAACATCAGATATGCAGATGACACTACCCTACTTGCAGAGAGCAAGAAAGACTTGGAAGATCTTATAAACAGAGTAAAACAGAAAGTGATAAAGCTGGTCTAAAACTAAATGTTAAAAAACTAAAATAATGACATCAGAGAATATTTCGATAAATATCGGCGGCGAAGTACTAACAACAGTAGACAAAATTAATTTCTTAGGCACAACATTAAAGATGACTGTAGTAACACAGAAGAAATAAGGAGAAGGATAATTCTTGGAAAGATAGCAATGAAGAGATTAAATAAGATTATAAATGACTCAGATATTTCAACTAAACAAAAATAAGAATAATACAGTCTACAGTGTTTCCTGTGGTATTATATGGTAGTGAAATTTGGACATTAAGGAAAGCAGAGAGGAAAAAATTAGATGCGTTTGAGATATGGGTATGGAGGAAACTATTAAAGATAACATGGACTGAAAGAAGGACTAATACATCAATCTTAGAAGTTATAACACCAGATTTGCCACTGGAAGCATTAACTGTGAGAGGAAAACTAATGTATTTTGGACATATCATGAGAAATACACAATCATTAGAGAAGGACACGGAGGAAAGAATACACGGAGACGCCGTGCTTGCGGTGTTGTATGGGAAACAGATGAAGCCAATGACCACGCCCCCTTAAGGGACCAAAAAGGAGGCTTGCTATATACAATAGCACACAAATACTCCGAAGTTTCACGGGTTATAACAACGTAACGGTAGGGAAAATATGTAATATCCCAATTTCATATATTAACTACATACTCTGACATCATAATAATCCCGGTAGTAAGCATTAACCTATCTCAGAAGAGCCAAAAATGTAACTTTCAAATGAGCAACTTTACATGTGCGAGTCATTGACAATAGCAGCCTAGTGTAAAATACAAGTAAATTATGCTTAGCAATTATACCCATATTCATTCATCCCAAAAATTGATTACTTTCAGTACCTAAATTTTACAAAATTATTAATTTTTAAGGTAAGTTCCTAGCATAGAATTTAAGTATTTTTGTTTTCCTTAAATTTAATTTCTTCAATATTGTTCAATATGTACTTGTCAAAATTCAAAATTCAAAAACTATAATGAAAGATGTAATATAAATAACTTCAATAGAATTTATTTGTCTTGTGGAGGGTGGAAAAAGGTACAATTTCTCGCCTGTTCGTAGACTTCAGCGCACGTTTTGGCCTCCATAAAGAATTAATATGAAACATCTCCATTATTGCCATTAGAGAATCAATAATTTATTGCTGTGTTGAAAATTAATCTATATGCACCTTAGAAGAGCAATATCCTGCGTTTTTGTTGTTGGGTTTCGTAAGCTTAATATTGTAATTCAATATTTCATCAATGTTAACTGTATTTTCTTTTTGTATTGATTTTATATGTAAATGTCTATTATTGTAAAATTAATTGTAAAAATTTTGACGTGTCCTATAACATGTACATGTTCGACGGACTAAATAAAATTCTATTCTATTCTATTTGTTATGTTCCCTTGTTAGGTTCCTGTATGTATCTTCTATACATTTATTTCCATGTTTATTATACAGGGTGTCTTCTATTGACGTTTAAAACTCTCTGTAGTGACGTAGATGACATTGAAACAAGTGATTTGATATAGGACACATAGGGTCGCAAATGTCGGGAAATGCCTTAAAAATGAAGGACAAATGTGAAACATATGACGTCACGAGTGACGACACACCTCTAGCTGCCGGGCTCGTTGACTCCGACGCACACCTAAGCATTCAAAGCAATTGTCGAATGTCACATCACTGTAGCACTGTGTCTGCGTATGCGACTCGAGTGCGAAGCGTTGAAGGTTCCCCTGGGTCTGTCAACTAGCTTTTTTTTTTTTTTTTTTTTTTTTTTTTTTTTTTTTGTCAGCAACCCTTTTTCTTCGCTCACATGTCAGCAAACATTCTTTTTCTGTTATGTACAATTAGACCACAATTACGTACAGTACTGTCAAGCAGATGTATGCAAAGCTGAGCAATTACTTCTTTTCTCTCGTATTTTATTTGATTAAATTTGAAGATTGAAGAGAAAAATAAAACAAAGAAAACGTGCGTTTTGTAACACATAAATGTATTTTTACTATACTCAGTCTGTTAACATAGATCTGCCACAAAAAAAAAAGAATGTTTTGTTTTACTTCAACATTAGACCACAATAATTATGTACAGGAGAGTACTGTTAAGTAGGTGTATGCAAAGTTCAGGAATACCGTATTTTTTGTGTCTTGTACAGTACTGTGTTTTATTTTGTTTTTGAAGAATCAACACACATAATACAGTATCGGTACCGCGTGTTTTTTAACACACAAAGTTAGTTTTATCGTTCTCAGTCTGTTAACAAAGATGTGCCATAGAAAGAGAAAGAGAGAGAGAGAGAGAGAGAAAGGAAAACAACATTTATGTGCTATTCGTTTGTTGTTAGACCACACTACAGTACAGTAAAGCACAGTACTGTTAAGGAAATGTACAGTTTGCAAAGTTCATGAATAAGTTTTTTCTCTCGTATTTAAATCTCTTCGATGTTTTCTTAACGATTGGGATTCGTTAAATTTGAAGAAACGAAAGAACACGAAAAGAAAAGTTTCAAGCGTTTTGTAATACACAAGGTATTTTTAGTGTATTTATCTGTTAATGAAGATTTGCCAAAAAAATTGTTTTTCTTCTTCTTCGCTCATGTGTCAGCAAACTGTTTGTTTGCATTACGTAGAACACTTCGTCTTACGAATGTGATCGTAAGCGCAGATCTGTGTTAACAGACCGAGTACAATAAAAGTACATTTTTGTGTTACAAAACGCACGTTTTCGTTGTTTTATTTTTCTCTTGTTTCTTCAAATTTCATCAAATAAAATACGAGAGAAAAGAAGTAACTGCTCAGCATTGCGTATATCTGCTTGATAGTACTGTACGTAATTGTGGTCTAATGGTACATAACAAAAAAACAATGTTTGCTGGCATGTGAGCGAAGAAAAAGGGTTGCTGACAAAAAAAAAGCAAAAACAAAAAAAGCTAGTTGACAGACCCAGGGGAACCTTCAACCCTACGCACTCGAGTCGCTCACGCAGACACAGTGCTACAGTGATGTGACATTCGACAATTGCTTTGAATGCTTAGGTGTGCGTCGGAGTCAACGAGCCCGGCAGCTAGTGGTGTGTCGTCACTCGTGACGTCATATGTTTCACATTTGTCCTTCATTTTTAATGCATTTCCCGACATTTGCGACCCTATGTGTTCTATATCAAATCACTTGTTTCAATGCCATCTACGTCACTACGGAGAGTTTTAAACGTTAATAGAAGACACCCTGTATACAATGTGTTATTGTATACCAGGAATAATCTACCAAGTCAACAACTTAGACAGGACGTACATTCACACAACACAAGAAATAGAAACTTTATTGATGTACCTTTTTACAGGCTATCTAAGTCACTCAAAAGTTATCATGTAGTGGGAATGAAATGTTATAATATGCTATCAATAAGTGTGCTTAATTACCCAGTTGACAAGTTTAAACATAAGCTATATGACTGGTTAGTTGGTCATCCATTTTATTCCCTAGACGAGTTCTTTGAATTTAGTACTAAATCAATTATCTTTTGATATTTTAATTCTTGGTTGTTTGTAAATTATTTTGTTTATAGTACTATTATGTATATATATGTAGGCATGTATTTTAAATGTAAAACTGACTTTGTCTATTGCCTCTTTGTAAGCTTAATGACAATAGAATATTATTATTATTATTATTATTATTAGAACCTGATGACATGTGCAAGATCATACCAGGTTCGGAAGGCTACAAGAGAGCTATAATGAAAGCCTTGGTAATGCGTTCCATACCAAAAGACATCGAAATGATTCTAAGCAAAATTCGTATTAGGGAGCCAGATGCAAGAGAAAAGCTCATATGATTAAATCATCCATAACACATACTCTCTCACAAGAAGAGAGAAGGCTTTTGGCTGAAAGAGTGGATTTTTCTCATGCAAAATATTCTCATGAGGAGGATGAAGTTATTAAGGGGAACTGGAAAAGATTTTCTCTGCCCATTGAAATCAGTTAAGAAGAGAAAAGCTTAGAATGAGGAATATGAAAAGGGAAGGAGAAAGAGATCATGCTCCAAGATATAATTTCAGGAAATGTAAGAGAGTTCAGTATAAAGTTGAAAACACTGAAGAAAGTACTGATAGTGACAGTGATGCAAGTGATTCAGAACCTAATGACATGTGCAAGATCATACCAGGTTCGGAAGGCTACAAGAGAGTTATAATAAAAGCCTCTGTTAAGCTTTCCATACCAAAAGACATCGAAATGATTCTAAGCAAAATTTGAATTAGGGAGCCAGATGCAGTATGTCCTGCTCATATGATTGAATCATCCCTAACACATACTCTCTCACAAGAAGAGAGAGGGCTTTTGGCTGAAAGAGGAGTGGATTTCTCTCATGCAAAATATACTCGTGAGAAGGATGAACTTATAAAGGAGAACTGGAACAGATTTTCTCTGCCCATTGAAATCAGTTAAGAAGAGAAAAGCTTAGAATGAGGAATATGAAAAGAAAAGGAGAAAGAGATCATGCTCCAAAATATGATTTCAGGAAATGTAAGAGACTTCAGTATAAAGTTGAAGACAATGAAGGAAGTACTGATAGTGACAGTGATGCAAGTGATTCAGAACCTGATGACATGTGCACGATCATACCAGGTTCGGAAGGCTACAAGAGAGGTATAATGAAAGCCTCTGTAATGCTTTCCATACCAAAAGACATCGAAATGATTCTAAGCAAAATTTGAATTAGGGAGCCAGATGCAGTATGTTGAAAACACTGAAAAAAGTACGGATAGTGACAGTGATGCAAGTGATTCAGAACCTGATGATATGTGCAAGATCATACCAGGTTCGGAAGGCTACAAGAGAGCTATAATGAAGCCTCGGTAATGCGTTCCATACCAAAAGACATCGAAATGATTCTAAGCAAAATTCGTATTAGGGAGCCAGATGCAAGAGAAAAGCCCATATGATTAAATCATCCATAACACATACTCTCTCACAGTTTGTTACAGATGTCAAACATGAAAGCTCTTTCCCCTGTATGTGTAAGCAGATGAGTTTTCAGATAATTATTTCGGAAATGTTTCCTTACACACATCGCACCTGATAGGTTTTCCTACTGTATGTGTAACTAGATGAGTTATGAGGTACCGCTTCCAGAAAAAATTTGTCACAGACACCACACTTTTAAGCCTTTTCTCCTGTATGTGTAAGCAAATGTCTTTTGAGAGCACATCTATAAGAAAATAGTTAGTTACACACATCACATTTTTATGGTTTCTCTCCTGTATGTTTAATCTGGTGGATTTTGAGAGCACTTCTATCAGAAAATCGTTTGTTACAGACATCACATTTGAAAGGTTTTTCTCCTGTATGTATACGCATATGAGTTTTGAGATTACACCTATGAGTAAATGTTTTGTTACAGATGTCACACTGGAAAGCTCTTTCCTTTCTATGTGTAAGCAAATGAGTTTTGAGACGAAAACTATGAGAAAATCGTTTGCTACACACATCACACTTGTAAACTTTTTCTCCTGTATGTGTAAGCAGATGACTTTTGAGAGCAAATTTATAAGAAAATCGTTTGTTACACACATCACATTTGAATGGTTTTTCTCCTGTATGTGTAAGCAGGTGATGTTTGTGAGTACTACTATCAGAAAATCGTTTGTTACAGACATCGCATATGAATGGTTTTTCTCCTGTTTGTGTATGCAAATGAGTTTTGAGATAGCTCTTTGAGTAAATGTTTTGTTGCAGAAATCACACTTGAAAGCTCTTTTATTTGTATGTGTAAGCAGATGAGTTTTGAGATTAATTGCAAAAGATAATGCTTTGTTACATACATCACAATTGAAAGGTTTTTCTCCTGAATGTATAAGCAAATGAGATTTGAGGTAAACACTTTGAAAAAATCGTTTGTTACACAAATCGCACTTGTAAGCTTTTTCTCCTGTATGTACAAGCATATGTCTTTGAAGAACACATCTATAAGAAAATCGTTTGTTACAGACATCACATATGAATGGTTTTTCTCCTGTATGTGTACGAAGATGACTTTTGAGAGGACTTGTATGTGAAAATCGTTTCTTACAAACATCACATATGAATGGTCTTTCTCCTGTATGTGTACGCAGATGACTTTTGAGATTAAATCTTTGCGTAAATGTTTTGTTACAAATATCACTCTTGAAAGATTTTTCACCTGTATGTGTAACCAGATGAGATTTGACGTGACTACTTTGAGAAAATCGTTTGTTACACACATCACACTTGTAATTTTTTTCTCCTGTATGTGTGAGCAGATGAGTTTTGAGAATAGTCTTACGAGAAAATGTTTTGTTACAGGCATCACACTTCAATGTTTCTTTTTCCTGTATGTGTAAGCAGATGAGTTTTGAGACTACCTCTTTGAGAAACTTTTTTGGTACAGACATCACACTTGAAATATTTCCCCCCTGTATGTATAAGCAGATGCTTTTTGAGATTACCTCTATGAGAAAATGTTTTGGTACAGACATCACACTTGTAATTTTTTTCTCCTGTATGTGTAAGCAGATGAGTTTTGAGAGTACTCTTATGAGCTATGCTGTACGAGTATGATGATGACTTATTTTGGAATTGGTCTTTGTAAGAGAATCATATGACTGGAATTGTTTTTCACTAATCACATCCTGGTTTTCATGTTCTCTTACATAAGGAGGTTGAGAATCATTTTGGTCGGAAAGCAATGTCTCCAAACCTTGAACTGTGTTGGATAACGGAGAATCAGTTTTCAAACAGGTCTATATTCTCAACTTTGTTTGGAAATTTCTTTACCAAATCGAAGGTCACAGGTCTACTTTTTTGGTATTCATTATTTCCTTTAACAAACGTATCTGAAATTTCGCCACACTCTGTCGATGTCTGTAACTTTGGAACTGTTGCAACATTTGGGTCTATATCCTCACTTTTAATTTGGCGTGTCGCTACTAAATTGAAGGTTAAGGGTGTATCCTCACACTTAACAGTATGTTCGTGTTTTTCACATTGGGATTGTCTTATTACTTTTTCGCCACATTGTAATGTTGCCACAGTCTCCATGATTTACTATAAATCCACACACGACAATAGTAACTCACAACTGTTTAATTGCAGGTGTGTCATTCCACATTTGTACAAAGATTAAGATAAAATATTTTCCAAGCAGCGAGAATTTCTCAGTCTGTCCAAAGCATTGAGCCGAGATATTTTTCCAACATTCTGCTGCGTTATGAGTATCTTGTAGACTGTGACCCGTGATCAACGCATTCCGATCACGTGATCACGTTTCTAGGGAGAAACAGTGGAGTGCCACCAAATTCGAACGGAATGTTTTATTCACAAAAACGAATTCCACAACCGCAAGCATGTGTTCTGCCACTCTTGGAACACTCACGCGATTTTCTCTAGTAGTAGTATTCCTTCGAGTCGCTTGCGATTCCTGGAAATCCACACGGATTTTCTAGCAAGATTGAGGGTTCACTATCCGTAGAAAATATTTGATCTTGCTCTATTTTCCTCTGCTTTATGAACTTCACATCTCCACCCCCTTCTGTCATTTTTTTTATTGACCCTAGTAATACACTGGATGAAACTAAAATAGGAGTAAGAATTGGAGGAAGAATCATAAATAACATCAGATATGCAGATGACACTACCCTACTTGCAGAGAGCAAGAAAGACTTGGAAGATCTTATAAACAGAGTAAAACAGAAAGTGATAAAGCTGGTCTAAAACTAAATGTTAAAAAACTAAAATAATGACATCAGAGAATATTTCGATAAATATCGGCGGCGAAGTACTAACAACAGTAGACAAAATTAATTTCTTAGGCACAACATTAAAGATGACTGTAGTAACACAGAAGAAATAAGGAGAAGGATAATTCTTGGAAAGATAGCAATGAAGAGATTAAATAAGATTATAAATGACTCAGATATTTCAACTAAACAAAAATAAGAATAATACAGTCTACAGTGTTTCCTGTGGTATTATATGGTAGTGAAATTTGGACATTAAGGAAAGCAGAGAGGAAAAAATTAGATGCGTTTGAGATATGGGTATGGAGGAAACTATTAAAGATAACATGGACTGAAAGAAGGACTAATACATCAATCTTAGAAGTTATAACACCAGATTTGCCACTGGAAGCATTAACTGTGAGAGGAAAACTAATGTATTTTGGACATATCATGAGAAATACACAATCATTAGAGAAGGACACGGAGGAAAGAATACACGGAGACGCCGTGCTTGCGGTGTTGTATGGGAAACAGATGAAGCCAATGACCACGCCCCCTTAAGGGACCAATAAGGAGGCTTGCTATATACAATAGCACACAAATACTCCGAAGTTTCACGGGTTATAACAACGTAACGGTAGGGAAAATATGTAATATCCCAATTTCATATATTAACTACATACTCTGACATCATAATAATCCCGGTAGTAAGCATTAACCTATCTCAGAAGAGCCAAAAATGTAACTTTCAAATGAGCAACTTTACATGTGCGAGTCATTGACATTAGCAGCCTAGTGTAAAATACAAGTAAATTATGCTTAGCAATTATACCCATATTCATTCATCCCAAAAATTGATTATTTTCAGTACCTAAATTTTACAAAATTATTAATTTTTAAGGTAAGTTCCTAGCATAGAATTTAAGTATTTTTGTTTACCTTAAATTTAATTTCTTCAATATTGTTCAATATGTACTTGTCAAAATTCAAAATTCAAAAACTGTAATGAAAGATGTAATATAAATATCTTCAATAGAATTTATTGGTCTTGTGGAGGGTGGAAAAAGGTACAATTTCTCGCCTGTTCGTAGACTTCTGCGCACGTTTTGGCCTCCATAAAGAATTAATATGAAACATCTCCATTATTGCCATTAGAGAATCAATAATTTATTGCTGTGTTGAAAATTAATCTATATGCACCTTAGAAGAGCAATATCCTGCGTTTTTGTTGTTGGGTTTCGTAAGCTTAATATTGTAATTCAATATTTCATCAATGTTAACTGTATTTTCTTTTTGTATTGATTTTATATGTAAATGTCTATTATTGTAAAATTAATTGTAAAAATTTTGACGTGTCCTATAACATGTACATGTTCGACGGACTAAATAAAATTCTATTCTATTCTATTTGTTATGTTCCCTTGTTAGGTTCCTGTATGTATCTTCTATACATTTATTTCCATGTTTATTATACAGGGTGTCTTCTATTGACGTTTAAAACTCTCTGTAGTGACGTAGATGACATTGAAACAAGTGATTTGATATAGGACACATAGGGTCGCAAATGTCGGGAAATGCCTTAAAAATGAAGGACAAATGTGAAACATATGACGTCACGAGTGACGACACACCTCTAGCTGCCGGGCTCGTTGACTCCGACGCACACCTAAGCATTCAAAGCAATTGTCGAATGTCACATCACTGTAGCACTGTGTCTGCGTGTGCGACTCGAGTGCGAAGCGTTGAAGGTTCCCCTGGGTCTGTCAACTAGCTTTTTTTGTTTTTTCTTTTTTTTTTTTTGTCAGCAACCCTTTTTCTTCGCTCACATGTCAGCAAACATTCTTTTTCTGTTATGTACAATTAGACCACAATTACATACAGTACTGTCAAGCAGATGTATGCAAAGCTGAGCAATTACTTCTTTTCTCTCGTATTTTATTTGATCAAAATTTGAAGATTGAAGAGAAAAATAAAACAAAGAAAACGTGCGTTTTGTAACACATAAATGTATTTTTACTATACTCAGTCTGTTAACACAGATCTGCCACAAAAAAAAGAATGTTTTGTTTTACATCAACATTAGACCACAATAATTATGTACAGGAGAGTACTGTTAAGTAGGTGTATGCAAAGTTCAGGAATACCGTATTTTTTGTGTCTTGTACAGTACTGTGTTTTATTTTGTTTTTGAAGAATCAACACACATAATACAGTATCGGTACCGCGCGTTTTTTAACACACACAGTTAGTTTTATCGTTCTCAGTCTGTTAACAAAGATGTGCCATAGAAAGAGAAAGAGAGAGAGAGAGAGAGAGAGAGAGAGAGAGAGAGAGAGAGAGAAAGGAAAACAACATTTATGTGCTATTCGTTTGTTGTTAGACCACACTACAGTACAGTAAAGCACAGTACTGTTAAGGAAATGTACAGTTTGCAAAGTTCATGAATAAGTTTTTTCTCTCGTATTTAAATCTCCTCGATGTTTTCTTAACGATTGGGATTCGTTAAATTTGAAGAAACGAAAGAACACGAAAAGAAAAGTTTCAAGCGTTTTGTAATACACAAGGTATTTTTAGTGTATTTATCTGTTAATGAAGATTTGCCAAAAAAATTGTTTTTCTTCTTCTTCGCTCATGTGTCAGCAAACTGTTTGTTTGCATTACGTAGAACACTTCGTCTTACGAATGTGATCGTAAGCGCAGATCTGTGTTAACAGACTGAGTACAATAAAAGTACATTTTTGTGTTACAAAACGAAAGTTTCCGTTGTTTTATTTTTCTCTTGTTTCTTCAAATTTCATCAAATAAAATACGAGAGAAAAGAAGTAACTGCTCAGCATTGCGTATATCTGCTTGATAGTACTGTACGTAATTGTGGTCTAATGGTACATAACAAAAAAAGAATGTTTGCTGACATGTGAGCGAAGAAAAAGGGTTGCTGACAAAAAAAAGCAAAAACAAAAAAAGCTAGTTGACAGACCCAGGGGAACCTTCAACCCTACGCACTCGAGTCGCACACGCAGACACAGTGCTACAGTGATATGACATTAGACAATTGCTTTGAATGCTTAGGTGTGCGTCGGAGTCAACGAGCCCGGCAGCTAGTGGTGTGTCGTCACTCGTGACGTCATATGTTTCACATTTGTCCATTTTTAATGCATTTCCCGACATTTGCGACCCTATGTGTCCCATATCAAATCACTTGTTTCAATGCCATCTACGTCACTACGGAGAGTTTTAAACGTTAATAGAAGACACCCTGTATACAATGTGTTATTGTATACCAGGAATAATCTACCAAGTCAACAACTTAGACAGGACGTACATTCACACAACACAAGAAATAGAAACTTTATTGATGTACCTTTTTACAGGCTATCTAAGTCACTCAAAAGTTATCATGTAGTGGGAATGAAATGTTATAATATGCTATCAATAAGTGTGCTTAATTACCCAGTTGACAAGTTTAAACATAAGCTATGTGACTGGTTAGTTGGTCATCCATTTTATTCCCTAGACGAGTTCTTTGAATTTAGTACTAAATCAATTATCTTTTGATATTTTAATTCTTGGTTGTTTGTAAATTATTTTGTTTATAGTACTATTATGTATATATATGTAGGCATGTATTTTAAATGTAAAACTGACTTTGTCTATTGCCTCTTTGTAAGCTTAATGACAATAGAATATTATTATTATTATTATTATTATTATTAGAACCTGATGACATGTGCAAGATCATACCAGGTTCGGAAGGCTACAAGAGAGCTATAATGAAAGCCTTGGTAATGCGTTCCATACCAAAAGACATCGAAATGATTCTAAGCAAAATTCGTATTAGGGAGCCAGATGCAAGAGAAAAGCTCATATGATTAAATCATCCATAACACATACTCTCTCACAAGAAGAGAGAAGGCTTTTGGCTGAAAGAGTGGATTTTTCTCATGCAAAATATTCTCATGAGGAGGATGAAGTTATTAAGGGGAACTGGAAAAGATTTTCTCTGCCCATTGAAATCAGTTAAGAAGAGAAAAGCTTAGAATGAGGAATATGAAAAGGGAAGGAGAAAGAGATCATGCTCCAAGATATAATTTCAGGAAATGTAAGAGAGTTCAGTATAAAGTTGAAAACACTGAAGAAAGTACTGATAGTGACAGTGATGCAAGTGATTCAGAACCTAATGACATGTGCAAGATCATACCAGGTTCGGAAGGCTTCAAGAGAGTTATAATAAAAGCCTCTGTTAAGCTTTCCATACCAAAAGACATCGAAATGATTCTAAGCAAAATTTGAATTAGGGAGCCAGATGCAGTATGTCCTGCTCATATGATTGAATCATCCCTAACACATACTCTCTCACAAGAAGAGAGAGGGCTTTTGGCTGAAAGAGTGGATTTTTCTCATGCAAAATATTCTCATGAGGAGGATGAAGTTATTAAGGGGAACTGGAATAGATTTTCTCTGCCCATTGAAATCAGTTAAGAAGAGAAAAGCTTAGAATGAGGAATATGAAAAGGGAAGGAGAAAGAGATCATGCTCCAAGATATAATTTCAGGAAATGTAAGAGAGTTCAGTATAAAGTTGAAAACACTGAAGAAAGTACTGATAGTGACAGTGATGCAAGTGATTCAGAACCTAATGACATGTGCAAGATCATACCAGGTTCGGAAGGCTACAAGAGAGTTATAATAAAAGCCCCTGTAATGCTTTCCATACCAAAAGACATCGAAATGATTCTAAGCAAAATTTGAATTAGGGAGCCAGATGCAGTATGTTGAAAACACTGAAAAAAGTACGGATAGTGACAGTGATGCAAGTGATTCAGAACCTGATGATATGTGCAAGATCATACCAGGTTCGGAAGGCTACAAGAGAGCTATAATGAAGCCTCGGTAATGCGTTCCATACCAAAAGACATCGAAATGATTCTAAGCAAAATTCGTATTAGGGAGCCAGATGCAAGAGAAAAGCCCATATGATTAAATCATCCATAACACATACTCTCTCACAGTTTGTTACAGATGTCAAACTTGAAAGCTCTTTCCCCTGTATGTGTAAGCAGATGAGTTTTCAGATAATTATTTCGGAAATGTTTCCTTACACACATCGCACCTGATAGGTTTTCCTACTGTATGTGTAACTAGATGAGTTATGAGGTACCTCTTCCA
Organism: Ectobius pallidus; assembly: GCA_964059195.1. Taxonomy (NCBI): domain Eukaryota; kingdom Metazoa; phylum Arthropoda; class Insecta; order Blattodea; family Ectobiidae; genus Ectobius; species Ectobius pallidus. The sequence continues at coordinate 3,118,990 of CAXKWD010000006.1, forward strand.
GAAAAAATTTGTCACAGACACCACACTTTTAAGCCTTTTCTCCTGTATGTGTAAGCAAATGTCTTTTGAGAGCACATCTATAAGAAAATAGTTAGTTACACACATCACATTTTTATGGTTTCTATCCTGTATGTTTAATCTGGTGGATTTTGAGAGCACTTCTATCAGAAAATCGTTTGTTACAGACATCACATTTGAAAGGTTTTTCTCCTGTATGTATACGCATATGAGTTTTGAGATTACACCTATGAGTAAATGTTTTGTTACAGATGTCACACTGGAAAGCTCTTTCCTTTCTATGTGTAAGCAAATGAGTTTTGAGACGAAAACTATGAGAAAATCGTTTGCTACACACATCACACTTGTAAACTTTTTCTCCTGTATGTGTAAGCAGATGACTTTTGAGAGCAAATTTTTAAGAAAATCGTTTGTTACACACATCACATTTGAATGGTTTTTCTCCTGTATGTGTAAGCAGGTGATGTTTGTGAGTACTACTATCAGAAAATCGTTTGTTACAGACATCGCATATGAATGGTTTTTCTCCTGTTTGTGTATGCAAATGAGTTTTGAGATAGCTCTTTGAGTAAATGTTTTGTTGCAGAAATCACACTTGAAAGCTCTTTTATTTGTATGTGTAAGCAGATGAGTTTTGAGATTAATTGCAAAAGAAAATGCTTTGTTACATACATCACAATTGAAAGGTTTTTCTCCTGAATGTATAAGCAAATGAGATTTGAGGTAAACACTTTGAAAAAATCGTTTGCTACACAAATCGCACTTGTAAGCTTTTTCTCCTGTATGTACAAGCATATGTCTTTGAAGAACACATCTATAAGAAAATCGTTTGTTACAGACATCACATATGAATGGTTTTTCTCCTGTATGTGTACGAAGATGACTTTTGAGAGGACTTGTATGTGAAAATCGTTTCTTACAAACATCACATATGAATGGTCTTTCTCCTGTATGTGTACGCAGATGACTTTTGAGATTAAATCTTTGCGTAAATGTTTTGTTACAATATCACTCTTGAAAGATTTTTCACCTGTATGTGTAACCAGATGAGATTTGACGTGACTACTTTGAGAAAATCGTTTGTTACACACATCACACTTGTAATTTTTTTCTCCTGTATGTGTGAGCAGATGAGTTTTGAGAATAGTCTTACGAGAAAATGTTTTGTTACAGGCATCACACTTCAATGTTTCTTTTTCCTGTATGTGTAAGCAGATGAGTTTTGAGACTACCTCTTTGAGAAAATTTTTTGGTACAGACATCACACTTGAAATATTTCCCCCCTGTATGTATAAGCAGATGCTTTTTGAGATTACCTCTATGAGAAAATGTTTTGGTACAGACATCACACTTGTAATTTTTTTCTCCTGTATGTGTAAGCAGATGAGTTTTGAGAGTACTCTTATGAGCTATGCTGTACGAGTATGATGATGACTTATTTTGGAATTGGTCTTTGTAAGAGAATCATATGACTGGAATTGTTTTTCACTAATCACATCCTGGTTTTCATGTTCTCTTACATAAGGAGGTTGAGAATCATTTTGGTCGGAAAGCAATGTCTCCAAACCTTGAACTGTGTTGGATAACGGAGAATCAGTTTTCAAACAGGTCTATATTCTCAACTTTGTTTGGAAATTTCTTTACCAAATCGAAGGTCACAGGTCTACTTTTTTGGTATTCATTATTTCCTTTAACAAACGTATCTGAAATTTCGCCACACTCTGTCGATGTCTGTAACTTTGGAACTGTTGCAACATTTGGGTCTATATCCTCACTTTTAATTTGGCGTGTCGCTACTAAATTGAAGGTTAAGGGTGTATCCTCACACTTAACAGTATGTTCGTGTTTTTCACATTGGGATTGTCTTATTACTTTTTCGCCACATTGTAATGTTGCCACAGTCTCCATGATTTACTATAAATCCACACACGACAATAGTAACTCACAACTGTTTAATTGCAGGTGTGTCATTCCACATTTGTACAAAGATTAAGATAAAATATTTTCCAAGCAGCGAGAATTTCTCAGTCTGTCCAAAGCATTGAGCCGAGATATTTTTCCAACATTCTGCTGCGTTATGAGTATCTTGTAGACTGTGACCCGTGATCAACGCATTCCGATCACGTGATCACGTTTCTAGGGAGAAACAGTGGAGTGCCACCAAATTCGAACGGAATGTTTTATTCACAAAAACGAATTCCACAACCGCAAGCATGTGTTTCCCCAGTAGTTGATAAGTATTATAGTGTTAGGCTAGATAGTCTTAAGAATATAGATGAACTAAGAAACAGACTAAGTTGTATTAATTGGTATGAAATATTTAGTAAAGAAATAGATGTAAATAAATCTTATAACTTATTCTTAAATATTTTAACTAGAGAGTTTAATGAATGCTGCCCTAGAATAATAAAAAAAAAAGGAAAAATAATTCAAAATGCAAGTCAAGAGCACTAAAAAACTGGTATACTCCATATCTTAATATAATTAGAATTATGCTTCAAACGTGTCATGATAAATGTAAACAAGACAGCAATTATAGAGACATATATAATAGACTAAACAGAATTTATAAAAATGAGATTAAACTGGCAAAGTGCAAGGCAAATGACAAATTTATTCTAAATTCTAATAATAGTTGTAAGGCTGCTTGGACTGTAATAAAACATGAAATTAATAGTTCAAAATCGAACCATGAAGACATACCAATAGCTCCTAATACGCTCAATGCTCACTTTACTGATCTAAACCCAACAGAGGAAGAAAATCATATAACACATCAAAACAACGTAGATCCCATAACTCTATTGTCAAGTTCATTACAAAAAACAAATCTCAATTTTACATGGGACTTAATTAGCGATGAAAACGTTATAAAAAAGGCAATAAATAAGTTATCCAACTCAAAAGCAGAAGACTTTTAACGCCTCTCAAATTTTGTCATTAAGTCTATTTCAAAAGAACTGCAGTTTCCCTTATACATTCTCACTAACAGAATATTAAATCAAGGAATCTTTCCTGACTGTTTAAAAATAACAGTGACCAGGCCAATTCATAAAAAAGGCGATAGACGAGATCCAAATAATTATCGTCCAATTTCCCTCATTCCGATACTGTCAAAGATAGTGGAAATTTGTTTACATACTCAACTATATTCCTTCTTTGAAAATAATAATTTGATCAGTGATGCACAATATGGATTTAGGTCCAAATTGTCAACAGTAAAAGCAGTCGAAGCCATTGTATCTGAAATCCATAATGGTTTTGAAAGTAAGATGTATTCTAGTGCAACCCTATTGGATCTGAGTAAAGCTTTTGATTCCATCTCACATGAAATATTAATCAAAAAGTTGGAGTTCTATGGAGTTGAAAGGAAGACACTTAATTTAATAATATCTTATCTAAATAATAGAGTGCAAATGGTAAAAGTTAATAATGATGCCTCAGATTTCCTACCAATTAAAAAAGGTGTGCCCCAAGGTTCCATACTAGGGCCTTTCCTATTCACGGTTTATATTAACGATCTACCAGCATATCTGCCTTGTAGGACAATATTATATGCAGATGATACTACTATTCTTAACACTCACAGATCCTTGGATGTTATAAAACAAAAAGATGCTTCTATGCTAGAAAAATCTGCTCTCTGGTTAGAGGCAAATCTGTTAAAACTGAACTCAAATAAAACCGAAAATATTATTTTTAACCTTAATGTTATAAAAGAAGAAAATAAATATGTTAAACTACTTGGAATACACATGGACCAAAAACTGATCTGGACAAAGCATATAGAAACTCTATGCAAAAAGCTGGCTCGAGTTACTTTTTTGCTCAATAGACTCAGAGACAATGTCAGTGAAAACTTAATGCTATTTTCGTACTTTGCCTTCTTTCATTCCCATTTGATATATGGCATACTGCTGTGGGGAAATGCAACTAATACCACACTAGTATTTAAGTGGCAGAAAAGAGCACTTAGATGCATTTTGGGATTAAACCCAACAGAGTCATGTAGAGAGCATTTTGCTAACCTGAATATAATGACTGTGCCAGGACTATATATTTTTAATTGTCTAGTTTATGTAAAGGAAAACCTCTCAGCATTCTCCAATAGGACATCTGTTCATTCACATGACACTAGAAACAGTTACATGATTGATCTTCCCTATTCCAGACTATCCAAAACACATAATAGTCATCTTTATTTAAGCTTTCAGTTATTTAATAAACTCCCTAAGAGTTCACACTTAGTGACATTGATCAAATTTAAAACTGTTCTAGAATCCTGGATTAAGGGTAAAGCATTTTATTCACTTGAAGAGTTTAACAACTGTGATATGTCCAATTTATTATTATGACTGGTATTATAACCTATAGAATAGCTCAATTTGTATCTGCATACCGTCTTAAATTCTCTTTTAAGATCTTTCACTATTGTATTACTCTGATGCAAATGTGTAGTGTTCCAATTAATGTATGTTATTTTTAAGTAGTGTGTGGACAGGTAATCAAAAGAATTTTCTGTGATAAAGCAATCTATAGCAGGTGGTATGATGCTGTCCATTACAATTCCCTACGACTATTACAGACATAATTGTAAATAATTTTAAATATATTGTAAATACTGTGTTAAACAATGACGAAGCCAATTGTACCAGGTATTAAACGGCAAATAAAGATTATCTTATCTTATCTTATCTTATCTTATCACTCTTGGAACACTCACGCGATTTTCTCTAGTAGTAGTAGTATTCCTTCGAGTCGCTTGCGATTCCTGGAAATCCACACGGATTTTCTAGCAAGATTGAGGGTTCACTATCCGTAGAAAATATTTGTTCTTGCTCTATTTTCCACTGCTTTATGAACTTCACATCTCCACCCCCTTCTGTCATTTTTTTTATTGACCCTAGTAATACACTGGATGAAACTAAAATAGGAGTAAGAATTGGAGGAAGAATCATAAATAACATCAGATATGCAGATGACACTACCCTACTTGCAGAGAGCAAGAAAGACTTGGAAGATCTTATAAATAGAGTAAAACAGAAAGTGATAAAGCTGGTCTAAAACTAAATGTTAAAAAACTAAAATAATGACATCAGAGAATATTTCGATAAATATCGGCGGCGAAGTACTAACAACAGTAGACAAAATTAATTTCTTAGGCACAACATTAAAGATGACTGTAGTAACACAGAAGAAATAAGGAGAAGGATAATTCTTGGAAAGATAGCAATGAAGAGATTAAATAAGATTATAAATGACTCAGATATTTCAACTAAACAAAAATAAGAATAATACAGTCTACAGTGTTTCCTGTGGTATTATATGGTAGTGAAATTTGGACATTAAGGAAAGCAGAGAGGAAAAAATTAGATGCGTTTGAGATATGGGTATGGAGGAAACTATTAAAGATAACATGGACTGAAAGGACTAATACATCAATCTTAGACGTTATAACACCAGATTTGCCACTGGAAGCATTAACTGTGAGAGGAAAACTAATGTATTTTGGACATATCATGAGAAATACACAATCATTAGAGAAGGACACGGAGGAAAGAATACACGGAGACGCCGTGCTTGCGGTGTTGTATGGGAAACAGATGAAGCCAATGACCACGCCCCCTTAAGGGACCAAAAAGGAGGCTTGCTATATACAATAGCACACAAATACTCCGAAGTTTCACGGGTTATAACAACGTAACGGTAGGGAAAATATGTAATATCCCAATTTCATATATTAACTACATACTCTGACATCATAATAATCCCGGTAGTAAGCATTAACCTATCTCAGAAGAGCCAAAAATGTAACTTTCAAATGAGCAACTTTACATGTGCGAGTCATTGACATTAGCAGCCTAGTGTAAAATACAAGTAAATTATGCTTAGCAATTATACCCATATTCATTCATCCCAAAAATTGATTATTTTCAGTACCTAAATTTTACAAAATTATTAATTTTTAAGGTAAGTTCCTAGCATAGAATTTAAGTATTTTTGTTTACCTTAAATTTAATTTCTTCAATATTGTTCAATATGTACTTGTCAAAATTCAAAATTCAAAAACTATAATGAAAGATGTAATATAAATAACTTCAATAGAATTTATTGGTCTTGTGGAGGGTGGAAAAAGGTACAATTTCTCGCCTGTTCGTAGACTTCTGCGCACGTTCTGGCCTCCATAAAGAATTAATATGAAACATCTCCATTATTGCCATTAGAGAATCAATAATTTATTGCTGTGTTGAAAATTAATCTATATGCACCTTAGAAGAGCAATATCCTGCGTTTTTGTTGTTGGGTTTCGTAAGCTTAATATTGTAATTCAATATTTCATCAATGTTAACTGTATTTTCTTTTTGTATTGATTTTATATGTAAATGTCTATTATTGTAAAATTAATTGTAAAAATTTTGACGTGTCCTATAACATGTACATGTTCGACGGACAAAATAAAATTCTATTCTATTCTATTTGTTATGTTCCCTTGTTAGGTTCCTGTATGTATCTTCTATACATTTATTTCCATGTTTATTATACAGGGTGTCTTCTATTGACGTTTAAAACTCTCTGTAGTGACGTAGATGACATTGAAACAAGTGATTTGATATAGGACACATAGGGTCGCAAATGTCGGGAAATGCCTTAAAAATGAAGGACAAATGTGAAACATATGACGTCACGAGTGACGACACACCTCTAGCTGCCGGGCTCGTTGACTCCGACGCACACCTAAGCATTCAAAGCAATTGTCGAATGTCACATCACTGTAGCACTGTGTCTGCGTGTGCGACTCGAGTGCGAAGCGTTGAAGGTTCCCCTGGGTCTGTCAACTAGCTTTTTTTGTTTTTGCTTTTTTTTTTTTTTGTCAGCAACCCTTTTTCTTCGCTCACATGTCAGCAAACATTCTTTTTCTGTTATGTACAATTAGACCACAATTACATACAGTACTGTCAAGCAGATGTATGCAAAGCTGAGCAATTACTTCTTTTCTCTCGTATTTTATTTGATTAAATTTGAAGATTGAAGAGAAAAATAAAACAAAGAAAACGTGCGTTTTGTAACACATAAATGTATTTTTACTATACTCAGTCTGTTAACACAGATCTGCCACAAAAAAATGAATGTTTTGTTTTACATCAACATTAGACCACAATAATTATGTACAGGAGAGTACTGTTAAGTAGGTGTATGCAAAGTTCAGGAATACCGTATTTTTTGTGTCTTGTACAGTACTGTGTTTTATTTTGTTTTTGAAGAATCAACACACATAATACAGTATCGGTACCGCGTGTTTTTTAACACACAAAGTTAGTTTTATCGTTCTCAGTCTGTTAACAAAGATGTGCCATAGAAAGAGAAAGAGAGAGAGAGAGAGAGAGAGAGAGAGAGAAAGGAAAACAACATTTATGTGCTATTCGTTTGTTGTTAGACCACACTACAGTACAGTAAAGCACAGTACTGTTAAGGAAATGTACAGTTTGCAAAGTTCATGAATAAGTTTTTTCTCTCGTATTTAAATCTCCTCGATGTTTTCTTAACGATTGGGATTCGTTAAATTTGAAGAAACGAAAGAACACGAAAAGAAAAGTTTCAAGCGTTTTGTAATACACAAGGTATTTTTAGTGTATTTATCTGTTAATGAAGATTTGCCAAAAAAATTGTTTTTCTTCTTCTTCGCTCATGTGTCAGCAAACTGTTTGTTTGCATTACGTAGAACACTTCGTCTTACGAATGTGATCGTAAGCGCAGATCTGTGTTAACAGACTGAGTACAATAAAAGTACATTTTTGTGTTACAAAACGAAAGTTTTCGTTGTTTTATTTTTCTCTTGTTTCTTCAAATTTCATCAAATAAAATACGAGAGAAAAGAAGTAACTGCTCAGCATTGCGTATATCTGCTTGATAGTACTGTACGTAATTGTGGTCTAATGGTACATAACAAAAAAAGAATGTTTGCTGACATGTGAGCGAAGAAAAAGGGTTGCTGACAAAAAAAAGCAAAAACAAAAAAAGCTAGTTGACAGACCCAGGGGAACCTTCTACCCTACGCACTCGAGTCGCACACGCAGACACAGTGCTACAGTGATGTGACATTCGACAATTGCTTTGAATGCTTAGGTGTGCGTCAGAGTCAACGAGCCCGGCAGCTAGTGGTGTGTCGTCACTCGTGACGTCATATGTTTCACATTTGTCCTTCATTTTTAATGCATTTCCCGACATTTGCGACCCTATGTGTCCTATATCAAATCACTTGTTTCAATGCCATCTACGTCACTACGGAGAGTTTTAAACGTTAATAGAAGACACCCTGTATACAATGTGTTATTGTATACCAGGAATAATCTACCAAGTCAACAACTTAGACAGGACGTACATTCACACAACACAAGAAATAGAAACTTTATTGATGTACCTTTTTACAGGCTATCTAAGTCACTCAAAAGTTATCATGTAGTGGGAATGAAATGTTATAATATGCTATCAATAAGTGTGCTTAATTACCCAGTTGACAAGTTTAAACATAAGCTATATGACTGGTTAGTTGGTCATCCATTTTATTCCCTAGACGAGTTCTTTGAATTTAGTACTAAATCAATTATCTTTTGATATTTTAATTCTTGGTTGTTTGTAAATTATTTTGTTTATAGTACTATTATGTATATATATGTAGGCATGTATTTTAAATGTAAAACTGACTTTGTCTATTGCCTCTTTGTAAGCTTAATGACAATAGAATATTATTATTATTATTATTATTATTAGAACCTGATGACATGTGCAAGATCATACCAGGTTCGGAAGGCTACAAGAGAGCTATAATGAAAGCCTTGGTAATGCGTTCCATACCAAAAGACATCGAAATGATTCTAAGCAAAATTCGTATTAGGGAGCCAGATGCAAGAGAAAAGCTCATATGATTAAATCATCCATAACACATACTCTCTCACAAGAAGAGAGAGGGCTTTTGGCTGAAAGAGTGGATTTTTCTCATGCAAAATATTCTCATGAGGAGGATGAAGTTATTAAGGGGAACTGGAAAAGATTTTCTCTGCCCATTGAAATCAGTTAAGAAGAGAAAAGCTTAGAATGAGGAATATGAAAAGGGAAGGAGAAAGAGATCATGCTCCAAGATATAATTTCAGGAAATGTAAGAGAGTTCAGTATAAAGTTGAAAACACTGAAGAAAGTACTGATAGTGACAGTGATGCAAGTGATTCAGAACCTAATGACATGTGCAAGATCATACCAGGTTCGGAAGGCTACAAGAGAGTTATAATAAAAGCCTCTGTTAAGCTTTCCATACCAAAAGACATCAAAATGATTCTAAGCAAAATTTGAATTAGGGAGCCAGATGCAGTATGTCCTGCTCATATGATTGAATCATCCCTAACACATACTCTCTCACAAGAAGAGAGAGGGCTTTTGGCTGAAAGAGGAGTGGATTTTTCTCATGCAAAATATTCTCATGAGGAGGATGAAGTTATTAAGGGGAACTGGAATAGATTTTCTCTGCCCATTGAAATCAGTTAAGAAGAGAAAAGCTTAGAATGAGGAATATGAAAAGGGAAGGAGAAAGAGATCATGCTCCAAGATATAATTTCAGGAAATGTAAGAGAGTTCAGTATAAAGTTGAAAACACTGAAGAAAGTACTGATAGTGACAGTGATGCAAGTGATTCAGAACCTAATGACATGTGCAAGATCATACCAGGTTCGGAAGGCTACAAGAGAGTTATAATAAAAGCCCCTGTAATGCTTTCCATACCAAAAGACATCGAAATGATTCTAAGCAAAATTTGAATTAGGGAGCCAGATGCAGTATGTTGAAAACACTGAAAAAAGTACGGATAGTGACAGTGATGCAAGTGATTCAGAACCTGATGATATGTGCAAGATCATACCAGGTTCGGAAGGCTACAAGAGAGCTATAATGAAGCCTCGGTAATGCGTTCCATACCAAAAGACATCGAAATGATTCTAAGCAAAATTCGTATTAGGGAGCCAGATGCAAGAGAAAAGCCCATATGATTAAATCATCCATAACACATACTCTCTCACAGTTTGTTACAGATGTCAAACTTGAAAGCTCTTTCCCCTGTATGTGTAAGCAGATGAGTTTTCAGATAATTATTTCGGAAATGTTTCCTTACACACATCGCACCTGATAGGTTTTCCTACTGTATGTGTAACTAGATGAGATATGAGGTACCTCTTCGAGAAAAAAATTTGTCACAGACACCACACTTTTAAGCCTTTTCTCCTGTATGTGTAAGCAAATGTCTTTTGAGAGCACATCTATAAGAAAATAGTTAGTTACACACATCACATTTGTATGGTTTCTCTCCTGTATGTTTAATCTGGTGGATTTTGAGAGCACTTCTATCAGAAAATCGTTTGTTACAGACATCACATTTGAAAGGTTTTTCTCCTGTATGTATACGCATATGAGTTTTGAGATAGCTCTTTGAGTAAATGTTTTGTTGCAGAAATCACACTTGAAAGCTCTTTTATTTGTATGTGTAAGCAGATGAGTTTTGAGATTAATTGCAAAAGAAAATGCTTTGTTACATACATCACAATTGAAAGGTTTTTCTCCTGAATGTATAAGCAAATGAGATTTGAGGTAAACACTTTGAAAAAATCGTTTGCTACACAAATCGCACTTGTAAGCTTTTTCTCCTGTATGTACAAGCATATGTCTTTGAAGAACACATCTATAAGAAAATCGTTTGTTACAGACATCACATATGAATGGTTTTTCTCCTGTATGTGTACGAAGATGACTTTTGAGAGGACTTGTATGTGAAAATCGTTTCTTACAAACATCACATATGAATGGTCTTTCTCCTGTATGTGTACGCAGATGACTTTTGAGATTAAATCTTTGCGTAAATGTTTTGTTACAATATCACTCTTGAAAGATTTTTCACCTGTATGTGTAACCAGATGAGATTTGACGTGACTACTTTGAGAAAATCGTTTGTTACACACATCACACTTGTAATTTTTTTCTCCTGTATGTGTGAGCAGATGAGTTTTGAGAATAGTCTTACGAGAAAATGTTTTGTTACAGGCATCACACTTCAATGTTTCTTTTTCCTGTATGTGTAAGCAGATGAGTTTTGAGACTACCTCTTTGAGAAAATTTTTTGGTACAGACATCACACTTGAAATATTTCCCCCCTGTATGTATAAGCAGATGCTTTTTGAGATTACCTCTATGAGAAAATGTTTTGGTACAGACATCACACTTGTAATTTTTTTCTCCTGTATGTGTAAGCAGATGAGTTTTGAGAGTACTCTTATGAGCTATGCTGTACGAGTATGATGATGACTTATTTTGGAATTGGTCTTTGTAAGAGAATCATATGACTGGAATTGTTTTTCACTAATCACATCCTGGTTTTCATGTTCTCTTACATAAGGAGGTTGAGAATCATTTTGGTCGGAAAGCAATGTCTCCAAACCTTGAACTGTGTTGGATAACGGAGAATCAGTTTTCAAACAGGTCTATATTCTCAACTTTGTTTGGAAATTTCTTTACCAAATCGAAGGTCACAGGTCTACTTTTTTGGTATTCATTATTTCCTTTAACAAACGTATCTGAAATTTCGCCACACTCTGTCGATGTCTGTAACTTTGGAACTGTTGCAACATTTGGGTCTATATCCTCACTTTTAATTTGGCGTGTCGCTACTAAATTGAAGGTTAAGGGTGTATCCTCACACTTAACAGTATGTTCGTGTTTTTCACATTGGGATTGTCTTATTACTTTTTCGCCACATTGTAATGTTGCCACAGTCTCCATGATTTACTATAAATCCACACACGACAATAGTAACTCACAACTGTTTAATTGCAGGTGTGTCATTCCACATTTGTACAAAGATTAAGATAAAATATTTTCCAAGCAGCGAGAATTTCTCAGTCTGTCCAAAGCATTGAGCCGAGATATTTTTCCAACATTCTGCTGCGTTATGAGTATCTTGTAGACTGTGACCCGTGATCAACGCATTCCGATCACGTGATCACGTTTCTAGGGAGAAACAGTGGAGTGCCACCAAATTCGAACGGAATGTTTTATTCACAAAAACGAATTCCACAACCGCAAGCATGTGTTTCCCCAGTAGTTGATAAGTATTATAGTGTTAGGCTAGATAGTCTTAAGAATATAGATGAACTAAGAAACAGACTAAGTTGTATTAATTGGTATGAAATATTTAGTAAAGAAATAGATGTAAATAAATTTTATAACTTATTCTTAAATATTTTAACTAGAGAGTTTAATGAATGCTGCCCTAGAATAATAAAAAAAAAGGAAAAATAATTCAAAATGCAAGTCAAGAGCACTAAAAAACTGGTATACTCCATATCTTAATATAATTAGAATTATGCTTCAAACGTGTCATGATAAATGTAAACAAGACAGCAATTATAGAGACATATATAATAGACTAAACAGAATTTATAAAAATGAGATTAAACTGGCAAAGTGCAAGGCAAATGACAAATTTATTCTAAATTCTAATAATAGTTGTAAGGCTGCTTGGACTGTAATAAAACATGAAATTAATAGTTCAAAATCGAACCATGAAGACATACCAATAGCTCCTAATACGCTCAATGCTCACTTTACTGATCTAAACCCAACAGAGGAAGAAAATCATATAACACATCAAAACAACGTAGATCCCATAACTCTATTGTCAAGTTCATTACAAAAAACAAATCTCAATTTTACATGGGACTTAATTAGCGATGAAAACGTTATAAAAAAGGCAATAAATAAGTTATCCAACTCAAAAGCAGAAGACTTTTAACGCCTCTCAAATTTTGTCATTAAGTCTATTTCAAAAGAACTGCAGTTTCCCTTATACATTCTCACTAACAGAATATTAAATCAAGGAATCTTTCCTGACTGTTTAAAAATAACAGTGACCAGGCCAATTCATAAAAAAGGCGATAGACGAGATCCAAATAATTATCGTCCAATTTCCCTCATTCCGATACTGTCAAAGATAGTGGAAATTTGTTTACATACTCAACTATATTCCTTCTTTGAAAATAATAATTTGATCAGTGATGCACAATATGGATTTAGGTCCAAATTGTCAACAGTAAAAGCAGTCGAAGCCATTGTATCTGAAATCCATAATGGTTTTGAAAGTAAGATGTATTCTAGTGCAACCCTATTGGATCTGAGTAAAGCTTTTGATTCCATCTCACATGAAATATTAATCAAAAAGTTGGAGTTCTATGGAGTTGAAAGGAAGACACTTAATTTAATAATATCTTATCTAAATAATAGAGTGCAAATGGTAAAAGTTAATAATGATGCCTCAGATTTCCTACCAATTAAAAAAGGTGTGCCCCAAGGTTCCATACTAGGGCCTTTCCTATTCACGGTTTATATTAACGATCTACCAGCATATCTGCCTTGTAGGACAATATTATATGCAGATGATACTACTATTCTTAACACTCACAGATCCTTGGATGTTATAAAACAAAAAGATGCTTCTATGCTAGAAAAATCTGCTCTCTGGTTAGAGGCAAATCTGTTAAAACTGAACTCAAATAAAACCGAAAATATTATTTTTAACCTTAATGTTATAAAAGAAGAAAATAAATATGTTAAACTACTTGGAATACACATGGACCAAAAACTGATCTGGACAAAGCATATAGAAACTCTATGCAAAAAGCTGGCTCGAGTTACTTTTTTGCTCAATAGACTCAGAGACAATGTCAGTGAAAACTTAATGCTATTTTCGTACTTTGCCTTCTTTCATTCCCATTTGATATATGGCATACTGCTGTGGGGAAATGCAACTAATACCACACTAGTATTTAAGTGGCAGAAAAGAGCACTTAGATGCATTTTGGGATTAAACCCAACAGAGTCATGTAGAGAGCATTTTGCTAACCTGAATATAATGACTGTGCCAGGACTATATATTTTTAATTGTCTAGTTTATGTAAAGGAAAACCTCTCAGCATTCTCCAATAGGACATCTGTTCATTCACATGACACTAGAAACAGTTACATGATTGATCTTCCCTATTCCAGACTATCCAAAACACATAATAGTCATCTTTATTTAAGCTTTCAGTTATTTAATAAACTCCCTAAGAGTTCACACTTAGTGACATTGATCAAATTTAAAACTGTTCTAGAATCCTGGATTAAGGGTAAAGCATTTTATTCACTTAAAGAGTTTAACAACTGTGATATGTCCAATTTATTATTATGACTGGTATTATAACCTATAGAATAGCTCAATTTGTATCTGCATACCGTCTTAAATTCTCTTTTAAGATCTTTCACTATTGTATTACTCTGATGCAAATGTGTAGTGTTCCAATTAATGTATGTTATTTTTAAGTAGTGTGTGGACAGGTAATCAAAAGAATTTTCTGTGATAAAGCAATCTATAGCAGGTGGTATGATGCTGTCCATTACAATTCCCTATGACTATTACAGACATAATTGTAAATAATTTTAAATATATTGTAAATACTGTGATAAACAATGACGAAGCCAATTGTACCAGGTATTAAACGGCAAATAAAGATTATCTTATCTTATCTTATCTTATCTTATCACTCTTGGAACACTCACGCGATTTTCTCTAGTAGTAGTAGTATTCCTTCGAGTCGCTTGCGATTCCTGGAAATCCACACGGATTTTCTAGCAAGATTGAGGGTTCACTATCCGTAGAAAATATTTGTTCTTGCTCTATTTTCCACTGCTTTATGAACTTCACAGCTCCACCCCCTTCTGTCATTTTTTTTATTGACCCTAGTAATACACTGGATGAAACTAAAATAGGAGTAAGAATTGGAGGAAGAATCATAAATAACATCAGATATGCAGATGACACTACCCTACTTGCAGAGAGCAAGAAAGACTTGGAAGATCTTATAAATAGAGTAAAACAGAAAGTGATAAAGCTGGTCTAAAACTAAATGTTAAAAAACTAAAATAATGACATCAGAGAATATTTCGATAAATATCGGCGGCGAAGTACTAACAACAGTAGACAAAATTAATTTCTTAGGCACAACATTAAAGATGACTGTAGTAACACAGAAGAAATAAGGAGAAGGATAATTCTTGGAAAGATAGCAATGAAGAGATTAAATAAGATTATAAATGACTCAGATATTTCAACTAAACAAAAATAAGAATAATACAGTCTACAGTGTTTCCTGTGGTATTATATGGTAGTGAAATTTGGACATTAAGGAAAGCAGAGAGGAAAAAATTAGATGGTTTGAGATATGGGTATGGAGGAAACTATTAAAGATAACATGGACTGAAAGGACTAATACATCAATCTTAGACGTTATAACACCAGATTTGCCACTGGAAGCATTAACTGTGAGAGGAAAACTAATGTATTTTGGACATATCATGAGAAATACACAATCATTAGAGAAGGACACGGAGGAAAGAATACACGGAGACGCCGTGCTTGCGGTTTTGTATGGGAAACAGATGAAGCCAATGACCACGCCCCCTTAAGGGACCAAAAAGGAGGCTTGCTATATACAATAGCACACAAATACTCCGAAGTTTCACGGGTTATAACAACGTAACGGTAGGGAAAATATGTAATATCCCAATTTCATATATTAACTACATACTCTGACATCATAATAATCCCGGTAGTAAGCATTAACCTATCTCAGAAGAGCCAAAAATGTAACTTTCAAATGAGCAACTTTACATGTGCGAGTCATTGACATTAGCAGCCTAGTGTAAAATACAAGTAAATTATGCTTAGCAATTATACCCATATTCATTCATCCCAAAAATTGATTATTTTCAGTACCTAAATTTTACAAAATTATTAATTTTTAAGGTAAGTTCCTAGCATAGAATTTAAGTATTTTTGTTTACCTTAAATTTAATTTCTTCAATATTGTTCAATATGTACTTGTCAAAATTCAAAAACTATAATGAAAGATGTAATATAAAT
This sequence comes from Ectobius pallidus, assembly GCA_964059195.1. Taxonomy (NCBI): domain Eukaryota; kingdom Metazoa; phylum Arthropoda; class Insecta; order Blattodea; family Ectobiidae; genus Ectobius; species Ectobius pallidus. Next base: position 3,134,999 of record CAXKWD010000006.1, read on the forward strand.
AACTTTAATAGAATTTATTGGTCTTGTGGAGGGTGGAAAAAGATACAATTTCTCGCCTGTTCGTAGACTTCTGCGCACGTTTTGGCCTCCATAAAGAATTAATATGAAACATCTCCATTATTGCCATTAGAGAATCAATAATTTATTGCTGTGTTGAAAATTAATCTATATGCACCTTAGAAGAGCAATATCCTGCGTTTTTGTTGTTGGGTTTCGTAAGCTTAATATTGTAATTCAATATTTCATCAATGTTAACTGTATTTTCTTTTTGTATTGATTTTATATGTAAATGTCTATTATTGTAAAATTAATTGTAAAAATTTTGACGTGTCCTATAACATGTACATGTTCGACGGACTAAATAAAATTCTATTCTATTCTATTTGTTATGTTCCCTTGTTAGGTTCCTGTATGTATCTTCTATACATTTATTTCCATGTTTATTATACAGGGTGTCTTCTATTGACGTTTAAAACTCTCTGTAGTGACGTAGATGACATTGAAACAAGTGATTTGATATAGGACACATAGGGTCGCAAATGTCGGGAAATGCCTTAAAAATGAAGGACAAATGTGAAACATATGACGTCACGAGTGACGACACACCTCTAGCTGCCGGGCTCGTTGACTCCGACGCACACCTAAGCATTCAAAGCAATTGTCGAATGTCACATCACTGTAGCACTGTGTCTGCGTGTGCGACTCGAGTGCGAAGCGTTGAAGGTTCCCCTGGGTCTGTCAACTAGCTTTTTTTGTTTTTGCTTTTTTTTTTTTTTTGTCAGCAACCCTTTTTCTTCGCTCACATGTCAGCAAACATTCTTTTTCTGTTATGTACAATTAGACCACAATTACATACAGTACTGTCAAGCAGATGTATGCAAAGCTGAGCAATTACTTCTTTTCTCTCGTATTTTATTTGATTAAATTTGAAGATTGAAGAGAAAAATAAAACAAAGAAAACGTGCGTTTTGTAACACATAAATGTATTTTTACTATACTCAGTCTGTTAACACAGATCTGCCACAAAAAAAAGAATGTTTTGTTTTACATCAACATTAGACCACAATAATTATGTACAGGAGAGTACTGTTAAGTAGGTGTATGCAAAGTTCAGGAATACCGTATTTTTTGTGTCTTGTACAGTACTGTGTTTTATTTTGTTTTTGAAGAATCAACACACATAATACAGTATCGGTACCGCGCGTTTTTTAACACACACAGTTAGTTTTATCGTTCTCAGTCTGTTAACAAAGATGTGCCATAGAAAGAGAAAGAGAGAGAGAGAGAGAGAGAGAGAGAGAAAGGAAAACAACATTTATGTGCTATTCGTTTGTTGTTAGACCACACTACAGTGCAGTAAAGCACAGTACTGTTAAGGAAATGTACAGTTTGCAAAGTTCATGAATAAGTTTTTTCTCTCGTATTTAAATCTCCTCGATGTTTTCTTAACGATTGGGATTCGTTAAATTTGAAGAAACGAAAGAACACGAAAAGAAAAGTTTCAAGCGTTTTGTAATACACAAGGTATTTTTAGTGTATTTATCTGTTAATGAAGATTTGCCAAAAAAATTGTTTTTCTTCTTCTTCGCTCATGTGTCAGCAAACTGTTTGTTTGCATTACGTAGAACACTTCGTCTTACGAATGTGATCGTAAGCTCAGATCTGTGTTAACAGACTGAGTACAATAAAAGTACATTTTTGTGTTACAAAACGAAAGTTTTCGTTGTTTTATTTTTCTCTTGTTTCTTCAAATTTCATCAAATAAAATACGAGAGAAAAGAAGTAACTGCTCAGCATTGCGTATATCTGCTTGATAGTACTGTACGTAATTGTGGTCTAATGGTACATAACAAAAAAAGAATGTTTGCTGACATGTGAGCGAAGAAAAAGGGTTGCTGACAAAAAAAAGCAAAAACAAAAAAAGCTAGTTGACAGACCCAGGGGAACCTTCTACCCTACGCACTCGAGTCGCACACGCAGACACAGTGCTACAGTGATGTGACATTCGACAATTGCTTTGAATGCTTAGGTGTGCGTCAGAGTCAACGAGCCCGGCAGCTAGTGGTGTGTCGTCACTCGTGACGTCATATGTTTCACATTTGTCCTTCATTTTTAATGCATTTCCCGACATTTGCGACCCTATGTGTCCTATATCAAATCACTTGTTTCAATGCCATCTACGTCACTACGGAGAGTTTTAAACGTTAATAGAAGACACCCTGTATACAATGTGTTATTGTATACCAGGAATAATCTACCAAGTCAACAACTTAGACAGGACGTACATTCACACAACACAAGAAATAGAAACTTTATTGATGTACCTTTTTACAGGCTATCTAAGTCACTCAAAAGTTATCATGTAGTGGGAATGAAATGTTATAATATGCTATCAATAAGTGTGCTTAATTACCCAGTTGACAAGTTTAAACATAAGCTATATGACTGGTTAGTTGGTCATCCATTTTATTCCCTAGACGAGTTCTTTGAATTTAGTACTAAATCAATTATCTTTTGATATTTTAATTCTTGGTTGTTTGTAAATTATTTTGTTTATAGTACTATTATGTATATATATGTAGGCATGTATTTTAAATGTAAAACTGACTTTGTCTATTGCCTCTTTGTAAGCTTAATGACAATAGAATATTATTATTATTATTATTATTATTAGAACCTGATGACATGTGCAAGATCATACCAGGTTCGGAAGGCTACAAGAGAGCTATAATGAAAGCCTTGGTAATGCGTTCCATACCAAAAGACATCGAAATGATTCTAAGCAAAATTCGTATTAGGGAGCCAGATGCAAGAGAAAAGCTCATATGATTAAATCATCCATAACACATACTCTCTCACAAGAAGAGAGAGGGCTTTTGGCTGAAAGAGTGGATTTTTCTCATGCAAAATATTCTCATGAGGAGGATGAAGTTATTAAGGGGAACTGGAAAAGATTTTCTCTGCCCATTGAAATCAGTTAAGAAGAGAAAAGCTTAGAATGAGGAATATGAAAAGGGAAGGAGAAAGAGATCATGCTCCAAGATATAATTTCAGGAAATGTAAGAGAGTTCAGTATAAAGTTGAAAACACTGAAGAAAGTACTGATAGTGACAGTGATGCAAGTGATTCAGAACCTAATGACATGTGCAAGATCATACCAGGTTCGGAAGGCTACAAGAGAGTTATAATAAAAGCCTCTGTTAAGCTTTCCATACCAAAAGACATCAAAATGATTCTAAGCAAAATTTGAATTAGGGAGCCAGATGCAGTATGTCCTGCTCATATGATTGAATCATCCCTAACACATACTCTCTCACAAGAAGAGAGAGGGCTTTTGGCTGAAAGAGGAGTGGATTTCTCTCATGCAAAATATACTCGTGAGAAGGATGAACTTATAAAGGAGAACTGGAACAGATTTTCTCTGCCCATTGAAATCAGTTAAGAAGAGAAAAGCTTAGAATGAGGAATATGAAAAGAAAAGGAGAAAGAGATCATGCTCCAAAATATGATTTCAGGAAATGTAAGAGACTTCAGTATAAAGTTGAAGACAATGAAGGAAGTACTGATAGTGACAGTGATGCAAGTGATTCAGAACCTGATGACATGTGCACGATCATACCAGGTTCGGAAGGCTACAAGAGAGGTATAATGAAAGCCTCTGTAATGCTTTCCATACCAAAAGACATCGAAATGATTGTAAGCAAAATTTGAATTAGGGAGCCAGATGCAGTATGTTGAAAACACTGAAAAAAGTACGGATAGTGACAGTGATGCAAGTGATTCAGAACCTGATGATATGTGCAAGATCATACCAGGTTCGGAAGGCTACAAGAGAGCTATAATGAAGCCTCGGTAATGCGTTCCATACCAAAAGACATCGAAATGATTCTAAGCAAAATTCGTATTAGGGAGCCAGATGCAAGAGAAAAGCCCATATGATTAAATCATCCATAACACATACTCTCTCACAGTTTGTTACAGATGTCAAACTTGAAAGCTCTTTCCCCTGTATGTGTAAGCAGATGAGTTTTCAGATAATTATTTCGGAAATGTTTCCTTACACACATCGCACCTGATAGGTTTTCCTACTGTATGTGTAACTAGATGAGTTATGAGGTACCTCTTCGAGAAAAAAATTTGTCACAGACACCACACTTTTAAGCCTTTTCTCCTGTATGTGTAAGCAAATGTCTTTTGAGAGCATATCTATAAGAAAATAGTTAGTTACACACATCACATTTGTATGGTTTCTCTCCTGTATGTTTAATCTGGTGGATTTTGAGAGCACTTCTATCAGAAAATCGTTTGTTACAGACATCACATTTGAAAGGTTTTTCTCCTGTATGTATACGCATATGAGTTTTGAGATTACACCTATGAGTAAATGTTTTGTTACAGATGTCACACTGGAAAGCTCTTTCCTTTCTATGTGTAAGCAAATGAGTTTTGAGACGAAAACTATGAGAAAATCGTTTGCTACACACATCACACTTGTAAACTTTTTCTCCTGTAGGTGATAGCAGATGACTTTTGAGAGCAAATTTATAAGAAAATCGTTTGTTACACACATCACATTTGAATGGTTTTTCTCCTGTATGTGTAAGCAGGTGATGTTTGTGAGTACTACTATCAGAAAATCGTTTGTTACAGACATCGCATATGAATGGTTTTTCTCCTGTATGTGTATGCAAATGAGTTTTGAGATAGCTCTTTGAGTAAATGTTTTGTTGCAGAAATCACACTTGAAAGCTCTTTTATTTGTATGTGTAAGCAGATGAGTTTTGAGATTAATTGCAAAAGAAAATGCTTTGTTACATACATCACAATTGAAAGGTTTTTCTCCTGAATGTATAAGCAAATGAGATTTGAGGTAAACACTTTGAAAAAATCGTTTGCTACACAAATCGCACTTGTAAGCTTTTTCTCCTGTATGTACAAGCATATGTCTTTGAAGAACACATCTATAAGAAAATCGTTTGTTACAGACATCACATATGAATGGTTTTTCTCCTGTATGTGTACGAAGATGACTTTTGAGAGGACTTGTATGTGAAAATCGTTTCTTACAAACATCACATATGAATGGTCTTTCTCCTGTATGTGTACGCAGATGACTTTTGAGATTAAATCTTTGCGTAAATGTTTTGTTACAAATATCACTCTTGAAAGATTTTTCACCTGTATGTGTAACCAGATGAGATTTGACGTGACTACTTTGAGAAAATCGTTTGTTACACACATCACACTTGTAATTTTTTTCTCCTGTATGTGTGACCAGATGAGTTTTGAGAATAGTCTTACGAGAAAATGTTTTGTTACAGGCATCACACTTCAATGTTTCTTTTTCCTGTATGTGTAAGCAGATGAGTTTTGAGACTACCTCTTTGAGAAAATTTTTTGGTACAGACATCACACTTGAAATATTTCCCCCCTGTATGTATAAGCAGATGCTTTTTGAGATTACCTCTATGAGAAAATGTTTTGGTACAGACATCACACTTGTAATTTTTTTCTCCTGTATGTGTAAGCAGATGAGTTTTGAGAGTACTCTTATGAGCTATGCTGTACGAGTATGATGATGACTTATTTTGGAATTGGTCTTTGTAAGAGAATCATATGACTGGAATTGTTTTTCACTAATCACATCCTGGTTTTCATGTTCTCTTACATAAGGAGGTTGAGAATCATTTTGGTCGGAAAGCAATGTCTCCAAACCTTGAACTGTGTTGGATAACGGAGAATCAGTTTTCAAACAGGTCTATATTCTCAACTTTGTTTGGAAATTTCTTTACCAAATCGAAGGTCACAGGTCTACTTTTTTGGTATTCATTATTTCCTTTAACAAACGTATCTGAAATTTCGCCACACTCTGTCGATGTCTGTAACTTTGGAACTGTTGCAACGTTTGGGTCAATATCCTCACTTTTAATTTGGCGTGTCGCTACTAAATTGAAGGTTAAGGGTGTATCCTCACACTTAACAGTATGTTCGTGTTTTTCACATTGGGATTGTCTTATTACTTTTTCGCCACATTGTAATGTTGGACATTGATTTACTATAAATCCACACACGACAATAGTAACTCACAACTGTTTAATTGCAGGTGTGTCATTCCACATTTGTACAAAGATTAAGATAAAATATTTTCCAAGCAGCGAGAATTTCTCAGTCTGTCCAAAGCATTGAGCCGAGATATTTTTCCAACATTCTGCTGCGTTATGAGTATCTTGTAGACTGTGACCCGTGATCAACGCATTCCGATCACGTGATCACGTTTCTAGGGAGAAACAGTGGAGTGCCACCAAATTCGAACGGAATGTTTTATTCACAAAAACGAATTCCACAACCGCAAGCATGTGTTTCCCCAGTAGTTGATAAGTATTATAGTGTTAGGCTAGATAGTCTTAAGAATATAGATGAACTAAGAAACAGACTAAGTTGTATTAATTGGTATGAAATATTTAGTAAAGAAATAGATGTAAATAAATCTTATAACTTATTCTTAAATATTTTAACTAGAGAGTTTAATGAATGCTGCCCTAGAATAATAAAAAAAAAGGAAAAATAATTCAAAATGCAAGTCAAGAGCACTAAAAAACTGGTATACTCCATATCTTAATATAATTAGAATTATGCTTCAAACGTGTCATGATAAATGTAAACAAGACAGCAATTATAGAGACATATATAATAGACTAAACAGAATTTATAAAAATGAGATTAAACTGGCAAAGTGCAAGGCAAATGACAAATTTATTCTAAATTCTAATAATAGTTGTAAGGCTGCTTGGACTGTAATAAAACATGAAATTAATAGTTCAAAATCGAACCATGAAGACATACCAATAGCTCCTAATACGCTCAATGCTCACTTTACTGATCTAAACCCAACAGAGGAAGAAAATCATATAACACATCAAAACAACGTAGATCCCATAACTCTATTGTCAAGTTCATTACAAAAAACAAATCTCAATTTTACATGGGACTTAATTAGCGATGAAAACGTTATAAAAAAGGCAATAAATAAGTTATCCAACTCAAAAGCAGAAGACTTTTAACGCCTCTCAAATTTTGTCATTAAGTCTATTTCAAAAGAACTGCAGTTTCCCTTATACATTCTCACTAACAGAATATTAAATCAAGGAATCTTTCCTGACTGTTTAAAAATAACAGTGACCAGGCCAATTCATAAAAAAGGCGATAGACGAGATCCAAATAATTATCGTCCAATTTCCCTCATTCCGATACTGTCAAAGATAGTGGAAATTTGTTTACATACTCAACTATATTCCTTCTTTGAAAATAATAATTTGATCAGTGATGCACAATATGGATTTAGGTCCAAATTGTCAACAGTAAAAGCAGTCGAAGCCATTGTATCTGAAATCCATAATGGTTTTGAAAGTAAGATGTATTCTAGTGCAACCCTATTGGATCTGAGTAAAGCTTTTGATTCCATCTCACATGAAATATTAATCAAAAAGTTGGAGTTCTATGGAGTTGAAAGGAAGACACTTAATTTAATAATATCTTATCTAAATAATAGAGTGCAAATGGTAAAAGTTAATAATGATGCCTCAGATTTCCTACCAATTAAAAAAGGTGTGCCCCAAGGTTCCATACTAGGGCCTTTCCTATTCACGGTTTATATTAACGATCTACCAGCATATCTGCCTTGTAGGACAATATTATATGCAGATGATACTACTATTCTTAACACTCACAGATCCTTGGATGTTATAAAACAAAAAGATGCTTCTATGCTAGAAAAATCTGCTCTCTGGTTAGAGGCAAATCTGTTAAAACTGAACTCAAATAAAACCGAAAATATTATTTTTAACCTTAATGTTATAAAAGAAGAAAATAAATATGTTAAACTACTTGGAATACACATGGACCAAAAACTGATCTGGACAAAGCATATAGAAACTCTATGCAAAAAGCTGGCTCGAGTTACTTTTTTGCTCAATAGACTCAGAGACAATGTCAGTGAAAACTTAATGCTATTTTCGTACTTTGCCTTCTTTCATTCCCATTTGATATATGGCATACTGCTGTGGGGAAATGCAACTAATACCACACTAGTATTTAAGTGGCAGAAAAGAGCACTTAGATGCATTTTGGGATTAAACCCAACAGAGTCATGTAGAGAGCATTTTGCTAACCTGAATATAATGACTGTGCCAGGACTATATATTTTTAATTGTCTAGTTTATGTAAAGGAAAACCTCTCAGCATTCTCCAATAGGACATCTGTTCATTCACATGACACTAGAAACAGTTACATGATTGATCTTCCCTATTCCAGACTATCCAAAACACATAATAGTCATCTTTATTTAAGCTTTCAGTTATTTAATAAACTCCCTAAGAGTTCACACTTAGTGACATTGATCAAATTTAAAACTGTTCTAGAATCCTGGATTAAGGGTAAAGCATTTTATTCACTTAAAGAGTTTAACAACTGTGATATGTCCAATTTATTATTATGACTGGTATTATAACCTATAGAATAGCTCAATTTGTATCTGCATACCGTCTTAAATTCTCTTTTAAGATCTTTCACTATTGTATTACTCTGATGCAAATGTGTAGTGTTCCAATTAATGTATGTTATTTTTAAGTAGTGTGTGGACAGGTAATCAAAAGAATTTTCTGTGATAAAGCAATCTATAGCAGGTGGTATGATGCTGTCCATTACAATTCCCTATGACTATTACAGACATAATTGTAAATAATTTTAAATATATTGTAAATACTGTGATAAACAATGACGAAGCCAATTGTACCAGGTATTAAACGGCAAATAAAGATTATCTTATCTTATCTTATCTTATCTTATCACTCTTGGAACACTCACGCGATTTTCTCTAGTAGTAGTAGTATTCCTTCGAGTCGCTTGCGATTCCTGGAAATCCACACGGATTTTCTAGCAAGATTGAGGGTTCACTATCCGTAGAAAATATTTGTTCTTGCTCTATTTTCCACTGCTTTATGAACTTCACAGCTCCACCCCCTTCTGTCATTTTTTTTATTGACCCTAGTAATACACTGGATGAAACTAAAATAGGAGTAAGAATTGGAGGAAGAATCATAAATAACATCAGATATGCAGATGACACTACCCTACTTGCAGAGAGCAAGAAAGACTTGGAAGATCTTATAAATAGAGTAAAACAGAAAGTGATAAAGCTGGTCTAAAACTAAATGTTAAAAAACTAAAATAATGACATCAGAGAATATTTCGATAAATATCGGCGGCGAAGTACTAACAACAGTAGACAAAATTAATTTCTTAGGCACAACATTAAAGATGACTGTAGTAACACAGAAGAAATAAGGAGAAGGATAATTCTTGGAAAGATAGCAATGAAGAGATTAAATAAGATTATAAATGACTCAGATATTTCAACTAAACAAAAATAAGAATAATACAGTCTACAGTGTTTCCTGTGGTATTATATGGTAGTGAAATTTGGACATTAAGGAAAGCAGAGAGGAAAAAATTAGATGGTTTGAGATATGGGTATGGAGGAAACTATTAAAGATAACATGGACTGAAAGGACTAATACATCAATCTTAGACGTTATAACACCAGATTTGCCACTGGAAGCATTAACTGTGAGAGGAAAACTAATGTATTTTGGACATATCATGAGAAATACACAATCATTAGAGAAGGACACGGAGGAAAGAATACACGGAGACGCCGTGCTTGCGGTGTTGTATGGGAAACAGATGAAGCCAATGACCACGCCCCCTTAAGGGACCAAAAAGGAGGCTTGCTATATACAATAGCACACAAATACTCCGAAGTTTCACGGGTTATAACAACGTAACGGTAGGGAAAATATGTAATATCCCAATTTCATATATTAACTACATACTCTGACATCATAATAATCCCGGTAGTAAGCATTAACCTATCTCAGAAGAGCCAAAAATGTAACTTTCAAATGAGCAACTTTACATGTGCGAGTCATTGACATTAGCAGCCTAGTGTAAAATACAAGTAAATTATGCTTAGCAATTATACCCATATTCATTCATCCCAAAAATTGATTATTTTCAGTACCTAAATTTTACAAAATTATTAATTTTTAAGGTAAGTTCCTAGCATAGAATTTAAGTATTTTTGTTTACCTTAAATTTAATTTCTTCAATATTGTTCAATATGTACTTGTCAAAATTCAAAATTCAAAAACTATAATGAAAGATGTAATATAAATAACTTCAATAGAATTTATTGGTCTTGTGGAGGGTGGAAAAAGGTACAATTTCTCGCCTGTTCGTAGACTTCTGCGCACGTTTTGGCCTCCATAAAGAATTAATATGAAACATCTCCATTATTGCCATTAGAGAATCAATAATTTATTGCTGTGTTGAAAATTAATCTATATGCACCTTAGAAGAGCAATATCCTGCGTTTTTGTTGTTGGGTTTCGTAAGCTTAATATTGTAATTCAATATTTCATCAATGTTAACTGTATTTTCTTTTTGTATTGATTTTATATGTAAATGTCTATTATTGTAAAATTAATTGTAAAAATTTTGACGTGTCCTATAACATGTACATGTTCGACGGACTAAATAAAATTCTATTCTATTCTATTTGTTATGTTCCCTTGTTAGGTTCCTGTATGTATCTTCTATACATTTATTTCCATGTTTATTATACAGGGTGTCTTCTATTGACGTTTAAAACTCTCTGTAGTGACGTAGATGACATTGAAACAAGTGATTTGATATAGGACACATAGGGTCGCAAATGTCGGGAAATGCCTTAAAAATGAAGGACAAATGTGAAACATATGACGTCACGAGTGACGACACACCTCTAGCTGCCGGGCTCGTTGACTCCGACGCACACCTAAGCATTCAAAGCAATTGTCGAATGTCACATCACTGTAGCACTGTGTCTGCGTGTGCGACTCGAGTGCGAAGCGTTGAAGGTTCCCCTGGGTCTGTCAACTAGCTTTTTTTTTGTTTTTGCTTTTTTTTTTTTTTTGTCAGCAACCCTTTTTCTTCGCTCACATGTCAGCAAACATTCTTTTTCTGTTATGTACAATTAGACCACAATTACATACAGTACTGTCAAGCAGATGTATGCAAAGCTGAGCAATTACTTCTTTTCTCTCGTATTTTATTTGATTAAATTTGAAGATTGAAGAGAAAAATAAAACAAAGAAAACGTGCGTTTTGTAACACATAAATGTATTTTTACTATACTCAGTCTGTTAACACAGATCTGCCACAAAAAAATGAATGTTTTGTTTTACATCAACATTAGACCACAATAATTATGTACAGGAGAGTACTGTTAAGTAGGTGTATGCAAAGTTCAGGAATACCGTATTTTTTGTGTCTTGTACAGTACTGTGTTTTATTTTGTTTTTGAAGAATCAACACACATAATACAGTATCGGTACCGCGTGTTTTTTAACACACAAAGTTAGTTTTATCGTTCTCAGTCTGTTAACAAAGATGTGCCATAGAAAGAGAAAGAGAGAGAGAGAGAGAGAGAGAGAGAGAGAGAGAGAGAAAGGAAAACAACATTTATGTGCTATTCGTTTGTTGTTAGACCACACTACAGTACAGTAAAGCACAGTACTGTTAAGGAAATGTACAGTTTGCAAAGTTCATGAATAAGTTTTTTCTCTCGTATTTAAATCTCCTCGATGTTTTCTTAACGATTGGGATTCGTTAAATTTGAAGAAACGAAAGAACACGAAAAGAAAAGTTTCAAGCGTTTTGTAATACACAAGGTATTTTTAGTGTATTTATCTGTTAATGAAGATTTGCCAAAAAAATTGTTTTTCTTCTTCTTCGCTCATGTGTCAGCAAACTGTTTGTTTGCATTACGTAGAACACTTCGTCTTACGAATGTGATCGTAAGCGCAGATCTGTGTTAACAGACTGAGTACAATAAAAGTACATTTTTGTGTTACAAAACGAAAGTTTTCGTTGTTTTATTTTTCTCTTGTTTCTTCAAATTTCATCAAATAAAATACGAGAGAAAAGAAGTAACTGCTCAGCATTGCGTATATCTGCTTGATAGTACTGTACGTAATTGTGGTCTAATGGTACATAACAAAAAAAGAATGTTTGCTGACATGTGAGCGAAGAAAAAGGGTTGCTGACAAAAAAAAGCAAAAACAAAAAAAGCTAGTTGACAGACCCAGGGGAACCTTCTACCCTACGCACTCGAGTCGCACACGCAGACACAGTGCTACAGTGATGTGACATTCGACAATTGCTTTGAATGCTTAGGTGTGCGTCAGAGTCAACGAGCCCGGCAGCTAGTGGTGTGTCGTCACTCGTGACGTCATATGTTTCACATTTGTCCTTCATTTTTAATGCATTTCCCGACATTTGCGACCCTATGTGTCCTATATCAAATCACTTGTTTCAATGCCATCTACGTCACTACGGAGAGTTTTAAACGTTAATAGAAGACACCCTGTATACAATGTGTTATTGTATACCAGGAATAATCTACCAAGTCAACAACTTAGACAGGACGTACATTCACACAACACAAGAAATAGAAACTTTATTGATGTACCTTTTTACAGGCTATCTAAGTCACTCAAAAGTTATCATGTAGTGGGAATGAAATGTTATAATATGCTGTCAATAAGTGTGCTTAATTACCCAGTTGACAAGTTTAAACATAAGCTATATGACTGGTTAGTTGGTCATCCATTTTATTCCCTAGACGAGTTCTTTGAATTTAGTACTAAATCAATTATCTTTTGATATTTTAATTCTTGGTTGTTTGTAAATTATTTTGTTTATAGTACTATTATGTATATATATGTAGGCATGTATTTTAAATGTAAAACTGACTTTGTCTATTGCCTCTTTGTAAGCTTAATGACAATAGAATATTATTATTATTATTATTATTATTATTAGAACCTGATGACATGTGCAAGATCATACCAGGTTCGGAAGGCTACAAGAGAGCTATAATGAAAGCCTTGGTAATGCGTTCCATACCAAAAGACATCGAAATGATTCTAAGCAAAATTCGTATTAGGGAGCCAGATGCAAGAGAAAAGCTCATATGATTAAATCATCCATAACACATACTCTCTCACAAGAAGAGAGAGGGCTTTTGGCTGAAAGAGTGGATTTTTCTCATGCAAAATATTCTCATGAGGAGGATGAAGTTATTAAGGGGAACTGGAAAAGATTTTCTCTGCCCATTGAAATCAGTTAAGAAGAGAAAAGCTTAGAATGAGGAATATGAAAAGGGAAGGAGAAAGAGATCATGCTCCAAGATATAATTTCAGGAAATGTAAGAGAGTTCAGTATAAAGTTGAAAACACTGAAGAAAGTACTGATAGTGACAGTGATGCAAGTGATTCAGAACCTAATGACATGTGCAAGATCATACCAGGTTCGGAAGGCTACAAGAGAGTTATAATAAAAGCCTCTGTTAAGCTTTCCATACCAAAAGACATCAAAATGATTCTAAGCAAAATTTGAATTAGGGAGCCAGATGCAGTATGTCCTGCTCATATGATTGAATCATCCCTAACACATACTCTCTCACAAGAAGAGAGAGGGCTTTTGGCTGAAAGAGGAGTGGATTTTTCTCATGCAAAATATTCTCATGAGGAGGATGAAGTTATTAAGGGGAACTGGAATAGATTTTCTCTGCCCATTGAAATCAGTTAAGAAGAGAAAAGCTTAGAATGAGGAATATGAAAAGGGAAGGAGAAAGAGATCATGCTCCAAGATATAATTTCAGGAAATGTAAGAGAGTTCAGTATAAAGTTGAAAACACTGAAGAAAGTACTGATAGTGACAGTGATGCAAGTGATTCAGAACCTAATGACATGTGCAAGATCATACCAGGTTCGGAAGGCTACAAGAGAGTTATAATAAAAGCCCCTGTAATGCTTTCCATACCAAAAGACATCGAAATGATTCTAAGCAAAATTTGAATTAGGGAGCCAGATGCAGTATGTTGAAAACACTGAAAAAAGTACGGATAGTGACAGTGATGCAAGTGATTCAGAACCTGATGATATGTGCAAGATCATACCAGGTTCGGAAGGCTACAAGAGAGCTATAATGAAGCCTCGGTAAATCGTTCCATACCAAAAGACATCGAAATGATTCTAAGCAAAATTCGTATTAGGGAGCCAGATGCAAGAGAAAAGCCCATATGATTAAATCATCCATAACACATACTCTCTCACAGTTTGTTACAGATGTCAAACTTGAAAGCTCTTTCCCCTGTATGTGTAAGCAGATGAGTTTTCAGATAATTATTTCGGAAATGTTTCCTTACACACATCGCACCTGATAGGTTTTCCTACTGTATGTGTAACTAGATGAGATATGAGGTACCTCTTCGAGAAAAAAATTTGTCACAGACACCACACTTTTAAGCCTTTTCTCCTGTATGTGTAAGCAAATGTCTTTTGAGAGCACATCTATAAGAAAATAGTTAGTTACACACATCACATTTGTATGGTTTCTCTCCTGTATGTTTAATCTGGTGGATTTTGAGAGCACTTCTATCAGAAAATCGTTTGTTACAGACATCACATTTGAAAGGTTTTTCTCCTGTATGTATACGCATATGAGTTTTGAGATAGCTCTTTGAGTAAATGTTTTGTTGCAGAAATCACACTTGAAAGCTCTTTTATTTGTATGTGTAAGCAGATGAGTTTTGAGATTAATTGCAAAAGAAAATGCTTTGTTACATACATCACAATTGAAAGGTTTTTCTCCTGAATGTATAAGCAAATGAGATTTGAGGTAAACACTTTGAAAAAATCGTTTGCTACACAAATCGCACTTGTAAGCTTTTTCTCCTGTATGTACAAGCATATGTCTTTGAAGAACACATCTATAAGAAAATCGTTTGTTACAGACATCACATATGAATGGTTTTTCTCCTGTATGTGTACGAAGATGACTTTTGAGAGGACTTGTATGTGAAAATCGTTTCTTACAAACATCACATATGAATGGTCTTTCTCCTGTATGTGTACGCAGATGACTTTTGAGATTAAATCTTTGCGTAAATGTTTTGTTACAATATCACTCTTGAAAGATTTTTCACCTGTATGTGTAACCAGATGAGATTTGACGTGACTACTTTGAGAAAATCGTTTGTTACACACATCACACTTGTAATTTTTTTCTCCTGTATGTGTGAGCAGATGAGTTTTGAGAATAGTCTTACGAGAAAATGTTTTGTTACAGGCATCACACTTCAATGTTTCTTTTTCCTGTATGTGTAAGCAGATGAGTTTTGAGACTACCTCTTTGAGAAAATTTTTTGGTACAGACATCACACTTGAAATATTTCCCCCTGTATGTATAAGCAGATGCTTTTTGAGATTACCTCTATGAGAAAATGTTTTGGTACAGACATCACACTTGTAATTTTTTTCTCCTGTATGTGTAAGCAGATGAGTTTTGAGAGTACTCTTATGAGCTATGCTGTACGAGTATGATGATGACTTATTTTGGAATTGGTCTTTGTAAGAGAATCATATGACTGGAATTGTTTTTCACTAATCACATCCTGGTTTTCATGTTCTCTTACATAAGGAGGTTGAGAATCATTTTGGTCGGAAAGCAATGTCTCCAAACCTTGAACTGTGTTGGATAACGGAGAATCAGTTTTCAAACAGGTCTATATTCTCAACTTTGTTTGGAAATTTCTTTACCAAATCGAAGGTCACAGGTCTACTTTTTTGGTATTCATTATTTCCTTTAACAAACGTATCTGAAATTTCGCCACACTCTGTCGATGTCTGTAACTTTGGAACTGTTGCAACATTTGGGTCTATATCCTCACTTTTAATTTGGCGTGTCGCTACTAAATTGAAGGTTAAGGGTGTATCCTCACACTTAACAGTATGTTCGTGTTTTTCACATTGGGATTGTCTTATTACTTTTTCGCCACATTGTAATGTTGCCACAGTCTCCATGATTTACTATAAATCCACACACGACAATAGTAACTCACAACTGTTTAATTGCAGGTGTGTCATTCCACATTTGTACAAAGATTAAGATAAAATATTTTCCAAGCAGCGAGAATTTCTCAGTCTGTCCAAAGCATTGAGCCGAGATATTTTTCCAACATTCTGCTGCGTTATGAGTATCTTGTAGACTGTGACCCGTGATCAACGCATTCCGATCACGTGATCACGTTTCTAGGGAGAAACAGTGGAGTGCCACCAAATTCGAACGGAATGTTTTATTCACAAAAACGAATTCCACAACCGCAAGCATGTGTTTCCCCAGTAGTTGATAAGTATTATAGTGTTAGGCTAGATAGTCTTAAGAATATAGATGAACTAAGAAACAGACTAAGTTGTATTAATTGGTATGAAATATTTAGTAAAGAAATAGATGTAAATAAATCTTATAACTTATTCTTAAATATTTTAACTAGAGAGTTTAATGAATGCTGCCCTAGAATAATAAAAAAAAAGGAAAAATAATTCAAAATGCAAGTCAAGAGCACTAAAAAACTGGTATACTCCATATCTTAATATAATTAGAATTATGCTTCAAACGTGTCATGATAAATGTAAACAAGACAGCAATTATAGAGACATATATAATAGACTAAACAGAATTTATAAAAATGAGATTAAACTGGCAAAGTGCAAGGCAAATGACAAATTTATTCTAAATTCTAATAATAGTTGTAAGGCTGCTTGGACTGTAATAAAACATGAAATTAATAGTTCAAAATCGAACCATGAAGACATACCAATAGCTCCTAATACGCTCAATGCTCACTTTACTGATCTAAACCCAACAGAGGAAGAAAATCATATAACACATCAAAACAACGTAGATCCCATAACTCTATTGTCAAGTTCATTACAAAAAACAAATCTCAATTTTACATGGGACTTAATTAGCGATGAAAACGTTATAAAAAAGGCAATAAATAAGTTATCCAACTCAAAAGCAGAAGACTTTTAACGCCTCTCAAATTTTGTCATTAAGTCTATTTCAAAAGAACTGCAGTTTCCCTTATACATTCTCACTAACAGAATATTAAATCAAGGAATCTTTCCTGACTGTTTAAAAATAACAGTGACCAGGCCAATTCATAAAAAAGGCGATAGACGAGATCCAAATAATTATCGTCCAATTTCCCTCATTCCGATACTGTCAAAGATAGTGGAAATTTGTTTACATACTCAACTATATTCCTTCTTTGAAAATAATAATTTGATCAGTGATGCACAATATGGATTTAGGTCCAAATTGTCAACAGTAAAAGCAGTCGAAGCCATTGTATCTGAAATCCATAATGGTTTTGAAAGTAAGATGTATTCTAGTGCAACCCTATTGGATCTGAGTAAAGCTTTTGATTCCATCTCACATGAAATATTAATCAAAAAGTTGGAGTTCTATGGAGTTGAAAGGAAGACACTTAATTTAATAATATCTTATCTAAATAATAGAGTGCAAATGGTAAAAGTTAATAATGATGCCTCAGGTTTCCTACCAATTAAAAAAGGTGTGCCCCAAGGTTCCATACTAGGGCCTTTCCTATTCACGGTTTATATTAACGATCTACCAGCATATCTGCCTTGTAGGACAATATTATATGCAGATGATACTACTATTCTTAACACTCACAGATCCTTGGATGTTATAAAACAAAAAGATGCTTCTATGCTAGAAAAATCTGCTCTCTGGTTAGAGGCAAATCTGTTAAAACTGAACTCAAATAAAACCGAAAATATTATTTTTAACCTTAATGTTATAAAAGAAGAAAATAAATATGTTAAACTACTTGGAATACACATGGACCAAAAACTGATCTGGACAAAGCATATAGAAACTCTATGCAAAAAGCTGGCTCGAGTTACTTTTTTGCTCAATAGACTCAGAGACAATGTCAGTGAAAACTTAATGCTATTTTCGTACTTTGCCTTCTTTCATTCCCATTTGATATATGGCATACTGCTGTGGGGAAATGCAACTAATACCACACTAGTATTTAAGTGGCAGAAAAGAGCACTTAGATGCATTTTGGGATTAAACCCAACAGAGTCATGTAGAGAGCATTTTGCTAACCTGAATATAATGACTGTGCCAGGACTATATATTTTTAATTGTCTAGTTTATGTAAAGGAAAACCTCTCAGCATTCTCCAATAGGACATCTGTTCATTCACATGACACTAGAAACAGTTACATGATTGATCTTCCCTATTCCAGACTATCCAAAACACATAATAGTCATCTTTATTTAAGCTTTCAGTTATTTAATAAACTCCCTAAGAGTTCACACTTAGTGACATTGATCAAATTTAAAACTGTTCTAGAATCCTGGATTAAGGGTAAAGCATTTTATTCACTTAAAGAGTTTAACAACTGTGATATGTCCAATTTATTATTATGACTGGTATTATAACCTATAGAATAGCTCAATTTGTATCTGCATACCGTCTTAAATTCTCTTTTAAGATCTTTCACTATTGTATTACTCTGATGCAAATGTGTAGTGTTCCAATTAATGTATGTTATTTTTAAGTAGTGTGTGGACAGGTAATCAAAAGAATTTTCTGTGATAAAGCAATCTATAGCAGGTGGTATGATGCTGTCCATTACAATTCCCTATGACTATTACAGACATAATTGTAAATAATTTTAAATATATTGTAAATACTGTGATAAACAATGACGAAGCCAATTGTACCAGGTATTAAACGGCAAATAAAGATTATCTTATCTTATCTTATCTTATCTTATCACTCTTGGAACACTCACGCGATTTTCTCTAGTAGTAGTAGTATTCCTTCGAGTCGCTTGCGATTCCTGGAAATCCACACGGATTTTCTAGCAAGATTGAGGGTTCACTATCCGTAGAAAATATTTGTTCTTGCTCTATTTTCCACTGCTTTATGAACTTCACAGCTCCACCCCCTTCTGTCATTTTTTTTTATTGACCCTAGTAATACACTGGATGAAACTAAAATAGGAGTAAGAATTGGAGGAAGAATCATAAATAACATCAGATATGCAGATGACACTACCCTACTTGCAGAGAGCAAGAAAGACTTGGAAGATCTTATAAATAGAGTAAAACAGAAAGTGATAAAGCTGGTCTAAAACTAAATGTTAAAAAACTAAAATAATGACATCAGAGAATATTTCGATAAATATCGGCGGCGAAGTACTAACAACAGTAGACAAAATTAATTTCTTAGGCACAACATTAAAGATGACTGTAGTAACACAGAAGAAATAAGGAGAAGGATAATTCTTGGAAAGATAGCAATGAAGAGATTAAATAAGATTATAAATGACTCAGATATTTCAACTAAACAAAAATAAGAATAATACAGTCTACAGTGTTTCCTGTGGTATTATATGGTAGTGAAATTTGGACATTAAGGAAAGCAGAGAGGAAAAAATTAGATGGTTTGAGATATGGGTATGGAGGAAACTATTAAAGATAACATGGACTGAAAGGACTAATACATCAATCTTAGACGTTATAACACCAGATTTGCCACTGGAAGCATTAACTGTGAGAGGAAAACTAATGTATTTTGGACATATCATGAGAAATACACAATCATTAGAGAAGGACACGGAGGAAAGAATACACGGAGACGCCGTGCTTGCGGTTTTGTATGGGAAACAGATGAAGCCAATGACCACGCCCCCTTAAGGGACCAAAAAGGAGGCTTGCTATATACAATAGCACACAAATACTCCGAAGTTTCACGGGTTATAACAACGTAACGGTAGGGAAAATATGTAATATCCCAATTTCATATATTAACTACATACTCTGACATCATAATAATCCCGGTAGTAAGCATTAACCTATCTCAGAAGAGCCAAAAATGTAACTTTCAAATGAGCAACTTTACATGTGCGAGTCATTGACATTAGCAGCCTAGTGTAAAATACAAGTAAATTATGCTTAGCAATTATACCCATATTCATTCATCCCAAAAATTGATTATTTTCAGTACCTAAATTTTACAAAATTATTAATTTTTAAGGTAAGTTCCTAGCATAGAATTTAAGTATTTTTGTTTACCTTAAATTTAATTTCTTCAATATTGTTCAATATGTACTTGTCAAAATTCAAAATTCAAAAACTATAATGAAAGATGTAATATAAATAACTTCAATAGAATTTATTGGTCTTGTGGAGGGTGGAAAAAGGTACAATTTCTCGCCTGTTCGTAGACTTCTGCGCACGTTTTGGCCTCCATAAGGAATTAATATGAAACATCTCCATTATTGCCATTAGAGAATCAATAATTTATTGCTGTGTTGAAAATTAATCTATATGCACCTTAGAAGAGCAATATCCTGCGTTTTTGTTGTTGGGTTTCGTAAGCTTAATATTGTAATTCAATATTTCATCAATGTTAACTGTATTTTCTTTTTGTATTGATTTTATATGTAAATGTCTATTATTGTAAAATTAATTGTAAAAATTTTGACGTGTCCTATAACATGTACATGTTCGACGGACTAAATAAAATTCTATTCTATTCTATTTGTTATGTTCCCTTGTTAGGTTCCTGTATGTATCTTCTATACATTTATTTCCATGTTTATTATACAGGGTGTCTTCTATTGACGTTTAAAACTCTCTGTAGTGACGTAGATGACATTGAAACAAGTGATTTGATATAGGACACATAGGGTCGCAAATGTCGGGAAATGCCTTAAAAATGAAGGACAAATGTGAAACATATGACGTCACGAGTGACGACACACCTCTAGCTGCCGGGCTCGTTGACTCCGACGCACACCTAAGCATTCAAAGCAATTGTCGAATGTCACATCACTGTAGCACTGTGTCTGCGTGTGCGACTCGAGTGCGAAGCGTTGAAGGTTCCCCTGGGTCTGTCAACTAGCTTTTTTTGTTTTTGCTTTTTTTTTTTTTTTGTCAGCAACCCTTTTTCTTCGCTCACATGTCAGCAAACATTCTTTTTCTGTTATGTACAATTAGACCACAATTACATACAGTACTGTCAAGCAGATGTATGCAAAGCTGAGCAATTACTTCTTTTCTCTCGTATTTTATTTGATTAAATTTGAAGATTGAAGAGAAAAATAAAACAAAGAAAACGTGCGTTTTGTAACACATAAATGTATTTTTACTATACTCAGTCTGTTAACACAGATCTGCCACAAAAAAAAGAATGTTTTGTTTTACATCAACATTAGACCACAATAATTATGTACAGGAGAGTACTGTTAAGTAGGTGTATGCAAAGTTCAGGAATACCGTATTTTTTGTGTCTTGTACAGTACTGTGTTTTATTTTGTTTTTGAAGAATCAACACACATAATACAGTATCGGTACCGCGCGTTTTTTAACACACACAGTTAGTTTTATCGTTCTCAGTCTGTTAACAAAGATGTGCCATAGAAAGAGAAAGAGAGAGAGAGAGAGAGAGAGAGAGAGAGAAAGGAAAACAACATTTATGTGCTATTCGTTTGTTGTTAGACCACACTACAGTACAGTAAAGCACAGTACTGTTAAGGAAATGTACAGTTTGCAAAGTTCATGAATAAGTTTTTTCTCTCGTATTTAAATCTCCTCGATGTTTTCTTAACGATTGGGATTCGTTAAATTTGAAGAAACGAAAGAACACGAAAAGAAAAGTTTCAAGCGTTTTGTAATACACAAGGTATTTTTAGTGTATTTATCTGTTAATGAAGATTTGCCAAAAAAATTGTTTTTCTTCTTCTTCGCTCATGTGTCAGCAAACTGTTTGTTTGCATTACGTAGAACACTTCGTCTTACGAATGTGATCGTAAGCGCAGATCTGTGTTAACAGACTGAGTACAATAAAAGTACATTTTTGTGTTACAAAACGAAAGTTTTCGTTGTTTTATTTTTCTCTTGTTTCTTCAAATTTCATCAAATAAAATACGAGAGAAAAGAAGTAACTGCTCAGCATTGCGTATATCTGCTTGATAGTACTGTACGTAATTGTGGTCTAATGGTACATAACAAAAAAAGAATGTTTGCTGACATGTGAGCGAAGAAAAAGGGTTGCTGACAAAAAAAAGCAAAAACAAAAAAAGCTAGTTGACAGACCCAGGGGAACCTTCTACCCTACGCACTCGAGTCGCACACGCAGACACAGTGCTACAGTGATGTGACATTCGACAATTGCTTTGAATGCTTAGGTGTGCGTCAGAGTCAACGAGCCCGGCAGCTAGTGGTGTGTCGTCACTCGTGACGTCATATGTTTCACATTTGTCCTTCATTTTTAATGCATTTCCCGACATTTGCGACCCTATGTGTCCTATATCAAATCACTTGTTTCAATGCCATCTACGTCACTACGGAGAGTTTTAAACGTTAATAGAAGACACCCTGTATACAATGTGTTATTGTATACCAGGAATAATCTACCAAGTCAACAACTTAGACAGGACGTACATTCACACAACACAAGAAATAGAAACTTTATTGATGTACCTTTTTACAGGCTATCTAAGTCACTCAAAAGTTATCATGTAGTGGGAATGAAATGTTATAATATGCTATCAATAAGTGTGCTTAATTACCCAGTTGACAAGTTTAAACATAAGCTATATGACTGGTTAGTTGGTCATCCATTTTATTCCCTAGACGAGTTCTTTGAATTTAGTACTAAATCAATTATCTTTTGATATTTTAATTCTTGGTTGTTTGTAAATTATTTTGTTTATAGTACTATTATGTATATATATGTAGGCATGTATTTTAAATGTAAAACTGACTTTGTCTATTGCCTCTTTGTAAGCTTAATGACAATAGAATATTATTATTATTATTATTATTATTATTAGAACCTGATGACATGTGCAAGATCATACCAGGTTCGGAAGGCTACAAGAGAGCTATAATGAAAGCCTTGGTAATGCGTTCCATACCAAAAGACATCGAAATGATTCTAAGCAAAATTCGTATTAGGGAGCCAGATGCAAGAGAAAAGCTCATATGATTAAATCATCCATAACACATACTCTCTCACAAGAAGAGAGAGGGCTTTTGGCTGAAAGAGTGGATTTTTCTCATGCAAAATATTCTCATGAGGAGGATGAAGTTATTAAGGGGAACTGGAAAAGATTTTCTCTGCCCATTGAAATCAGTTAAGAAGAGAAAAGCTTAGAATGAGGAATATGAAAAGGGAAGGAGAAAGAGATCATGCTCCAAGATATAATTTCAGGAAATGTAAGAGAGTTCAGTATAAAGTTGAAAACACTGAAGAAAGTACTGATAGTGACAGTGATGCAAGTGATTCAGAACCTAATGACATGTGCAAGATCATACCAGGTTCGGAAGGCTACAAGAGAGTTATAATAAAAGCCTCTGTTAAGCTTTCCATACCAAAAGACATCAAAATGATTCTAAGCAAAATTTGAATTAGGGAGCCAGATGCAGTATGTCCTGCTCATATGATTGAATCATCCCTAACACATACTCTCTCACAAGAAGAGAGAGGGCTTTTGGCTGAAAGAGGAGTGGATTTTTCTCATGCAAAATATTCTCATGAGGAGGATGAAGTTATTAAGGGGAACTGGAATAGATTTTCTCTGCCCATTGAAATCAGTTAAGAAGAGAAAAGCTTAGAATGAGGAATATGAAAAGGGAAGGAGAAAGAGATCATGCTCCAAGATATAATTTCAGGAAATGTAAGAGAGTTCAGTATAAAGTTGAAAACACTGAAGAAAGTACTGATAGTGACAGTGATGCAAGTGATTCAGAACCTAATGACATGTGCAAGATCATACCAGGTTCGGAAGGCTACAAGAGAGTTATAATAAAAGCCCCTGTAATGCTTTCCATACCAAAAGACATCGAAATGATTCTAAGCAAAATTTGAATTAGGGAGCCAGATGCAGTATGTTGAAAACACTGAAAAAAGTACGGATAGTGACAGTGATGCAAGTGATTCAGAACCTGATGATATGTGCAAGATCATACCAGGTTCGGAAGGCTACAAGAGAGCTATAATGAAGCCTCGGTAATGCGTTCCATACCAAAAGACATCGAAATGATTCTAAGCAAAATTCGTATTAGGGAGCCAGATGCAAGAGAAAAGCCCATATGATTAAATCATCCATAACACATACTCTCTCACAGTTTGTTACAGATGTCAAACTTGAAAGCTCTTTCCCCTGTATGTGTAAGCAGATGAGTTTTCAGATAATTATTTCGGAAATGTTTCCTTACACACATCGCACCTGATAGGTTTTCCTACTGTATGTGTAACTAGATGAGATATGAGGTACCTCTTCGAGAAAAAAATTTGTCACAGACACCACACTTTTAAGCCTTTTCTCCTGTATGTGTAAGCAAATGTCTTTTGAGAGCACATCTATAAGAAAATAGTTAGTTACACACATCACATTTGTATGGTTTCTCTCCTGTATGTTTAATCTGGTGGATTTTGAGAGCACTTCTATCAGAAAATCGTTTGTTACAGACATCACATTTGAAAGGTTTTTCTCCTGTATGTATACGCATATGAGTTTTGAGATAGCTCTTTGAGTAAATGTTTTGTTGCAGAAATCACACTTGAAAGCTCTTTTATTTGTATGTGTAAGCAGATGAGTTTTGAGATTAATTGCAAAAGAAAATGCTTTGTTACATACATCACAATTGAAAGGTTTTTCTCCTGAATGTATAAGCAAATGAGATTTGAGGTAAACACTTTGAAAAAATCGTTTGCTACACAAATCGCACTTGTAAGCTTTTTCTCCTGTATGTACAAGCATATGTCTTTGAAGAACACATCTATAAGAAAATCGTTTGTTACAGACATCACATATGAATGGTTTTTCTCCTGTATGTGTACGAAGATGACTTTTGAGAGGACTTGTATGTGAAAATCGTTTCTTACAAACATCACATATGAATGGTCTTTCTCCTGTATGTGTACGCAGATGACTTTTGAGATTAAATCTTTGCGTAAATGTTTTGTTACAATATCACTCTTGAAAGATTTTTCACCTGTATGTGTAACCAGATGAGATTTGACGTGACTACTTTGAGAAAATCGTTTGTTACACACATCACACTTGTAATTTTTTTCTCCTGTATGTGTGAGCAGATGAGTTTTGAGAATAGTCTTACGAGAAAATGTTTTGTTACAGGCATCACACTTCAATGTTTCTTTTTCCTGTATGTGTAAGCAGATGAGTTTTGAGACTACCTCTTTGAGAAAATTTTTTGGTACAGACATCACACTTGAAATATTTCCCCCCTGTATGTATAAGCAGATGCTTTTTGAGATTACCTCTATGAGAAAATGTTTTGGTACAGACATCACACTTGTAATTTTTTTCTCCTGTATGTGTAAGCAGATGAGTTTTGAGAGTACTCTTATGAGCTATGCTGTACGAGTATGATGATGACTTATTTTGGAATTGGTCTTTGTAAGAGAATCATATGACTGGAATTGTTTTTCACTAATCACATCCTGGTTTTCATGTTCTCTTACATAAGGAGGTTGAGAATCATTTTGGTCGGAAAGCAATGTCTCCAAACCTTGAACTGTGTTGGATAACGGAGAATCAGTTTTCAAACAGGTCTATATTCTCAACTTTGTTTGGAAATTTCTTTACCAAATCGAAGGTCACAGGTCTACTTTTTTGGTATTCATTATTTCCTTTAACAAACGTATCTGAAATTTCGCCACACTCTGTCGATGTCTGTAACTTTGGAACTGTTGCAACATTTGGGTCTATATCCTCACTTTTAATTTGGCGTGTCGCTACTAAATTGAAGGTTAAGGGTGTATCCTCACACTTAACAGTATGTTCGTGTTTTTCACATTGGGATTGTCTTATTACTTTTTCGCCACATTGTAATGTTGCCACAGTCTCCATGATTTACTATAAATCCACACACGACAATAGTAACTCACAACTGTTTAATTGCAGGTGTGTCATTCCACATTTGTACAAAGATTAAGATAAAATATTTTCCAAGCAGCGAGAATTTCTCAGTCTGTCCAAAGCGTTGAGCCGAGATATTTTTCCAACATTCTGCTGCGTTATGAGTATCTTGTAGACTGTGACCCGTGATCAACGCATTCCGATCACGTGATCACGTTTCTAGGGAGAAACAGTGGAGTGCCACCAAATTCGAACGGAATGTTTTATTCACAAAAACGAATTCCACAACCGCAAGCATGTGTTTCCCCAGTAGTTGATAAGTATTATAGTGTTAGGCTAGATAGTCTTAAGAATATAGATGAACTAAGAAACAGACTAAGTTGTATTAATTGGTATGAAATATTTAGTAAAGAAATAGATGTAAATAAATCTTATAACTTATTCTTAAATATTTTAACTAGAGAGTTTAATGAATGCTGCCCTAGAATAATAAAAAAAAAGGAAAAATAATTCAAAATGCAAGTCAAGAGCACTAAAAAACTGGTATACTCCATATCTTAATATAATTAGAATTATGCTTCAAACGTGTCATGATAAATGTAAACAAGACAGCAATTATAGAGACATATATAATAGACTAAACAGAATTTATAAAAATGAGATTAAACTGGCAAAGTGCAAGGCAAATGACAAATTTATTCTAAATTCTAATAATAGTTGTAAGGCTGCTTGGACTGTAATAAAACATGAAATTAATAGTTCAAAATCGAACCATGAAGACATACCAATAGCTCCTAATACGCTCAATGCTCACTTTACTGATCTAAACCCAACAGAGGAAGAAAATCATATAACACATCAAAACAACGTAGATCCCATAACTCTATTGTCAAGTTCATTACAAAAAACAAATCTCAATTTTACATGGGACTTAATTAGCGATGAAAACGTTATAAAAAAGGCAATAAATAAGTTATCCAACTCAAAAGCAGAAGACTTTTAACGCCTCTCAAATTTTGTCATTAAGTCTATTTCAAAAGAACTGCAGTTTCCCTTATACATTCTCACTAACAGAATATTAAATCAAGGAATCTTTCCTGACTGTTTAAAAATAACAGTGACCAGGCCAATTCATAAAAAAGGCGATAGACGAGATCCAAATAATTATCGTCCAATTTCCCTCATTCCGATACTGTCAAAGATAGTGGAAATTTGTTTACATACTCAACTATATTCCTTCTTTGAAAATAATAATTTGATCAGTGATGCACAATATGGATTTAGGTCCAAATTGTCAACAGTAAAAGCAGTCGAAGCCATTGTATCTGAAATCCATAATGGTTTTGAAAGTAAGATGTATTCTAGTGCAACCCTATTGGATCTGAGTAAAGCTTTTGATTCCATCTCACATGAAATATTAATCAAAAAGTTGGAGTTCTATGGAGTTGAAAGGAAGACACTTAATTTAATAATATCTTATCTAAATAATAGAGTGCAAATGGTAAAAGTTAATAATGATGCCTCAGATTTCCTACCAATTAAAAAAGGTGTGCCCCAAGGTTCCATACTAGGGCCTTTCCTATTCACGGTTTATATTAACGATCTACCAGCATATCTGCCTTGTAGGACAATATTATATGCAGATGATACTACTATTCTTAACACTCACAGATCCTTGGATGTTATAAAACAAAAAGATGCTTCTATGCTAGAAAAATCTGCTCTCTGGTTAGAGGCAAATCTGTTAAAACTGAACTCAAATAAAACCGAAAATATTATTTTTAACCTTAATGTTATAAAAGAAGAAAATAAATATGTTAAACTACTTGGAATACACATGGACCAAAAACTGATCTGGACAAAGCATATAGAAACTCTATGCAAAAAGCTGGCTCGAGTTACTTTTTTGCTCAATAGACTCAGAGACAATGTCAGTGAAAACTTAATGCTATTTTCGTACTTTGCCTTCTTTCATTCCCATTTGATATATGGCATACTGCTGTGGGGAAATGCAACTAATACCACACTAGTATTTAAGTGGCAGAAAAGAGCACTTAGATGCATTTTGGGATTAAACCCAACAGAGTCATGTAGAGAGCATTTTGCTAACCTGAATATAATGACTGTGCCAGGACTATATATTTTTAATTGTCTAGTTTATGTAAAGGAAAACCTCTCAGCATTCTCCAATAGGACATCTGTTCATTCACATGACACTAGAAACAGTTACATGATTGATCTTCCCTATTCCAGACTATCCAAAACACATAATAGTCATCTTTATTTAAGCTTTCAGTTATTTAATAAACTCCCTAAGAGTTCACACTTAGTGACATTGATCAAATTTAAAACTGTTCTAGAATCCTGGATTAAGGGTAAAGCATTTTATTCACTTAAAGAGTTTAACAACTGTGATATGTCCAATTTATTATTACGACTGGTATTATAACCTATAGAATAGCTCAATTTGTATCTGCATACCGTCTTAAATTCTCTTTTAAGATCTTTCACTATTGTATTACTCTGATGCAAATGTGTAGTGTTCCAATTAATG
The DNA here is from genome assembly GCA_964059195.1 of Ectobius pallidus. NCBI lineage: Eukaryota > Metazoa > Arthropoda > Insecta > Blattodea > Ectobiidae > Ectobius > Ectobius pallidus. The sequence continues at coordinate 3,163,437 of CAXKWD010000006.1, forward strand.
TATGTTATTTTTAAGTAGTGTGTGGACAGGTAATCAAAAGAATTTTCTGTGATAAAGCAATCTATAGCAGGTGGTATGATGCTGTCCATTACAATTCCCTATGACTATTACAGACATAATTGTAAATAATTTTAAATATATTGTAAATACTGTGATAAACAATGACGAAGCCAATTGTACCAGGTATTAAACGGCAAATAAAGATTATCTTATCTTATCTTATCTTATCTTATCACTCTTGGAACACTCACGCGATTTTCTCTAGTAGTAGTAGTATTCCTTCGAGTCGCTTGCGATTCCTGGAAATCCACACGGATTTTCTAGCAAGATTGAGGGTTCACTATCCGTAGAAAATATTTGTTCTTGCTCTATTTTCCACTGCTTTATGAACTTCACAGCTCCACCCCCTTCTGTCATTTTTTTTATTGACCCTAGTAATACACTGGATGAAACTAAAATAGGAGTAAGAATTGGAGGAAGAATCATAAATAACATCAGATATGCAGATGACACTACCCTACTTGCAGAGAGCAAGAAAGACTTGGAAGATCTTATAAATAGAGTAAAACAGAAAGTGATAAAGCTGGTCTAAAACTAAATGTTAAAAAACTAAAATAATGACATCAGAGAATATTTCGATAAATATCGGCGGCGAAGTACTAACAACAGTAGACAAAATTAATTTCTTAGGCACAACATTAAAGATGACTGTAGTAACACAGAAGAAATAAGGAGAAGGATAATTCTTGGAAAGATAGCAATGAAGAGATTAAATAAGATTATAAATGACTCAGATATTTCAACTAAACAAAAATAAGAATAATACAGTCTACAGTGTTTCCTGTGGTATTATATGGTAGTGAAATTTGGACATTAAGGAAAGCAGAGAGGAAAAAATTAGATGGTTTGAGATATGGGTATGGAGGAAACTATTAAAGATAACATGGACTGAAAGGACTAATACATCAATCTTAGACGTTATAACACCAGATTTGCCACTGGAAGCATTAACTGTGAGAGGAAAACTAATGTATTTTGGACATATCATGAGAAATACACAATCATTAGAGAAGGACACGGAGGAAAGAATACACGGAGACGCCGTGCTTGCGGTGTTGTATGGGAAACAGATGAAGCCAATGACCACGCCCCCTTAAGGGACCAAAAAGGAGGCTTGCTATATACAATAGCACACAAATACTCCGAAGTTTCACGGGTTATAACAACGTAACGGTAGGGAAAATATGTAATATCCCAATTTCATATATTAACTACATACTCTGACATCATAATAATCCCGGTAGTAAGCATTAACCTATCTCAGAAGAGCCAAAAATGTAACTTTCAAATGAGCAACTTTACATGTGCGAGTCATTGACATTAGCAGCCTAGTGTAAAATACAAGTAAATTATGCTTAGCAATTATACCCATATTCATTCATCCCAAAAATTGATTATTTTCAGTACCTAAATTTTACAAAATTATTAATTTTTAAGGTAAGTTCCTAGCATAGAATTTAAGTATTTTTGTTTACCTTAAATTTAATTTCTTCAATATTGTTCAATATGTACTTGTCAAAATTCAAAATTCAAAAACTATAATGAAAGATGTAATATAAATAACTTCAATAGAATTTATTGGTCTTGTGGAGGGTGGAAAAAGGTACAATTTCTCGCCTGTTCGTAGACTTCTGCGCACGTTTTGGCCTCCATAAAGAATTAATATGAAACATCTCCATTATTGCCATTAGAGAATCAATAATTTATTGCTGTGTTGAAAATTAATCTATATGCACCTTAGAAGAGCAATATCCTGCGTTTTTGTTGTTGGGTTTCGTAAGCTTAATATTGTAATTCAATATTTCATCAATGTTAACTGTATTTTCTTTTTGTATTGATTTTATATGTAAATGTCTATTATTGTAAAATTAATTGTAAAAATTTTGACGTGTCCTATAACATGTACATGTTCGACGGACTAAATAAAATTCTATTCTATTCTATTTGTTATGTTCCCTTGTTAGGTTCCTGTATGTATCTTCTATACATTTATTTCCATGTTTATTATACAGGGTGTCTTCTATTGACGTTTAAAACTCTCTGTAGTGACGTAGATGACATTGAAACAAGTGATTTGATATAGGACACATAGGGTCGCAAATGTCGGGAAATGCCTTAAAAATGAAGGACAAATGTGAAACATATGACGTCACGAGTGACGACACACCTCTAGCTGCCGGGCTCGTTGACTCCGACGCACACCTAAGCATTCAAAGCAATTGTCGAATGTCACATCACTGTAGCACTGTGTCTGCGTGTGCGACTCGAGTGCGAAGCGTTGAAGGTTCCCCTGGGTCTGTCAACTAGCTTTTTTTTTGTTTTTGCTTTTTTTTTTTTTTTGTCAGCAACCCTTTTTCTTCGCTCACATGTCAGCAAACATTCTTTTTCTGTTATGTACAATTAGACCACAATTACATACAGTACTGTCAAGCAGATGTATGCAAAGCTGAGCAATTACTTCTTTTCTCTCGTATTTTATTTGATTAAATTTGAAGATTGAAGAGAAAAATAAAACAAAGAAAACGTGCGTTTTGTAACACATAAATGTATTTTTACTATACTCAGTCTGTTAACACAGATCTGCCACAAAAAAATGAATGTTTTGTTTTACATCAACATTAGACCACAATAATTATGTACAGGAGAGTACTGTTAAGTAGGTGTATGCAAAGTTCAGGAATACCGTATTTTTTGTGTCTTGTACAGTACTGTGTTTTATTTTGTTTTTGAAGAATCAACACACATAATACAGTATCGGTACCGCGTGTTTTTTAACACACAAAGTTAGTTTTATCGTTCTCAGTCTGTTAACAAAGATGTGCCATAGAAAGAGAAAGAGAGAGAGAGAGAGAGAGAGAGAGAGAGAGAGAGAAAGGAAAACAACATTTATGTGCTATTCGTTTGTTGTTAGACCACACTACAGTACAGTAAAGCACAGTACTGTTAAGGAAATGTACAGTTTGCAAAGTTCATGAATAAGTTTTTTCTCTCGTATTTAAATCTCCTCGATGTTTTCTTAACGATTGGGATTCGTTAAATTTGAAGAAACGAAAGAACACGAAAAGAAAAGTTTCAAGCGTTTTGTAATACACAAGGTATTTTTAGTGTATTTATCTGTTAATGAAGATTTGCCAAAAAAATTGTTTTTCTTCTTCTTCGCTCATGTGTCAGCAAACTGTTTGTTTGCATTACGTAGAACACTTCGTCTTACGAATGTGATCGTAAGCGCAGATCTGTGTTAACAGACTGAGTACAATAAAAGTACATTTTTGTGTTACAAAACGAAAGTTTTCGTTGTTTTATTTTTCTCTTGTTTCTTCAAATTTCATCAAATAAAATACGAGAGAAAAGAAGTAACTGCTCAGCATTGCGTATATCTGCTTGATAGTACTGTACGTAATTGTGGTCTAATGGTACATAACAAAAAAAGAATGTTTGCTGACATGTGAGCGAAGAAAAAGGGTTGCTGACAAAAAAAAGCAAAAACAAAAAAAGCTAGTTGACAGACCCAGGGGAACCTTCTACCCTACGCACTCGAGTCGCACACGCAGACACAGTGCTACAGTGATGTGACATTCGACAATTGCTTTGAATGCTTAGGTGTGCGTCAGAGTCAACGAGCCCGGCAGCTAGTGGTGTGTCGTCACTCGTGACGTCATATGTTTCACATTTGTCCTTCATTTTTAATGCATTTCCCGACATTTGCGACCCTATGTGTCCTATATCAAATCACTTGTTTCAATGCCATCTACGTCACTACGGAGAGTTTTAAACGTTAATAGAAGACACCCTGTATACAATGTGTTATTGTATACCAGGAATAATCTACCAAGTCAACAACTTAGACAGGACGTACATTCACACAACACAAGAAATAGAAACTTTATTGATGTACCTTTTTACAGGCTATCTAAGTCACTCAAAAGTTATCATGTAGTGGGAATGAAATGTTATAATATGCTGTCAATAAGTGTGCTTAATTACCCAGTTGACAAGTTTAAACATAAGCTATATGACTGGTTAGTTGGTCATCCATTTTATTCCCTAGACGAGTTCTTTGAATTTAGTACTAAATCAATTATCTTTTGATATTTTAATTCTTGGTTGTTTGTAAATTATTTTGTTTATAGTACTATTATGTATATATATGTAGGCATGTATTTTAAATGTAAAACTGACTTTGTCTATTGCCTCTTTGTAAGCTTAATGACAATAGAATATTATTATTATTATTATTATTATTATTAGAACCTGATGACATGTGCAAGATCATACCAGGTTCGGAAGGCTACAAGAGAGCTATAATGAAAGCCTTGGTAATGCGTTCCATACCAAAAGACATCGAAATGATTCTAAGCAAAATTCGTATTAGGGAGCCAGATGCAAGAGAAAAGCTCATATGATTAAATCATCCATAACACATACTCTCTCACAAGAAGAGAGAGGGCTTTTGGCTGAAAGAGTGGATTTTTCTCATGCAAAATATTCTCATGAGGAGGATGAAGTTATTAAGGGGAACTGGAAAAGATTTTCTCTGCCCATTGAAATCAGTTAAGAAGAGAAAAGCTTAGAATGAGGAATATGAAAAGGGAAGGAGAAAGAGATCATGCTCCAAGATATAATTTCAGGAAATGTAAGAGAGTTCAGTATAAAGTTGAAAACACTGAAGAAAGTACTGATAGTGACAGTGATGCAAGTGATTCAGAACCTAATGACATGTGCAAGATCATACCAGGTTCGGAAGGCTACAAGAGAGTTATAATAAAAGCCTCTGTTAAGCTTTCCATACCAAAAGACATCAAAATGATTCTAAGCAAAATTTGAATTAGGGAGCCAGATGCAGTATGTCCTGCTCATATGATTGAATCATCCCTAACACATACTCTCTCACAAGAAGAGAGAGGGCTTTTGGCTGAAAGAGGAGTGGATTTTTCTCATGCAAAATATTCTCATGAGGAGGATGAAGTTATTAAGGGGAACTGGAATAGATTTTCTCTGCCCATTGAAATCAGTTAAGAAGAGAAAAGCTTAGAATGAGGAATATGAAAAGGGAAGGAGAAAGAGATCATGCTCCAAGATATAATTTCAGGAAATGTAAGAGAGTTCAGTATAAAGTTGAAAACACTGAAGAAAGTACTGATAGTGACAGTGATGCAAGTGATTCAGAACCTAATGACATGTGCAAGATCATACCAGGTTCGGAAGGCTACAAGAGAGTTATAATAAAAGCCCCTGTAATGCTTTCCATACCAAAAGACATCGAAATGATTCTAAGCAAAATTTGAATTAGGGAGCCAGATGCAGTATGTTGAAAACACTGAAAAAAGTACGGATAGTGACAGTGATGCAAGTGATTCAGAACCTGATGATATGTGCAAGATCATACCAGGTTCGGAAGGCTACAAGAGAGCTATAATGAAGCCTCGGTAAATCGTTCCATACCAAAAGACATCGAAATGATTCTAAGCAAAATTCGTATTAGGGAGCCAGATGCAAGAGAAAAGCCCATATGATTAAATCATCCATAACACATACTCTCTCACAGTTTGTTACAGATGTCAAACTTGAAAGCTCTTTCCCCTGTATGTGTAAGCAGATGAGTTTTCAGATAATTATTTCGGAAATGTTTCCTTACACACATCGCACCTGATAGGTTTTCCTACTGTATGTGTAACTAGATGAGATATGAGGTACCTCTTCGAGAAAAAAATTTGTCACAGACACCACACTTTTAAGCCTTTTCTCCTGTATGTGTAAGCAAATGTCTTTTGAGAGCACATCTATAAGAAAATAGTTAGTTACACACATCACATTTGTATGGTTTCTCTCCTGTATGTTTAATCTGGTGGATTTTGAGAGCACTTCTATCAGAAAATCGTTTGTTACAGACATCACATTTGAAAGGTTTTTCTCCTGTATGTATACGCATATGAGTTTTGAGATAGCTCTTTGAGTAAATGTTTTGTTGCAGAAATCACACTTGAAAGCTCTTTTATTTGTATGTGTAAGCAGATGAGTTTTGAGATTAATTGCAAAAGAAAATGCTTTGTTACATACATCACAATTGAAAGGTTTTTCTCCTGAATGTATAAGCAAATGAGATTTGAGGTAAACACTTTGAAAAAATCGTTTGCTACACAAATCGCACTTGTAAGCTTTTTCTCCTGTATGTACAAGCATATGTCTTTGAAGAACACATCTATAAGAAAATCGTTTGTTACAGACATCACATATGAATGGTTTTTCTCCTGTATGTGTACGAAGATGACTTTTGAGAGGACTTGTATGTGAAAATCGTTTCTTACAAACATCACATATGAATGGTCTTTCTCCTGTATGTGTACGCAGATGACTTTTGAGATTAAATCTTTGCGTAAATGTTTTGTTACAATATCACTCTTGAAAGATTTTTCACCTGTATGTGTAACCAGATGAGATTTGACGTGACTACTTTGAGAAAATCGTTTGTTACACACATCACACTTGTAATTTTTTTCTCCTGTATGTGTGAGCAGATGAGTTTTGAGAATAGTCTTACGAGAAAATGTTTTGTTACAGGCATCACACTTCAATGTTTCTTTTTCCTGTATGTGTAAGCAGATGAGTTTTGAGACTACCTCTTTGAGAAAATTTTTTGGTACAGACATCACACTTGAAATATTTCCCCCTGTATGTATAAGCAGATGCTTTTTGAGATTACCTCTATGAGAAAATGTTTTGGTACAGACATCACACTTGTAATTTTTTTCTCCTGTATGTGTAAGCAGATGAGTTTTGAGAGTACTCTTATGAGCTATGCTGTACGAGTATGATGATGACTTATTTTGGAATTGGTCTTTGTAAGAGAATCATATGACTGGAATTGTTTTTCACTAATCACATCCTGGTTTTCATGTTCTCTTACATAAGGAGGTTGAGAATCATTTTGGTCGGAAAGCAATGTCTCCAAACCTTGAACTGTGTTGGATAACGGAGAATCAGTTTTCAAACAGGTCTATATTCTCAACTTTGTTTGGAAATTTCTTTACCAAATCGAAGGTCACAGGTCTACTTTTTTGGTATTCATTATTTCCTTTAACAAACGTATCTGAAATTTCGCCACACTCTGTCGATGTCTGTAACTTTGGAACTGTTGCAACATTTGGGTCTATATCCTCACTTTTAATTTGGCGTGTCGCTACTAAATTGAAGGTTAAGGGTGTATCCTCACACTTAACAGTATGTTCGTGTTTTTCACATTGGGATTGTCTTATTACTTTTTCGCCACATTGTAATGTTGCCACAGTCTCCATGATTTACTATAAATCCACACACGACAATAGTAACTCACAACTGTTTAATTGCAGGTGTGTCATTCCACATTTGTACAAAGATTAAGATAAAATATTTTCCAAGCAGCGAGAATTTCTCAGTCTGTCCAAAGCATTGAGCCGAGATATTTTTCCAACATTCTGCTGCGTTATGAGTATCTTGTAGACTGTGACCCGTGATCAACGCATTCCGATCACGTGATCACGTTTCTAGGGAGAAACAGTGGAGTGCCACCAAATTCGAACGGAATGTTTTATTCACAAAAACGAATTCCACAACCGCAAGCATGTGTTTCCCCAGTAGTTGATAAGTATTATAGTGTTAGGCTAGATAGTCTTAAGAATATAGATGAACTAAGAAACAGACTAAGTTGTATTAATTGGTATGAAATATTTAGTAAAGAAATAGATGTAAATAAATCTTATAACTTATTCTTAAATATTTTAACTAGAGAGTTTAATGAATGCTGCCCTAGAATAATAAAAAAAAAGGAAAAATAATTCAAAATGCAAGTCAAGAGCACTAAAAAACTGGTATACTCCATATCTTAATATAATTAGAATTATGCTTCAAACGTGTCATGATAAATGTAAACAAGACAGCAATTATAGAGACATATATAATAGACTAAACAGAATTTATAAAAATGAGATTAAACTGGCAAAGTGCAAGGCAAATGACAAATTTATTCTAAATTCTAATAATAGTTGTAAGGCTGCTTGGACTGTAATAAAACATGAAATTAATAGTTCAAAATCGAACCATGAAGACATACCAATAGCTCCTAATACGCTCAATGCTCACTTTACTGATCTAAACCCAACAGAGGAAGAAAATCATATAACACATCAAAACAACGTAGATCCCATAACTCTATTGTCAAGTTCATTACAAAAAACAAATCTCAATTTTACATGGGACTTAATTAGCGATGAAAACGTTATAAAAAAGGCAATAAATAAGTTATCCAACTCAAAAGCAGAAGACTTTTAACGCCTCTCAAATTTTGTCATTAAGTCTATTTCAAAAGAACTGCAGTTTCCCTTATACATTCTCACTAACAGAATATTAAATCAAGGAATCTTTCCTGACTGTTTAAAAATAACAGTGACCAGGCCAATTCATAAAAAAGGCGATAGACGAGATCCAAATAATTATCGTCCAATTTCCCTCATTCCGATACTGTCAAAGATAGTGGAAATTTGTTTACATACTCAACTATATTCCTTCTTTGAAAATAATAATTTGATCAGTGATGCACAATATGGATTTAGGTCCAAATTGTCAACAGTAAAAGCAGTCGAAGCCATTGTATCTGAAATCCATAATGGTTTTGAAAGTAAGATGTATTCTAGTGCAACCCTATTGGATCTGAGTAAAGCTTTTGATTCCATCTCACATGAAATATTAATCAAAAAGTTGGAGTTCTATGGAGTTGAAAGGAAGACACTTAATTTAATAATATCTTATCTAAATAATAGAGTGCAAATGGTAAAAGTTAATAATGATGCCTCAGGTTTCCTACCAATTAAAAAAGGTGTGCCCCAAGGTTCCATACTAGGGCCTTTCCTATTCACGGTTTATATTAACGATCTACCAGCATATCTGCCTTGTAGGACAATATTATATGCAGATGATACTACTATTCTTAACACTCACAGATCCTTGGATGTTATAAAACAAAAAGATGCTTCTATGCTAGAAAAATCTGCTCTCTGGTTAGAGGCAAATCTGTTAAAACTGAACTCAAATAAAACCGAAAATATTATTTTTAACCTTAATGTTATAAAAGAAGAAAATAAATATGTTAAACTACTTGGAATACACATGGACCAAAAACTGATCTGGACAAAGCATATAGAAACTCTATGCAAAAAGCTGGCTCGAGTTACTTTTTTGCTCAATAGACTCAGAGACAATGTCAGTGAAAACTTAATGCTATTTTCGTACTTTGCCTTCTTTCATTCCCATTTGATATATGGCATACTGCTGTGGGGAAATGCAACTAATACCACACTAGTATTTAAGTGGCAGAAAAGAGCACTTAGATGCATTTTGGGATTAAACCCAACAGAGTCATGTAGAGAGCATTTTGCTAACCTGAATATAATGACTGTGCCAGGACTATATATTTTTAATTGTCTAGTTTATGTAAAGGAAAACCTCTCAGCATTCTCCAATAGGACATCTGTTCATTCACATGACACTAGAAACAGTTACATGATTGATCTTCCCTATTCCAGACTATCCAAAACACATAATAGTCATCTTTATTTAAGCTTTCAGTTATTTAATAAACTCCCTAAGAGTTCACACTTAGTGACATTGATCAAATTTAAAACTGTTCTAGAATCCTGGATTAAGGGTAAAGCATTTTATTCACTTAAAGAGTTTAACAACTGTGATATGTCCAATTTATTATTACGACTGGTATTATAACCTATAGAATAGCTCAATTTGTATCTGCATACCGTCTTAAATTCTCTTTTAAGATCTTTCACTATTGTATTACTCTGATGCAAATGTGTAGTGTTCCAATTAATGTATGTTATTTTTAAGTAGTGTGTGGACAGGTAATCAAAAGAATTTTCTGTGATAAAGCAATCTATAGCAGGTGGTATGATGCTGTCCATTACAATTCCCTATGACTATTACAGACATAATTGTAAATAATTTTAAATATATTGTAAATACTGTGATAAACAATGACGAAGCCAATTGTACCAGGTATTAAACGGCAAATAAAGATTATCTTATCTTATCTTATCTTATCTTATCACTCTTGGAACACTCACGCGATTTTCTCTAGTAGTAGTAGTATTCCTTCGAGTCGCTTGCGATTCCTGGAAATCCACACGGATTTTCTAGCAAGATTGAGGGTTCACTATCCGTAGAAAATATTTGTTCTTGCTCTATTTTCCACTGCTTTATGAACTTCACAGCTCCACCCCCTTCTGTCATTTTTTTTATTGACCCTAGTAATACACTGGATGAAACTAAAATAGGAGTAAGAATTGGAGGAAGAATCATAAATAACATCAGATATGCAGATGACACTACCCTACTTGCAGAGAGCAAGAAAGACTTGGAAGATCTTATAAATAGAGTAAAACAGAAAGTGATAAAGCTGGTCTAAAACTAAATGTTAAAAAACTAAAATAATGACATCAGAGAATATTTCGATAAATATCGGCGGCGAAGTACTAACAACAGTAGACAAAATTAATTTCTTAGGCACAACATTAAAGATGACTGTAGTAACACAGAAGAAATAAGGAGAAGGATAATTCTTGGAAAGATAGCAATGAAGAGATTAAATAAGATTATAAATGACTCAGATATTTCAACTAAACAAAAATAAGAATAATACAGTCTACAGTGTTTCCTGTGGTATTATATGGTAGTGAAATTTGGACATTAAGGAAAGCAGAGAGGAAAAAATTAGATGGTTTGAGATATGGGTATGGAGGAAACTATTAAAGATAACATGGACTGAAAGGACTAATACATCAATCTTAGACGTTATAACACCAGATTTGCCACTGGAAGCATTAACTGTGAGAGGAAAACTAATGTATTTTGGACATATCATGAGAAATACACAATCATTAGAGAAGGACACGGAGGAAAGAATACACGGAGACGCCGTGCTTGCGGTGTTGTATGGGAAACAGATGAAGCCAATGACCACGCCCCCTTAAGGGACCAAAAAGGAGGCTTGCTATATACAATAGCACACAAATACTCCGAAGTTTCACGGGTTATAACAACGTAACGGTAGGGAAAATATGTAATATCCCAATTTCATATATTAACTACATACTCTGACATCATAATAATCCCGGTAGTAAGCATTAACCTATCTCAGAAGAGCCAAAAATGTAACTTTCAAATGAGCAACTTTACATGTGCGAGTCATTGACATTAGCAGCCTAGTGTAAAATACAAGTAAATTATGCTTAGCAATTATACCCATATTCATTCATCCCAAAAATTGATTATTTTCAGTACCTAAATTTTACAAAATTATTAATTTTTAAGGTAAGTTCCTAGCATAGAATTTAAGTATTTTTGTTTACCTTAAATTTAATTTCTTCAATATTGTTCAATATGTACTTGTCAAAATTCAAAATTCAAAAACTATAATGAAAGATGTAATATAAATAACTTCAATAGAATTTATTGGTCTTGTGGAGGGTGGAAAAAGGTACAATTTCTCGCCTGTTCGTAGACTTCTGCGCACGTTTTGGCCTCCATAAAGAATTAATATGAAACATCTCCATTATTGCCATTAGAGAATCAATAATTTATTGCTGTGTTGAAAATTAATCTATATGCACCTTAGAAGAGCAATATCCTGCGTTTTTGTTGTTGGGTTTCGTAAGCTTAATATTGTAATTCAATATTTCATCAATGTTAACTGTATTTTCTTTTTGTATTGATTTTATATGTAAATGTCTATTATTGTAAAATTAATTGTAAAAATTTTGACGTGTCCTATAACATGTACATGTTCGACGGACTAAATAAAATTCTATTCTATTCTATTTGTTATGTTCCCTTGTTAGGTTCCTGTATGTATCTTCTATACATTTATTTCCATGTTTATTATACAGGGTGTCTTCTATTGACGTTTAAAACTCTCTGTAGTGACGTAGATGACATTGAAACAAGTGATTTGATATAGGACACATAGGGTCGCAAATGTCGGGAAATGCCTTAAAAATGAAGGACAAATGTGAAACATATGACGTCACGAGTGACGACACACCTCTAGCTGCCGGGCTCGTTGACTCCGACGCACACCTAAGCATTCAAAGCAATTGTCGAATGTCACATCACTGTAGCACTGTGTCTGCGTGTGCGACTCGAGTGCGAAGCGTTGAAGGTTCCCCTGGGTCTGTCAACTAGCTTTTTTTGTTTTTGCTTTTTTTTTTTTTTTGTCAGCAACCCTTTTTCTTCGCTCACATGTCAGCAAACATTCTTTTTCTGTTATGTACAATTAGACCACAATTACATACAGTACTGTCAAGCAGATGTATGCAAAGCTGAGCAATTACTTCTTTTCTCTCGTATTTTATTTGATTAAATTTGAAGATTGAAGAGAAAAATAAAACAAAGAAAACGTGCGTTTTGTAACACATAAATGTATTTTTACTATACTCAGTCTGTTAACACAGATCTGCCACAAAAAAAAGAATGTTTTGTTTTACATCAACATTAGACCACAATAATTATGTACAGGAGAGTACTGTTAAGTAGGTGTATGCAAAGTTCAGGAATACCGTATTTTTTGTGTCTTGTACAGTACTGTGTTTTATTTTGTTTTTGAAGAATCAACACACATAATACAGTATCGGTACCGCGCGTTTTTTAACACACACAGTTAGTTTTATCGTTCTCAGTCTGTTAACAAAGATGTGCCATAGAAAGAGAAAGAGAGAGAGAGAGAGAGAGAGAGAGAGAGAAAGGAAAACAACATTTATGTGCTATTCGTTTGTTGTTAGACCACACTACAGTACAGTAAAGCACAGTACTGTTAAGGAAATGTACAGTTTGCAAAGTTCATGAATAAGTTTTTTCTCTCGTATTTAAATCTCCTCGATGTTTTCTTAACGATTGGGATTCGTTAAATTTGAAGAAACGAAAGAACACGAAAAGAAAAGTTTCAAGCGTTTTGTAATACACAAGGTATTTTTAGTGTATTTATCTGTTAATGAAGATTTGCCAAAAAAATTGTTTTTCTTCTTCTTCGCTCATGTGTCAGCAAACTGTTTGTTTGCATTACGTAGAACACTTCGTCTTACGAATGTGATCGTAAGCGCAGATCTGTGTTAACAGACTGAGTACAATAAAAGTACATTTTTGTGTTACAAAACGAAAGTTTTCGTTGTTTTATTTTTCTCTTGTTTCTTCAAATTTCATCAAATAAAATACGAGAGAAAAGAAGTAACTGCTCAGCATTGCGTATATCTGCTTGATAGTACTGTACGTAATTGTGGTCTAATGGTACATAACAAAAAAAGAATGTTTGCTGACATGTGAGCGAAGAAAAAGGGTTGCTGACAAAAAAAAGCAAAAACAAAAAAAGCTAGTTGACAGACCCAGGGGAACCTTCTACCCTACGCACTCGAGTCGCACACGCAGACACAGTGCTACAGTGATGTGACATTCGACAATTGCTTTGAATGCTTAGGTGTGCGTCGGAGTCAACGAGCCCGGCAGCTAGTGGTGTGTCGTCACTCGTGACGTCATATGTTTCACATTTGTCCTTCATTTTTAATGCATTTCCCGACATTTGCGACCCTATGTGTCCTATATCAAATCACTTGTTTCAATGCCATCTACGTCACTACGGAGAGTTTTAAACGTTAATAGAAGACACCCTGTATACAATGTGTTATTGTATACCAGGAATAATCTACCAAGTCAACAACTTAGACAGGACGTACATTCACACAACACAAGAAATAGAAACTTTATTGATGTACCTTTTTACAGGCTATCTAAGTCACTCAAAAGTTATCATGTAGTGGGAATGAAATGTTATAATATGCTATCAATAAGTGTGCTTAATTACCCAGTTGACAAGTTTAAACATAAGCTATATGACTGGTTAGTTGGTCATCCATTTTATTCCCTAGACGAGTTCTTTGAATTTAGTACTAAATCAATTATCTTTTGATATTTTAATTCTTGGTTGTTTGTAAATTATTTTGTTTATAGTACTATTATGTATATATATGTAGGCATGTATTTTAAATGTAAAACTGACTTTGTCTATTGCCTCTTTGTAAGCTTAATGACAATAGAATATTATTATTATTATTAGAACCTGATGACATGTGCAAGATCATACCAGGTTCGGAAGGCTACAAGAGAGCTATAATGAAAGCCTTGGTAATGCGTTCCATACCAAAAGACATCGAAATGATTCTAAGCAAAATTCGAATTAGGGAGCCAGATGCAAGAGAAAAGCTCATATGATTAAATCATCCATAACACATACTCTCTCACAAGAAGAGAGAGGGCTTTTGGCTGAAAGAGTGGATTTTTCTCATGCAAAATATTCTCATGAGGAGGATGAAGTTATTAAGGGGAACTGGAAAAGATTTTCTCCGCCCATTGAAATCAGTTAAGAAGAGAAAAGCTTAGAATGAGGAATATGAAAAGGGAAGGAGAAAGAGATCATGCTCCAAGATATAATTTCAGGAAATGTAAGAGAGTTCAGTATAAAGTTGAAAACACTGAAGAAAGTACTGATAGTGACAGTGATGCAAGTGATTCAGAACCTAATGACATGTGCAAGATCATACCAGGTTCGGAAGGCTACAAGAGAGTTATAATAAAAGCCTCTGTTAAGCTTTCCATACCAAAAGACATCAAAATGATTCTAAGCAAAATTTGAATTAGGGAGCCAGATGCAGTATGTCCTGCTCATATGATTGAATCATCCCTAACACATACTCTCTCACAAGAAGAGAGAGGGCTTTTGGCTGAAAGAGGAGTGGATTTCTCTCATGCAAAATATACTCGTGAGAAGGTTGAACTTATAAAGGAGAACTGGAACAGATTTTCTCTGCCCATTGAAATCAGTTAAGAAGAGAAAAGCTTAGAATGAGGAATATGAAAAGAAAAGGAGAAAGAGATCATGCTCCAAAATATGATTTCAGGAAATGTAAGAGACTTCAGTATAAAGTTGAAGACAATGAAGGAAGTACTGATAGTGACAGTGATGCAAGTGATTCAGAACCTGATGACATGTGCACGATCATACCAGGTTCGGAAGGCTACAAGAGAGGTATAATGAAAGCCTCTGTAATGCTTTCCATACCAAAAGACATCGAAATGATTCTAAGCAAAATTTGAATTAGGGAGCCAGATGCAGTATGTTGAAAACACTGAAAAAAGTACGGATAGTGACAGTGATGCAAGTGATTCAGAACCTGATGATATGTGCAAGATCATACCAGGTTCGGAAGGCTACAAGAGAGCTATAATGAAGCCTCGGTAATGCGTTCCATACCAAAAGACATCGAAATGATTCTAAGCAAAATTCGTATTAGGGAGCCAGATGCAAGAGAAAAGCCCATATGATTAAATCATCCATAACACATACTCTCTCACAGTTTGTTACAGATGTCAAACTTGAAAGCTCTTTCCCCTGTATGTGTAAGCAGATGAGTTTTCAGATAATTATTTCGGAAATGTTTCCTTACACACATCGCACCTGATAGGTTTTCCTACTGTATGTGTAACTAGATGAGTTATGAGGTACCTCTTCGAGAAAAAAATTTGTCACAGACACCACACTTTTAAGCCTTTTCTCCTGTATGTGTAAGCAAATGTCTTTTGAGAGCACATCTATAAGAAAATAGTTAGTTACACACATCACATTTGTATGGTTTCTCTCCTGTATGTTTAATCTGGTGGATTTTGAGAGCACTTCTATCAGAAAATCGTTTGTTACAGACATCACATTTGAAAGGTTTTTCTCCTGTATGTATACGCATATGAGTTTTGAGATTACACCTATGAGTAAATGTTTTGTTACAGATGTCACACTGGAAAGCTCTTTCCTTTGTGTGTGTAAGCAAATGAGTTTTGAGACGAAAACTATGAGAAAATCGTTTGCTACACACATCACACTTGTAAACTTTTTCTCCTGTAGGTGATAGCAGATGACTTTTGAGAGCAAATTTATAAGAAAATCGTTTGTTACACACATCACATTTGAATGGTTTTTCTCCTGTATGTGTAAGCAGGTGATGTTTGTGAGTACTACTATCAGAAAATCGTTTGTTACAGACATCGCATATGAATGGTTTTTCTCCTGTATGTGTATGCAAATGAGTTTTGAGATAGCTCTTTGAGTAAATGTTTTGTTGCAGAAATCACACTTGAAAGCTCTTTTATTTGTATGTGTAAGCAGATGAGTTTTGAGATTAATTGCAAAAGAAAATGCTTTGTTACATACATCACAATTGAAAGGTTTTTCTCCTGAATGTATAAGCAAATGAGATTTGAGGTAAACACTTTGAAAAAATCGTTTGCTACACAAATCGCACTTGTAAGCTTTTTCTCCTGTATGTACAAGCATATGTCTTTGAAGAACACATCTATAAGAAAATCGTTTGTTACAGACATCACATATGAATGGTTTTTCTCCTGTATGTGTACGAAGATGACTTTTGAGAGGACTTGTATGTGAAAATCGTTTCTTACAAACATCACATATGAATGGTCTTTCTCCTGTATGTGTACGCAGATGACTTTTGAGATTAAATCTTTGCGTAAATGTTTTGTTACAAATATCACTCTTGAAAGATTTTTCACCTGTATGTGTAACCAGATGAGATTTGACGTGACTACTTTGAGAAAATCGTTTGTTACACACATCACACTTGTAATTTTTTTCTCCTGTATGTGTGAGCAGATGAGTTTTGAGAATAGTCTTACGAGAAAATGTTTTGTTACAGGCATCACACTTCAATGTTTCTTTTTCCTGTATGTGTAAGCAGATGAGTTTTGAGACTACCTCTTTGAGAAAATTTTTTGGTACAGACATCACACTTGAAATATTTCCCCCCTGTATGTATAAGCAGATGCTTTTTGAGATTACCTCTATGAGAAAATGTTTTGGTACAGACATCACACTTGTAATTTTTTTCTCCTGTATGTGTAAGCAGATGAGTTTTGAGAGTACTCTTATGAGCTATGCTGTACGAGTATGATGATGACTTATTTTGGAATTGGTCTTTGTAAGAGAATCATATGACTGGAATTGTTTTTCACTAATCACATCCTGGTTTTCATGTTCTCTTACATAAGGAGGTTGAGAATCATTTTGGTCGGAAAGCAATGTCTCCAAACCTTGAACTGTGTTGGATAACGGAGAATCAGTTTTCAAACAGGTCTATATTCTCAACTTTGTTTGGAAATTTCTTTACCAAATCGAAGGTCACAGGTCTACTTTTTTGGTATTCATTATTTCCTTTAACAAACGTATCTGAAATTTCGCCACACTCTGTCGATGTCTGTAACTTTGGAACTGTTGCAACATTTGGGTCTATATCCTCACTTTTAATTTGGCGTGTCGCTACTAAATTGAAGGTTAAGGGTGTATCCTCACACTTAACAGTATGTTCGTGTTTTTCACATTGGGATTGTCTTATTACTTTTTCGCCACATTGTAATGTTGGACATTGATTTACTATAAATCCACACACGACAATAGTAACTCACAACTGTTTAATTGCAGGTGTGTCATTCCACATTTGTACAAAGATTAAGATAAAATATTTTCCAAGCAGCGAGAATTTCTCAGTCTGTCCAAAGCATTGAGCCGAGATATTTTTCCAACATTCTGCTGCGTTATGAGTATCTTGTAGACTGTGACCCGTGATCAACGCATTCCGATCACGTGATCACGTTTCTAGGGAGAAATAGTGGAGTGCCACCAAATTCGAACGGAATGTTTTATTCACAAAAACGAATTCCACAACCGCAAGCATGTGTTCTGCCACTCTTGGAACACTCACGCGATTTTCTCTAGTAGTAGTAGTATTCCTTCGAGTCGCTTGCGATTCCTGGAAATCCACACGGATTTTCTAGCAAGATTGAGGGTTCACTATCCGTAGAAAATATTTGATCTTGCTCTATTTTCCACTGCTTTATGAACTTCACATCTCCACCCCCTTCTGTCATTTTTTTTATTGACCCTAGTAATACACTGGATGAAACTAAAATAGGAGTGAGAATTGGAGGAATAATCATAAATAACATCAGATATGCAGATGACACTACCCTACTTGCAGAGAGCAAGAAAGACTTGGAAGATCTTATAAACAGAGTAAAACAGAAAGTGATAAAGCTGGTCTAAAACTAAATGTTAAAAAACTAAAATAATGACATCAGAGAATATTTCGATAAATATCGGCGGCGAAGTACTAACAACAGTAGACAAAATTAATTTCTTAGGCACAACATTAAAGATGACTGTAGTAACACAGAAGAAATAAGGAGAAGGATAATTCTTGGAAAGATAGCAATGAAGAGATTAAATAAGATTATAAATGACTCAGATATTTCAACTAAACAAAAATAAGAATAATACAGTCTACAGTGTTTCCTGTGGTATTATATGGTAGTGAAATTTGGACATTAAGGAAAGCAGAGAGGAAAAAATTAGATGCGTTTGAGATATGGGTATGGAGGAAACTATTAAAGATAACATGGACTGAAAGAAGGACTAATACATCAATCTTAGAAGTTATAACACCAGATTTGCCACTGGAAGCATTAACTGTGAGAGGAAAACTAATGTATTTTGGACATATCATGAGAAATACACAATCATTAGAGAAGGACACGGAGGAAAGAATACACGGAGACGCCGTGCTTGCGGTGTTGTATGGGAAACAGATGAAGCCAATGACCACGCCCCCTTAAGGGACCAAAAAGGAGGCTTGCTATATACAATAGCACACAAATACTCCGAAGTTTCACGGGTTATAACAACGTAACGGTAGGGAAAATATGTAATATCCCAATTTCATATATTAACTACATACTCTGACATCATAATAATCCCGGTAGTAAGCATTAACCTATCTCAGAAGAGCCAAAAATGTAACTTTCAAATGAGCAACTTTACATGTGCGAGTCATTGACAATAGCAGCCTAGTGTAAAATACAAGTAAATTATGCTTAGCAATTATACCCATATTCATTCATCCCAAAAATTGATTACTTTCAGTACCTAAATTTTACAAAATTATTAATTTTTAAGGTAAGTTCCTAGCATAGAATTTAAGTATTTTTGTTTTCCTTAAATTTAATTTCTTCAATATTGTTCAATATGTACTTGTCAAAATTCAAAATTCAAAAACTATAATGAAAGATGTAATATAAATAACTTCAATAGAATTTATTTGTCTTGTGGAGGGTGGAAAAAGGTACAATTTCTCGCCTGTTCGTAGACTTCAGCGCACGTTTTGGCCTCCATAAAGAATTAATATGAAACATCTCCATTATTGCCATTAGAGAATCAATAATTTATTGCTGTGTTGAAAATTAATCTATATGCACCTTAGAAGAGCAATATCCTGCGTTTTTGTTGTTGGGTTTCGTAAGCTTAATATTGTAATTCAATATTTCATCAATGTTAACTGTATTTTCTTTTTGTATTGATTTTATATGTAAATGTCTATTATTGTAAAATTAATTGTAAAAATTTTGACGTGTCCTATAACATGTACATGTTCGACGGACTAAATAAAATTCTATTCTATTCTATTTGTTATGTTCCCTTGTTAGGTTCCTGTATGTATCTTCTATACATTTATTTCCATGTTTATTATACAGGGTGTCTTCTATTGACGTTTAAAACTCTCTGTAGTGACGTAGATGACATTGAAACAAGTGATTTGATATAGGACACATAGGGTCGCAAATGTCGGGAAATGCCTTAAAAATGAAGGACAAATGTGAAACATATGACGTCACGAGTGACGACACACCTCTAGCTGCCGGGCTCGTTGACTCCGACGCACACCTAAGCATTCAAAGCAATTGTCGAATGTCACATCACTGTAGCACTGTGTCTGCGTATGCGACTCGAGTGCGAAGCGTTGAAGGTTCCCCTGGGTCTGTCAACTAGCTTTTTTTTTTTTTTTTTTTTTTTTTTTTTTTTTTTTTTTGTCAGCAACCCTTTTTCTTCGCTCACATGTCAGCAAACATTCTTTTTCTGTTATGTACAATTAGACCACAATTACGTACAGTACTGTCAAGCAGATGTATGCAAAGCTGAGCAATTACTTCTTTTCTCTCGTATTTTATTTGATTAAATTTGAAGATTGAAGAGAAAAATAAAACAAAGAAAACGTGCGTTTTGTAACACATAAATGTATTTTTACTATACTCAGTCTGTTAACATAGATCTGCCACAAAAAAAAAAGAATGTTTTGTTTTACTTCAACATTAGACCACAATAATTATGTACAGGAGAGTACTGTTAAGTAGGTGTATGCAAAGTTCAGGAATACCGTATTTTTTGTGTCTTGTACAGTACTGTGTTTTATTTTGTTTTTGAAGAATCAACACACATAATACAGTATCGGTACCGCGTGTTTTTTAACACACAAAGTTAGTTTTATCGTTCTCAGTCTGTTAACAAAGATGTGCCATAGAAAGAGAAAGAGAGAGAGAGAGAGAGAGAAAGGAAAACAACATTTATGTGCTATTCGTTTGTTGTTAGACCACACTACAGTACAGTAAAGCACAGTACTGTTAAGGAAATGTACAGTTTGCAAAGTTCATGAATAAGTTTTTTCTCTCGTATTTAAATCTCTTCGATGTTTTCTTAACGATTGGGATTCGTTAAATTTGAAGAAACGAAAGAACACGAAAAGAAAAGTTTCAAGCGTTTTGTAATACACAAGGTATTTTTAGTGTATTTATCTGTTAATGAAGATTTGCCAAAAAAATTGTTTTTCTTCTTCTTCGCTCATGTGTCAGCAAACTGTTTGTTTGCATTACGTAGAACACTTCGTCTTACGAATGTGATCGTAAGCGCAGATCTGTGTTAACAGACCGAGTACAATAAAAGTACATTTTTGTGTTACAAAACGCACGTTTTCGTTGTTTTATTTTTCTCTTGTTTCTTCAAATTTCATCAAATAAAATACGAGAGAAAAGAAGTAACTGCTCAGCATTGCGTATATCTGCTTGATAGTACTGTACGTAATTGTGGTCTAATGGTACATAACAAAAAAACAATGTTTGCTGGCATGTGAGCGAAGAAAAAGGGTTGCTGACAAAAAAAAAGCAAAAACAAAAAAAGCTAGTTGACAGACCCAGGGGAACCTTCAACCCTACGCACTCGAGTCGCTCACGCAGACACAGTGCTACAGTGATGTGACATTCGACAATTGCTTTGAATGCTTAGGTGTGCGTCGGAGTCAACGAGCCCGGCAGCTAGTGGTGTGTCGTCACTCGTGACGTCATATGTTTCACATTTGTCCTTCATTTTTAATGCATTTCCCGACATTTGCGACCCTATGTGTTCTATATCAAATCACTTGTTTCAATGCCATCTACGTCACTACGGAGAGTTTTAAACGTTAATAGAAGACACCCTGTATACAATGTGTTATTGTATACCAGGAATAATCTACCAAGTCAACAACTTAGACAGGACGTACATTCACACAACACAAGAAATAGAAACTTTATTGATGTACCTTTTTACAGGCTATCTAAGTCACTCAAAAGTTATCATGTAGTGGGAATGAAATGTTATAATATGCTATCAATAAGTGTGCTTAATTACCCAGTTGACAAGTTTAAACATAAGCTATATGACTGGTTAGTTGGTCATCCATTTTATTCCCTAGACGAGTTCTTTGAATTTAGTACTAAATCAATTATCTTTTGATATTTTAATTCTTGGTTGTTTGTAAATTATTTTGTTTATAGTACTATTATGTATATATATGTAGGCATGTATTTTAAATGTAAAACTGACTTTGTCTATTGCCTCTTTGTAAGCTTAATGACAATAGAATATTATTATTATTATTATTATTATTAGAACCTGATGACATGTGCAAGATCATACCAGGTTCGGAAGGCTACAAGAGAGCTATAATGAAAGCCTTGGTAATGCGTTCCATACCAAAAGACATCGAAATGATTCTAAGCAAAATTCGTATTAGGGAGCCAGATGCAAGAGAAAAGCTCATATGATTAAATCATCCATAACACATACTCTCTCACAAGAAGAGAGAAGGCTTTTGGCTGAAAGAGTGGATTTTTCTCATGCAAAATATTCTCATGAGGAGGATGAAGTTATTAAGGGGAACTGGAAAAGATTTTCTCTGCCCATTGAAATCAGTTAAGAAGAGAAAAGCTTAGAATGAGGAATATGAAAAGGGAAGGAGAAAGAGATCATGCTCCAAGATATAATTTCAGGAAATGTAAGAGAGTTCAGTATAAAGTTGAAAACACTGAAGAAAGTACTGATAGTGACAGTGATGCAAGTGATTCAGAACCTAATGACATGTGCAAGATCATACCAGGTTCGGAAGGCTACAAGAGAGTTATAATAAAAGCCTCTGTTAAGCTTTCCATACCAAAAGACATCGAAATGATTCTAAGCAAAATTTGAATTAGGGAGCCAGATGCAGTATGTCCTGCTCATATGATTGAATCATCCCTAACACATACTCTCTCACAAGAAGAGAGAGGGCTTTTGGCTGAAAGAGGAGTGGATTTCTCTCATGCAAAATATACTCGTGAGAAGGATGAACTTATAAAGGAGAACTGGAACAGATTTTCTCTGCCCATTGAAATCAGTTAAGAAGAGAAAAGCTTAGAATGAGGAATATGAAAAGAAAAGGAGAAAGAGATCATGCTCCAAAATATGATTTCAGGAAATGTAAGAGACTTCAGTATAAAGTTGAAGACAATGAAGGAAGTACTGATAGTGACAGTGATGCAAGTGATTCAGAACCTGATGACATGTGCACGATCATACCAGGTTCGGAAGGCTACAAGAGAGGTATAATGAAAGCCTCTGTAATGCTTTCCATACCAAAAGACATCGAAATGATTCTAAGCAAAATTTGAATTAGGGAGCCAGATGCAGTATGTTGAAAACACTGAAAAAAGTACGGATAGTGACAGTGATGCAAGTGATTCAGAACCTGATGATATGTGCAAGATCATACCAGGTTCGGAAGGCTACAAGAGAGCTATAATGAAGCCTCGGTAATGCGTTCCATACCAAAAGACATCGAAATGATTCTAAGCAAAATTCGTATTAGGGAGCCAGATGCAAGAGAAAAGCCCATATGATTAAATCATCCATAACACATACTCTCTCACAGTTTGTTACAGATGTCAAACATGAAAGCTCTTTCCCCTGTATGTGTAAGCAGATGAGTTTTCAGATAATTATTTCGGAAATGTTTCCTTACACACATCGCACCTGATAGGTTTTCCTACTGTATGTGTAACTAGATGAGTTATGAGGTACCGCTTCCAGAAAAAATTTGTCACAGACACCACACTTTTAAGCCTTTTCTCCTGTATGTGTAAGCAAATGTCTTTTGAGAGCACATCTATAAGAAAATAGTTAGTTACACACATCACATTTTTATGGTTTCTCTCCTGTATGTTTAATCTGGTGGATTTTGAGAGCACTTCTATCAGAAAATCGTTTGTTACAGACATCACATTTGAAAGGTTTTTCTCCTGTATGTATACGCATATGAGTTTTGAGATTACACCTATGAGTAAATGTTTTGTTACAGATGTCACACTGGAAAGCTCTTTCCTTTCTATGTGTAAGCAAATGAGTTTTGAGACGAAAACTATGAGAAAATCGTTTGCTACACACATCACACTTGTAAACTTTTTCTCCTGTATGTGTAAGCAGATGACTTTTGAGAGCAAATTTATAAGAAAATCGTTTGTTACACACATCACATTTGAATGGTTTTTCTCCTGTATGTGTAAGCAGGTGATGTTTGTGAGTACTACTATCAGAAAATCGTTTGTTACAGACATCGCATATGAATGGTTTTTCTCCTGTTTGTGTATGCAAATGAGTTTTGAGATAGCTCTTTGAGTAAATGTTTTGTTGCAGAAATCACACTTGAAAGCTCTTTTATTTGTATGTGTAAGCAGATGAGTTTTGAGATTAATTGCAAAAGAAAATGCTTTGTTACATACATCACAATTGAAAGGTTTTTCTCCTGAATGTATAAGCAAATGAGATTTGAGGTAAACACTTTGAAAAAATCGTTTGTTACACAAATCGCACTTGTAAGCTTTTTCTCCTGTATGTACAAGCATATGTCTTTGAAGAACACATCTATAAGAAAATCGTTTGTTACAGACATCACATATGAATGGTTTTTCTCCTGTATGTGTACGAAGATGACTTTTGAGAGGACTTGTATGTGAAAATCGTTTCTTACAAACATCACATATGAATGGTCTTTCTCCTGTATGTGTACGCAGATGACTTTTGAGATTAAATCTTTGCGTAAATGTTTTGTTACAAATATCACTCTTGAAAGATTTTTCACCTGTATGTGTAACCAGATGAGATTTGACGTGACTACTTTGAGAAAATCGTTTGTTACACACATCACACTTGTAATTTTTTTCTCCTGTATGTGTGAGCAGATGAGTTTTGAGAATAGTCTTACGAGAAAATGTTTTGTTACAGGCATCACACTTCAATGTTTCTTTTTCCTGTATGTGTAAGCAGATGAGTTTTGAGACTACCTCTTTGAGAAACTTTTTTGGTACAGACATCACACTTGAAATATTTCCCCCCTGTATGTATAAGCAGATGCTTTTTGAGATTACCTCTATGAGAAAATGTTTTGGTACAGACATCACACTTGTAATTTTTTTCTCCTGTATGTGTAAGCAGATGAGTTTTGAGAGTACTCTTATGAGCTATGCTGTACGAGTATGATGATGACTTATTTTGGAATTGGTCTTTGTAAGAGAATCATATGACTGGAATTGTTTTTCACTAATCACATCCTGGTTTTCATGTTCTCTTACATAAGGAGGTTGAGAATCATTTTGGTCGGAAAGCAATGTCTCCAAACCTTGAACTGTGTTGGATAACGGAGAATCAGTTTTCAAACAGGTCTATATTCTCAACTTTGTTTGGAAATTTCTTTACCAAATCGAAGGTCACAGGTCTACTTTTTTGGTATTCATTATTTCCTTTAACAAACGTATCTGAAATTTCGCCACACTCTGTCGATGTCTGTAACTTTGGAACTGTTGCAACATTTGGGTCTATATCCTCACTTTTAATTTGGCGTGTCGCTACTAAATTGAAGGTTAAGGGTGTATCCTCACACTTAACAGTATGTTCGTGTTTTTCACATTGGGATTGTCTTATTACTTTTTCGCCACATTGTAATGTTGCCACAGTCTCCATGATTTACTATAAATCCACACACGACAATAGTAACTCACAACTGTTTAATTGCAGGTGTGTCATTCCACATTTGTACAAAGATTAAGATAAAATATTTTCCAAGCAGCGAGAATTTCTCAGTCTGTCCAAAGCATTGAGCCGAGATATTTTTCCAACATTCTGCTGCGTTATGAGTATCTTGTAGACTGTGACCCGTGATCAACGCATTCCGATCACGTGATCACGTTTCTAGGGAGAAACAGTGGAGTGCCACCAAATTCGAACGGAATGTTTTATTCACAAAAACGAATTCCACAACCGCAAGCATGTGTTCTGCCACTCTTGGAACACTCACGCGATTTTCTCTAGTAGTAGTATTCCTTCGAGTCGCTTGCGATTCCTGGAAATCCACACGGATTTTCTAGCAAGATTGAGGGTTCACTATCCGTAGAAAATATTTGATCTTGCTCTATTTTCCTCTGCTTTATGAACTTCACATCTCCACCCCCTTCTGTCATTTTTTTTATTGACCCTAGTAATACACTGGATGAAACTAAAATAGGAGTAAGAATTGGAGGAAGAATCATAAATAACATCAGATATGCAGATGACACTACCCTACTTGCAGAGAGCAAGAAAGACTTGGAAGATCTTATAAACAGAGTAAAACAGAAAGTGATAAAGCTGGTCTAAAACTAAATGTTAAAAAACTAAAATAATGACATCAGAGAATATTTCGATAAATATCGGCGGCGAAGTACTAACAACAGTAGACAAAATTAATTTCTTAGGCACAACATTAAAGATGACTGTAGTAACACAGAAGAAATAAGGAGAAGGATAATTCTTGGAAAGATAGCAATGAAGAGATTAAATAAGATTATAAATGACTCAGATATTTCAACTAAACAAAAATAAGAATAATACAGTCTACAGTGTTTCCTGTGGTATTATATGGTAGTGAAATTTGGACATTAAGGAAAGCAGAGAGGAAAAAATTAGATGCGTTTGAGATATGGGTATGGAGGAAACTATTAAAGATAACATGGACTGAAAGAAGGACTAATACATCAATCTTAGAAGTTATAACACCAGATTTGCCACTGGAAGCATTAACTGTGAGAGGAAAACTAATGTATTTTGGACATATCATGAGAAATACACAATCATTAGAGAAGGACACGGAGGAAAGAATACACGGAGACGCCGTGCTTGCGGTGTTGTATGGGAAACAGATGAAGCCAATGACCACGCCCCCTTAAGGGACCAATAAGGAGGCTTGCTATATACAATAGCACACAAATACTCCGAAGTTTCACGGGTTATAACAACGTAACGGTAGGGAAAATATGTAATATCCCAATTTCATATATTAACTACATACTCTGACATCATAATAATCCCGGTAGTAAGCATTAACCTATCTCAGAAGAGCCAAAAATGTAACTTTCAAATGAGCAACTTTACATGTGCGAGTCATTGACATTAGCAGCCTAGTGTAAAATACAAGTAAATTATGCTTAGCAATTATACCCATATTCATTCATCCCAAAAATTGATTATTTTCAGTACCTAAATTTTACAAAATTATTAATTTTTAAGGTAAGTTCCTAGCATAGAATTTAAGTATTTTTGTTTACCTTAAATTTAATTTCTTCAATATTGTTCAATATGTACTTGTCAAAATTCAAAATTCAAAAACTGTAATGAAAGATGTAATATAAATATCTTCAATAGAATTTATTGGTCTTGTGGAGGGTGGAAAAAGGTACAATTTCTCGCCTGTTCGTAGACTTCTGCGCACGTTTTGGCCTCCATAAAGAATTAATATGAAACATCTCCATTATTGCCATTAGAGAATCAATAATTTATTGCTGTGTTGAAAATTAATCTATATGCACCTTAGAAGAGCAATATCCTGCGTTTTTGTTGTTGGGTTTCGTAAGCTTAATATTGTAATTCAATATTTCATCAATGTTAACTGTATTTTCTTTTTGTATTGATTTTATATGTAAATGTCTATTATTGTAAAATTAATTGTAAAAATTTTGACGTGTCCTATAACATGTACATGTTCGACGGACTAAATAAAATTCTATTCTATTCTATTTGTTATGTTCCCTTGTTAGGTTCCTGTATGTATCTTCTATACATTTATTTCCATGTTTATTATACAGGGTGTCTTCTATTGACGTTTAAAACTCTCTGTAGTGACGTAGATGACATTGAAACAAGTGATTTGATATAGGACACATAGGGTCGCAAATGTCGGGAAATGCCTTAAAAATGAAGGACAAATGTGAAACATATGACGTCACGAGTGACGACACACCTCTAGCTGCCGGGCTCGTTGACTCCGACGCACACCTAAGCATTCAAAGCAATTGTCGAATGTCACATCACTGTAGCACTGTGTCTGCGTGTGCGACTCGAGTGCGAAGCGTTGAAGGTTCCCCTGGGTCTGTCAACTAGCTTTTTTTGTTTTTTCTTTTTTTTTTTTTGTCAGCAACCCTTTTTCTTCGCTCACATGTCAGCAAACATTCTTTTTCTGTTATGTACAATTAGACCACAATTACATACAGTACTGTCAAGCAGATGTATGCAAAGCTGAGCAATTACTTCTTTTCTCTCGTATTTTATTTGATCAAAATTTGAAGATTGAAGAGAAAAATAAAACAAAGAAAACGTGCGTTTTGTAACACATAAATGTATTTTTACTATACTCAGTCTGTTAACACAGATCTGCCACAAAAAAAAGAATGTTTTGTTTTACATCAACATTAGACCACAATAATTATGTACAGGAGAGTACTGTTAAGTAGGTGTATGCAAAGTTCAGGAATACCGTATTTTTTGTGTCTTGTACAGTACTGTGTTTTATTTTGTTTTTGAAGAATCAACACACATAATACAGTATCGGTACCGCGCGTTTTTTAACACACACAGTTAGTTTTATCGTTCTCAGTCTGTTAACAAAGATGTGCCATAGAAAGAGAAAGAGAGAGAGAGAGAGAGAGAGAGAGAGAGAGAGAGAGAGAGAGAGAGAGAAAGGAAAACAACATTTATGTGCTATTCGTTTGTTGTTAGACCACACTACAGTACAGTAAAGCACAGTACTGTTAAGGAAATGTACAGTTTGCAAAGTTCATGAATAAGTTTTTTCTCTCGTATTTAAATCTCCTCGATGTTTTCTTAACGATTGGGATTCGTTAAATTTGAAGAAACGAAAGAACACGAAAAGAAAAGTTTCAAGCGTTTTGTAATACACAAGGTATTTTTAGTGTATTTATCTGTTAATGAAGATTTGCCAAAAAAATTGTTTTTCTTCTTCTTCGCTCATGTGTCAGCAAACTGTTTGTTTGCATTACGTAGAACACTTCGTCTTACGAATGTGATCGTAAGCGCAGATCTGTGTTAACAGACTGAGTACAATAAAAGTACATTTTTGTGTTACAAAACGAAAGTTTCCGTTGTTTTATTTTTCTCTTGTTTCTTCAAATTTCATCAAATAAAATACGAGAGAAAAGAAGTAACTGCTCAGCATTGCGTATATCTGCTTGATAGTACTGTACGTAATTGTGGTCTAATGGTACATAACAAAAAAAGAATGTTTGCTGACATGTGAGCGAAGAAAAAGGGTTGCTGACAAAAAAAAGCAAAAACAAAAAAAGCTAGTTGACAGACCCAGGGGAACCTTCAACCCTACGCACTCGAGTCGCACACGCAGACACAGTGCTACAGTGATATGACATTAGACAATTGCTTTGAATGCTTAGGTGTGCGTCGGAGTCAACGAGCCCGGCAGCTAGTGGTGTGTCGTCACTCGTGACGTCATATGTTTCACATTTGTCCATTTTTAATGCATTTCCCGACATTTGCGACCCTATGTGTCCCATATCAAATCACTTGTTTCAATGCCATCTACGTCACTACGGAGAGTTTTAAACGTTAATAGAAGACACCCTGTATACAATGTGTTATTGTATACCAGGAATAATCTACCAAGTCAACAACTTAGACAGGACGTACATTCACACAACACAAGAAATAGAAACTTTATTGATGTACCTTTTTACAGGCTATCTAAGTCACTCAAAAGTTATCATGTAGTGGGAATGAAATGTTATAATATGCTATCAATAAGTGTGCTTAATTACCCAGTTGACAAGTTTAAACATAAGCTATGTGACTGGTTAGTTGGTCATCCATTTTATTCCCTAGACGAGTTCTTTGAATTTAGTACTAAATCAATTATCTTTTGATATTTTAATTCTTGGTTGTTTGTAAATTATTTTGTTTATAGTACTATTATGTATATATATGTAGGCATGTATTTTAAATGTAAAACTGACTTTGTCTATTGCCTCTTTGTAAGCTTAATGACAATAGAATATTATTATTATTATTATTATTATTATTAGAACCTGATGACATGTGCAAGATCATACCAGGTTCGGAAGGCTACAAGAGAGCTATAATGAAAGCCTTGGTAATGCGTTCCATACCAAAAGACATCGAAATGATTCTAAGCAAAATTCGTATTAGGGAGCCAGATGCAAGAGAAAAGCTCATATGATTAAATTATCCATAACACATACTCTCTCACAAGAAGAGAGAGGGCTTTTGGCTGAAAGAGTGGATTTTTCTCATGCAAAATATTCTCATGAGGAGGATGAAGTTATTAAGGGGAACTGGAATAGATTTTCTCTGCCCATTGAAATCAGTTAAGAAGAGAAAAGCTTAGAATGAGGAATATGAAAAGGGAAGGAGAAAGAGATCATGCTCCAAGATATAATTTCAGGAAATGTAAGAGAGTTCAGTATAAAGTTGAAAACACTGAAGAAAGTACTGATAGTGACAGTGATGCAAGTGATTCAGAACCTAATGACATGTGCAAGATCATACCAGGTTCGGAAGGCTTCAAGAGAGTTATAATAAAAGCCTCTGTTAAGCTTTCCATACCAAAAGACATCGAAATGATTCTAAGCAAAATTTGAATTAGGGAGCCAGATGCAGTATGTCCTGCTCATATGATTGAATCATCCCTAACACATACTCTCTCACAAGAAGAGAGAGGGCTTTTGGCTGAAAGAGTGGATTTTTCTCATGCAAAATATTCTCATGAGGAGGATGAAGTTATTAAGGGGAACTGGAATAGATTTTCTCTGCCCATTGAAATCAGTTAAGAAGAGAAAAGCTTAGAATGAGGAATATGAAAAGGGAAGGAGAAAGAGATCATGCTCCAAGATATAATTTCAGGAAATGTAAGAGAGTTCAGTATAAAGTTGAAAACACTGAAGAAAGTACTGATAGTGACAGTGATGCAAGTGATTCAGAACCTAATGACATGTGCAAGATCATACCAGGTTCGGAAGGCTACAAGAGAGTTATAATAAAAGCCCCTGTAATGCTTTCCATACCAAAAGACATCGAAATGATTCTAAGCAAAATTTGAATTAGGGAGCCAGATGCAGTATGTTGAAAACACTGAAAAAAGTACGGATAGTGACAGTGATGCAAGTGATTCAGAACCTGATGATATGTGCAAGATCATACCAGGTTCGGAAGGCTACAAGAGAGCTATAATGAAGCCTCGGTAATGCGTTCCATACCAAAAGACATCGAAATGATTCTAAGCAAAATTCGTATTAGGGAGCCAGATGCAAGAGAAAAGCCCATATGATTAAATCATCCATAACACATACTCTCTCACAGTTTGTTACAGATGTCAAACTTGAAAGCTCTTTCCCCTGTATGTGTAAGCAGATGAGTTTTCAGATAATTATTTCGGAAATGTTTCCTTACACACATCGCACCTGATAGGTTTTCCTACTGTATGTGTAACTAGATGAGTTATGAGGTACCTCTTCCAGAAAAAATTTGTCACAGACACCACACTTTTAAGCCTTTTCTCCTGTATGTGTAAGCAAATGTCTTTTGAGAGCACATCTATAAGAAAATAGTTAGTTACACACATCACATTTTTATGGTTTCTATCCTGTATGTTTAATCTGGTGGATTTTGAGAGCACTTCTATCAGAAAATCGTTTGTTACAGACATCACATTTGAAAGGTTTTTCTCCTGTATGTATACGCATATGAGTTTTGAGATTACACCTATGAGTAAATGTTTTGTTACAGATGTCACACTGGAAAGCTCTTTCCTTTCTATGTGTAAGCAAATGAGTTTTGAGACGAAAACTATGAGAAAATCGTTTGCTACACACATCACACTTGTAAACTTTTTCTCCTGTATGTGTAAGCAGATGACTTTTGAGAGCAAATTTTTAAGAAAATCGTTTGTTACACACATCACATTTGAATGGTTTTTCTCCTGTATGTGTAAGCAGGTGATGTTTGTGAGTACTACTATCAGAAAATCGTTTGTTACAGACATCGCATATGAATGGTTTTTCTCCTGTATGTGTATGCAAATGAGTTTTGAGATAGCTCTTTGAGTAAATGTTTTGTTGCAGAAATCACACTTGAAAGCTCTTTTATTTGTATGTGTAAGCAGATGAGTTTTGAGATTAATTGCAAAAGAAAATGCTTTGTTACATACATCACAATTGAAAGGTTTTTCTCCTGAATGTATAAGCAAATGAGATTTGAGGTAAACACTTTGAAAAAATCGTTTGCTACACAAATCGCACTTGTAAGCTTTTTCTCCTGTATGTACAAGCATATGTCTTTGAAGAACACATCTATAAGAAAATCGTTTGTTACAGACATCACATATGAATGGTTTTTCTCCTGTATGTGTACGAAGATGACTTTTGAGAGGACTTGTATGTGAAAATCGTTTCTTACAAACATCACATATGAATGGTCTTTCTCCTGTATGTGTACGCAGATGACTTTTGAGATTAAATCTTTGCGTAAATGTTTTGTTACAATATCACTCTTGAAAGATTTTTCACCTGTATGTGTAACCAGATGAGATTTGACGTGACTACTTTGAGAAAATCGTTTGTTACACACATCACACTTGTAATTTTTTTCTCCTGTATGTGTGAGCAGATGAGTTTTGAGAATAGTCTTACGAGAAAATGTTTTGTTACAGGCATCACACTTCAATGTTTCTTTTTCCTGTATGTGTAAGCAGATGAGTTTTGAGACTACCTCTTTGAGAAAATTTTTTGGTACAGACATCACACTTGAAATATTTCCCCCCTGTATGTATAAGCAGATGCTTTTTGAGATTACCTCTATGAGAAAATGTTTTGGTACAGACATCACACTTGTAATTTTTTTCTCCTGTATGTGTAAGCAGATGAGTTTTGAGAGTACTCTTATGAGCTATGCTGTACGAGTATGATGATGACTTATTTTGGAATTGGTCTTTGTAAGAGAATCATATGACTGGAATTGTTTTTCACTAATCACATCCTGGTTTTCATGTTCTCTTACATAAGGAGGTTGAGAATCATTTTGGTCGGAAAGCAATGTCTCCAAACCTTGAACTGTGTTGGATAACGGAGAATCAGTTTTCAAACAGGTCTATATTCTCAACTTTGTTTGGAAATTTCTTTACCAAATCGAAGGTCACAGGTCTACTTTTTTGGTATTCATTATTTCCTTTAACAAACGTATCTGAAATTTCGCCACACTCTGTCGATGTCTGTAACTTTGGAACTGTTGCAACATTTGGGTCTATATCCTCACTTTTAATTTGGCGTGTCGCTACTAAATTGAAGGTTAAGGGTGTATCCTCACACTTAACAGTATGTTCGTGTTTTTCACATTGGGATTGTCTTATTACTTTTTCGCCACATTGTAATGTTGCCACAGTCTCCATGATTTACTATAAATCCACACACGACAATAGTAACTCACAACTGTTTAATTGCAGGTGTGTCATTCCACATTTGTACAAAGATTAAGATAAAATATTTTCCAAGCAGCGAGAATTTCTCAGTCTGTCCAAAGCATTGAGCCGAGATATTTTTCCAACATTCTGCTGCGTTATGAGTATCTTGTAGACTGTGACCCGTGATCAACGCATTCCGATCACGTGATCACGTTTCTAGGGAGAAACAGTGGAGTGCCACCAAATTCGAACGGAATGTTTTATTCACAAAAACGAATTCCACAACCGCAAGCATGTGTTTCCCCAGTAGTTGATAAGTATTATAGTGTTAGGCTAGATAGTCTTAAGAATATAGATGAACTAAGAAACAGACTAAGTTGTATTAATTGGTATGAAATATTTAGTAAAGAAATAGATGTAAATAAATCTTATAACTTATTCTTAAATATTTTAACTAGAGAGTTTAATGAATGCTGCCCTAGAATAATAAAAAAAAAAGGAAAAATAATTCAAAATGCAAGTCAAGAGCACTAAAAAACTGGTATACTCCATATCTTAATATAATTAGAATTATGCTTCAAACGTGTCATGATAAATGTAAACAAGACAGCAATTATAGAGACATATATAATAGACTAAACAGAATTTATAAAAATGAGATTAAACTGGCAAAGTGCAAGGCAAATGACAAATTTATTCTAAATTCTAATAATAGTTGTAAGGCTGCTTGGACTGTAATAAAACATGAAATTAATAGTTCAAAATCGAACCATGAAGACATACCAATAGCTCCTAATACGCTCAATGCTCACTTTACTGATCTAAACCCAACAGAGGAAGAAAATCATATAACACATCAAAACAACGTAGATCCCATAACTCTATTGTCAAGTTCATTACAAAAAACAAATCTCAATTTTACATGGGACTTAATTAGCGATGAAAACGTTATAAAAAAGGCAATAAATAAGTTATCCAACTCAAAAGCAGAAGACTTTTAACGCCTCTCAAATTTTGTCATTAAGTCTATTTCAAAAGAACTGCAGTTTCCCTTATACATTCTCACTAACAGAATATTAAATCAAGGAATCTTTCCTGACTGTTTAAAAATAACAGTGACCAGGCCAATTCATAAAAAAGGCGATAGACGAGATCCAAATAATTATCGTCCAATTTCCCTCATTCCGATACTGTCAAAGATAGTGGAAATTTGTTTACATACTCAACTATATTCCTTCTTTGAAAATAATAATTTGATCAGTGATGCACAATATGGATTTAGGTCCAAATTGTCAACAGTAAAAGCAGTCGAAGCCATTGTATCTGAAATCCATAATGGTTTTGAAAGTAAGATGTATTCTAGTGCAACCCTATTGGATCTGAGTAAAGCTTTTGATTCCATCTCACATGAAATATTAATCAAAAAGTTGGAGTTCTATGGAGTTGAAAGGAAGACACTTAATTTAATAATATCTTATCTAAATAATAGAGTGCAAATGGTAAAAGTTAATAATGATGCCTCAGATTTCCTACCAATTAAAAAAGGTGTGCCCCAAGGTTCCATACTAGGGCCTTTCCTATTCACGGTTTATATTAACGATCTACCAGCATATCTGCCTTGTAGGACAATATTATATGCAGATGATACTACTATTCTTAACACTCACAGATCCTTGGATGTTATAAAACAAAAAGATGCTTCTATGCTAGAAAAATCTGCTCTCTGGTTAGAGGCAAATCTGTTAAAACTGAACTCAAATAAAACCGAAAATATTATTTTTAACCTTAATGTTATAAAAGAAGAAAATAAATATGTTAAACTACTTGGAATACACATGGACCAAAAACTGATCTGGACAAAGCATATAGAAACTCTATGCAAAAAGCTGGCTCGAGTTACTTTTTTGCTCAATAGACTCAGAGACAATGTCAGTGAAAACTTAATGCTATTTTCGTACTTTGCCTTCTTTCATTCCCATTTGATATATGGCATACTGCTGTGGGGAAATGCAACTAATACCACACTAGTATTTAAGTGGCAGAAAAGAGCACTTAGATGCATTTTGGGATTAAACCCAACAGAGTCATGTAGAGAGCATTTTGCTAACCTGAATATAATGACTGTGCCAGGACTATATATTTTTAATTGTCTAGTTTATGTAAAGGAAAACCTCTCAGCATTCTCCAATAGGACATCTGTTCATTCACATGACACTAGAAACAGTTACATGATTGATCTTCCCTATTCCAGACTATCCAAAACACATAATAGTCATCTTTATTTAAGCTTTCAGTTATTTAATAAACTCCCTAAGAGTTCACACTTAGTGACATTGATCAAATTTAAAACTGTTCTAGAATCCTGGATTAAGGGTAAAGCATTTTATTCACTTGAAGAGTTTAACAACTGTGATATGTCCAATTTATTATTATGACTGGTATTATAACCTATAGAATAGCTCAATTTGTATCTGCATACCGTCTTAAATTCTCTTTTAAGATCTTTCACTATTGTATTACTCTGATGCAAATGTGTAGTGTTCCAATTAATGTATGTTATTTTTAAGTAGTGTGTGGACAGGTAATCAAAAGAATTTTCTGTGATAAAGCAATCTATAGCAGGTGGTATGATGCTGTCCATTACAATTCCCTACGACTATTACAGACATAATTGTAAATAATTTTAAATATATTGTAAATACTGTGTTAAACAATGACGAAGCCAATTGTACCAGGTATTAAACGGCAAATAAAGATTATCTTATCTTATCTTATCTTATCTTATCACTCTTGGAACACTCACGCGATTTTCTCTAGTAGTAGTAGTATTCCTTCGAGTCGCTTGCGATTCCTGGAAATCCACACGGATTTTCTAGCAAGATTGAGGGTTCACTATCCGTAGAAAATATTTGTTCTTGCTCTATTTTCCACTGCTTTATGAACTTCACATCTCCACCCCCTTCTGTCATTTTTTTTATTGACCCTAGTAATACACTGGATGAAACTAAAATAGGAGTAAGAATTGGAGGAAGAATCATAAATAACATCAGATATGCAGATGACACTACCCTACTTGCAGAGAGCAAGAAAGACTTGGAAGATCTTATAAATAGAGTAAAACAGAAAGTGATAAAGCTGGTCTAAAACTAAATGTTAAAAAACTAAAATAATGACATCAGAGAATATTTCGATAAATATCGGCGGCGAAGTACTAACAACAGTAGACAAAATTAATTTCTTAGGCACAACATTAAAGATGACTGTAGTAACACAGAAGAAATAAGGAGAAGGATAATTCTTGGAAAGATAGCAATGAAGAGATTAAATAAGATTATAAATGACTCAGATATTTCAACTAAACAAAAATAAGAATAATACAGTCTACAGTGTTTCCTGTGGTATTATATGGTAGTGAAATTTGGACATTAAGGAAAGCAGAGAGGAAAAAATTAGATGCGTTTGAGATATGGGTATGGAGGAAACTATTAAAGATAACATGGACTGAAAGGACTAATACATCAATCTTAGACGTTATAACACCAGATTTGCCACTGGAAGCATTAACTGTGAGAGGAAAACTAATGTATTTTGGACATATCATGAGAAATACACAATCATTAGAGAAGGACACGGAGGAAAGAATACACGGAGACGCCGTGCTTGCGGTGTTGTATGGGAAACAGATGAAGCCAATGACCACGCCCCCTTAAGGGACCAAAAAGGAGGCTTGCTATATACAATAGCACACAAATACTCCGAAGTTTCACGGGTTATAACAACGTAACGGTAGGGAAAATATGTAATATCCCAATTTCATATATTAACTACATACTCTGACATCATAATAATCCCGGTAGTAAGCATTAACCTATCTCAGAAGAGCCAAAAATGTAACTTTCAAATGAGCAACTTTACATGTGCGAGTCATTGACATTAGCAGCCTAGTGTAAAATACAAGTAAATTATGCTTAGCAATTATACCCATATTCATTCATCCCAAAAATTGATTATTTTCAGTACCTAAATTTTACAAAATTATTAATTTTTAAGGTAAGTTCCTAGCATAGAATTTAAGTATTTTTGTTTACCTTAAATTTAATTTCTTCAATATTGTTCAATATGTACTTGTCAAAATTCAAAATTCAAAAACTATAATGAAAGATGTAATATAAATAACTTCAATAGAATTTATTGGTCTTGTGGAGGGTGGAAAAAGGTACAATTTCTCGCCTGTTCGTAGACTTCTGCGCACGTTCTGGCCTCCATAAAGAATTAATATGAAACATCTCCATTATTGCCATTAGAGAATCAATAATTTATTGCTGTGTTGAAAATTAATCTATATGCACCTTAGAAGAGCAATATCCTGCGTTTTTGTTGTTGGGTTTCGTAAGCTTAATATTGTAATTCAATATTTCATCAATGTTAACTGTATTTTCTTTTTGTATTGATTTTATATGTAAATGTCTATTATTGTAAAATTAATTGTAAAAATTTTGACGTGTCCTATAACATGTACATGTTCGACGGACAAAATAAAATTCTATTCTATTCTATTTGTTATGTTCCCTTGTTAGGTTCCTGTATGTATCTTCTATACATTTATTTCCATGTTTATTATACAGGGTGTCTTCTATTGACGTTTAAAACTCTCTGTAGTGACGTAGATGACATTGAAACAAGTGATTTGATATAGGACACATAGGGTCGCAAATGTCGGGAAATGCCTTAAAAATGAAGGACAAATGTGAAACATATGACGTCACGAGTGACGACACACCTCTAGCTGCCGGGCTCGTTGACTCCGACGCACACCTAAGCATTCAAAGCAATTGTCGAATGTCACATCACTGTAGCACTGTGTCTGCGTGTGCGACTCGAGTGCGAAGCGTTGAAGGTTCCCCTGGGTCTGTCAACTAGCTTTTTTTGTTTTTGCTTTTTTTTTTTTTTGTCAGCAACCCTTTTTCTTCGCTCACATGTCAGCAAACATTCTTTTTCTGTTATGTACAATTAGACCACAATTACATACAGTACTGTCAAGCAGATGTATGCAAAGCTGAGCAATTACTTCTTTTCTCTCGTATTTTATTTGATTAAATTTGAAGATTGAAGAGAAAAATAAAACAAAGAAAACGTGCGTTTTGTAACACATAAATGTATTTTTACTATACTCAGTCTGTTAACACAGATCTGCCACAAAAAAATGAATGTTTTGTTTTACATCAACATTAGACCACAATAATTATGTACAGGAGAGTACTGTTAAGTAGGTGTATGCAAAGTTCAGGAATACCGTATTTTTTGTGTCTTGTACAGTACTGTGTTTTATTTTGTTTTTGAAGAATCAACACACATAATACAGTATCGGTACCGCGTGTTTTTTAACACACAAAGTTAGTTTTATCGTTCTCAGTCTGTTAACAAAGATGTGCCATAGAAAGAGAAAGAGAGAGAGAGAGAGAGAGAGAGAGAGAGAGAGAGAGAAAGAAAACAACATTTATGTGCTATTCGTTTGTTGTTAGACCACACTACAGTACAGTAAAGCACAGTACTGTTAAGGAAATGTACAGTTTGCAAAGTTCATGAATAAGTTTTTTCTCTCGTATTTAAATCTCCTCGATGTTTTCTTAACGATTGGGATTCGTTAAATTTGAAGAAACGAAAGAACACGAAAAGAAAAGTTTCAAGCGTTTTGTAATACACAAGGTATTTTTAGTGTATTTATCTGTTAATGAAGATTTGCCAAAAAAATTGTTTTTCTTCTTCTTCGCTCATGTGTCAGCAAACTGTTTGTTTGCATTACGTAGAACACTTCGTCTTACGAATGTGATCGTAAGCGCAGATCTGTGTTAACAGACTGAGTACAATAAAAGTACATTTTTGTGTTACAAAACGAAAGTTTTCGTTGTTTTATTTTTCTCTTGTTTCTTCAAATTTCATCAAATAAAATACGAGAGAAAAGAAGTAACTGCTCAGCATTGCGTATATCTGCTTGATAGTACTGTACGTAATTGTGGTCTAATGGTACATAACAAAAAAAGAATGTTTGCTGACATGTGAGCGAAGAAAAAGGGTTGCTGACAAAAAAAAGCAAAAACAAAAAAAGCTAGTTGACAGACCCAGGGGAACCTTCTACCCTACGCACTCGAGTCGCACACGCAGACACAGTGCTACAGTGATGTGACATTCGACAATTGCTTTGAATGCTTAGGTGTGCGTCAGAGTCAACGAGCCCGGCAGCTAGTGGTGTGTCGTCACTCGTGACGTCATATGTTTCACATTTGTCCTTCATTTTTAATGCATTTCCCGACATTTGCGACCCTATGTGTCCTATATCAAATCACTTGTTTCAATGCCATCTACGTCACTACGGAGAGTTTTAAACGTTAATAGAAGACACCCTGTATACAATGTGTTATTGTATACCAGGAATAATCTACCAAGTCAACAACTTAGACAGGACGTACATTCACACAACACAAGAAATAGAAACTTTATTGATGTACCTTTTTACAGGCTATCTAAGTCACTCAAAAGTTATCATGTAGTGGGAATGAAATGTTATAATATGCTATCAATAAGTGTGCTTAATTACCCAGTTGACAAGTTTAAACATAAGCTATATGACTGGTTAGTTGGTCATCCATTTTATTCCCTAGACGAGTTCTTTGAATTTAGTACTAAATCAATTATCTTTTGATATTTTAATTCTTGGTTGTTTGTAAATTATTTTGTTTATAGTACTATTATGTATATATATGTAGGCATGTATTTTAAATGTAAAACTGACTTTGTCTATTGCCTCTTTGTAAGCTTAATGACAATAGAATATTATTATTATTATTATTATTATTAGAACCTGATGACATGTGCAAGATCATACCAGGTTCGGAAGGCTACAAGAGAGCTATAATGAAAGCCTTGGTAATGCGTTCCATACCAAAAGACATCGAAATGATTCTAAGCAAAATTCGTATTAGGGAGCCAGATGCAAGAGAAAAGCTCATATGATTAAATCATCCATAACACATACTCTCTCACAAGAAGAGAGAGGGCTTTTGGCTGAAAGAGTGGATTTTTCTCATGCAAAATATTCTCATGAGGAGGATGAAGTTATTAAGGGGAACTGGAAAAGATTTTCTCTGCCCATTGAAATCAGTTAAGAAGAGAAAAGCTTAGAATGAGGAATATGAAAAGGGAAGGAGAAAGAGATCATGCTCCAAGATATAATTTCAGGAAATGTAAGAGAGTTCAGTATAAAGTTGAAAACACTGAAGAAAGTACTGATAGTGACAGTGATGCAAGTGATTCAGAACCTAATGACATGTGCAAGATCATACCAGGTTCGGAAGGCTACAAGAGAGTTATAATAAAAGCCTCTGTTAAGCTTTCCATACCAAAAGACATCAAAATGATTCTAAGCAAAATTTGAATTAGGGAGCCAGATGCAGTATGTCCTGCTCATATGATTGAATCATCCCTAACACATACTCTCTCACAAGAAGAGAGAGGGCTTTTGGCTGAAAGAGGAGTGGATTTTTCTCATGCAAAATATTCTCATGAGGAGGATGAAGTTATTAAGGGGAACTGGAATAGATTTTCTCTGCCCATTGAAATCAGTTAAGAAGAGAAAAGCTTAGAATGAGGAATATGAAAAGGGAAGGAGAAAGAGATCATGCTCCAAGATATAATTTCAGGAAATGTAAGAGAGTTCAGTATAAAGTTGAAAACACTGAAGAAAGTACTGATAGTGACAGTGATGCAAGTGATTCAGAACCTAATGACATGTGCAAGATCATACCAGGTTCGGAAGGCTACAAGAGAGTTATAATAAAAGCCCCTGTAATGCTTTCCATACCAAAAGACATCGAAATGATTCTAAGCAAAATTTGAATTAGGGAGCCAGATGCAGTATGTTGAAAACACTGAAAAAAGTACGGATAGTGACAGTGATGCAAGTGATTCAGAACCTGATGATATGTGCAAGATCATACCAGGTTCGGAAGGCTACAAGAGAGCTATAATGAAGCCTCGGTAATGCGTTCCATACCAAAAGACATCGAAATGATTCTAAGCAAAATTCGTATTAGGGAGCCAGATGCAAGAGAAAAGCCCATATGATTAAATCATCCATAACACATACTCTCTCACAGTTTGTTACAGATGTCAAACTTGAAAGCTCTTTCCCCTGTATGTGTAAGCAGATGAGTTTTCAGATAATTATTTCGGAAATGTTTCCTTACACACATCGCACCTGATAGGTTTTCCTACTGTATGTGTAACTAGATGAGATATGAGGTACCTCTTCGAGAAAAAAATTTGTCACAGACACCACACTTTTAAGCCTTTTCTCCTGTATGTGTAAGCAAATGTCTTTTGAGAGCACATCTATAAGAAAATAGTTAGTTACACACATCACATTTGTATGGTTTCTCTCCTGTATGTTTAATCTGGTGGATTTTGAGAGCACTTCTATCAGAAAATCGTTTGTTACAGACATCACATTTGAAAGGTTTTTCTCCTGTATGTATACGCATATGAGTTTTGAGATAGCTCTTTGAGTAAATGTTTTGTTGCAGAAATCACACTTGAAAGCTCTTTTATTTGTATGTGTAAGCAGATGAGTTTTGAGATTAATTGCAAAAGAAAATGCTTTGTTACATACATCACAATTGAAAGGTTTTTCTCCTGAATGTATAAGCAAATGAGATTTGAGGTAAACACTTTGAAAAAATCGTTTGCTACACAAATCGCACTTGTAAGCTTTTTCTCCTGTATGTACAAGCATATGTCTTTGAAGAACACATCTATAAGAAAATCGTTTGTTACAGACATCACATATGAATGGTTTTTCTCCTGTATGTGTACGAAGATGACTTTTGAGAGGACTTGTATGTGAAAATCGTTTCTTACAAACATCACATATGAATGGTCTTTCTCCTGTATGTGTACGCAGATGACTTTTGAGATTAAATCTTTGCGTAAATGTTTTGTTACAATATCACTCTTGAAAGATTTTTCACCTGTATGTGTAACCAGATGAGATTTGACGTGACTACTTTGAGAAAATCGTTTGTTACACACATCACACTTGTAATTTTTTTCTCCTGTATGTGTGAGCAGATGAGTTTTGAGAATAGTCTTACGAGAAAATGTTTTGTTACAGGCATCACACTTCAATGTTTCTTTTTCCTGTATGTGTAAGCAGATGAGTTTTGAGACTACCTCTTTGAGAAAATTTTTTGGTACAGACATCACACTTGAAATATTTCCCCCCTGTATGTATAAGCAGATGCTTTTTGAGATTACCTCTATGAGAAAATGTTTTGGTACAGACATCACACTTGTAATTTTTTTCTCCTGTATGTGTAAGCAGATGAGTTTTGAGAGTACTCTTATGAGCTATGCTGTACGAGTATGATGATGACTTATTTTGGAATTGGTCTTTGTAAGAGAATCATATGACTGGAATTGTTTTTCACTAATCACATCCTGGTTTTCATGTTCTCTTACATAAGGAGGTTGAGAATCATTTTGGTCGGAAAGCAATGTCTCCAAACCTTGAACTGTGTTGGATAACGGAGAATCAGTTTTCAAACAGGTCTATATTCTCAACTTTGTTTGGAAATTTCTTTACCAAATCGAAGGTCACAGGTCTACTTTTTTGGTATTCATTATTTCCTTTAACAAACGTATCTGAAATTTCGCCACACTCTGTCGATGTCTGTAACTTTGGAACTGTTGCAACATTTGGGTCTATATCCTCACTTTTAATTTGGCGTGTCGCTACTAAATTGAAGGTTAAGGGTGTATCCTCACACTTAACAGTATGTTCGTGTTTTTCACATTGGGATTGTCTTATTACTTTTTCGCCACATTGTAATGTTGCCACAGTCTCCATGATTTACTATAAATCCACACACGACAATAGTAACTCACAACTGTTTAATTGCAGGTGTGTCATTCCACATTTGTACAAAGATTAAGATAAAATATTTTCCAAGCAGCGAGAATTTCTCAGTCTGTCCAAAGCATTGAGCCGAGATATTTTTCCAACATTCTGCTGCGTTATGAGTATCTTGTAGACTGTGACCCGTGATCAACGCATTCCGATCACGTGATCACGTTTCTAGGGAGAAACAGTGGAGTGCCACCAAATTCGAACGGAATGTTTTATTCACAAAAACGAATTCCACAACCGCAAGCATGTGTTTCCCCAGTAGTTGATAAGTATTATAGTGTTAGGCTAGATAGTCTTAAGAATATAGATGAACTAAGAAACAGACTAAGTTGTATTAATTGGTATGAAATATTTAGTAAAGAAATAGATGTAAATAAATTTTATAACTTATTCTTAAATATTTTAACTAGAGAGTTTAATGAATGCTGCCCTAGAATAA
This sequence comes from Ectobius pallidus, assembly GCA_964059195.1. Taxonomy (NCBI): domain Eukaryota; kingdom Metazoa; phylum Arthropoda; class Insecta; order Blattodea; family Ectobiidae; genus Ectobius; species Ectobius pallidus. Next base: position 3,206,971 of record CAXKWD010000006.1, read on the forward strand.
TAAAAAAAAAGGAAAAATAATTCAAAATGCAAGTCAAGAGCACTAAAAAACTGGTATACTCCATATCTTAATATAATTAGAATTATGCTTCAAACGTGTCATGATAAATGTAAACAAGACAGCAATTATAGAGACATATATAATAGACTAAACAGAATTTATAAAAATGAGATTAAACTGGCAAAGTGCAAGGCAAATGACAAATTTATTCTAAATTCTAATAATAGTTGTAAGGCTGCTTGGACTGTAATAAAACATGAAATTAATAGTTCAAAATCGAACCATGAAGACATACCAATAGCTCCTAATACGCTCAATGCTCACTTTACTGATCTAAACCCAACAGAGGAAGAAAATCATATAACACATCAAAACAACGTAGATCCCATAACTCTATTGTCAAGTTCATTACAAAAAACAAATCTCAATTTTACATGGGACTTAATTAGCGATGAAAACGTTATAAAAAAGGCAATAAATAAGTTATCCAACTCAAAAGCAGAAGACTTTTAACGCCTCTCAAATTTTGTCATTAAGTCTATTTCAAAAGAACTGCAGTTTCCCTTATACATTCTCACTAACAGAATATTAAATCAAGGAATCTTTCCTGACTGTTTAAAAATAACAGTGACCAGGCCAATTCATAAAAAAGGCGATAGACGAGATCCAAATAATTATCGTCCAATTTCCCTCATTCCGATACTGTCAAAGATAGTGGAAATTTGTTTACATACTCAACTATATTCCTTCTTTGAAAATAATAATTTGATCAGTGATGCACAATATGGATTTAGGTCCAAATTGTCAACAGTAAAAGCAGTCGAAGCCATTGTATCTGAAATCCATAATGGTTTTGAAAGTAAGATGTATTCTAGTGCAACCCTATTGGATCTGAGTAAAGCTTTTGATTCCATCTCACATGAAATATTAATCAAAAAGTTGGAGTTCTATGGAGTTGAAAGGAAGACACTTAATTTAATAATATCTTATCTAAATAATAGAGTGCAAATGGTAAAAGTTAATAATGATGCCTCAGATTTCCTACCAATTAAAAAAGGTGTGCCCCAAGGTTCCATACTAGGGCCTTTCCTATTCACGGTTTATATTAACGATCTACCAGCATATCTGCCTTGTAGGACAATATTATATGCAGATGATACTACTATTCTTAACACTCACAGATCCTTGGATGTTATAAAACAAAAAGATGCTTCTATGCTAGAAAAATCTGCTCTCTGGTTAGAGGCAAATCTGTTAAAACTGAACTCAAATAAAACCGAAAATATTATTTTTAACCTTAATGTTATAAAAGAAGAAAATAAATATGTTAAACTACTTGGAATACACATGGACCAAAAACTGATCTGGACAAAGCATATAGAAACTCTATGCAAAAAGCTGGCTCGAGTTACTTTTTTGCTCAATAGACTCAGAGACAATGTCAGTGAAAACTTAATGCTATTTTCGTACTTTGCCTTCTTTCATTCCCATTTGATATATGGCATACTGCTGTGGGGAAATGCAACTAATACCACACTAGTATTTAAGTGGCAGAAAAGAGCACTTAGATGCATTTTGGGATTAAACCCAACAGAGTCATGTAGAGAGCATTTTGCTAACCTGAATATAATGACTGTGCCAGGACTATATATTTTTAATTGTCTAGTTTATGTAAAGGAAAACCTCTCAGCATTCTCCAATAGGACATCTGTTCATTCACATGACACTAGAAACAGTTACATGATTGATCTTCCCTATTCCAGACTATCCAAAACACATAATAGTCATCTTTATTTAAGCTTTCAGTTATTTAATAAACTCCCTAAGAGTTCACACTTAGTGACATTGATCAAATTTAAAACTGTTCTAGAATCCTGGATTAAGGGTAAAGCATTTTATTCACTTAAAGAGTTTAACAACTGTGATATGTCCAATTTATTATTATGACTGGTATTATAACCTATAGAATAGCTCAATTTGTATCTGCATACCGTCTTAAATTCTCTTTTAAGATCTTTCACTATTGTATTACTCTGATGCAAATGTGTAGTGTTCCAATTAATGTATGTTATTTTTAAGTAGTGTGTGGACAGGTAATCAAAAGAATTTTCTGTGATAAAGCAATCTATAGCAGGTGGTATGATGCTGTCCATTACAATTCCCTATGACTATTACAGACATAATTGTAAATAATTTTAAATATATTGTAAATACTGTGATAAACAATGACGAAGCCAATTGTACCAGGTATTAAACGGCAAATAAAGATTATCTTATCTTATCTTATCTTATCTTATCACTCTTGGAACACTCACGCGATTTTCTCTAGTAGTAGTAGTATTCCTTCGAGTCGCTTGCGATTCCTGGAAATCCACACGGATTTTCTAGCAAGATTGAGGGTTCACTATCCGTAGAAAATATTTGTTCTTGCTCTATTTTCCACTGCTTTATGAACTTCACAGCTCCACCCCCTTCTGTCATTTTTTTTATTGACCCTAGTAATACACTGGATGAAACTAAAATAGGAGTAAGAATTGGAGGAAGAATCATAAATAACATCAGATATGCAGATGACACTACCCTACTTGCAGAGAGCAAGAAAGACTTGGAAGATCTTATAAATAGAGTAAAACAGAAAGTGATAAAGCTGGTCTAAAACTAAATGTTAAAAAACTAAAATAATGACATCAGAGAATATTTCGATAAATATCGGCGGCGAAGTACTAACAACAGTAGACAAAATTAATTTCTTAGGCACAACATTAAAGATGACTGTAGTAACACAGAAGAAATAAGGAGAAGGATAATTCTTGGAAAGATAGCAATGAAGAGATTAAATAAGATTATAAATGACTCAGATATTTCAACTAAACAAAAATAAGAATAATACAGTCTACAGTGTTTCCTGTGGTATTATATGGTAGTGAAATTTGGACATTAAGGAAAGCAGAGAGGAAAAAATTAGATGGTTTGAGATATGGGTATGGAGGAAACTATTAAAGATAACATGGACTGAAAGGACTAATACATCAATCTTAGACGTTATAACACCAGATTTGCCACTGGAAGCATTAACTGTGAGAGGAAAACTAATGTATTTTGGACATATCATGAGAAATACACAATCATTAGAGAAGGACACGGAGGAAAGAATACACGGAGACGCCGTGCTTGCGGTTTTGTATGGGAAACAGATGAAGCCAATGACCACGCCCCCTTAAGGGACCAAAAAGGAGGCTTGCTATATACAATAGCACACAAATACTCCGAAGTTTCACGGGTTATAACAACGTAACGGTAGGGAAAATATGTAATATCCCAATTTCATATATTAACTACATACTCTGACATCATAATAATCCCGGTAGTAAGCATTAACCTATCTCAGAAGAGCCAAAAATGTAACTTTCAAATGAGCAACTTTACATGTGCGAGTCATTGACATTAGCAGCCTAGTGTAAAATACAAGTAAATTATGCTTAGCAATTATACCCATATTCATTCATCCCAAAAATTGATTATTTTCAGTACCTAAATTTTACAAAATTATTAATTTTTAAGGTAAGTTCCTAGCATAGAATTTAAGTATTTTTGTTTACCTTAAATTTAATTTCTTCAATATTGTTCAATATGTACTTGTCAAAATTCAAAAACTATAATGAAAGATGTAATATAAATAACTTTAATAGAATTTATTGGTCTTGTGGAGGGTGGAAAAAGATACAATTTCTCGCCTGTTCGTAGACTTCTGCGCACGTTTTGGCCTCCATAAAGAATTAATATGAAACATCTCCATTATTGCCATTAGAGAATCAATAATTTATTGCTGTGTTGAAAATTAATCTATATGCACCTTAGAAGAGCAATATCCTGCGTTTTTGTTGTTGGGTTTCGTAAGCTTAATATTGTAATTCAATATTTCATCAATGTTAACTGTATTTTCTTTTTGTATTGATTTTATATGTAAATGTCTATTATTGTAAAATTAATTGTAAAAATTTTGACGTGTCCTATAACATGTACATGTTCGACGGACTAAATAAAATTCTATTCTATTCTATTTGTTATGTTCCCTTGTTAGGTTCCTGTATGTATCTTCTATACATTTATTTCCATGTTTATTATACAGGGTGTCTTCTATTGACGTTTAAAACTCTCTGTAGTGACGTAGATGACATTGAAACAAGTGATTTGATATAGGACACATAGGGTCGCAAATGTCGGGAAATGCCTTAAAAATGAAGGACAAATGTGAAACATATGACGTCACGAGTGACGACACACCTCTAGCTGCCGGGCTCGTTGACTCCGACGCACACCTAAGCATTCAAAGCAATTGTCGAATGTCACATCACTGTAGCACTGTGTCTGCGTGTGCGACTCGAGTGCGAAGCGTTGAAGGTTCCCCTGGGTCTGTCAACTAGCTTTTTTTGTTTTTGCTTTTTTTTTTTTTTTGTCAGCAACCCTTTTTCTTCGCTCACATGTCAGCAAACATTCTTTTTCTGTTATGTACAATTAGACCACAATTACATACAGTACTGTCAAGCAGATGTATGCAAAGCTGAGCAATTACTTCTTTTCTCTCGTATTTTATTTGATTAAATTTGAAGATTGAAGAGAAAAATAAAACAAAGAAAACGTGCGTTTTGTAACACATAAATGTATTTTTACTATACTCAGTCTGTTAACACAGATCTGCCACAAAAAAAAGAATGTTTTGTTTTACATCAACATTAGACCACAATAATTATGTACAGGAGAGTACTGTTAAGTAGGTGTATGCAAAGTTCAGGAATACCGTATTTTTTGTGTCTTGTACAGTACTGTGTTTTATTTTGTTTTTGAAGAATCAACACACATAATACAGTATCGGTACCGCGCGTTTTTTAACACACACAGTTAGTTTTATCGTTCTCAGTCTGTTAACAAAGATGTGCCATAGAAAGAGAAAGAGAGAGAGAGAGAGAGAGAGAGAGAGAAAGGAAAACAACATTTATGTGCTATTCGTTTGTTGTTAGACCACACTACAGTGCAGTAAAGCACAGTACTGTTAAGGAAATGTACAGTTTGCAAAGTTCATGAATAAGTTTTTTCTCTCGTATTTAAATCTCCTCGATGTTTTCTTAACGATTGGGATTCGTTAAATTTGAAGAAACGAAAGAACACGAAAAGAAAAGTTTCAAGCGTTTTGTAATACACAAGGTATTTTTAGTGTATTTATCTGTTAATGAAGATTTGCCAAAAAAATTGTTTTTCTTCTTCTTCGCTCATGTGTCAGCAAACTGTTTGTTTGCATTACGTAGAACACTTCGTCTTACGAATGTGATCGTAAGCTCAGATCTGTGTTAACAGACTGAGTACAATAAAAGTACATTTTTGTGTTACAAAACGAAAGTTTTCGTTGTTTTATTTTTCTCTTGTTTCTTCAAATTTCATCAAATAAAATACGAGAGAAAAGAAGTAACTGCTCAGCATTGCGTATATCTGCTTGATAGTACTGTACGTAATTGTGGTCTAATGGTACATAACAAAAAAAGAATGTTTGCTGACATGTGAGCGAAGAAAAAGGGTTGCTGACAAAAAAAAGCAAAAACAAAAAAAGCTAGTTGACAGACCCAGGGGAACCTTCTACCCTACGCACTCGAGTCGCACACGCAGACACAGTGCTACAGTGATGTGACATTCGACAATTGCTTTGAATGCTTAGGTGTGCGTCAGAGTCAACGAGCCCGGCAGCTAGTGGTGTGTCGTCACTCGTGACGTCATATGTTTCACATTTGTCCTTCATTTTTAATGCATTTCCCGACATTTGCGACCCTATGTGTCCTATATCAAATCACTTGTTTCAATGCCATCTACGTCACTACGGAGAGTTTTAAACGTTAATAGAAGACACCCTGTATACAATGTGTTATTGTATACCAGGAATAATCTACCAAGTCAACAACTTAGACAGGACGTACATTCACACAACACAAGAAATAGAAACTTTATTGATGTACCTTTTTACAGGCTATCTAAGTCACTCAAAAGTTATCATGTAGTGGGAATGAAATGTTATAATATGCTATCAATAAGTGTGCTTAATTACCCAGTTGACAAGTTTAAACATAAGCTATATGACTGGTTAGTTGGTCATCCATTTTATTCCCTAGACGAGTTCTTTGAATTTAGTACTAAATCAATTATCTTTTGATATTTTAATTCTTGGTTGTTTGTAAATTATTTTGTTTATAGTACTATTATGTATATATATGTAGGCATGTATTTTAAATGTAAAACTGACTTTGTCTATTGCCTCTTTGTAAGCTTAATGACAATAGAATATTATTATTATTATTATTATTATTAGAACCTGATGACATGTGCAAGATCATACCAGGTTCGGAAGGCTACAAGAGAGCTATAATGAAAGCCTTGGTAATGCGTTCCATACCAAAAGACATCGAAATGATTCTAAGCAAAATTCGTATTAGGGAGCCAGATGCAAGAGAAAAGCTCATATGATTAAATCATCCATAACACATACTCTCTCACAAGAAGAGAGAGGGCTTTTGGCTGAAAGAGTGGATTTTTCTCATGCAAAATATTCTCATGAGGAGGATGAAGTTATTAAGGGGAACTGGAAAAGATTTTCTCTGCCCATTGAAATCAGTTAAGAAGAGAAAAGCTTAGAATGAGGAATATGAAAAGGGAAGGAGAAAGAGATCATGCTCCAAGATATAATTTCAGGAAATGTAAGAGAGTTCAGTATAAAGTTGAAAACACTGAAGAAAGTACTGATAGTGACAGTGATGCAAGTGATTCAGAACCTAATGACATGTGCAAGATCATACCAGGTTCGGAAGGCTACAAGAGAGTTATAATAAAAGCCTCTGTTAAGCTTTCCATACCAAAAGACATCAAAATGATTCTAAGCAAAATTTGAATTAGGGAGCCAGATGCAGTATGTCCTGCTCATATGATTGAATCATCCCTAACACATACTCTCTCACAAGAAGAGAGAGGGCTTTTGGCTGAAAGAGGAGTGGATTTCTCTCATGCAAAATATACTCGTGAGAAGGATGAACTTATAAAGGAGAACTGGAACAGATTTTCTCTGCCCATTGAAATCAGTTAAGAAGAGAAAAGCTTAGAATGAGGAATATGAAAAGAAAAGGAGAAAGAGATCATGCTCCAAAATATGATTTCAGGAAATGTAAGAGACTTCAGTATAAAGTTGAAGACAATGAAGGAAGTACTGATAGTGACAGTGATGCAAGTGATTCAGAACCTGATGACATGTGCACGATCATACCAGGTTCGGAAGGCTACAAGAGAGGTATAATGAAAGCCTCTGTAATGCTTTCCATACCAAAAGACATCGAAATGATTGTAAGCAAAATTTGAATTAGGGAGCCAGATGCAGTATGTTGAAAACACTGAAAAAAGTACGGATAGTGACAGTGATGCAAGTGATTCAGAACCTGATGATATGTGCAAGATCATACCAGGTTCGGAAGGCTACAAGAGAGCTATAATGAAGCCTCGGTAATGCGTTCCATACCAAAAGACATCGAAATGATTCTAAGCAAAATTCGTATTAGGGAGCCAGATGCAAGAGAAAAGCCCATATGATTAAATCATCCATAACACATACTCTCTCACAGTTTGTTACAGATGTCAAACTTGAAAGCTCTTTCCCCTGTATGTGTAAGCAGATGAGTTTTCAGATAATTATTTCGGAAATGTTTCCTTACACACATCGCACCTGATAGGTTTTCCTACTGTATGTGTAACTAGATGAGTTATGAGGTACCTCTTCGAGAAAAAAATTTGTCACAGACACCACACTTTTAAGCCTTTTCTCCTGTATGTGTAAGCAAATGTCTTTTGAGAGCATATCTATAAGAAAATAGTTAGTTACACACATCACATTTGTATGGTTTCTCTCCTGTATGTTTAATCTGGTGGATTTTGAGAGCACTTCTATCAGAAAATCGTTTGTTACAGACATCACATTTGAAAGGTTTTTCTCCTGTATGTATACGCATATGAGTTTTGAGATTACACCTATGAGTAAATGTTTTGTTACAGATGTCACACTGGAAAGCTCTTTCCTTTCTATGTGTAAGCAAATGAGTTTTGAGACGAAAACTATGAGAAAATCGTTTGCTACACACATCACACTTGTAAACTTTTTCTCCTGTAGGTGATAGCAGATGACTTTTGAGAGCAAATTTATAAGAAAATCGTTTGTTACACACATCACATTTGAATGGTTTTTCTCCTGTATGTGTAAGCAGGTGATGTTTGTGAGTACTACTATCAGAAAATCGTTTGTTACAGACATCGCATATGAATGGTTTTTCTCCTGTATGTGTATGCAAATGAGTTTTGAGATAGCTCTTTGAGTAAATGTTTTGTTGCAGAAATCACACTTGAAAGCTCTTTTATTTGTATGTGTAAGCAGATGAGTTTTGAGATTAATTGCAAAAGAAAATGCTTTGTTACATACATCACAATTGAAAGGTTTTTCTCCTGAATGTATAAGCAAATGAGATTTGAGGTAAACACTTTGAAAAAATCGTTTGCTACACAAATCGCACTTGTAAGCTTTTTCTCCTGTATGTACAAGCATATGTCTTTGAAGAACACATCTATAAGAAAATCGTTTGTTACAGACATCACATATGAATGGTTTTTCTCCTGTATGTGTACGAAGATGACTTTTGAGAGGACTTGTATGTGAAAATCGTTTCTTACAAACATCACATATGAATGGTCTTTCTCCTGTATGTGTACGCAGATGACTTTTGAGATTAAATCTTTGCGTAAATGTTTTGTTACAAATATCACTCTTGAAAGATTTTTCACCTGTATGTGTAACCAGATGAGATTTGACGTGACTACTTTGAGAAAATCGTTTGTTACACACATCACACTTGTAATTTTTTTCTCCTGTATGTGTGACCAGATGAGTTTTGAGAATAGTCTTACGAGAAAATGTTTTGTTACAGGCATCACACTTCAATGTTTCTTTTTCCTGTATGTGTAAGCAGATGAGTTTTGAGACTACCTCTTTGAGAAAATTTTTTGGTACAGACATCACACTTGAAATATTTCCCCCCTGTATGTATAAGCAGATGCTTTTTGAGATTACCTCTATGAGAAAATGTTTTGGTACAGACATCACACTTGTAATTTTTTTCTCCTGTATGTGTAAGCAGATGAGTTTTGAGAGTACTCTTATGAGCTATGCTGTACGAGTATGATGATGACTTATTTTGGAATTGGTCTTTGTAAGAGAATCATATGACTGGAATTGTTTTTCACTAATCACATCCTGGTTTTCATGTTCTCTTACATAAGGAGGTTGAGAATCATTTTGGTCGGAAAGCAATGTCTCCAAACCTTGAACTGTGTTGGATAACGGAGAATCAGTTTTCAAACAGGTCTATATTCTCAACTTTGTTTGGAAATTTCTTTACCAAATCGAAGGTCACAGGTCTACTTTTTTGGTATTCATTATTTCCTTTAACAAACGTATCTGAAATTTCGCCACACTCTGTCGATGTCTGTAACTTTGGAACTGTTGCAACGTTTGGGTCAATATCCTCACTTTTAATTTGGCGTGTCGCTACTAAATTGAAGGTTAAGGGTGTATCCTCACACTTAACAGTATGTTCGTGTTTTTCACATTGGGATTGTCTTATTACTTTTTCGCCACATTGTAATGTTGGACATTGATTTACTATAAATCCACACACGACAATAGTAACTCACAACTGTTTAATTGCAGGTGTGTCATTCCACATTTGTACAAAGATTAAGATAAAATATTTTCCAAGCAGCGAGAATTTCTCAGTCTGTCCAAAGCATTGAGCCGAGATATTTTTCCAACATTCTGCTGCGTTATGAGTATCTTGTAGACTGTGACCCGTGATCAACGCATTCCGATCACGTGATCACGTTTCTAGGGAGAAACAGTGGAGTGCCACCAAATTCGAACGGAATGTTTTATTCACAAAAACGAATTCCACAACCGCAAGCATGTGTTTCCCCAGTAGTTGATAAGTATTATAGTGTTAGGCTAGATAGTCTTAAGAATATAGATGAACTAAGAAACAGACTAAGTTGTATTAATTGGTATGAAATATTTAGTAAAGAAATAGATGTAAATAAATCTTATAACTTATTCTTAAATATTTTAACTAGAGAGTTTAATGAATGCTGCCCTAGAATAATAAAAAAAAAGGAAAAATAATTCAAAATGCAAGTCAAGAGCACTAAAAAACTGGTATACTCCATATCTTAATATAATTAGAATTATGCTTCAAACGTGTCATGATAAATGTAAACAAGACAGCAATTATAGAGACATATATAATAGACTAAACAGAATTTATAAAAATGAGATTAAACTGGCAAAGTGCAAGGCAAATGACAAATTTATTCTAAATTCTAATAATAGTTGTAAGGCTGCTTGGACTGTAATAAAACATGAAATTAATAGTTCAAAATCGAACCATGAAGACATACCAATAGCTCCTAATACGCTCAATGCTCACTTTACTGATCTAAACCCAACAGAGGAAGAAAATCATATAACACATCAAAACAACGTAGATCCCATAACTCTATTGTCAAGTTCATTACAAAAAACAAATCTCAATTTTACATGGGACTTAATTAGCGATGAAAACGTTATAAAAAAGGCAATAAATAAGTTATCCAACTCAAAAGCAGAAGACTTTTAACGCCTCTCAAATTTTGTCATTAAGTCTATTTCAAAAGAACTGCAGTTTCCCTTATACATTCTCACTAACAGAATATTAAATCAAGGAATCTTTCCTGACTGTTTAAAAATAACAGTGACCAGGCCAATTCATAAAAAAGGCGATAGACGAGATCCAAATAATTATCGTCCAATTTCCCTCATTCCGATACTGTCAAAGATAGTGGAAATTTGTTTACATACTCAACTATATTCCTTCTTTGAAAATAATAATTTGATCAGTGATGCACAATATGGATTTAGGTCCAAATTGTCAACAGTAAAAGCAGTCGAAGCCATTGTATCTGAAATCCATAATGGTTTTGAAAGTAAGATGTATTCTAGTGCAACCCTATTGGATCTGAGTAAAGCTTTTGATTCCATCTCACATGAAATATTAATCAAAAAGTTGGAGTTCTATGGAGTTGAAAGGAAGACACTTAATTTAATAATATCTTATCTAAATAATAGAGTGCAAATGGTAAAAGTTAATAATGATGCCTCAGATTTCCTACCAATTAAAAAAGGTGTGCCCCAAGGTTCCATACTAGGGCCTTTCCTATTCACGGTTTATATTAACGATCTACCAGCATATCTGCCTTGTAGGACAATATTATATGCAGATGATACTACTATTCTTAACACTCACAGATCCTTGGATGTTATAAAACAAAAAGATGCTTCTATGCTAGAAAAATCTGCTCTCTGGTTAGAGGCAAATCTGTTAAAACTGAACTCAAATAAAACCGAAAATATTATTTTTAACCTTAATGTTATAAAAGAAGAAAATAAATATGTTAAACTACTTGGAATACACATGGACCAAAAACTGATCTGGACAAAGCATATAGAAACTCTATGCAAAAAGCTGGCTCGAGTTACTTTTTTGCTCAATAGACTCAGAGACAATGTCAGTGAAAACTTAATGCTATTTTCGTACTTTGCCTTCTTTCATTCCCATTTGATATATGGCATACTGCTGTGGGGAAATGCAACTAATACCACACTAGTATTTAAGTGGCAGAAAAGAGCACTTAGATGCATTTTGGGATTAAACCCAACAGAGTCATGTAGAGAGCATTTTGCTAACCTGAATATAATGACTGTGCCAGGACTATATATTTTTAATTGTCTAGTTTATGTAAAGGAAAACCTCTCAGCATTCTCCAATAGGACATCTGTTCATTCACATGACACTAGAAACAGTTACATGATTGATCTTCCCTATTCCAGACTATCCAAAACACATAATAGTCATCTTTATTTAAGCTTTCAGTTATTTAATAAACTCCCTAAGAGTTCACACTTAGTGACATTGATCAAATTTAAAACTGTTCTAGAATCCTGGATTAAGGGTAAAGCATTTTATTCACTTAAAGAGTTTAACAACTGTGATATGTCCAATTTATTATTATGACTGGTATTATAACCTATAGAATAGCTCAATTTGTATCTGCATACCGTCTTAAATTCTCTTTTAAGATCTTTCACTATTGTATTACTCTGATGCAAATGTGTAGTGTTCCAATTAATGTATGTTATTTTTAAGTAGTGTGTGGACAGGTAATCAAAAGAATTTTCTGTGATAAAGCAATCTATAGCAGGTGGTATGATGCTGTCCATTACAATTCCCTATGACTATTACAGACATAATTGTAAATAATTTTAAATATATTGTAAATACTGTGATAAACAATGACGAAGCCAATTGTACCAGGTATTAAACGGCAAATAAAGATTATCTTATCTTATCTTATCTTATCTTATCACTCTTGGAACACTCACGCGATTTTCTCTAGTAGTAGTAGTATTCCTTCGAGTCGCTTGCGATTCCTGGAAATCCACACGGATTTTCTAGCAAGATTGAGGGTTCACTATCCGTAGAAAATATTTGTTCTTGCTCTATTTTCCACTGCTTTATGAACTTCACAGCTCCACCCCCTTCTGTCATTTTTTTTATTGACCCTAGTAATACACTGGATGAAACTAAAATAGGAGTAAGAATTGGAGGAAGAATCATAAATAACATCAGATATGCAGATGACACTACCCTACTTGCAGAGAGCAAGAAAGACTTGGAAGATCTTATAAATAGAGTAAAACAGAAAGTGATAAAGCTGGTCTAAAACTAAATGTTAAAAAACTAAAATAATGACATCAGAGAATATTTCGATAAATATCGGCGGCGAAGTACTAACAACAGTAGACAAAATTAATTTCTTAGGCACAACATTAAAGATGACTGTAGTAACACAGAAGAAATAAGGAGAAGGATAATTCTTGGAAAGATAGCAATGAAGAGATTAAATAAGATTATAAATGACTCAGATATTTCAACTAAACAAAAATAAGAATAATACAGTCTACAGTGTTTCCTGTGGTATTATATGGTAGTGAAATTTGGACATTAAGGAAAGCAGAGAGGAAAAAATTAGATGGTTTGAGATATGGGTATGGAGGAAACTATTAAAGATAACATGGACTGAAAGGACTAATACATCAATCTTAGACGTTATAACACCAGATTTGCCACTGGAAGCATTAACTGTGAGAGGAAAACTAATGTATTTTGGACATATCATGAGAAATACACAATCATTAGAGAAGGACACGGAGGAAAGAATACACGGAGACGCCGTGCTTGCGGTGTTGTATGGGAAACAGATGAAGCCAATGACCACGCCCCCTTAAGGGACCAAAAAGGAGGCTTGCTATATACAATAGCACACAAATACTCCGAAGTTTCACGGGTTATAACAACGTAACGGTAGGGAAAATATGTAATATCCCAATTTCATATATTAACTACATACTCTGACATCATAATAATCCCGGTAGTAAGCATTAACCTATCTCAGAAGAGCCAAAAATGTAACTTTCAAATGAGCAACTTTACATGTGCGAGTCATTGACATTAGCAGCCTAGTGTAAAATACAAGTAAATTATGCTTAGCAATTATACCCATATTCATTCATCCCAAAAATTGATTATTTTCAGTACCTAAATTTTACAAAATTATTAATTTTTAAGGTAAGTTCCTAGCATAGAATTTAAGTATTTTTGTTTACCTTAACTTTAATTTCTTCAATATTGTTCAATATGTACTTGTCAAAATTCAAAATTCAAAAACTATAATGAAAGATGTAATATAAATAACTTCAATAGAATTTATTGGTCTTGTGGAGGGTGGAAAAAGGTACAATTTCTCGCCTGTTCGTAGACTTCTGCGCACGTTTTGGCCTCCATAAAGAATTAATATGAAACATCTCCATTATTGCCATTAGAGAATCAATAATTTATTGCTGTGTTGAAAATTAATCTATATGCACCTTAGAAGAGCAATATCCTGCGTTTTTGTTGTTGGGTTTCGTAAGCTTAATATTGTAATTCAATATTTCATCAATGTTAACTGTATTTTCTTTTTGTATTGATTTTATATGTAAATGTCTATTATTGTAAAATTAATTGTAAAAATTTTGACGTGTCCTATAACATGTACATGTTCGACGGACTAAATAAAATTCTATTCTATTCTATTTGTTATGTTCCCTTGTTAGGTTCCTGTATGTATCTTCTATACATTTATTTCCATGTTTATTATACAGGGTGTCTTCTATTGACGTTTAAAACTCTCTGTAGTGACGTAGATGACATTGAAACAAGTGATTTGATATAGGACACATAGGGTCGCAAATGTCGGGAAATGCCTTAAAAATGAAGGACAAATGTGAAACATATGACGTCACGAGTGACGACACACCTCTAGCTGCCGGGCTCGTTGACTCCGACGCACACCTAAGCATTCAAAGCAATTGTCGAATGTCACATCACTGTAGCACTGTGTCTGCGTGTGCGACTCGAGTGCGAAGCGTTGAAGGTTCCCCTGGGTCTGTCAACTAGCTTTTTTTTTGTTTTTGCTTTTTTTTTTTTTTTGTCAGCAACCCTTTTTCTTCGCTCACATGTCAGCAAACATTCTTTTTCTGTTATGTACAATTAGACCACAATTACATACAGTACTGTCAAGCAGATGTATGCAAAGCTGAGCAATTACTTCTTTTCTCTCGTATTTTATTTGATTAAATTTGAAGATTGAAGAGAAAAATAAAACAAAGAAAACGTGCGTTTTGTAACACATAAATGTATTTTTACTATACTCAGTCTGTTAACACAGATCTGCCACAAAAAAATGAATGTTTTGTTTTACATCAACATTAGACCACAATAATTATGTACAGGAGAGTACTGTTAAGTAGGTGTATGCAAAGTTCAGGAATACCGTATTTTTTGTGTCTTGTACAGTACTGTGTTTTATTTTGTTTTTGAAGAATCAACACACATAATACAGTATCGGTACCGCGTGTTTTTTAACACACAAAGTTAGTTTTATCGTTCTCAGTCTGTTAACAAAGATGTGCCATAGAAAGAGAAAGAGAGAGAGAGAGAGAGAGAGAGAGAGAGAGAGAAAGGAAAACAACATTTATGTGCTATTCGTTTGTTGTTAGACCACACTACAGTACAGTAAAGCACAGTACTGTTAAGGAAATGTACAGTTTGCAAAGTTCATGAATAAGTTTTTTCTCTCGTATTTAAATCTCCTCGATGTTTTCTTAACGATTGGGATTCGTTAAATTTGAAGAAACGAAAGAACACGAAAAGAAAAGTTTCAAGCGTTTTGTAATACACAAGGTATTTTTAGTGTATTTATCTGTTAATGAAGATTTGCCAAAAAAATTGTTTTTCTTCTTCTTCGCTCATGTGTCAGCAAACTGTTTGTTTGCATTACGTAGAACACTTCGTCTTACGAATGTGATCGTAAGCGCAGATCTGTGTTAACAGACTGAGTACAATAAAAGTACATTTTTGTGTTACAAAACGAAAGTTTTCGTTGTTTTATTTTTCTCTTGTTTCTTCAAATTTCATCAAATAAAATACGAGAGAAAAGAAGTAACTGCTCAGCATTGCGTATATCTGCTTGATAGTACTGTACGTAATTGTGGTCTAATGGTACATAACAAAAAAAGAATGTTTGCTGACATGTGAGCGAAGAAAAAGGGTTGCTGACAAAAAAAAGCAAAAACAAAAAAAGCTAGTTGACAGACCCAGGGGAACCTTCTACCCTACGCACTCGAGTCGCACACGCAGACACAGTGCTACAGTGATGTGACATTCGACAATTGCTTTGAATGCTTAGGTGTGCGTCAGAGTCAACGAGCCCGGCAGCTAGTGGTGTGTCGTCACTCGTGACGTCATATGTTTCACATTTGTCCTTCATTTTTAATGCATTTCCCGACATTTGCGACCCTATGTGTCCTATATCAAATCACTTGTTTCAATGCCATCTACGTCACTACGGAGAGTTTTAAACGTTAATAGAAGACACCCTGTATACAATGTGTTATTGTATACCAGGAATAATCTACCAAGTCAACAACTTAGACAGGACGTACATTCACACAACACAAGAAATAGAAACTTTATTGATGTACCTTTTTACAGGCTATCTAAGTCACTCAAAAGTTATCATGTAGTGGGAATGAAATGTTATAATATGCTGTCAATAAGTGTGCTTAATTACCCAGTTGACAAGTTTAAACATAAGCTATATGACTGGTTAGTTGGTCATCCATTTTATTCCCTAGACGAGTTCTTTGAATTTAGTACTAAATCAATTATCTTTTGATATTTTAATTCTTGGTTGTTTGTAAATTATTTTGTTTATAGTACTATTATGTATATATATGTAGGCATGTATTTTAAATGTAAAACTGACTTTGTCTATTGCCTCTTTGTAAGCTTAATGACAATAGAATATTATTATTATTATTATTATTATTATTAGAACCTGATGACATGTGCAAGATCATACCAGGTTCGGAAGGCTACAAGAGAGCTATAATGAAAGCCTTGGTAATGCGTTCCATACCAAAAGACATCGAAATGATTCTAAGCAAAATTCGTATTAGGGAGCCAGATGCAAGAGAAAAGCTCATATGATTAAATCATCCATAACACATACTCTCTCACAAGAAGAGAGAGGGCTTTTGGCTGAAAGAGTGGATTTTTCTCATGCAAAATATTCTCATGAGGAGGATGAAGTTATTAAGGGGAACTGGAAAAGATTTTCTCTGCCCATTGAAATCAGTTAAGAAGAGAAAAGCTTAGAATGAGGAATATGAAAAGGGAAGGAGAAAGAGATCATGCTCCAAGATATAATTTCAGGAAATGTAAGAGAGTTCAGTATAAAGTTGAAAACACTGAAGAAAGTACTGATAGTGACAGTGATGCAAGTGATTCAGAACCTAATGACATGTGCAAGATCATACCAGGTTCGGAAGGCTACAAGAGAGTTATAATAAAAGCCTCTGTTAAGCTTTCCATACCAAAAGACATCAAAATGATTCTAAGCAAAATTTGAATTAGGGAGCCAGATGCAGTATGTCCTGCTCATATGATTGAATCATCCCTAACACATACTCTCTCACAAGAAGAGAGAGGGCTTTTGGCTGAAAGAGGAGTGGATTTTTCTCATGCAAAATATTCTCATGAGGAGGATGAAGTTATTAAGGGGAACTGGAATAGATTTTCTCTGCCCATTGAAATCAGTTAAGAAGAGAAAAGCTTAGAATGAGGAATATGAAAAGGGAAGGAGAAAGAGATCATGCTCCAAGATATAATTTCAGGAAATGTAAGAGAGTTCAGTATAAAGTTGAAAACACTGAAGAAAGTACTGATAGTGACAGTGATGCAAGTGATTCAGAACCTAATGACATGTGCAAGATCATACCAGGTTCGGAAGGCTACAAGAGAGTTATAATAAAAGCCCCTGTAATGCTTTCCATACCAAAAGACATCGAAATGATTCTAAGCAAAATTTGAATTAGGGAGCCAGATGCAGTATGTTGAAAACACTGAAAAAAGTACGGATAGTGACAGTGATGCAAGTGATTCAGAACCTGATGATATGTGCAAGATCATACCAGGTTCGGAAGGCTACAAGAGAGCTATAATGAAGCCTCGGTAAATCGTTCCATACCAAAAGACATCGAAATGATTCTAAGCAAAATTCGTATTAGGGAGCCAGATGCAAGAGAAAAGCCCATATGATTAAATCATCCATAACACATACTCTCTCACAGTTTGTTACAGATGTCAAACTTGAAAGCTCTTTCCCCTGTATGTGTAAGCAGATGAGTTTTCAGATAATTATTTCGGAAATGTTTCCTTACACACATCGCACCTGATAGGTTTTCCTACTGTATGTGTAACTAGATGAGATATGAGGTACCTCTTCGAGAAAAAAATTTGTCACAGACACCACACTTTTAAGCCTTTTCTCCTGTATGTGTAAGCAAATGTCTTTTGAGAGCACATCTATAAGAAAATAGTTAGTTACACACATCACATTTGTATGGTTTCTCTCCTGTATGTTTAATCTGGTGGATTTTGAGAGCACTTCTATCAGAAAATCGTTTGTTACAGACATCACATTTGAAAGGTTTTTCTCCTGTATGTATACGCATATGAGTTTTGAGATAGCTCTTTGAGTAAATGTTTTGTTGCAGAAATCACACTTGAAAGCTCTTTTATTTGTATGTGTAAGCAGATGAGTTTTGAGATTAATTGCAAAAGAAAATGCTTTGTTACATACATCACAATTGAAAGGTTTTTCTCCTGAATGTATAAGCAAATGAGATTTGAGGTAAACACTTTGAAAAAATCGTTTGCTACACAAATCGCACTTGTAAGCTTTTTCTCCTGTATGTACAAGCATATGTCTTTGAAGAACACATCTATAAGAAAATCGTTTGTTACAGACATCACATATGAATGGTTTTTCTCCTGTATGTGTACGAAGATGACTTTTGAGAGGACTTGTATGTGAAAATCGTTTCTTACAAACATCACATATGAATGGTCTTTCTCCTGTATGTGTACGCAGATGACTTTTGAGATTAAATCTTTGCGTAAATGTTTTGTTACAATATCACTCTTGAAAGATTTTTCACCTGTATGTGTAACCAGATGAGATTTGACGTGACTACTTTGAGAAAATCGTTTGTTACACACATCACACTTGTAATTTTTTTCTCCTGTATGTGTGAGCAGATGAGTTTTGAGAATAGTCTTACGAGAAAATGTTTTGTTACAGGCATCACACTTCAATGTTTCTTTTTCCTGTATGTGTAAGCAGATGAGTTTTGAGACTACCTCTTTGAGAAAATTTTTTGGTACAGACATCACACTTGAAATATTTCCCCCTGTATGTATAAGCAGATGCTTTTTGAGATTACCTCTATGAGAAAATGTTTTGGTACAGACATCACACTTGTAATTTTTTTCTCCTGTATGTGTAAGCAGATGAGTTTTGAGAGTACTCTTATGAGCTATGCTGTACGAGTATGATGATGACTTATTTTGGAATTGGTCTTTGTAAGAGAATCATATGACTGGAATTGTTTTTCACTAATCACATCCTGGTTTTCATGTTCTCTTACATAAGGAGGTTGAGAATCATTTTGGTCGGAAAGCAATGTCTCCAAACCTTGAACTGTGTTGGATAACGGAGAATCAGTTTTCAAACAGGTCTATATTCTCAACTTTGTTTGGAAATTTCTTTACCAAATCGAAGGTCACAGGTCTACTTTTTTGGTATTCATTATTTCCTTTAACAAACGTATCTGAAATTTCGCCACACTCTGTCGATGTCTGTAACTTTGGAACTGTTGCAACATTTGGGTCTATATCCTCACTTTTAATTTGGCGTGTCGCTACTAAATTGAAGGTTAAGGGTGTATCCTCACACTTAACAGTATGTTCGTGTTTTTCACATTGGGATTGTCTTATTACTTTTTCGCCACATTGTAATGTTGCCACAGTCTCCATGATTTACTATAAATCCACACACGACAATAGTAACTCACAACTGTTTAATTGCAGGTGTGTCATTCCACATTTGTACAAAGATTAAGATAAAATATTTTCCAAGCAGCGAGAATTTCTCAGTCTGTCCAAAGCATTGAGCCGAGATATTTTTCCAACATTCTGCTGCGTTATGAGTATCTTGTAGACTGTGACCCGTGATCAACGCATTCCGATCACGTGATCACGTTTCTAGGGAGAAACAGTGGAGTGCCACCAAATTCGAACGGAATGTTTTATTCACAAAAACGAATTCCACAACCGCAAGCATGTGTTTCCCCAGTAGTTGATAAGTATTATAGTGTTAGGCTAGATAGTCTTAAGAATATAGATGAACTAAGAAACAGACTAAGTTGTATTAATTGGTATGAAATATTTAGTAAAGAAATAGATGTAAATAAATCTTATAACTTATTCTTAAATATTTTAACTAGAGAGTTTAATGAATGCTGCCCTAGAATAATAAAAAAAAAGGAAAAATAATTCAAAATGCAAGTCAAGAGCACTAAAAAACTGGTATACTCCATATCTTAATATAATTAGAATTATGCTTCAAACGTGTCATGATAAATGTAAACAAGACAGCAATTATAGAGACATATATAATAGACTAAACAGAATTTATAAAAATGAGATTAAACTGGCAAAGTGCAAGGCAAATGACAAATTTATTCTAAATTCTAATAATAGTTGTAAGGCTGCTTGGACTGTAATAAAACATGAAATTAATAGTTCAAAATCGAACCATGAAGACATACCAATAGCTCCTAATACGCTCAATGCTCACTTTACTGATCTAAACCCAACAGAGGAAGAAAATCATATAACACATCAAAACAACGTAGATCCCATAACTCTATTGTCAAGTTCATTACAAAAAACAAATCTCAATTTTACATGGGACTTAATTAGCGATGAAAACGTTATAAAAAAGGCAATAAATAAGTTATCCAACTCAAAAGCAGAAGACTTTTAACGCCTCTCAAATTTTGTCATTAAGTCTATTTCAAAAGAACTGCAGTTTCCCTTATACATTCTCACTAACAGAATATTAAATCAAGGAATCTTTCCTGACTGTTTAAAAATAACAGTGACCAGGCCAATTCATAAAAAAGGCGATAGACGAGATCCAAATAATTATCGTCCAATTTCCCTCATTCCGATACTGTCAAAGATAGTGGAAATTTGTTTACATACTCAACTATATTCCTTCTTTGAAAATAATAATTTGATCAGTGATGCACAATATGGATTTAGGTCCAAATTGTCAACAGTAAAAGCAGTCGAAGCCATTGTATCTGAAATCCATAATGGTTTTGAAAGTAAGATGTATTCTAGTGCAACCCTATTGGATCTGAGTAAAGCTTTTGATTCCATCTCACATGAAATATTAATCAAAAAGTTGGAGTTCTATGGAGTTGAAAGGAAGACACTTAATTTAATAATATCTTATCTAAATAATAGAGTGCAAATGGTAAAAGTTAATAATGATGCCTCAGGTTTCCTACCAATTAAAAAAGGTGTGCCCCAAGGTTCCATACTAGGGCCTTTCCTATTCACGGTTTATATTAACGATCTACCAGCATATCTGCCTTGTAGGACAATATTATATGCAGATGATACTACTATTCTTAACACTCACAGATCCTTGGATGTTATAAAACAAAAAGATGCTTCTATGCTAGAAAAATCTGCTCTCTGGTTAGAGGCAAATCTGTTAAAACTGAACTCAAATAAAACCGAAAATATTATTTTTAACCTTAATGTTATAAAAGAAGAAAATAAATATGTTAAACTACTTGGAATACACATGGACCAAAAACTGATCTGGACAAAGCATATAGAAACTCTATGCAAAAAGCTGGCTCGAGTTACTTTTTTGCTCAATAGACTCAGAGACAATGTCAGTGAAAACTTAATGCTATTTTCGTACTTTGCCTTCTTTCATTCCCATTTGATATATGGCATACTGCTGTGGGGAAATGCAACTAATACCACACTAGTATTTAAGTGGCAGAAAAGAGCACTTAGATGCATTTTGGGATTAAACCCAACAGAGTCATGTAGAGAGCATTTTGCTAACCTGAATATAATGACTGTGCCAGGACTATATATTTTTAATTGTCTAGTTTATGTAAAGGAAAACCTCTCAGCATTCTCCAATAGGACATCTGTTCATTCACATGACACTAGAAACAGTTACATGATTGATCTTCCCTATTCCAGACTATCCAAAACACATAATAGTCATCTTTATTTAAGCTTTCAGTTATTTAATAAACTCCCTAAGAGTTCACACTTAGTGACATTGATCAAATTTAAAACTGTTCTAGAATCCTGGATTAAGGGTAAAGCATTTTATTCACTTAAAGAGTTTAACAACTGTGATATGTCCAATTTATTATTATGACTGGTATTATAACCTATAGAATAGCTCAATTTGTATCTGCATACCGTCTTAAATTCTCTTTTAAGATCTTTCACTATTGTATTACTCTGATGCAAATGTGTAGTGTTCCAATTAATGTATGTTATTTTTAAGTAGTGTGTGGACAGGTAATCAAAAGAATTTTCTGTGATAAAGCAATCTATAGCAGGTGGTATGATGCTGTCCATTACAATTCCCTATGACTATTACAGACATAATTGTAAATAATTTTAAATATATTGTAAATACTGTGATAAACAATGACGAAGCCAATTGTACCAGGTATTAAACGGCAAATAAAGATTATCTTATCTTATCTTATCTTATCTTATCACTCTTGGAACACTCACGCGATTTTCTCTAGTAGTAGTAGTATTCCTTCGAGTCGCTTGCGATTCCTGGAAATCCACACGGATTTTCTAGCAAGATTGAGGGTTCACTATCCGTAGAAAATATTTGTTCTTGCTCTATTTTCCACTGCTTTATGAACTTCACAGCTCCACCCCCTTCTGTCATTTTTTTTTATTGACCCTAGTAATACACTGGATGAAACTAAAATAGGAGTAAGAATTGGAGGAAGAATCATAAATAACATCAGATATGCAGATGACACTACCCTACTTGCAGAGAGCAAGAAAGACTTGGAAGATCTTATAAATAGAGTAAAACAGAAAGTGATAAAGCTGGTCTAAAACTAAATGTTAAAAAACTAAAATAATGACATCAGAGAATATTTCGATAAATATCGGCGGCGAAGTACTAACAACAGTAGACAAAATTAATTTCTTAGGCACAACATTAAAGATGACTGTAGTAACACAGAAGAAATAAGGAGAAGGATAATTCTTGGAAAGATAGCAATGAAGAGATTAAATAAGATTATAAATGACTCAGATATTTCAACTAAACAAAAATAAGAATAATACAGTCTACAGTGTTTCCTGTGGTATTATATGGTAGTGAAATTTGGACATTAAGGAAAGCAGAGAGGAAAAAATTAGATGGTTTGAGATATGGGTATGGAGGAAACTATTAAAGATAACATGGACTGAAAGGACTAATACATCAATCTTAGACGTTATAACACCAGATTTGCCACTGGAAGCATTAACTGTGAGAGGAAAACTAATGTATTTTGGACATATCATGAGAAATACACAATCATTAGAGAAGGACACGGAGGAAAGAATACACGGAGACGCCGTGCTTGCGGTTTTGTATGGGAAACAGATGAAGCCAATGACCACGCCCCCTTAAGGGACCAAAAAGGAGGCTTGCTATATACAATAGCACACAAATACTCCGAAGTTTCACGGGTTATAACAACGTAACGGTAGGGAAAATATGTAATATCCCAATTTCATATATTAACTACATACTCTGACATCATAATAATCCCGGTAGTAAGCATTAACCTATCTCAGAAGAGCCAAAAATGTAACTTTCAAATGAGCAACTTTACATGTGCGAGTCATTGACATTAGCAGCCTAGTGTAAAATACAAGTAAATTATGCTTAGCAATTATACCCATATTCATTCATCCCAAAAATTGATTATTTTCAGTACCTAAATTTTACAAAATTATTAATTTTTAAGGTAAGTTCCTAGCATAGAATTTAAGTATTTTTGTTTACCTTAAATTTAATTTCTTCAATATTGTTCAATATGTACTTGTCAAAATTCAAAATTCAAAAACTATAATGAAAGATGTAATATAAATAACTTCAATAGAATTTATTGGTCTTGTGGAGGGTGGAAAAAGGTACAATTTCTCGCCTGTTCGTAGACTTCTGCGCACGTTTTGGCCTCCATAAAGAATTAATATGAAACATCTCCATTATTGCCATTAGAGAATCAATAATTTATTGCTGTGTTGAAAATTAATCTATATGCACCTTAGAAGAGCAATATCCTGCGTTTTTGTTGTTGGGTTTCGTAAGCTTAATATTGTAATTCAATATTTCATCAATGTTAACTGTATTTTCTTTTTGTATTGATTTTATATGTAAATGTCTATTATTGTAAAATTAATTGTAAAAATTTTGACGTGTCCTATAACATGTACATGTTCGACGGACTAAATAAAATTCTATTCTATTCTATTTGTTATGTTCCCTTGTTAGGTTCCTGTATGTATCTTCTATACATTTATTTCCATGTTTATTATACAGGGTGTCTTCTATTGACGTTTAAAACTCTCTGTAGTGACGTAGATGACATTGAAACAAGTGATTTGATATAGGACACATAGGGTCGCAAATGTCGGGAAATGCCTTAAAAATGAAGGACAAATGTGAAACATATGACGTCACGAGTGACGACACACCTCTAGCTGCCGGGCTCGTTGACTCCGACGCACACCTAAGCATTCAAAGCAATTGTCGAATGTCACATCACTGTAGCACTGTGTCTGCGTGTGCGACTCGAGTGCGAAGCGTTGAAGGTTCCCCTGGGTCTGTCAACTAGCTTTTTTTGTTTTTGCTTTTTTTTTTTTTTTGTCAGCAACCCTTTTTCTTCGCTCACATGTCAGCAAACATTCTTTTTCTGTTATGTACAATTAGACCACAATTACATACAGTACTGTCAAGCAGATGTATGCAAAGCTGAGCAATTACTTCTTTTCTCTCGTATTTTATTTGATTAAATTTGAAGATTGAAGAGAAAAATAAAACAAAGAAAACGTGCGTTTTGTAACACATAAATGTATTTTTACTATACTCAGTCTGTTAACACAGATCTGCCACAAAAAAAAGAATGTTTTGTTTTACATCAACATTAGACCACAATAATTATGTACAGGAGAGTACTGTTAAGTAGGTGTATGCAAAGTTCAGGAATACCGTATTTTTTGTGTCTTGTACAGTACTGTGTTTTATTTTGTTTTTGAAGAATCAACACACATAATACAGTATCGGTACCGCGCGTTTTTTAACACACACAGTTAGTTTTATCGTTCTCAGTCTGTTAACAAAGATGTGCCATAGAAAGAGAAAGAGAGAGAGAGAGAGAGAGAGAGAGAGAGAAAGGAAAACAACATTTATGTGCTATTCGTTTGTTGTTAGACCACACTACAGTACAGTAAAGCACAGTACTGTTAAGGAAATGTACAGTTTGCAAAGTTCATGAATAAGTTTTTTCTCTCGTATTTAAATCTCCTCGATGTTTTCTTAACGATTGGGATTCGTTAAATTTGAAGAAACGAAAGAACACGAAAAGAAAAGTTTCAAGCGTTTTGTAATACACAAGGTATTTTTAGTGTATTTATCTGTTAATGAAGATTTGCCAAAAAAATTGTTTTTCTTCTTCTTCGCTCATGTGTCAGCAAACTGTTTGTTTGCATTACGTAGAACACTTCGTCTTACGAATGTGATCGTAAGCGCAGATCTGTGTTAACAGACTGAGTACAATAAAAGTACATTTTTGTGTTACAAAACGAAAGTTTTCGTTGTTTTATTTTTCTCTTGTTTCTTCAAATTTCATCAAATAAAATACGAGAGAAAAGAAGTAACTGCTCAGCATTGCGTATATCTGCTTGATAGTACTGTACGTAATTGTGGTCTAATGGTACATAACAAAAAAAGAATGTTTGCTGACATGTGAGCGAAGAAAAAGGGTTGCTGACAAAAAAAAGCAAAAACAAAAAAAGCTAGTTGACAGACCCAGGGGAACCTTCTACCCTACGCACTCGAGTCGCACACGCAGACACAGTGCTACAGTGATGTGACATTCGACAATTGCTTTGAATGCTTAGGTGTGCGTCAGAGTCAACGAGCCCGGCAGCTAGTGGTGTGTCGTCACTCGTGACGTCATATGTTTCACATTTGTCCTTCATTTTTAATGCATTTCCCGACATTTGCGACCCTATGTGTCCTATATCAAATCACTTGTTTCAATGCCATCTACGTCACTACGGAGAGTTTTAAACGTTAATAGAAGACACCCTGTATACAATGTGTTATTGTATACCAGGAATAATCTACCAAGTCAACAACTTAGACAGGACGTACATTCACACAACACAAGAAATAGAAACTTTATTGATGTACCTTTTTACAGGCTATCTAAGTCACTCAAAAGTTATCATGTAGTGGGAATGAAATGTTATAATATGCTATCAATAAGTGTGCTTAATTACCCAGTTGACAAGTTTAAACATAAGCTATATGACTGGTTAGTTGGTCATCCATTTTATTCCCTAGACGAGTTCTTTGAATTTAGTACTAAATCAATTATCTTTTGATATTTTAATTCTTGGTTGTTTGTAAATTATTTTGTTTATAGTACTATTATGTATATATATGTAGGCATGTATTTTAAATGTAAAACTGACTTTGTCTATTGCCTCTTTGTAAGCTTAATGACAATAGAATATTATTATTATTATTATTATTATTAGAACCTGATGACATGTGCAAGATCATACCAGGTTCGGAAGGCTACAAGAGAGCTATAATGAAAGCCTTGGTAATGCGTTCCATACCAAAAGACATCGAAATGATTCTAAGCAAAATTCGTATTA
The DNA here is from genome assembly GCA_964059195.1 of Ectobius pallidus. Taxonomy (NCBI): domain Eukaryota; kingdom Metazoa; phylum Arthropoda; class Insecta; order Blattodea; family Ectobiidae; genus Ectobius; species Ectobius pallidus. The sequence goes on from CAXKWD010000006.1 coordinate 3,233,595, forward strand.
GGGAGCCAGATGCAAGAGAAAAGCTCATATGATTAAATCATCCATAACACATACTCTCTCACAAGAAGAGAGAGGGCTTTTGGCTGAAAGAGTGGATTTTTCTCATGCAAAATATTCTCATGAGGAGGATGAAGTTATTAAGGGGAACTGGAAAAGATTTTCTCTGCCCATTGAAATCAGTTAAGAAGAGAAAAGCTTAGAATGAGGAATATGAAAAGGGAAGGAGAAAGAGATCATGCTCCAAGATATAATTTCAGGAAATGTAAGAGAGTTCAGTATAAAGTTGAAAACACTGAAGAAAGTACTGATAGTGACAGTGATGCAAGTGATTCAGAACCTAATGACATGTGCAAGATCATACCAGGTTCGGAAGGCTACAAGAGAGTTATAATAAAAGCCTCTGTTAAGCTTTCCATACCAAAAGACATCAAAATGATTCTAAGCAAAATTTGAATTAGGGAGCCAGATGCAGTATGTCCTGCTCATATGATTGAATCATCCCTAACACATACTCTCTCACAAGAAGAGAGAGGGCTTTTGGCTGAAAGAGGAGTGGATTTTTCTCATGCAAAATATTCTCATGAGGAGGATGAAGTTATTAAGGGGAACTGGAATAGATTTTCTCTGCCCATTGAAATCAGTTAAGAAGAGAAAAGCTTAGAATGAGGAATATGAAAAGGGAAGGAGAAAGAGATCATGCTCCAAGATATAATTTCAGGAAATGTAAGAGAGTTCAGTATAAAGTTGAAAACACTGAAGAAAGTACTGATAGTGACAGTGATGCAAGTGATTCAGAACCTAATGACATGTGCAAGATCATACCAGGTTCGGAAGGCTACAAGAGAGTTATAATAAAAGCCCCTGTAATGCTTTCCATACCAAAAGACATCGAAATGATTCTAAGCAAAATTTGAATTAGGGAGCCAGATGCAGTATGTTGAAAACACTGAAAAAAGTACGGATAGTGACAGTGATGCAAGTGATTCAGAACCTGATGATATGTGCAAGATCATACCAGGTTCGGAAGGCTACAAGAGAGCTATAATGAAGCCTCGGTAATGCGTTCCATACCAAAAGACATCGAAATGATTCTAAGCAAAATTCGTATTAGGGAGCCAGATGCAAGAGAAAAGCCCATATGATTAAATCATCCATAACACATACTCTCTCACAGTTTGTTACAGATGTCAAACTTGAAAGCTCTTTCCCCTGTATGTGTAAGCAGATGAGTTTTCAGATAATTATTTCGGAAATGTTTCCTTACACACATCGCACCTGATAGGTTTTCCTACTGTATGTGTAACTAGATGAGATATGAGGTACCTCTTCGAGAAAAAAATTTGTCACAGACACCACACTTTTAAGCCTTTTCTCCTGTATGTGTAAGCAAATGTCTTTTGAGAGCACATCTATAAGAAAATAGTTAGTTACACACATCACATTTGTATGGTTTCTCTCCTGTATGTTTAATCTGGTGGATTTTGAGAGCACTTCTATCAGAAAATCGTTTGTTACAGACATCACATTTGAAAGGTTTTTCTCCTGTATGTATACGCATATGAGTTTTGAGATAGCTCTTTGAGTAAATGTTTTGTTGCAGAAATCACACTTGAAAGCTCTTTTATTTGTATGTGTAAGCAGATGAGTTTTGAGATTAATTGCAAAAGAAAATGCTTTGTTACATACATCACAATTGAAAGGTTTTTCTCCTGAATGTATAAGCAAATGAGATTTGAGGTAAACACTTTGAAAAAATCGTTTGCTACACAAATCGCACTTGTAAGCTTTTTCTCCTGTATGTACAAGCATATGTCTTTGAAGAACACATCTATAAGAAAATCGTTTGTTACAGACATCACATATGAATGGTTTTTCTCCTGTATGTGTACGAAGATGACTTTTGAGAGGACTTGTATGTGAAAATCGTTTCTTACAAACATCACATATGAATGGTCTTTCTCCTGTATGTGTACGCAGATGACTTTTGAGATTAAATCTTTGCGTAAATGTTTTGTTACAATATCACTCTTGAAAGATTTTTCACCTGTATGTGTAACCAGATGAGATTTGACGTGACTACTTTGAGAAAATCGTTTGTTACACACATCACACTTGTAATTTTTTTCTCCTGTATGTGTGAGCAGATGAGTTTTGAGAATAGTCTTACGAGAAAATGTTTTGTTACAGGCATCACACTTCAATGTTTCTTTTTCCTGTATGTGTAAGCAGATGAGTTTTGAGACTACCTCTTTGAGAAAATTTTTTGGTACAGACATCACACTTGAAATATTTCCCCCCTGTATGTATAAGCAGATGCTTTTTGAGATTACCTCTATGAGAAAATGTTTTGGTACAGACATCACACTTGTAATTTTTTTCTCCTGTATGTGTAAGCAGATGAGTTTTGAGAGTACTCTTATGAGCTATGCTGTACGAGTATGATGATGACTTATTTTGGAATTGGTCTTTGTAAGAGAATCATATGACTGGAATTGTTTTTCACTAATCACATCCTGGTTTTCATGTTCTCTTACATAAGGAGGTTGAGAATCATTTTGGTCGGAAAGCAATGTCTCCAAACCTTGAACTGTGTTGGATAACGGAGAATCAGTTTTCAAACAGGTCTATATTCTCAACTTTGTTTGGAAATTTCTTTACCAAATCGAAGGTCACAGGTCTACTTTTTTGGTATTCATTATTTCCTTTAACAAACGTATCTGAAATTTCGCCACACTCTGTCGATGTCTGTAACTTTGGAACTGTTGCAACATTTGGGTCTATATCCTCACTTTTAATTTGGCGTGTCGCTACTAAATTGAAGGTTAAGGGTGTATCCTCACACTTAACAGTATGTTCGTGTTTTTCACATTGGGATTGTCTTATTACTTTTTCGCCACATTGTAATGTTGCCACAGTCTCCATGATTTACTATAAATCCACACACGACAATAGTAACTCACAACTGTTTAATTGCAGGTGTGTCATTCCACATTTGTACAAAGATTAAGATAAAATATTTTCCAAGCAGCGAGAATTTCTCAGTCTGTCCAAAGCATTGAGCCGAGATATTTTTCCAACATTCTGCTGCGTTATGAGTATCTTGTAGACTGTGACCCGTGATCAACGCATTCCGATCACGTGATCACGTTTCTAGGGAGAAACAGTGGAGTGCCACCAAATTCGAACGGAATGTTTTATTCACAAAAACGAATTCCACAACCGCAAGCATGTGTTTCCCCAGTAGTTGATAAGTATTATAGTGTTAGGCTAGATAGTCTTAAGAATATAGATGAACTAAGAAACAGACTAAGTTGTATTAATTGGTATGAAATATTTAGTAAAGAAATAGATGTAAATAAATCTTATAACTTATTCTTAAATATTTTAACTAGAGAGTTTAATGAATGCTGCCCTAGAATAATAAAAAAAAAGGAAAAATAATTCAAAATGCAAGTCAAGAGCACTAAAAAACTGGTATACTCCATATCTTAATATAATTAGAATTATGCTTCAAACGTGTCATGATAAATGTAAACAAGACAGCAATTATAGAGACATATATAATAGACTAAACAGAATTTATAAAAATGAGATTAAACTGGCAAAGTGCAAGGCAAATGACAAATTTATTCTAAATTCTAATAATAGTTGTAAGGCTGCTTGGACTGTAATAAAACATGAAATTAATAGTTCAAAATCGAACCATGAAGACATACCAATAGCTCCTAATACGCTCAATGCTCACTTTACTGATCTAAACCCAACAGAGGAAGAAAATCATATAACACATCAAAACAACGTAGATCCCATAACTCTATTGTCAAGTTCATTACAAAAAACAAATCTCAATTTTACATGGGACTTAATTAGCGATGAAAACGTTATAAAAAAGGCAATAAATAAGTTATCCAACTCAAAAGCAGAAGACTTTTAACGCCTCTCAAATTTTGTCATTAAGTCTATTTCAAAAGAACTGCAGTTTCCCTTATACATTCTCACTAACAGAATATTAAATCAAGGAATCTTTCCTGACTGTTTAAAAATAACAGTGACCAGGCCAATTCATAAAAAAGGCGATAGACGAGATCCAAATAATTATCGTCCAATTTCCCTCATTCCGATACTGTCAAAGATAGTGGAAATTTGTTTACATACTCAACTATATTCCTTCTTTGAAAATAATAATTTGATCAGTGATGCACAATATGGATTTAGGTCCAAATTGTCAACAGTAAAAGCAGTCGAAGCCATTGTATCTGAAATCCATAATGGTTTTGAAAGTAAGATGTATTCTAGTGCAACCCTATTGGATCTGAGTAAAGCTTTTGATTCCATCTCACATGAAATATTAATCAAAAAGTTGGAGTTCTATGGAGTTGAAAGGAAGACACTTAATTTAATAATATCTTATCTAAATAATAGAGTGCAAATGGTAAAAGTTAATAATGATGCCTCAGGTTTCCTACCAATTAAAAAAGGTGTGCCCCAAGGTTCCATACTAGGGCCTTTCCTATTCACGGTTTATATTAACGATCTACCAGCATATCTGCCTTGTAGGACAATATTATATGCAGATGATACTACTATTCTTAACACTCACAGATCCTTGGATGTTATAAAACAAAAAGATGCTTCTATGCTAGAAAAATCTGCTCTCTGGTTAGAGGCAAATCTGTTAAAACTGAACTCAAATAAAACCGAAAATATTATTTTTAACCTTAATGTTATAAAAGAAGAAAATAAATATGTTAAACTACTTGGAATACACATGGACCAAAAACTGATCTGGACAAAGCATATAGAAACTCTATGCAAAAAGCTGGCTCGAGTTACTTTTTTGCTCAATAGACTCAGAGACAATGTCAGTGAAAACTTAATGCTATTTTCGTACTTTGCCTTCTTTCATTCCCATTTGATATATGGCATACTGCTGTGGGGAAATGCAACTAATACCACACTAGTATTTAAGTGGCAGAAAAGAGCACTTAGATGCATTTTGGGATTAAACCCAACAGAGTCATGTAGAGAGCATTTTGCTAACCTGAATATAATGACTGTGCCAGGACTATATATTTTTAATTGTCTAGTTTATGTAAAGGAAAACCTCTCAGCATTCTCCAATAGGACATCTGTTCATTCACATGACACTAGAAACAGTTACATGATTGATCTTCCCTATTCCAGACTATCCAAAACACATAATAGTCATCTTTATTTAAGCTTTCAGTTATTTAATAAACTCCCTAAGAGTTCACACTTAGTGACATTGATCAAATTTAAAACTGTTCTAGAATCCTGGATTAAGGGTAAAGCATTTTATTCACTTAAAGAGTTTAACAACTGTGATATGTCCAATTTATTATTACGACTGGTATTATAACCTATAGAATAGCTCAATTTGTATCTGCATACCGTCTTAAATTCTCTTTTAAGATCTTTCACTATTGTATTACTCTGATGCAAATGTGTAGTGTTCCAATTAATGTATGTTATTTTTAAGTAGTGTGTGGACAGGTAATCAAAAGAATTTTCTGTGATAAAGCAATCTATAGCAGGTGGTATGATGCTGTCCATTACAATTCCCTATGACTATTACAGACATAATTGTAAATAATTTTAAATATATTGTAAATACTGTGATAAACAATGACGAAGCCAATTGTACCAGGTATTAAACGGCAAATAAAGATTATCTTATCTTATCTTATCTTATCTTATCACTCTTGGAACACTCACGCGATTTTCTCTAGTAGTAGTAGTATTCCTTCGAGTCGCTTGCGATTCCTGGAAATCCACACGGATTTTCTAGCAAGATTGAGGGTTCACTATCCGTAGAAAATATTTGTTCTTGCTCTATTTTCCACTGCTTTATGAACTTCACAGCTCCACCCCCTTCTGTCATTTTTTTTATTGACCCTAGTAATACACTGGATGAAACTAAAATAGGAGTAAGAATTGGAGGAAGAATCATAAATAACATCAGATATGCAGATGACACTACCCTACTTGCAGAGAGCAAGAAAGACTTGGAAGATCTTATAAATAGAGTAAAACAGAAAGTGATAAAGCTGGTCTAAAACTAAATGTTAAAAAACTAAAATAATGACATCAGAGAATATTTCGATAAATATCGGCGGCGAAGTACTAACAACAGTAGACAAAATTAATTTCTTAGGCACAACATTAAAGATGACTGTAGTAACACAGAAGAAATAAGGAGAAGGATAATTCTTGGAAAGATAGCAATGAAGAGATTAAATAAGATTATAAATGACTCAGATATTTCAACTAAACAAAAATAAGAATAATACAGTCTACAGTGTTTCCTGTGGTATTATATGGTAGTGAAATTTGGACATTAAGGAAAGCAGAGAGGAAAAAATTAGATGGTTTGAGATATGGGTATGGAGGAAACTATTAAAGATAACATGGACTGAAAGGACTAATACATCAATCTTAGACGTTATAACACCAGATTTGCCACTGGAAGCATTAACTGTGAGAGGAAAACTAATGTATTTTTGACATATCATGAGAAATACACAATCATTAGAGAAGGACACGGAGGAAAGAATACACGGAGACGCCGTGCTTGCGGTGTTGTATGGGAAACAGATGAAGCCAATGACCACGCCCCCTTAAGGGACCAAAAAGGAGGCTTGCTATATACAATAGCACACAAATACTCCGAAGTTTCACGGGTTATAACAACGTAACGGTAGGGAAAATATGTAATATCCCAATTTCATATATTAACTACATACTCTGACATCATAATAATCCCGGTAGTAAGCATTAACCTATCTCAGAAGAGCCAAAAATGTAACTTTCAAATGAGCAACTTTACATGTGCGAGTCATTGACATTAGCAGCCTAGTGTAAAATACAAGTAAATTATGCTTAGCAATTATACCCATATTCATTCATCCCAAAAATTGATTATTTTCAGTACCTAAATTTTACAAAATTATTAATTTTTAAGGTAAGTTCCTAGCATAGAATTTAAGTATTTTTGTTTACCTTAAATTTAATTTCTTCAATATTGTTCAATATGTACTTGTCAAAATTCAAAATTCAAAAACTATAATGAAAGATGTAATATAAATAACTTCAATAGAATTTATTGGTCTTGTGGAGGGTGGAAAAAGGTACAATTTCTCGCCTGTTCGTAGACTTCTGCGCACGTTTTGGCCTCCATAAAGAATTAATATGAAACATCTCCATTATTGCCATTAGAGAATCAATAATTTATTGCTGTGTTGAAAATTAATCTATATGCACCTTAGAAGAGCAATATCCTGCGTTTTTGTTGTTGGGTTTCGTAAGCTTAATATTGTAATTCAATATTTCATCAATGTTAACTGTATTTTCTTTTTGTATTGATTTTATATGTAAATGTCTATTATTGTAAAATTAATTGTAAAAATTTTGACGTGTCCTATAACATGTACATGTTCGACGGACTAAATAAAATTCTATTCTATTCTATTTGTTATGTTCCCTTGTTAGGTTCCTGTATGTATCTTCTATACATTTATTTCCATGTTTATTATACAGGGTGTCTTCTATTGACGTTTAAAACTCTCTGTAGTGACGTAAGATGACATTGAAACAAGTGATTTGATATAGGACACATAGGGTCGCAAATGTCGGGAAATGCCTTAAAAATGAAGGACAAATGTGAAACATATGACGTCACGAGTGACGACACACCTCTAGCTGCCGGGCTCGTTGACTCCGACGCACACCTAAGCATTCAAAGCAATTGTCGAATGTCACATCACTGTAGCACTGTGTCTGCGTGTGCGACTCGAGTGCGAAGCGTTGAAGGTTCCCCTGGGTCTGTCAACTAGCTTTTTTTTTTTTGTTTTTTTTTTTTTTTTGTCAGCAACCCTTTTTCTTCGCTCACATGTCAGCAAACATTCTTTTTCTGTTATGTACAATTAGACCACAATTACATACAGTACTGTCAAGCAGATGTATGCAAAGCTGAGCAATTACTTCTTTTCTCTCGTATTTTATTTGATTAAATTTGAAGATTGAAGAGAAAAATAAAACAAAGAAAACGTGCGTTTTGTAACACATAAATGTATTTTTACTATACTCAGTCTGTTAACACAGATCTGCCACAAAAAAATGAATGTTTTGTTTTACATCAACATTAGACCACAATAATTATGTACAGGAGAGTACTGTTAAGTAGGTGTATGCAAAGTTCAGGAATACCGTATTTTTTGTGTCTTGTACAGTACTGTGTTTTATTTTGTTTTTGAAGAATCAACACACATAATACAGTATCGGTACCGCGTGTTTTTTAACACACAAAGTTAGTTTTATCGTTCTCAGTCTGTTAACAAAGATGTGCCATAGAAAGAGAAAGAGAGAGAGAGAGAGATTGAGAGAGAGAGAGAAAGGAAAACAACATTTATGTGCTATTCGTTTGTTGTTAGACCACACTACAGTACAGTAAAGCACAGTACTGTTAAGGAAATGTACAGTTTGCAAAGTTCATGAATAAGTTTTTTCTCTCGTATTTAAATCTCCTCGATGTTTTCTTAACGATTGGGATTCGTTAAATTTGAAGAAACGAAAGAACACGAAAAGAAAAGTTTCAAGCGTTTTGTAATACACAAGGTATTTTTAGTGTATTTATCTGTTAATGAAGATTTGCCAAAAAAATTGTTTTTCTTCTTCTTCGCTCATGTGTCAGCAAACTGTTTGTTTGCATTACGTAGAACACTTCGTCTTACGAATGTGATCGTAAGCGCAGATCTGTGTTAACAGACTGAGTACAATAAAAGTACATTTTTGTGTTACAAAACGAAAGTTTTCGTTGTTTTATTTTTCTCTTGTTTCTTCAAATTTCATCAAATAAAATACGAGAGAAAAGAAGTAACTGCTCAGCATTGCGTATATCTGCTTGATAGTACTGTACGTAATTGTGGTCTAATGGTACATAACAAAAAAAGAATGTTTGCTGACATGTGAGCGAAGAAAAAGGGTTGCTGACAAAAAAAAGCAAAAACAAAAAAAGCTAGTTGACAGACCCAGGGGAACCTTCTACCCTACGCACTCGAGTCGCACACGCAGACACAGTGCTACAGTGATGTGACATTCGACAATTGCTTTGAATGCTTAGGTGTGCGTCAGAGTCAACGAGCCCGGCAGCTAGTGGTGTGTCGTCACTCGTGACGTCATATGTTTCACATTTGTCCTTCATTTTTAATGCATTTCCCGACATTTGCGACCCTATGTGTCCTATATCAAATCACTTGTTTCAATGCCATCTACGTCACTACGGAGAGTTTTAAACGTTAATAGAAGACACCCTGTATACAATGTGTTATTGTATACCAGGAATAATCTACCAAGTCAACAACTTAGACAGGACGTACATTCACACAACACAAGAAATAGAAACTTTATTGATGTACCTTTTTACAGGCTATCTAAGTCACTCAAAAGTTATCATGTAGTGGGAATGAAATGTTATAATATGCTGTCAATAAGTGTGCTTAATTACCCAGTTGACAAGTTTAAACATAAGCTATATGACTGGTTAGTTGGTCATCCATTTTATTCCCTAGACGAGTTCTTTGAATTTAGTACTAAATCAATTATCTTTTGATATTTTAATTCTTGGTTGTTTGTAAATTATTTTGTTTATAGTACTATTATGTATATATATGTAGGCATGTATTTTAAATGTAAAACTGACTTTGTCTATTGCCTCTTTGTAAGCTTAATGACAATAGAATATTATTATTATTATTATTATTATTATTAGAACCTGATGACATGTGCAAGATCATACCAGGTTCGGAAGGCTACAAGAGAGCTATAATGAAAGCCTTGGTAATGCGTTCCATACCAAAAGACATCGAAATGATTCTAAGCAAAATTCGTATTAGGGAGCCAGATGCAAGAGAAAAGCTCATATGATTAAATCATCCATAACACATACTCTCTCACAAGAAGAGAGAGGGCTTTTGGCTGAAAGAGTGGATTTTTCTCATGCAAAATATTCTCATGAGGAGGATGAAGTTATTAAGGGGAACTGGAAAAGATTTTCTCTGCCCATTGAAATCAGTTAAGAAGAGAAAAGCTTAGAATGAGGAATATGAAAAGGGAAGGAGAAAGAGATCATGCTCCAAGATATAATTTCAGGAAATGTAAGAGAGTTCAGTATAAAGTTGAAAACACTGAAGAAAGTACTGATAGTGACAGTGATGCAAGTGATTCAGAACCTAATGACATGTGCAAGATCATACCAGGTTCGGAAGGCTACAAGAGAGTTATAATAAAAGCCTCTGTTAAGCTTTCCATACCAAAAGACATCAAAATGATTCTAAGCAAAATTTGAATTAGGGAGCCAGATGCAGTATGTCCTGCTCATATGATTGAATCATCCCTAACACATACTCTCTCACAAGAAGAGAGAGGGCTTTTGGCTGAAAGAGGAGTGGATTTTTCTCATGCAAAATATTCTCATGAGGAGGATGAAGTTATTAAGGGGAACTGGAATAGATTTTCTCTGCCCATTGAAATCAGTTAAGAAGAGAAAAGCTTAGAATGAGGAATATGAAAAGGGAAGGAGAAAGAGATCATGCTCCAAGATATAATTTCAGGAAATGTAAGAGAGTTCAGTATAAAGTTGAAAACACTGAAGAAAGTACTGATAGTGACAGTGATGCAAGTGATTCAGAACCTAATGACATGTGCAAGATCATACCAGGTTCGGAAGGCTACAAGAGAGTTATAATAAAAGCCCCTGTAATGCTTTCCATACCAAAAGACATCGAAATGATTCTAAGCAAAATTTGAATTAGGGAGCCAGATGCAGTATGTTGAAAACACTGAAAAAAGTACGGATAGTGACAGTGATGCAAGTGATTCAGAACCTGATGATATGTGCAAGATCATACCAGGTTCGGAAGGCTACAAGAGAGCTATAATGAAGCCTCGGTAAATCGTTCCATACCAAAAGACATCGAAATGATTCTAAGCAAAATTCGTATTAGGGAGCCAGATGCAAGAGAAAAGCCCATATGATTAAATCATCCATAACACATACTCTCTCACAGTTTGTTACAGATGTCAAACTTGAAAGCTCTTTCCCCTGTATGTGTAAGCAGATGAGTTTTCAGATAATTATTTCGGAAATGTTTCCTTACACACATCGCACCTGATAGGTTTTCCTACTGTATGTGTAACTAGATGAGATATGAGGTACCTCTTCGAGAAAAAAATTTGTCACAGACACCACACTTTTAAGCCTTTTCTCCTGTATGTGTAAGCAAATGTCTTTTGAGAGCACATCTATAAGAAAATAGTTAGTTACACACATCACATTTGTATGGTTTCTCTCCTGTATGTTTAATCTGGTGGATTTTGAGAGCACTTCTATCAGAAAATCGTTTGTTACAGACATCACATTTGAAAGGTTTTTCTCCTGTATGTATACGCATATGAGTTTTGAGATAGCTCTTTGAGTAAATGTTTTGTTGCAGAAATCACACTTGAAAGCTCTTTTATTTGTATGTGTAAGCAGATGAGTTTTGAGATTAATTGCAAAAGAAAATGCTTTGTTACATACATCACAATTGAAAGGTTTTTCTCCTGAATGTATAAGCAAATGAGATTTGAGGTAAACACTTTGAAAAAATCGTTTGCTACACAAATCGCACTTGTAAGCTTTTTCTCCTGTATGTACAAGCATATGTCTTTGAAGAACACATCTATAAGAAAATCGTTTGTTACAGACATCACATATGAATGGTTTTTCTCCTGTATGTGTACGAAGATGACTTTTGAGAGGACTTGTATGTGAAAATCGTTTCTTACAAACATCACATATGAATGGTCTTTCTCCTGTATGTGTACGCAGATGACTTTTGAGATTAAATCTTTGCGTAAATGTTTTGTTACAATATCACTCTTGAAAGATTTTTCACCTGTATGTGTAACCAGATGAGATTTGACGTGACTACTTTGAGAAAATCGTTTGTTACACACATCACACTTGTAATTTTTTTCTCCTGTATGTGTGAGCAGATGAGTTTTGAGAATAGTCTTACGAGAAAATGTTTTGTTACAGGCATCACACTTCAATGTTTCTTTTTCCTGTATGTGTAAGCAGATGAGTTTTGAGACTACCTCTTTGAGAAAATTTTTTGGTACAGACATCACACTTGAAATATTTCCCCCTGTATGTATAAGCAGATGCTTTTTGAGATTACCTCTATGAGAAAATGTTTTGGTACAGACATCACACTTGTAATTTTTTTCTCCTGTATGTGTAAGCAGATGAGTTTTGAGAGTACTCTTATGAGCTATGCTGTACGAGTATGATGATGACTTATTTTGGAATTGGTCTTTGTAAGAGAATCATATGACTGGAATTGTTTTTCACTAATCACATCCTGGTTTTCATGTTCTCTTACATAAGGAGGTTGAGAATCATTTTGGTCGGAAAGCAATGTCTCCAAACCTTGAACTGTGTTGGATAACGGAGAATCAGTTTTCAAACAGGTCTATATTCTCAACTTTGTTTGGAAATTTCTTTACCAAATCGAAGGTCACAGGTCTACTTTTTTGGTATTCATTATTTCCTTTAACAAACGTATCTGAAATTTCGCCACACTCTGTCGATGTCTGTAACTTTGGAACTGTTGCAACATTTGGGTCTATATCCTCACTTTTAATTTGGCGTGTCGCTACTAAATTGAAGGTTAAGGGTGTATCCTCACACTTAACAGTATGTTCGTGTTTTTCACATTGGGATTGTCTTATTACTTTTTCGCCACATTGTAATGTTGCCACAGTCTCCATGATTTACTATAAATCCACACACGACAATAGTAACTCACAACTGTTTAATTGCAGGTGTGTCATTCCACATTTGTACAAAGATTAAGATAAAATATTTTCCAAGCAGCGAGAATTTCTCAGTCTGTCCAAAGCATTGAGCCGAGATATTTTTCCAACATTCTGCTGCGTTATGAGTATCTTGTAGACTGTGACCCGTGATCAACGCATTCCGATCACGTGATCACGTTTCTAGGGAGAAACAGTGGAGTGCCACCAAATTCGAACGGAATGTTTTATTCACAAAAACGAATTCCACAACCGCAAGCATGTGTTTCCCCAGTAGTTGATAAGTATTATAGTGTTAGGCTAGATAGTCTTAAGAATATAGATGAACTAAGAAACAGACTAAGTTGTATTAATTGGTATGAAATATTTAGTAAAGAAATAGATGTAAATAAATCTTATAACTTATTCTTAAATATTTTAACTAGAGAGTTTAATGAATGCTGCCCTAGAATAATAAAAAAAAAGGAAAAATAATTCAAAATGCAAGTCAAGAGCACTAAAAAACTGGTATACTCCATATCTTAATATAATTAGAATTATGCTTCAAACGTGTCATGATAAATGTAAACAAGACAGCAATTATAGAGACATATATAATAGACTAAACAGAATTTATAAAAATGAGATTAAACTGGCAAAGTGCAAGGCAAATGACAAATTTATTCTAAATTCTAATAATAGTTGTAAGGCTGCTTGGACTGTAATAAAACATGAAATTAATAGTTCAAAATCGAACCATGAAGACATACCAATAGCTCCTAATACGCTCAATGCTCACTTTACTGATCTAAACCCAACAGAGGAAGAAAATCATATAACACATCAAAACAACGTAGATCCCATAACTCTATTGTCAAGTTCATTACAAAAAACAAATCTCAATTTTACATGGGACTTAATTAGCGATGAAAACGTTATAAAAAAGGCAATAAATAAGTTATCCAACTCAAAAGCAGAAGACTTTTAACGCCTCTCAAATTTTGTCATTAAGTCTATTTCAAAAGAACTGCAGTTTCCCTTATACATTCTCACTAACAGAATATTAAATCAAGGAATCTTTCCTGACTGTTTAAAAATAACAGTGACCAGGCCAATTCATAAAAAAGGCGATAGACGAGATCCAAATAATTATCGTCCAATTTCCCTCATTCCGATACTGTCAAAGATAGTGGAAATTTGTTTACATACTCAACTATATTCCTTCTTTGAAAATAATAATTTGATCAGTGATGCACAATATGGATTTAGGTCCAAATTGTCAACAGTAAAAGCAGTCGAAGCCATTGTATCTGAAATCCATAATGGTTTTGAAAGTAAGATGTATTCTAGTGCAACCCTATTGGATCTGAGTAAAGCTTTTGATTCCATCTCACATGAAATATTAATCAAAAAGTTGGAGTTCTATGGAGTTGAAAGGAAGACACTTAATTTAATAATATCTTATCTAAATAATAGAGTGCAAATGGTAAAAGTTAATAATGATGCCTCAGGTTTCCTACCAATTAAAAAAGGTGTGCCCCAAGGTTCCATACTAGGGCCTTTCCTATTCACGGTTTATATTAACGATCTACCAGCATATCTGCCTTGTAGGACAATATTATATGCAGATGATACTACTATTCTTAACACTCACAGATCCTTGGATGTTATAAAACAAAAAGATGCTTCTATGCTAGAAAAATCTGCTCTCTGGTTAGAGGCAAATCTGTTAAAACTGAACTCAAATAAAACCGAAAATATTATTTTTAACCTTAATGTTATAAAAGAAGAAAATAAATATGTTAAACTACTTGGAATACACATGGACCAAAAACTGATCTGGACAAAGCATATAGAAACTCTATGCAAAAAGCTGGCTCGAGTTACTTTTTTGCTCAATAGACTCAGAGACAATGTCAGTGAAAACTTAATGCTATTTTCGTACTTTGCCTTCTTTCATTCCCATTTGATATATGGCATACTGCTGTGGGGAAATGCAACTAATACCACACTAGTATTTAAGTGGCAGAAAAGAGCACTTAGATGCATTTTGGGATTAAACCCAACAGAGTCATGTAGAGAGCATTTTGCTAACCTGAATATAATGACTGTGCCAGGACTATATATTTTTAATTGTCTAGTTTATGTAAAGGAAAACCTCTCAGCATTCTCCAATAGGACATCTGTTCATTCACATGACACTAGAAACAGTTACATGATTGATCTTCCCTATTCCAGACTATCCAAAACACATAATAGTCATCTTTATTTAAGCTTTCAGTTATTTAATAAACTCCCTAAGAGTTCACACTTAGTGACATTGATCAAATTTAAAACTGTTCTAGAATCCTGGATTAAGGGTAAAGCATTTTATTCACTTAAAGAGTTTAACAACTGTGATATGTCCAATTTATTATTATGACTGGTATTATAACCTATAGAATAGCTCAATTTGTATCTGCATACCGTCTTAAATTCTCTTTTAAGATCTTTCACTATTGTATTACTCTGATGCAAATGTGTAGTGTTCCAATTAATGTATGTTATTTTTAAGTAGTGTGTGGACAGGTAATCAAAAGAATTTTCTGTGATAAAGCAATCTATAGCAGGTGGTATGATGCTGTCCATTACAATTCCCTATGACTATTACAGACATAATTGTAAATAATTTTAAATATATTGTAAATACTGTGATAAACAATGACGAAGCCAATTGTACCAGGTATTAAACGGCAAATAAAGATTATCTTATCTTATCTTATCTTATCTTATCACTCTTGGAACACTCACGCGATTTTCTCTAGTAGTAGTAGTATTCCTTCGAGTCGCTTGCGATTCCTGGAAATCCACACGGATTTTCTAGCAAGATTGAGGGTTCACTATCCGTAGAAAATATTTGTTCTTGCTCTATTTTCCACTGCTTTATGAACTTCACAGCTCCACCCCCTTCTGTCATTTTTTTTTATTGACCCTAGTAATACACTGGATGAAACTAAAATAGGAGTAAGAATTGGAGGAAGAATCATAAATAACATCAGATATGCAGATGACACTACCCTACTTGCAGAGAGCAAGAAAGACTTGGAAGATCTTATAAATAGAGTAAAACAGAAAGTGATAAAGCTGGTCTAAAACTAAATGTTAAAAAACTAAAATAATGACATCAGAGAATATTTCGATAAATATCGGCGGCGAAGTACTAACAACAGTAGACAAAATTAATTTCTTAGGCACAACATTAAAGATGACTGTAGTAACACAGAAGAAATAAGGAGAAGGATAATTCTTGGAAAGATAGCAATGAAGAGATTAAATAAGATTATAAATGACTCAGATATTTCAACTAAACAAAAATAAGAATAATACAGTCTACAGTGTTTCCTGTGGTATTATATGGTAGTGAAATTTGGACATTAAGGAAAGCAGAGAGGAAAAAATTAGATGGTTTGAGATATGGGTATGGAGGAAACTATTAAAGATAACATGGACTGAAAGGACTAATACATCAATCTTAGACGTTATAACACCAGATTTGCCACTGGAAGCATTAACTGTGAGAGGAAAACTAATGTATTTTGGACATATCATGAGAAATACACAATCATTAGAGAAGGACACGGAGGAAAGAATACACGGAGACGCCGTGCTTGCGGTTTTGTATGGGAAACAGATGAAGCCAATGACCACGCCCCCTTAAGGGACCAAAAAGGAGGCTTGCTATATACAATAGCACACAAATACTCCGAAGTTTCACGGGTTATAACAACGTAACGGTAGGGAAAATATGTAATATCCCAATTTCATATATTAACTACATACTCTGACATCATAATAATCCCGGTAGTAAGCATTAACCTATCTCAGAAGAGCCAAAAATGTAACTTTCAAATGAGCAACTTTACATGTGCGAGTCATTGACATTAGCAGCCTAGTGTAAAATACAAGTAAATTATGCTTAGCAATTATACCCATATTCATTCATCCCAAAAATTGATTATTTTCAGTACCTAAATTTTACAAAATTATTAATTTTTAAGGTAAGTTCCTAGCATAGAATTTAAGTATTTTTGTTTACCTTAAATTTAATTTCTTCAATATTGTTCAATATGTACTTGTCAAAATTCAAAATTCAAAAACTATAATGAAAGATGTAATATAAATAACTTCAATAGAATTTATTGGTCTTGTGGAGGGTGGAAAAAGGTACAATTTCTCGCCTGTTCGTAGACTTCTGCGCACGTTTTGGCCTCCATAAAGAATTAATATGAAACATCTCCATTATTGCCATTAGAGAATCAATAATTTATTGCTGTGTTGAAAATTAATCTATATGCACCTTAGAAGAGCAATATCCTGCGTTTTTGTTGTTGGGTTTCGTAAGCTTAATATTGTAATTCAATATTTCATCAATGTTAACTGTATTTTCTTTTTGTATTGATTTTATATGTAAATGTCTATTATTGTAAAATTAATTGTAAAAATTTTGACGTGTCCTATAACATGTACATGTTCGACGGACTAAATAAAATTCTATTCTATTCTATTTGTTATGTTCCCTTGTTAGGTTCCTGTATGTATCTTCTATACATTTATTTCCATGTTTATTATACAGGGTGTCTTCTATTGACGTTTAAAACTCTCTGTAGTGACGTAGATGACATTGAAACAAGTGATTTGATATAGGACACATAGGGTCGCAAATGTCGGGAAATGCCTTAAAAATGAAGGACAAATGTGAAACATATGACGTCACGAGTGACGACACACCTCTAGCTGCCGGGCTCGTTGACTCCGACGCACACCTAAGCATTCAAAGCAATTGTCGAATGTCACATCACTGTAGCACTGTGTCTGCGTGTGCGACTCGAGTGCGAAGCGTTGAAGGTTCCCCTGGGTCTGTCAACTAGCTTTTTTTGTTTTTGCTTTTTTTTTTTTTTTGTCAGCAACCCTTTTTCTTCGCTCACATGTCAGCAAACATTCTTTTTCTGTTATGTACAATTAGACCACAATTACATACAGTACTGTCAAGCAGATGTATGCAAAGCTGAGCAATTACTTCTTTTCTCTCGTATTTTATTTGATTAAATTTGAAGATTGAAGAGAAAAATAAAACAAAGAAAACGTGCGTTTTGTAACACATAAATGTATTTTTACTATACTCAGTCTGTTAACACAGATCTGCCACAAAAAAAAGAATGTTTTGTTTTACATCAACATTAGACCACAATAATTATGTACAGGAGAGTACTGTTAAGTAGGTGTATGCAAAGTTCAGGAATACCGTATTTTTTGTGTCTTGTACAGTACTGTGTTTTATTTTGTTTTTGAAGAATCAACACACATAATACAGTATCGGTACCGCGCGTTTTTTAACACACACAGTTAGTTTTATCGTTCTCAGTCTGTTAACAAAGATGTGCCATAGAAAGAGAAAGAGAGAGAGAGAGAGAGAGAGAGAGAGAGAAAGGAAAACAACATTTATGTGCTATTCGTTTGTTGTTAGACCACACTACAGTACAGTAAAGCACAGTACTGTTAAGGAAATGTACAGTTTGCAAAGTTCATGAATAAGTTTTTTCTCTCGTATTTAAATCTCCTCGATGTTTTCTTAACGATTGGGATTCGTTAAATTTGAAGAAACGAAAGAACACGAAAAGAAAAGTTTCAAGCGTTTTGTAATACACAAGGTATTTTTAGTGTATTTATCTGTTAATGAAGATTTGCCAAAAAAATTGTTTTTCTTCTTCTTCGCTCATGTGTCAGCAAACTGTTTGTTTGCATTACGTAGAACACTTCGTCTTACGAATGTGATCGTAAGCGCAGATCTGTGTTAACAGACTGAGTACAATAAAAGTACATTTTTGTGTTACAAAACGAAAGTTTTCGTTGTTTTATTTTTCTCTTGTTTCTTCAAATTTCATCAAATAAAATACGAGAGAAAAGAAGTAACTGCTCAGCATTGCGTATATCTGCTTGATAGTACTGTACGTAATTGTGGTCTAATGGTACATAACAAAAAAAGAATGTTTGCTGACATGTGAGCGAAGAAAAAGGGTTGCTGACAAAAAAAAGCAAAAACAAAAAAAGCTAGTTGACAGACCCAGGGGAACCTTCTACCCTACGCACTCGAGTCGCACACGCAGACACAGTGCTACAGTGATGTGACATTCGACAATTGCTTTGAATGCTTAGGTGTGCGTCAGAGTCAACGAGCCCGGCAGCTAGTGGTGTGTCGTCACTCGTGACGTCATATGTTTCACATTTGTCCTTCATTTTTAATGCATTTCCCGACATTTGCGACCCTATGTGTCCTATATCAAATCACTTGTTTCAATGCCATCTACGTCACTACGGAGAGTTTTAAACGTTAATAGAAGACACCCTGTATACAATGTGTTATTGTATACCAGGAATAATCTACCAAGTCAACAACTTAGACAGGACGTACATTCACACAACACAAGAAATAGAAACTTTATTGATGTACCTTTTTACAGGCTATCTAAGTCACTCAAAAGTTATCATGTAGTGGGAATGAAATGTTATAATATGCTATCAATAAGTGTGCTTAATTACCCAGTTGACAAGTTTAAACATAAGCTATATGACTGGTTAGTTGGTCATCCATTTTATTCCCTAGACGAGTTCTTTGAATTTAGTACTAAATCAATTATCTTTTGATATTTTAATTCTTGGTTGTTTGTAAATTATTTTGTTTATAGTACTATTATGTATATATATGTAGGCATGTATTTTAAATGTAAAACTGACTTTGTCTATTGCCTCTTTGTAAGCTTAATGACAATAGAATATTATTATTATTATTATTATTATTAGAACCTGATGACAT
The DNA here is from genome assembly GCA_964059195.1 of Ectobius pallidus. Classification (NCBI taxonomy): domain Eukaryota; kingdom Metazoa; phylum Arthropoda; class Insecta; order Blattodea; family Ectobiidae; genus Ectobius; species Ectobius pallidus. Next base: position 3,253,300 of record CAXKWD010000006.1, read on the forward strand.
GTGCAAGATCATACCAGGTTCGGAAGGCTACAAGAGAGCTATAATGAAAGCCTTGGTAATGCGTTCCATACCAAAAGACATCGAAATGATTCTAAGCAAAATTCGTATTAGGGAGCCAGATGCAAGAGAAAAGCTCATATGATTAAATCATCCATAACACATACTCTCTCACAAGAAGAGAGAGGGCTTTTGGCTGAAAGAGTGGATTTTTCTCATGCAAAATATTCTCATGAGGAGGATGAAGTTATTAAGGGGAACTGGAAAAGATTTTCTCTGCCCATTGAAATCAGTTAAGAAGAGAAAAGCTTAGAATGAGGAATATGAAAAGGGAAGGAGAAAGAGATCATGCTCCAAGATATAATTTCAGGAAATGTAAGAGAGTTCAGTATAAAGTTGAAAACACTGAAGAAAGTACTGATAGTGACAGTGATGCAAGTGATTCAGAACCTAATGACATGTGCAAGATCATACCAGGTTCGGAAGGCTACAAGAGAGTTATAATAAAAGCCTCTGTTAAGCTTTCCATACCAAAAGACATCAAAATGATTCTAAGCAAAATTTGAATTAGGGAGCCAGATGCAGTATGTCCTGCTCATATGATTGAATCATCCCTAACACATACTCTCTCACAAGAAGAGAGAGGGCTTTTGGCTGAAAGAGGAGTGGATTTTTCTCATGCAAAATATTCTCATGAGGAGGATGAAGTTATTAAGGGGAACTGGAATAGATTTTCTCTGCCCATTGAAATCAGTTAAGAAGAGAAAAGCTTAGAATGAGGAATATGAAAAGGGAAGGAGAAAGAGATCATGCTCCAAGATATAATTTCAGGAAATGTAAGAGAGTTCAGTATAAAGTTGAAAACACTGAAGAAAGTACTGATAGTGACAGTGATGCAAGTGATTCAGAACCTAATGACATGTGCAAGATCATACCAGGTTCGGAAGGCTACAAGAGAGTTATAATAAAAGCCCCTGTAATGCTTTCCATACCAAAAGACATCGAAATGATTCTAAGCAAAATTTGAATTAGGGAGCCAGATGCAGTATGTTGAAAACACTGAAAAAAGTACGGATAGTGACAGTGATGCAAGTGATTCAGAACCTGATGATATGTGCAAGATCATACCAGGTTCGGAAGGCTACAAGAGAGCTATAATGAAGCCTCGGTAATGCGTTCCATACCAAAAGACATCGAAATGATTCTAAGCAAAATTCGTATTAGGGAGCCAGATGCAAGAGAAAAGCCCATATGATTAAATCATCCATAACACATACTCTCTCACAGTTTGTTACAGATGTCAAACTTGAAAGCTCTTTCCCCTGTATGTGTAAGCAGATGAGTTTTCAGATAATTATTTCGGAAATGTTTCCTTACACACATCGCACCTGATAGGTTTTCCTACTGTATGTGTAACTAGATGAGATATGAGGTACCTCTTCGAGAAAAAAATTTGTCACAGACACCACACTTTTAAGCCTTTTCTCCTGTATGTGTAAGCAAATGTCTTTTGAGAGCACATCTATAAGAAAATAGTTAGTTACACACATCACATTTGTATGGTTTCTCTCCTGTATGTTTAATCTGGTGGATTTTGAGAGCACTTCTATCAGAAAATCGTTTGTTACAGACATCACATTTGAAAGGTTTTTCTCCTGTATGTATACGCATATGAGTTTTGAGATAGCTCTTTGAGTAAATGTTTTGTTGCAGAAATCACACTTGAAAGCTCTTTTATTTGTATGTGTAAGCAGATGAGTTTTGAGATTAATTGCAAAAGAAAATGCTTTGTTACATACATCACAATTGAAAGGTTTTTCTCCTGAATGTATAAGCAAATGAGATTTGAGGTAAACACTTTGAAAAAATCGTTTGCTACACAAATCGCACTTGTAAGCTTTTTCTCCTGTATGTACAAGCATATGTCTTTGAAGAACACATCTATAAGAAAATCGTTTGTTACAGACATCACATATGAATGGTTTTTCTCCTGTATGTGTACGAAGATGACTTTTGAGAGGACTTGTATGTGAAAATCGTTTCTTACAAACATCACATATGAATGGTCTTTCTCCTGTATGTGTACGCAGATGACTTTTGAGATTAAATCTTTGCGTAAATGTTTTGTTACAATATCACTCTTGAAAGATTTTTCACCTGTATGTGTAACCAGATGAGATTTGACGTGACTACTTTGAGAAAATCGTTTGTTACACACATCACACTTGTAATTTTTTTCTCCTGTATGTGTGAGCAGATGAGTTTTGAGAATAGTCTTACGAGAAAATGTTTTGTTACAGGCATCACACTTCAATGTTTCTTTTTCCTGTATGTGTAAGCAGATGAGTTTTGAGACTACCTCTTTGAGAAAATTTTTTGGTACAGACATCACACTTGAAATATTTCCCCCCTGTATGTATAAGCAGATGCTTTTTGAGATTACCTCTATGAGAAAATGTTTTGGTACAGACATCACACTTGTAATTTTTTTCTCCTGTATGTGTAAGCAGATGAGTTTTGAGAGTACTCTTATGAGCTATGCTGTACGAGTATGATGATGACTTATTTTGGAATTGGTCTTTGTAAGAGAATCATATGACTGGAATTGTTTTTCACTAATCACATCCTGGTTTTCATGTTCTCTTACATAAGGAGGTTGAGAATCATTTTGGTCGGAAAGCAATGTCTCCAAACCTTGAACTGTGTTGGATAACGGAGAATCAGTTTTCAAACAGGTCTATATTCTCAACTTTGTTTGGAAATTTCTTTACCAAATCGAAGGTCACAGGTCTACTTTTTTGGTATTCATTATTTCCTTTAACAAACGTATCTGAAATTTCGCCACACTCTGTCGATGTCTGTAACTTTGGAACTGTTGCAACATTTGGGTCTATATCCTCACTTTTAATTTGGCGTGTCGCTACTAAATTGAAGGTTAAGGGTGTATCCTCACACTTAACAGTATGTTCGTGTTTTTCACATTGGGATTGTCTTATTACTTTTTCGCCACATTGTAATGTTGGACATTGATTTACTATAAATCCACACACGACAATAGTAACTCACAACTGTTTAATTGCAGGTGTGTCATTCCACATTTGTACAAAGATTAAGATAAAATATTTTCCAAGCAGCGAGAATTTCTCAGTCTGTCCAAAGCATTGAGCCGAGATATTTTTCCAACATTCTGCTGCGTTATGAGTATCTTGTAGACTGTGACCCGTGATCAACGCATTCCGATCACGTGATCACGTTTCTAGGGAGAAACAGTGGAGTGCCACCAAATTCGAACGGAATGTTTTATTCACAAAAACGAATTCCACAACCGCAAGCATGTGTTTCCCCAGTAGTTGATAAGTATTATAGTGTTAGGCTAGATAGTCTTAAGAATATAGATGAACTAAGAAACAGACTAAGTTGTATTAATTGGTATGAAATATTTAGTAAAGAAATAGATGTAAATAAATCTTATAACTTATTCTTAAATATTTTAACTAGAGAGTTTAATGAATGCTGCCCTAGAATAATAAAAAAAAAGGAAAAATAATTCAAAATGCAAGTCAAGAGCACTAAAAAACTGGTATACTCCATATCTTAATATAATTAGAATTATGCTTCAAACGTGTCATGATAAATGTAAACAAGACAGCAATTATAGAGACATATATAATAGACTAAACAGAATTTATAAAAATGAGATTAAACTGGCAAAGTGCAAGGCAAATGACAAATTTATTCTAAATTCTAATAATAGTTGTAAGGCTGCTTGGACTGTAATAAAACATGAAATTAATAGTTCAAAATCGAACCATGAAGACATACCAATAGCTCCTAATACGCTCAATGCTCACTTTACTGATCTAAACCCAACAGAGGAAGAAAATCATATAACACATCAAAACAACGTAGATCCCATAACTCTATTGTCAAGTTCATTACAAAAAACAAATCTCAATTTTACATGGGACTTAATTAGCGATGAAAACGTTATAAAAAAGGCAATAAATAAGTTATCCAACTCAAAAGCAGAAGACTTTTAACGCCTCTCAAATTTTGTCATTAAGTCTATTTCAAAAGAACTGCAGTTTCCCTTATACATTCTCACTAACAGAATATTAAATCAAGGAATCTTTCCTGACTGTTTAAAAATAACAGTGACCAGGCCAATTCATAAAAAAGGCGATAGACGAGATCCAAATAATTATCGTCCAATTTCCCTCATTCCGATACTGTCAAAGATAGTGGAAATTTGTTTACATACTCAACTATATTCCTTCTTTGAAAATAATAATTTGATCAGTGATGCACAATATGGATTTAGGTCCAAATTGTCAACAGTAAAAGCAGTCGAAGCCATTGTATCTGAAATCCATAATGGTTTTGAAAGTAAGATGTATTCTAGTGCAACCCTATTGGATCTGAGTAAAGCTTTTGATTCCATCTCACATGAAATATTAATCAAAAAGTTGGAGTTCTATGGAGTTGAAAGGAAGACACTTAATTTAATAATATCTTATCTAAATAATAGAGTGCAAATGGTAAAAGTTAATAATGATGCCTCAGATTTCCTACCAATTAAAAAAGGTGTGCCCCAAGGTTCCATACTAGGGCCTTTCCTATTCACGGTTTATATTAACGATCTACCAGCATATCTGCCTTGTAGGACAATATTATATGCAGATGATACTACTATTCTTAACACTCACAGATCCTTGGATGTTATAAAACAAAAAGATGCTTCTATGCTAGAAAAATCTGCTCTCTGGTTAGAGGCAAATCTGTTAAAACTGAACTCAAATAAAACCGAAAATATTATTTTTAACCTTAATGTTATAAAAGAAGAAAATAAATATGTTAAACTACTTGGAATACACATGGACCAAAAACTGATCTGGACAAAGCATATAGAAACTCTATGCAAAAAGCTGGCTCGAGTTACTTTTTTGCTCAATAGACTCAGAGACAATGTCAGTGAAAACTTAATGCTATTTTCGTACTTTGCCTTCTTTCATTCCCATTTGATATATGGCATACTGCTGTGGGGAAATGCAACTAATACCACACTAGTATTTAAGTGGCAGAAAAGAGCACTTAGATGCATTTTGGGATTAAACCCAACAGAGTCATGTAGAGAGCATTTTGCTAACCTGAATATAATGACTGTGCCAGGACTATATATTTTTAATTGTCTAGTTTATGTAAAGGAAAACCTCTCAGCATTCTCCAATAGGACATCTGTTCATTCACATGACACTAGAAACAGTTACATGATTGATCTTCCCTATTCCAGACTATCCAAAACACATAATAGTCATCTTTATTTAAGCTTTCAGTTATTTAATAAACTCCCTAAGAGTTCACACTTAGTGACATTGATCAAATTTAAAACTGTTCTAGAATCCTGGATTAAGGGTAAAGCATTTTATTCACTTAAAGAGTTTAACAACTGTGATATGTCCAATTTATTATTACGACTGGTATTATAACCTATAGAATAGCTCAATTTGTATCTGCATACCGTCTTAAATTCTCTTTTAAGATCTTTCACTATTGTATTACTCTGATGCAAATGTGTAGTGTTCCAATTAATGTATGTTATTTTTAAGTAGTGTGTGGACAGGTAATCAAAAGAATTTTCTGTGATAAAGCAATCTATAGCAGGTGGTATGATGCTGTCCATTACAATTCCCTATGACTATTACAGACATAATTGTAAATAATTTTAAATATATTGTAAATACTGTGATAAACAATGACGAAGCCAATTGTACCAGGTATTAAACGGCAAATAAAGATTATCTTATCTTATCTTATCTTATCTTATCACTCTTGGAACACTCACGCGATTTTCTCTAGTAGTAGTAGTATTCCTTCGAGTCGCTTGCGATTCCTGGAAATCCACACGGATTTTCTAGCAAGATTGAGGGTTCACTATCCGTAGAAAATATTTGTTCTTGCTCTATTTTCCACTGCTTTATGAACTTCACAGCTCCACCCCCTTCTGTCATTTTTTTTATTGACCCTAGTAATACACTGGATGAAACTAAAATAGGAGTAAGAATTGGAGGAAGAATCATAAATAACATCAGATATGCAGATGACACTACCCTACTTGCAGAGAGCAAGAAAGACTTGGAAGATCTTATAAATAGAGTAAAACAGAAAGTGATAAAGCTGGTCTAAAACTAAATGTTAAAAAACTAAAATAATGACATCAGAGAATATTTCGATAAATATCGGCGGCGAAGTACTAACAACAGTAGACAAAATTAATTTCTTAGGCACAACATTAAAGATGACTGTAGTAACACAGAAGAAATAAGGAGAAGGATAATTCTTGGAAAGATAGCAATGAAGAGATTAAATAAGATTATAAATGACTCAGATATTTCAACTAAACAAAAATAAGAATAATACAGTCTACAGTGTTTCCTGTGGTATTATATGGTAGTGAAATTTGGACATTAAGGAAAGCAGAGAGGAAAAAATTAGATGGTTTGAGATATGGGTATGGAGGAAACTATTAAAGATAACATGGACTGAAAGGACTAATACATCAATCTTAGACGTTATAACACCAGATTTGCCACTGGAAGCATTAACTGTGAGAGGAAAACTAATGTATTTTGGACATATCATGAGAAATACACAATCATTAGAGAAGGACACGGAGGAAAGAATACACGGAGACGCCGTGCTTGCGGTGTTGTATGGGAAACAGATGAAGCCAATGACCACGCCCCCTTAAGGGACCAAAAAGGAGGCTTGCTATATACAATAGCACACAAATACTCCGAAGTTTCACGGGTTATAACAACGTAACGGTAGGGAAAATATGTAATATCCCAATTTCATATATTAACTACATACTCTGACATCATAATAATCCCGGTAGTAAGCATTAACCTATCTCAGAAGAGCCAAAAATGTAACTTTCAAATGAGCAACTTTACATGTGCGAGTCATTGACATTAGCAGCCTAGTGTAAAATACAAGTAAATTATGCTTAGCAATTATACCCATATTCATTCATCCCAAAAATTGATTATTTTCAGTACCTAAATTTTACAAAATTATTAATTTTTAAGGTAAGTTCCTAGCATAGAATTTAAGTATTTTTGTTTACCTTAAATTTAATTTCTTCAATATTGTTCAATATGTACTTGTCAAAATTCAAAATTCAAAAACTATAATGAAAGATGTAATATAAATAACTTCAATAGAATTTATTGGTCTTGTGGAGGGTGGAAAAAGGTACAATTTCTCGCCTGTTCGTAGACTTCTGCGCACGTTTTGGCCTCCATAAAGAATTAATATGAAACATCTCCATTATTGCCATTAGAGAATCAATAATTTATTGCTGTGTTGAAAATTAATCTATATGCACCTTAGAAGAGCAATATCCTGCGTTTTTGTTGTTGGGTTTCGTAAGCTTAATATTGTAATTCAATATTTCATCAATGTTAACTGTATTTTCTTTTTGTATTGATTTTATATGTAAATGTCTATTATTGTAAAATTAATTGTAAAAATTTTGACGTGTCCTATAACATGTACATGTTCGACGGACTAAATAAAATTCTATTCTATTCTATTTGTTATGTTCCCTTGTTAGGTTCCTGTATGTATCTTCTATACATTTATTTCCATGTTTATTATACAGGGTGTCTTCTATTGACGTTTAAAACTCTCTGTAGTGACGTAAGATGACATTGAAACAAGTGATTTGATATAGGACACATAGGGTCGCAAATGTCGGGAAATGCCTTAAAAATGAAGGACAAATGTGAAACATATGACGTCACGAGTGACGACACACCTCTAGCTGCCGGGCTCGTTGACTCCGACGCACACCTAAGCATTCAAAGCAATTGTCGAATGTCACATCACTGTAGCACTGTGTCTGCGTGTGCGACTCGAGTGCGAAGCGTTGAAGGTTCCCCTGGGTCTGTCAACTAGCTTTTTTTTTTTTGTTTTTTTTTTTTTTTTGTCAGCAACCCTTTTTCTTCGCTCACATGTCAGCAAACATTCTTTTTCTGTTATGTACAATTAGACCACAATTACATACAGTACTGTCAAGCAGATGTATGCAAAGCTGAGCAATTACTTCTTTTCTCTCGTATTTTATTTGATTAAATTTGAAGATTGAAGAGAAAAATAAAACAAAGAAAACGTGCGTTTTGTAACACATAAATGTATTTTTACTATACTCAGTCTGTTAACACAGATCTGCCACAAAAAAATGAATGTTTTGTTTTACATCAACATTAGACCACAATAATTATGTACAGGAGAGTACTGTTAAGTAGGTGTATGCAAAGTTCAGGAATACCGTATTTTTTGTGTCTTGTACAGTACTGTGTTTTATTTTGTTTTTGAAGAATCAACACACATAATACAGTATCGGTACCGCGTGTTTTTTAACACACAAAGTTAGTTTTATCGTTCTCAGTCTGTTAACAAAGATGTGCCATAGAAAGAGAAAGAGAGAGAGAAAGAGAGAGAGAGAGAGAGAGAGAGAGAGAGAGAGAGAGAGAGAGAGAAAGGAAAACAACATTTATGTGCTATTCGTTTGTTGTTAGACCACACTACAGTACAGTAAAGCACAGTACTGTTAAGGAAATGTACAGTTTGCAAAGTTCATGAATAAGTTTTTTCTCTCGTATTTAAATCTCCTCGATGTTTTCTTAACGATTGGGATTCGTTAAATTTGAAGAAACGAAAGAACACGAAAAGAAAAGTTTCAAGCGTTTTGTAATACACAAGGTATTTTTAGTGTATTTATCTGTTAATGAAGATTTGCCAAAAAAATTGTTTTTCTTCTTCTTCGCTCATGTGTCAGCAAACTGTTTGTTTGCATTACGTAGAACACTTCGTCTTACGAATGTGATCGTAAGCGCAGATCTGTGTTAACAGACTGAGTACAATAAAAGTACATTTTTGTGTTACAAAACGAAAGTTTTCGTTGTTTTATTTTTCTCTTGTTTCTTCAAATTTCATCAAATAAAATACGAGAGAAAAGAAGTAACTGCTCAGCATTGCGTATATCTGCTTGATAGTACTGTACGTAATTGTGGTCTAATGGTACATAACAAAAAAAGAATGTTTGCTGACATGTGAGCGAAGAAAAAGGGTTGCTGACAAAAAAAAGCAAAAACAAAAAAAGCTAGTTGACAGACCCAGGGGAACCTTCTACCCTACGCACTCGAGTCGCACACGCAGACACAGTGCTACAGTGATGTGACATTCGACAATTGCTTTGAATGCTTAGGTGTGCGTCAGAGTCAACGAGCCCGGCAGCTAGTGGTGTGTCGTCACTCGTGACGTCATATGTTTCACATTTGTCCTTCATTTTTAATGCATTTCCCGACATTTGCGACCCTATGTGTCCTATATCAAATCACTTGTTTCAATGCCATCTACGTCACTACGGAGAGTTTTAAACGTTAATAGAAGACACCCTGTATACAATGTGTTATTGTATACCAGGAATAATCTACCAAGTCAACAACTTAGACAGGACGTACATTCACACAACACAAGAAATAGAAACTTTATTGATGTACCTTTTTACAGGCTATCTAAGTCACTCAAAAGTTATCATGTAGTGGGAATGAAATGTTATAATATGCTATCAATAAGTGTGCTTAATTACCCAGTTGACAAGTTTAAACATAAGCTATATGACTGGTTAGTTGGTCATCCATTTTATTCCCTAGACGAGTTCTTTGAATTTAGTACTAAATCAATTATCTTTTGATATTTTAATTCTTGGTTGTTTGTAAATTATTTTGTTTATAGTACTATTATGTATATATATGTAGGCATGTATTTTAAATGTAAAACTGACTTTGTCTATTGCCTCTTTGTAAGCTTAATGACAATAGAATATTATTATTATTATTATTATTATTATTAGAACCTGATGACATGTGCAAGATCATACCAGGTTCGGAAGGCTACAAGAGAGCTATAATGAAAGCCTTGGTAATGCGTTCCATACCAAAAGACATCGAAATGATTCTAAGCAAAATTCGTATTAGGGAGCCAGATGCAAGAGAAAAGCTCATATGATTAAATCATCCATAACACATACTCTCTCACAAGAAGAGAGAGGGCTTTTGGCTGAAAGAGTGGATTTTTCTCATGCAAAATATTCTCATGAGGAGGATGAAGTTATTAAGGGGAACTGGAAAAGATTTTCTCTGCCCATTGAAATCAGTTAAGAAGAGAAAAGCTTAGAATGAGGAATATGAAAAGGGAAGGAGAAAGAGATCATGCTCCAAGATATAATTTCAGGAAATGTAAGAGAGTTCAGTATAAAGTTGAAAACACTGAAGAAAGTACTGATAGTGACAGTGATGCAAGTGATTCAGAACCTAATGACATGTGCAAGATCATACCAGGTTCGGAAGGCTACAAGAGAGTTATAATAAAAGCCTCTGTTAAGCTTTCCATACCAAAAGACATCAAAATGATTCTAAGCAAAATTTGAATTAGGGAGCCAGATGCAGTATGTCCTGCTCATATGATTGAATCATCCCTAACACATACTCTCTCACAAGAAGAGAGAGGGCTTTTGGCTGAAAGAGGAGTGGATGGGATGAGATAAGTAATAAGTTGTTAAAAAGCTGCTCATCTGAAATTAGTAAACCTCTTAGTCATATTTGTAATTGTTCGTTAAAAAGTGGAATATTTCCAATAAGACTAAAGCATGCTATTGTTAAGCCCCTCTTTAAGAAAGGCGACAAAAATGTTCCATCAAATTATAGACCTATATCACTCCTAACCTCATTTTCAAAAGTTTTTGAAAAAGTTATGTACAACCGCTTAATACACTATCTTAATTTGAATAACATTCTTACACCATCTCAGTTTGGATTTAGAAGTGGCATGTCCACTGATAATGCTACATTTCAACTCACTACAGAAATATTGGAAGCGTTAGATAAAAAGAAACATGCCCTAGGAATTTTTTGTGACCTAGCTAAGGCGTTCGACTGTATAAATCATGAAATTCTACTTCAAAAACTGAAACACTATAGGTTGGATAATATAACACTAAAGTGGTTCAAATCATACCTGTCTGATAGAACTCAAAAGGTAATAATAAATGGAAATGAATCAAAATTAGGGACTGTTAAAAATGGAGTACCTCAGGGATCGATACTGGGACCTTTGCTCTTTTTAATTTTCATCAATGACTTACCAGATAACTTAAGTGACGAATCAAAGGCATTGCTTTTTGCAGATGATACTAGTGTACTCGTAACAGGAAAGTCACAAGAAGATTTAGCAAGACTAGCTACAAAGACTTTTCACGAATTAAATACTTGGTTTCTAGCTAATAAAATGTCACTTAATATTGATAAGACCCACTTTATTCAATTTAGAACAAAAAATAGATATATCTCAAACATTGTAATCAATTATCAAACACAAATCATAGAGGAAACTAGCAACATAAAATTCTTAGGACTACAAATTGACCAAAATCTTGACTGGAAGAAACACATTGTAATGATAAGTTCTAAGCTAAGTTCAGCATGTTTTGCGCTACGAACTTTGAATGATATATTACAACAGGACGCATTACTCACGGTATATTTTGCATATTTTCACTCTGTTATGAGGTACGGAATCATTTTTTGGGGTAACTCGGCACATAGGGAAAAAATATTTAGATTACAGAAGCGAGCAATAAGAATAATATGTGGAAAGAAAAAACGAGAATCTTGTAAACCGCTTTTTGAAAAATTAAAAGTCCTCACTCTCACCGGAGAGTATATATACTCTGTTATGTGTTACATGGTAGATAATATTGATAAATTTCAAAGTAATCACAGTATACACGGGCGTACTACTAGAAACATGAATGATTTACATAGACCAGCTAACTCATTAAAACTTTTTCAGAAAGGTGCTTATTATTCCGCAATACAAATATACAATAACCTTCCAAAAGAGATTAAATCACTATGTATTAAAAGCAAATGCAAATCTTTCAAAAGAGCTCTGAAGCAATATTTAGTAACTCACACCTTCTACAATATGGATGATTTCTTTTCAGCTTGAGTAAGTGTGACATAACAATTCTTGTATCTTTTTTATAACATGCATGTATGTTTTTATCTGACGTGTTCTATATCCTTGAGCCCTGCTCAACACAGGATCTACAGAACGAGACATCTACATCTACATCTACATCTACATACATTTTTCTCATGCAAAATATTCTCATGAGGAGGATGAAGTTATTAAGGGGAACTGGAATAGATTTTCTCTGCCCATTGAAATCAGTTAAGAAGAAAAAAGCTTAGAATGAGGAATATGAAAAGGGAAGGAGAAAGAGATCATGCTCCAAGATATAATTTCAGGAAATGTAAGAGAGTTCAGTATAAAGTTGAAAACACTGAAGAAAGTACTGATAGTGACAGTGATGCAAGTGATTCAGAACCTAATGACATGTGCAAGATCATACCAGGTTCGGAAGGCTACAAGAGAGTTATAATAAAAGCCCCTGTAATGCTTTCCATACCAAAAGACATCGAAATGATTCTAAGCAAAATTTGAATTAGGGAGCCAGATGCAGTATGTTGAAAACACTGAAAAAAGTACGGATAGTGACAGTGATGCAAGTGATTCAGAACCTGATGATATGTGCAAGATCATACCAGGTTCGGAAGGCTACAAGAGAGCTATAATGAAGCCTCGGTAATGCGTTCCATACCAAAAGACATCGAAATGATTCTAAGCAAAATTCGTATTAGGGAGCCAGATGCAAGAGAAAAGCCCATATGATTAAATCATCCATAACACATACTCTCTCACAGTTTGTTACAGATGTCAAACTTGAAAGCTCTTTCCCCTGTATGTGTAAGCAGATGAGTTTTCAGATAATTATTTCGGAAATGTTTCCTTACACACATCGCACCTGATAGGTTTTCCTACTGTATGTGTAACTAGATGAGATATGAGGTACCTCTTCGAGAAAAAAATTTGTCACAGACACCACACTTTTAAGCCTTTTCTCCTGTATGTGTAAGCAAATGTCTTTTGAGAGCACATCTATAAGAAAATAGTTAGTTACACACATCACATTTGTATGGTTTCTCTCCTGTATGTTTAATCTGGTGGATTTTGAGAGCACTTCTATCAGAAAATCGTTTGTTACAGACATCACATTTGAAAGGTTTTTCTCCTGTATGTATACGCATATGAGTTTTGAGATAGCTCTTTGAGTAAATGTTTTGTTGCAGAAATCACACTTGAAAGCTCTTTTATTTGTATGTGTAAGCAGATGAGTTTTGAGATTAATTGCAAAAGAAAATGCTTTGTTACATACATCACAATTGAAAGGTTTTTCTCCTGAATGTATAAGCAAATGAGATTTGAGGTAAACACTTTGAAAAAATCGTTTGCTACACAAATCGCACTTGTAAGCTTTTTCTCCTGTATGTACAAGCATATGTCTTTGAAGAACACATCTATAAGAAAATCGTTTGTTACAGACATCGCATATGAATGGTTTTTCTCCTGTATGTGTACGAAGATGACTTTTGAGAGGACTTGTATGTGAAAATCGTTTCTTACAAACATCACATATGAATGGTCTTTCTCCTGTATGTGTACGCAGATGACTTTTGAGATTAAATCTTTGCGTAAATGTTTTGTTACAATATCACTCTTGAAAGATTTTTCACCTGTATGTGTAACCAGATGAGATTTGACGTGACTACTTTGAGAAAATCGTTTGTTACACACATCACACTTGTAATTTTTTTCTCCTGTATGTGTGAGCAGATGAGTTTTGAGAATAGTCTTACGAGAAAATGTTTTGTTACAGGCATCACACTTCAATGTTTCTTTTTCCTGTATGTGTAAGCAGATGAGTTTTGAGACTACCTCTTTGAGAAAATTTTTTGGTACAGACATCACACTTGAAATATTTCCCCCCTGTATGTATAAGCAGATGCTTTTTGAGATTACCTCTATGAGAAAATGTTTTGGTACAGACATCACACTTGTAATTTTTTTCTCCTGTATGTGTAAGCAGATGAGTTTTGAGAGTACTCTTATGAGCTATGCTGTACGAGTATGATGATGACTTATTTTGGAATTGGTCTTTGTAAGAGAATCATATGACTGGAATTGTTTTTCACTAATCACATCCTGGTTTTCATGTTCTCTTACATAAGGAGGTTGAGAATCATTTTGGTCGGAAAGCAATGTCTCCAAACCTTGAACTGTGTTGGATAACGGAGAATCAGTTTTCAAACAGGTCTATATTCTCAACTTTGTTTGGAAATTTCTTTACCAAATCGAAGGTCACAGGTCTACTTTTTTGGTATTCATTATTTCCTTTAACAAACGTATCTGAAATTTCGCCACACTCTGTCGATGTCTGTAACTTTGGAACTGTTGCAACATTTGGGTCTATATCCTCACTTTTAATTTGGCGTGTCGCTACTAAATTGAAGGTTAAGGGTGTATCCTCACACTTAACAGTATGTTCGTGTTTTTCACATTGGGATTGTCTTATTACTTTTTCGCCACATTGTAATGTTGCCACAGTCTCCATGATTTACTATAAATCCACACACGACAATAGTAACTCACAACTGTTTAATTGCAGGTGTGTCATTCCACATTTGTACAAAGATTAAGATAAAATATTTTCCAAGCAGCGAGAATTTCTCAGTCTGTCCAAAGCATTGAGCCGAGATATTTTTCCAACATTCTGCTGCGTTATGAGTATCTTGTAGACTGTGACCCGTGATCAACGCATTCCGATCACGTGATCACGTTTCTAGGGAGAAACAGTGGAGTGCCACCAAATTCGAACGGAATGTTTTATTCACAAAAACGAATTCCACAACCGCAAGCATGTGTTTCCCCAGTAGTTGATAAGTATTATAGTGTTAGGCTAGATAGTCTTAAGAATATAGATGAACTAAGAAACAGACTAAGTTGTATTAATTGGTATGAAATATTTAGTAAAGAAATAGATGTAAATAAATCTTATAACTTATTCTTAAATATTTTAACTAGAGAGTTTAATGAATGCTGCCCTAGAATAATAAAAAAAAAGGAAAAATAATTCAAAATGCAAGTCAAGAGCACTAAAAAACTGGTATACTCCATATCTTAATATAATTAGAATTATGCTTCAAACGTGTCATGATAAATGTAAACAAGACAGCAATTATAGAGACATATATAATAGACTAAACAGAATTTATAAAAATGAGATTAAACTGGCAAAGTGCAAGGCAAATGACAAATTTATTCTAAATTCTAATAATAGTTGTAAGGCTGCTTGGACTGTAATAAAACATGAAATTAATAGTTCAAAATCGAACCATGAAGACATACCAATAGCTCCTAATACGCTCAATGCTCACTTTACTGATCTAAACCCAACAGAGGAAGAAAATCATATAACACATCAAAACAACGTAGATCCCATAACTCTATTGTCAAGTTCATTACAAAAAACAAATCTCAATTTTACATGGGACTTAATTAGCGATGAAAACGTTATAAAAAAGGCAATAAATAAGTTATCCAACTCAAAAGCAGAAGACTTTTAACGCCTCTCAAATTTTGTCATTAAGTCTATTTCAAAAGAACTGCAGTTTCCCTTATACATTCTCACTAACAGAATATTAAATCAAGGAATCTTTCCTGACTGTTTAAAAATAACAGTGACCAGGCCAATTCATAAAAAAGGCGATAGACGAGATCCAAATAATTATCGTCCAATTTCCCTCATTCCGATACTGTCAAAGATAGTGGAAATTTGTTTACATACTCAACTATATTCCTTCTTTGAAAATAATAATTTGATCAGTGATGCACAATATGGATTTAGGTCCAAATTGTCAACAGTAAAAGCAGTCGAAGCCATTGTATCTGAAATCCATAATGGTTTTGAAAGTAAGATGTATTCTAGTGCAACCCTATTGGATCTGAGTAAAGCTTTTGATTCCATCTCACATGAAATATTAATCAAAAAGTTGGAGTTCTATGGAGTTGAAAGGAAGACACTTAATTTAATAATATCTTATCTAAATAATAGAGTGCAAATGGTAAAAGTTAATAATGATGCCTCAGATTTCCTACCAATTAAAAAAGGTGTGCCCCAAGGTTCCATACTAGGGCCTTTCCTATTCACGGTTTATATTAACGATCTACCAGCATATCTGCCTTGTAGGACAATATTATATGCAGATGATACTACTATTCTTAACACTCACAGATCCTTGGATGTTATAAAACAAAAAGATGCTTCTATGCTAGAAAAATCTGCTCTCTGGTTAGAGGCAAATCTGTTAAAACTGAACTCAAATAAAACCGAAAATATTATTTTTAACCTTAATGTTATAAAAGAAGAAAATAAATATGTTAAACTACTTGGAATACACATGGACCAAAAACTGATCTGGACAAAGCATATAGAAACTCTATGCAAAAAGCTGGCTCGAGTTACTTTTTTGCTCAATAGACTCAGAGACAATGTCAGTGAAAACTTAATGCTATTTTCGTACTTTGCCTTCTTTCATTCCCATTTGATATATGGCATACTGCTGTGGGGAAATGCAACTAATACCACACTAGTATTTAAGTGGCAGAAAAGAGCACTTAGATGCATTTTGGGATTAAACCCAACAGAGTCATGTAGAGAGCATTTTGCTAACCTGAATATAATGACTGTGCCAGGACTATATATTTTTAATTGTCTAGTTTATGTAAAGGAAAACCTCTCAGCATTCTCCAATAGGACATCTGTTCATTCACATGACACTAGAAACAGTTACATGATTGATCTTCCCTATTCCAGACTATCCAAAACACATAATAGTCATCTTTATTTAAGCTTTCAGTTATTTAATAAACTCCCTAAGAGTTCACACTTAGTGACATTGATCAAATTTAAAACTGTTCTAGAATCCTGGATTAAGGGTAAAGCATTTTATTCACTTAAAGAGTTTAACAACTGTGATATGTCCAATTTATTATTATGACTGGTATTATAACCTATAGAATAGCTCAATTTGTATCTGCATACCGTCTTAAATTCTCTTTTAAGATCTTTCACTATTGTATTACTCTGATGCAAATGTGTAGTGTTCCAATTAATGTATGTTATTTTTAAGTAGTGTGTGGACAGGTAATCAAAAGAATTTTCTGTGATAAAGCAATCTATAGCAGGTGGTATGATGCTGTCCATTACAATTCCCTATGACTATTACAGACATAATTGTAAATAATTTTAAATATATTGTAAATACTGTGATAAACAATGACGAAGCCAATTGTACCAGGTATTAAACGGCAAATAAAGATTATCTTATCTTATCTTATCACTCTTGGAACACTCACGCTTTTTTCTCTAGTAGTAGTAGTATTCCTTCGAGTCGCTTGCGATTCCTGGAAATCCACACGGATTTTCTAGCAAGATTGAGGGTTCACTATCCGTAGAAAATATTTGTTCTTGCTCTATTTTCCACTGCTTTATGAACTTCACAGCTCCACCCCCTTCTGTCATTTTTTTTATTGACCCTAGTAATACACTGGATGAAACTAAAATAGGAGTAAGAATTGGAGGAAGAATCATAAATAACATCAGATATGCAGATGACACTACCCTACTTGCAGAGAGCAAGAAAGACTTGGAAGATCTTATAAATAGAGTAAAACAGAAAGTGATAAAGCTGGTCTAAAACTAAATGTTAAAAAACTAAAATAATGACATCAGAGAATATTTCGATAAATATCGGCGGCGAAGTACTAACAACAGTAGACAAAATTAATTTCTTAGGCACAACATTAAAGATGACTGTAGTAACACAGAAGAAATAAGGAGAAGGATAATTCTTGGAAAGATAGCAATGAAGAGATTAAATAAGATTATAAATGACTCAGATATTTCAACTAAACAAAAATAAGAATAATACAGTCTACAGTGTTTCCTGTGGTATTATATGGTAGTGAAATTTGGACATTAAGGAAAGCAGATAGGAAAAAATTAGATGGTTTGAGATATGGGTATGGAGGAAACTATTAAAGATAACATGGACTGAAAGGACTAATACATCAATCTTAGACGTTATAACACCAGATTTGCCACTGGAAGCATTAACTGTGAGAGGAAAACTAATGTATTTTGGACATATCATGAGAAATACACAATCATTAGAGAAGGACACGGAGGAAAGAATACACGGAGACGCCGTGCTTGCGGTGTTGTATGGGAAACAGATGATGCCAATGACCACGCCCCCTTAAGGGACCAAAAAGGAGGCTTGCTATATACAATAGCACACAAATACTCCGAAGTTTCACGGGTTATAACAACGTAACGGTAGGGAAAATATGTAATATCCCAATTTCATATATTAACTACATACTCTGACATCATAATAATCCCGGTAGTAAGCATTAACCTATCTCAGAAGAGCCAAAAATGTAACTTTCAAATGAGCAACTTTACATGTGCGAGTCATTGACATTAGCAGCCTAGTGTAAAATACAAGTAAATTATGCTTAGCAATTATACCCATATACATTCATCCCAAAAATTGATTATTTTCAGTACCTAAATTTTACAAAATTATTAATTTTTAAGGTAAGTTCCTAGCATAGAATTTAAGTATTTTTGTTTACCTTAAATTTAATTTCTTCAATATTGTTCAATATGTACTTGTCAAAATTCAAAATTCAAAAACTATAATGAAAGATGTAATATAAATAACTTCAATATAATTTATTGGTCTTGTGGAGGGTGGAAAAAGGTACAATTTCTCGCCTGTTCGTAGACTTCTGCGCACGTTTTGGCCTCCATAAAGAATTAATATGAAACATCTCCATTATTGCCATTAGAGAATCAATAATTTATTGCTGTGTTGAAAATTAATCTATATGCACCTTAGAAGAGCAATATCCTGCGTTTTTGTTGTTGGGTTTCGTAAGCTTAATATTGTAATTCAATATTTCATCAATGTTAACTGTATTTTCTTTTTGTATTGATTTTATATGTAAATGTCTATTATTGTAAAATTAATTGTAAAAATTTTGACGTGTCCTATAACATGTACATGTTCGACGGACTAAATAAAATTCTATTCTATTCTATTTGTTATGTTCCCTTGTTAGGTTCCTGTATGTATCTTCTATACATTTATTTCCATGTTTATTATACAGGGTGTCTTCTATTGACGTTTAAAACTCTCTGTAGTGACGTAGATGACATTGAAACAAGTGATTTGATATAGGACACATAGGGTCGCAAATGTCGGGAAATGCCTTAAAAATGAAGGACAAATGTGAAACATATGACGTCACGAGTGACGACACACCTCTAGCTGCCGGGCTCGTTGACTCCGACGCACACCTAAGCATTCAAAGCAATTGTCGAATGTCACATCACTGTAGCACTGTGTCTGCGTGTGCGAAGCGTTGAAGGTTCCCCTGGGTCTGTCAACTTGCTTTTTTTTTTTTTTTTTTTTTTTTTTTTTTTTTTGTTTTTTGTTTTTTTTTGTCAGCAACCCTTTTTCTTCGCTCACATGTCAGCAAACATTCTTTTTCTGTTATGTACAATTAGACCACAATTACGTACAGTACTGTGAAGCAGATGTATGCAAAGCTGAGCAATTACTTCTTTTCTCTCGTATTTTATTTGATTAAATTTGAAGATTGAAGAGAAAAATAAAACAAAGAAAACGTGCGTTTTGTAACACATAAATGTATTTTTACTATACTCAGTCTGTTAACACAGATCTGCCACAAAAAAAAAAGAATGTTTTGTTTTACTTCAACATTAGACCACAATAATTATGTACAGGAGAGTACTGTTAAGTAGGTGTATGCAAAGTTCAGGAATACCGTATTTTTTGTGTCTTGTACAGTACTGTGTTTTATTTTGTTTTTGAAGAATCAACACACATAATACAGTATCGGTACCGCGTGTTTTTTAACACACAAAGTTAGTTTTATCGTTCTCAGTCTGTTAACAAAGATGTGCCATAGAAAGAGAAAGAGAGAGAGAGAGAGAGAGAGAGAGAAAGGAAAACAACATTTATGTGCTATTCGTTTGTTGTTAGACCACACTACAGTACAGTAAAGCACAGTACTGTTAAGGAAATGTACAGTTTGCAAAGTTCATGAATAAGTTTTTTCTCTCGTATTTAAATCTCTTCGATGTTTTCTTAACGATTGGGATTCGTTAAATTTGAAGAAACGAAAGAACACGAAAAGAAAAGTTTCAAGCTTTTTGTAATACACAAGGTATTTTTAGTGTATTTATCTGTTAATGAAGATTTGCCAAAAAAATTGTTTTTCTTCTTCTTCGCTCATGTGTCAGCAAACTGTTTGTTTGCATTACGTAGAACACTTCGTCTTACGAATGTGATCGTAAGCGCAGATCTGTGTTAACAGACTGAGTACAATAAAAGTACATTTTTGTGTTACAAAACGAAAGTTTTCGTTGTTTTATTTTTCTCTTGTTTCTTCAAATTTCATCAAATAAAATACGAGAGAAAAGAAGTAACTGCTCAGCATTGCGTATATCTGCTTGATAGTACTGTACGTAATTGTGGTCTAATGGTACATAACAAAAAAAGAATGTTTGCTGGCATGTGAGCGAAGAAAAAGGGTTGCTGACAAAAAAAAGCAAAAACAAAAAAAGCCAGTTGACAGACCCAGGGGAACCTTCAACCCTACGCACTCGAGTCGCACACGCAGACACAGTGCTACAGTGATGTGACATTCGACAATTGCTTTGAATGCTTAGGTGTGCGTCGGAGTCAACGAGCCCGGCAGCTAGTGGTGTGTCGTCACTCGTGACGTCATATGTTTCACATTTGTCCTTCATTATTAATGCTTTTCCCGACATTTGCGACCCTATGTGTCCTATATCAAATCACTTGTTTCAATGCCATCTACGTCACTACGGAGAGTTTTAAACGTTAATAGAAGACACCCTGTATACAATGTGTTATTGTATACCAGGAATAATCTACCAAGTCAACAACTTAGACAGGACGTACATTCACACAACACAAGAAATAGAAACTTTATTGATGTACCTTTTTACAGGCTATCTAAGTCACTCAAAAGTTATCATGTAGTGGGAATGAAATGTTATAATATGCTATCAATAAGTGTGCTTAATTACCCAGTTGACAAGTTTAAACATAAGCTATATTACTGGTTAGTTGGTCATCCATTTTATTCCCTAGACGAGTTCTTTGAATTTAGTACTAAATCAATTATCTTTTGATATTTTAATTCTTGGTTGTTTGTAAATTATTTTGTTTATAGTACTATTATGTATATATATGTAGGCATGTATTTTAAATGTAAAACTGACTTTGTCTATTGCCTCTTTGTAAGCTTAATGACAATAGAATATTATTATTATTATTATTATTATTATTAGAACCTGATGACATGTGCAAGATCATACCAGGTTCGGAAGGCTACAAGAGAGCTATAATGAAAGCCTTGGTAATGCGTTCCATACCAAAAGACATCGAAATGATTCTAAGCAAAATTCGTATTAGGGAGCCAGATGCAAGAGAAAAGCTCATATGATTAAATCATCCATAACACATACTCTCTCACAAGAAGAGAGAAGGCTTTTGGCTGAAAGAGTGGATTTTTCTCATGCAAAATATTCTCATGAGGAGGATGAAGTTATTAAGGGGAACTGGAAAAGATTTTCTCTGCCCATTGAAATCAGTTAAGAAGAGAAAAGCTTAGAATGAGGAATATGAAAAGGGAAGGAGAAAGAGAT
The DNA here is from genome assembly GCA_964059195.1 of Ectobius pallidus. Classification (NCBI taxonomy): domain Eukaryota; kingdom Metazoa; phylum Arthropoda; class Insecta; order Blattodea; family Ectobiidae; genus Ectobius; species Ectobius pallidus. Next base: position 3,275,096 of record CAXKWD010000006.1, read on the forward strand.
CATGCTCCAAGATATAATTTCAGGAAATGTAAGAGAGTTCAGTATAAAGTTGAAAACACTGAAGAAAGTACTGATAGTGACAGTGATGCAAGTGATTCAGAACCTAATGACATGTGCAAGATCATACCAGGTTCGGAAGGCTACAAGAGAGTTATAATAAAAGCCTCTGTTAAGCTTTCCATACCAAAAGACATCGAAATGATTCTAAGCAAAATTTGAATTAGGGAGCCAGATGCAGTATGTCCTGCTCATATGATTGAATCATCCCTAACACATACTCTCTCACAAGAAGAGAGAGGGCTTTTGGCTGAAAGAGGAGTGGATTTCTCTCATGCAAAATATACTCGTGAGAAGGATGAACTTATAAAGGAGAACTGGAACAGATTTTCTCTGCCCATTGAAATCAGTTAAGAAGAGAAAAGCTTAGAATGAGGAATATGAAAAGAAAAGGAGAAAGAGATCATGCTCCAAAATATGATTTCAGGAAATGTAAGAGACTTCAGTATAAAGTTGAAGACAATGAAGGAAGTACTGATAGTGACAGTGATGCAAGTGATTCAGAACCTGATGACATGTGCACGATCATACCAGGTTCGGAAGGCTACAAGAGAGGTATAATGAAAGCCTCTGTAATGCTTTCCATACCAAAAGACATCGAAATGATTCTAAGCAAAATTTGAATTAGGGAGCCAGATGCAGTATGTTGAAAACACTGAAAAAAGTACGGATAGTGACAGTGATGCAAGTGATTCAGAACCTGATGATATGTGCAAGATCATACCAGGTTCGGAAGGCTACAAGAGAGCTATAATGAAGCCTCGGTAATGCGTTCCATACCAAAAGACATCGAAATGATTCTAAGCAAAATTCGTATTAGGGAGCCAGATGCAAGAGAAAAGCCCATATGATTAAATCATCCATAACACATACTCTCTCACAGTTTGTTACAGATGTCAAACTTGAAAGCTCTTTCCCCTGTATGTGTAAGCAGATGAGTTTTCAGATAATTATTTCGGAAATGTTTCCTTACACACATCGCACCTGATAGGTTTTCCTACTGTATGTGTAACTAGATGAGTTATGAGGTACCTCTTCGAGAAAAAAATTTGTCACAGACACCACACTTTTAAGCCTTTTCTCCTGTATGTGTAAGCAAATGTCTTTTGAGAGCATATCTATAAGAAAATAGTTAGTTACACACATCACATTTGTATGGTTTCTCTCCTGTATGTTTAATCTGGTGGATTTTGAGAGCACTTCTATCAGAAAATCATTTGTTACAGACATCACATTTGAAAGGTTTTTCTCCTGTATGTATACGCATATGAGTTTTGAGATTACACCTATGAGTAAATGTTTTGTTACAGATGTCACACTGGAAAGCTCTTTCCTTTCTATGTGTAAGCAAATGAGTTTTGAGACGAAAACTATGAGAAAATCGTTTGCTACACACATCACACTTGTAAACTTTTTCTCCTGTAGGTGATAGCAGATGACTTTTGAGAGCAAATTTATAAGAAAATCGTTTGTTACACACATCACATTTGAATGGTTTTTCTCCTGTATGTGTAAGCAGGTGATGTTTGTGAGTACTACTATCAGAAAATCGTTTGTTACAGACATCGCATATGAATGGTTTTTCTCCTGTATGTGTATGCAAATGAGTTTTGAGATAGCTCTTTGAGTAAATGTTTTGTTGCAGAAATCACACTTGAAAGCTCTTTTATTTGAATGTGTAAGCAGATGAGTTTTGAGATTAATTGCAAAAGAAAATGCTTTGTTACATACATCACAATTGAAAGGTTTTTCTCCTGAATGTATAAGCAAATGAGATTTGAGGTAAACACTTTGAAAAAATCGTTTGCTACACAAATCGCACTTGTAAGCTTTTTCTCCTGTATGTACAAGCATATGTCTTTGAAGAACACATCTATAAGAAAATCGTTTGTTACAGACATCACATATGAATGGTTTTTCTCCTGTATGTGTACGAAGATGACTTTTGAGAGGACTTGTATGTGAAAATCGTTTCTTACAAACATCACATATGAATGGTCTTTCTCCGGTATGTGTACGCAGATGACTTTTGAGATTAAATCTTTGCGTAAATGTTTTGTTACAAATATCACTCTTGAAAGATTTTTCACCTGTATGTGTAACCAGATGAGATTTGACGTGACTACTTTGAGAAAATCGTTTGTTACACACATCACACTTGTAATTTTTTTCTCCTGTATGTGTGAGCAGATGAGTTTTGAGAATAGTCTTACGAGAAAATGTTTTGTTACAGGCATCACACTTCAATGTTTCTTTTTCCTGTATGTGTAAGCAGATGAGTTTTGAGACTACCTCTTTGAGAAAATTTTTTGGTACAGACATCACACTTGAAATATTTCCCCCCTGTATGTATAAGCAGATGCTTTTTGAGATTACCTCTATGAGAAAATGTTTTGGTACAGACATCACACTTGTAATTTTTTTCTCCTGTATGTGTAAGCAGATGAGTTTTGAGAGTACTCTTATGAGCTATGCTGTACGAGTATGATGATGACTTATTTTGGAATTGGTCTTTGTAAGAGAATCATATGACTGGAATTGTTTTTCACTAATCACATCCTGGTTTTCATGTTCTCTTACATAAGGAGGTTGAGAATCATTTTGGTCGGAAAGCAATGTCTCCAAACCTTGAACTGTGTTGGATAACGGAGAATCAGTTTTCAAACAGGTCTATATTCTCAACTTTGTTTGGAAATTTCTTTACCAAATCGAAGGTCACAGGTCTACTTTTTTGGTATTCATTATTTCCTTTAACAAACGTATCTGAAATTTCGCCACACTCTGTCGATGTCTGTAACTTTGGAACTGTTGCAACGTTTGGGTCAATATCCTCACTTTTAATTTGGCGTGTCGCTACTAAATTGAAGGTTAAGGGTGTATCCTCACACTTAACAGTATGTTCGTGTTTTTCACATTGGGATTGTCTTATTACTTTTTCGCCACATTGTAATGTTGGACATTGATTTACTATAAATCCACACACGACAATAGTAACTCACAACTGTTTAATTGCAGGTGTGTCATTCCACATTTGTACAAAGATTAAGATAAAATATTTTCCAAGCAGCGAGAATTTCTCAGTCTGTCCAAAGCATTGAGCCGAGATATTTTTCCAACATTCTGCTGCGTTATGAGTATCTTGTAGACTGTGACCCGTGATCAACGCATTCCGATCACGTGATCACGTTTCTAGGGAGAAACAGTGGAGTGCCACCAAATTCGAACGGAATGTTTTATTCACAAAAACGAATTCCACAACCGCAAGCATGTGTTCTGCCACTCTTGGAACACTCACGCGATTTTCTCTAGTAGTAGTATTATTCCTTCGAGTCGCTTGCGATTCCTGGAAATCCACACGGATTTTCTAGCAAGATTGAGGGTTCACTATCCGTAGAAAATATTTGTTCTTGCTTTATTTTCCACTGCTTTATGAACTTCACATCTCCACCCCCTTCTGTCATTTTTTTTATTGACCCTAGTAATACACTGGATGAAACTAAAATAGGAGTAAGAATTGGAGGAAGAATCATAAATAACATCAGATATGCAGATGACACTACCCTTCTTCCAGAGAGCAAGAAAGACTTGGAAGATCTTATAAATAGAGTAAAACAGAAAGTGATAAAGCTGGTCTAAAACTAAATGTTAAAAAACTAAAATAATGACATCAGAGAATATTTCGATAAATATCGGCGGCGAAGTACTAACAACAGTAGACAAAATTAATTTCTTAGGCACAACATTAAAGATGACTGTAGTAACACAGAAGAAATAAGGAGAAGGATAATTCTTGGAAAGATAGCAATGAAGAGATTAAATAAGATTATAAATGACTCAGATATTTCAACTAAAGAAAAATAAGAATAATACAGTCTACAGTGTTTCCTGTGGTATTATATGGTAGTGAAATTTGGACATTAAGGAAAGCAGAGAGGAAAAAATTAGATGCGTTTGAGATATGGGTATGGAGGAAACTATTAAAGATAACATGGACTGAAAGGACTAATACATCAATCTTAGACGTTATAACACCAGATTTGCCACTGGAAGCATTAACTGTGAGAGGAAAACTAATGTATTTTGGACATATCATGAGAAATACACAATCATTAGAGAAGGACACGGAGGAAAGAATACACGGAGACGCCGTGCTTGCGGTGTTGTATGGGAAACAGATGAAGCCAATGACCACGCCCCCTTAAGGGACCAAAAAGGAGGCTTGCTATATACAATAGCACACAAATACTCCGAAGTTTCACGGGTTATAACAACGTAACGGTAGGGAAAATATGTAATATCCCAATTTCATATATTAACTACATACTCTGACATCATAATAATCCCGGTAGTAAGCATTAACCTATCTCAGAAGAGCCAAAAATGTAACTTTCAAATGAGCAACTTTACATGTGCGAGTCATTGACATTAGCAGCCTAGTGTAAAATACAAGTAAATTATGCTTAGCAATTATACCCATATTCATTCATCCCAAAAATTGATTACTTTCAGTACCTAAATTTTACAAAATTATTAATTTTTAAGGTAAGTTCCTAGCATAGAATTTAAGTATTTTTGTTTTCCTTAAATTTAATTTCTTCAATATTGTTCAATATGTACTTGTCAAAATTCAAAATTCAAAAACTATAATGAAAGATGTAATATAAATAACTTCAATAGAATTTATTTGTCTTGTGGAGGGTGGAAAAAGGTACAATTTCTCGCCTGTTCGTAGACTTCAGCGCACGTTTTGGCCTCCATAAAGAATTAATATGAAACATCTCCATTATTGCCATTAGAGAATCAATAATTTATTGCTGTGTTGAAAATTAATCTATATGCACCTTAGAAGAGCAATATCCTGCGTTTTTGTTGTTGGGTTTCGTAAGCTTAATATTGTAATTCAATATTTCATCAATGTTAACTGTATTTTCTTTTTGTATTGATTTTATATGTAAATGTCTATTATTGTAAAATTAATTGTAAAAATTTTGACGTGTCCTATAACATGTACATGTTCGACGGACTAAATAAAATTCTATTCTATTCTATTTGTTATGTTCCCTTGTTAGGTTCCTGTATGTATCTTCTATACATTTATTTCCATGTTTATTATACAGGGTGTCTTCTATTGACGTTTAAAACTCTCTGTAGTGACGTAGATGACATTGAAACAAGTGATTTGATATAGGACACATAGGGTCGCAAATGTCGGGAAATGCCTTAAAAATGAAGGACAAATGTGAAACATATGACGTCACGAGTGACGACACACCTCTAGCTGCCGGGCTCGTTGACTCCGACGCACACCTAAGCATTCAAAGCAATTGTCGAATGTCACATCACTGTAGCACTGTGTCTGCGTATGCGACTCGAGTGCAAAGCGTTGAAGGTTCCCCTGGGTCTGTCAACTAGCTTTTTTTTTTTTTTTTTTTTTTTTTTTGTCAGCAACCCTTTTTCTTCGCTCACATGTCAGCAAACATTCTTTTTCTGTTATGTACAATTAGACCACAATTACGTACAGTACTGTCAAGCAGATGTATGCAAAGCTGAGCAATTACTTCTTTTCTCTCGTATTTTATTTGATTAAATTTGAAGATTGAAGAGAAAAATAAAACAAAGAAAACGTGCGTTTTGTAACACATAAATGTATTTTTACTATACTCAGTCTGTTAACACAGATCTGCCACAAAAAAAAAAGAATGTTTTGTTTTACTTCAACATTAGACCACAATAATTATGTACAGGAGAGTACTGTTAAGTAGGTGTATGCAAAGTTCAGGAATACCGTATTTTTTGTGTCTTGTACAGTACTGTGTTTTATTTTGTTTTTGAAGACTCAACACACATAATACAGTATCGGTACCGCGTGTTTTTTAACACACAAAGTTAGTTTTATCGTTCTCAGTCTGTTAACAAAGATGTGCCATAGAAAGAGAAAGAGAGAGAGAGAGAGAGAGAGAAAGGAAAACAACATTTATGTGCTATTCGTTTGTTGTTAGACCACACTACAGTACAGTAAAGCACAGTACTGTTAAGGAAATGTACAGTTTGCAAAGTTCATGAATAAGTTTTTTCTCTCGTATTTAAATCTCTTCGATGTTTTCTTAACGATTGGGATTCGTTAAATTTGAAGAAACGAAAGAACACGAAAAGAAAAGTTTCAAGCGTTTTGTAATACACAAGGTATTTTTAGTGTATTTATCTGTTAATGAAGATTTGCCAAAAAAATTGTTTTTCTTCTTCTTCGCTCATGTGTCAGCAAACTGTTTGTTTGCATTACGTAGAACACTTCGTCTTACGAATGTGATCGTAAGCGCAGATCTGTGTTAACAGACCGAGTACAATAAAAGTACATTTTTGTGTTACAAAACGCACGTTTTCGTTGTTTTATTTTTCTCTTGTTTCTTCAAATTTCATCAAATAAAATACGAGAGAAAAGAAGTAACTGCTCAGCATTGCGTATATCTGCTTGATAGTACTGTACGTAATTGTGGTCTAATGGTACATAACAAAAAAAGAATGTTTGCTGGCATGTGAGCGAAGAAAAAGGGTTGCTGACAAAAAAAAAGCAAAAACAAAAAAAGCTAGTTGACAGACCCAGGGGAACCTTCAACCCTACGCACTCGAGTCGCACACGCAGACACAGTGCTACAGTGATGTGACATTCGACAATTGCTTTGAATGCTTAGGTGTGCGTCGGAGTCAACGAGCCCGGCAGCTAGTGGTGTGTCGTCACTCGTGACGTCATATGTTTCACATTTGTCCTTCATTTTTAATGCATTTCCCGACATTTGCGACCCTATGTGTTCTATATCAAATCACTTGTTTCAATGCCATCTACGTCACTACGGAGAGTTTTAAACGTTAATAGAAGACACCCTGTATACAATGTGTTATTGTATACCAGGAATAATCTACCAAGTCAACAACTTAGACAGGACGTACATTCACACAACACAAGAAATAGAAACTTTATTGATGTACCTTTTTACAGGCTATCTAAGTCACTCAAAAGTTATCATGTAGTGGGAATGAAATGTTATAATATGCTATCAATAAGTGTGCTTAATTACCCAGTTGACAAGTTTAAACATAAGCTATATGACTGGTTAGTTGGTCATCCATTTTATTCCCTAGACGAGTTCTTTGAATTTAGTACTAAATCAATTATCTTTTGATATTTTAATTCTTGGTTGTTTGTAAATTATTTTGTTTATAGTACTATTATGTATATATATGTAGGCATGTATTTTAAATGTAAAACTGACTTTGTCTATTGCCTCTTTGTAAGCTTAATGACAATAGAATATTATTATTATTATTATTATTATTAGAACCTGATGACATGTGCAAGATCATACCAGGTTCGGAAGGCTACAAGAGAGCTATAATGAAAGCCTTGGTAATGCGTTCCATACCAAAAGACATCGAAATGATTCTAAGCAAAATTCGTATTAGGGAGCCAGATGCAAGAGAAAAGCTCATATGATTAAATCATCCATAACACATACTCTCTCACAAGAAGAGAGAAGGCTTTTGGCTGAAAGAGTGGATTTTTCTCATGCAAAATATTCTCATGAGGAGGATGAAGTTATTAAGGGGAACTGGAAAAGATTTTCTCTGCCCATTGAAATCAGTTAAGAAGAGAAAAGCTTAGAATGAGGAATATGAAAAGGGAAGGAGAAAGAGATCATGCTCCAAGATATAATTTCAGGAAATGTAAGAGAGTTCAGTATAAAGTTGAAAACACTGAAGAAAGTACTGATAGTGACAGTGATGCAAGTGATTCAGAACCTAATGACATGTGCAAGATCATACCAGGTTCGGAAGGCTACAAGAGAGTTATAATAAAAGCCTCTGTTAAGCTTTCCATACCAAAAGACATCGAAATGATTCTAAGCAAAATTTGAATTAGGGAGCCAGATGCAGTATGTCCTGCTCATATGATTGAATCATCCCTAACACATACTCTCTCACAAGAAGAGAGAGGGCTTTTGGCTGAAAGAGGAGTGGATTTCTCTCATGCAAAATATACTCGTGAGAAGGATGAACTTATAAAGGAGAACTGGAACAGATTTTCTCTGCCCATTGAAATCAGTTAAGAAGAGAAAAGCTTAGAATGAGGAATATGAAAAGAAAAGGAGAAAGAGATCATGCTCCAAAATATGATTTCAGGAAATGTAAGAGACTTCAGTATAAAGTTGAAGACAATGAAGGAAGTACTGATAGTGACAGTGATGCAAGTGATTCAGAACCTGATGACATGTGCACGATCATACCAGGTTCGGAAGGCTACAAGAGAGGTATAATGAAAGCCTCTGTAATGCTTTCCATACCAAAAGACATCGAAATGATTCTAAGCAAAATTTGAATTAGGGAGCCAGATGCAGTATGTTGAAAACACTGAAAAAAGTACGGATAGTGACAGTGATGCAAGTGATTCAGAACCTGATGATATGTGCAAGATCATACCAGGTTCGGAAGGCTACAAGAGAGCTATAATGAAGCCTCGGTAATGCGTTCCATACCAAAAGACATCGAAATGATTCTAAGCAAAATTCGTATTAGGGAGCCAGATGCAAGAGAAAAGCCCATATGATTAAATCATCCATAACACATACTCTCTCACAGTTTGTTACAGATGTCAAACATGAAAGCTCTTTCCCCTGTATGTGTAAGCAGATGAGTTTTCAGATAATTATTTCGGAAATGTTTCCTTACACACATCGCACCTGATAGGTTTTCCTACTGTATGTGTAACTAGATGAGTTATGAGGTACCGCTTCCAGAAAAAATTTGTCACAGACACCACACTTTTAAGCCTTTTCTCCTGTATGTGTAAGCAAATGTCTTTTGAGAGCACATCTATAAGAAAATAGTTAGTTACACACATCACATTTTTATGGTTTCTCTCCTGTATGTTTAATCTGGTGGATTTTGAGAGCACTTCTATCAGAAAATCGTTTGTTACAGACATCACATTTGAAAGGTTTTTCTCCTGTATGTATACGCATATGAGTTTTGAGATTACACCTATGAGTAAATGTTTTGTTACAGATGTCACACTGGAAAGCTCTTTCCTTTCTATGTGTAAGCAAATGAGTTTTGAGACGAAAACTATGAGAAAATCGTTTGCTACACACATCACACTTGTAAACTTTTTCTCCTGTATGTGTAAGCAGATGACTTTTGAGAGCAAATTTATAAGAAAATCGTTTGTTACACACATCACATTTGAATGGTTTTTCTCCTGTATGTGTAAGCAGGTGATGTTTGTGAGTACTACTATCAGAAAATCGTTTGTTACAGACATCGCATATGAATGGTTTTTCTCCTGTTTGTGTATGCAAATGAGTTTTGAGATAGCTCTTTGAGTAAATGTTTTGTTGCAGAAATCACACTTGAAAGCTCTTTTATTTGTATGTGTAAGCAGATGAGTTTTGAGATTAATTGCAAAAGAAAATGCTTTGTTACATACATCACAATTGAAAGGTTTTTCTCCTGAATGTATAAGCAAATGAGATTTGAGGTAAACACTTTGAAAAAATCGTTTGTTACACAAATCGCACTTGTAAGCTTTTTCTCCTGTATGTACAAGCATATGTCTTTGAAGAACACATCTATAAGAAAATCGTTTGTTACAGACATCACATATGAATGGTTTTTCTCCTGTATGTGTACGAAGATGACTTTTGAGAGGACTTGTATGTGAAAATCGTTTCTTACAAACATCACATATGAATGGTCTTTCTCCTGTATGTGTACGCAGATGACTTTTGAGATTAAATCTTTGCGTAAATGTTTTGTTACAAATATCACTCTTGAAAGATTTTTCACCTGTATGTGTAACCAGATGAGATTTGACGTGACTACTTTGAGAAAATCGTTTGTTACACACATCACACTTGTAATTTTTTTCTCCTGTATGTGTGAGCAGATGAGTTTTGAGAATAGTCTTACGAGAAAATGTTTTGTTACAGGCATCACACTTCAATGTTTCTTTTTCCTGTATGTGTAAGCAGATGAGTTTTGAGACTACCTCTTTGAGAAAATTTTTTGGTACAGACATCACACTTGAAATATTTCCCCCCTGTATGTATAAGCAGATGCTTTTTGAGATTACCTCTATGAGAAAATGTTTTGGTACAGACATCACACTTGTAATTTTTTTCTCCTGTATGTGTAAGCAGATGAGTTTTGAGAGTACTCTTATGAGCTATGCTGTACGAGTATGATGATGACTTATTTTGGAATTGGTCTTTGTAAGAGAATCATATGACTGGAATTGTTTTTCACTAATCACATCCTGGTTTTCATGTTCTCTTACATAAGGAGGTTGAGAATCATTTTGGTCGGAAAGCAATGTCTCCAAACCTTGAACTGTGTTGGATAACGGAGAATCAGTTTTCAAACAGGTCTATATTCTCAACTTTGTTTGGAAATTTCTTTACCAAATCGAAGGTCACAGGTCTACTTTTTTGGTATTCATTATTTCCTTTAACAAACGTATCTGAAATTTCGCCACACTCTGTCGATGTCTGTAACTTTGGAACTGTTGCAACATTTGGGTCTATATCCTCACTTTTAATTTGGCGTGTCGCTACTAAATTGAAGGTTAAGGGTGTATCCTCACACTTAACAGTATGTTCGTGTTTTTCACATTGGGATTGTCTTATTACTTTTTCGCCACATTGTAATGTTGCCACAGTCTCCATGATTTACTATAAATCCACACACGACAATAGTAACTCACAACTGTTTAATTGCAGGTGTGTCATTCCACATTTGTACAAAGATTAAGATAAAATATTTTCCAAGCAGCGAGAATTTCTCAGTCTGTCCAAAGCATTGAGCCGAGATATTTTTCCAACATTCTGCTGCGTTATGAGTATCTTGTAGACTGTGACCCGTGATCAACGCATTCCGATCACGTGATCACGTTTCTAGGGAGAAACAGTGGAGTGCCACCAAATTCGAACGGAATGTTTTATTCACAAAAACGAATTCCACAACCGCAAGCATGTGTTCTGCCACTCTTGGAACACTCTAGTAGTAGTATTCCTTCGAGTCGCTTGTGATTCCTGGAAATCCACACGGATTTTCTAGCAAGATTGAGGGTTCACTATCCGTAGAAAATATTTGATCTTGCTCTATTTTCCTCTGCTTTATGAACTTCACATCTCCACCCCCTTCTGTCATTTTTTTTATTGACCCTAGTAATACACTGGATGAAACTAAAATAGGAGTAAGAATTGGAGGAAGAATCATAAATAACATCAGATATGCAGATGACACTACCCTACTTGCAGAGAGCAAGAAAGACTTGGAAGATCTTATAAACAGAGTAAAACAGAAAGTGATAAAGCTGGTCTAAAACTAAATGTTAAAAAACTAAAATAATGACATCAGAGAATATTTCGATAAATATCGGCGGCGAAGTACTAACAACAGTAGACAAAATTAATTTCTTAGGCACAACATTAAAGATGACTGTAGTAACACAGAAGAAATAAGGAGAAGGATAATTCTTGGAAAGATAGCAATGAAGAGATTAAATAAGATTATAAATGACTCAGATATTTCAACTAAACAAAAATAAGAATAATACAGTCTACAGTGTTTCCTGTGGTATTATATGGTAGTGAAATTTGGACATTAAGGAAAGCAGAGAGGAAAAAATTAGATGCGTTTGAGATATGGGTATGGAGGAAACTATTAAAGATAACATGGACTGAAAGAAGGACTAATACATCAATCTTAGAAGTTATAACACCAGATTTGCCACTGGAAGCATTAACTGTGAGAGGAAAATGAAACGCCCCCCCACTCCCACCAAGCCAGAAACTCCTCTTCTTCACCTTGCTTCTTGTTTCTTCTCTTCCGTGGACAGCGTGCTACCTTCTTGGGCCTCCCAACTTATTAAATTTGGCTTTTAAAGGAAGCGGGAAGGAACATCTCATAACGAAGGGGATCTAAAAGGATTTAAATACCCTTCGCGACAGAGTGTTTATGAAAAACACAAAGTTTAAGAAGAAACTTATTGAGGACAGTTTATTTTAAATAAATAAATTCATAGGCTGATGGCCAACAAATTAAATTAATTGAGATCTTAGTTAAAATATTACTGATTGGTTAAAATCATTTTAGTGAACATAGAAAATATTTACAGCATAATTAGGCTGATGGCCTAAATAATACATACAAACACAGGCTCCTGCCCTGTGGAAATTAGTACAATATAAATATGGATATTTTACAATAAATATGTTGAGGACCCTTTTAAATAAATTCATTAAATAACATTAGATTAAGCACCCATGACACAATTATCTTAAAAGAGGCTGAATATGTACTCAGTATAAATTTACATCTTTCAGCCAAACAATTACATCCTAGGTCAAACACTTCACATATTTTGAAGCATTTACAAGTTCTTACCTTATTGTTAACCTATTCGCCACACAGCTGTGTGTGGAAGGATTCCTATTATTTTTCTCCATGCTGTGCTTATGAGATGGCTACAAAATAATTTAGAAAACACATCTTTTCATGTCGCTGGCAAGACTCATCACTTTAAGTTAAATAAAAAGAAAACAGATGGTGACCGGAAGAGAAAATTAAGTAACACTGGGTCCAAATAATAATTACTTTAATCTAAGATTCCAAAATAATAAGAAAGGACCCAACCTCAAAATAAAAATATACAAGCCAACAACCTGCATAAAACAGTAGCACTTCGGTCACCACGCATATTAATGGATGTTAATCTTCAGTACAAGATTAAATAATAGATCAAGATTCACAAGATAAAATCAGATGAGACATACCTTCACGAGATGGAAAGATGAGTTGTTTACAGCACGCCAAAATGGTAGCCATCTTATGTATTTGTCACCCATGGTGACACACAGGCCGATGTCCAAACAAAGAGAGAGAGCTAATAGAGACTCTCACGCTTATATATGCACTTCTCCCACTCTTCCCAAAGGCGCCTAGTAGCGCCTCCAATAACTAGGCTACAGGAATCATAATTAAAAAACAAACACTAATTAATTCTTACGAAAGCAAGGAGCAAAGTTGCACGAAGGAGCTTCCTATCGCTCGGCTCCCGCCCGACTGAACGAAGAATCTGCGGGGAACACGATTCTCTCCGACCCGCCACGTGAGAGCGAGGAAGACAAGAGAAGGAGAAACTCCCCTCCCCACAGGCTACATGGAATATTCCTAGCCAACTCACTGCAAACTCATTGTTACGCAAGAAAGCCTCTGTAAGCACAAACCAAGGGCTGCCCAAAGTTCGCTACATGATGCCCAAATGCTAATTCCTGAGACAATATCGTGTGCCATGCAATATTAAAATAAATATTGGCACACCCTCCCTCTACTGGACTTGGAATATGTTCTGACATGTTCCAACCAGAATTTACGAGTTCACACTGTTTTAACATGATGTCCATAAGGAATGGGTGTCTCCAAGACGGCCCCCGACACTAACACGCACCAAACATAATAAACAGAAGGATCCTACCTTCCACGAAGTGTTTTCACTCACTCATACATGGCTATTACAGTCCATATCTCACACTTTTCTTGTTCGGTGCTACTGCTAGTCACTGATGCCTCCAGGTAGGTGGAACGACTTGGCGAGTCTGCATCCCACGAACCAACAGTGAGTCTAGACAGCTGGTCAGGAGGCTCGTCAAGGAAGATACCCTCCAAAATGGCATCCAGTGTCACTCAGACCGAGTCAGCAACATGTCCATTCTGAAATTACAAGCCCAGCGGGAGAATTTCGCACAGAACAGGAAACAAGCACAACAAATGAGCTCCAAATTCTTTTACGACTTTAAAGGAAAATCTTAAAATTAGTCTCAAATTAGAAATAGATAATCGTTACTTTCACAAAAACAAGGCGGCTTTAAGAAGAGATAGGAAGAAATGATATTTCTGAGTTAAGTACAATAATTATTTTCCTGTGATCGGGTGATCATAATCACATTTTTCTTATGCTTTCTTTCTTACAATTTACTACATTACTTAATAATTTCTTGACCTAATCATACAAATATACCTCTAGTGTTCTGATTCATAATTATAATAAAATTTCTCTACATAACCTAACCTCTCTAACAATTGATAGTAATTTGATTGTGAATGAGGTACAATTTTAAGGCTTTTAATAAAACCCTATTCATGGATAGATCTACGAGCTAAAACTGATTGTTTTAAACAAAATTTACACATATATATAAAAATAAATATTACCCTAAATCAACTAAAATAATATATACAGCAAAGACATTAATGTCTTGATATTTGTCATGATAAGTTTTTACCTTAAAATAATGTAATTTGCTCAGATTAGACAATAATCTGTCAAAGCATTAATCAAGCCTTTCACATACAGCATATATTGTGTTTTGCTTTTGCTTTCAAGTCATGCATTATAGAAAATAAGTAAAGATACTCCATTTATGAAGAGAAGCGGTTCCTCTTCTCCTACGGAGGGGCTCGCTTCAGTGCAGAGTCCAGTCCATATTTCCCCATCCCGTCAGCTGCAAGGAGGGACTCCCCGGAACTACCGACATCGAGGCTACTTCTGTCGTACTCCCCAGCGTTCACCACCGACTCGCCAAGACATGGTGTCGGATGACAGGAGAAGAAGAAGGCCACTCTGCTTGCTATCTCAAGCTGCAAACTCACGTCTTAGAAGGGAGAAAGTCAGCTAAGCAGTCAGTCTACTATGCTTTTTTGCAATGACTCACATGCGCTTTAATAGTTTTTTGAGTATCCGTGTCTTCGAGTAAAACTGTAACTGGCGTCAGGAATTTAACTACGGAGAGCGGACCGCGAAATCTTTCTGCTAATTTAGCAGCAAATTTACTAATCGCTTTGCTCTTTGGAAAGTTCTTTACATAAACCCTGTCTCCTACGTGAAAGTTAACAGGTCTTCTATCAGCATTGTATCTCTCTTCTCGCTTTTGATGAGCCAACTTAAGGTTGTCAGCGGCCTTTTTCCAGGTCTGCCTGACAGTAGCAGCATCTTTAACTTCTGGCAAGAGATCGCCGATAGACCAAGCATTCGTTAAGGGACTATTGGGTTTGAAATTAAACATCAACTGGAATGGAGTATATTTATGAGATTCATGCAGGGCTGAATTGAAGGCATATTGCAGCCAGAACAGATCTCTGTCCCATGCAGCATGATCTTGTGAGTGGTATGCTATTAAAGCAGCCCTCAGATTGCGATTAAATCTTTCACTGGGATTGGCAGCCGGGTGAAAAGGAGCAGTCTTTATGTGTCTAATCCCCAAGGAAAAGCAGAACTGTTTGAATTTTCGAGAAATGAAGTACGAAGCATTATCTGATGCTATACTACGCGGAACTCCTACGACTGAAATTATTCTTTTAAGGCATTCTATGGTGGAATTAGTAGTTGCTTCTCTGACAGGAAATAACCAAACGAATTTTGAAAATGAATCTACTGCTACTAAAATGAAGGTGTTACCAGTCCTAGTCCTAGGGAGTTTGCCGACGAAATCAATAAAGATTCTGTCCAAAGGTGCTTTTGGCACTTCGGATGATAAAAATCCTAGTTTCGTGCACTGAGCAGGCTTTGCAGAGCCGCACTTTTGGCATGCTCTAACCTGAGCTCTAATAAACCCATCCATGCCTTTCCATGAGAAGGAATCGCGAATTTTGGCTCGCGTCTTATAAAATCCCAGATGGCCACCAACCGGAGACTCATGGTAATATTTAAAAACCATGTCTCTTAACATCGATGGCAGCACAATCCTAGACGGAGATTTAGGCGCAGGAGCACTATACAATACATTATTCCTAAAGATGTAGTGAGGTACATCTTCTCCACTTTGTAAGCGGGCGATTAGCGGAGCAAGTTCTTCATCTTTGGCTTGGTGATCCTGTAATGCCGTAAATGCTAAGGGAAAATCTCCCAGAATGTTACCCACCATTCCCGACAACTCTTTAGGCTCCTCGATACTGCAATCCGGACTGCCCAAGATCTCCTCCGGACTGAACATCCGAGTTAGAGCATCGGACACCTGATTCTCAGTAGCTCGGATATGCCTAGCCTTAAATTTGAATGCAGAGAGACGCACTGCCCATCTAGCGATCCTGCCGGTTGTCCGTGGCTTCGCTAAGACCCAGCTTAAGGCCTGACAGTCTGTCTCAAGATCAAATTCCACATGTTCAACATAGACCCTGAATTTCTCTACTGCAAACAAGACAGCGAGAGCTTCAAGCTCATACATTGAGTACATGCGTTCAGGAGCGGTCAAAGTCCTGGAAGCATAAGCTACAGGCCTTCTTCCCTCCTCGAATTCTTGCAAGAGAACAGAAGCTATGGCCACCGGTGAGGCGTCGCACTGAATTACAAATTTCTTAGAGAAGTCTGGCATGGCAAGCACAGGAGGATTCATAATGGCGGACTTCAATTTTTCAAAACTTTCTTGGCAAGCAGGAGACCAGACAAATTTAGCACTTTTCTTTCTTAAATCATTTAAAGGGGAGGAAAGTTCAGCCATATTTGGTACAAACTTCCTGAAGAAGTTGACCATACCTATAAACCTGGCTACGCCCTTGGCATTCTTGGGAGGGGGAAATTTTCTAATTGCCTCGGTGCGTTCTGGGTCGATGGCAACGCCGTCAGCTGAAACCAGATGACCCAGAAATGACAGTCTCCTAGCGGCTATAGTAACCTTATCAGGATTGACCGTCAGTCCTGCGGCTCGTAGGCGCGAGAACACTTCTTGAAGATGCTGCAAATGCTCTTCAAAGGAATTAGAATAGAGAACCAAATCATCCAAATAATGATACACAAATTTAAACTTTACGTCTGAAAAAATTTGATCTAGCAGTCTTGTAAGGACCTGGGCTCCTGTCGCTAATCCAAATGGGACTCTTAAAAATTCGAACGAGTTGTACGGTGTCGAAATAGCTGTCAAACGCCTTGAACGTTCAGTAAGGGGTATCTGATAGTAAGCCTGATTAAGATCCAGCGAAGAGAAAACTTTAGCACCCGAAAAGAAACTGAAAGCAGTGTTAATGTCTGGAATAGGCACAGAATCTATCTTTATTTTGGCATTGAGGTGCCTGAAATCAACCACTGGCCTGAAGCGCCCATCACCCTTAGGCACCAAAAAGATAGGACTAGAATAGTTGGACTTGGAGACCTGAAGGACTCCTTGTTCAACCATTGCGTCAATATGTTCTTTCAAGATCTTCAACTTTGGTGGATTGAGGCGATAAGGAGCTCTACGAACCGGTTGATCATCAAGTAGCTCAATGTCATACTCTAATACATTAGTAAGACCCAGTTCCGGTGTCAACACATCAGGAAAGTCTCGTAAAATCATACTAACTTGATCTCTGTCACTAGTCGACAAGTGAGACAAATCAACAGACACATTATTTACCATATCAGGGAAAAAATCTGAAGGATTTAAGAAATTAATCACTGAATCACCATGGGAAGAAATTAATTTAGAAAAAGGGGCACCATGGTACAAATCGAACTTACAAGATTCACAAAATTTGAAATAACACTGTTTACTATCGAAATCCAGGATCAAACCAGCTTTCTTCATGAAAGGAAAGCCTAGAATTACAGGCATAAGTAAATCTTGTACTACTACGAAGGGACAGAACCAAGTAAAGTTCCCTATCTTCAATTTCAGGCTTACTTCACCTACTATGGCAAGATTCTGATCACCAGCCGTACGTAACTTCAGCTCACTACTAACCAATCTCGGCGTGTGTTTGTTTACCAAACACATCCTGCAATAAGCGTCGTTTGAGAGCAGAGAGACCGCTGAACCACTATCCACCAATGCGGACAGTCTATATTTGTACAACTCTACTTCTATCATTGGCAAATGAGAATCTACAACTGCAGACAAATGGCGTGGGAAAGAATTATTTATGTCACAATCATTACTGTCAAAATCGGGAGACAACTTCAGTATTTTCTTCTTCTTAGGCCTATTTCTCTTTCTACTATGCTTCTTTCTTTGTCGATCCGGATCGAACTTTTCCACTGGCAAACTTTCTTGCTTTACAAGCTCATGTTTACTTTGAATCGCTTCATTAGAAACTTTATTTACATTTAGGTTTCTTAAAATCTGTTTTCTTGAGCGTCTTTTGAGAAAAATACTGTTTACAAAAGTCCTAGAGGGGTAAAAACGGTCTGTCTGGCTTTTAGTGTCCGTCGAGTCTGTCTTGTGAACAGAGGTCGTAGTCACCATCCTAGAGCTGATCAGGTCCCTAGCCGGCGCGTCAACGTCTTTAAAGTCGGTTTCGTTTGTCGTTACTACATCGTCAGTCATCTTTCTTTCACTCTTCACGCTACAAGAATTCTTACGATCACCCCGGGCCCTAGGGTGTGACCAATTTCAATCAACAGAGCGATTCTGAACTACACGCGTTTGCCCATTGACTCTACTCCCACTTCTGCAGTCTCTCGCAATGTGTCCCAATTTGCCACAATTATAGCATTTGATTGGCTTTCTATTGTTGCCTGCTGCAACATGCTTTGTACTATTAAAATTACCACTAGGCCTAGACTGACTACTACTTAATCCGACCTGATTGTCAACTCTTAAGGAGTCAGAAAAGCTAATAGCATTCACTTTGGCACATAAGGCCTCTAATTGCCTATATGAAGCCGGTCTGCTCTCAAACACGACACTCGATCGAGTAGTAGGTGACATACCTTCTATGATAGAGTCTACAATTTCGCTCTCAGGCATAGTAAGGCGGAACACTAGAGCACTCTTCTTAATACTGCGCGAGTATTCTGCTAGAGACTCGTTATGCCCCTGAGTGCGATAGAAATGCTTTGTTATTAAAGCAGCTCTGGCTCGCACAGGAACATAAGTGTCCAATAACCTCACATGGAAATCTTCAAGACCTAATCCACAATTAACCGCCTCTAACGCTACATCTCTTAATGAGCCAGTAAGCTTTGCAAACAAGTAGGCTAGCAAACTGTGTTCATCCAAGTGAAACACAGTTGCTTGGCTTCGCAGTTCACAGATGAAGTCAATAAATTCTAACACTTTGTCCACATTGTCATCTGAAAAATGCGTACAATTCTCAAGCATAGAGGCAAGTGGATGCGGGAGATTTGAAAATACTAGAGGCAAACTCTGCGCGCAGGGAAATGACCTGGCATTTTCCCTACCGACACTACTATCAAAATTTGAAAAGGCTGTCTGATGACCTACACTCGCGTCAAATCTGGGATGTCTAGTTGGGAAAGAAAAGGAGTCCCTAACCTCTACGTTATGCGAAACCTCTTCTTGAACAAGCTCCCCGCTCACTGGAGCATTTACCTCCAAACCAGCTGATCTAACTTTGTTTAATATTTCACTGACTTTGCCCTTCAGCATTTGTACTTCTAACAGGAAGTCTGTTCCTGCGACTAATTTTTCCAAGTCAGCAATGCGCTGACAGGCATGCAAAATTCTTGTTTTAAGTTTCTCTGACGGGACTTCACTACTTTCGAACTTTGAACTAGCACAATCTAATCTATCCTTCGCAACTGAAATTAAATCTTGGATATTAGACTCACCGAATAGATTTATGTCCACTTCCTTGTCTAGATTTTCAGTCAGTCTTTTCTTGAGATCTGCGACTAGTTCCTTGTCATCAGCTGGAAGACCTCTGATTGAGAGCTCGTATTTAATGTCTGTCTTCAATAAATGGTCAAGGTTAGGAATTATTCTGTCACCCTCAGAAGCCATATTTACATGAAACATAGAAATGACAAGATATTAGTTCAAGCATAAAACAGAATACATAATAAAATAAACCCTTTGCTTCCTAATTATAAAATTTTTTTACCCTTTTGTCTTATTTACAAGCTAATTACTTTATTACATGCGAGGGAAGTAATATATAGCAGCATTAAAATAAAAGTTAAAATCTGAAAAAGCTAAAAGCAGGCGTGGACAACCAATTGGTTTTATAAACCACAGCTCTGCTTACCAGATGAAACGCCCCCCCACTCCCACCAAGCCAGAAACTCCTCTTCTTCACCTTGCTTCTTGTTTCTTCTCTTCCGTGGACAGCGTGCTACCTTCTTGGGCCTCCCAACTTATTAAATTTGGCTTTTAAAGGAAGCGGGAAGGAACATCTCATAACGAAGGGGATCTAAAAGGATTTAAATACCCTTCGCGACAGAGTGTTTATGAAAAACACAAAGTTTAAGAAGAAACTTATTGAGGACAGTTTATTTTAAATAAATAAATTCATAGGCTGATGGCCAACAAATTAAATTAATTGAGATCTTAGTTAAAATATTACTGATTGGTTAAAATCATTTTAGTGAACATAGAAAATATTTACAGCATAATTAGGCTGATGGCCTAAATAATACATACAAACACAGGCTCCTGCCCTGTGGAAATTAGTACAATATAAATATGGATATTTTACAATAAATATGTTGAGGACCCTTTTAAATAAATTCATTAAATAACATTAGATTAAGCACCCATGACACAATTATCTTAAAAGAGGCTGAATATGTACTCAGTATAAATTTACATCTTTCAGCCAAACAATTACATCCTAGGTCAAACACTTCACATATTTTGAAGCATTTACAAGTTCTTACCTTATTGTTAACCTATTCGCCACACAGCTGTGTGTGGAAGGATTCCTATTATTTTTCTCCATGCTGTGCTTATGAGATGGCTACAAAATAATTTAGAAAACACATCTTTTCATGTCGCTGGCAAGACTCATCACTTTAAGTTAAATAAAAAGAAAACAGATGGTGACCGGAAGAGAAAATTAAGTAACACTGGGTCCAAATAATAATTACTTTAATCTAAGATTCCAAAATAATAAGAAAGGACCCAACCTCAAAATAAAAATATACAAGCCAACAACCTGCATAAAACAGTAGCACTTCGGTCACCACGCATATTAATGGATGTTAATCTTCAGTACAAGATTAAATAATAGATCAAGATTCACAAGATAAAATCAGATGAGACATACCTTCACGAGATGGAAAGATGAGTTGTTTACAGCACGCCAAAATGGTAGCCATCTTATGTATTTGTCACCCATGGTGACACACAGGCCGATGTCCAAACAAAGAGAGAGAGCTAATAGAGACTCTCACGCTTATATATGCACTTCTCCCACTCTTCCCAAAGGCGCCTAGTAGCGCCTCCAATAACTAGGCTACAGGAATCATAATTAAAAAACAAACACTAATTAATTCTTACGAAAGCAAGGAGCAAAGTTGCACGAAGGAGCTTCCTATCGCTCGGCTCCCGCCCGACTGAACGAAGAATCTGCGGGGAACACGATTCTCTCCGACCCGCCACGTGAGAGCGAGGAAGACAAGAGAAGGAGAAACTCCCCTCCCCACAGGCTACATGGAATATTCCTAGCCAACTCACTGCAAACTCATTGTTACGCAAGAAAGCCTCTGTAAGCACAAACCAAGGGCTGCCCAAAGTTCGCTACATGATGCCCAAATGCTAATTCCTGAGACAATATCGTGTGCCATGCAATATTAAAATAAATATTGGCACAAAAACTAATGTATTTTGGACATATCATGAGAAATACACAATCATTAGAGAAGGACACGGAGGAAAGAATACACGGAGACGCCGTGCTTGCGGTGTTGTATGGGAAACAGATGAAGCCAATGACCACGCCCCCTTAAGGGACCAATAAGGAGGCTTGCTATATACAATAGCACACAAATACTCCGAAGTTTCACGGGTTATAACAACGTAACGGTAGGGAAAATATGTAATATCCCAATTTCATATATTAACTACATACTCTGACATCATAATAATCCCGGTAGTAAGCATTAACCTATCTCAGAAGAGCCAAAAATGTAACTTTCAAATGAGCAACTTTACATGTGCGAGTCATTGACATTAGCAGCCTAGTGTAAAATACAAGTAAATTATGCTTAGCAATTATACCCATATTCATTCATCCCAAAAATTGATTATTTTCAGTACCTAAATTTTACAAAATTATTAATTTTTAAGGTAAGTTCCTAGCATAGAATTTAAGTATTTTTGTTTACCTTAAATTTAATTTCTTCAATATTGTTCAATATGTACTTGTCAAAATTCAAAATTCAAAAACTGTAATGAAAGATGTAATATAAATATCTTCAATAGAATTTATTGGTCTTGTGGAGGGTGGAAAAAGGTACAATTTCTCGCCTGTTCGTAGACTTCTGCGCACGTTTAGGCCTCCATAAAGAATTAATATGAAACATCTCCATTATTGCCATTAGAGAATCAATAATTTATTGCTGTGTTGAAAATTAATCTATATGCACCTTAGAAGAGCAATATCCTGCGTTTTTGTTGTTGGGTTTCGTAAGCTTAATATTGTAATTCAATATTTCATCAATGTTAACTGTATTTTCTTTTTGTATTGATTTTATATGTAAATGTCTATTATTGTAAAATTAATTGTAAAAATTTTGACGTGTCCTATAACATGTACATGTTCGACGGACTAAATAAAATTCTATTCTATTCTATTTGTTATGTTCCCTTGTTAGGTTCCTGTATGTATCTTCTATACATTTATTTCCATGTTTATTATACAGGGTGTCTTCTATTGACGTTTAAAACTCTCTGTAGTGACGTAGATGACATTGAAACAAGTGATTTGATATAGGACACATAGGGTCGCAAATGTCGGGAAATGCCTTAAAAATGAAGGACAAATGTGAAACATATGACGTCACGAGTGACGACACACCTCTAGCTGCCGGGCTCGTTGACTCCGACGCACACCTAAGCATTCAAAGCAATTGTCGAATGTCACATCACTGTAGCACTGTGTCTGCGTGTGCGACTCGAGTGCGAAGCGTTGAAGGTTCCCCTGGGTCTGTCAACTAGCTTTTTTTGTTTTTTCTTTTTTTTTTTTTGTCAGCAACCCTTTTTCTTCGCTCACATGTCAGCAAACATTCTTTTTCTGTTATGTACAATTAGTCCACAATTACATACAGTACTGTCAAGCAGATGTATGCAAAGCTGAGCAATTACTTCTTTTCTCTCGTATTTTATTTGATCAAAATTTGAAGATTGAAGAGAAAAATAAAACAAAGAAAACGTGCGTTTTGTAACACATAAATGTATTTTTACTATACTCAGTCTGTTAACACAGATCTGCCACAAAAAAAAGAATGTTTTGTTTTACATCAACATTAGACCACAATAATTATGTACAGGAGAGTACTGTTAAGTAGGTGTATGCAAAGTTCAGGAATACCGTATTTTTTGTGTCTTGTACAGTACTGTGTTTTATTTTGTTTTTGAAGAATCAACACACATAATACAGTATCGGTACCGCGCGTTTTTTAACACACACAGTTAGTTTTATCGTTCTCAGTCTGTTAACAAAGATGTGCCATAGAAAGAGAAAGAGAGAGAGAGAGAGAGAGAGAGAGAGAGAGAGAGAGAGAAAGGAAAACAACATTTATGTGCTATTCGTTTGTTGTTAGACCACACTACAGTACAGTAAAGCACAGTACTGTTAAGGAAATGTACAGTTTGCAAAGTTCATGAATAAGTTTTTTCTCTCGTATTTAAATCTCCTCGATGTTTTCTTAACGATTGGGATTCGTTAAATTTGAAGAAACGAAAGAACACGAAAAGAAAAGTTTCAAGCGTTTTGTAATACACAAGGTATTTTTAGTGTATTTATCTGTTAATGAAGATTTGCCAAAAAAATTGTTTTTCTTCTTCTTCGCTCATGTGTCAGCAAACTGTTTGTTTGCATTACGTAGAACACTTCGTCTTACGAATGTGATCGTAAGCGCAGATCTGTGTTAACAGACTGAGTACAATAAAAGTACATTTTTGTGTTACAAAACGAAAGTTTTCGTTGTTTTATTTTTCTCTTGTTTCTTCAAATTTCATCAAATAAAATACGAGAGAAAAGAAGTAACTGCTCAGCATTGCGTATATCTGCTTGATAGTACTGTACGTAATTGTGGTCTAATGGTACATAACAAAAAAAGAATGTTTGCTGACATGTGAGCGAAGAAAAAGGGTTGCTGACAAAAAAAAGCAAAAACAAAAAAAGCTAGTTGACAGACCCAGGGGAACCTTCAACCCTACGCACTCGAGTCGCACACGCAGACACAGTGCTACAGTGATATGACATTAGACAATTGCTTTGAATGCTTAGGTGTGCGTCGGAGTCAACGAGCCCGGCAGCTAGTGGTGTGTCGTCACTCGTGACGTCATATGTTTCACATTTGTCCATTTTTAATGCATTTCCCGACATTTGCGACCCTATGTGTCCCATATCAAATCACTTGTTTCAATGCCATCTACGTCACTACGGAGAGTTTTAAACGTTAATAGAAGACACCCTGTATACAATGTGTTATTGTATACCAGGAATAATCTACCAAGTCAACAACTTAGACAGGACGTACATTCACACAACACAAGAAATAGAAACTTTATTGATGTACCTTTTTACAGGCTATCTAAGTCACTCAAAAGTTATCATGTAGTGGGAATGAAATGTTATAATATGCTATCAATAAGTGTGCTTAATTACCCAGTTGACAAGTTTAAACATAAGCTATGTGACTGGTTAGTTGGTCATCCATTTTATTCCCTAGACGAGTTCTTTGAATTTAGTACTAAATCAATTATCTTTTGATATTTTAATTCTTGGTTGTTTGTAAATTATTTTGTTTATAGTACTATTATGTATATATATGTAGGCATGTATTATAAATGTAAAACTGACTTTGTCTATTGCCTCTTTGTAAGCTTAATGACAATAGAATATTATTATTATTATTATTATTATTATTAGAACCTGATGACATGTGCAAGATCATACCAGGTTCGGAAGGCTACAAGAGAGCTATAATGAAAGCCTTGGTAATGCGTTCCATACCAAAAGACATCGAAATGATTCTAAGCAAAATTCGTATTAGGGAGCCAGATGCAAGAGAAAAGCTCATATGATTAAATTATCCATAACACATACTCTCTCACAAGAAGAGAGAGGGCTTTTGGCTGAAAGAGTGGATTTTTCTCATGCAAAATATTCTCATGAGGAGGATGAAGTTATTAAGGGGAACTGGAATAGATTTTCTTTGCCCATTGAAATCAGTTAAGAAGAGAAAAGCTTAGAATGAGGAATATGAAAAGGGAAGGAGAAAGAGATCATGCTCCAAGATATAATTTCAGGAAATGTAAGAGAGTTCAGTATAAAGTTGAAAACACTGAAGAAAGTACTGATAGTGACAGTGATGCAAGTGATTCAGAACCTAATGACATGTGCAAGATCATACCAGGTTCGGAAGGCTTCAAGAGAGTTATAATAAAAGCCTCTGTTAAGCTTTCCATACCAAAAGACATCGAAATGATTCTAAGCAAAATTTGAATTAGGGAGCCAGATGCAGTATGTCCTGCTCATATGATTGAATCATCCCTAACACATACTCTCTCACAAGAAGAGAGAGGGCTTTTGGCTGAAAGAGTGGATTTTTCTCATGCAAAATATTCTCATGAGGAGGATGAAGTTATTAAGGGGAACTGGAATAGATTTTCTCTGCCCATTGAAATCAGTTAAGAAGAGAAAAGCTTAGAATGAGGAATATGAAAAGGGAAGGAGAAAGAGATCATGCTCCAAGATATAATTTCAGGAAATGTAAGAGAGTTCAGTATAAAGTTGAAAACACTGAAGAAAGTACTGATAGTGACAGTGATGCAAGTGATTCAGAACCTAATGACATGTGCAAGATCATACCAGGTTCGGAAGGCTACAAGAGAGTTATAATAAAAGCCCCTGTAATGCTTTCCATACCAAAAGACATCGAAATGATTCTAAGCAAAATTTGAATTAGGGAGCCAGATGCAGTATGTTGAAAACACTGAAAAAAGTACGGATAGTGACAGTGATGCAAGTGATTCAGAACCTGATGATATGTGCAAGATCATACCAGGTTCGGAAGGCTACAAGAGAGCTATAATGAAAGCCTTGGTAATGCGTTCCATACCAAAAGACATCGAAATGATTCTAAGCAAAATTCGTATTAGGGAGCCAGATGCAAGAGAAAAGCTCATATGATTAAATTATCCATAACACATACTCTCTCACAAGAAGAGAGAGGGCTTTTGGCTGAAAGAGTGGATTTTTCTCATGCAAAATATTCTCATGAGGAGGATGAAGTTATTAAGGGGAACTGGAATAGATTTTCTCTGCCCATTGAAATCAGTTAAGAAGAGAAAAGCTTAGAATGAGGAATATGAAAAGGGAAGGAGAAAGAGATCATGCTCCAAGATATAATTTCAGGAAATGTAAGAGAGTTCAGTATAAAGTTGAAAACACTGAAGAAAGTACTGATAGTGACAGTGATGCAAGTGATTCAGAACCTAATGACATGTGCAAGATCATACCAGGTTCGGAAGGCTTCAAGAGAGTTATAATAAAAGCCTCTGTTATGCTTTCCATACCAAAAGACATCGAAATGATTCTAAGCAAAATTTGAATTAGGGAGCCAGATGCAGTATGTCCTGCTCATATGATTGAATCATCCCTAACACATACTCTCTCACAAGAAGAGAGAGGGCTTTTGGCTGAAAGAGTGGATTTTTCTCATGCAAAATATTCTCATGAGGAGGATGAAGTTATTAAGGGGAACTGGAATAGATTTTCTCTGCCCATTGAAATCAGTTAAGAAGAGAAAAGCTTAGAATGAGGAATATGAAAAGGGAAGGAGAAAGAGATCATGCTCCAAGATATAATTTCAGGAAATGTAAGAGAGTTCAGTATAAAGTTGAAAACACTGAAGAAAGTACTGATAGTGACAGTGATGCAAGTGATTCAGAACCTAATGACATGTGCAAGATCATACCAGGTTCGGAAGGCTACAAGAGAGTTATAATAAAAGCCCCTGTAATGCTTTCCATACCAAAAGACATCGAAATGATTCTAAGCAAAATTTGAATTAGGGAGCCAGATGCAGTATGTTGAAAACACTGAAAAAAGTACGGATAGTGACAGTGATGCAAGTGATTCAGAACCTGATGATATGTGCAAGATCATACCAGGTTCGGAAGGCTACAAGAGAGCTATAATGAAGCCTCGGTAATGCGTTCCATACCAAAAGACATCGAAATGATTCTAAGCAAAATTCGTATTAGGGAGCCAGATGCAAGAGAAAAGCCCATATGATTAAATCATCCATAACACATACTCTCTCACAGTTTGTTACAGATGTCAAACTTGAAAGCTCTTTCCCCTGTATGTGTAAGCAGATGAGTTTTCAGATAATTATTTCGGAAATGTTTCCTTACACACATCGCACCTGATAGGTTTTCCTACTGTATGTGTAACTAGATGAGTTATGAGGTACCTCTTCCAGAAAAAATTTGTCACAGACACCACACTTTTAAGCCTTTTCTCCTGTATGTGTAAGCAAATGTCTTTTGAGAGCACATCTATAAGAAAATAGTTAGTTACACACATCACATTTTTATGGTTTCTATCCTGTATGTTTAATCTGGTGGATTTTGAGAGCACTTCTATCAGAAAATCGTTTGTTACAGACATCACATTTGAAAGGTTTTTCTCCTGTATGTATACGCATATGAGTTTTGAGATTACACCTATGAGTAAATGTTTTGTTACAGATGTCACACTGGAAAGCTCTTTCCTTTCTATGTGTAAGCAAATGAGTTTTGAGACGAAAACTATGAGAAAATCGTTTGCTACACACATCACACTTGTAAACTTTTTCTCCTGTATGTGTAAGCAGATGACTTTTGAGAGCAAATTTTTAAGAAAATCGTTTGTTACACACATCACATTTGAATGGTTTTTCTCCTGTATGTGTAAGCAGGTGATATTTGTGAGTACTACTATCAGAAAATCGTTTGTTACAGACATCGCATATGAATGGTTTTTCTCCTGTTTGTGTATGCAAATGAGTTTTGAGATAGCTCTTTGAGTAAATGTTTTGTTGCAGAAATCACACTTGAAAGCTCTTTTATTTGTATGTGTAAGCAGATGAGTTTTGAGATTAATTGCAAAAGAAAATGCTTTGTTACATACATCACAATTGAAAGGTTTTTCTCCTGAATGTATAAGCAAATGAGATTTGAGGTAAACACTTTGAAAAAATCGTTTGCTACACAAATCGCACTTGTAAGCTTTTTCTCCTGTATGTACAAGCATATGTCTTTGAAGAACACATCTATAAGAAAATCGTTTGTTACAGACATCACATATGAATGGTTTTTCTCCTGTATGTGTACGAAGATGACTTTTGAGAGGACTTGTATGTGAAAATCGTTTCTTACAAACATCACATATGAATGGTCTTTCTCCTGTATGTGTACGCAGATGACTTTTGAGATTAAATCTTTGCGTAAATGTTTTGTTACAATATCACTCTTGAAAGATTTTTCACCTGTATGTGTAACCAGATGAGATTTGACGTGACTACTTTGAGAAAATCGTTTGTTACACACATCACACTTGTAATTTTTTTCTCCTGTATGTGTGAGCAGATGAGTTTTGAGAATAGTCTTACGAGAAAATGTTTTGTTACAGGCATCACACTTCAATGTTTCTTTTTCCTGTATGTGTAAGCAGATGAGTTTTGAGACTACCTCTTTGAGAAAATTTTTTGGTACAGACATCACACTTGAAATATTTCCCCCCTGTATGTATAAGCAGATGCTTTTTGAGATTACCTCTATGAGAAAATGTTTTGGTACAGACATCACACTTGTAATTTTTTTCTCCTGTATGTGTAAGCAGATGAGTTTTGAGAGTACTCTTATGAGCTATGCTGTACGAGTATGATGATGACTTATTTTGGAATTGGTCTTTGTAAGAGAATCATATGACTGGAATTGTTTTTCACTAATCACATCCTGGTTTTCATGTTCTCTTACATAAGGAGGTTGAGAATCATTTTGGTCGGAAAGCAATGTCTCCAAACCTTGAACTGTGTTGGATAACGGAGAATCAGTTTTCAAACAGGTCTATATTCTCAACTTTGTTTGGAAATTTCTTTACCAAATCGAAGGTCACAGGTCTACTTTTTTGGTATTCATTATTTCCTTTAACAAACGTATCTGAAATTTCGCCACACTCTGTCGATGTCTGTAACTTTGGAACTGTTGCAACATTTGGGTCTATATCCTCACTTTTAATTTGGCGTGTCGCTACTAAATTGAAGGTTAAGGGTGTATCCTCACACTTAACAGTATGTTCGTGTTTTTCACATTGGGATTGTCTTATTACTTTTTCGCCACATTGTAATGTTGCCACAGTCTCCATGATTTACTATAAATCCACACACGACAATAGTAACTCACAACTGTTTAATTGCAGGTGTGTCATTCCACATTTGTACAAAGATTAAGATAAAATATTTTCCAAGCAGCGAGAATTTCTCAGTCTGTCCAAAGCATTGAGCCGAGATATTTTTCCAACATTCTGCTGCGTTATGAGTATCTTGTAGACTGTGACCCGTGATCAACGCATTCCGATCACGTGATCACGTTTCTAGGGAGAAACAGTGGAGTGCCACCAAATTCGAACGGAATGTTTTATTCACAAAAACGAATTCCACAACCGCAAGCATGTGTTTCCCCAGTAGTTGATAAGTATTATAGTGTTAGGCTAGATAGTCTTAAGAATATAGATGAACTAAGAAACAGACTAAGTTGTATTAATTGGTATGAAATATTTAGTAAAGAAATAGATGTAAATAAATCTTATAACTTATTCTTAAATATTTTAACTAGAGAGTTTAATGAATGCTGCCCTAGAATAATAAAAAAAAAAGGAAAAATAATTCAAAATGCAAGTCAAGAGCACTAAAAAACTGGTATACTCCATATCTTAATATAATTAGAATTATGCTTCAAACGTGTCATGATAAATGTAAACAAGACAGCAATTATAGAGACATATATAATAGACTAAACAGAATTTATAAAAATGAGATTAAACTGGCAAAGTGCAAGGCAAATGACAAATTTATTCTAAATTCTAATAATAGTTGTAAGGCTGCTTGGACTGTAATAAAACATGAAATTAATAGTTCAAAATCGAACCATGAAGACATACCAATAGCTCCTAATACGCTCAATGCTCACTTTACTGATCTAAACCCAACAGAGGAAGAAAATCATATAACACATCAAAACAACGTAGATCCCATAACTCTATTGTCAAGTTCATTACAAAAAACAAATCTCAATTTTACATGGGACTTAATTAGCGATGAAAACGTTATAAAAAAGGCAATAAATAAGTTATCCAACTCAAAAGCAGAAGACTTTTAACGCCTCTCAAATTTTGTCATTAAGTCTATTTCAAAAGAACTGCAGTTTCCCTTATACATTCTCACTAACAGAATATTAAATCAAGGAATCTTTCCTGACTGTTTAAAAATAACAGTGACCAGGCCAATTCATAAAAAAGGCGATAGACGAGATCCAAATAATTATCGTCCAATTTCCCTCATTCCGATACTGTCAAAGATAGTGGAAATTTGTTTACATACTCAACTATATTCCTTCTTTGAAAATAATAATTTGATCAGTGATGCACAATATGGATTTAGGTCCAAATTGTCAACAGTAAAAGCAGTCGAAGCCATTGTATCTGAAATCCATAATGGTTTTGAAAGTAAGATGTATTCTAGTGCAACCCTATTGGATCTGAGTAAAGCTTTTGATTCCATCTCACATGAAATATTAATCAAAAAGTTGGAGTTCTATGGAGTTGAAAGGAAGACACTTAATTTAATAATATCTTATCTAAATAATAGAGTGCAAATGGTAAAAGTTAATAATGATGCCTCAGATTTCCTACCAATTAAAAAAGGTGTGCCCCAAGGTTCCATACTAGGGCCTTTCCTATTCACGGTTTATATTAACGATCTACCAGCATATCTGCCTTGTAGGACAATATTATATGCAGATGATACTACTATTCTTAACACTCACAGATCCTTGGATGTTATAAAACAAAAAGATGCTTCTATGCTAGAAAAATCTGCTCTCTGGTTAGAGGCAAATCTGTTAAAACTGAACTCAAATAAAACCGAAAATATTATTTTTAACCTTAATGTTATAAAAGAAGAAAATAAATATGTTAAACTACTTGGAATACACATGGACCAAAAACTGATCTGGACAAAGCATATAGAAACTCTATGCAAAAAGCTGGCTCGAGTTACTTTTTTGCTCAATAGACTCAGAGACAATGTCAGTGAAAACTTAATGCTATTTTCGTACTTTGCCTTCTTTCATTCCCATTTGATATATGGCATACTGCTGTGGGGAAATGCAACTAATACCACACTAGTATTTAAGTGGCAGAAAAGAGCACTTAGATGCATTTTGGGATTAAACCCAACAGAGTCATGTAGAGAGCATTTTGCTAACCTGAATATAATGACTGTGCCAGGACTATATATTTTTAATTGTCTAGTTTATGTAAAGGAAAACCTCTCAGCATTCTCCAATAGGACATCTGTTCATTCACATGACACTAGAAACAGTTACATGATTGATCTTCCCTATTCCAGACTATCCAAAACACATAATAGTCATCTTTATTTAAGCTTTCAGTTATTTAATAAACTCCCTAAGAGTTCACACTTAGTGACATTGATCAAATTTAAAACTGTTCTAGAATCCTGGATTAAGGGTAAAGCATTTTATTCACTTGAAGAGTTTAACAACTGTGATATGTCCAATTTATTATTATGACTGGTATTATAACCTATAGAATAGCTCAATTTGTATCTGCATACCGTCTTAAATTCTCTTTTAAGATCTTTCACTATTGTATTACTCTGATGCAAATGTGTAGTGTTCCAATTAATGTATGTTATTTTTAAGTAGTGTGTGGACAGGTAATCAAAAGAATTTTCTGTGATAAAGCAATCTATAGCAGGTGGTATGATGCTGTCCATTACAATTCCCTACGACTATTACAGACATAATTGTAAATAATTTTAAATATATTGTAAATACTGTGTTAAACAATGACGAAGCCAATTGTACCAGGTATTAAACGGCAAATAAAGATTATCTTATCTTATCTTATCTTATCTTATCACTCTTGGAACACTCACGCGATTTTCTCTAGTAGTAGTAGTATTCCTTCGAGTCGCTTGCGATTCCTGGAAATCCACACGGATTTTCTAGCAAGATTGAGGGTTCACTATCCGTAGAAAATATTTGTTCTTGCTCTATTTTCCACTGCTTTATGAACTTCACATCTCCACCCCCTTCTGTCATTTTTTTTATTGACCCTAGTAATACACTGGATGAAACTAAAATAGGAGTAAGAATTGGAGGAAGAATCATAAATAACATCAGATATGCAGATGACACTACCCTACTTGCAGAGAGCAAGAAAGACTTGGAAGATCTTATAAATAGAGTAAAACAGAAAGTGATAAAGCTGGTCTAAAACTAAATGTTAAAAAACTAAAATAATGACATCAGAGAATATTTCGATAAATATCGGCGGCGAAGTACTAACAACAGTAGACAAAATTAATTTCTTAGGCACAACATTAAAGATGACTGTAGTAACACAGAAGAAATAAGGAGAAGGATAATTCTTGGAAAGATAGCAATGAAGAGATTAAATAAGATTATAAATGACTCAGATATTTCAACTAAACAAAAATAAGAATAATACAGTCTACAGTGTTTCCTGTGGTATTATATGGTAGTGAAATTTGGACATTAAGGAAAGCAGAGAGGAAAAAATTAGATGCGTTTGAGATATGGGTATGGAGGAAACTATTAAAGATAACATGGACTGAAAGGACTAATACATCAATCTTAGACGTTATAACACCAGATTTGCCACTGGAAGCATTAACTGTGAGAGGAAAACTAATGTATTTTGGACATATCATGAGAAATACACAATCATTAGAGAAGGACACGGAGGAAAGAATACACGGAGACGCCGTGCTTGCGGTGTTGTATGGGAAACAGATGAAGCCAATGACCACGCCCCCTTAAGGGACCAAAAAGGAGGCTTGCTATATACAATAGCACACAAATACTCCGAAGTTTCACGGGTTATAACAACGTAACGGTAGGGAAAATATGTAATATCCCAATTTCATATATTAACTACATACTCTGACATCATAATAATCCCGGTAGTAAGCATTAACCTATCTCAGAAGAGCCAAAAATGTAACTTTCAAATGAGCAACTTTACATGTGCGAGTCATTGACATTAGCAGCCTAGTGTAAAATACAAGTAAATTATGCTTAGCAATTATACCCATATTCATTCATCCCAAAAATTGATTATTTTCAGTACCTAAATTTTACAAAATTATTAATTTTTAAGGTAAGTTCCTAGCATAGAATTTAAGTATTTTTGTTTACCTTAAATTTAATTTCTTCAATATTGTTCAATATGTACTTGTCAAAATTCAAAATTCAAAAACTATAATGAAAGATGTAATATAAATAACTTCAATAGAATTTATTGGTCTTGTGGAGGGTGGAAAAAGGTACAATTTCTCGCCTGTTCGTAGACTTCTGCGCACGTTTTGGCCTCCATAAAGAATTAATATGAAACATCTCCATTATTGCCATTAGAGAATCAATAATTTATTGCTGTGTTGAAAATTAATCTATATGCACCTTAGAAGAGCAATATCCTGCGTTTTTGTTGTTGGGTTTCGTAAGCTTAATATTGTAATTCAATATTTCATCAATGTTAACTGTATTTTCTTTTTGTATTGATTTTATATGTAAATGTCTATTATTGTAAAATTAATTGTAAAAATTTTGACGTGTCCTATAACATGTACATGTTCGACGGACAAAATAAAATTCTATTCTATTCTATTTGTTATGTTCCCTTGTTAGGTTCCTGTATGTATCTTCTATACATTTATTTCCATGTTTATTATACAGGGTGTCTTCTATTGACGTTTAAAACTCTCTGTAGTGACGTAGATGACATTGAAACAAGTGATTTGATATAGGACACATAGGGTCGCAAATGTCGGGAAATGCCTTAAAAATGAAGGACAAATGTGAAACATATGACGTCACGAGAGACGACACACCTCTAGCTGCCGGGCTCGTTGACTCCGACGCACACCTAAGCATTCAAAGCAATTGTCGAATGTCACATCACTGTAGCACTGTGTCTGCGTGTGCGACTCGAGTGCGAAGCGTTGAAGGTTCCCCTGGGTCTGTCAACTAGCTTTTTTTGTTTTTGCTTTTTTTTTTTTTTGTCAGCAACCCTTTTTCTTCGCTCACATGTCAGCAAACATTCTTTTTCTGTTATGTACAATTAGACCACAATTACATACAGTACTGTCAAGCAGATGTATGCAAAGCTGAGCAATTACTTCTTTTCTCTCGTATTTTATTTGATTAAATTTGAAGATTGAAGAGAAAAATAAAACAAAGAAAACGTGCGTTTTGTAACACATAAATGTATTTTTACTATACTCAGTCTGTTAACACAGATCTGCCACAAAAAAATGAATGTTTTGTTTTACATCAACATTAGACCACAATAATTATGTACAGGAGAGTACTGTTAAGTAGGTGTATGCAAAGTTCAGGAATACCGTATTTTTTGTGTCTTGTACAGTACTGTGTTTTATTTTGTTTTTGAAGAATCAACACACATAATACAGTATCGGTACCGCGTGTTTTTTAACACACAAAGTTAGTTTTATCGTTCTCAGTCTGTTAACAAAGATGTGCCATAGAAAGAGAAAGAGAGAGAGAGAGAGAGAGAGAAAGGAAAACAACATTTATGTGCTATTCGTTTGTTGTTAGACCACACTACAGTACAGTAAAGCACAGTACTGTTAAGGAAATGTACAATTTGCAAAGTTCATGAATAAGTTTTTTCTCTCGTATTTAAATCTCCTCGATGTTTTCTTAACGATTGGGATTCGTTAAATTTGAAGAAACGAAAGAACACGAAAAGAAAAGTTTCAAGCGTTTTGTAATACACAAGGTATTTTTAGTGTATTTATCTGTTAATGAAGATTTGCCAAAAAAATTGTTTTTCTTCTTCTTCGCTCATGTGTCAGCAAACTGTTTGTTTGCATTACGTAGAACACTTCGTCTTACGAATGTGATCGTAAGCGCAGATCTGTGTTAACAGACTGAGTACAATAAAAGTACATTTTTGTGTTACAAAACGAAAGTTTTCGTTGTTTTATTTTTCTCTTGTTTCTTCAAATTTCATCAAATAAAATACGAGAGAAAAGAAGTAACTGCTCAGCATTGCGTATATCTGCTTGATAGTACTGTACGTAATTGTGGTCTAATGGTACATAACAAAAAAAGAATGTTTGCTGACATGTGAGCGAAGAAAAAGGGTTGCTGACAAAAAAAAGCAAAAACAAAAAAAGCTAGTTGACAGACCCAGGGGAACCTTCTACCCTACGCACTCGAGTCGCACACGCAGACACAGTGCTACAGTGATGTGACATTCGACAATTGCTTTGAATGCTTAGGTGTGCGTCAGAGTCAACGAGCCCGGCAGCTAGTGGTGTGTCGTCACTCGTGACGTCATATGTTTCACATTTGTCCTTCATTTTTAATGCATTTCCCGACATTTGCGACCCTATGTGTCCTATATCAAATCACTTGTTTCAATGCCATCTACGTCACTACGGAGAGTTTTAAACGTTAATAGAAGACACCCTGTATACAATGTGTTATTGTATACCAGGAATAATCTACCAAGTCAACAACTTAGACAGGACGTACATTCACACAACACAAGAAATAGAAACTTTATTGATGTACCTTTTTACAGGCTATCTAAGTCACTCAAAAGTTATCATGTAGTGGGAATGAAATGTTATAATATGCTATCAATAAGTGTGCTTAATTACCCAGTTGACA
This sequence comes from Ectobius pallidus, assembly GCA_964059195.1. NCBI lineage: Eukaryota > Metazoa > Arthropoda > Insecta > Blattodea > Ectobiidae > Ectobius > Ectobius pallidus. The sequence goes on from CAXKWD010000006.1 coordinate 3,311,101, forward strand.
AGTTTAAACATAAGCTATATGACTGGTTAGTTGGTCATCCATTTTATTCCCTAGACGAGTTCTTTGAATTTAGTACTAAATCAATTATCTTTTGATATTTTAATTCTTGGTTGTTTGTAAATTATTTTGTTTATAGTACTATTATGTATATATATGTAGGCATGTATTTTAAATGTAAAACTGACTTTGTCTATTGCCTCTTTGTAAGCTTAATGACAATAGAATATTATTATTATTATTATTATTATTATTATTAGAACCTGATGACATGTGCAAGATCATACCAGGTTCGGAAGGCTACAAGAGAGCTATAATGAAAGCCTTGGTAATGCGTTCCATACCAAAAGACATCGAAATGATTCTAAGCAAAATTCGTATTAGGGAGCCAGATGCAAGAGAAAAGCTCATATGATTAAATCATCCATAACACATACTCTCTCACAAGAAGAGAGAGGGCTTTTGGCTGAAAGAGTGGATTTTTCTCATGCAAAATATTCTCATGAGGAGGATGAAGTTATTAAGGGGAACTGGAAAAGATTTTCTCTGCCCATTGAAATCAGTTAAGAAGAGAAAAGCTTAGAATGAGGAATATGAAAAGGGAAGGAGAAAGAGATCATGCTCCAAGATATAATTTCAGGAAATGTAAGAGAGTTCAGTATAAAGTTGAAAACACTGAAGAAAGTACTGATAGTGACAGTGATGCAAGTGATTCAGAACCTAATGACATGTGCAAGATCATACCAGGTTCGGAAGGCTACAAGAGAGTTATAATAAAAGCCTCTGTTAAGCTTTCCATACCAAAAGACATCAAAATGATTCTAAGCAAAATTTGAATTAGGGAGCCAGATGCAGTATGTCCTGCTCATATGATTGAATCATCCCTAGCACATACTCTCTCACAAGAAGAGAGAGGGCTTTTGGCTGAAAGAGGAGTGGATTTTTCTCATGCAAAATATTCTCATGAGGAGGATGAAGTTATTAAGGGGAACTGGAATAGATTTTCTCTGCCCATTGAAATCAGTTAAGAAGAGAAAAGCTTAGAATGAGGAATATGAAAAGGGAAGGAGAAAGAGATCATGCTCCAAGATATAATTTCAGGAAATGTAAGAGAGTTCAGTATAAAGTTGAAAACACTGAAGAAAGTACTGATAGTGACAGTGATGCAAGTGATTCAGAACCTAATGACATGTGCAAGATCATACCAGGTTCGGAAGGCTACAAGAGAGTTATAATAAAAGCCCCTGTAATGCTTTCCATACCAAAAGACATCGAAATGATTCTAAGCAAAATTTGAATTAGGGAGCCAGATGCAGTATGTTGAAAACACTGAAAAAAGTACGGATAGTGACAGTGATGCAAGTGATTCAGAACCTGATGATATGTGCAAGATCATACCAGGTTCGGAAGGCTACAAGAGAGCTATAATGAAGCCTCGGTAATGCGTTCCATACCAAAAGACATCGAAATGATTCTAAGCAAAATTCGTATTAGGGAGCCAGATGCAAGAGAAAAGCCCATATGATTAAATCATCCATAACACATACTCTCTCACAGTTTGTTACAGATGTCAAACTTGAAAGCTCTTTCCCCTGTATGTGTAAGCAGATGAGTTTTCAGATAATTATTTCGGAAATGTTTCCTTACACACATCGCACCTGATAGGTTTTCCTACTGTATGTGTAACTAGATGAGATATGAGGTACCTCTTCGAGAAAAAAATTTGTCACAGACACCACACTTTTAAGCCTTTTCTCCTGTATGTGTAAGCAAATGTCTTTTGAGAGCACATCTATAAGAAAATAGTTAGTTACACACATCACATTTGTATGGTTTCTCTCCTGTATGTTTAATCTGGTGGATTTTGAGAGCACTTCTATCAGAAAATCGTTTGTTACAGACATCACATTTGAAAGGTTTTTCTCCTGTATGTATACGCATATGAGTTTTGAGATAGCTCTTTGAGTAAATGTTTTGTTGCAGAAATCACACTTGAAAGCTCTTTTATTTGTATGTGTAAGCAGATGAGTTTTGAGATTAATTGCAAAAGAAAATGCTTTGTTACATACATCACAATTGAAAGGTTTTTCTCCTGAATGTATAAGCAAATGAGATTTGAGGTAAACACTTTGAAAAAATCGTTTGCTACACAAATCGCACTTGTAAGCTTTTTCTCCTGTATGTACAAGCATATGTCTTTGAAGAACACATCTATAAGAAAATCGTTTGTTACAGACATCACATATGAATGGTTTTTCTCCTGTATGTGTACGAAGATGACTTTTGAGAGGACTTGTATGTGAAAATCGTTTCTTACAAACATCACATATGAATGGTCTTTCTCCTGTATGTGTACGCAGATGACTTTTGAGATTAAATCTTTGCGTAAATGTTTTGTTACAATATCACTCTTGAAAGATTTTTCACCTGTATGTGTAACCAGATGAGATTTGACGTGACTACTTTGAGAAAATCGTTTGTTACACACATCACACTTGTAATTTTTTTCTCCTGTATGTGTGAGCAGATGAGTTTTGAGAATAGTCTTACGAGAAAATGTTTTGTTACAGGCATCACACTTCAATGTTTCTTTTTCCTGTATGTGTAAGCAGATGAGTTTTGAGACTACCTCTTTGAGAAAATTTTTTGGTACAGACATCACACTTGAAATATTTCCCCCCTGTATGTATAAGCAGATGCTTTTTGAGATTACCTCTATGAGAAAATGTTTTGGTACAGACATCACACTTGTAATTTTTTTCTCCTGTATGTGTAAGCAGATGAGTTTTGAGAGTACTCTTATGAGCTATGCTGTACGAGTATGATGATGACTTATTTTGGAATTGGTCTTTGTAAGAGAATCATATGACTGGAATTGTTTTTCACTAATCACATCCTGGTTTTCATGTTCTCTTACATAAGGAGGTTGAGAATCATTTTGGTCGGAAAGCAATGTCTCCAAACCTTGAACTGTGTTGGATAACGGAGAATCAGTTTTCAAACAGGTCTATATTCTCAACTTTGTTTGGAAATTTCTTTACCAAATCGAAGGTCACAGGTCTACTTTTTTGGTATTCATTATTTCCTTTAACAAACGTATCTGAAATTTCGCCACACTCTGTCGATGTCTGTAACTTTGGAACTGTTGCAACATTTGGGTCTATATCCTCACTTTTAATTTGGCGTGTCGCTACTAAATTGAAGGTTAAGGGTGTATCCTCACACTTAACAGTATGTTCGTGTTTTTCACATTGGGATTGTCTTATTACTTTTTCGCCACATTGTAATGTTGCCACAGTCTCCATGATTTACTATAAATCCACACACGACAATAGTAACTCACAACTGTTTAATTGCAGGTGTGTCATTCCACATTTGTACAAAGATTAAGATAAAATATTTTCCAAGCAGCGAGAATTTCTCAGTCTGTCCAAAGCATTGAGCCGAGATATTTTTCCAACATTCTGCTGCGTTATGAGTATCTTGTAGACTGTGACCCGTGATCAACGCATTCCGATCACGTGATCACGTTTCTAGGGAGAAACAGTGGAGTGCCACCAAATTCGAACGGAATGTTTTATTCACAAAAACGAATTCCACAACCGCAAGCATGTGTTTCCCCAGTAGTTGATAAGTATTATAGTGTTAGGCTAGATAGTCTTAAGAATATAGATGAACTAAGAAACAGACTAAGTTGTATTAATTGGTATGAAATATTTAGTAAAGAAATAGATGTAAATAAATCTTATAACTTATTCTTAAATATTTTAACTAGAGAGTTTAATGAATGCTGCCCTAGAATAATAAAAAAAAGGAAAAATAATTCAAAATGCAAGTCAAGAGCACTAAAAAACTGGTATACTCCATATCTTAATATAATTAGAATTATGCTTCAAACGTGTCATGATAAATGTAAACAAGACAGCAATTATAGAGACATATATAATAGACTAAACAGAATTTATAAAAATGAGATTAAACTGGCAAAGTGCAAGGCAAATGACAAATTTATTCTAAATTCTAATAATAGTTGTAAGGCTGCTTGGACTGTAATAAAACATGAAATTAATAGTTCAAAATCGAACCATGAAGACATACCAATAGCTCCTAATACGCTCAATGCTCACTTTACTGATCTAAACCCAACAGAGGAAGAAAATCATATAACACATCAAAACAACGTAGATCCCATAACTCTATTGTCAAGTTCATTACAAAAAACAAATCTCAATTTTACATGGGACTTAATTAGCGATGAAAACGTTATAAAAAAGGCAATAAATAAGTTATCCAACTCAAAAGCAGAAGACTTTTAACGCCTCTCAAATTTTGTCATTAAGTCTATTTCAAAAGAACTGCAGTTTCCCTTATACATTCTCACTAACAGAATATTAAATCAAGGAATCTTTCCTGACTGTTTAAAAATAACAGTGACCAGGCCAATTCATAAAAAAGGCGATAGACGAGATCCAAATAATTATCGTCCAATTTCCCTCATTCCGATACTGTCAAAGATAGTGGAAATTTGTTTACATACTCAACTATATTCCTTCTTTGAAAATAATAATTTGATCAGTGATGCACAATATGGATTTAGGTCCAAATTGTCAACAGTAAAAGCAGTCGAAGCCATTGTATCTGAAATCCATAATGGTTTTGAAAGTAAGATGTATTCTAGTGCAACCCTATTGGATCTGAGTAAAGCTTTTGATTCCATCTCACATGAAATATTAATCAAAAAGTTGGAGTTCTATGGAGTTGAAAGGAAGACACTTAATTTAATAATATCTTATCTAAATAATAGAGTGCAAATGGTAAAAGTTAATAATGATGCCTCAGATTTCCTACCAATTAAAAAAGGTGTGCCCCAAGGTTCCATACTAGGGCCTTTCCTATTCACGGTTTATATTAACGATCTACCAGCATATCTGCCTTGTAGGACAATATTATATGCAGATGATACTACTATTCTTAACACTCACAGATCCTTGGATGTTATAAAACAAAAAGATGCTTCTATGCTAGAAAAATCTGCTCTCTGGTTAGAGGCAAATCTGTTAAAACTGAACTCAAATAAAACCGAAAATATTATTTTTAACCTTAATGTTATAAAAGAAGAAAATAAATATGTTAAACTACTTGGAATACACATGGACCAAAAACTGATCTGGACAAAGCATATAGAAACTCTATGCAAAAAGCTGGCTCGAGTTACTTTTTTGCTCAATAGACTCAGAGACAATGTCAGTGAAAACTTAATGCTATTTTCGTACTTTGCCTTCTTTCATTCCCATTTGATATATGGCATACTGCTGTGGGGAAATGCAACTAATACCACACTAGTATTTAAGTGGCAGAAAAGAGCACTTAGATGCATTTTGGGATTAAACCCAACAGAGTCATGTAGAGAGCATTTTGCTAACCTGAATATAATGACTGTGCCAGGACTATATATTTTTAATTGTCTAGTTTATGTAAAGGAAAACCTCTCAGCATTCTCCAATAGGACATCTGTTCATTCACATGACACTAGAAACAGTTACATGATTGATCTTCCCTATTCCAGACTATCCAAAACACATAATAGTCATCTTTATTTAAGCTTTCAGTTATTTAATAAACTCCCTAAGAGTTCACACTTAGTGACATTGATCAAATTTAAAACTGTTCTAGAATCCTGGATTAAGGGTAAAGCATTTTATTCACTTAAAGAGTTTAACAACTGTGATATGTCCAATTTATTATTATGACTGGTATTATAACCTATAGAATAGCTCAATTTGTATCTGCATACCGTCTTAAATTCTCTTTTAAGATCTTTCACTATTGTATTACTCTGATGCAAATGTGTAGTGTTCCAATTAATGTATGTTATTTTTAAGTAGTGTGTGGACAGGTAATCAAAAGAATTTTCTGTGATAAAGCAATCTATAGCAGGTGGTATGATGCTGTCCATTACAATTCCCTATGACTATTACAGACATAATTGTAAATAATTTTAAATATATTGTAAATACTGTGATAAACAATGACGAAGCCAATTGTACCAGGTATTAAACGGCAAATAAAGATTATCTTATCTTATCTTATCTTATCTTATCACTCTTGGAACACTCACGCGATTTTCTCTAGTAGTAGTAGTATTCCTTCGAGTCGCTTGCGATTCCTGGAAATCCACACGGATTTTCTAGCAAGATTGAGGGTTCACTATCCGTAGAAAATATTTGTTCTTGCTCTATTTTCCACTGCTTTATGAACTTCACAGCTCCACCCCCTTCTGTCATTTTTTTTTATTGACCCTAGTAATACACTGGATGAAACTAAAATAGGAGTAAGAATTGGAGGAAGAATCATAAATAACATCAGATATGCAGATGACACTACCCTACTTGCAGAGAGCAAGAAAGACTTGGAAGATCTTATAAATAGAGTAAAACAGAAAGTGATAAAGCTGGTCTAAAACTAAATGTTAAAAAACTAAAATAATGACATCAGAGAATATTTCGATAAATATCGGCGGCGAAGTACTAACAACAGTAGACAAAATTAATTTCTTAGGCACAACATTAAAGATGACTGTAGTAACACAGAAGAAATAAGGAGAAGGATAATTCTTGGAAAGATAGCAATGAAGAGATTAAATAAGATTATAAATGACTCAGATATTTCAACTAAACAAAAATAAGAATAATACAGTCTACAGTGTTTCCTGTGGTATTATATGGTAGTGAAATTTGGACATTAAGGAAAGCAGAGAGGAAAAAATTAGATGGTTTGAGATATGGGTATGGAGGAAACTATTAAAGATAACATGGACTGAAAGGACTAATACATCAATCTTAGACGTTATAACACCAGATTTGCCACTGGAAGCATTAACTGTGAGAGGAAAACTAATGTATTTTGGACATATCATGAGAAATACACAATCATTAGAGAAGGACACGGAGGAAAGAATACACGGAGACGCCGTGCTTGCGGTGTTGTATGGGAAACAGATGAAGCCAATGACCACGCCCCCTTAAGGGACCAAAAAGGAGGCTTGCTATATACAATAGCACACAAATACTCCGAAGTTTCACGGGTTATAACAACGTAACGGTAGGGAAAATATGTAATATCCCAATTTCATATATTAACTACATACTCTGACATCATAATAATCCCGGTAGTAAGCATTAACCTATCTCAGAAGAGCCAAAAATGTAACTTTCAAATGAGCAACTTTACATGTGCGAGTCATTGACATTAGCAGCCTAGTGTAAAATACAAGTAAATTATGCTTAGCAATTATACCCATATTCATTCATCCCAAAAATTGATTATTTTCAGTACCTAAATTTTACAAAATTATTAATTTTTAAGGTAAGTTCCTAGCATAGAATTTAAGTATTTTTGTTTACCTTAAATTTAATTTCTTCAATATTGTTCAATATGTACTTGTCAAAATTCAAAATTCAAAAACTATAATGAAAGATGTAATATAAATAACTTCAATAGAATTTATTGGTCTTGTGGAGGGTGGAAAAAGGTACAATTTCTCGCCTGTTCGTAGACTTCTGCGCACGTTTTGGCCTCCATAAAGAATTAATATGAAACATCTCCATTATTGCCATTAGAGAATCAATAATTTATTGCTGTGTTGAAAATTAATCTATATGCACCTTAGAAGAGCAATATCCTGCGTTTTTGTTGTTGGGTTTCGTAAGCTTAATATTGTAATTCAATATTTCATCAATGTTAACTGTATTTTCTTTTTGTATTGATTTTATATGTAAATGTCTATTATTGTAAAATTAATTGTAAAAATTTTGACGTGTCCTATAACATGTACATGTTCGACGGACTAAATAAAATTCTATTCTATTCTATTTGTTATGTTCCCTTGTTAGGTTCCTGTATGTATCTTCTATACATTTATTTCCATGTTTATTATACAGGGTGTCTTCTATTGACGTTTAAAACTCTCTGTAGTGACGTAGATGACATTGAAACAAGTGATTTGATATAGGACACATAGGGTCGCAAATGTCGGGAAATGCCTTAAAAATGAAGGACAAATGTGAAACATATGACGTCACGAGTGACGACACACCTCTAGCTGCCGGGCTCGTTGACTCCGACGCACACCTAAGCATTCAAAGCAATTGTCGAATGTCACATCACTGTAGCACTGTGTCTGCGTGTGCGACTCGAGTGCGAAGCGTTGAAGGTTCCCCTGGGTCTGTCAACTAGCTTTTTTTGTTTTTGCTTTTTTTTTTTTTTGTCAGCAACCCTTTTTCTTCGCTCACATGTCAGCAAACATTCTTTTTCTGTTATGTACAATTAGACCACAATTACATACAGTACTGTCAAGCAGATGTATGCAAAGCTGAGCAATTACTTCTTTTCTCTCGTATTTTATTTGATTAAATTTGAAGATTGAAGAGAAAAATAAAACAAAGAAAACGTGCGTTTTGTAACACATAAATGTATTTTTACTATACTCAGTCTGTTAACACAGATCTGCCACAAAAAAAAGAATGTTTTGTTTTACATCAACATTAGACCACAATAATTATGTACAGGAGAGTACTGTTAAGTAGGTGTATGCAAAGTTCAGGAATACCGTATTTTTTGTGTCTTGTACAGTACTGTGTTTTATTTTGTTTTTGAAGAATCAACACACATAATACAGTATCGGTACCGCGCGTTTTTTAACACACACAGTTAGTTTTATCGTTCTCAGTCTGTTAACAAAGATGTGCCATAGAAAGAGAAAGAGAGAGAGAGAGAGAGAGAGAGAGAGAGAAAGGAAAACAACATTTATGTGCTATTCGTTTGTTGTTAGACCACACTACAGTACAGTAAAGCACAGTACTGTTAAGGAAATGTACAGTTTGCAAAGTTCATGAATAAGTTTTTTCTCTCGTATTTAAATCTCCTCGATGTTTTCTTAACGATTGGGATTCGTTAAATTTGAAGAAACGAAAGAACACGAAAAGAAAAGTTTCAAGCGTTTTGTAATACACAAGGTATTTTTAGTGTATTTATCTGTTAATGAAGATTTGCCAAAAAAATTGTTTTTCTTCTTCTTCGCTCATGTGTCAGCAAACTGTTTGTTTGCATTACGTAGAACACTTCGTCTTACGAATGTGATCGTAAGCGCAGATCTGTGTTAACAGACTGAGTACAATAAAAGTACATTTTTGTGTTACAAAACGAAAGTTTTCGTTGTTTTATTTTTCTCTTGTTTCTTCAAATTTCATCAAATAAAATACGAGAGAAAAGAAGTAACTGCTCAGCATTGCGTATATCTGCTTGATAGTACTGTACGTAATTGTGGTCTAATGGTACATAACAAAAAAAGAATGTTTGCTGACATGTGAGCGAAGAAAAAGGGTTGCTGACAAAAAAAAGCAAAAACAAAAAAAGCTAGTTGACAGACCCAGGGGAACCTTCTACCCTACGCACTCGAGTCGCACACGCAGACACAGTGCTACAGTGATGTGACATTCGACAATTGCTTTGAATGCTTAGGTGTGCGTCAGAGTCAACGAGCCCGGCAGCTAGTGGTGTGTCGTCACTCGTGACGTCATATGTTTCACATTTGTCCTTCATTTTTAATGCATTTCCCGACATTTGCGACCCTATGTGTCCTATATCAAATCACTTGTTTCAATGCCATCTACGTCACTACGGAGAGTTTTAAACGTTAATAGAAGACACCCTGTATACAATGTGTTATTGTATACCAGGAATAATCTACCAAGTCAACAACTTAGACAGGACGTACATTCACACAACACAAGAAATAGAAACTTTATTGATGTACCTTTTTACAGGCTATCTAAGTCACTCAAAAGTTATCATGTAGTGGGAATGAAATGTTATAATATGCTATCAATAAGTGTGCTTAATTACCCAGTTGACAAGTTTAAACATAAGCTATATGACTGGTTAGTTGGTCATCCATTTTATTCCCTAGACGAGTTCTTTGAATTTAGTACTAAATCAATTATCTTTTGATATTTTAATTCTTGGTTGTTTGTAAATTATTTTGTTTATAGTACTATTATGTATATATATGTAGGCATGTATTTTAAATGTAAAACTGACTTTGTCTATTGCCTCTTTGTAAGCTTAATGACAATAGAATATTATTATTATTATTATTATTATTAGAACCTGATGACATGTGCAAGATCATACCAGGTTCGGAAGGCTACAAGAGAGCTATAATGAAAGCCTTGGTAATGCGTTCCATACCAAAAGACATCGAAATGATTCTAAGCAAAATTCGTATTAGGGAGCCAGATGCAAGAGAAAAGCTCATATGATTAAATCATCCATAACACATACTCTCTCACAAGAAGAGAGAGGGCTTTTGGCTGAAAGAGTGGATTTTTCTCATGCAAAATATTCTCATGAGGAGGATGAAGTTATTAAGGGGAACTGGAAAAGATTTTCTCTGCCCATTGAAATCAGTTAAGAAGAGAAAAGCTTAGAATGAGGAATATGAAAAGGGAAGGAGAAAGAGATCATGCTCCAAGATATAATTTCAGGAAATGTAAGAGAGTTCAGTATAAAGTTGAAAACACTGAAGAAAGTACTGATAGTGACAGTGATGCAAGTGATTCAGAACCTAATGACATGTGCAAGATCATACCAGGTTCGGAAGGCTACAAGAGAGTTATAATAAAAGCCTCTGTTAAGCTTTCCATACCAAAAGACATCAAAATGATTCTAAGCAAAATTTGAATTAGGGAGCCAGATGCAGTATGTCCTGCTCATATGATTGAATCATCCCTAACACATACTCTCTCACAAGAAGAGAGAGGGCTTTTGGCTGAAAGAGGAGTGGATTTTTCTCATGCAAAATATTCTCATGAGGAGGATGAAGTTATTAAGGGGAACTGGAATAGATTTTCTCTGCCCATTGAAATCAGTTAAGAAGAGAAAAGCTTAGAATGAGGAATATGAAAAGGGAAGGAGAAAGAGATCATGCTCCAAGATATAATTTCAGGAAATGTAAGAGAGTTCAGTATAAAGTTGAAAACACTGAAGAAAGTACTGATAGTGACAGTGATGCAAGTGATTCAGAACCTAATGACATGTGCAAGATCATACCAGGTTCGGAAGGCTACAAGAGAGTTATAATAAAAGCCCCTGTAATGCTTTCCATACCAAAAGACATCGAAATGATTCTAAGCAAAATTTGAATTAGGGAGCCAGATGCAGTATGTTGAAAACACTGAAAAAAGTACGGATAGTGACAGTGATGCAAGTGATTCAGAACCTGATGATATGTGCAAGATCATACCAGGTTCGGAAGGCTACAAGAGAGCTATAATGAAGCCTCGGTAAATCGTTCCATACCAAAAGACATCGAAATGATTCTAAGCAAAATTCGTATTAGGGAGCCAGATGCAAGAGAAAAGCCCATATGATTAAATCATCCATAACACATACTCTCTCACAGTTTGTTACAGATGTCAAACTTGAAAGCTCTTTCCCCTGTATGTGTAAGCAGATGAGTTTTCAGATAATTATTTCGGAAATGTTTCCTTACACACATCGCACCTGATAGGTTTTCCTACTGTATGTGTAACTAGATGAGATATGAGGTACCTCTTCGAGAAAAAAATTTGTCACAGACACCACACTTTTAAGCCTTTTCTCCTGTATGTGTAAGCAAATGTCTTTTGAGAGCACATCTATAAGAAAATAGTTAGTTACACACATCACATTTGTATGGTTTCTCTCCTGTATGTTTAATCTGGTGGATTTTGAGAGCACTTCTATCAGAAAATCGTTTGTTACAGACATCACATTTGAAAGGTTTTTCTCCTGTATGTATACGCATATGAGTTTTGAGATAGCTCTTTGAGTAAATGTTTTGTTGCAGAAATCACACTTGAAAGCTCTTTTATTTGTATGTGTAAGCAGATGAGTTTTGAGATTAATTGCAAAAGAAAATGCTTTGTTACATACATCACAATTGAAAGGTTTTTCTCCTGAATGTATAAGCAAATGAGATTTGAGGTAAACACTTTGAAAAAATCGTTTGCTACACAAATCGCACTTGTAAGCTTTTTCTCCTGTATGTACAAGCATATGTCTTTGAAGAACACATCTATAAGAAAATCGTTTGTTACAGACATCACATATGAATGGTTTTTCTCCTGTATGTGTACGAAGATGACTTTTGAGAGGACTTGTATGTGAAAATCGTTTCTTACAAACATCACATATGAATGGTCTTTCTCCTGTATGTGTACGCAGATGACTTTTGAGATTAAATCTTTGCGTAAATGTTTTGTTACAATATCACTCTTGAAAGATTTTTCACCTGTATGTGTAACCAGATGAGATTTGACGTGACTACTTTGAGAAAATCGTTTGTTACACACATCACACTTGTAATTTTTTTCTCCTGTATGTGTGAGCAGATGAGTTTTGAGAATAGTCTTACGAGAAAATGTTTTGTTACAGGCATCACACTTCAATGTTTCTTTTTCCTGTATGTGTAAGCAGATGAGTTTTGAGACTACCTCTTTGAGAAAATTTTTTGGTACAGACATCACACTTGAAATATTTCCCCCCTGTATGTATAAGCAGATGCTTTTTGAGATTACCTCTATGAGAAAATGTTTTGGTACAGACATCACACTTGTAATTTTTTTCTCCTGTATGTGTAAGCAGATGAGTTTTGAGAGTACTCTTATGAGCTATGCTGTACGAGTATGATGATGACTTATTTTGGAATTGGTCTTTGTAAGAGAATCATATGACTGGAATTGTTTTTCACTAATCACATCCTGGTTTTCATGTTCTCTTACATAAGGAGGTTGAGAATCATTTTGGTCGGAAAGCAATGTCTCCAAACCTTGAACTGTGTTGGATAACGGAGAATCAGTTTTCAAACAGGTCTATATTCTCAACTTTGTTTGGAAATTTCTTTACCAAATCGAAGGTCACAGGTCTACTTTTTTGGTATTCATTATTTCCTTTAACAAACGTATCTGAAATTTCGCCACACTCTGTCGATGTCTGTAACTTTGGAACTGTTGCAACATTTGGGTCTATATCCTCACTTTTAATTTGGCGTGTCGCTACTAAATTGAAGGTTAAGGGTGTATCCTCACACTTAACAGTATGTTCGTGTTTTTCACATTGGGATTGTCTTATTACTTTTTCGCCACATTGTAATGTTGCCACAGTCTCCATGATTTACTATAAATCCACACACGACAATAGTAACTCACAACTGTTTAATTGCAGGTGTGTCATTCCACATTTGTACAAAGATTAAGATAAAATATTTTCCAAGCAGCGAGAATTTCTCAGTCTGTCCAAAGCATTGAGCCGAGATATTTTTCCAACATTCTGCTGCGTTATGAGTATCTTGTAGACTGTGACCCGTGATCAACGCATTCCGATCACGTGATCACGTTTCTAGGGAGAAACAGTGGAGTGCCACCAAATTCGAACGGAATGTTTTATTCACAAAAACGAATTCCACAACCGCAAGCATGTGTTCTGCCACTCTTGGAACACTCACGCGATTTTCTCTAGTAGTAGTATTATTCCTTCGAGTCGCTTGCGATTCCTGGAAATCCACACGGATTTTCTAGCAAGATTGAGGGTTCACTATCCGTAGAAAATATTTGTTCTTGCTTTATTTTCCACTGCTTTATGAACTTCACATCTCCACCCCCTTCTGTCATTTTTTTTATTGACCCTAGTAATACACTGGATGAAACTAAAATAGGAGTAAGAATTGGAGGAAGAATCATAAATAACATCAGATATGCAGATGACACTACCCTTCTTGCAGAGAGCAAGAAAGACTTGGAAGATCTTATAAATAGAGTAAAACAGAAAGTGATAAAGCTGGTCTAAAACTAAATGTTAAAAAACTAAAATAATGACATCAGAGAATATTTCGATAAATATCGGCGGCGAAGTACTAACAACAGTAGACAAAATTAATTTCTTAGGCACAACATTAAAGATGACTGTAGTAACACAGAAGAAATAAGGAGAAGGATAATTCTTGGAAAGATAGCAATGAAGAGATTAAATAAGATTATAAATGACTCAGATATTTCAACTAAACAAAAATAAGAATAATACAGTCTACAGTGTTTCCTGTGGTATTATATGGTAGTGAAATTTGGACATTAAGGAAAGCAGAGAGGAAAAAATTAGATGGTTTGAGATATGGGTATGGAGGAAACTATTAAAGATAACATGGACTGAAAGGACTAATACATCAATCTTAGACGTTATAACACCAGATTTGCCACTGGAAGCATTAACTGTGAGAGGAAAACTAATGTATTTTGGACATATCATGAGAAATACACAATCATTAGAGAAGGACACGGAGGAAAGAATACACGGAGACGCCGTGCTTGCGGTGTTGTATGGGAAACAGATGAAGCCAATGACCACGCCCCCTTAAGGGACCAAAAAGGAGGCTTGCTATATACAATAGCACACAAATACTCCGAAGTTTCACGGGTTATAACAACGTAACGGTAGGGAAAATATGTAATATCCCAATTTCATATATTAACTACATACTCTGACATCATAATAATCCCGGTAGTAAGCATTAACCTATCTCAGAAGAGCCAAAAATGTAACTTTCAAATGAGCAACTTTACATGTGCGAGTCATTGACATTAGCAGCCTAGTGTAAAATACAAGTAAATTATGCTTAGCAATTATACCCATATTCATTCATCCCAAAAATTGATTATTTTCAGTACCTAAATTTTACAAAATTATTAATTTTTAAGGTAAGTTCCTAGCATAGAATTTAAGTATTTTTGTTTACCTTAAATTTAATTTCTTCAATATTGTTCAATATGTACTTGTCAAAATTCAAAATTCAAAAACTATAATGAAAGATGTAATATAAATAACTTCAATAGAATTTATTGGTCTTGTGGAGGGTGGAAAAAGGTACAATTTCTCGCCTGTTCGTAGACTTCTGCGCACGTTTTGGCCTCCATAAAGAATTAATATGAAACATCTCCATTATTGCCATTAGAGAATCAATAATTTATTGCTGTGTTGAAAATTAATCTATATGCACCTTAGAAGAGCAATATCCTGCGTTTTTGTTGTTGGGTTTCGTAAGCTTAATATTGTAATTCAATATTTCATCAATGTTAACTGTATTTTCTTTTTGTATTGATTTTATATGTAAATGTCTATTATTGTAAAATTAATTGTAAAAATTTTGACGTGTCCTATAACATGTACATGTTCGACGGACTAAATAAAATTCTATTCTATTCTATTTGTTATGTTCCCTTGTTAGGTTCCTGTATGTATCTTCTATACATTTATTTCCATGTTTATTATACAGGGTGTCTTCTATTGACGTTTAAAACTCTCTGTAGTGACGTAGATGACATTGAAACAAGTGATTTGATATAGGACACATAGGGTCGCAAATGTCGGGAAATGCCTTAAAAATGAAGGACAAATGTGAAACATATGACGTCACGAGTGACGACACACCTCTAGCTGCCGGGCTCGTTGACTCCGACGCACACCTAAGCATTCAAAGCAATTGTCGAATGTCACATCACTGTAGCACTGTGTCTGCGTGTGCGACTCGAGTGCGAAGCGTTGAAGGTTCCCCTGGGTCTGTCAACTAGCTTTTTTTTTGTTTTTGCTTTTTTTTTTTTTTGTCAGCAACCCTTTTTCTTCGCTCACATGTCAGCAAACATTCTTTTTCTGTTATGTACAATTAGACCACAATTACATACAGTACTGTCAAGCAGATGTATGCAAAGCTGAGCAATTACTTCTTTTCTCTCGTATTTTATTTGATTAAATTTGAAGATTGAAGAGAAAAATAAAACAAAGAAAACGTGCGTTTTGTAACACATAAATGTATTTTTACTATACTCAGTCTGTTAACACAGATCTGCCACAAAAAAATGAATGTTTTGTTTTACATCAACATTAGACCACAATAATTATGTACAGGAGAGTACTGTTAAGTAGGTGTATGCAAAGTTCAGGAATACCGTATTTTTTGTGTCTTGTACAGTACTGTGTTTTATTTTGTTTTTGAAGAATCAACACACATAATACAGTATCGGTACCGCGTGTTTTTTAACACACAAAGTTAGTTTTATCGTTCTCAGTCTGTTAACAAAGATGTGCCATAGAAAGAGAAAGAGAAAGAGAGAGAGAGAGAGAGAGAGAGAGAGAGAAAGGAAAACAACATTTATGTGCTATTCGTTTGTTGTTAGACCACACTACAGTACAGTAAAGCACAGTACTGTTAAGGAAATGTACAGTTTGCAAAGTTCATGAATAAGTTTTTTCTCTCGTATTTAAATCTCCTCGATGTTTTCTTAACGATTGGGATTCGTTAAATTTGAAGAAACGAAAGAACACGAAAAGAAAAGTTTCAAGCGTTTTGTAATACACAAGGTATTTTTAGTGTATTTATCTGTTAATGAAGATTTGCCAAAAAAATTGTTTTTCTTCTTCTTCGCTCATGTGTCAGCAAACTGTTTGTTTGCATTACGTAGAACACTTCGTCTTACGAATGTGATCGTAAGCGCAGATCTGTGTTAACAGACTGAGTACAATAAAAGTACATTTTTGTGTTACAAAACGAAAGTTTTCGTTGTTTTATTTTTCTCTTGTTTCTTCAAATTTCATCAAATAAAATACGAGAGAAAAGAAGTAACTGCTCAGCATTGCGTATATCTGCTTGATAGTACTGTACGTAATTGTGGTCTAATGGTACATAACAAAAAAAGAATGTTTGCTGACATGTGAGCGAAGAAAAAGGGTTGCTGACAAAAAAAAGCAAAAACAAAAAAAGCTAGTTGACAGACCCAGGGGAACCTTCTACCCTACGCACTCGAGTCGCACACGCAGACACAGTGCTACAGTGATGTGACATTCGACAATTGCTTTGAATGCTTAGGTGTGCGTCAGAGTCAACGAGCCCGGCAGCTAGTGGTGTGTCGTCACTCGTGACGTCATATGTTTCACATTTGTCCTTCATTTTTAATGCATTTCCCGACATTTGCGACCCTATGTGTCCTATATCAAATCACTTGTTTCAATGCCATCTACGTCACTACGGAGAGTTTTAAACGTTAATAGAAGACACCCTGTATACAATGTGTTATTGTATACCAGGAATAATCTACCAAGTCAACAACTTAGACAGGACGTACATTCACACAACACAAGAAATAGAAACTTTATTGATGTACCTTTTTACAGGCTATCTAAGTCACTCAAAAGTTATCATGTAGTGGGAATGAAATGTTATAATATGCTGTCAATAAGTGTGCTTAATTACCCAGTTGACAAGTTTAAACATAAGCTATATGACTGGTTAGTTGGTCATCCATTTTATTCCCTAGACGAGTTCTTTGAATTTAGTACTAAATCAATTATCTTTTGATATTTTAATTCTTGGTTGTTTGTAAATTATTTTGTTTATAGTACTATTATGTATATATATGTAGGCATGTATTTTAAATGTAAAACTGACTTTGTCTATTGCCTCTTTGTAAGCTTAATGACAATAGAATATTATTATTATTATTATTATTATTATTAGAACCTGATGACATGTGCAAGATCATACCAGGTTCGGAAGGCTACAAGAGAGCTATAATGAAAGCCTTGGTAATGCGTTCCATACCAAAAGACATCGAAATGATTCTAAGCAAAATTCGTATTAGGGAGCCAGATGCAAGAGAAAAGCTCATATGATTAAATCATCCATAACACATACTCTCTCACAAGAAGAGAGAGGGCTTTTGGCTGAAAGAGTGGATTTTTCTCATGCAAAATATTCTCATGAGGAGGATGAAGTTATTAAGGGGAACTGGAAAAGATTTTCTCTGCCCATTGAAATCAGTTAAGAAGAGAAAAGCTTAGAATGAGGAATATGAAAAGGGAAGGAGAAAGAGATCATGCTCCAAGATATAATTTCAGGAAATGTAAGAGAGTTCAGTATAAAGTTGAAAACACTGAAGAAAGTACTGATAGTGACAGTGATGCAAGTGATTCAGAACCTAATGACATGTGCAAGATCATACCAGGTTCGGAAGGCTACAAGAGAGTTATAATAAAAGCCTCTGTTAAGCTTTCCATACCAAAAGACATCAAAATGATTCTAAGCAAAATTTGAATTAGGGAGCCAGATGCAGTATGTCCTGCTCATATGATTGAATCATCCCTAACACATACTCTCTCACAAGAAGAGAGAGGGCTTTTGGCTGAAAGAGGAGTGGATTTTTCTCATGCAAAATATTCTCATGAGGAGGATGAAGTTATTAAGGGGAACTGGAATAGATTTTCTCTGCCCATTGAAATCAGTTAAGAAGAGAAAAGCTTAGAATGAGGAATATGAAAAGGGAAGGAGAAAGAGATCATGCTCCAAGATATAATTTCAGGAAATGTAAGAGAGTTCAGTATAAAGTTGAAAACACTGAAGAAAGTACTGATAGTGACAGTGATGCAAGTGATTCAGAACCTAATGACATGTGCAAGATCATACCAGGTTCGGAAGGCTACAAGAGAGTTATAATAAAAGCCCCTGTAATGCTTTCCATACCAAAAGACATCGAAATGATTCTAAGCAAAATTTGAATTAGGGAGCCAGATGCAGTATGTTGAAAACACTGAAAAAAGTACGGATAGTGACAGTGATGCAAGTGATTCAGAACCTGATGATATGTGCAAGATCATACCAGGTTCGGAAGGCTACAAGAGAGCTATAATGAAGCCTCGGTAAATCGTTCCATACCAAAAGACATCGAAATGATTCTAAGCAAAATTCGTATTAGGGAGCCAGATGCAAGAGAAAATCCCATATGATTAAATCATCCATAACACATACTCTCTCACAGTTTGTTACAGATGTCAAACTTGAAAGCTCTTTCCCCTGTATGTGTAAGCAGATGAGTTTTCAGATAATTATTTCGGAAATGTTTCCTTACACACATCGCACCTGATAGGTTTTCCTACTGTATGTGTAACTAGATGAGATATGAGGTACCTCTTCGAGAAAAAAATTTGTCACAGACACCACACTTTTAAGCCTTTTCTCCTGTATGTGTAAGCAAATGTCTTTTGAGAGCACATCTATAAGAAAATAGTTAGTTACACACATCACATTTGTATGGTTTCTCTCCTGTATGTTTAATCTGGTGGATTTTGAGAGCACTTCTATCAGAAAATCGTTTGTTACAGACATCACATTTGAAAGGTTTTTCTCCTGTATGTATACGCATATGAGTTTTGAGATAGCTCTTTGAGTAAATGTTTTGTTGCAGAAATCACACTTGAAAGCTCTTTTATTTGTATGTGTAAGCAGATGAGTTTTGAGATTAATTGCAAAAGAAAATGCTTTGTTACATACATCACAATTGAAAGGTTTTTCTCCTGAATGTATAAGCAAATGAGATTTGAGGTAAACACTTTGAAAAAATCGTTTGCTACACAAATCGCACTTGTAAGCTTTTTCTCCTGTATGTACAAGCATATGTCTTTGAAGAACACATCTATAAGAAAATCGTTTGTTACAGACATCACATATGAATGGTTTTTCTCCTGTATGTGTACGAAGATGACTTTTGAGAGGACTTGTATGTGAAAATCGTTTCTTACAAACATCACATATGAATGGTCTTTCTCCTGTATGTGTACGCAGATGACTTTTGAGATTAAATCTTTGCGTAAATGTTTTGTTACAATATCACTCTTGAAAGATTTTTCACCTGTATGTGTAACCAGATGAGATTTGACGTGACTACTTTGAGAAAATCGTTTGTTACACACATCACACTTGTAATTTTTTTCTCCTGTATGTGTGAGCAGATGAGTTTTGAGAATAGTCTTACGAGAAAATGTTTTGTTACAGGCATCACACTTCAATGTTTCTTTTTCCTGTATGTGTAAGCAGATGAGTTTTGAGACTACCTCTTTGAGAAAATTTTTTGGTACAGACATCACACTTGAAATATTTCCCCCTGTATGTATAAGCAGATGCTTTTTGAGATTACCTCTATGAGAAAATGTTTTGGTACAGACATCACACTTGTAATTTTTTTCTCCTGTATGTGTAAGCAGATGAGTTTTGAGAGTACTCTTATGAGCTATGCTGTACGAGTATGATGATGACTTATTTTGGAATTGGTCTTTGTAAGAGAATCATATGACTGGAATTGTTTTTCACTAATCACATCCTGGTTTTCATGTTCTCTTACATAAGGAGGTTGAGAATCATTTTGGTCGGAAAGCAATGTCTCCAAACCTTGAACTGTGTTGGATAACGGAGAATCAGTTTTCAAACAGGTCTATATTCTCAACTTTGTTTGGAAATTTCTTTACCAAATCGAAGGTCACAGGTCTACTTTTTTGGTATTCATTATTTCCTTTAACAAACGTATCTGAAATTTCGCCACACTCTGTCGATGTCTGTAACTTTGGAACTGTTGCAACATTTGGGTCTATATCCTCACTTTTAATTTGGCGTGTCGCTACTAAATTGAAGGTTAAGGGTGTATCCTCACACTTAACAGTATGTTCGTGTTTTTCACATTGGGATTGTCTTATTACTTTTTCGCCACATTGTAATGTTGGACATTGATTTACTATAAATCCACACACGACAATAGTAACTCACAACTGTTTAATTGCAGGTGTGTCATTCCACATTTGTACAAAGATTAAGATAAAATATTTTCCAAGCAGCGAGAATTTCTCAGTCTGTCCAAAGCATTGAGCCGAGATATTTTTCCAACATTCTGCTGCGTTATGAGTATCTTGTAGACTGTGACCCGTGATCAACGCATTCCGATCACGTGATCACGTTTCTAGGGAGAAACAGTGGAGTGCCACCAAATTCGAACGGAATGTTTTATTCACAAAAACGAATTCCACAACCGCAAGCATGTGTTTCCCCAGTAGTTGATAAGTATTATAGTGTTAGGCTAGATAGTCTTAAGAATATAGATGAACTAAGAAACAGACTAAGTTGTATTAATTGGTATGAAATATTTAGTAAAGAAATAGATGTAAATAAATCTTATAACTTATTCTTAAATATTTTAACTAGAGAGTTTAATGAATGCTGCCCTAGAATAATAAAAAAAAAGGAAAAATAATTCAAAATGCAAGTCAAGAGCACTAAAAAACTGGTATACTCCATATCTTAATATAATTAGAATTATGCTTCAAACGTGTCATGATAAATGTAAACAAGACAGCAATTATAGAGACATATATAATAGACTAAACAGAATTTATAAAAATGAGATTAAACTGGCAAAGTGCAAGGCAAATGACAAATTTATTCTAAATTCTAATAATAGTTGTAAGGCTGCTTGGACTGTAATAAAACATGAAATTAATAGTTCAAAATCGAACCATGAAGACATACCAATAGCTCCTAATACGCTCAATGCTCACTTTACTGATCTAAACCCAACAGAGGAAGAAAATCATATAACACATCAAAACAACGTAGATCCCATAACTCTATTGTCAAGTTCATTACAAAAAACAAATCTCAATTTTACATGGGACTTAATTAGCGATGAAAACGTTATAAAAAAGGCAATAAATAAGTTATCCAACTCAAAAGCAGAAGACTTTTAACGCCTCTCAAATTTTGTCATTAAGTCTATTTCAAAAGAACTGCAGTTTCCCTTATACATTCTCACTAACAGAATATTAAATCAAGGAATCTTTCCTGACTGTTTAAAAATAACAGTGACCAGGCCAATTCATAAAAAAGGCGATAGACGAGATCCAAATAATTATCGTCCAATTTCCCTCATTCCGATACTGTCAAAGATAGTGGAAATTTGTTTACATACTCAACTATATTCCTTCTTTGAAAATAATAATTTGATCAGTGATGCACAATATGGATTTAGGTCCAAATTGTCAACAGTAAAAGCAGTCGAAGCCATTGTATCTGAAATCCATAATGGTTTTGAAAGTAAGATGTATTCTAGTGCAACCCTATTGGATCTGAGTAAAGCTTTTGATTCCATCTCACATGAAATATTAATCAAAAAGTTGGAGTTCTATGGAGTTGAAAGGAAGACACTTAATTTAATAATATCTTATCTAAATAATAGAGTGCAAATGGTAAAAGTTAATAATGATGCCTCAGATTTCCTACCAATTAAAAAAGGTGTGCCCCAAGGTTCCATACTAGGGCCTTTCCTATTCACGGTTTATATTAACGATCTACCAGCATATCTGCCTTGTAGGACAATATTATATGCAGATGATACTACTATTCTTAACACTCACAGATCCTTGGATGTTATAAAACAAAAAGATGCTTCTATGCTAGAAAAATCTGCTCTCTGGTTAGAGGCAAATCTGTTAAAACTGAACTCAAATAAAACCGAAAATATTATTTTTAACCTTAATGTTATAAAAGAAGAAAATAAATATGTTAAACTACTTGGAATACACATGGACCAAAAACTGATCTGGACAAAGCATATAGAAACTCTATGCAAAAAGCTGGCTCGAGTTACTTTTTTGCTCAATAGACTCAGAGACAATGTCAGTGAAAACTTAATGCTATTTTCGTACTTTGCCTTCTTTCATTCCCATTTGATATATGGCATACTGCTGTGGGGAAATGCAACTAATACCACACTAGTATTTAAGTGGCAGAAAAGAGCACTTAGATGCATTTTGGGATTAAACCCAACAGAGTCATGTAGAGAGCATTTTGCTAACCTGAATATAATGACTGTGCCAGGACTATATATTTTTAATTGTCTAGTTTATGTAAAGGAAAACCTCTCAGCATTCTCCAATAGGACATCTGTTCATTCACATGACACTAGAAACAGTTACATGATTGATCTTCCCTATTCCAGACTATCCAAAACACATAATAGTCATCTTTATTTAAGCTTTCAGTTATTTAATAAACTCCCTAAGAGTTCACACTTAGTGACATTGATCAAATTTAAAACTGTTCTAGAATCCTGGATTAAGGGTAAAGCATTTTATTCACTTAAAGAGTTTAACAACTGTGATATGTCCAATTTATTATTATGACTGGTATTATAACCTATAGAATAGCTCAATTTGTATCTGCATACCGTCTTAAATTCTCTTTTAAGATCTTTCACTATTGTATTACTCTGATGCAAATGTGTAGTGTTCCAATTAATGTATGTTATTTTTAAGTAGTGTGTGGACAGGTAATCAAAAGAATTTTCTGTGATAAAGCAATCTATAGCAGGTGGTATGATGCTGTCCATTACAATTCCCTATGACTATTACAGACATAATTGTAAATAATTTTAAATATATTGTAAATACTGTGATAAACAATGACGAAGCCAATTGTACCAGGTATTAAACGGCAAATAAAGATTATCTTATCTTATCTTATCTTATCTTATCACTCTTGGAACACTCACGCGATTTTCTCTAGTAGTAGTAGTATTCCTTCGAGTCGCTTGCGATTCCTGGAAATCCACACGGATTTTCTAGCAAGATTGAGGGTTCACTATCCGTAGAAAATATTTGTTCTTGCTTTATTTTCCACTGCTTTATGAACTTCACATCTCCACCCCCTTCTGTCATTTTTTTTATTGACCCTAGTAATACACTGGATGAAACTAAAATAGGAGTAAGAATTGGAGGAAGAATCATAAATAACATCAGATATGCAGATGACACTACCCTTCTTGCAGAGAGCAAGAAAGACTTGGAAGATCTTATAAATAGAGTAAAACAGAAAGTGATAAAGCTGGTCTAAAACTAAATGTTAAAAAACTAAAATAATGACATCAGAGAATATTTCGATAAATATCGGCGGCGAAGTACTAACAACAGTAGACAAAATTAATTTCTTAGGCACAACATTAAAGATGACTGTAGTAACACAGAAGAAATAAGGAGAAGGATAATTCTTGGAAAGATAGCAATGAAGAGATTAAATAAGATTATAAATGACTCAGATATTTCAACTAAAGAAAAATAAGAATAATACAGTCTACAGTGTTTCCTGTGGTATTATATGGTAGTGAAATTTGGACATTAAGGAAAGCAGAGAGGAAAAAATTAGATGCGTTTGAGATATGGGTATGGAGGAAACTATTAAAGATAACATGGACTGAAAGGACTAATACATCAATCTTAGACGTTATAACACCAGATTTGCCACTGGAAGCATTAACTGTGAGAGGAAAACTAATGTATTTTGGACATATCATGAGAAATACACAATCATTAGAGAAGGACACGGAGGAAAGAATACACGGAGACGCCGTGCTTGCGGTGTTGTATGGGAAACAGATGAAGCCAATGACCACGCCCCCTTAAGGGACCAAAAAGGAGGCTTGCTATATACAATAGCACACAAATACTCCGAAGTTTCACGGGTTATAACAACGTAACGGTAGGGAAAATATGTAATATCCCAATTTCATATATTAACTACATACTCTGACATCATAATAATCCCGGTAGTAAGCATTAACCTATCTCAGAAGAGCCAAAAATGTAACTTTCAAATGAGCAACTTTACATGTGCGAGTCATTGACATTAGCAGCCTAGTGTAAAATACAAGTAAATTATGCTTAGCAATTATACCCATATTCATTCATCCCAAAAATTGATTATTTTCAGTACCTAAATTTTACAAAATTATTAATTTTTAAGGTAAGTTCCTAGCATAGAATTTAAGTATTTTTGTTTACCTTAAATTTAATTTCTTCAATATTGTTCAATATGTACTTGTCAAAATTCAAAAACTATAATGAAAGATGTAATATAAATAACTTTAATAGAATTTATTGGTCTTGTGGAGGGTGGAAAAAGGTACAATTTCTCGCCTGTTCGTAGACTTCTGCGCACGTTTTGGCCTCCATAAAGAATTAATATGAAACATCTCCATTATTGCCATTAGAGAATCAATAATTTATTGCTGTGTTGAAAATTAATCTATATGCACCTTAGAAGAGCAATATCCTGCGTTTTTGTTGTTGGGTTTCGTAAGCTTAATATTGTAATTCAATATTTCATCAATGTTAACTGTATTTTCTTTTTGTATTGATTTTATATGTAAATGTCTATTATTGTAAAATTAATTGTAAAAATTTTGACGTGTCCTATAACATGTACATGTTCGACGGACTAAATAAAATTCTATTCTATTCTATTTGTTATGTTCCCTTGTTAGGTTCCTGTATGTATCTTCTATACATTTATTTCCATGTTTATTATACAGGGTGTCTTCTATTGACGTTTAAAACTCTCTGTAGTGACGTAGATGACATTGAAACAAGTGATTTGATATAGGACACATAGGGTCGCAAATGTCGGGAAATGCCTTAAAAATGAAGGACAAATGTGAAACATATGACGTCACGAGTGACGACACACCTCTAGCTGCCGGGCTCGTTGACTCCGACGCACACCTAAGCATTCAAAGCAATTGTCGAATGTCACATCACTGTAGCACTGTGTCTGCGTGTGCGACTCGAGTGCGAAGCGTTGAAGGTTCCCCTGGGTCTGTCAACTAGCTTTTTTTGTTTTTTTTTTTTTTTGTCAGCAACCCTTTTTCTTCGCTCACATGTCAGCAAACATTCTTTTTCTGTTATGTACAATTAGACCACAATTACATACAGTACTGTCAAGCAGATGTATGCAAAGCTGAGCAATTACTTCTTTTCTCTCGTATTTTATTTGATTAAATTTGAAGATTGAAGAGAAAAATAAAACAAAGAAAACGTGCGTTTTGTAACACATAAATGTATTTTTACTATACTCAGTCTGTTAACACAGATCTGCCACAAAAAAAAGAATGTTTTGTTTTACATCAACATTAGACCACAATAATTATGTACAGGAGAGTACTGTTAAGTAGGTGTATGCAAAGTTCAGGAATACCGTATTTTTTGTGTCTTGTACAGTACTGTGTTTTATTTTGTTTTTGAAGAATCAACACACATAATACAGTATCGGTACCGCGTGTTTTTTAACACACAAAGTTAGTTTTATCGTTCTCAGTCTGTTAACAAAGATGTGCCATAGAAAGAGAAAGAGGGAGAGAGAGAGAGAGAGAGAGAGAGAGAGAGAGAGAAAGGAAAACAACATTTATGTGCTATTCGTTTGTCGTTAGACCACACTACAGTACAGTAAAGCACAGTACTGTTAAGGAAATGTACAGTTTGCAAAGATCATGAATAAGTTTTTTCTCTCGTATTTAAATCTCCTCGATGTTTTCTTAACGATTGGGATTCGTTAAATTTGAAGAAACGAAAGAACACGAAAAGAAAAGTTTCAAGCGTTTTGTAATACACAAGGTATTTTTAGTGTATTTATCTGTTAATGAAGATTTGCCAAAAAAATTGTTTTTCTTCTTCTTCGCTCATGTGTCAGCAAACTGTTTGTTTGCATTACGTAGAACACTTCGTCTTACGAATGTGATCGTAAGCGCAGATCTGTGTTAACAGACTGAGTACAATAAAAGTACATTTTTGTGTTACAAAACGCACGTTTTCGTTGTTTTATTTTTCTCTTGTTTCTTCAAATTTCATCAAATAAAATACGAGAGAAAAGAAGTAACTGCTCAGCATTGCGTATATCTGCTTGATAGTACTGTACGTAATTGTGGTCTAATGGTACATAACAAAAAAAGAATGTTTGCTGGCATGTGAGCGAAGAAAAAGGGTTGCTGACAAAAAAAAGCAAAAACAAAAAAAGCCAGTTGACAGACCCAGGGGAACCTTCAACCCTACGCACTCGAGTCGCACACGCAGACACAGTGCTACAGTGATGTGACATTCGACAATTGCTTTGAATGCTTAGGTGTGCGTCGGAGTCAACGAGCCCGGCAGCTAGTGGTGTGTCGTCACTCGTGACGTCATATGTTTCACATTTGTCCTTCATTATTAATGCTTTTCCCGACATTTGCGACCCTATGTGTCCTATATCAAATCACTTGTTTCAATGCCATCTACGTCACTACGGAGAGTTTTAAACGTTAATAGAAGACACCCTGTATACAATGTGTTATTGTATACCAGGAATAATCTACCAAGTCAACAACTTAGACAGGACGTACATTCACACAACACAAGAAATAGAAACTTTATTGATGTACCTTTTTACAGGCTATCTAAGTCACTCAAAAGTTATCATGTAGTGGGAATGAAATGTTATAATATGCTGTCAATAAGTGTGCTTAATTACCCAGTTGACAAGTTTAAACATAAGCTATATGACTGGTTAGTTGGTCATCCATTTTATTCCCTAGACGAGTTCTTTGAATTTAGTACTAAATCAATTATCTTTTGATATTTTAATTCTTGGTTGTTTGTAAATTATTTTGTTTATAGTACTATTATGTATATATATGTAGGCATGTATTTTAAATGTAAAACTGACTTTGTCTATTGCCTCTTTGTAAGCTTAATGACAATAGAATATTATTATTATTATTATTATTATTAGAACCTGATGACATGTGCAAGATCATACCAGGTTCGGAAGGCTACAAGAGTGCTATAATGAAAGCCTTGGTAATGCGTTCCATACCAAAAGACATCGAAATGATTCTAAGCAAAATTCGTATTAGGGAGCCAGATGCAAGAGAAAAGCTCATATGATTAAATCATCCATAACACATACTCTCTCACAAGAAGAGAGAGGGCTTTTGGCTGAAAGAGTGGATTTTTCTCATGCAAAATATTCTCATGAGGAGGATGAAGTTATTAAGGGGAACTGGAAAAGATTTTCTCTGCCCATTGAAATCAGTTAAGAAGAGAAAAGCTTAGAATGAGGAATATGAAAAGGGAAGGAGAAAGAGATCATGCTCCAAGATATAATTTCAGGAAATGTAAGAGAGTTCAGTATAAAGTTGAAAACACTGAAGAAAGTACTGATAGTGACAGTGATGCAAGTGATTCAGAACCTAATGACATGTGCAAGATCATACCAGGTTCGGAAGGCTACAAGAGAGTTATAATAAAAGCCTCTGTTAAGCTTTCCATACCAAAAGACATCGAAATGATTCTAAGCAAAATTTGAATTAGGGAGCCAGATGCAGTATGTCCTGCTCATATGATTGAATCATCCCTAACACATACTCTCTCACAAGAAGAGAGAGGGCTTTTGGCTGAAAGAGGAGTGGATTTCTCTCATGCAAAATATACTCGTGAGAAGGATGAACTTATAAAGGAGAACTGGAACAGATTTTCTCTGCCCATTGAAATCAGTTAAGAAGAGAAAAGCTTAGAATGAGGAATATGAAAAGAAAAGGAGAAAGAGATCATGCTCCAAAATATGATTTCAGGAAATGTAAGAGACTTCAGTATAAAGTTGAAGACAATGAAGGAAGTACTGATAGTGACAGTGATGCAAGTGATTCAGAACCTGATGACATGTGCACGATCATACCAGGTTCGGAAGGCTACAAGAGAGGTATAATGAAAGCCTCTGTAATGCTTTCCATACCAAAAGACATCGAAATGATTGTAAGCAAAATTTGAATTAGGGAGCCAGATGCAGTATGTTGAAAACACTGAAAAAAGTACGGATAGTGACAGTGATGCAAGTGATTCAGAACCTGATGATATGTGCAAGATCATACCAGGTTCGGAAGGCTACAAGAGAGCTATAATGAAGCCTCGGTAATGCGTTCCATACCAAAAGACATCGAAATGATTCTAAGCAAAATTCGTATTAGGGAGCCAGATGCAAGAGAAAAGCCCATATGATTAAATCATCCATAACACATACTCTCTCACAGTTTGTTACAGATGTCAAACTTGAAAGCTCTTTCCCCTGTATGTGTAAGCAGATGAGTTTTCAGATAATTATTTCGGAAATGTTTCCTTACACACATCGCACCTGATAGGTTTTCCTACTGTATGTGTAACTAGATGAGTTATGAGGTACCTCTTCGAGAAAAAAATTTGTCACAGACACCACACTTTTAAGCCTTTTCTCCTGTATGTGTAAGCAAATGTCTTTTGAGAGCATATCTATAAGAAAATAGTTAGTTACACACATCACATTTGTATGGTTTCTCTCCTGTATGTTTAATCTGGTGGATTTTGAGAGCACTTCTATCAGAAAATCGTTTGTTACAGACATCACATTTGAAAGGTTTTTCTCCTGTATGTATACGCATATGAGTTTTGAGATTACACCTATGAGTAAATGTTTTGTTACAGATGTCACACTGGAAAGCTCTTTCCTTTCTATGTGTAAGCAAATGAGTTTTGAGACGAAAACTATGAGAAAATCGTTTGCTACACACATCACACTTGTAAACTTTTTCTCCTGTAGGTGATAGCAGATGACTTTTGAGAGCAAATTTATAAGAAAATCGTTTGTTACACACATCACATTTGAATGGTTTTTCTCCTGTATGTGTAAGCAGGTGATGTTTGTGAGTACTACTATCAGAAAATCGTTTGTTACAGACATCGCATATGAATGGTTTTTCTCCTGTATGTGTATGCAAATGAGTTTTGAGATAGCTCTTTGAGTAAATGTTTTGTTGCAGAAATCACACTTGAAAGCTCTTTTATTTGTATGTGTAAGCAGATGAGTTTTGAGATTAATTGCAAAAGAAAATGCTTTGTTACATACATCACAATTGAAAGGTTTTTCTCCTGAATGTATAAGCAAATGAGATTTGAGGTAAACACTTTGAAAAAATCGTTTGCTACACAAATCGCACTTGTAAGCTTTTTCTCCTGTATGTACAAGCATATGTCTTTGAAGAACACATCTATAAGAAAATCGTTTGTTACAGACATCACATATGAATGGTTTTTCTCCTGTATGTGTACGAAGATGACTTTTGAGAGGACTTGTATGTGAAAATCGTTTCTTACAAACATCACATATGAATGGTCTTTCTCCTGTATGTGTACGCAGATGACTTTTGAGATTAAATCTTTGCGTAAATGTTTTGTTACAAATATCACTCTTGAAAGATTTTTCACCTGTATGTGTAACCAGATGAGATTTGACGTGACTACTTTGAGAAAATCGTTTGTTACACACATCACACTTGTAATTTTTTTCTCCTGTATGTGTGACCAGATGAGTTTTGAGAATAGTCTTACGAGAAAATGTTTTGTTACAGGCATCACACTTCAATGTTTCTTTTTCCTGTATGTGTAAGCAGATGAGTTTTGAGACTACCTCTTTGAGAAAATTTTTTGGTACAGACATCACACTTGAAATATTTCCCCCCTGTATGTATAAGCAGATGCTTTTTGAGATTACCTCTATGAGAAAATGTTTTGGTACAGACATCACACTTGTAATTTTTTTCTCCTGTATGTGTAAGCAGATGAGTTTTGAGAGTACTCTTATGAGCTATGCTGTACGAGTATGATGATGACTTATTTTGGAATTGGTCTTTGTAAGAGAATCATATGACTGGAATTGTTTTTCACTAATCACATCCTGGTTTTCATGTTCTCTTACATAAGGAGGTTGAGAATCATTTTGGTCGGAAAGCAATGTCTCCAAACCTTGAACTGTGTTGGATAACGGAGAATCAGTTTTCAAACAGGTCTATATTCTCAACTTTGTTTGGAAATTTCTTTACCAAATCGAAGGTCACAGGTCTACTTTTTTGGTATTCATTATTTCCTTTAACAAACGTATCTGAAATTTCGCCACACTCTGTCGATGTCTGTAACTTTGGAACTGTTGCAACGTTTGGGTCAATATCCTCACTTTTAATTTGGCGTGTCGCTACTAAATTGAAGGTTAAGGGTGTATCCTCACACTTAACAGTATGTTCGTGTTTTTCACATTGGGATTGTCTTATTACTTTTTCGCCACATTGTAATGTTGGACATTGATTTACTATAAATCCACACACGACAATAGTAACTCACAACTGTTTAATTGCAGGTGTGTCATTCCACATTTGTACAAAGATTAAGATAAAATATTTTCCAAGCAGCGAGAATTTCTCAGTCTGTCCAAAGCATTGAGCCGAGATATTTTTCCAACATTCTGCTGCGTTATGAGTATCTTGTAGACTGTGACCCGTGATCAACGCATTCCGATCACGTGATCACGTTTCTAGGGAGAAACAGTGGAGTGCCACCAAATTCGAACGGAATGTTTTATTCACAAAAACGAATTCCACAACCGCAAGCATGTGTTTCCCCAGTAGTTGATAAGTATTATAGTGTTAGGCTAGATAGTCTTAAGAATATAGATGAACTAAGAAACAGACTAAGTTGTATTAATTGGTATGAAATATTTAGTAAAGAAATAGATGTAAATAAATCTTATAACTTATTCTTAAATATTTTAACTAGAGAGTTTAATGAATGCTGCCCTAGAATAATAAAAAAAAAGGAAAAATAATTCAAAATGCAAGTCAAGAGCACTAAAAAACTGGTATACTCCATATCTTAATATAATTAGAATTATGCTTCAAACGTGTCATGATAAATGTAAACAAGACAGCAATTATAGAGACATATATAATAGACTAAACAGAATTTATAAAAATGAGATTAAACTGGCAAAGTGCAAGGCAAATGACAAATTTATTCTAAATTCTAATAATAGTTGTAAGGCTGCTTGGACTGTAATAAAACATGAAATTAATAGTTCAAAATCGAACCATGAAGACATACCAATAGCTCCTAATACGCTCAATGCTCACTTTACTGATCTAAACCCAACAGAGGAAGAAAATCATATAACACATCAAAACAACGTAGATCCCATAACTCTATTGTCAAGTTCATTACAAAAAACAAATCTCAATTTTACATGGGACTTAATTAGCGATGAAAACGTTATAAAAAAGGCAATAAATAAGTTATCCAACTCAAAAGCAGAAGACTTTTAACGCCTCTCAAATTTTGTCATTAAGTCTATTTCAAAAGAACTGCAGTTTCCCTTATACATTCTCACTAACAGAATATTAAATCAAGGAATCTTTCCTGACTGTTTAAAAATAACAGTGACCAGGCCAATTCATAAAAAAGGCGATAGACGAGATCCAAATAATTATCGTCCAATTTCCCTCATTCCGATACTGTCAAAGATAGTGGAAATTTGTTTACATACTCAACTATATTCCTTCTTTGAAAATAATAATTTGATCAGTGATGCACAATATGGATTTAGGTCCAAATTGTCAACAGTAAAAGCAGTCGAAGCCATTGTATCTGAAATCCATAATGGTTTTGAAAGTAAGATGTATTCTAGTGCAACCCTATTGGATCTGAGTAAAGCTTTTGATTCCATCTCACATGAAATATTAATCAAAAAGTTGGAGTTCTATGGAGTTGAAAGGAAGACACTTAATTTAATAATATCTTATCTAAATAATAGAGTGCAAATGGTAAAAGTTAATAATGATGCCTCAGATTTCCTACCAATTAAAAAAGGTGTGCCCCAAGGTTCCATACTAGGGCCTTTCCTATTCACGGTTTATATTAACGATCTACCAGCATATCTGCCTTGTAGGACAATATTATATGCAGATGATACTACTATTCTTAACACTCACAGATCCTTGGATGTTATAAAACAAAAAGATGCTTCTATGCTAGAAAAATCTGCTCTCTGGTTAGAGGCAAATCTGTTAAAACTGAACTCAAATAAAACCGAAAATATTATTTTTAACCTTAATGTTATAAAAGAAGAAAATAAATATGTTAAACTACTTGGAATACACATGGACCAAAAACTGATCTGGACAAAGCATATAGAAACTCTATGCAAAAAGCTGGCTCGAGTTACTTTTTTGCTCAATAGACTCAGAGACAATGTCAGTGAAAACTTAATGCTATTTTCGTACTTTGCCTTCTTTCATTCCCATTTGATATATGGCATACTGCTGTGGGGAAATGCAACTAATACCACACTAGTATTTAAGTGGCAGAAAAGAGCACTTAGATGCATTTTGGGATTAAACCCAACAGAGTCATGTAGAGAGCATTTTGCTAACCTGAATATAATGACTGTGCCAGGACTATATATTTTTAATTGTCTAGTTTATGTAAAGGAAAACCTCTCAGCATTCTCCAATAGGACATCTGTTCATTCACATGACACTAGAAACAGTTACATGATTGATCTTCCCTATTCCAGACTATCCAAAACACATAATAGTCATCTTTATTTAAGCTTTCAGTTATTTAATAAACTCCCTAAGAGTTCACACTTAGTGACATTGATCAAATTTAAAACTGTTCTAGAATCCTGGATTAAGGGTAAAGCATTTTATTCACTTAAAGAGTTTAACAACTGTGATATGTCCAATTTATTATTATGACTGGTATTATAACCTATAGAATAGCTCAATTTGTATCTGCATACCGTCTTAAATTCTCTTTTAAGATCTTTCACTATTGTATTACTCTGATGCAAATGTGTAGTGTTCCAATTAATGTATGTTATTTTTAAGTAGTGTGTGGACAGGTAATCAAAAGAATTTTCTGTGATAAAGCAATCTATAGCAGGTGGTATGATGCTGTCCATTACAATTCCCTATGACTATTACAGACATAATTGTAAATAATTTTAAATATATTGTAAATACTGTGATAAACAATGACGAAGCCAATTGTACCAGGTATTAAACGGCAAATAAAGATTATCTTATCTTATCTTATCTTATCTTATCACTCTTGGAACACTCACGCGATTTTCTCTAGTAGTAGTAGTATTCCTTCGAGTCGCTTGCGATTCCTGGAAATCCACACGGATTTTCTAGCAAGATTGAGGGTTCACTATCCGTAGAAAATATTTGTTCTTGCTTTATTTTCCACTGCTTTATGAACTTCACATCTCCACCCCCTTCTGTCATTTTTTTTATTGACCCTAGTAATACACTGGATGAAACTAAAATAGGAGTAAGAATTGGAGGAAGAATCATAAATAACATCAGATATGCAGATGACACTACCCTTCTTGCAGAGAGCAAGAAAGACTTGGAAGATCTTATAAATAGAGTAAAACAGAAAGTGATAAAGCTGGTCTAAAACTAAATGTTAAAAAACTAAAATAATGACATCAGAGAATATTTCGATAAATATCGGCGGCGAAGTACTAACAACAGTAGACAAAATTAATTTCTTAGGCACAACATTAAAGATGACTGTAGTAACACAGAAGAAATAAGGAGAAGGATAATTCTTGGAAAGATAGCAATGAAGAGATTAAATAAGATTATAAATGACTCAGATATTTCAACTAAAGAAAAATAAGAATAATACAGTCTACAGTGTTTCCTGTGGTATTATATGGTAGTGAAATTTGGACATTAAGGAAAGCAGAGAGGAAAAAATTAGATGCGTTTGAGATATGGGTATGGAGGAAACTATTAAAGATAACATGGACTGAAAGGACTAATACATCAATCTTAGACGTTATAACACCAGATTTGCCACTGGAAGCATTAACTGTGAGAGGAAAACTAATGTATTTTGGACATATCATGAGAAATACACAATCATTAGAGAAGGACACGGAGGAAAGAATACACGGAGACGCCGTGCTTGCGGTGTTGTATGGGAAACAGATGAAGCCAATGACCACGCCCCCTTAAGGGACCAAAAAGGAGGCTTGCTATATACAATAGCACACAAATACTCCGAAGTTTCACGGGTTATAACAACGTAACGGTAGGGAAAATATGTAATATCCCAATTTCATATATTAACTACATACTCTGACATCATAATAATCCCGGTAGTAAGCATTAACCTATCTCAGAAGAGCCAAAAATGTAACTTTCAAATGAGCAACTTTACATGTGCGAGTCATTGACATTAGCAGCCTAGTGTAAAATACAAGTAAATTATGCTTAGCAATTATACCCATATTCATTCATCCCAAAAATTGATTATTTTCAGTACCTAAATTTTACAAAATTATTAATTTTTAAGGTAAGTTCCTAGCATAGAATTTAAGTATTTTTGTTTACCTTAAATTTAATTTCTTCAATATTGTTCAATATGTACTTGTCAAAATTCAAAAACTATAATGAAAGATGTAATATAAATAACTTTAATAGAATTTATTGGTCTTGTGGAGGGTGGAAAAAGGTACAATTTCTCGCCTGTTCGTAGACTTCTGCGCACGTTTTGGCCTCCATAAAGAATTAATATGAAACATCTCCATTATTGCCATTAGAGAATCAATAATTTATTGCTGTGTTGAAAATTAATCTATATGCACCTTAGAAGAGCAATATCCTGCGTTTTTGTTGTTGGGTTTCGTAAGCTTAATATTGTAATTCAATATTTCATCAATGTTAACTGTATTTTCTTTTTGTATTGATTTTATATGTAAATGTCTATTATTGTAAAATTAATTGTAAAAATTTTGACGTGTCCTATAACATGTACATGTTCGACGGACTAAATAAAATTCTATTCTATTCTATTTGTTATGTTCCCTTGTTAGGTTCCTGTATGTATCTTCTATACATTTATTTCCATGTTTATTATACAGGGTGTCTTCTATTGACGTTTAAAACTCTCTGTAGTGACGTAGATGACATTGAAACAAGTGATTTGATATAGGACACATAGGGTCGCAAATGTCGGGAAATGCCTTAAAAATGAAGGACAAATGTGAAACATATGACGTCACGAGTGACGACACACCTCTAGCTGCCGGGCTCGTTGACTCCGACGCACACCTAAGCATTCAAAGCAATTGTCGAATGTCACATCACTGTAGCACTGTGTCTGCGTGTGCGACTCGAGTGCGAAGCGTTGAAGGTTCCCCTGGGTCTGTCAACTAGCTTTTTTTGTTTTTTTTTTTTTGTCAGCAACCCTTTTTCTTCGCTCACATGTCAGCAAACATTCTTTTTCTGTTATGTACAATTAGACCACAATTACATACAGTACTGTCAAGCAGATGTATGCAAAGCTGAGCAATTACTTCTTTTCTCTCGTATTTTATTTGATTAAATTTGAAGATTGAAGAGAAAAATAAAACAAAGAAAACGTGCGTTTTGTAACACATAAATGTATTTTTACTATACTCAGTCTGTTAACACAGATCTGCCACAAAAAAAAGAATGTTTTGTTTTACATCAACATTAGACCACAATAATTATGTACAGGAGAGTACTGTTAAGTAGGTGTATGCAAAGTTCAGGAATACCGTATTTTTTGTGTCTTGTACAGTACTGTGTTTTATTTTGTTTTTGAAGAATCAACACACATAATACAGTATCGGTACCGCGTGTTTTTTAACACACAAAGTTAGTTTTATCGTTCTCAGTCTGTTAACAAAGATGTGCCATAGAAAGAGAAAGAGGGAGAGAGAGAGAGAGAGAGAGAGAGAGAGAGAAAGGAAAACAACATTTATGTGCTATTCGTTTGTCGTTAGACCACACTACAGTACAGTAAAGCACAGTACTGTTAAGGAAATGTACAGTTTGCAAAGATCATGAATAAGTTTTTTCTCTCGTATTTAAATCTCCTCGATGTTTTCTTAACGATTGGGATTCGTTAAATTTGAAGAAACGAAAGAACACGAAAAGAAAAGTTTCAAGCGTTTTGTAATACACAAGGTATTTTTAGTGTATTTATCTGTTAATGAAGATTTGCCAAAAAAATTGTTTTTCTTCTTCTTCGCTCATGTGTCAGCAAACTGTTTGTTTGCATTACGTAGAACACTTCGTCTTACGAATGTGATCGTAAGCGCAGATCTGTGTTAACAGACTGAGTACAATAAAAGTACATTTTTGTGTTACAAAACGCACGTTTTCGTTGTTTTATTTTTCTCTTGTTTCTTCAAATTTCATCAAATAAAATACGAGAGAAAAGAAGTAACTGCTCAGCATTGCGTATATCTGCTTGATAGTACTGTACGTAATTGTGGTCTAATGGTACATAACAAAAAAAGAATGTTTGCTGGCATGTGAGCGAAGAAAAAGGGTTGCTGACAAAAAAAAGCAAAAACAAAAAAAGCCAGTTGACAGACCCAGGGGAACCTTCAACCCTACGCACTCGAGTCGCACACGCAGACACAGTGCTACAGTGATGTGACATTCGACAATTGCTTTGAATACTTAGGTGTGCGTCGGAGTCAACGAGCCCGGCAGCTAGTGGTGTGTCGTCACTCGTGACGTCATATGTTTCACATTTGTCCTTCATTATTAATGCTTTTCCCGACATTTGCGACCCTATGTGTCCTATATCAAATCACTTGTTTCAATGCCATCTACGTCACTACGGAGAGTTTTAAACGTTAATAGAAGACACCCTGTATACAATGTGTTATTGTATACCAGGAATAATCTACCAAGTCAACAACTTAGACAGGACGTACATTCACACAACACAAGAAATAGAAACTTTATTGATGTACCTTTTTACAGGCTATCTAAGTCACTCAAAAGTTATCATGTAGTGGGAATGAAATGTTATAATATGCTGTCAATAAGTGTGCTTAATTACCCAGTTGACAAGTTTAAACATAAGCTATATGACTGGTTAGTTGGTCATCCATTTTATTCCCTAGACGAGTTCTTTGAATTTAGTACTAATCAATTATCTTTTGATATTTTAATTCTTGGTTGTTTGTAAATTATTTTGTTTATAGTACTATTATGTATATATATGTAGGCATGTATTTTAAATGTAAAACTGACTTTGTCTATTGCCTCTTTGTAAGCTTAATGACAATAGAATATTATTATTATTATTATTATTATTAGAACCTGATGACATGTGCAAGATCATACCAGGTTCGGAAGGCTACAAGAGAGCTATAATGAAAGCCTTGGTAATGCGTTCCATACCAAAAGACATCGAAATGATTCTAAGCAAAATTCGTATTAGGGAGCCAGATGCAAGAGAAAAGCTCATATGATTAAATCATCCATAACACATACTCTCTCACAAGAAGAGAGAGGGCTTTTGGCTGAAAGAGTGGATTTTTCTCATGCAAAATATTCTCATGAGGAGGATGAAGTTATTAAGGGGAACTGGAAAAGATTTTCTCTGCCCATTGAAATCAGTTAAGAAGAGAAAAGCTTAGAATGAGGAATATGAAAAGGGAAGGAGAAAGAGATCATGCTCCAAGATATAATTTCAGGAAATGTAAGAGAGTTCAGTATAAAGTTGAAAACACTGAAGAAAGTACTGATAGTGACAGTGATGCAAGTGATTCAGAACCTAATGACATGTGCAAGATCATACCAGGTTCGGAAGGCTACAAGAGAGTTATAATAAAAGCCTCTGTTAAGCTTTCCATACCAAAAGACATCGAAATGATTCTAAGCAAAATTTGAATTAGGGAGCCAGATGCAGTATGTCCTGCTCATATGATTGAATCATCCCTAACACATACTCTCTCACAAGAAGAGAGAGGGCTTTTGGCTGAAAGAGGAGTGGATTTCTCTCATGCAAAATATACTCGTGAGAAGGATGAACTTATAAAGGAGAACTGGAACAGATTTTCTCTGCCCATTGAAATCAGTTAAGAAGAGAAAAGCTTAGAATGAGGAATATGAAAAGAAAAGGAGAAAGAGATCATGCTCCAAAATATGATTTCAGGAAATGTAAGAGACTTCAGTATAAAGTTGAAGACAATGAAGGAAGTACTGATAGTGACAGTGATGCAAGTGATTCAGAACCTGATGACATGTGCACGATCATACCAGGTTCGGAAGGCTACAAGAGAGGTATAATGAAAGCCTCTGTAATGCTTTCCATACCAAAAGACATCGAAATGATTGTAAGCAAAATTTGAATTAGGGAGCCAGATGCAGTATGTTGAAAACACTGAAAAAAGTACGGATAGTGACAGTGATGCAAGTGATTCAGAACCTGATGATATGTGCAAGATCATACCAGGTTCGGAAGGCTACAAGAGAGCTATAATGAAGCCTCGGTAATGCGTTCCATACCAAAAGACATCGAAATGATTCTAAGCAAAATTCGTATTAGGGAGCCAGATGCAAGAGAAAAGCCCATATGATTAAATCATCCATAACACATACTCTCTCACAGTTTGTTACAGATGTCAAACTTGAAAGCTCTTTCCCCTGTATGTGTAAGCAGATGAGTTTTCAGATAATTATTTCGGAAATGTTTCCTTACACACATCGCACCTGATAGGTTTTCCTACTGTATGTGTAACTAGATGAGTTATGAGGTACCTCTTCGAGAAAAAAATTTGTCACAGACACCACACTTTTAAGCCTTTTCTCCTGTATGTGTAAGCAAATGTCTTTTGAGAGCATATCTATAAGAAAATAGTTAGTTACACACATCACATTTGTATGGTTTCTCTCCTGTATATTTAATCTGGTGGATTTTGAGAGCACTTCTATCAGAAAATCGTTTGTTACAGACATCACATTTGAAAGGTTTTTCTCCTGTATGTATACGCATATGAGTTTTGAGATTACACCTATGAGTAAATGTTTTGTTACAGATGTCACACTGGAAAGCTCTTTCCTTTCTATGTGTAAGCAAATGAGTTTTGAGACGAAAACTATGAGAAAATCGTTTGCTACACACATCACACTTGTAAACTTTTTCTCCTGTAGGTGATAGCAGATGACTTTTGAGAGCAAATTTATAAGAAAATCGTTTGTTACACACATCACATTTGAATGGTTTTTCTCCTGTATGTGTAAGCAGGTGATGTTTGTGAGTACTACTATCAGAAAATCGTTTGTTACAGACATCGCATATGAATGGTTTTTCTCCTGTATGTGTATGCAAATGAGTTTTGAGATAGCTCTTTGAGTAAATGTTTTGTTGCAGAAATCACACTTGAAAGCTCTTTTATTTGTATGTGTAAGCAGATGAGTTTTGAGATTAATTGCAAAAGAAAATGCTTTGTTACATACATCACAATTGAAAGGTTTTTCTCCTGAATGTATAAGCAAATGAGATTTGAGGTAAACACTTTGAAAAAATCGTTTGCTACACAAATCGCACTTGTAAGCTTTTTCTCCTGTATGTACAAGCATATGTCTTTGAAGAACACATCTATAAGAAAATCGTTTGTTACAGACATCACATATGAATGGTTTTTCTCCTGTATGTGTACGAAGATGACTTTTGAGAGGACTTGTATGTGAAAATCGTTTCTTACAAACATCACATATGAATGGTCTTTCTCCTGTATGTGTACGCAGATGACTTTTGAGATTAAATCTTTGCGTAAATGTTTTGTTACAAATATCACTCTTGAAAGATTTTTCACCTGTATGTGTAACCAGATGAGATTTGACGTGACTACTTTGAGAAAATCGTTTGTTACACACATCACACTTGTAATTTTTTTCTCCTGTATGTGTGACCAGATGAGTTTTGAGAATAGTCTTACGAGAAAATGTTTTGTTACAGGCATCACACTTCAATGTTTCTTTTTCCTGTATGTGTAAGCAGATGAGTTTTGAGACTACCTCTTTGAGAAAATTTTTTGGTACAGACATCACACTTGAAATATTTCCCCCCTGTATGTATAAGCAGATGCTTTTTGAGATTACCTCTATGAGAAAATGTTTTGGTACAGACATCACACTTGTAATTTTTTTCTCCTGTATGTGTAAGCAGATGAGTTTTGAGAGTACTCTTATGAGCTATGCTGTACGAGTATGATGATGACTTATTTTGGAATTGGTCTTTGTAAGAGAATCATATGACTGGAATTGTTTTTCACTAATCACATCCTGGTTTTCATGTTCTCTTACATAAGGAGGTTGAGAATCATTTTGGTCGGAAAGCAATGTCTCCAAACCTTGAACTGTGTTGGATAACGGAGAATCAGTTTTCAAACAGGTCTATATTCTCAACTTTGTTTGGAAATTTCTTTACCAAATCGAAGGTCACAGGTCTACTTTTTTGGTATTCATTATTTCCTTTAACAAACGTATCTGAAATTTCGCCACACTCTGTCGATGTCTGTAACTTTGGAACTGTTGCAACGTTTGGGTCAATATCCTCACTTTTAATTTGGCGTGTCGCTACTAAATTGAAGGTTAAGGGTGTATCCTCACACTTAACAGTATGTTCGTGTTTTTCACATTGGGATTGTCTTATTACTTTTTCGCCACATTGTAATGTTGGACATTGATTTACTATAAATCCACACACGACAATAGTAACTCACAACTGTTTAATTGCAGGTGTGTCATTCCACATTTGTACAAAGATTAAGATAAAATATTTTCCAAGCAGCGAGAATTTCTCAGTCTGTCCAAAGCATTGAGCCGAGATATTTTTCCAACATTCTGCTGCGTTATGAGTATCTTGTAGACTGTGACCCGTGATCAACGCATTCCGATCACGTGATCACGTTTCTAGGGAGAAACAGTGGAGTGCCACCAAATTCGAACGGAATGTTTTATTCACAAAAACGAATTCCACAACCGCAAGCATGTGTTTCCCCAGTAGTTGATAAGTATTATAGTGTTAGGCTAGATAGTCTTAAGAATATAGATGAACTAAGAAACAGACTAAGTTGTATTAATTGGTATGAAATATTTAGTAAAGAAATAGATGTAAATAAATCTTATAACTTATTCTTAAATATTTTAACTAGAGAGTTTAATGAATGCTGCCCTAGAATAATAAAAAAAAAGGAAAAATAATTCAAAATGCAAGTCAAGAGCACTAAAAAACTGGTATACTCCATATCTTAATATAATTAGAATTATGCTTCAAACGTGTCATGATAAATGTAAACAAGACAGCAATTATAGAGACATATATAATAGACTAAACAGAATTTATAAAAATGAGATTAAACTGGCAAAGTGCAAGGCAAATGACAAATTTATTCTAAATTCTAATAATAGTTGTAAGGCTGCTTGGACTGTAATAAAACATGAAATTAATAGTTCAAAATCGAACCATGAAGACATACCAATAGCTCCTAATACGCTCAATGCTCACTTTACTGATCTAAACCCAACAGAGGAAGAAAATCATATAACACATCAAAACAACGTAGATCCCATAACTCTATTGTCAAGTTCATTACAAAAAACAAATCTCAATTTTACATGGGACTTAATTAGCGATGAAAACGTTATAAAAAAGGC
Source organism: Ectobius pallidus (assembly GCA_964059195.1). Lineage (NCBI taxonomy): Eukaryota > Metazoa > Arthropoda > Insecta > Blattodea > Ectobiidae > Ectobius > Ectobius pallidus. The sequence goes on from CAXKWD010000006.1 coordinate 3,353,163, forward strand.
AATAAATAAGTTATCCAACTCAAAAGCAGAAGACTTTTAACGCCTCTCAAATTTTGTCATTAAGTCTATTTCAAAAGAACTGCAGTTTCCCTTATACATTCTCACTAACAGAATATTAAATCAAGGAATCTTTCCTGACTGTTTAAAAATAACAGTGACCAGGCCAATTCATAAAAAAGGCGATAGACGAGATCCAAATAATTATCGTCCAATTTCCCTCATTCCGATACTGTCAAAGATAGTGGAAATTTGTTTACATACTCAACTATATTCCTTCTTTGAAAATAATAATTTGATCAGTGATGCACAATATGGATTTAGGTCCAAATTGTCAACAGTAAAAGCAGTCGAAGCCATTGTATCTGAAATCCATAATGGTTTTGAAAGTAAGATGTATTCTAGTGCAACCCTATTGGATCTGAGTAAAGCTTTTGATTCCATCTCACATGAAATATTAATCAAAAAGTTGGAGTTCTATGGAGTTGAAAGGAAGACACTTAATTTAATAATATCTTATCTAAATAATAGAGTGCAAATGGTAAAAGTTAATAATGATGCCTCAGATTTCCTACCAATTAAAAAAGGTGTGCCCCAAGGTTCCATACTAGGGCCTTTCCTATTCACGGTTTATATTAACGATCTACCAGCATATCTGCCTTGTAGGACAATATTATATGCAGATGATACTACTATTCTTAACACTCACAGATCCTTGGATGTTATAAAACAAAAAGATGCTTCTATGCTAGAAAAATCTGCTCTCTGGTTAGAGGCAAATCTGTTAAAACTGAACTCAAATAAAACCGAAAATATTATTTTTAACCTTAATGTTATAAAAGAAGAAAATAAATATGTTAAACTACTTGGAATACACATGGACCAAAAACTGATCTGGACAAAGCATATAGAAACTCTATGCAAAAAGCTGGCTCGAGTTACTTTTTTGCTCAATAGACTCAGAGACAATGTCAGTGAAAACTTAATGCTATTTTCGTACTTTGCCTTCTTTCATTCCCATTTGATATATGGCATACTGCTGTGGGGAAATGCAACTAATACCACACTAGTATTTAAGTGGCAGAAAAGAGCACTTAGATGCATTTTGGGATTAAACCCAACAGAGTCATGTAGAGAGCATTTTGCTAACCTGAATATAATGACTGTGCCAGGACTATATATTTTTAATTGTCTAGTTTATGTAAAGGAAAACCTCTCAGCATTCTCCAATAGGACATCTGTTCATTCACATGACACTAGAAACAGTTACATGATTGATCTTCCCTATTCCAGACTATCCAAAACACATAATAGTCATCTTTATTTAAGCTTTCAGTTATTTAATAAACTCCCTAAGAGTTCACACTTAGTGACATTGATCAAATTTAAAACTGTTCTAGAATCCTGGATTAAGGGTAAAGCATTTTATTCACTTAAAGAGTTTAACAACTGTGATATGTCCAATTTATTATTATGACTGGTATTATAACCTATAGAATAGCTCAATTTGTATCTGCATACCGTCTTAAATTCTCTTTTAAGATCTTTCACTATTGTATTACTCTGATGCAAATGTGTAGTGTTCCAATTAATGTATGTTATTTTTAAGTAGTGTGTGGACAGGTAATCAAAAGAATTTTCTGTGATAAAGCAATCTATAGCAGGTGGTATGATGCTGTCCATTACAATTCCCTATGACTATTACAGACATAATTGTAAATAATTTTAAATATATTGTAAATACTGTGATAAACAATGACGAAGCCAATTGTACCAGGTATTAAACGGCAAATAAAGATTATCTTATCTTATCTTATCTTATCTTATCACTCTTGGAACACTCACGCGATTTTCTCTAGTAGTAGTAGTATTCCTTCGAGTCGCTTGCGATTCCTGGAAATCCACACGGATTTTCTAGCAAGATTGAGGGTTCACTATCCGTAGAAAATATTTGTTCTTGCTCTATTTTCCACTGCTTTATGAACTTCACAGCTCCACCCCCTTCTGTCATTTTTTTTATTGACCCTAGTAATACACTGGATGAAACTAAAATAGGAGTAAGAATTGGAGGAAGAATCATAAATAACATCAGATATGCAGATGACACTACCCTACTTGCAGAGAGCAAGAAAGACTTGGAAGATCTTATAAATAGAGTAAAACAGAAAGTGATAAAGCTGGTCTAAAACTAAATGTTAAAAAACTAAAATAATGACATCAGAGAATATTTCGATAAATATCGGCGGCGAAGTACTAACAACAGTAGACAAAATTAATTTCTTAGGCACAACATTAAAGATGACTGTAGTAACACAGAAGAAATAAGGAGAAGGATAATTCTTGGAAAGATAGCAATGAAGAGATTAAATAAGATTATAAATGACTCAGATATTTCAACTAAACAAAAATAAGAATAATACAGTCTACAGTGTTTCCTGTGGTATTATATGGTAGTGAAATTTGGACATTAAGGAAAGCAGAGAGGAAAAAATTAGATGGTTTGAGATATGGGTATGGAGGAAACTATTAAAGATAACATGGACTGAAAGGACTAATACATCAATCTTAGACGTTATAACACCAGATTTGCCACTGGAAGCATTAACTGTGAGAGGAAAACTAATGTATTTTGGACATATCATGAGAAATACACAATCATTAGAGAAGGACACGGAGGAAAGAATACACGGAGACGCCGTGCTTGCGGTGTTGTATGGGAAACAGATGAAGCCAATGACCACGCCCCCTTAAGGGACCAAAAAGGAGGCTTGCTATATACAATAGCACACAAATACTCCGAAGTTTCACGGGTTATAACAACGTAACGGTAGGGAAAATATGTAATATCCCAATTTCATATATTAACTACATACTCTGACATCATAATAATCCCGGTAGTAAGCATTAACCTATCTCAGAAGAGCCAAAAATGTAACTTTCAAATGAGCAACTTTACATGTGCGAGTCATTGACATTAGCAGCCTAGTGTAAAATACAAGTAAATTATGCTTAGCAATTATACCCATATTCATTCATCCCAAAAATTGATTATTTTCAGTACCTAAATTTTACAAAATTATTAATTTTTAAGGTAAGTTCCTAGCATAGAATTTAAGTATTTTTGTTTACCTTAAATTTAATTTCTTCAATATTGTTCAATATGTACTTGTCAAAATTCAAAATTCAAAAACTATAATGAAAGATGTAATATAAATAACTTCAATAGAATTTATTGGTCTTGTGGAGGGTGGAAAAAGGTACAATTTCTCGCCTGTTCGTAGACTTCTGCGCACGTTTTGGCCTCCATAAAGAATTAATATGAAACATCTCCATTATTGCCATTAGAGAATCAATAATTTATTGCTGTGTTGAAAATTAATCTATATGCACCTTAGAAGAGCAATATCCTGCGTTTTTGTTGTTGGGTTTCGTAAGCTTAATATTGTAATTCAATATTTCATCAATGTTAACTGTATTTTCTTTTTGTATTGATTTTATATGTAAATGTCTATTATTGTAAAATTAATTGTAAAAATTTTGACGTGTCCTATAACATGTACATGTTCGACGGACTAAATAAAATTCTATTCTATTCTATTTGTTATGTTCCCTTGTTAGGTTCCTGTATGTATCTTCTATACATTTATTTCCATGTTTATTATACAGGGTGTCTTCTATTGACGTTTAAAACTCTCTGTAGTGACGTAGATGACATTGAAACAAGTGATTTGATATAGGACACATAGGGTCGCAAATGTCGGGAAATGCCTTAAAAATGAAGGACAAATGTGAAACATATGACGTCACGAGTGACGACACACCTCTAGCTGCCGGGCTCGTTGACTCCGACGCACACCTAAGCATTCAAAGCAATTGTCGAATGTCACATCACTGTAGCACTGTGTCTGCGTGTGCGACTCGAGTGCGAAGCGTTGAAGGTTCCCCTGGGTCTGTCAACTAGCTTTTTTTTTGTTTTTGCTTTTTTTTTTTTTTTGTCAGCAACCCTTTTTCTTCGCTCACATGTCAGCAAACATTCTTTTTCTGTTATGTACAATTAGACCACAATTACATACAGTACTGTCAAGCAGATGTATGCAAAGCTGAGCAATTACTTCTTTTCTCTCGTATTTTATTTGATTAAATTTGAAGATTGAAGAGAAAAATAAAACAAAGAAAACGTGCGTTTTGTAACACATAAATGTATTTTTACTATACTCAGTCTGTTAACACAGATCTGCCACAAAAAAATGAATGTTTTGTTTTACATCAACATTAGACCACAATAATTATGTACAGGAGAGTACTGTTAAGTAGGTGTATGCAAAGTTCAGGAATACCGTATTTTTTGTGTCTTGTACAGTACTGTGTTTTATTTTGTTTTTGAAGAATCAACACACATAATACAGTATCGGTACCGCGTGTTTTTTAACACACAAAGTTAGTTTTATCGTTCTCAGTCTGTTAACAAAGATGTGCCATAGAAAGAGAAAGAGAGAGAGAGAGAGAGAGAGAGAGAGAGAGAAAGGAAAACAACATTTATGTGCTATTCGTTTGTTGTTAGACCACACTACAGTACAGTAAAGCACAGTACTGTTAAGGAAATGTACAGTTTGCAAAGTTCATGAATAAGTTTTTTCTCTCGTATTTAAATCTCCTCGATGTTTTCTTAACGATTGGGATTCGTTAAATTTGAAGAAACGAAAGAACACGAAAAGAAAAGTTTCAAGCGTTTTGTAATACACAAGGTATTTTTAGTGTATTTATCTGTTAATGAAGATTTGCCAAAAAAATTGTTTTTCTTCTTCTTCGCTCATGTGTCAGCAAACTGTTTGTTTGCATTACGTAGAACACTTCGTCTTACGAATGTGATCGTAAGCGCAGATCTGTGTTAACAGACTGAGTACAATAAAAGTACATTTTTGTGTTACAAAACGAAAGTTTTCGTTGTTTTATTTTTCTCTTGTTTCTTCAAATTTCATCAAATAAAATACGAGAGAAAAGAAGTAACTGCTCAGCATTGCGTATATCTGCTTGATAGTACTGTACGTAATTGTGGTCTAATGGTACATAACAAAAAAAGAATGTTTGCTGACATGTGAGCGAAGAAAAAGGGTTGCTGACAAAAAAAAGCAAAAACAAAAAAAGCTAGTTGACAGACCCAGGGGAACCTTCTACCCTACGCACTCGAGTCGCACACGCAGACACAGTGCTACAGTGATGTGACATTCGACAATTGCTTTGAATGCTTAGGTGTGCGTCAGAGTCAACGAGCCCGGCAGCTAGTGGTGTGTCGTCACTCGTGACGTCATATGTTTCACATTTGTCCTTCATTTTTAATGCATTTCCCGACATTTGCGACCCTATGTGTCCTATATCAAATCACTTGTTTCAATGCCATCTACGTCACTACGGAGAGTTTTAAACGTTAATAGAAGACACCCTGTATACAATGTGTTATTGTATACCAGGAATAATCTACCAAGTCAACAACTTAGACAGGACGTACATTCACACAACACAAGAAATAGAAACTTTATTGATGTACCTTTTTACAGGCTATCTAAGTCACTCAAAAGTTATCATGTAGTGGGAATGAAATGTTATAATATGCTGTCAATAAGTGTGCTTAATTACCCAGTTGACAAGTTTAAACATAAGCTATATGACTGGTTAGTTGGTCATCCATTTTATTCCCTAGACGAGTTCTTTGAATTTAGTACTAAATCAATTATCTTTTGATATTTTAATTCTTGGTTGTTTGTAAATTATTTTGTTTATAGTACTATTATGTATATATATGTAGGCATGTATTTTAAATGTAAAACTGACTTTGTCTATTGCCTCTTTGTAAGCTTAATGACAATAGAATATTATTATTATTATTATTATTATTATTAGAACCTGATGACATGTGCAAGATCATACCAGGTTCGGAAGGCTACAAGAGAGCTATAATGAAAGCCTTGGTAATGCGTTCCATACCAAAAGACATCGAAATGATTCTAAGCAAAATTCGTATTAGGGAGCCAGATGCAAGAGAAAAGCTCATATGATTAAATCATCCATAACACATACTCTCTCACAAGAAGAGAGAGGGCTTTTGGCTGAAAGAGTGGATTTTTCTCATGCAAAATATTCTCATGAGGAGGATGAAGTTATTAAGGGGAACTGGAAAAGATTTTCTCTGCCCATTGAAATCAGTTAAGAAGAGAAAAGCTTAGAATGAGGAATATGAAAAGGGAAGGAGAAAGAGATCATGCTCCAAGATATAATTTCAGGAAATGTAAGAGAGTTCAGTATAAAGTTGAAAACACTGAAGAAAGTACTGATAGTGACAGTGATGCAAGTGATTCAGAACCTAATGACATGTGCAAGATCATACCAGGTTCGGAAGGCTACAAGAGAGTTATAATAAAAGCCTCTGTTAAGCTTTCCATACCAAAAGACATCAAAATGATTCTAAGCAAAATTTGAATTAGGGAGCCAGATGCAGTATGTCCTGCTCATATGATTGAATCATCCCTAACACATACTCTCTCACAAGAAGAGAGAGGGCTTTTGGCTGAAAGAGGAGTGGATTTTTCTCATGCAAAATATTCTCATGAGGAGGATGAAGTTATTAAGGGGAACTGGAATAGATTTTCTCTGCCCATTGAAATCAGTTAAGAAGAGAAAAGCTTAGAATGAGGAATATGAAAAGGGAAGGAGAAAGAGATCATGCTCCAAGATATAATTTCAGGAAATGTAAGAGAGTTCAGTATAAAGTTGAAAACACTGAAGAAAGTACTGATAGTGACAGTGATGCAAGTGATTCAGAACCTAATGACATGTGCAAGATCATACCAGGTTCGGAAGGCTACAAGAGAGTTATAATAAAAGCCCCTGTAATGCTTTCCATACCAAAAGACATCGAAATGATTCTAAGCAAAATTTGAATTAGGGAGCCAGATGCAGTATGTTGAAAACACTGAAAAAAGTACGGATAGTGACAGTGATGCAAGTGATTCAGAACCTGATGATATGTGCAAGATCATACCAGGTTCGGAAGGCTACAAGAGAGCTATAATGAAGCCTCGGTAAATCGTTCCATACCAAAAGACATCGAAATGATTCTAAGCAAAATTCGTATTAGGGAGCCAGATGCAAGAGAAAATCCCATATGATTAAATCATCCATAACACATACTCTCTCACAGTTTGTTACAGATGTCAAACTTGAAAGCTCTTTCCCCTGTATGTGTAAGCAGATGAGTTTTCAGATAATTATTTCGGAAATGTTTCCTTACACACATCGCACCTGATAGGTTTTCCTACTGTATGTGTAACTAGATGAGATATGAGGTACCTCTTCGAGAAAAAAATTTGTCACAGACACCACACTTTTAAGCCTTTTCTCCTGTATGTGTAAGCAAATGTCTTTTGAGAGCACATCTATAAGAAAATAGTTAGTTACACACATCACATTTGTATGGTTTCTCTCCTGTATGTTTAATCTGGTGGATTTTGAGAGCACTTCTATCAGAAAATCGTTTGTTACAGACATCACATTTGAAAGGTTTTTCTCCTGTATGTATACGCATATGAGTTTTGAGATAGCTCTTTGAGTAAATGTTTTGTTGCAGAAATCACACTTGAAAGCTCTTTTATTTGTATGTGTAAGCAGATGAGTTTTGAGATTAATTGCAAAAGAAAATGCTTTGTTACATACATCACAATTGAAAGGTTTTTCTCCTGAATGTATAAGCAAATGAGATTTGAGGTAAACACTTTGAAAAAATCGTTTGCTACACAAATCGCACTTGTAAGCTTTTTCTCCTGTATGTACAAGCATATGTCTTTGAAGAACACATCTATAAGAAAATCGTTTGTTACAGACATCACATATGAATGGTTTTTCTCCTGTATGTGTACGAAGATGACTTTTGAGAGGACTTGTATGTGAAAATCGTTTCTTACAAACATCACATATGAATGGTCTTTCTCCTGTATGTGTACGCAGATGACTTTTGAGATTAAATCTTTGCGTAAATGTTTTGTTACAATATCACTCTTGAAAGATTTTTCACCTGTATGTGTAACCAGATGAGATTTGACGTGACTACTTTGAGAAAATCGTTTGTTACACACATCACACTTGTAATTTTTTTCTCCTGTATGTGTGAGCAGATGAGTTTTGAGAATAGTCTTACGAGAAAATGTTTTGTTACAGGCATCACACTTCAATGATTCTTTTTCCTGTATGTGTAAGCAGATGAGTTTTGAGACTACCTCTTTGAGAAAATTTTTTGGTACAGACATCACACTTGAAATATTTCCCCCTGTATGTATAAGCAGATGCTTTTTGAGATTACCTCTATGAGAAAATGTTTTGGTACAGACATCACACTTGTAATTTTTTTCTCCTGTATGTGTAAGCAGATGAGTTTTGAGAGTACTCTTATGAGCTATGCTGTACGAGTATGATGATGACTTATTTTGGAATTGGTCTTTGTAAGAGAATCATATGACTGGAATTGTTTTTCACTAATCACATCCTGGTTTTCATGTTCTCTTACATAAGGAGGTTGAGAATCATTTTGGTCGGAAAGCAATGTCTCCAAACCTTGAACTGTGTTGGATAACGGAGAATCAGTTTTCAAACAGGTCTATATTCTCAACTTTGTTTGGAAATTTCTTTACCAAATCGAAGGTCACAGGTCTACTTTTTTGGTATTCATTATTTCCTTTAACAAACGTATCTGAAATTTCGCCACACTCTGTCGATGTCTGTAACTTTGGAACTGTTGCAACATTTGGGTCTATATCCTCACTTTTAATTTGGCGTGTCGCTACTAAATTGAAGGTTAAGGGTGTATCCTCACACTTAACAGTATGTTCGTGTTTTTCACATTGGGATTGTCTTATTACTTTTTCGCCACATTGTAATGTTGCCACAGTCTCCATGATTTACTATAAATCCACACACGACAATAGTAACTCACAACTGTTTAATTGCAGGTGTGTCATTCCACATTTGTACAAAGATTAAGATAAAATATTTTCCAAGCAGCGAGAATTTCTCAGTCTGTCCAAAGCATTGAGCCGAGATATTTTTCCAACATTCTGCTGCGTTATGAGTATCTTGTAGACTGTGACCCGTGATCAACGCATTCCGATCACGTGATCACGTTTCTAGGGAGAAACAGTGGAGTGCCACCAAATTCGAACGGAATGTTTTATTCACAAAAACGAATTCCACAACCGCAAGCATGTGTTTCCCCAGTAGTTGATAAGTATTATAGTGTTAGGCTAGATAGTCTTAAGAATATAGATGAACTAAGAAACAGACTAAGTTGTATTAATTGGTATGAAATATTTAGTAAAGAAATAGATGTAAATAAATCTTATAACTTATTCTTAAATATTTTAACTAGAGAGTTTAATGAATGCTGCCCTAGAATAATAAAAAAAAAGGAAAAATAATTCAAAATGCAAGTCAAGAGCACTAAAAAACTGGTATACTCCATATCTTAATATAATTAGAATTATGCTTCAAACGTGTCATGATAAATGTAAACAAGACAGCAATTATAGAGACATATATAATAGACTAAACAGAATTTATAAAAATGAGATTAAACTGGCAAAGTGCAAGGCAAATGACAAATTTATTCTAAATTCTAATAATAGTTGTAAGGCTGCTTGGACTGTAATAAAACATGAAATTAATAGTTCAAAATCGAACCATGAAGACATACCAATAGCTCCTAATACGCTCAATGCTCACTTTACTGATCTAAACCCAACAGAGGAAGAAAATCATATAACACATCAAAACAACGTAGATCCCATAACTCTATTGTCAAGTTCATTACAAAAAACAAATCTCAATTTTACATGGGACTTAATTAGCGATGAAAACGTTATAAAAAAGGCAATAAATAAGTTATCCAACTCAAAAGCAGAAGACTTTTAACGCCTCTCAAATTTTGTCATTAAGTCTATTTCAAAAGAACTGCAGTTTCCCTTATACATTCTCACTAACAGAATATTAAATCAAGGAATCTTTCCTGACTGTTTAAAAATAACAGTGACCAGGCCAATTCATAAAAAAGGCGATAGACGAGATCCAAATAATTATCGTCCAATTTCCCTCATTCCGATACTGTCAAAGATAGTGGAAATTTGTTTACATACTCAACTATATTCCTTCTTTGAAAATAATAATTTGATCAGTGATGCACAATATGGATTTAGGTCCAAATTGTCAACAGTAAAAGCAGTCGAAGCCATTGTATCTGAAATCCATAATGGTTTTGAAAGTAAGATGTATTCTAGTGCAACCCTATTGGATCTGAGTAAAGCTTTTGATTCCATCTCACATGAAATATTAATCAAAAAGTTGGAGTTCTATGGAGTTGAAAGGAAGACACTTAATTTAATAATATCTTATCTAAATAATAGAGTGCAAATGGTAAAAGTTAATAATGATGCCTCAGATTTCCTACCAATTAAAAAAGGTGTGCCCCAAGGTTCCATACTAGGGCCTTTCCTATTCACGGTTTATATTAACGATCTACCAGCATATCTGCCTTGTAGGACAATATTATATGCAGATGATACTACTATTCTTAACACTCACAGATCCTTGGATGTTATAAAACAAAAAGATGCTTCTATGCTAGAAAAATCTGCTCTCTGGTTAGAGGCAAATCTGTTAAAACTGAACTCAAATAAAACCGAAAATATTATTTTTAACCTTAATGTTATAAAAGAAGAAAATAAATATGTTAAACTACTTGGAATACACATGGACCAAAAACTGATCTGGACAAAGCATATAGAAACTCTATGCAAAAAGCTGGCTCGAGTTACTTTTTTGCTCAATAGACTCAGAGACAATGTCAGTGAAAACTTAATGCTATTTTCGTACTTTGCCTTCTTTCATTCCCATTTGATATATGGCATACTGCTGTGGGGAAATGCAACTAATACCACACTAGTATTTAAGTGGCAGAAAAGAGCACTTAGATGCATTTTGGGATTAAACCCAACAGAGTCATGTAGAGAGCATTTTGCTAACCTGAATATAATGACTGTGCCAGGACTATATATTTTTAATTGTCTAGTTTATGTAAAGGAAAACCTCTCAGCATTCTCCAATAGGACATCTGTTCATTCACATGACACTAGAAACAGTTACATGATTGATCTTCCCTATTCCAGACTATCCAAAACACATAATAGTCATCTTTATTTAAGCTTTCAGTTATTTAATAAACTCCCTAAGAGTTCACACTTAGTGACATTGATCAAATTTAAAACTGTTCTAGAATCCTGGATTAAGGGTAAAGCATTTTATTCACTTAAAGAGTTTAACAACTGTGATATGTCCAATTTATTATTATGACTGGTATTATAACCTATAGAATAGCTCAATTTGTATCTGCATACCGTCTTAAATTCTCTTTTAAGATCTTTCACTATTGTATTACTCTGATGCAAATGTGTAGTGTTCCAATTAATGTATGTTATTTTTAAGTAGTGTGTGGACAGGTAATCAAAAGAATTTTCTGTGATAAAGCAATCTATAGCAGGTGGTATGATGCTGTCCATTACAATTCCCTATGACTATTACAGACATAATTGTAAATAATTTTAAATATATTGTAAATACTGTGATAAACAATGACGAAGCCAATTGTACCAGGTATTAAACGGCAAATAAAGATTATCTTATCTTATCTTATCTTATCTTATCACTCTTGGAACACTCACGCGATTTTCTCTAGTAGTAGTAGTATTCCTTCGAGTCGCTTGCGATTCCTGGAAATCCACACGGATTTTCTAGCAAGATTGAGGGTTCACTATCCGTAGAAAATATTTGTTCTTGCTCTATTTTCCACTGCTTTATGAACTTCACAGCTCCACCCCCTTCTGTCATTTTTTTTATTGACCCTAGTAATACACTGGATGAAACTAAAATAGGAGTAAGAATTGGAGGAAGAATCATAAATAACATCAGATATGCAGATGACACTACCCTACTTGCAGAGAGCAAGAAAGACTTGGAAGATCTTATAAATAGAGTAAAACAGAAAGTGATAAAGCTGGTCTAAAACTAAATGTTAAAAAACTAAAATAATGACATCAGAGAATATTTCGATAAATATCGGCGGCGAAGTACTAACAACAGTAGACAAAATTAATTTCTTAGGCACAACATTAAAGATGACTGTAGTAACACAGAAGAAATAAGGAGAAGGATAATTCTTGGAAAGATAGCAATGAAGAGATTAAATAAGATTATAAATGACTCAGATATTTCAACTAAACAAAAATAAGAATAATACAGTCTACAGTGTTTCCTGTGGTATTATATGGTAGTGAAATTTGGACATTAAGGAAAGCAGAGAGGAAAAAATTAGATGGTTTGAGATATGGGTATGGAGGAAACTATTAAAGATAACATGGACTGAAAGGACTAATACATCAATCTTAGACGTTATAACACCAGATTTGCCACTGGAAGCATTAACTGTGAGAGGAAAACTAATGTATTTTGGACATATCATGAGAAATACACAATCATTAGAGAAGGACACGGAGGAAAGAATACACGGAGACGCCGTGCTTGCGGTTTTGTATGGGAAACAGATGAAGCCAATGACCACGCCCCCTTAAGGGACCAAAAAGGAGGCTTGCTATATACAATAGCACACAAATACTCCGAAGTTTCACGGGTTATAACAACGTAACGGTAGGGAAAATATGTAATATCCCAATTTCATATATTAACTACATACTCTGACATCATAATAATCCCGGTAGTAAGCATTAACCTATCTCAGAAGAGCCAAAAATGTAACTTTCAAATGAGCAACTTTACATGTGCGAGTCATTGACATTAGCAGCCTAGTGTAAAATACAAGTAAATTATGCTTAGCAATTATACCCATATTCATTCATCCCAAAAATTGATTATTTTCAGTACCTAAATTTTACAAAATTATTAATTTTTAAGGTAAGTTCCTAGCATAGAATTTAAGTATTTTTGTTTACCTTAAATTTAATTTCTTCAATATTGTTCAATATGTACTTGTCAAAATTCAAAATTCAAAAACTATAATGAAAGATGTAATATAAATAACTTCAATAGAATTTATTGGTCTTGTGGAGGGTGGAAAAAGGTACAATTTCTCGCCTGTTCGTAGACTTCTGCGCACGTTTTGGCCTCCATAAAGAATTAATATGAAACATCTCCATTATTGCCATTAGAGAATCAATAATTTATTGCTGTGTTGAAAATTAATCTATATGCACCTTAGAAGAGCAATATCCTGCGTTTTTGTTGTTGGGTTTCGTAAGCTTAATATTGTAATTCAATATTTCATCAATGTTAACTGTATTTTCTTTTTGTATTGATTTTATATGTAAATGTCTATTATTGTAAAATTAATTGTAAAAATTTTGACGTGTCCTATAACATGTACATGTTCGACGGACTAAATAAAATTCTATTCTATTCTATTTGTTATGTTCCCTTGTTAGGTTCCTGTATGTATCTTCTATACATTTATTTCCATGTTTATTATACAGGGTGTCTTCTATTGACGTTTAAAACTCTCTGTAGTGACGTAGATGACATTGAAACAAGTGATTTGATATAGGACACATAGGGTCGCAAATGTCGGGAAATGCCTTAAAAATGAAGGACAAATGTGAAACATATGACGTCACGAGTGACGACACACCTCTAGCTGCCGGGCTCGTTGACTCCGACGCACACCTAAGCATTCAAAGCAATTGTCGAATGTCACATCACTGTAGCACTGTGTCTGCGTGTGCGACTCGAGTGCGAAGCGTTGAAGGTTCCCCTGGGTCTGTCAACTAGCTTTTTTTGTTTTTGCTTTTTTTTTTTTTTTGTCAGCAACCCTTTTTCTTCGCTCACATGTCAGCAAACATTCTTTTTCTGTTATGTACAATTAGACCACAATTACATACAGTACTGTCAAGCAGATGTATGCAAAGCTGAGCAATTACTTCTTTTCTCTCGTATTTTATTTGATTAAATTTGAAGATTGAAGAGAAAAATAAAACAAAGAAAACGTGCGTTTTGTAACACATAAATGTATTTTTACTATACTCAGTCTGTTAACACAGATCTGCCACAAAAAAAAGAATGTTTTGTTTTACATCAACATTAGACCACAATAATTATGTACAGGAGAGTACTGTTAAGTAGGTGTATGCAAAGTTCAGGAATACCGTATTTTTTGTGTCTTGTACAGTACTGTGTTTTATTTTGTTTTTGAAGAATCAACACACATAATACAGTATCGGTACCGCGCGTTTTTTAACACACACAGTTAGTTTTATCGTTCTCAGTCTGTTAACAAAGATGTGCCATAGAAAGAGAAAGAGAGAGAGAGAGAGAGAGAGAGAGAGAGAAAGGAAAACAACATTTATGTGCTATTCGTTTGTTGTTAGACCACACTACAGTACAGTAAAGCACAGTACTGTTAAGGAAATGTACAGTTTGCAAAGTTCATGAATAAGTTTTTTCTCTCGTATTTAAATCTCCTCGATGTTTTCTTAACGATTGGGATTCGTTAAATTTGAAGAAACGAAAGAACACGAAAAGAAAAGTTTCAAGCGTTTTGTAATACACAAGGTATTTTTAGTGTATTTATCTGTTAATGAAGATTTGCCAAAAAAATTGTTTTTCTTCTTCTTCGCTCATGTGTCAGCAAACTGTTTGTTTGCATTACGTAGAACACTTCGTCTTACGAATGTGATCGTAAGCGCAGATCTGTGTTAACAGACTGAGTACAATAAAAGTACATTTTTGTGTTACAAAACGAAAGTTTTCGTTGTTTTATTTTTCTCTTGTTTCTTCAAATTTCATCAAATAAAATACGAGAGAAAAGAAGTAACTGCTCAGCATTGCGTATATCTGCTTGATAGTACTGTACGTAATTGTGGTCTAATGGTACATAACAAAAAAAGAATGTTTGCTGACATGTGAGCGAAGAAAAAGGGTTGCTGACAAAAAAAAGCAAAAACAAAAAAAGCTAGTTGACAGACCCAGGGGAACCTTCTACCCTACGCACTCGAGTCGCACACGCAGACACAGTGCTACAGTGATGTGACATTCGACAATTGCTTTGAATGCTTAGGTGTGCGTCAGAGTCAACGAGCCCGGCAGCTAGTGGTGTGTCGTCACTCGTGACGTCATATGTTTCACATTTGTCCTTCATTTTTAATGCATTTCCCGACATTTGCGACCCTATGTGTCCTATATCAAATCACTTGTTTCAATGCCATCTACGTCACTACGGAGAGTTTTAAACGTTAATAGAAGACACCCTGTATACAATGTGTTATTGTATACCAGGAATAATCTACCAAGTCAACAACTTAGACAGGACGTACATTCACACAACACAAGAAATAGAAACTTTATTGATGTACCTTTTTACAGGCTATCTAAGTCACTCAAAAGTTATCATGTAGTGGGAATGAAATGTTATAATATGCTATCAATAAGTGTGCTTAATTACCCAGTTGACAAGTTTAAACATAAGCTATATGACTGGTTAGTTGGTCATCCATTTTATTCCCTAGACGAGTTCTTTGAATTTAGTACTAAATCAATTATCTTTTGATATTTTAATTCTTGGTTGTTTGTAAATTATTTTGTTTATAGTACTATTATGTATATATATGTAGGCATGTATTTTAAATGTAAAACTGACTTTGTCTATTGCCTCTTTGTAAGCTTAATGACAATAGAATATTATTATTATTATTATTATTATTAGAACCTGATGACATGTGCAAGATCATACCAGGTTCGGAAGGCTACAAGAGAGCTATAATGAAAGCCTTGGTAATGCGTTCCATACCAAAAGACATCGAAATGATTCTAAGCAAAATTCGTATTAGGGAGCCAGATGCAAGAGAAAAGCTCATATGATTAAATCATCCATAACACATACTCTCTCACAAGAAGAGAGAGGGCTTTTGGCTGAAAGAGTGGATTTTTCTCATGCAAAATATTCTCATGAGGAGGATGAAGTTATTAAGGGGAACTGGAAAAGATTTTCTCTGCCCATTGAAATCAGTTAAGAAGAGAAAAGCTTAGAATGAGGAATATGAAAAGGGAAGGAGAAAGAGATCATGCTCCAAGATATAATTTCAGGAAATGTAAGAGAGTTCAGTATAAAGTTGAAAACACTGAAGAAAGTACTGATAGTGACAGTGATGCAAGTGATTCAGAACCTAATGACATGTGCAAGATCATACCAGGTTCGGAAGGCTACAAGAGAGTTATAATAAAAGCCTCTGTTAAGCTTTCCATACCAAAAGACATCAAAATGATTCTAAGCAAAATTTGAATTAGGGAGCCAGATGCAGTATGTCCTGCTCATATGATTGAATCATCCCTAACACATACTCTCTCACAAGAAGAGAGAGGGCTTTTGGCTGAAAGAGGAGTGGATTTTTCTCATGCAAAATATTCTCATGAGGAGGATGAAGTTATTAAGGGGAACTGGAATAGATTTTCTCTGCCCATTGAAATCAGTTAAGAAGAGAAAAGCTTAGAATGAGGAATATGAAAAGGGAAGGAGAAAGAGATCATGCTCCAAGATATAATTTCAGGAAATGTAAGAGAGTTCAGTATAAAGTTGAAAACACTGAAGAAAGTACTGATAGTGACAGTGATGCAAGTGATTCAGAACCTAATGACATGTGCAAGATCATACCAGGTTCGGAAGGCTACAAGAGAGTTATAATAAAAGCCCCTGTAATGCTTTCCATACCAAAAGACATCGAAATGATTCTAAGCAAAATTTGAATTAGGGAGCCAGATGCAGTATGTTGAAAACACTGAAAAAAGTACGGATAGTGACAGTGATGCAAGTGATTCAGAACCTGATGATATGTGCAAGATCATACCAGGTTCGGAAGGCTACAAGAGAGCTATAATGAAGCCTCGGTAATGCGTTCCATACCAAAAGACATCGAAATGATTCTAAGCAAAATTCGTATTAGGGAGCCAGATGCAAGAGAAAAGCCCATATGATTAAATCATCCATAACACATACTCTCTCACAGTTTGTTACAGATGTCAAACTTGAAAGCTCTTTCCCCTGTATGTGTAAGCAGATGAGTTTTCAGATAATTATTTCGGAAATGTTTCCTTACACACATCGCACCTGATAGGTTTTCCTACTGTATGTGTAACTAGATGAGATATGAGGTACCTCTTCGAGAAAAAAATTTGTCACAGACACCACACTTTTAAGCCTTTTCTCCTGTATGTGTAAGCAAAT
Source organism: Ectobius pallidus (assembly GCA_964059195.1). Classification (NCBI taxonomy): domain Eukaryota; kingdom Metazoa; phylum Arthropoda; class Insecta; order Blattodea; family Ectobiidae; genus Ectobius; species Ectobius pallidus. The sequence goes on from CAXKWD010000006.1 coordinate 3,370,477, forward strand.
GTCTTTTGAGAGCACATCTATAAGAAAATAGTTAGTTACACACATCACATTTGTATGGTTTCTCTCCTGTATGTTTAATCTGGTGGATTTTGAGAGCACTTCTATCAGAAAATCGTTTGTTACAGACATCACATTTGAAAGGTTTTTCTCCTGTATGTATACGCATATGAGTTTTGAGATAGCTCTTTGAGTAAATGTTTTGTTGCAGAAATCACACTTGAAAGCTCTTTTATTTGTATGTGTAAGCAGATGAGTTTTGAGATTAATTGCAAAAGAAAATGCTTTGTTACATACATCACAATTGAAAGGTTTTTCTCCTGAATGTATAAGCAAATGAGATTTGAGGTAAACACTTTGAAAAAATCGTTTGCTACACAAATCGCACTTGTAAGCTTTTTCTCCTGTATGTACAAGCATATGTCTTTGAAGAACACATCTATAAGAAAATCGTTTGTTACAGACATCACATATGAATGGTTTTTCTCCTGTATGTGTACGAAGATGACTTTTGAGAGGACTTGTATGTGAAAATCGTTTCTTACAAACATCACATATGAATGGTCTTTCTCCTGTATGTGTACGCAGATGACTTTTGAGATTAAATCTTTGCGTAAATGTTTTGTTACAATATCACTCTTGAAAGATTTTTCACCTGTATGTGTAACCAGATGAGATTTGACGTGACTACTTTGAGAAAATCGTTTGTTACACACATCACACTTGTAATTTTTTTCTCCTGTATGTGTGAGCAGATGAGTTTTGAGAATAGTCTTACGAGAAAATGTTTTGTTACAGGCATCACACTTCAATGTTTCTTTTTCCTGTATGTGTAAGCAGATGAGTTTTGAGACTACCTCTTTGAGAAAATTTTTTGGTACAGACATCACACTTGAAATATTTCCCCCCTGTATGTATAAGCAGATGCTTTTTGAGATTACCTCTATGAGAAAATGTTTTGGTACAGACATCACACTTGTAATTTTTTTCTCCTGTATGTGTAAGCAGATGAGTTTTGAGAGTACTCTTATGAGCTATGCTGTACGAGTATGATGATGACTTATTTTGGAATTGGTCTTTGTAAGAGAATCATATGACTGGAATTGTTTTTCACTAATCACATCCTGGTTTTCATGTTCTCTTACATAAGGAGGTTGAGAATCATTTTGGTCGGAAAGCAATGTCTCCAAACCTTGAACTGTGTTGGATAACGGAGAATCAGTTTTCAAACAGGTCTATATTCTCAACTTTGTTTGGAAATTTCTTTACCAAATCGAAGGTCACAGGTCTACTTTTTTGGTATTCATTATTTCCTTTAACAAACGTATCTGAAATTTCGCCACACTCTGTCGATGTCTGTAACTTTGGAACTGTTGCAACATTTGGGTCTATATCCTCACTTTTAATTTGGCGTGTCGCTACTAAATTGAAGGTTAAGGGTGTATCCTCACACTTAACAGTATGTTCGTGTTTTTCACATTGGGATTGTCTTATTACTTTTTCGCCACATTGTAATGTTGCCACAGTCTCCATGATTTACTATAAATCCACACACGACAATAGTAACTCACAACTGTTTAATTGCAGGTGTGTCATTCCACATTTGTACAAAGATTAAGATAAAATATTTTCCAAGCAGCGAGAATTTCTCAGTCTGTCCAAAGCATTGAGCCGAGATATTTTTCCAACATTCTGCTGCGTTATGAGTATCTTGTAGACTGTGACCCGTGATCAACGCATTCCGATCACGTGATCACGTTTCTAGGGAGAAACAGTGGAGTGCCACCAAATTCGAACGGAATGTTTTATTCACAAAAACGAATTCCACAACCGCAAGCATGTGTTTCCCCAGTAGTTGATAAGTATTATAGTGTTAGGCTAGATAGTCTTAAGAATATAGATGAACTAAGAAACAGACTAAGTTGTATTAATTGGTATGAAATATTTAGTAAAGAAATAGATGTAAATAAATCTTATAACTTATTCTTAAATATTTTAACTAGAGAGTTTAATGAATGCTGCCCTAGAATAATAAAAAAAAAGGAAAAATAATTCAAAATGCAAGTCAAGAGCACTAAAAAACTGGTATACTCCATATCTTAATATAATTAGAATTATGCTTCAAACGTGTCATGATAAATGTAAACAAGACAGCAATTATAGAGACATATATAATAGACTAAACAGAATTTATAAAAATGAGATTAAACTGGCAAAGTGCAAGGCAAATGACAAATTTATTCTAAATTCTAATAATAGTTGTAAGGCTGCTTGGACTGTAATAAAACATGAAATTAATAGTTCAAAATCGAACCATGAAGACATACCAATAGCTCCTAATACGCTCAATGCTCACTTTACTGATCTAAACCCAACAGAGGAAGAAAATCATATAACACATCAAAACAACGTAGATCCCATAACTCTATTGTCAAGTTCATTACAAAAAACAAATCTCAATTTTACATGGGACTTAATTAGCGATGAAAACGTTATAAAAAAGGCAATAAATAAGTTATCCAACTCAAAAGCAGAAGACTTTTAACGCCTCTCAAATTTTGTCATTAAGTCTATTTCAAAAGAACTGCAGTTTCCCTTATACATTCTCACTAACAGAATATTAAATCAAGGAATCTTTCCTGACTGTTTAAAAATAACAGTGACCAGGCCAATTCATAAAAAAGGCGATAGACGAGATCCAAATAATTATCGTCCAATTTCCCTCATTCCGATACTGTCAAAGATAGTGGAAATTTGTTTACATACTCAACTATATTCCTTCTTTGAAAATAATAATTTGATCAGTGATGCACAATATGGATTTAGGTCCAAATTGTCAACAGTAAAAGCAGTCGAAGCCATTGTATCTGAAATCCATAATGGTTTTGAAAGTAAGATGTATTCTAGTGCAACCCTATTGGATCTGAGTAAAGCTTTTGATTCCATCTCACATGAAATATTAATCAAAAAGTTGGAGTTCTATGGAGTTGAAAGGAAGACACTTAATTTAATAATATCTTATCTAAATAATAGAGTGCAAATGGTAAAAGTTAATAATGATGCCTCAGATTTCCTACCAATTAAAAAAGGTGTGCCCCAAGGTTCCATACTAGGGCCTTTCCTATTCACGGTTTATATTAACGATCTACCAGCATATCTGCCTTGTAGGACAATATTATATGCAGATGATACTACTATTCTTAACACTCACAGATCCTTGGATGTTATAAAACAAAAAGATGCTTCTATGCTAGAAAAATCTGCTCTCTGGTTAGAGGCAAATCTGTTAAAACTGAACTCAAATAAAACCGAAAATATTATTTTTAACCTTAATGTTATAAAAGAAGAAAATAAATATGTTAAACTACTTGGAATACACATGGACCAAAAACTGATCTGGACAAAGCATATAGAAACTCTATGCAAAAAGCTGGCTCGAGTTACTTTTTTGCTCAATAGACTCAGAGACAATGTCAGTGAAAACTTAATGCTATTTTCGTACTTTGCCTTCTTTCATTCCCATTTGATATATGGCATACTGCTGTGGGGAAATGCAACTAATACCACACTAGTATTTAAGTGGCAGAAAAGAGCACTTAGATGCATTTTGGGATTAAACCCAACAGAGTCATGTAGAGAGCATTTTGCTAACCTGAATATAATGACTGTGCCAGGACTATATATTTTTAATTGTCTAGTTTATGTAAAGGAAAACCTCTCAGCATTCTCCAATAGGACATCTGTTCATTCACATGACACTAGAAACAGTTACATGATTGATCTTCCCTATTCCAGACTATCCAAAACACATAATAGTCATCTTTATTTAAGCTTTCAGTTATTTAATAAACTCCCTAAGAGTTCACACTTAGTGACATTGATCAAATTTAAAACTGTTCTAGAATCCTGGATTAAGGGTAAAGCATTTTATTCACTTAAAGAGTTTAACAACTGTGATATGTCCAATTTATTATTATGACTGGTATTATAACCTATAGAATAGCTCAATTTGTATCTGCATACCGTCTTAAATTCTCTTTTAAGATCTTTCACTATTGTATTACTCTGATGCAAATGTGTAGTGTTCCAATTAATGTATGTTATTTTTAAGTAGTGTGTGGACAGGTAATCAAAAGAATTTTCTGTGATAAAGCAATCTATAGCAGGTGGTATGATGCTGTCCATTACAATTCCCTATGACTATTACAGACATAATTGTAAATAATTTTAAATATATTGTAAATACTGTGATAAACAATGACGAAGCCAATTGTACCAGGTATTAAACGGCAAATAAAGATTATCTTATCTTATCTTATCTTATCTTATCACTCTTGGAACACTCACGCGATTTTCTCTAGTAGTAGTAGTATTCCTTCGAGTCGCTTGCGATTCCTGGAAATCCACACGGATTTTCTAGCAAGATTGAGGGTTCACTATCCGTAGAAAATATTTGTTCTTGCTCTATTTTCCACTGCTTTATGAACTTCACAGCTCCACCCCCTTCTGTCATTTTTTTTATTGACCCTAGTAATACACTGGATGAAACTAAAATAGGAGTAAGAATTGGAGGAAGAATCATAAATAACATCAGATATGCAGATGACACTACCCTACTTGCAGAGAGCAAGAAAGACTTGGAAGATCTTATAAATAGAGTAAAACAGAAAGTGATAAAGCTGGTCTAAAACTAAATGTTAAAAAACTAAAATAATGACATCAGAGAATATTTCGATAAATATCGGCGGCGAAGTACTAACAACAGTAGACAAAATTAATTTCTTAGGCACAACATTAAAGATGACTGTAGTAACACAGAAGAAATAAGGAGAAGGATAATTCTTGGAAAGATAGCAATGAAGAGATTAAATAAGATTATAAATGACTCAGATATTTCAACTAAACAAAAATAAGAATAATACAGTCTACAGTGTTTCCTGTGGTATTATATGGTAGTGAAATTTGGACATTAAGGAAAGCAGAGAGGAAAAAATTAGATGGTTTGAGATATGGGTATGGAGGAAACTATTAAAGATAACATGGACTGAAAGGACTAATACATCAATCTTAGACGTTATAACACCAGATTTGCCACTGGAAGCATTAACTGTGAGAGGAAAACTAATGTATTTTGGACATATCATGAGAAATACACAATCATTAGAGAAGGACACGGAGGAAAGAATACACGGAGACGCCGTGCTTGCGGTTTTGTATGGGAAACAGATGAAGCCAATGACCACGCCCCCTTAAGGGACCAAAAAGGAGGCTTGCTATATACAATAGCACACAAATACTCCGAAGTTTCACGGGTTATAACAACGTAACGGTAGGGAAAATATGTAATATCCCAATTTCATATATTAACTACATACTCTGACATCATAATAATCCCGGTAGTAAGCATTAACCTATCTCAGAAGAGCCAAAAATGTAACTTTCAAATGAGCAACTTTACATGTGCGAGTCATTGACATTAGCAGCCTAGTGTAAAATACAAGTAAATTATGCTTAGCAATTATACCCATATTCATTCATCCCAAAAATTGATTATTTTCAGTACCTAAATTTTACAAAATTATTAATTTTTAAGGTAAGTTCCTAGCATAGAATTTAAGTATTTTTGTTTACCTTAAATTTAATTTCTTCAATATTGTTCAATATGTACTTGTCAAAATTCAAAATTCAAAAACTATAATGAAAGATGTAATATAAATAACTTCAATAGAATTTATTGGTCTTGTGGAGGGTGGAAAAAGGTACAATTTCTCGCCTGTTCGTAGACTTCTGCGCACGTTTTGGCCTCCATAAAGAATTAATATGAAACATCTCCATTATTGCCATTAGAGAATCAATAATTTATTGCTGTGTTGAAAATTAATCTATATGCACCTTAGAAGAGCAATATCCTGCGTTTTTGTTGTTGGGTTTCGTAAGCTTAATATTGTAATTCAATATTTCATCAATGTTAACTGTATTTTCTTTTTGTATTGATTTTATATGTAAATGTCTATTATTGTAAAATTAATTGTAAAAATTTTGACGTGTCCTATAACATGTACATGTTCGACGGACTAAATAAAATTCTATTCTATTCTATTTGTTATGTTCCCTTGTTAGGTTCCTGTATGTATCTTCTATACATTTATTTCCATGTTTATTATACAGGGTGTCTTCTATTGACGTTTAAAACTCTCTGTAGTGACGTAAGATGACATTGAAACAAGTGATTTGATATAGGACACATAGGGTCGCAAATGTCGGGAAATGCCTTAAAAATGAAGGACAAATGTGAAACATATGACGTCACGAGTGACGACACACCTCTAGCTGCCGGGCTCGTTGACTCCGACGCACACCTAAGCATTCAAAGCAATTGTCGAATGTCACATCACTGTAGCACTGTGTCTGCGTGTGCGACTCGAGTGCGAAGCGTTGAAGGTTCCCCTGGGTCTGTCAACTAGCTTTTTTTGTTTTTGCTTTTTTTTTTTTTTTGTCAGCAACCCTTTTTCTTCGCTCACATGTCAGCAAACATTCTTTTTCTGTTATGTACAATTAGACCACAATTACATACAGTACTGTCAAGCAGATGTATGCAAAGCTGAGCAATTACTTCTTTTCTCTCGTATTTTATTTGATTAAATTTGAAGATTGAAGAGAAAAATAAAACAAAGAAAACGTGCGTTTTGTAACACATAAATGTATTTTTACTATACTCAGTCTGTTAACACAGATCTGCCACAAAAAAATGAATGTTTTGTTTTACATCAACATTAGACCACAATAATTATGTACAGGAGAGTACTGTTAAGTAGGTGTATGCAAAGTTCAGGAATACCGTATTTTTTGTGTCTTGTACAGTACTGTGTTTTATTTTGTTTTTGAAGAATCAACACACATAATACAGTATCGGTACCGCGTGTTTTTTAACACTCAAAGTTAGTTTTATCGTTCTCAGTCTGTTAACAAAGATGTGCCATAGAAAGAGAAAGAGAGAGAGAGAGAGAGAGAGAGAGAGAGAGAGAGAGAGAGAGAGAAAGGAAAACAACATTTATGTGCTATTCGTTTGTTGTTAGACCACACTACAGTACAGTAAAGCACAGTACTGTTAAGGAAATGTACAGTTTGCAAAGTTCATGAATAAGTTTTTTCTCTCGTATTTAAATCTCCTCGATGTTTTCTTAACGATTGGGATTCGTTAAATTTGAAGAAACGAAAGAACACGAAAAGAAAAGTTTCAAGCGTTTTGTAATACACAAGGTATTTTTAGTGTATTTATCTGTTAATGAAGATTTGCCAAAAAAATTGTTTTTCTTCTTCTTCGCTCATGTGTCAGCAAACTGTTTGTTTGCATTACGTAGAACACTTCGTCTTACGAATGTGATCGTAAGCGCAGATCTGTGTTAACAGACTGAGTACAATAAAAGTACATTTTTGTGTTACAAAACGAAAGTTTTCGTTGTTTTATTTTTCTCTTGTTTCTTCAAATTTCATCAAATAAAATACGAGAGAAAAGAAGTAACTGCTCAGCATTGCGTATATCTGCTTGATAGTACTGTACGTAATTGTGGTCTAATGGTACATAACAAAAAAAGAATGTTTGCTGACATGTGAGCGAAGAAAAAGGGTTGCTGACAAAAAAAAGCAAAAACAAAAAAAGCTAGTTGACAGACCCAGGGGAACCTTCTACCCTACGCACTCGAGTCGCACACGCAGACACAGTGCTACAGTGATGTGACATTCGACAATTGCTTTGAATGCTTAGGTGTGCGTCAGAGTCAACGAGCCCGGCAGCTAGTGGTGTGTCGTCACTCGTGACGTCATATGTTTCACATTTGTCCTTCATTTTTAATGCATTTCCCGACATTTGCGACCCTATGTGTCCTATATCAAATCACTTGTTTCAATGCCATCTACGTCACTACGGAGAGTTTTAAACGTTAATAGAAGACACCCTGTATACAATGTGTTATTGTATACCAGGAATAATCTACCAAGTCAACAACTTAGACAGGACGTACATTCACACAACACAAGAAATAGAAACTTTATTGATGTACCTTTTTACAGGCTATCTAAGTCACTCAAAAGTTATCATGTAGTGGGAATGAAATGTTATAATATGCTATCAATAAGTGTGCTTAATTACCCAGTTGACAAGTTTAAACATAAGCTATATGACTGGTTAGTTGGTCATCCATTTTATTCCCTAGACGAGTTCTTTGAATTTAGTACTAAATCAATTATCTTTTGATATTTTAATTCTTGGTTGTTTGTAAATTATTTTGTTTATAGTACTATTATGTATATATATGTAGGCATGTATTTTAAATGTAAAACTGACTTTGTCTATTGCCTCTTTGTAAGCTTAATGACAATAGAATATTATTATTATTATTATTATTATTAGAACCTGATGACATGTGCAAGATCATACCAGGTTCGGAAGGCTACAAGAGAGCTATAATGAAAGCCTTGGTAATGCGTTCCATACCAAAAGACATCGAAATGATTCTAAGCAAAATTCGTATTAGGGAGCCAGATGCAAGAGAAAAGCTCATATGATTAAATCATCCATAACACATACTCTCTCACAAGAAGAGAGAGGGCTTTTGGCTGAAAGAGTGGATTTTTCTCATGCAAAATATTCTCATGAGGAGGATGAAGTTATTAAGGGGAACTGGAAAAGATTTTCTCTGCCCATTGAAATCAGTTAAGAAGAGAAAAGCTTAGAATGAGGAATATGAAAAGGGAAGGAGAAAGAGATCATGCTCCAAGATATAATTTCAGGAAATGTAAGAGAGTTCAGTATAAAGTTGAAAACACTGAAGAAAGTACTGATAGTGACAGTGATGCAAGTGATTCAGAACCTAATGACATGTGCAAGATCATACCAGGTTCGGAAGGCTACAAGAGAGTTATAATAAAAGCCTCTGTTAAGCTTTCCATACCAAAAGACATCAAAATGATTCTAAGCAAAATTTGAATTAGGGAGCCAGATGCAGTATGTCCTGCTCATATGATTGAATCATCCCTAACACATACTCTCTCACAAGAAGAGAGAGGGCTTTTGGCTGAAAGAGGAGTGGATTTTTCTCATGCAAAATATTCTCATGAGGAGGATGAAGTTATTAAGGGGAACTGGAATAGATTTTCTCTGCCCATTGAAATCAGTTAAGAAGAAAAAAGCTTAGAATGAGGAATATGAAAAGGGAAGGAGAAAGAGATCATGCTCCAAGATATAATTTCAGGAAATGTAAGAGAGTTCAGTATAAAGTTGAAAACACTGAAGAAAGTACTGATAGTGACAGTGATGCAAGTGATTCAGAACCTAATGACATGTGCAAGATCATACCAGGTTCGGAAGGCTACAAGAGAGTTATAATAAAAGCCCCTGTAATGCTTTCCATACCAAAAGACATCGAAATGATTCTAAGCAAAATTTGAATTAGGGAGCCAGATGCAGTATGTTGAAAACACTGAAAAAAGTACGGATAGTGACAGTGATGCAAGTGATTCAGAACCTGATGATATGTGCAAGATCATACCAGGTTCGGAAGGCTACAAGAGAGCTATAATGAAGCCTCGGTAATGCGTTCCATACCAAAAGACATCGAAATGATTCTAAGCAAAATTCGTATTAGGGAGCCAGATGCAAGAGAAAAGCCCATATGATTAAATCATCCATAACACATACTCTCTCACAGTTTGTTACAGATGTCAAACTTGAAAGCTCTTTCCCCTGTATGTGTAAGCAGATGAGTTTTCAGATAATTATTTCGGAAATGTTTCCTTACACACATCGCACCTGATAGGTTTTCCTACTGTATGTGTAACTAGATGAGATATGAGGTACCTCTTCGAGAAAAAAATTTGTCACAGACACCACACTTTTAAGCCTTTTCTCCTGTATGTGTAAGCAAATGTCTTTTGAGAGCACATCTATAAGAAAATAGTTAGTTACACACATCACATTTGTATGGTTTCTCTCCTGTATGTTTAATCTGGTGGATTTTGAGAGCACTTCTATCAGAAAATCGTTTGTTACAGACATCACATTTGAAAGGTTTTTCTCCTGTATGTATACGCATATGAGTTTTGAGATAGCTCTTTGAGTAAATGTTTTGTTGCAGAAATCACACTTGAAAGCTCTTTTATTTGTATGTGTAAGCAGATGAGTTTTGAGATTAATTGCAAAAGAAAATGCTTTGTTACATACATCACAATTGAAAGGTTTTTCTCCTGAATGTATAAGCAAATGAGATTTGAGGTAAACACTTTGAAAAAATCGTTTGCTACACAAATCGCACTTGTAAGCTTTTTCTCCTGTATGTACAAGCATATGTCTTTGAAGAACACATCTATAAGAAAATCGTTTGTTACAGACATCACATATGAATGGTTTTTCTCCTGTATGTGTACGAAGATGACTTTTGAGAGGACTTGTATGTGAAAATCGTTTCTTACAAACATCACATATGAATGGTCTTTCTCCTGTATGTGTACGCAGATGACTTTTGAGATTAAATCTTTGCGTAAATGTTTTGTTACAATATCACTCTTGAAAGATTTTTCACCTGTATGTGTAACCAGATGAGATTTGACGTGACTACTTTGAGAAAATCGTTTGTTACACACATCACACTTGTAATTTTTTTCTCCTGTATGTGTGAGCAGATGAGTTTTGAGAATAGTCTTACGAGAAAATGTTTTGTTACAGGCATCACACTTCAATGTTTCTTTTTCCTGTATGTGTAAGCAGATGAGTTTTGAGACTACCTCTTTGAGAAAATTTTTTGGTACAGACATCACACTTGAAATATTTCCCCCCTGTATGTATAAGCAGATGCTTTTTGAGATTACCTCTATGAGAAAATGTTTTGGTACAGACATCACACTTGTAATTTTTTTCTCCTGTATGTGTAAGCAGATGAGTTTTGAGAGTACTCTTATGAGCTATGCTGTACGAGTATGATGATGACTTATTTTGGAATTGGTCTTTGTAAGAGAATCATATGACTGGAATTGTTTTTCACTAATCACATCCTGGTTTTCATGTTCTCTTACATAAGGAGGTTGAGAATCATTTTGGTCGGAAAGCAATGTCTCCAAACCTTGAACTGTGTTGGATAACGGAGAATCAGTTTTCAAACAGGTCTATATTCTCAACTTTGTTTGGAAATTTCTTTACCAAATCGAAGGTCACAGGTCTACTTTTTTGGTATTCATTATTTCCTTTAACAAACGTATCTGAAATTTCGCCACACTCTGTCGATGTCTGTAACTTTGGAACTGTTGCAACATTTGGGTCTATATCCTCACTTTTAATTTGGCGTGTCGCTACTAAATTGAAGGTTAAGGGTGTATCCTCACACTTAACAGTATGTTCGTGTTTTTCACATTGGGATTGTCTTATTACTTTTTCGCCACATTGTAATGTTGCCACAGTCTCCATGATTTACTATAAATCCACACACGACAATAGTAACTCACAACTGTTTAATTGCAGGTGTGTCATTCCACATTTGTACAAAGATTAAGATAAAATATTTTCCAAGCAGCGAGAATTTCTCAGTCTGTCCAAAGCATTGAGCCGAGATATTTTTCCAACATTCTGCTGCGTTATGAGTATCTTGTAGACTGTGACCCGTGATCAACGCATTCCGATCACGTGATCACGTTTCTAGGGAGAAACAGTGGAGTGCCACCAAATTCGAACGGAATGTTTTATTCACAAAAACGAATTCCACAACCGCAAGCATGTGTTTCCCCAGTAGTTGATAAGTATTATAGTGTTAGGCTAGATAGTCTTAAGAATATAGATGAACTAAGAAACAGACTAAGTTGTATTAATTGGTATGAAATATTTAGTAAAGAAATAGATGTAAATAAATCTTATAACTTATTCTTAAATATTTTAACTAGAGAGTTTAATGAATGCTGCCCTAGAATAATAAAAAAAAAAGGAAAAATAATTCAAAATGCAAGTCAAGAGCACTAAAAAACTGGTATACTCCATATCTTAATATAATTAGAATTATGCTTCAAACGTGTCATGATAAATGTAAACAAGACAGCAATTATAGAGACATATATAATAGACTAAACAGAATTTATAAAAATGAGATTAAACTGGCAAAGTGCAAGGCAAATGACAAATTTATTCTAAATTCTAATAATAGTTGTAAGGCTGCTTGGACTGTAATAAAACATGAAATTAATAGTTCAAAATCGAACCATGAAGACATACCAATAGCTCCTAATACGCTCAATGCTCACTTTACTGATCTAAACCCAACAGAGGAAGAAAATCATATAACACATCAAAACAACGTAGATCCCATAACTCTATTGTCAAGTTCATTACAAAAAACAAATCTCAATTTTACATGGGACTTAATTAGCGATGAAAACGTTATAAAAAAGGCAATAAATAAGTTATCCAACTCAAAAGCAGAAGACTTTTAACGCCTCTCAAATTTTGTCATTAAGTCTATTTCAAAAGAACTGCAGTTTCCCTTATACATTCTCACTAACAGAATATTAAATCAAGGAATCTTTCCTGACTGTTTAAAAATAACAGTGACCAGGCCAATTCATAAAAAAGGCGATAGACGAGATCCAAATAATTATCGTCCAATTTCCCTCATTCCGATACTGTCAAAGATAGTGGAAATTTGTTTACATACTCAACTATATTCCTTCTTTGAAAATAATAATTTGATCAGTGATGCACAATATGGATTTAGGTCCAAATTGTCAACAGTAAAAGCAGTCGAAGCCATTGTATCTGAAATCCATAATGGTTTTGAAAGTAAGATGTATTCTAGTGCAACCCTATTGGATCTGAGTAAAGCTTTTGATTCCATCTCACATGAAATATTAATCAAAAAGTTGGAGTTCTATGGAGTTGAAAGGAAGACACTTAATTTAATAATATCTTATCTAAATAATAGAGTGCAAATGGTAAAAGTTAATAATGATGCCTCAGATTTCCTACCAATTAAAAAAGGTGTGCCCCAAGGTTCCATACTAGGGCCTTTCCTATTCACGGTTTATATTAACGATCTACCAGCATATCTGCCTTGTAGGACAATATTATATGCAGATGATACTACTATTCTTAACACTCACAGATCCTTGGATGTTATAAAACAAAAAGATGCTTCTATGCTAGAAAAATCTGCTCTCTGGTTAGAGGCAAATCTGTTAAAACTGAACTCAAATAAAACCGAAAATATTATTTTTAACCTTAATGTTATAAAAGAAGAAAATAAATATGTTAAACTACTTGGAATACACATGGACCAAAAACTGATCTGGACAAAGCATATAGAAACTCTATGCAAAAAGCTGGCTCGAGTTACTTTTTTGCTCAATAGACTCAGAGACAATGTCAGTGAAAACTTAATGCTATTTTCGTACTTTGCCTTCTTTCATTCCCATTTGATATATGGCATACTGCTGTGGGGAAATGCAACTAATACCACACTAGTATTTAAGTGGCAGAAAAGAGCACTTAGATGCATTTTGGGATTAAACCCAACAGAGTCATGTAGAGAGCATTTTGCTAACCTGAATATAATGACTGTGCCAGGACTATATATTTTTAATTGTCTAGTTTATGTAAAGGAAAACCTCTCAGCATTCTCCAATAGGACATCTGTTCATTCACATGACACTAGAAACAGTTACATGATTGATCTTCCCTATTCCAGACTATCCAAAACACATAATAGTCATCTTTATTTAAGCTTTCAGTTATTTAATAAACTCCCTAAGAGTTCACACTTAGTGACATTGATCAAATTTAAAACTGTTCTAGAATCCTGGATTAAGGGTAAAGCATTTTATTCACTTAAAGAGTTTAACAACTGTGATATGTCCAATTTATTATTATGACTGGTATTATGACCTATAGAATAGCTCAATTTGTATCTGCATACCGTCTTAAATTCTCTTTTAAGATCTTTCACTATTGTATTACTCTGATGCAAATGTGTAGTGTTCCAATTAATGTATGTTATTTTTAAGTAGTGTGTGGACAGGTAATCAAAAGAATTTTCTGTGATAAAGCAATCTATAGCAGGTGGTATGATGCTGTCCATTACAATTCCCTATGACTATTACAGACATAATTGTAAATAATTTTAAATATATTGTAAATACTGTGATAAACAATGACGAAGCCAATTGTACCAGGTATTAAACGGCAAATAAAGATTATCTTATCTTATCTTATCACTCTTGGAACACTCACGCTTTTTTCTCTAGTAGTAGTAGTATTCCTTCGAGTCGCTTGCGATTCCTGGAAATCCACACGGATTTTCTAGCAAGATTGAGGGTTCACTATCCGTAGAAAATATTTGTTCTTGCTCTATTTTCCACTGCTTTATGAACTTCACAGCTCCACCCCCTTCTGTCATTTTTTTTATTGACCCTAGTAATACACTGGATGAAACTAAAATAGGAGTAAGAATTGGAGGAAGAATCATAAATAACATCAGATATGCAGATGACACTACCCTACTTGCAGAGAGCAAGAAAGACTTGGAAGATCTTATAAATAGAGTAAAACAGAAAGTGATAAAGCTGGTCTAAAACTAAATGTTAAAAAACTAAAATAATGACATCAGAGAATATTTCGATAAATATCGGCGGCGAAGTACTAACAACAGTAGACAAAATTAATTTCTTAGGCACAACATTAAAGATGACTGTAGTAACACAGAAGAAATAAGGAGAAGGATAATTCTTGGAAAGATAGCAATGAAGAGATTAAATAAGATTATAAATGACTCAGATATTTCAACTAAACAAAAATAAGAATAATACAGTCTACAGTGTTTCCTGTGGTATTATATGGTAGTGAAATTTGGACATTAAGGAAAGCAGATAGGAAAAAATTAGATGGTTTGAGATATGGGTATGGAGGAAACTATTAAAGATAACATGGACTGAAAGGACTAATACATCAATCTTAGACGTTATAACACCAGATTTGCCACTGGAAGCATTAACTGTGAGAGGAAAACTAATGTATTTTGGACATATCATGAGAAATACACAATCATTAGAGAAGGACACGGAGGAAAGAATACACGGAGACGCCGTGCTTGCGGTGTTGTATGGGAAACAGATGATGCCAATGACCACGCCCCCTTAAGGGACCAAAAAGGAGGCTTGCTATATACAATAGCACACAAATACTCCGAAGTTTCACGGGTTATAACAACGTAACGGTAGGGAAAATATGTAATATCCCAATTTCATATATTAACTACATACTCTGACATCATAATAATCCCGGTAGTAAGCATTAACCTATCTCAGAAGAGCCAAAAATGTAACTTTCAAATGAGCAACTTTACATGTGCGAGTCATTGACATTAGCAGCCTAGTGTAAAATACAAGTAAATTATGCTTAGCAATTATACCCATATACATTCATCCCAAAAATTGATTATTTTCAGTACCTAAATTTTACAAAATTATTAATTTTTAAGGTAAGTTCCTAGCATAGAATTTAAGTATTTTTGTTTACCTTAAATTTAATTTCTTCAATATTGTTCAATATGTACTTGTCAAAATTCAAAATTCAAAAACTATAATGAAAGATGTAATATAAATAACTTCAATATAATTTATTGGTCTTGTGGAGGGTGGAAAAAGGTACAATTTCTCGCCTGTTCGTAGACTTCTGCGCACGTTTTGGCCTCCATAAAGAATTAATATGAAACATCTCCATTATTGCCATTAGAGAATCAATAATTTATTGCTGTGTTGAAAATTAATCTATATGCACCTTAGAAGAGCAATATCCTGCGTTTTTGTTGTTGGGTTTCGTAAGCTTAATATTGTAATTCAATATTTCATCAATGTTAACTGTATTTTCTTTTTGTATTGATTTTATATGTAAATGTCTATTATTGTAAAATTAATTGTAAAAATTTTGACGTGTCCTATAACATGTACATGTTCGACGGACTAAATAAAATTCTATTCTATTCTATTTGTTATGTTCCCTTGTTAGGTTCCTGTATGTATCTTCTATACATTTATTTCCATGTTTATTATACAGGGTGTCTTCTATTGACGTTTAAAACTCTCTGTAGTGACGTAGATGACATTGAAACAAGTGATTTGATATAGGACACATAGGGTCGCAAATGTCGGGAAATGCCTTAAAAATGAAGGACAAATGTGAAACATATGACGTCACGAGTGACGACACACCTCTAGCTGCCGGGCTCGTTGACTCCGACGCACACCTAAGCATTCAAAGCAATTGTCGAATGTCACATCACTGTAGCACTGTGTCTGCGTGTGCGAAGCGTTGAAGGTTCCCCTGGGTCTGTCAACTTGCTTTTTTTTTTTTTTTTTTTGTTTTTTTTTGTCAGCAACCCTTTTTCTTCGCTCACATGTCAGCAAACATTCTTTTTCTGTTATGTACAATTAGACCACAATTACGTACAGTACTGTGAAGCAGATGTATGCAAAGCTGAGCAATTACTTCTTTTCTCTCGTATTTTATTTGATTAAATTTGAAGATTGAAGAGAAAAATAAAACAAAGAAAACGTGCGTTTTGTAACACATAAATGTATTTTTACTATACTCAGTCTGTTAACACAGATCTGCCACAAAAAAAAAATAATGTTTTGTTTTACTTCAACATTAGACCACAATAATTATGTACAGGAGAGTACTGTTAAGTAGGTGTATGCAAAGTTCAGGAATACCGTATTTTTTGTGTCTTGTACAGTACTGTGTTTTATTTTGTTTTTGAAGAATCAACACACATAATACAGTATCGGTACCGCGTGTTTTTTAACACACAAAGTTAGTTTTATCGTTCTCAGTCTGTTAACAAAGATGTGCCATAGAAAGAGAAAGAGAGAGAGAGAGAGAGAGAGAGAGAGAGAGAAAGGAAAACAACATTTATGTGCTATTCGTTTGTTGTTAGACCACACTACAGTACAGTAAAGCACAGTACTGTTAAGGAAATGTACAGTTTGCAAAGTTCATGAATAAGTTTTTTCTCTCGTATTTAAATCTCTTCGATGTTTTCTTAACGATTGGGATTCGTTAAATTTGAAGAAACGAAAGAACACGAAAAGAAAAGTTTCAAGCTTTTTGTAATACACAAGGTATTTTTAGTGTATTTATCTGTTAATGAAGATTTGCCAAAAAAATTGTTTTTCTTCTTCTTCGCTCATGTGTCAGCAAACTGTTTGTTTGCATTACGTAGAACACTTCGTCTTACGAATGTGATCGTAAGCGCAGATCTGTGTTAACAGACTGAGTACAATAAAAGTACATTTTTGTGTTACAAAACGAAAGTTTTCGTTGTTTTATTTTTCTCTTGTTTCTTCAAATTTCATCAAATAAAATACGAGAGAAAAGAAGTAACTGCTCAGCATTGCGTATATCTGCTTGATAGTACTGTACGTAATTGTGGTCTAATGGTACATAACAAAAAAAGAATGTTTGCTGGCATGTGAGCGAAGAAAAAGGGTTGCTGACAAAAAAAAGCAAAAACAAAAAAAGCCAGTTGACAGACCCAGGGGAACCTTCAACCCTACGCACTCGAGTCGCACACGCAGACACAGTGCTACAGTGATGTGACATTCGACAATTGCTTTGAATGCTTAGGTGTGCGTCGGAGTCAACGAGCCCGGCAGCTAGTGGTGTGTCGTCACTCGTGACGTCATATGTTTCACATTTGTCCTTCATTATTAATGCTTTTCCCGACATTTGCGACCCTATGTGTCCTATATCAAATCACTTGTTTCAATGCCATCTACGTCACTACGGAGAGTTTTAAACGTTAATAGAAGACACCCTGTATACAATGTGTTATTGTATACCAGGAATAATCTACCAAGTCAACAACTTAGACAGGACGTACATTCACACAACACAAGAAATAGAAACTTTATTGATGTACCTTTTTACAGGCTATCTAAGTCACTCAAAAGTTATCATGTAGTGGGAATGAAATGTTATAATATGCTATCAATAAGTGTGCTTAATTACCCAGTTGACAAGTTTAAACATAAGCTATATGACTGGTTAGTTGGTCATCCATTTTATTCCCTAGACGAGTTCTTTGAATTTAGTACTAAATCAATTATCTTTTGATATTTTAATTCTTGGTTGTTTGTAAATTATTTTGTTTATAGTACTATTATGTATATATATGTAGGCATGTATTTTAAATGTAAAACTGACTTTGTCTATTGCCTCTTTGTAAGCTTAATGACAATAGAATATTATTATTATTATTATTAGAACCTGATGACATGTGCAAGATCATACCAGGTTCGGAAGGCTACAAGAGAGCTATAATGAAAGCCTTGGTAATGCGTTCCATACCAAAAGACATCGAAATGATTCTAAGCAAAATTCGTATTAGGGAGCCAGATGCAAGAGAAAAGCTCATATGATTAAATCATCCATAACACATACTCTCTCACAAGAAGAGAGAAGGCTTTTGGCTGAAAGAGTGGATTTTTCTCATGCAAAATATTCTCATGAGGAGGATGAAGTTATTATGGGGAACTGGAAAAGATTTTCTCTGCCCATTGAAATCAGTTAAGAAGAGAAAAGCTTAGAATGAGGAATATGAAAAGGGAAGGAGAAAGAGATCATGCTCCAAGATATAATTTCAGGAAATGTAAGAGAGTTCAGTATAAAGTTGAAAACACTGAAGAAAGTACTGATAGTGACAGTGATGCAAGTGATTCAGAACCTAATGACATGTGCAAGATCATACCAGGTTCGGAAGGCTACAAGAGAGTTATAATAAAAGCCTCTGTTAAGCTTTCCATACCAAAAGACATCGAAATGATTCTAAGCAAAATTTGAATTAGGGAGCCAGATGCAGTATGTCCTGCTCATATGATTGAATCATCCCTAACACATACTCTCTCACAAGAAGAGAGAGGGCTTTTGGCTGAAAGAGGAGTGGATTTCTCTCATGCAAAATATACTCGTGAGAAGGATGAACTTATAAAGGAGAACTGGAACAGATTTTCTCTGCCCATTGAAATCAGTTAAGAAGAGAAAAGCTTAGAATGAGGAATATGAAAAGAAAAGGAGAAAGAGATCATGCTCCAAAATATGATTTCAGGAAATGTAAGAGACTTCAGTATAAAGTTGAAGACAATGAAGGAAGTACTGATAGTGACAGTGATGCAAGTGATTCAGAACCTGATGACATGTGCACGATCATACCAGGTTCGGAAGGCTACAAGAGAGGTATAATGAAAGCCTCTGTAATGCTTTCCATACCAAAAGACATCGAAATGATTGTAAGCAAAATTTGAATTAGGGAGCCAGATGCAGTATGTTGAAAACACTGAAAAAAGTACGGATAGTGACAGTGATGCAAGTGATTCAGAACCTGATGATATGTGCAAGATCATACCAGGTTCGGAAGGCTACAAGAGAGCTATAATGAAGCCTCGGTAATGCGTTCCATACCAAAAGACATCGAAATGATTCTAAGCAAAATTCGTATTAGGGAGCCAGATGCAAGAGAAAAGCCCATATGATTAAATCATCCATAACACATACTCTCTCACAGTTTGTTACAGATGTCAAACTTGAAAGCTCTTTCCCCTGTATGTGTAAGCAGATGAGTTTTCAGATAATTATTTCGGAAATGTTTCCTTACACACATCGCACCTGATAGGTTTTCCTACTGTATGTGTAACTAGATGAGTTATGAGGTACCTCTTCGAGAAAAAAATTTGTCACAGACACCACACTTTTAAGCCTTTTCTCCTGTATGTGTAAGCAAATGTCTTTTGAGAGCATATCTATAAGAAAATAGTTAGTTACACACATCACATTTGTATGGTTTCTCTCCTGTATGTTTAATCTGGTGGATTTTGAGAGCACTTCTATCAGAAAATCGTTTGTTACAGACATCACATTTGAAAGGTTTTTCTCCTGTATGTATACGCATATGAGTTTTGAGATTACACCTATGAGTAAATGTTTTGTTACAGATGTCACACTGGAAAGCTCTTTCCTTTCTATGTGTAAGCAAATGAGTTTTGAGACGAAAACTATGAGAAAATCGTTTGCTACACACATCACACTTGTAAACTTTTTCTCCTGTAGGTGATAGCAGATGACTTTTGAGAGCAAATTTATAAGAAAATCGTTTGTTACACACATCACATTTGAATGGTTTTTCTCCTGTATGTGTAAGCAGGTGATGTTTGTGAGTACTACTATCAGAAAATCGTTTGTTACAGACATCGCATATGAATGGTTTTTCTCCTGTATGTGTATGCAAATGAGTTTTGAGATAGCTCTTTGAGTAAATGTTTTGTTGCAGAAATCACACTTGAAAGCTCTTTTATTTGAATGTGTAAGCAGATGAGTTTTGAGATTAATTGCAAAAGAAAATGCTTTGTTACATACATCACAATTGAAAGGTTTTTCTCCTGAATGTATAAGCAAATGAGATTTGAGGTAAACACTTTGAAAAAATCGTTTGCTACACAAATCGCACTTGTAAGCTTTTTCTCCTGTATGTACAAGCATATGTCTTTGAAGAACACATCTATAAGAAAATCGTTTGTTACAGACATCACATATGAATGGTTTTTCTCCTGTATGTGTACGAAGATGACTTTTGAGAGGACTTGTATGTGAAAATCGTTTCTTACAAACATCACATATGAATGGTCTTTCTCCGGTATGTGTACGCAGATGACTTTTGAGATTAAATCTTTGCGTAAATGTTTTGTTACAAATATCACTCTTGAAAGATTTTTCACCTGTATGTGTAACCAGATGAGATTTGACGTGACTACTTTGAGAAAATCGTTTGTTACACACATCACACTTGTAATTTTTTTCTCCTGTATGTGTGAGCAGATGAGTTTTGAGAATAGTCTTACGAGAAAATGTTTTGTTACAGGCATCACACTTCAATGTTTCTTTTTCCTGTATGTGTAAGCAGATGAGTTTTGATACTACCTCTTTGAGAAAATTTTTTGGTACAGACATCACACTTGAAATATTTCCCCCCTGTATGTATAAGCAGATGCTTTTTGAGATTACCTCTATGAGAAAATGTTTTGGTACAGACATCACACTTGTAATTTTTTTCTCCTGTATGTGTAAGCAGATGAGTTTTGAGAGTACTCTTATGAGCTATGCTGTACGAGTATGATGATGACTTATTTTGGAATTGGTCTTTGTAAGAGAATCATATGACTGGAATTGTTTTTCACTAATCACATCCTGGTTTTCATGTTCTCTTACATAAGGAGGTTGAGAATCATTTTGGTCGGAAAGCAATGTCTCCAAACCTTGAACTGTGTTGGATAACGGAGAATCAGTTTTCAAACAGGTCTATATTCTCAACTTTGTTTGGAAATTTCTTTACCAAATCGAAGGTCACAGGTCTACTTTTTTGGTATTCATTATTTCCTTTAACAAACGTATCTGAAATTTCGCCACACTCTGTCGATGTCTGTAACTTTGGAACTGTTGCAACGTTTGGGTCAATATCCTCACTTTTAATTTGGCGTGTCGCTACTAAATTGAAGGTTAAGGGTGTATCCTCACACTTAACAGTATGTTCGTGTTTTTCACATTGGGATTGTCTTATTACTTTTTCGCCACATTGTAATGTTGGACATTGATTTACTATAAATCCACACACGACAATAGTAACTCACAACTGTTTAATTGCAGGTGTGTCATTCCACATTTGTACAAAGATTAAGATAAAATATTTTCCAAGCAGCGAGAATTTCTCAGTCTGTCCAAAGCATTGAGCCGAGATATTTTTCCAACATTCTGCTGCGTTATGAGTATCTTGTAGACTGTGACCCGTGATCAACGCATTCCGATCACGTGATCACGTTTCTAGGGAGAAACAGTGGAGTGCCACCAAATTCGAACGGAATGTTTTATTCACAAAAACGAATTCCACAACCGCAAGCATGTGTTCTGCCACTCTTGGAACACTCACGCGATTTTCTCTAGTAGTAGTATTATTCCTTCGAGTCGCTTGCGATTCCTGGAAATCCACACGGATTTTCTAGCAAGATTGAGGGTTCACTATCCGTAGAAAATATTTGTTCTTGCTTTATTTTCCACTGCTTTATGAACTTCACATCTCCACCCCCTTCTGTCATTTTTTTTATTGACCCTAGTAATACACTGGATGAAACTAAAATAGGAGTAAGAATTGGAGGAAGAATCATAAATAACATCAGATATGCAGATGACACTACCCTTCTTGCAGAGAGCAAGAAAGACTTGGAAGATCTTATAAATAGAGTAAAACAGAAAGTGATAAAGCTGGTCTAAAACTAAATGTTAAAAAACTAAAATAATGACATCAGAGAATATTTCGATAAATATCGGCGGCGAAGTACTAACAACAGTAGACAAAATTAATTTCTTAGGCACAACATTAAAGATGACTGTAGTAACACAGAAGAAATAAGGAGAAGGATAATTCTTGGAAAGATAGCAATGAAGAGATTAAATAAGATTATAAATGACTCAGATATTTCAACTAAAGAAAAATAAGAATAATACAGTCTACAGTGTTTCCTGTGGTATTATATGGTAGTGAAATTTGGACATTAAGGAAAGCAGAGAGGAAAAAATTAGATGCGTTTGAGATATGGGTATGGAGGAAACTATTAAAGATAACATGGACTGAAAGGACTAATACATCAATCTTAGACGTTATAACACCAGATTTGCCACTGGAAGCATTAACTGTGAGAGGAAAACTAATGTATTTTGGACATATCATGAGAAATACACAATCATTAGAGAAGGACACGGAGGAAAGAATACACGGAGACGCCGTGCTTGCGGTGTTGTATGGGAAACAGATGAAGCCAATGACCACGCCCCCTTAAGGGACCAAAAAGGAGGCTTGCTATATACAATAGCACACAAATACTCCGAAGTTTCACGGGTTATAACAACGTAACGGTAGGGAAAATATGTAATATCCCAATTTCATATATTAACTACATACTCTGACATCATAATAATCCCGGTAGTAAGCATTAACCTATCTCAGAAGAGCCAAAAATGTAACTTTCAAATGAGCAACTTTACATGTGCGAGTCATTGACATTAGCAGCCTAGTGTAAAATACAAGTAAATTATGCTTAGCAATTATACCCATATTCATTCATCCCAAAAATTGATTATTTTCAGTACCTAAATTTTACAAAATTATTAATTTTTAAGGTAAGTTCCTAGCATAGAATTTAAGTATTTTTGTTTACCTTAAATTTAATTTCTTCAATATTGTTCAATATGTACTTGTCAAAATTCAAAAACTATAATGAAAGATGTAATATAAATAACTTTAATAGAATTTATTGGTCTTGTGGAGGGTGGAAAAAGGTACAATTTCTCGCCTGTTCGTAGACTTCTGCGCACGTTTTGGCCTCCATAAAGAATTAATATGAAACATCTCCATTATTGCCATTAGAGAATCAATAATTTATTGCTGTGTTGAAAATTAATCTATATGCACCTTAGAAGAGCAATATCCTGCGTTTTTGTTGTTGGGTTTCGTAAGCTTAATATTGTAATTCAATATTTCATCAATGTTAACTGTATTTTCTTTTTGTATTGATTTTATATGTAAATGTCTATTATTGTAAAATTAATTGTAAAAATTTTGACGTGTCCTATAACATGTACATGTTCGACGGACTAAATAAAATTCTATTCTATTCTATTTGTTATGTTCCCTTGTTAGGTTCCTGTATGTATCTTCTATACATTTATTTCCATGTTTATTATACAGGGTGTCTTCTATTGACGTTTAAAACTCTCTGTAGTGACGTAGATGACATTGAAACAAGTGATTTGATATAGGACACATAGGGTCGCAAATGTCGGGAAATGCCTTAAAAATGAAGGACAAATGTGAAACATATGACGTCACGAGTGACGACACACCTCTAGCTGCCGGGCTCGTTGACTCCGACGCACACCTAAGCATTCAAAGCAATTGTCGAATGTCACATCACTGTAGCACTGTGTCTGCGTGTGCGACTCGAGTGCGAAGCGTTGAAGGTTCCCCTGGGTCTGTCAACTAGCTTTTTTTGTTTTTGCTTTTTTTTTTTTTTTGTCAGCAACCCTTTTTCTTCGCTCACATGTCAGCAAACATTCTTTTTCTGTTATGTACAATTAGACCACAATTACATACAGTACTGTCAAGCAGATGTATGCAAAGCTGAGCAATTACTTCTTTTCTCTCGTATTTTATTTGATTAAATTTGAAGATTGAAGAGAAAAATAAAACAAAGAAAACGTGCGTTTTGTAACACATAAATGTATTTTTACTATACTCAGTCTGTTAACACAGATCTGCCACAAAAAAAAGAATGTTTTGTTTTACATCAACATTAGACCACAATAATTATGTACAGGAGAGTACTGTTAAGTAGGTGTATGCAAAGTTCAGGAATACCGTATTTTTTGTGTCTTGTACAGTACTGTGTTTTATTTTGTTTTTGAAGAATCAACACACATAATACAGTATCGGTACCGCGTGTTTTTTAACACACAAAGTTAGTTTTATCGTTCTCAGTCTGTTAACAAAGATGTGCCATAGAAAGAGAAAGAGGGAGAGAGAGAGAGAGAGAGAGAGAGAGAGAGAAAGGAAAACAACATTTATGTGCTATTCGTTTGTCGTTAGACCACACTACAGTACAGTAAAGCACAGTACTGTTAAGGAAATGTACAGTTTGCAAAGATCATGAATAAGTTTTTTCTCTCGTATTTAAATCTCCTCGATGTTTTCTTAACGATTGGGATTCGTTAAATTTGAAGAAACGAAAGAACACGAAAAGAAAAGTTTCAAGCGTTTTGTAATACACAAGGTATTTTTAGTGTATTTATCTGTTAATGAAGATTTGCCAAAAAAATTGTTTTTCTTCTTCTTCGCTCATGTGTCAGCAAACTGTTTGTTTGCATTACGTAGAACACTTCGTCTTACGAATGTGATCGTAAGCGCAGATCTGTGTTAACAGACTGAGTACAATAAAAGTACATTTTTGTGTTACAAAACGCACGTTTTCGTTGTTTTATTTTTCTCTTGTTTCTTCAAATTTCATCAAATAAAATACGAGAGAAAAGAAGTAACTGCTCAGCATTGCGTATATCTGCTTGATAGTACTGTACGTAATTGTGGTCTAATGGTACATAACAAAAAAAGAATGTTTGCTGGCATGTGAGCGAAGAAAAAGGGTTGCTGACAAAAAAAAGCAAAAACAAAAAAAGCCAGTTGACAGACCCAGGGGAACCTTCAACCCTACGCACTCGAGTCGCACACGCAGACACAGTGCTACAGTGATGTGACATTCGACAATTGCTTTGAATGCTTAGGTGTGCGTCGGAGTCAACGAGCCCGGCAGCTAGTGGTGTGTCGTCACTCGTGACGTCATATGTTTCACATTTGTCCTTCATTATTAATGCTTTTCCCGACATTTGCGACCCTATGTGTCCTATATCAAATCACTTGTTTCAATGCCATCTACGTCACTACGGAGAGTTTTAAACGTTAATAGAAGACACCCTGTATACAATGTGTTATTGTATACCAGGAATAATCTACCAAGTCAACAACTTAGACAGGACGTACATTCACACAACACAAGAAATAGAAACTTTATTGATGTACCTTTTTACAGGCTATCTAAGTCACTCAAAAGTTATCATGTAGTGGGAATGAAATGTTATAATATGCTATCAATAAGTGTGCTTAATTACCCAGTTGACAAGTTTAAACATAAGCTATATGACTGGTTAGTTGGTCATCCATTTTATTCCCTAGACGAGTTCTTTGAATTTAGTACTAAATCAATTATCTTTTGATATTTTAATTCTTGGTTGTTTGTAAATTATTTTGTTTATAGTACTATTATGTATATATATGTAGGCATGTATTTTAAATGTAAAACTGACTTTGTCTATTGCCTCTTTGTAAGCTTAATGACAATAGAATATTATTATTATTATTATTAGAACCTGATGACATGTGCAAGATCATACCAGGTTCGGAAGGCTACAAGAGAGCTATAATGAAAGCCTTGGTAATGCGTTCCATACCAAAAGACATCGAAATGATTCTAAGCAAAATTCGTATTAGGGAGCCAGATGCAAGAGAAAAGCTCATATGATTAAATCATCCATAACACATACTCTCTCACAAGAAGAGAGAAGGCTTTTGGCTGAAAGAGTGGATTTTTCTCATGCAAAATATTCTCATGAGGAGGATGAAGTTATTAAGGGGAACTGGAAAAGATTTTCTCTGCCCATTGAAATCAGTTAAGAAGAGAAAAGCTTAGAATGAGGAATATGAAAAGGGAAGGAGAAAGAGATCATGCTCCAAGATATAATTTCAGGAAATGTAAGAGAGTTCAGTATAAAGTTGAAAACACTGAAGAAAGTACTGATAGTGACAGTGATGCAAGTGATTCAGAACCTAATGACATGTGCAAGATCATACCAGGTTCGGAAGGCTACAAGAGAGTTATAATAAAAGCCTCTGTTAAGCTTTCCATACCAAAAGACATCGAAATGATTCTAAGCAAAATTTGAATTAGGGAGCCAGATGCAGTATGTCCTGCTCATATGATTGAATCATCCCTAACACATACTCTCTCACAAGAAGAGAGAGGGCTTTTGGCTGAAAGAGGAGTGGATTTCTCTCATGCAAAATATACTCGTGAGAAGGATGAACTTATAAAGGAGAACTGGAACAGATTTTCTCTGCCCATTGAAATCAGTTAAGAAGAGAAAAGCTTAGAATGAGGAATATGAAAAGAAAAGGAGAAAGAGATCATGCTCCAAAATATGATTTCAGGAAATGTAAGAGACTTCAGTATAAAGTTGAAGACAATGAAGGAAGTACTGATAGTGACAGTGATGCAAGTGATTCAGAACCTGATGACATGTGCACGATCATACCAGGTTCGGAAGGCTACAAGAGAGGTATAATGAAAGCCTCTGTAATGCTTTCCATACCAAAAGACATCGAAATGATTGTAAGCAAAATTTGAATTAGGGAGCCAGATGCAGTATGTTGAAAACACTGAAAAAAGTACGGATAGTGACAGTGATGCAAGTGATTCAGAACCTGATGATATGTGCAAGATCATACCAGGTTCGGAAGGCTACAAGAGAGCTATAATGAAGCCTCGGTAATGCGTTCCATACCAAAAGACATCGAAATGATTCTAAGCAAAATTCGTATTAGGGAGCCAGATGCAAGAGAAAAGCCCATATGATTAAATCATCCATAACACATACTCTCTCACAGTTTGTTACAGATGTCAAACTTGAAAGCTCTTTCCCCTGTATGTGTAAGCAGATGAGTTTTCAGATAATTATTTCGGAAATGTTTCCTTACACACATCGCACCTGATAGGTTTTCCTACTGTATGTGTAACTAGATGAGTTATGAGGTACCTCTTCGAGAAAAAAATTTGTCACAGACACCACACTTTTAAGCCTTTTCTCCTGTATGTGTAAGCAAATGTCTTTTGAGAGCATATCTATAAGAAAATAGTTAGTTACACACATCACATTTGTATGGTTTCTCTCCTGTATGTTTAATCTGGTGGATTTTGAGAGCACTTCTATCAGAAAATCGTTTGTTACAGACATCACATTTGAAAGGTTTTTCTCCTGTATGTATACGCATATGAGTTTTGAGATTACACCTATGAGTAAATGTTTTGTTACAGATGTCACACTGGAAAGCTCTTTCCTTTCTATGTGTAAGCAAATGAGTTTTGAGACGAAAACTATGAGAAAATCGTTTGCTACACACATCACACTTGTAAACTTTTTCTCCTGTAGGTGATAGCAGATGACTTTTGAGAGCAAATTTATAAGAAAATCGTTTGTTACACACATCACATTTGAATGGTTTTTCTCCTGTATGTGTAAGCAGGTGATGTTTGTGAGTACTACTATCAGAAAATCGTTTGTTACAGACATCGCATATGAATGGTTTTTCTCCTGTATGTGTATGCAAATGAGTTTTGAGATAGCTCTTTGAGTAAATGTTTTGTTGCAGAAATCACACTTGAAAGCTCTTTTATTTGAATGTGTAAGCAGATGAGTTTTGAGATTAATTGCAAAAGAAAATGCTTTGTTACATACATCACAATTGAAAGGTTTTTCTCCTGAATGTATAAGCAAATGAGATTTGAGGTAAACACTTTGAAAAAATCGTTTGCTACACAAATCGCACTTGTAAGCTTTTTCTCCTGTATGTACAAGCATATGTCTTTGAAGAACACATCTATAAGAAAATCGTTTGTTACAGACATCACATATGAATGGTTTTTCTCCTGTATGTGTACGAAGATGACTTTTGAGAGGACTTGTATGTGAAAATCGTTTCTTACAAACATCACATATGAATGGTCTTTCTCCGGTATGTGTACGCAGATGACTTTTGAGATTAAATCTTTGCGTAAATGTTTTGTTACAAATATCACTCTTGAAAGATTTTTCACCTGTATGTGTAACCAGATGAGATTTGACGTGACTACTTTGAGAAAATCGTTTGTTACACACATCACACTTGTAATTTTTTTCTCCTGTATGTGTGAGCAGATGAGTTTTGAGAATAGTCTTACGAGAAAATGTTTTGTTACAGGCATCACACTTCAATGTTTCTTTTTCCTGTATGTGTAAGCAGATGAGTTTTGATACTACCTCTTTGAGAAAATTTTTTGGTACAGACATCACACTTGAAATATTTCCCCCCTGTATGTATAAGCAGATGCTTTTTGAGATTACCTCTATGAGAAAATGTTTTGGTACAGACATCACACTTGTAATTTTTTTCTCCTGTATGTGTAAGCAGATGAGTTTTGAGAGTACTCTTATGAGCTATGCTGTACGAGTATGATGATGACTTATTTTGGAATTGGTCTTTGTAAGAGAATCATATGACTGGAATTGTTTTTCACTAATCACATCCTGGTTTTCATGTTCTCTTACATAAGGAGGTTGAGAATCATTTTGGTCGGAAAGCAATGTCTCCAAACCTTGAACTGTGTTGGATAACGGAGAATCAGTTTTCAAACAGGTCTATATTCTCAACTTTGTTTGGAAATTTCTTTACCAAATCGAAGGTCACAGGTCTACTTTTTTGGTATTCATTATTTCCTTTAACAAACGTATCTGAAATTTCGCCACACTCTGTCGATGTCTGTAACTTTGGAACTGTTGCAACGTTTGGGTCAATATCCTCACTTTTAATTTGGCGTGTCGCTACTAAATTGAAGGTTAAGGGTGTATCCTCACACTTAACAGTATGTTCGTGTTTTTCACATTGGGATTGTCTTATTACTTTTTCGCCACATTGTAATGTTGGACATTGATTTACTATAAATCCACACACGACAATAGTAACTCACAACTGTTTAATTGCAGGTGTGTCATTCCACATTTGTACAAAGATTAAGATAAAATATTTTCCAAGCAGCGAGAATTTCTCAGTCTGTCCAAAGCATTGAGCCGAGATATTTTTCCAACATTCTGCTGCGTTATGAGTATCTTGTAGACTGTGACCCGTGATCAACGCATTCCGATCACGTGATCACGTTTCTAGGGAGAAACAGTGGAGTGCCACCAAATTCGAACGGAATGTTTTATTCACAAAAACGAATTCCACAACCGCAAGCATGTGTTCTGCCACTCTTGGAACACTCACGCGATTTTCTCTAGTAGTAGTATTATTCCTTCGAGTCGCTTGCGATTCCTGGAAATCCACACGGATTTTCTAGCAAGATTGAGGGTTCACTATCCGTAGAAAATATTTGTTCTTGCTTTATTTTCCACTGCTTTATGAACTTCACATCTCCACCCCCTTCTGTCATTTTTTTTATTGACCCTAGTAATACACTGGATGAAACTAAAATAGGAGTAAGAATTGGAGGAAGAATCATAAATAACATCAGATATGCAGATGACACTACCCTTCTTGCAGAGAGCAAGAAAGACTTGGAAGATCTTATAAATAGAGTAAAACAGAAAGTGATAAAGCTGGTCTAAAACTAAATGTTAAAAAACTAAAATAATGACATCAGAGAATATTTCGATAAATATCGGCGGCGAAGTACTAACAACAGTAGACAAAATTAATTTCTTAGGCACAACATTAAAGATGACTGTAGTAACACAGAAGAAATAAGGAGAAGGATAATTCTTGGAAAGATAGCAATGAAGAGATTAAATAAGATTATAAATGACTCAGATATTTCAACTAAAGAAAAATAAGAATAATACAGTCTACAGTGTTTCCTGTGGTATTATATGGTAGTGAAATTTGGACATTAAGGAAAGCAGAGAGGAAAAAATTAGATGCGTTTGAGATATGGGTATGGAGGAAACTATTAAAGATAACATGGACTGAAAGGACTAATACATCAATCTTAGACGTTATAACACCAGATTTGCCACTGGAAGCATTAACTGTGAGAGGAAAACTAATGTATTTTGGACATATCATGAGAAATACACAATCATTAGAGAAGGACACGGAGGAAAGAATACACGGAGACGCCGTGCTTGCGGTGTTGTATGGGAAACAGATGAAGCCAATGACCACGCCCCCTTAAGGGACCAAAAAGGAGGCTTGCTATATACAATAGCACACAAATACTCCGAAGTTTCACGGGTTATAACAACGTAACGGTAGGGAAAATATGTAATATCCCAATTTCATATATTAACTACATACTCTGACATCATAATAATCCCGGTAGTAAGCATTAACCTATCTCAGAAGAGCCAAAAATGTAACTTTCAAATGAGCAACTTTACATGTGCGAGTCATTGACATTAGCAGCCTAGTGTAAAATACAAGTAAATTATGCTTAGCAATTATACCCATATTCATTCATCCCAAAAATTGATTATTTTCAGTACCTAAATTTTACAAAATTATTAATTTTTAAGGTAAGTTCCTAGCATAGAATTTAAGTATTTTTGTTTACCTTAAATTTAATTTCTTCAATATTGTTCAATATGTACTTGTCAAAATTCAAAAACTATAATGAAAGATGTAATATAAATAACTTTAATAGAATTTATTGGTCTTGTGGAGGGTGGAAAAAGGTACAATTTCTCGCCTGTTCGTAGACTTCTGCGCACGTTTTGGCCTCCATAAAGAATTAATATGAAACATCTCCATTATTGCCATTAGAGAATCAATAATTTATTGCTGTGTTGAAAATTAATCTATATGCACCTTAGAAGAGCAATATCCTGCGTTTTTGTTGTTGGGTTTCGTAAGCTTAATATTGTAATTCAATATTTCATCAATGTTAACTGTATTTTCTTTTTGTATTGATTTTATATGTAAATGTCTATTATTGTAAAATTAATTGTAAAAATTTTGACGTGTCCTATAACATGTACATGTTCGACGGACTAAATAAAATTCTATTCTATTCTATTTGTTATGTTCCCTTGTTAGGTTCCTGTATGTATCTTCTATACATTTATTTCCATGTTTATTATACAGGGTGTCTTCTATTGACGTTTAAAACTCTCTGTAGTGACGTAGATGACATTGAAACAAGTGATTTGATATAGGACACATAGGGTCGCAAATGTCGGGAAATGCCTTAAAAATGAAGGACAAATGTGAAACATATGACGTCACGAGTGACGACACACCTCTAGCTGCCGGGCTCGTTGACTCCGACGCACACCTAAGCATTCAAAGCAATTGTCGAATGTCACATCACTGTAGCACTGTGTCTGCGTGTGCGACTCGAGTGCGAAGCGTTGAAGGTTCCCCTGGGTCTGTCAACTAGCTTTTTTTGTTTTTTTTTTTTTTTTGTCAGCAACCCTTTTTCTTCGCTCACATGTCAGCAAACATTCTTTTTCTGTTATGTACAATTAGACCACAATTACATACAGTACTGTCAAGCAGATGTATGCAAAGCTGAGCAATTACTTCTTTTCTCTCGTATTTTATTTGATTAAATTTGAAGATTGAAGAGAAAAATAAAACAAAGAAAACGTGCGTTTTGTAACACATAAATGTATTTTTACTATACTCAGTCTGTTAACACAGATCTGCCACAAAAAAAAGAATGTTTTGTTTTACATCAACATTAGACCACAATAATTATGTACAGGAGAGTACTGTTAAGTAGGTGTATGCAAAGTTCAGGAATACCGTATTTTTTGTGTCTTGTACAGTACTGTGTTTTATTTTGTTTTTGAAGAATCAACACACATAATACAGTATCGGTACCGCGTGTTTTTTAACACACAAAGTTAGTTTTATCGTTCTCAGTCTGTTAACAAAGATGTGCCATAGAAAGAGAAAGAGGGAGAGAGAGAGAGAGAGAGAGAGAGAGAGAGAGAGAGAGAAAGGAAAACAACATTTATGTGCTATTCGTTTGTCGTTAGACCACACTACAGTACAGTAAAGCACAGTACTGTTAAGGAAATGTACAGTTTGCAAAGATCATGAATAAGTTTTTTCTCTCGTATTTAAATCTCCTCGATGTTTTCTTAACGATTGGGATTCGTTAAATTTGAAGAAACGAAAGAACACGAAAAGAAAAGTTTCAAGCGTTTTGTAATACACAAGGTATTTTTAGTGTATTTATCTGT
Source organism: Ectobius pallidus (assembly GCA_964059195.1). NCBI lineage: Eukaryota > Metazoa > Arthropoda > Insecta > Blattodea > Ectobiidae > Ectobius > Ectobius pallidus. Next base: position 3,403,145 of record CAXKWD010000006.1, read on the forward strand.
TAATGAAGATTTGCCAAAAAAATTGTTTTTCTTCTTCTTCGCTCATGTGTCAGCAAACTGTTTGTTTGCATTACGTAGAACACTTCGTCTTACGAATGTGATCGTAAGCGCAGATCTGTATTAACAGACTGAGTACAATAAAAGTACATTTTTGTGTTACAAAACGCACGTTTTCGTTGTTTTATTTTTCTCTTGTTTCTTCAAATTTCATCAAATAAAATACGAGAGAAAAGAAGTAACTGCTCAGCATTGCGTATATCTGCTTGATAGTACTGTACGTAATTGTGGTCTAATGGTACATAACAAAAAAAGAATGTTTGCTGGCATGTGAGCGAAGAAAAAGGGTTGCTGACAAAAAAAAGCAAAAACAAAAAAAGCCAGTTGACAGACCCAGGGGAACCTTCAACCCTACGCACTCGAGTCGCACACGCAGACACAGTGCTACAGTGATGTGACATTCGACAATTGCTTTGAATGCTTAGGTGTGCGTCGGAGTCAACGAGCCCGGCAGCTAGTGGTGTGTCGTCACTCGTGACGTCATATGTTTCACATTTGTCCTTCATTATTAATGCTTTTCCCGACATTTGCGACCCTATGTGTCCTATATCAAATCACTTGTTTCAATGCCATCTACGTCACTACGGAGAGTTTTAAACGTTAATAGAAGACACCCTGTATACAATGTGTTATTGTATACCAGGAATAATCTACCAAGTCAACAACTTAGACAGGACGTACATTCACACAACACAAGAAATAGAAACTTTATTGATGTACCTTTTTACAGGCTATCTAAGTCACTCAAAAGTTATCATGTAGTGGGAATGAAATGTTATAATATGCTATCAATAAGTGTGCTTAATTACCCAGTTGACAAGTTTAAACATAAGCTATATGACTGGTTAGTTGGTCATCCATTTTATTCCCTAGACGAGTTCTTTGAATTTAGTACTAAATCAATTATCTTTTGATATTTTAATTCTTGGTTGTTTGTAAATTATTTTGTTTATAGTACTATTATGTATATATATGTAGGCATGTATTTTAAATGTAAAACTGACTTTGTCTATTGCCTCTTTGTAAGCTTAATGACAATAGAATATTATTATTATTATTATTATTATTAGAACCTGATGACATGTGCAAGATCATACCAGGTTCGGAAGGCTACAAGAGAGCTATAATGAAAGCCTTGGTAATGCGTTCCATACCAAAAGACATCGAAATGATTCTAAGCAAAATTCGTATTAGGGAGCCAGATGCAAGAGAAAAGCTCATATGATTAAATCATCCATAACACATACTCTCTCACAAGAAGAGAGAGGGCTTTTGGCTGAAAGAGTGGATTTTTCTCATGCAAAATATTCTCATGAGGAGGATGAAGTTATTAAGGGGAACTGGAAAAGATTTTCTCTGCCCATTGAAATCAGTTAAGAAGAGAAAAGCTTAGAATGAGGAATATGAAAAGGGAAGGAGAAAGAGATCATGCTCCAAGATATAATTTCAGGAAATGTAAGAGAGTTCAGTATAAAGTTGAAAACACTGAAGAAAGTACTGATAGTGACAGTGATGCAAGTGATTCAGAACCTAATGACATGTGCAAGATCATACCAGGTTCGGAAGGCTACAAGAGAGTTATAATAAAAGCCTCTGTTAAGCTTTCCATACCAAAAGACATCGAAATGATTCTAAGCAAAATTTGAATTAGGGAGCCAGATGCAGTATGTCCTGCTCATATGATTGAATCATCCCTAACACATACTCTCTCACAAGAAGAGAGAGGGCTTTTGGCTGAAAGAGGAGTGGATTTCTCTCATGCAAAATATACTCGTGAGAAGGATGAACTTATAAAGGAGAACTGGAACAGATTTTCTCTGCCCATTGAAATCAGTTAAGAAGAGAAAAGCTTAGAATGAGGAATATGAAAAGAAAAGGAGAAAGAGATCATGCTCCAAAATATGATTTCAGGAAATGTAAGAGACTTCAGTATAAAGTTGAAGACAATGAAGGAAGTACTGATAGTGACAGTGATGCAAGTGATTCAGAACCTGATGACATGTGCACGATCATACCAGGTTCGGAAGGCTACAAGAGAGGTATAATGAAAGCCTCTGTAATGCTTTCCATACCAAAAGACATCGAAATGATTGTAAGCAAAATTTGAATTAGGGAGCCAGATGCAGTATGTTGAAAACACTGAAAAAAGTACGGATAGTGACAGTGATGCAAGTGATTCAGAACCTGATGATATGTGCAAGATCATACCAGGTTCGGAAGGCTACAAGAGAGCTATAATGAAGCCTCGGTAATGCGTTCCATACCAAAAGACATCGAAATGATTCTAAGCAAAATTCGTATTAGGGAGCCAGATGCAAGAGAAAAGCCCATATGATTAAATCATCCATAACACATACTCTCTCACAGTTTGTTACAGATGTCAAACTTGAAAGCTCTTTCCCCTGTATGTGTAAGCAGATGAGTTTTCAGATAATTATTTCGGAAATGTTTCCTTACACACATCGCACCTGATAGGTTTTCCTACTGTATGTGTAACTAGATGAGTTATGAGGTACCTCTTCGAGAAAAAAATTTGTCACAGACACCACACTTTTAAGCCTTTTCTCCTGTATGTGTAAGCAAATGTCTTTTGAGAGCATATCTATAAGAAAATAGTTAGTTACACACATCACATTTGTATGGTTTCTCTCCTGTATGTTTAATCTGGTGGATTTTGAGAGCACTTCTATCAGAAAATCGTTTGTTACAGACATCACATTTGAAAGGTTTTTCTCCTGTATGTATACGCATATGAGTTTTGAGATTACACCTATGAGTAAATGTTTTGTTACAGATGTCACACTGGAAAGCTCTTTCCTTTCTATGTGTAAGCAAATGAGTTTTGAGACGAAAACTATGAGAAAATCGTTTGCTACACACATCACACTTGTAAACTTTTTCTCCTGTAGGTGATAGCAGATGACTTTTGAGAGCAAATTTATAAGAAAATCGTTTGTTACACACATCACATTTGAATGGTTTTTCTCCTGTATGTGTAAGCAGGTGATGTTTGTGAGTACTACTATCAGAAAATCGTTTGTTACAGACATCGCATATGAATGGTTTTTCTCCTGTATGTGTATGCAAATGAGTTTTGAGATAGCTCTTTGAGTAAATGTTTTGTTGCAGAAATCACACTTGAAAGCTCTTTTATTTGTATGTGTAAGCAGATGAGTTTTGAGATTAATTGCAAAAGAAAATGCTTTGTTACATACATCACAATTGAAAGGTTTTTCTCCTGAATGTATAAGCAAATGAGATTTGAGGTAAACACTTTGAAAAAATCGTTTGCTACACAAATCGCACTTGTAAGCTTTTTCTCCTGTATGTACAAGCATATGTCTTTGAAGAACACATCTATAAGAAAATCGTTTGTTACAGACATCACATATGAATGGTTTTTCTCCTGTATGTGTACGAAGATGACTTTTGAGAGGACTTGTATGTGAAAATCGTTTCTTACAAACATCACATATGAATGGTCTTTCTCCTGTATGTGTACGCAGATGACTTTTGAGATTAAATCTTTGCGTAAATGTTTTGTTACAAATATCACTCTTGAAAGATTTTTCACCTGTATGTGTAACCAGATGAGATTTGACGTGACTACTTTGAGAAAATCGTTTGTTACACACATCACACTTGTAATTTTTTTCTCCTGTATGTGTGACCAGATGAGTTTTGAGAATAGTCTTACGAGAAAATGTTTTGTTACAGGCATCACACTTCAATGTTTCTTTTTCCTGTATGTGTAAGCAGATGAGTTTTGAGACTACCTCTTTGAGAAAATTTTTTGGTACAGACATCACACTTGAAATATTTCCCCCCTGTATGTATAAGCAGATGCTTTTTGAGATTACCTCTATGAGAAAATGTTTTGGTACAGACATCACACTTGTAATTTTTTTCTCCTGTATGTGTAAGCAGATGAGTTTTGAGAGTACTCTTATGAGCTATGCTGTACGAGTATGATGATGACTTATTTTGGAATTGGTCTTTGTAAGAGAATCATATGACTGGAATTGTTTTTCACTAATCACATCCTGGTTTTCATGTTCTCTTACATAAGGAGGTTGAGAATCATTTTGGTCGGAAAGCAATGTCTCCAAACCTTGAACTGTGTTGGATAACGGAGAATCAGTTTTCAAACAGGTCTATATTCTCAACTTTGTTTGGAAATTTCTTTACCAAATCGAAGGTCACAGGTCTACTTTTTTGGTATTCATTATTTCCTTTAACAAACGTATCTGAAATTTCGCCACACTCTGTCGATGTCTGTAACTTTGGAACTGTTGCAACGTTTGGGTCAATATCCTCACTTTTAATTTGGCGTGTCGCTACTAAATTGAAGGTTAAGGGTGTATCCTCACACTTAACAGTATGTTCGTGTTTTTCACATTGGGATTGTCTTATTACTTTTTCGCCACATTGTAATGTTGGACATTGATTTACTATAAATCCACACACGACAATAGTAACTCACAACTGTTTAATTGCAGGTGTGTCATTCCACATTTGTACAAAGATTAAGATAAAATATTTTCCAAGCAGCGAGAATTTCTCAGTCTGTCCAAAGCATTGAGCCGAGATATTTTTCCAACATTCTGCTGCGTTATGAGTATCTTGTAGACTGTGACCCGTGATCAACGCATTCCGATCACGTGATCACGTTTCTAGGGAGAAACAGTGGAGTGCCACCAAATTCGAACGGAATGTTTTATTCACAAAAACGAATTCCACAACCGCAAGCATGTGTTTCCCCAGTAGTTGATAAGTATTATAGTGTTAGGCTAGATAGTCTTAAGAATATAGATGAACTAAGAAACAGACTAAGTTGTATTAATTGGTATGAAATATTTAGTAAAGAAATAGATGTAAATAAATCTTATAACTTAGTCTTAAATATTTTAACTAGAGAGTTTAATGAATGCTGCCCTAGAATAATAAAAAAAAAGGAAAAATAATTCAAAATGCAAGTCAAGAGCACTAAAAAACTGGTATACTCCATATCTTAATATAATTAGAATTATGCTTCAAACGTGTCATGATAAATGTAAACAAGACAGCAATTATAGAGACATATATAATAGACTAAACAGAATTTATAAAAATGAGATTAAACTGGCAAAGTGCAAGGCAAATGACAAATTTATTCTAAATTCTAATAATAGTTGTAAGGCTGCTTGGACTGTAATAAAACATGAAATTAATAGTTCAAAATCGAACCATGAAGACATACCAATAGCTCCTAATACGCTCAATGCTCACTTTACTGATCTAAACCCAACAGAGGAAGAAAATCATATAACACATCAAAACAACGTAGATCCCATAACTCTATTGTCAAGTTCATTACAAAAAACAAATCTCAATTTTACATGGGACTTAATTAGCGATGAAAACGTTATAAAAAAGGCAATAAATAAGTTATCCAACTCAAAAGCAGAAGACTTTTAACGCCTCTCAAATTTTGTCATTAAGTCTATTTCAAAAGAACTGCAGTTTCCCTTATACATTCTCACTAACAGAATATTAAATCAAGGAATCTTTCCTGACTGTTTAAAAATAACAGTGACCAGGCCAATTCATAAAAAAGGCGATAGACGAGATCCAAATAATTATCGTCCAATTTCCCTCATTCCGATACTGTCAAAGATAGTGGAAATTTGTTTACATACTCAACTATATTCCTTCTTTGAAAATAATAATTTGATCAGTGATGCACAATATGGATTTAGGTCCAAATTGTCAACAGTAAAAGCAGTCGAAGCCATTGTATCTGAAATCCATAATGGTTTTGAAAGTAAGATGTATTCTAGTGCAACCCTATTGGATCTGAGTAAAGCTTTTGATTCCATCTCACATGAAATATTAATCAAAAAGTTGGAGTTCTATGGAGTTGAAAGGAAGACACTTAATTTAATAATATCTTATCTAAATAATAGAGTGCAAATGGTAAAAGTTAATAATGATGCCTCAGATTTCCTACCAATTAAAAAAGGTGTGCCCCAAGGTTCCATACTAGGGCCTTTCCTATTCACGGTTTATATTAACGATCTACCAGCATATCTGCCTTGTAGGACAATATTATATGCAGATGATACTACTATTCTTAACACTCACAGATCCTTGGATGTTATAAAACAAAAAGATGCTTCTATGCTAGAAAAATCTGCTCTCTGGTTAGAGGCAAATCTGTTAAAACTGAACTCAAATAAAACCGAAAATATTATTTTTAACCTTAATGTTATAAAAGAAGAAAATAAATATGTTAAACTACTTGGAATACACATGGACCAAAAACTGATCTGGACAAAGCATATAGAAACTCTATGCAAAAAGCTGGCTCGAGTTACTTTTTTGCTCAATAGACTCAGAGACAATGTCAGTGAAAACTTAATGCTATTTTCGTACTTTGCCTTCTTTCATTCCCATTTGATATATGGCATACTGCTGTGGGGAAATGCAACTAATACCACACTAGTATTTAAGTGGCAGAAAAGAGCACTTAGATGCATTTTGGGATTAAACCCAACAGAGTCATGTAGAGAGCATTTTGCTAACCTGAATATAATGACTGTGCCAGGACTATATATTTTTAATTGTCTAGTTTATGTAAAGGAAAACCTCTCAGCATTCTCCAATAGGACATCTGTTCATTCACATGACACTAGAAACAGTTACATGATTGATCTTCCCTATTCCAGACTATCCAAAACACATAATAGTCATCTTTATTTAAGCTTTCAGTTATTTAATAAACTCCCTAAGAGTTCACACTTAGTGACATTGATCAAATTTAAAACTGTTCTAGAATCCTGGATTAAGGGTAAAGCATTTTATTCACTTAAAGAGTTTAACAACTGTGATATGTCCAATTTATTATTCTGACTGGTATTATAACCTATAGAATAGCTCAATTTGTATCTGCATACCGTCTTAAATTCTCTTTTAAGATCTTTCACTATTGTATTACTCTGATGCAAATGTGTAGTGTTCCAATTAATGTATGTTATTTTTAAGTAGTGTGTCGACAGGTAATCAAAAGAATTTTCTGTGATAAAGCAATCTATAGCAGGTGGTATGATGCTGTCCATTACAATTCCCTATGACTATTACAGACATAATTGTAAATAATTTTAAATATATTGTAAATACTGTGATAAACAATGACGAAGCCAATTGTACCAGGTATTAAACGGCAAATAAAGATTATCTTATCTTATCTTATCTTATCTTATCACTCTTGGAACACTCACGCGATTTTCTCTAGTAGTAGTAGTATTCCTTCGAGTCGCTTGCGATTCCTGGAAATCCACACGGATTTTCTAGCAAGATTGAGGGTTCACTATCCGTAGAAAATATTTGTTCTTGCTCTATTTTCCACTGCTTTATGAACTTCACAGCTCCACCCCCTTCTGTCATTTTTTTTATTGACCCTAGTAATACACTGGATGAAAATAAAATAGGAGTAAGAATTGGAGGAAGAATCATAAATAACATCAGATATGCAGATGACACTACCCTACTTGCAGAGAGCAAGAAAGACTTGGAAGATCTTATAAATAGAGTAAAACAGAAAGTGATAAAGCTGGTCTAAAACTAAATGTTAAAAAACTAAAATAATGACATCAGAGAATATTTCGATAAATATCGGCGGCGAAGTACTAACAACAGTAGACAAAATTAATTTCTTAGGCACAACATTAAAGATGACTGTAGTAACACAGAAGAAATAAGGAGAAGGATAATTCTTGGAAAGATAGCAATGAAGAGATTAAATAAGATTATAAATGACTCAGATATTTCAACTAAACAAAAATAAGAATAATACAGTCTACAGTGTTTCCTGTGGTATTATATGGTAGTGAAATTTGGACATTAAGGAAAGCAGAGAGGAAAAAATTAGATGGTTTGAGATATGGGTATGGAGGAAACTATTAAAGATAACATGGACTGAAAGGACTAATACATCAATCTTAGACGTTATAACACCAGATTTGCCACTGGAAGCATTAACTGTGAGAGGAAAACTAATGTATTTTGGACATATCATGAGAAATACACAATCATTAGAGAAGGACACGGAGGAAAGAATACACGGAGACGCCGTGCTTGCGGTGTTGTATGGGAAACAGATGAAGCCAATGACCACGCCCCCTTAAGGGACCAAAAAGGAGGCTTGCTATATACAATAGCACACAAATACTCCGAAGTTTCACGGGTTATAACAACGTAACGGTAGGGAAAATATGTAATATCCCAATTTCATATATTAACTACATACTCTGACATCATAATAATCCCGGTAGTAAGCATTAACCTATCTCAGAAGAGCCAAAAATGTAACTTTCAAATGAGCAACTTTACATGTGCGAGTCATTGACATTAGCAGCCTAGTGTAAAATACAAGTAAATTATGCTTAGCAATTATACCCATATACATTCATCCCAAAAATTGATTATTTTCAGTACCTAAATTTTACAAAATTATTAATTTTTAAGGTAAGGTAGAATTTAAGTATTTTTGTTTACCTTAAATTTAATTTCTTCAATATTGTTCAATATGTACTTGTCAAAATTCAAAATTCAAAAACTATAATGAAAGATGTAATATAAATAACTTCAATATAATTTATTGGTCTTGTGGAGGGTGGAAAAAGGTACAATTTCTCGCCTGTTCGTAGACTTCTGCGCACGTTTTGGCCTCCATAAAGAATTAATATGAAACATCTCCATTATTGCCATTAGAGAATCAATAATTTATTGCTGTGTTGAAAATTAATCTATATGCACCTTAGAAGAGCAATATCCTGCGTTTTTGTTGTTGGGTTTCGTAAGCTTAATATTGTAATTCAATATTTCATCAATGTTAACTGTATTTTCTTTTTGTATTGATTTTATATGTAAATGTCTATTATTGTAAAATTAATTGTAAAAATTTTGACGTGTCCTATAACATGTACATGTTCGACGGACTAAATAAAATTCTATTCTATTCTATTTGTTATGTTCCCTTGTTAGGTTCCTGTATGTATCTTCTATACATTTATTTCCATGTTTATTATACAGGGTGTCTTCTATTGACGTTTAAAACTCTCTGTAGTGACGTAGATGACATTGAAACAAGTGATTTGATATAGGACACATAGGGTCGCAAATGTCGGGAAATGCCTTAAAAATGAAGGACAAATGTGAAACATATGACGTCACGAGTGACGACACACCTCTAGCTGCCGGGCTCGTTGACTCCGACGCACACCTAAGCATTCAAAGCAATTGTCGAATGTCACATCACTGTAGCACTGTGTCTGCGTGTGCGACTCGAGTGCGAAGCGTTGAAGGTTCCCCTGGGTCTGTCAACTTGCTTTTTTTTTTGTTTTGTTTTTTTTTTTTTTGTCAGCAACCCTTTTTCTTCGCTCACATGTCAGCAAACATTCTTTTTCTGTTATGTACAATTAGACCACAATTACGTACAGTACTGTCAAGCAGATGTATGCAAAGCTGAGCAATTACTTCTTTTCTCTCGTATTTTATTTGATTAAATTTGAAGATTGAAGAGAAAAATAAAACAAAGAAAACGTGCGTTTTGTAACACATAAATGTATTTTTACTATACTCAGTCTGTTAACACAGATCTGCCACAAAAAAAAAAGAATGTTTTCTTTTACTTCAACATTAGACCACAATAATTATGTACAGGAGAGTACTGTTAAGTAGGTGTATGCAAAGTTCAGGAATACCGTATTTTTTGTGTCTTGTACAGTACTGTGTTTTATTTTGTTTTTGAAGAATCAACACACATAATACAGTATCGGTACCGCGTGTTTTTTAACACACAAAGTTAGTTTTATCGTTCTCAGTCTGTTAACAAAGATGTGCCATAGAAAGAGAAAGAAAGAGAGAGAGAGAGAGAGAGAGAGAGAGAGAGAGAGAAAGGAAAACAACATTTATGTGCTATTCGTTTGTTGTTAGACCACACTACAGTACAGTAAAGCACAGTACTGTTAAGGAAATGTACAGTTTGCAAAGTTCATGAATAAGTTTTTTCTCTCGTATTTAAATCTCTTCGATGTTTTCTTAACGATTGGGATTCGTTAAATTTGAAGAAACGAAAGAACACGAAAAGAAAAGTTTCAAGCGTTTTGTAATACACAAGGTATTTTTAGTGTATTTATCTGTTAATGAAGATTTGCCAAAAAAATTGTTTTTCTTCTTCTTCGCTCATGTGTCAGCAAACTGTTTGTTTGCATTACGTAGAACACTTCGTCTTACGAATGTGATCGTAAGCGCAGATCTGTGTTAACAGACTGAGTACAATAAAAGTACATTTTTGTGTTACAAAACGCACGTTTTCGTTGTTTTATTTTTCTCTTGTTTCTTCAAATTTCATCAAATAAAATACGAGAGAAAAGAAGTAACTGCTCAGCATTGCGTATATCTGCTTGATAGTACTGTACGTAATTGTGGTCTAATGGTACATAACAAAAAAAGAATGTTTGCTGGCATGTGAGCGAAGAAAAAGGGTTGCTGACAAAAAAAAGCAAAAACAAAAAAAGCCAGTTGACAGACCCAGGGGAACCTTCAACCCTACGCACTCGAGTCGCACACGCAGACACAGTGCTACAGTGATGTGACATTCGACAATTGCTTTGAATGCTTAGGTGTGCGTCGGAGTCAACGAGCCCGGCAGCTAGTGGTGTGTCGTCACTCGTGACGTCATATGTTTCACATTTGTCCTTCATTATTAATGCTTTTCCCGACATTTGCGACCCTATGTGTCCTATATCAAATCACTTGTTTCAATGCCATCTACGTCACTACGGAGAGTTTTAAACGTTAATAGAAGACACCCTGTATACAATGTGTTATTGTATACCAGGAATAATCTACCAAGTCAACAACTTAGACAGGACGTACATTCACACAACACAAGAAATAGAAACTTTATTGATGTACCTTTTTACAGGCTATCTAAGTCACTCAAAAGTTATCATGTAGTGGGAATGAAATGTTATAATATGCTATCAATAAGTGTGCTTAATTACCCAGTTGACAAGTTTAAACATAAGCTATATGACTGGTTAGTTGGTCATCCATTTTATTCCCTAGACGAGTTCTTTGAATTTAGTACTAAATCAATTATCTTTTGATATTTTAATTCTTGGTTGTTTGTAAATTATTTTGTTTATAGTACTATTATGTATATATATGTAGGCATGTATTTTAAATGTAAAACTGACTTTGTCTATTGCCTCTTTGTAAGCTTAATGACAATAGAATATTATTATTATTATTATTATTATTATTATTAGAACCTGATGACATGTGCAAGATCATACCAGGTTCGGAAGGCTACAAGAGAGCTATAATGAAAGCCTTGGTAATGCGTTCCATACCAAAAGACATCGAAATGATTCTAAGCAAAATTCGTATTAGGGAGCCAGATGCAAGAGAAAAGCTCATATGATTAAATCATCCATAACACATACTCTCTCACAAGAAGAGAGAAGGCTTTTGGCTGAAAGAGTGGATTTTTCTCATGCAAAATATTCTCATGAGGAGGATGAAGTTATTAAGGGGAACTGGAAAAGATTTTCTCTGCCCATTGAAATCAGTTAAGAAGAGAAAAGCTTAGAATGAGGAATATGAAAAGGGAAGGAGAAAGAGATCATGCTCCAAGATATAATTTCAGGAAATGTAAGAGAGTTCAGTATAAAGTTGAAAACACTGAAGAAAGTACTGATAGTGACAGTGATGCAAGTGATTCAGAACCTAATGACATGTGCAAGATCATACCAGGTTCGGAAGGCTACAAGAGAGTTATAATAAAAGCCTCTGTTAAGCTTTCCATACCAAAAGACATCGAAATGATTCTAAGCAAAATTTGAATTAGGGAGCCAGATGCAGTATGTCCTGCTCATATGATTGAATCATCCCTAACACATACTCTCTCACAAGAAGAGAGAGGGCTTTTGGCTGAAAGAGGAGTGGATTTCTCTCATGCAAAATATACTCGTGAGAAGGATGAACTTATAAAGGAGAACTGGAACAGATTTTCTCTGCCCATTGAAATCAGTTAAGAAGAAAAAAGCTTAGAATGAGGAATATGAAAAGGGAAGGAGAAAGAGATCATGCTCCAAGATATAATTTCAGGAAATGTAAGAGAGTTCAGTATAAAGTTGAAAACACTGAAGAAAGTACTGATAGTGACAGTGATGCAAGTGATTCAGAACCTAATGACATGTGCACGATCATACCAGGTTCGGAAGGCTACAAGAGAGGTATAATGAAAGCCTCTGTAATGCTTTCCATACCAAAAGACATCGAAATGATTCTAAGCAAAATTTGAATTAGGGAGCCAGATGCAGTATGTTGAAAACACTGAAAAAAGTACGGATAGTGACAGTGATGCAAGTGATTCAGAACCTGATGATATGTGCAAGATCATACCAGGTTCGGAAGGCTACAAGAGAGCTATAATGAAGCCTCGGTAATGCGTTCCATACCAAAAGACATCGAAATGATTCTAAGCAAAATTCGTATTAGGGAGCCAGATGCAAGAGAAAAGCCCATATGATTAAATCATCCATAACACATACTCTCTCACAGTTTGTTACAGATGTCAAACTTGAAAGCTCTTTCCCCTGTATGTGTAAGCAGATGAGTTTTCAGATAATTATTTCGGAAATGTTTCCTTACACACATCGCACCTGATAGGTTTTCCTACTGTATGTGTAACTAGATGAGTTATGAGGTACCTCTTCGAGAAAAAAATTTGTCACAGACACCACACTTTTAAGCCTTTTCTCCTGTATGTGTAAGCAAATGTCTTTTGAGAGCATATCTATAAGAAAATAGTTAGTTACACACATCACATTTGTATGGTTTCTCTCCTGTATGTTTAATCTGGTGGATTTTGAGAGCACTTCTATCAGAAAATCGTTTGTTACAGACATCACATTTGAAAGGTTTTTCTCCTGTATGTATACGCATATGAGTTTTGAGATTACACCTATGAGTAAATGTTTTGTTACAGATGTCACACTGGAAAGCTCTTTCCTTTCTATGTGTAAGCAAATGAGTTTTGAGACGAAAACTATGAGAAAATCGTTTGCTACACACATCACACTTAAAAACTTTTTCTCCTGTAGGTGATAGCAGATGACTTTTGAGAGCAAATTTATAAGAAAATCGTTTGTTACACACATCACATTTGAATGGTTTTTCTCCTGTATGTGTAAGCAGGTGATGTTTGTGAGTACTACTATCAGAAAATCGTTTGTTACAGACATCGCATATGAATGGTTTTTCTCCTGTATGTGTATGCAAATGAGTTTTGAGATAGCTCTTTGAGTAAATGTTTTGTTGCAGAAATCACACTTGAAAGCTCTTTTATTTGTATGTGTAAGCAGATGAGTTTTGAGATTAATTGCAAAAGAAAATGCTTTGTTACATACATCACAATTGAAAGGTTTTTCTCCTGAATGTATAAGCAAATGAGATTTGAGGTAAACACTTTGAAAAAATCGTTTGCTACACAAATCGCACTTGTAAGCTTTTTCTCCTGTATGTACAAGCATATGTCTTTGAAGAACACATCTATAAGAAAATCGTTTGTTACAGACATCACATATGAATGGTTTTTCTCCTGTATGTGTACGAAGATGACTTGAGAGGACTTGTATGTGAAAATCGTTTCTTACAAACATCACATATGAATGGTCTTTCTCCTGTATGTGTACGCAGATGACTTTTGAGATTAAATCTTTGCGTAAATGTTTTGTTACAAATATCACTCTTGAAAGATTTTTCACCTGTATGTGTAACCAGATGAGATTTGACGTGACTACTTTGAGAAAATCGTTTGTTACACACATCACACTTGTAATTTTTTTCTCCTGTATGTGTGAGCAGATGAGTTTTGAGAATAGTCTTACGAGAAAATGTTTTGTTACAGGCATCACACTTCAATGTTTCTTTTTCCTGTATGTGTAAGCAGATGAGTTTTGAGACTACCTCTTTGAGAAAATTTTTTGGTACAGACATCACACTTGAAATATTTCCCCCCTGTATGTATAAGCAGATGCTTTTTGAGATTACCTCTATGAGAAAATGTTTTGGTACAGACATCACACTTGTAATTTTTTTCTCCTGTATGTGTAAGCAGATGAGTTTTGAGAGTACTCTTATGAGCTATGCTGTACGAGTATGATGATGACTTATTTTGGAATTGGTCTTTGTAAGAGAATCATATGACTGGAATTGTTTTTCACTAATCACATCCTGGTTTTCATGTTCTCTTACATAAGGAGGTTGAGAATCATTTTGGTCGGAAAGCAATGTCTCCAAACCTTGAACTGTGTTGGATAACGGAGAATCAGTTTTCAAACAGGTCTATATTCTCAACTTTGTTTGGAAATTTCTTTACCAAATCGAAGGTCACAGGTCTACTTTTTTGGTATTCATTATTTCCTTTAACAAACGTATCTGAAATTTCGCCACACTCTGTCGATGTCTGTAACTTTGGAACTGTTGCAACGTTTGGGTCAATATCCTCACTTTTAATTTGGCGTGTCGCTACTAAATTGAAGGTTAAGGGTGTATCCTCACACTTAACAGTATGTTCGTGTTTTTCACATTGGGATTGTCTTATTACTTTTTCGCCACATTGTAATGTTGGACATTGATTTACTATAAATCCACACACGACAATAGTAACTCACAACTGTTTAATTGCAGGTGTGTCATTCCACATTTGTACAAAGATTAAGATAAAATATTTTCCAAGCAGCGAGAATTTCTCAGTCTGTCCAAAGCATTGAGCCGAGATATTTTTCCAACATTCTGCTGCGTTATGAGTATCTTGTAGACTGTGACCCGTGATCAACGCATTCCGATCACGTGATCACGTTTCTAGGGAGAAACAGTGGAGTGCCACCAAATTCGAACGGAATGTTTTATTCACAAAAACGAATTCCACAACCGCAAGCATGTGTTCTGCCACTCTTGGAACACTCACGCGATTTTCTCTAGTAGTAGTATTATTCCTTCGAGTCGCTTGCGATTCCTGGAAATCCACACGGATTTTCTAGCAAGATTGAGGGTTCACTATCCGTAGAAAATATTTGTTCTTGCTTTATTTTCCACTGCTTTATGAACTTCACATCTCCACCCCCTTCTGTCATTTTTTTTATTGACCCTAGTAATACACTGGATGAAACTAAAATAGGAGTAAGAATTGGAGGAAGAATCATAAATAACATCAGATATGCAGATGACACTACCCTTCTTGCAGAGAGCAAGAAAGACTTGGAAGATCTTATAAATAGAGTAAAACAGAAAGTGATAAAGCTGGTCTAAAACTAAATGTTAAAAAACTAAAATAATGACATCAGAGAATATTTCGATAAATATCGGCGGCGAAGTACTAACAACAGTAGACAAAATTAATTTCTTAGGCACAACATTAAAGATGACTGTAGTAACACAGAAGAAATAAGGAGAAGGATAATTCTTGGAAAGATAGCAATGAAGAGATTAAATAAGATTATAAATGACTCAGATATTTCAACTAAAGAAAAATAAGAATAATACAGTCTACAGTGTTTCCTGTGGTATTATATGGTAGTGAAATTTGGACATTAAGGAAAGCAGAGAGGAAAAAATTAGATGCGTTTGAGATATGGGTATGGAGGAAACTATTAAAGATAACATGGACTGAAAGGACTAATACATCAATCTTAGACGTTATAACACCAGATTTGCCACTGGAAGCATTAACTGTGAGAGGAAAACTAATGTATTTTGGACATATCATGAGAAATACACAATCATTAGAGAAGGACACGGAGGAAAGAATACACGGAGACGCCGTGCTTGCGGTGTTGTATGGGAAACAGATGAAGCCAATGACCACGCCCCCTTAAGGGACCAAAAAGGAGGCTTGCTATATACAATAGCACACAAATACTCCGAAGTTTCACGGGTTATAACAACGTAACGGTAGGGAAAATATGTAATATCCCAATTTCATATATTAACTACATACTCTGACATCATAATAATCCCGATAGTAAGCATTAACCTATCTCAGAAGAGCCAAAAATGTAACTTTCAAATGAGCAACTTTACATGTGCGAGTCATTGACATTAGCAGCCTAGTGTAAAATACAAGTAAATTATGCTTAGCAATTATACCCATATTCATTCATCCCAAAAATTGATTATTTTCAGTACCTAAATTTTACAAAATTATTAATTTTTAAGGTAAGTTCCTAGCATAGAATTTAAGTATTTTTGTTTACCTTAAATTTAATTTCTTCAATATTGTTCAATATGTACTTGTCAAAATTCAAAAACTATAATGAAAGATGTAATATAAATAACTTCAATAGAATTTATTGGTCTTGTGGAGGGTGGAAAAAGGTACAATTTCTCGCCTGTTCGTAGACTTCTGCGCACGTTTTGGCCTCCATAAAGAATTAATATGAAACATCTCCATTATTGCCATTAGAGAATCAATAATTTATTGCTGTGTTGAAAATTAATCTATATGCACCTTAGAAGAGCAATATCCTGCGTTTTTGTTGTTGGGTTTCGTAAGCTTAATATTGTAATTCAATATTTCATCAATGTTAACTGTATTTTCTTTTTGTATTGATTTTATATGTAAATGTCTATTATTGTAAAATTAATTGTAAAAATTTTGACGTGTCCTATAACATGTACATGTTCGACGGACTAAATAAAATTCTATTCTATTCTATTTGTTATGTTCCCTTGTTAGGTTCCTGTATGTATCTTCTATACATTTATTTCCATGTTTATTATACAGGGTGTCTTCTATTGACGTTTAAAACTCTCTGTAGTGACGTAGATGACATTGAAACAAGTGATTTGATATAGGACACATAGGGTCGCAAATGTCGGGAAATGCCTTAAAAATGAAGGACAAATGTGAAACATATGACGTCACGAGTGACGACACACCTCTAGCTGCCGGGCTCGTTGACTCCGACGCACACCTAAGCATTCAAAGCAATTGTCGAATGTCACATCACTGTAGCACTGTGTCTGCGTGTGCGACTCGAGTGCGAAGCGTTGAAGGTTCCCCTGGGTCTGTCAACTAGCTTTTTTTGTTTTTGCTTTTTTTTTTTTTTGTCAGCAACCCTTTTTCTTCGCTCACATGTCAGCAAACATTCTTTTTCTGTTATGTACAATTAGACCACAATTACATACAGTACTGTCAAGCAGATGTATGCAAAGCTGAGCAATTACTTCTTTTCTCTCGTATTTTATTTGATTAAATTTGAAGATTGAAGAGAAAAATAAAACAAAGAAAACGTGCGTTTTGTAACACATAAATGTATTTTTACTATACTCAGTCTGTTAACACAGATCTGCCACAAAAAAAAGAATGTTTTGTTTTACATCAACATTAGACCACAATAATTATGTACAGGAGAGTACTGTTAAGTAGGTGTATGCAAAGTTCAGGAATACCGTATTTTTTGTGTCTTGTACAGTACTGTGTTTTATTTTGTTTTTGAAGAATCAACACACATAATACAGTATCGGTACCGCGTGTTTTTTAACACACAAAGTTAGTTTTATCGTTCTCAGTCTGTTAACAAAGATGTGCCATAGAAAGAGAAAGAGGGAGAGAGAGAGAGAGAGAGAGAGAGAGAGAGAAAGGAAAACAACATTTATGTGCTATTCGTTTGTCGTTAGACCACACTACAGTACAGTAAAGCACAGTACTGTTAAGGAAATGTACAGTTTGCAAAGATCATGAATAAGTTTTTTCTCTCGTATTTAAATCTCCTCGATGTTTTCTTAACGATTGGGATTCGTTAAATTTGAAGAAACGAAAGAACACGAAAAGAAAAGTTTCAAGCGTTTTGTAATACACAAGGTATTTTTAGTGTATTTATCTGTTAATGAAGATTTGCCAAAAAAATTGTTTTTCTTCTTCTTCGCTCATGTGTCAGCAAACTGTTTGTTTGCATTACGTAGAACACTTCGTCTTACGAATGTGATCGTAAGCGCAGATCTGTGTTAACAGACTGAGTACAATAAAAGTACATTTTTGTGTTACAAAACGCACGTTTTCGTTGTTTTATTTTTCTCTTGTTTCTTCAAATTTCATCAAATAAAATACGAGAGAAAAGAAGTAACTGCTCAGCATTGCGTATATCTGCTTGATAGTACTGTACGTAATTGTGGTCTAATGGTACATAACAAAAAAAGAATGTTTGCTGGCATGTGAGCGAAGAAAAAGGGTTGCTGACAAAAAAAAGCAAAAACAAAAAAAGCCAGTTGACAGACCCAGGGGAACCTTCAACCCTACGCACTCGAGTCGCACACGCAGACACAGTGCTACAGTGATGTGACATTCGACAATTGCTTTGAATGCTTAGGTGTGCGTCGGAGTCAACGAGCCCGGCAGCTAGTGGTGTGTCGTCACTCGTGACGTCATATGTTTCACATTTGTCCTTCATTATTAATGCTTTTCCCGACATTTGCGACCCTATGTGTCCTATATCAAATCACTTGTTTCAATGCCATCTACGTCACTACGGAGAGTTTTAAACGTTAATAGAAGACACCCTGTATACAATGTGTTATTGTATACCAGGAATAATCTACCAAGTCAACAACTTAGACAGGACGTACATTCACACAACACAAGAAATAGAAACTTTATTGATGTACCTTTTTACAGGCTATCTAAGTCACTCAAAAGTTATCATGTAGTGGGAATGAAATGTTATAATATGCTATCAATAAGTGTGCTTAATTACCCAGTTGACAAGTTTAAACATAAGCTATATGACTGGTTAGTTGGTCATCCATTTTATTCCCTAGACGAGTTCTTTGAATTTAGTACTAAATCAATTATCTTTTGATATTTTAATTCTTGGTTGTTTGTAAATTATTTTGTTTATAGTACTATTATGTATATATATGTAGGCATGTATTTTAAATGTAAAACTGACTTTGTCTATTGCCTCTTTGTAAGCTTAATGACAATAGAATATTATTATTATTATTATTATTATTATTATTATTAGAACCTGATGACATGTGCAAGATCATACCAGGTTCGGAAGGCTACAAGAGAGCTATAATGAAAGCCTTGGTAATGCGTTCCATACCAAAAGACATCGAAATGATTCTAAGCAAAATTCGTATTAGGGAGCCAGATGCAAGAGAAAAGCTCATATGATTAAATCATCCATAACACATACTCTCTCACAAGAAGAGAGAAGGCTTTTGGCTGAAAGAGTGGATTTTTCTCATGCAAAATATTCTCATGAGGAGGATGAAGTTATTAAGGGGAACTGGAAAAGATTTTCTCTGCCCATTGAAATCAGTTAAGAAGAGAAAAGCTTAGAATGAGGAATATGAAAAGGGAAGGAGAAAGAGATCATGCTCCAAGATATAATTTCAGGAAATGTAAGAGAGTTCAGTATAAAGTTGAAAACACTGAAGAAAGTACTGATAGTGACAGTGATGCAAGTGATTCAGAACCTAATGACATGTGCAAGATCATACCAGGTTCGGAAGGCTACAAGAGAGTTATAATAAAAGCCTCTGTTAAGCTTTCCATACCAAAAGACATCGAAATGATTCTAAGCAAAATTTGAATTAGGGAGCCAGATGCAGTATGTCCTGCTCATATGATTGAATCATCCCTAACACATACTCTCTCACAAGAAGAGAGAGGGCTTTTGGCTGAAAGAGGAGTGGATTTCTCTCATGCAAAATATACTCGTGAGAAGGATGAACTTATAAAGGAGAACTGGAACAGATTTTCTCTGCCCATTGAAATCAGTTAAGAAGAGAAAAGCTTAGAATGAGGAATATGAAAAGAAAAGGAGAAAGAGATCATGCTCCAAAATATGATTTCAGGAAATGTAAGAGACTTCAGTATAAAGTTGAAGACAATGAAGGAAGTACTGATAGTGACAGTGATGCAAGTGATTCAGAACCTGATGACATGTGCACGATCATACCAGGTTCGGAAGGCTACAAGAGAGGTATAATGAAAGCCTCTGTAATGCTTTCCATACCAAAAGACATCGAAATGATTCTAAGCAAAATTTGAATTAGGGAGCCAGATGCAGTATGTTGAAAACACTGAAAAAAGTACGGATAGTGACAGTGATGCAAGTGATTCAGAACCTGATGATATGTGCAAGATCATACCAGGTTCGGAAGGCTACAAGAGAGCTATAATGAAGCCTCGGTAATGCGTTCCATACCAAAAGACATCGAAATGATTCTAAGCAAAATTCGTATTAGGGAGCCAGATGCAAGAGAAAAGCCCATATGATTAAATCATCCATAACACATACTCTCTCACAGTTTGTTACAGATGTCAAACTTGAAAGCTCTTTCCCCTGTATGTGTAAGCAGATGAGTTTTCAGATAATTATTTCGGAAATGTTTCCTTACACACATCGCACCTGATAGGTTTTCCTACTGTATGTGTAACTAGATGAGTTATGAGGTACCTCTTCGAGAAAAAAATTTGTCACAGACACCACACTTTTAAGCCTTTTCTCCTGTATGTGTAAGCAAATGTCTTTTGAGAGCATATCTATAAGAAAATAGTTAGTTACACACATCACATTTGTATGGTTTCTCTCCTGTATGTTTAATCTGGTGGATTTTGAGAGCACTTCTATCAGAAAATCGTTTGTTACAGACATCACATTTGAAAGGTTTTTCTCCTGTATGTATACGCATATGAGTTTTGAGATTACACCTATGAGTAAATGTTTTGTTACAGATGTCACACTGGAAAGCTCTTTCCTTTCTATGTGTAAGCAAATGAGTTTTGAGACGAAAACTATGAGAAAATCGTTTGCTACACACATCACACTTGTAAACTTTTTCTCCTGTAGGTGATAGCAGATGACTTTTGAGAGCAAATTTATAAGAAAATCGTTTGTTACACACATCACATTTGAATGGTTTTTCTCCTGTATGTGTAAGCAGGTGATGTTTGTGAGTACTACTATCAGAAAATCGTTTGTTACAGACATCGCATATGAATGGTTTTTCTCCTGTATGTGTATGCAAATGAGTTTTGAGATAGCTCTTTGAGTAAATGTTTTGTTGCAGAAATCACACTTGAAAGCTCTTTTATTTGTATGTGTAAGCAGATGAGTTTTGAGATTAATTGCAAAAGAAAATGCTTTGTTACATACATCACAATTGAAAGGTTTTTCTCCTGAATGTATAAGCAAATGAGATTTGAGGTAAACACTTTGAAAAAATCGTTTGCTACACAAATCGCACTTGTAAGCTTTTTCTCCTGTATGTACAAGCATATGTCTTTGAAGAACACATCTATAAGAAAATCGTTTGTTACAGACATCACATATGAATGGTTTTTCTCCTGTATGTGTACGAAGATGACTTTTGAGAGGACTTGTATGTGAAAATCGTTTCTTACAAACATCACATATGAATGGTCTTTCTCCTGTATGTGTACGCAGATGACTTTTGAGATTAAATCTTTGCGTAAATGTTTTGTTACAAATATCACTCTTGAAAGATTTTTCACCTGTATGTGTAACCAGATGAGATTTGACGTGACTACTTTGAGAAAATCGTTTGTTACACACATCACACTTGTAATTTTTTTCTCCTGTATGTGTGAGCAGATGAGTTTTGAGAATAGTCTTACGAGAAAATGTTTTGTTACAGGCATCACACTTCAATGTTTCTTTTTCCTGTATGTGTAAGCAGATGAGTTTTGAGACTACCTCTTTGAGAAAATTTTTTGGTCCAGACATCACACTTGAAATATTTCCCCCCTGTATGTATAAGCAGATGCTTTTTGAGATTACCTCTATGAGAAAATGTTTTGGTACAGACATCACACTTGTAATTTTTTTCTCCTGTATGTGTAAGCAGATGAGTTTTGAGAGTACTCTTATGAGCTATGCTGTACGAGTATGATGATGACTTATTTTGGAATTGGTCTTTGTAAGAGAATCATATGACTGGAATTGTTTTTCACTAATCACATCCTGGTTTTCATGTTCTCTTACATAAGGAGGTTGAGAATCATTTTGGTCGGAAAGCAATGTCTCCAAACCTTGAACTGTGTTGGATAACGGAGAATCAGTTTTCAAACAGGTCTATATTCTCAACTTTGTTTGGAAATTTCTTTACCAAATCGAAGGTCACAGGTCTACTTTTTTGGTATTCATTATTTCCTTTAACAAACGTATCTGAAATTTCGCCACACTCTGTCGATGTCTGTAACTTTGGAACTGTTGCAACGTTTGGGTCAATATCCTCACTTTTAATTTGGCGTGTCGCTACTAAATTGAAGGTTAAGGGTGTATCCTCACACTTAACAGTATGTTCGTGTTTTTCACATTGGGATTGTCTTATTACTTTTTCGCCACATTGTAATGTTGGACATTGATTTACTATAAATCCACACACGACAATAGTAACTCACAACTGTTTAATTGCAGGTGTGTCATTCCACATTTGTACAAAGATTAAGATAAAATATTTTCCAAGCAGCGAGAATTTCTCAGTCTGTCCAAAGCATTGAGCCGAGATATTTTTCCAACATTCTGCTGCGTTATGAGTATCTTGTAGACTGTGACCCGTGATCAACGCATTCCGATCACGTGATCACGTTTCTAGGGAGAAACAGTGGAGTGCCACCAAATTCGAACGGAATGTTTTATTCACAAAAACGAATTCCACAACCGCAAGCATGTGTTCTGCCACTCTTGGAACACTCACGCGATTTTCTCTAGTAGTAGTATTATTCCTTCGAGTCGCTTGCGATTCCTGGAAATCCACACGGATTTTCTAGCAAGATTGAGGGTTCACTATCCGTAGAAAATATTTGTTCTTGCTTTATTTTCCACTGCTTTATGAACTTCACATCTCCACCCCCTTCTGTCATTTTTTTT
Source organism: Ectobius pallidus (assembly GCA_964059195.1). Classification (NCBI taxonomy): domain Eukaryota; kingdom Metazoa; phylum Arthropoda; class Insecta; order Blattodea; family Ectobiidae; genus Ectobius; species Ectobius pallidus. The sequence goes on from CAXKWD010000006.1 coordinate 3,426,160, forward strand.
ATTGACCCTAGTAATACACTGGATGAAACTAAAATAGGAGTAAGAATTGGAGGAAGAATCATAAATAACATCAGATATGCAGATGACACTACCCTTCTTGCAGAGAGCAAGAAAGACTTGGAAGATCTTATAAATAGAGTAAAACAGAAAGTGATAAAGCTGGTCTAAAACTAAATGTTAAAAAACTAAAATAATGACATCAGAGAATATTTCGATAAATATCGGCGGCGAAGTACTAACAACAGTAGACAAAATTAATTTCTTAGGCACAACATTAAAGATGACTGTAGTAACACAGAAGAAATAAGGAGAAGGATAATTCTTGGAAAGATAGCAATGAAGAGAATAAATAAGATTATAAATGACTCAGATATTTCAACTAAAGAAAAATAAGAATAATACAGTCTACAGTGTTTCCTGTGGTATTATATGGTAGTGAAATTTGGACATTAAGGAAAGCAGAGAGGAAAAAATTAGATGCGTTTGAGATATGGGTATGGAGGAAACTATTAAAGATAACATGGACTGAAAGGACTAATACATCAATCTTAGACGTTATAACACCAGATTTGCCACTGGAAGCATTAACTGTGAGAGGAAAACTAATGTATTTTGGACATATCATGAGAAATACACAATCATTAGAGAAGGACACGGAGGAAAGAATACACGGAGACGCCGTGCTTGCGGTGTTGTATGGGAAACAGATGAAGCCAATGACCACGCCCCCTTAAGGGACCAAAAAGGAGGCTTGCTATATACAATAGCACACAAATACTCCGAAGTTTCACGGGTTATAACAACGTAACGGTAGGGAAAATATGTAATATCCCAATTTCATATATTAACTACATACTCTGACATCATAATAATCCCGGTAGTAAGCATTAACCTATCTCAGAAGAGCCAAAAATGTAACTTTCAAATGAGCAACTTTACATGTGCGAGTCATTGACATTAGCAGCCTAGTGTAAAATACAAGTAAATTATGCTTAGCAATTATACCCATATTCATTCATCCCAAAAATTGATTATTTTCAGTACCTAAATTTTACAAAATTATTAATTTTTAAGGTAAGTTCCTAGCATAGAATTTAAGTATTTTTGTTTACCTTAAATTTAATTTCTTCAATATTGTTCAATATGTACTTGTCAAAATTCAAAAACTATAATGAAAGATGTAATATAAATAACTTCAATAGAATTTATTGGTCTTGTGGAGGGTGGAAAAAGGTACAATTTCTCGCCTGTTCGTAGACTTCTGCGCACGTTTTGGCCTCCATAAAGAATTAATATGAAACATCTCCATTATTGCCATTAGAGAATCAATAATTTATTGCTGTGTTGAAAATTAATCTATATGCACCTTAGAAGAGCAATATCCTGCGTTTTTGTTGTTGGGTTTCGTAAGCTTAATATTGTAATTCAATATTTCATCAATGTTAACTGTATTTTCTTTTTGTATTGATTTTATATGTAAATGTCTATTATTGTAAAATTAATTGTAAAAATTTTGACGTGTCCTATAACATGTACATGTTCGACGGACTAAATAAAATTCTATTCTATTCTATTTGTTATGTTCCCTTGTTAGGTTCCTGTATGTATCTTCTATACATTTATTTCCATGTTTATTATACAGGGTGTCTTCTATTGACGTTTAAAACTCTCTGTAGTGACGTAGATGACATTGAAACAAGTGATTTGATATAGGACACATAGGGTCGCAAATGTCGGGAAATGCCTTAAAAATGAAGGACAAATGTGAAACATATGACGTCACGAGTGACGACACACCTCTAGCTGCCGGGCTCGTTGACTCCGACGCACACCTAAGCATTCAAAGCAATTGTCGAATGTCACATCACTGTAGCACTGTGTCTGCGTGTGCGACTCGAGTGCGAAGCGTTGAAGGTTCCCCTGGGTCTGTCAACTAGCTTTTTTTGTTTTTGCTTTTTTTTTTTTTGTCAGCAACCCTTTTTCTTCGCTCACATGTCAGCAAACATTCTTTTTCTGTTATGTACAATTAGACCACAATTACATACAGTACTGTCAAGCAGATGTATGCAAAGCTGAGCAATTACTTCTTTTCTCTCGTATTTTATTTGATTAAATTTGAAGATTGAAGAGAAAAATAAAACAAAGAAAACGTGCGTTTTGTAACACATAAATGTATTTTTACTATACTCAGTCTGTTAACACAGATCTGCCACAAAAAAAAGAATGTTTTGTTTTACATCAACATTAGACCACAATAATTATGTACAGGAGAGTACTGTTAAGTAGGTGTATGCAAAGTTCAGGAATACCGTATTTTTTGTGTCTTGTACAGTACTGTGTTTTATTTTGTTTTTGAAGAATCAACACACATAATACAGTATCGGTACCGCGTGTTTTTTAACACACAAAGTTAGTTTTATCGTTCTCAGTCTGTTAACAAAGATGTGCCATAGAAAGAGAAAGAGGGAGAGAGAGAGAGAGAAAGGAAAACAACATTTATGTGCTATTCGTTTGTCGTTAGACCACACTACAGTACAGTAAAGCACAGTACTGTTAAGGAAATGTACAGTTTGCAAAGATCATGAATAAGTTTTTTCTCTCGTATTTAAATCTCCTCGATGTTTTCTTAACGATTGGGATTCGTTAAATTTGAAGAAACGAAAGAACACGAAAAGAAAAGTTTCAAGCGTTTTGTAATACACAAGGTATTTTTAGTGTATTTATCTGTTAATGAAGATTTGCCAAAAAAATTGTTTTTCTTCTTCTTCGCTCATGTGTCAGCAAACTGTTTGTTTGCATTACGTAGAACACTTCGTCTTACGAATGTGATCGTAAGCGCAGATCTGTGTTAACAGACTGAGTACAATAAAAGTACATTTTTGTGTTACAAAACGCACGTTTTCGTTGTTTTATTTTTCTCTTGTTTCTTCAAATTTCATCAAATAAAATACGAGAGAAAAGAAGTAACTGCTCAGCATTGCGTATATCTGCTTGATAGTACTGTACGTAATTGTGGTCTAATGGTACATAACAAAAAAAGAATGTTTGCTGGCATGTGAGCGAAGAAAAAGGGTTGCTGACAAAAAAAAGCAAAAACAAAAAAAGCCAGTTGACAGACCCAGGGGAACCTTCAACCCTACGCACTCGAGTCGCACACGCAGACACAGTGCTACAGTGATGTGACATTCGACAATTGCTTTGAATGCTTAGGTGTGCGTCGGAGTCAACGAGCCCGGCAGCTAGTGGTGTGTCGTCACTCGTGACGTCATATGTTTCACATTTGTCCTTCATTATTAATGCTTTTCCCGACATTTGCGACCCTATGTGTCCTATATCAAATCACTTGTTTCAATGCCATCTACGTCACTACGGAGAGTTTTAAACGTTAATAGAAGACACCCTGTATACAATGTGTTATTGTATACCAGGAATAATCTACCAAGTCAACAACTTAGACAGGACGTACATTCACACAACACAAGAAATAGAAACTTTATTGATGTACCTTTTTACAGGCTATCTAAGTCACTCAAAAGTTATCATGTAGTGGGAATGAAATGTTATAATATGCTATCAATAAGTGTGCTTAATTACCCAGTTGACAAGTTTAAACATAAGCTATATGACTGGTTAGTTGGTCATCCATTTTATTCCCTAGACGAGTTCTTTGAATTTAGTACTAAATCAATTATCTTTTGATATTTTAATTCTTGGTTGTTTGTAAATTATTTTGTTTATAGTACTATTATGTATATATATGTAGGCATGTATTTTAAATGTAAAACTGACTTTGTCTATTGCCTCTTTGTAAGCTTAATGACAATAGAATATTATTATTATTATTATTATTATTAGAACCTGATGACATGTGCAAGATCATACCAGGTTCGGAAGGCTACAAGAGAGCTATAATGAAAGCCTTGGTAATGCGTTCCATACCAAAAGACATCGAAATGATTCTAAGCAAAATTCGTATTAGGGAGCCAGATGCAAGAGAAAAGCTCATATGATTAAATCATCCATAACACATACTCTCTCACAAGAAGAGAGAAGGCTTTTGGCTGAAAGAGTGGATTTTTCTCATGCAAAATATTCTCATGAGGAGGATGAAGTTATTAAGGGGAACTGGAAAAGATTTTCTCTGCCCATTGAAATCAGTTAAGAAGAGAAAAGCTTAGAATGAGGAATATGAAAAGGGAAGGAGAAAGAGATCATGCTCCAAGATATAATTTCAGGAAATGTAAGAGAGTTCAGTATAAAGTTGAAAACACTGAAGAAAGTACTGATAGTGACAGTGATGCAAGTGATTCAGAACCTAATGACATGTGCAAGATCATACCAGGTTCGGAAGGCTACAAGAGAGTTATAATAAAAGCCTCTGTTAAGCTTTCCATACCAAAAGACATCGAAATGATTCTAAGCAAAATTTGAATTAGGGAGCCAGATGCAGTATGTCCTGCTCATATGATTGAATCATCCCTAACACATACTCTCTCACAAGAAGAGAGAGGGCTTTTGGCTGAAAGAGGAGTGGATTTCTCTCATGCAAAATATACTCGTGAGAAGGATGAACTTATAAAGGAGAACTGGAACAGATTTTCTCTGCCCATTGAAATCAGTTAAGAAGAAAAAAGCTTAGAATGAGGAATATGAAAAGGGAAGGAGAAAGAGATCATGCTCCAAGATATAATTTCAGGAAATGTAAGAGAGTTCAGTATAAAGTTGAAAACACTGAAGAAAGTACTGATAGTGACAGTGATGCAAGTGATTCAGAACCTAATGACATGTGCACGATCATACCAGGTTCGGAAGGCTACAAGAGAGGTATAATGAAAGCCTCTGTAATGCTTTCCATACCAAAAGACATCGAAATGATTCTAAGCAAAATTTGAATTAGGGAGCCAGATGCAGTATGTTGAAAACACTGAAAAAAGTACGGATAGTGACAGTGATGCAAGTGATTCAGAACCTGATGATATGTGCAAGATCATACCAGGTTCGGAAGGCTACAAGAGAGCTATAATGAAGCCTCGGTAATGCGTTCCATACCAAAAGACATCGAAATGATTCTAAGCAAAATTCGTATTAGGGAGCCAGATGCAAGAGAAAAGCCCATATGATTAAATCATCCATAACACATACTCTCTCACAGTTTGTTACAGATGTCAAACTTGAAAGCTCTTTCCCCTGTATGTGTAAGCAGATGAGTTTTCAGATAATTATTTCGGAAATGTTTCCTTACACACATCGCACCTGATAGGTTTTCCTACTGTATGTGTAACTAGATGAGTTATGAGGTACCTCTTCGAGAAAAAAATTTGTCACAGACACCACACTTTTAAGCCTTTTCTCCTGTATGTGTAAGCAAATGTCTTTTGAGAGCATATCTATAAGAAAATAGTTAGTTACACACATCACATTTGTATGGTTTCTCTCCTGTATGTTTAATCTGGTGGATTTTGAGAGCACTTCTATCAGAAAATCGTTTGTTACAGACATCACATTTGAAAGGTTTCTCTCCTGTATGTATACGCATATGAGTTTTGAGATTACACCTATGAGTAAATGTTTTGTTACAGATGTCACACTAGAAAGCTCTTTTATTTGTATGTGTAAGCAGATGAGTTTTGAGATTAATTGCAAAAGAAAATGCTTTGTTACATACATCACAATTGAAAGGTTTTTCTCCTGAATGTATAAGCAAATGAGATTTGAGGTAAACACTTTGAAAAAATCGTTTGCTACACAAATCGCACTTGTAAGCTTTTTCTCCTGTAGGTGATAGCAGATGACTTTTGAGAGCAAATTTATAAGAAAATCGTTTGTTACACACATCACATTTGAATGGTTTTTCTCCTGTATGTGTTAGCAGGTGATGTTTGTGAGTACTACTATCAGAAAATCGTTTGTTACAGACATCGCAAGCAAATGAGTTTTGAGACGAAAACTATGAGAAAATCGTTTGCTACACACATCACACTTGTAAACTTTTTCTCCTGTAGGTGATAGCAGATGACTTTTGAGAGCAAATTTATAAGAAAATCGTTTGTTACACACATCACATTTGAATGGTTTTTCTCCTGTATGTGTTAGCAGGTGATGTTTGTGAGTACTACTATCAGAAAATCGTTTGTTACAGACATCGCATATGAATGGTTTTTCTCCTGTATGTGTATGCAAATGAGTTTTGAGATAGCTCTTTGAGTAAATGTTTTGTTGCAGAAATCACACTTGAAAGCTCTTTTATTTGTATGTGTAAGCAGATGAGTTTTGAGATTAATTGCAAAAGAAAATGCTTTGTTACATACATCACAATTGAAAGGTTTTTCTCCTGAATGTATAAGCAAATGAGATTTGAGGTAAACACTTTGAAAAAATCGTTTGCTACACAAATCGCACTTGTAAGCTTTTTCTCCTGTATGTACAAGCATATGTCTTTGAAGAACACATCTATAAGAAAATCGTTTGTTACAGACATCACATATGAATGGTTTTTCTCCTGTATGTGTACGAAGATGACTTTTGAGAGGACTTGTATGTGAAAATCGTTTCTTACAAACATCACATATGAATGGTCTTTCTCCTGTATGTGTACGCAGATGACTTTTGAGATTAAATCTTTGCGTAAATGTTTTGTTACAAATATCACTCTTGAAAGATTTTTCACCTGTATGTGTAACCAGATGAGATTTGACGTGACTACTTTGAGAAAATCGTTTGTTACACACATCACACTTGTAATTTTTTTCTCCTGTATGTGTGAGCAGATGAGTTTTGAGAATAGTCTTACGAGAAAATGTTTTGTTACAGGCATCACACTTCAATGTTTCTTTTTCCTGTATGTGTAAGCAGATGAGTTTTGAGACTACCTCTTTGAGAAAATTTTTTGGTACAGACATCACACTTGAAATATTTCCCCCCTGTATGTATAAGCAGATGCTTTTTGAGATTACCTCTATGAGAAAATGTTTTGGTACAGACATCACACTTGTAATTTTTTTCTCCTGTATGTGTAAGCAGATGAGTTTTGAGAGTACTCTTATGAGCTATGCTGTACGAGTATGATGATGACTTATTTTGGAATTGGTCTTTGTAAGAGAATCATATGACTGGAATTGTTTTTCACTAATCACATCCTGGTTTTCATGTTCTCTTACATAAGGAGGTTGAGAATCATTTTGGTCGGAAAGCAATGTCTCCAAACCTTGAACTGTGTTGGATAACGGAGAATCAGTTTTCAAACAGGTCTATATTCTCAACTTTGTTTGGAAATTTCTTTACCAAATCGAAGGTCACAGGTCTACTTTTTTGATATTCATTATTTCCTTTAACAAACGTATCTGAAATTTCGCCACACTCTGTCGATGTCTGTAACTTTGGAACTGTTGCAACATTTGGGTCTATATCCTCACTTTTAATTTGGCGTGTCGCTACTAAATTGAAGGTTAAGGGTGTATCCTCACACTTAACAGTATGTTCGTGTTTTTCACATTGGGATTGTCTTATTACTTTTTCGCCACATTGTAATGTTGCCACAGTCTCCATGATTTACTACAAATCCACACACGACAATAGTAACTCACAACTGTTTAATTGCAGGTGTGTCATTCCACATTTGTACAAAGATTAAGATAAAATATTTTCCAAGCAGCGAGAATTTCTCAGTCTGTCCAAAGCATTGAGCCGAGATATTTTTCCAACATTCTGCTGCGTTATGAGTATCTTGTAGACTGTGACCCGTGATCAACGCATTCCGATCACGTGATCACGTTTCTAGGGAGAAACAGTGGAGTGCCACCAAATTCGAACGGAATGTTTTATTCACAAAAACGAATTCCACAACCGCAAGCATGTGTTTCCCCAGTAGTTGATAAGTATTATAGTGTTAGGCTAGATAGTCTTAAGAATATAGATGAACTAAGAAACAGACTAAGTTGTATTAATTGGTATGAAATATTTAGTAAAGAAATAGATGTAAATAAATCTTATAACTTATTCTTAAATATTTTAACTAGAGAGTTTAATGAATGCTGCCCTAGAATAATAAAAAAAAGGAAAAATAATTCAAAATGCAAGTCAAGAGCACTAAAAAACTGGTATACTCCATATCTTAATATAATTAGAATTATGCTTCAAACGTGTCATGATAAATGTAAACAAGACAGCAATTATAGAGACATATATAATAGACTAAACAGAATTTATAAAAATGAGATTAAACTGGCAAAGTGCAAGGCAAATGACAAATTTATTCTAAATTCTAATAATAGTTGTAAGGCTGCTTGGACTGTAATAAAACATGAAATTAATAGTTCAAAATCGAACCATGAAGACATACCAATAGCTCCTAATACGCTCAATGCTCACTTTACTGATCTAAACCCAACAGAGGAAGAAAATCATATAACACATCAAAACAACGTAGATCCCATAACTCTATTGTCAAGTTCATTACAAAAAACAAATCTCAATTTTACATGGGACTTAATTAGCGATGAAAACGTTATAAAAAAGGCAATAAATAAGTTATCCAACTCAAAAGCAGAAGACTTTTAACGCCTCTCAAATTTTGTCATTAAGTCTATTTCAAAAGAACTGCAGTTTCCCTTATACATTCTCACTAACAGAATATTAAATCAAGGAATCTTTCCTGACTGTTTAAAAATAACAGTGACCAGGCCAATTCATAAAAAAGGCGATAGACGAGATCCAAATAATTATCGTCCAATTTCCCTCATTCCGATACTGTCAAAGATAGTGGAAATTTGTTTACATACTCAACTATATTCCTTCTTTGAAAATAATAATTTGATCAGTGATGCACAATATGGATTTAGGTCCAAATTGTCAACAGTAAAAGCAGTCGAAGCCATTGTATCTGAAATCCATAATGGTTTTGAAAGTAAGATGTATTCTAGTGCAACCCTATTGGATCTGAGTAAAGCTTTTGATTCCATCTCACATGAAATATTAATCAAAAAGTTGGAGTTCTATGGAGTTGAAAGGAAGACACTTAATTTAATAATATCTTATCTAAATAATAGAGTGCAAATGGTAAAAGTTAATAATGATGCCTCAGATTTCCTACCAATTAAAAAAGGTGTGCCCCAAGGTTCCATACTAGGGCCTTTCCTATTCACGGTTTATATTAACGATCTACCAGCATATCTGCCTTGTAGGACAATATTATATGCAGATGATACTACTATTCTTAACACTCACAGATCCTTGGATGTTATAAAACAAAAAGATGCTTCTATGCTAGAAAAATCTGCTCTCTGGTTAGAGGCAAATCTGTTAAAACTGAACTCAAATAAAACCGAAAATATTATTTTTAACCTTAATGTTATAAAAGAAGAAAATAAATATGTTAAACTACTTGGAATACACATGGACCAAAAACTGATCTGGACAAAGCATATAGAAACTCTATGCAAAAAGCTGGCTCGAGTTACTTTTTTGCTCAATAGACTCAGAGACAATGTCAGTGAAAACTTAATGCTATTTTCGTACTTTGCCTTCTTTCATTCCCATTTGATATATGGCATACTGCTGTGGGGAAATGCAACTAATACCACACTAGTATTTAAGTGGCAGAAAAGAGCACTTAGATGCATTTTGGGATTAAACCCAACAGAGTCATGTAGAGAGCATTTTGCTAACCTGAATATAATGACTGTGCCAGGACTATATATTTTTAATTGTCTAGTTTATGTAAAGGAAAACCTCTCAGCATTCTCCAATAGGACATCTGTTCATTCACATGACACTAGAAACAGTTACATGATTGATCTTCCCTATTCCAGACTATCCAAAACACATAATAGTCATCTTTATTTAAGCTTTCAGTTATTTAATAAACTCCCTAAGAGTTCACACTTAGTGACATTGATCAAATTTAAAACTGTTCTAGAATCCTGGATTAAGGGTAAAGCATTTTATTCACTTAAAGAGTTTAACAACTGTGATATGTCCAATTTATTATTCTGACTGGTATTATAACCTATAGAATAGCTCAATTTGTATCTGCATACCGTCTTAAATTCTCTTTTAAGATCTTTCACTATTGTATTACTCTGATGCAAATGTGTAGTGTTCCAATTAATGTATGTTATTTTTAAGTAGTGTGTGGACAGGTAATCAAAAGAATTTTCTGTGATAAAGCAATCTATAGCAGGTGGTATGATGCTGTCCATTACAATTCCCTATGACTATTACAGACATAATTGTAAATAATTTTAAATATATTGTAAATACTGTGATAAACAATGACGAAGCCAATTGTACCAGGTATTAAACGGCAAATAAAGATTATCTTATCTTATCTTATCTTATCTTATCACTCTTGGAACACTCACGCGATTTTCTCTAGTAGTAGTAGTATTCCTTCGAGTCGCTTGCGATTCCTGGAAATCCACACGGATTTTCTAGCAAGATTGAGGGTTCACTATCCGTAGAAAATATTTGTTCTTGCTCTATTTTCCACTGCTTTATGAACTTCACAGCTCCACCCCCTTCTGTCATTTTTATTATTGACCCTAGTAATACACTGGATGAAAATAAAATAGGAGTAAGAATTGGAGGAAGAATCATAAATAACATCAGATATGCAGATGACACTACCCTACTTGCAGAGAGCAAGAAAGACTTGGAAGATCTTATAAATAGAGTAAAACAGAAAGTGATAAAGCTGGTCTAAAACTAAATGTTAAAAAACTAAAATAATGACATCAGAGAATATTTCGATAAATATCGGCGGCGAAGTACTAACAACAGTAGACAAAATTAATTTCTTAGGCACAACATTAAAGATGACTGTAGTAACACAGAAGAAATAAGGAGAAGGATAATTCTTGGAAAGATAGCAATGAAGAGATTAAATAAGATTATAAATGACTCAGATATTTCAACTAAACAAAAATAAGAATAATACAGTCTACAGTGTTTCCTGTGGTATTATATGGTAGTGAAATTTGGACATTAAGGAAAGCAGAGAGGAAAAAATTAGATGGTTTGAGATATGGGTATGGAGGAAACTATTAAAGATAACATGGACTGAAAGGACTAATACATCAATCTTAGACGTTATAACACCAGATTTGCCACTGGAAGCATTAACTGTGAGAGGAAAACTAATGTATTTTGGACATATCATGAGAAATACACAATCATTAGAGAAGGACACGGAGGAAAGAATACACGGAGACGCCGTGCTTGCGGTGTTGTATGGGAAACAGATGAAGCCAATGACCACGCCCCCTTAAGGGACCAAAAAGGAGGCTTGCTATATACAATAGCACACAAATACTCCGAAGTTTCACGGGTTATAACAACGTAACGGTAGGGAAAATATGTAATATCCCAATTTCATATATTAACTACATACTCTGACATCATAATAATCCCGGTAGTAAGCATTAACCTATCTCAGAAGAGCCAAAAATGTAACTTTCAAATGAGCAACTTTACATGTGCGAGTCATTGACATTAGCAGCCTAGTGTAAAATACAAGTAAATTATGCTTAGCAATTATACCCATATTCATTCATCCCAAAAATTGATTATTTTCAGTACCTAAATTTTACAAAATTATTAATTTTTAAGGTAAGTTCCTAGCATAGAATTTAAGTATTTTTGTTTACCTTAAATTTAATTTCTTCAATATTGTTCAATATGTACTTGTCAAAATTCAAAATTCAAAAACTATAATGAAAGATGTAATATAAATAACTTCAATATAATTTATTGGTCTTGTGGAGGGTGGAAAAAGGTACAATTTCTCGCCTGTTCGTAGACTTCTGCGCACGTTTTGGCCTCCATAAAGAATTAATATGAAACATCTCCATTATTGCCATTAGAGAATCAATAATTTATTGCTGTGTTGAAAATTAATCTATATGCACCTTAGAAGAGCAATATCCTGCGTTTTTGTTGTTGGGTTTCGTAAGCTTAATATTGTAATTCAATATTTCATCAATGTTAACTGTATTTTCTTTTTGTATTGATTTTATATGTAAATGTCTATTATTGTAAAATTAATTGTAAAAATTTTGACGTGTCCTATAACATGTACATGTTCGACGGACTAAATAAAATTCTATTCTATTCTATTTGTTATGTTCCCTTGTTAGGTTCCTGTATGTATCTTCTATACATTTATTTCCATGTTTATTATACAGGGTGTCTTCTATTGACGTTTAAAACTCTCTGTAGTGACGTAGATGACATTGAAACAAGTGATTTGATATAGGACACATAGGGTCGCAAATGTCGGGAAATGCCTTAAAAATGAAGGACAAATGTGAAACATATGACGTCACGAGTGACGACACACCTCTAGCTGCCGGGCTCGTTGACTCCGACGCACACCTAAGCATTCAAAGCAATTGTCGAATGTCACATCACTGTAGCACTGTGTCTGCGTGTGCGACTCGAGTGCGAAGCGTTGAAGGTTCCCCTGGGTCTGTCAACTTGCTTTTTTTTTTTTTTTTTGTTTTTTTGTTTTTTTTTTTTTGTCAGCAACCCTTTTTCTTCGCTCACATGTCAGCAAACATTCTTTTTCTGTTATGTACAATTAGACCACAATTACGTACAGTACTGTCAAGCAGATGTATGCAAAGCTGAGCAATTACTTCTTTTCTCTCGTATTTTATTTGATTAAATTTGAAGATTGAAGAGAAAAATAAAACAAAGAAAACGTGCGTTTTGTAACACATAAATGTATTTTTACTATACTCAGTCTGTTAACACAGATCTGCCACAAAAAAAAAAAAGAATGTTTTGTTTTACTTCAACATTAGACCACAATAATTATGTACAGGAGAGTACTGTTAAGTAGGTGTATGCAAAGTTCAGGAATACCGTATTTTTTGTGTCTTGTACAGTACTGTGTTTTATTTTGTTTTTGAAGAATCAACACACATAATACAGTATCGGTACCGCGTGTTTTTTAACACACAAAGTTAGTTTTATCGTTCTCAGTCTGTTAACAAAGATGTGCCATAGAAAGAGAAAGAGAGAGAGAGAGAGAGAGAGAGAGAGAGAAAGGAAAACAACATTTATGTGCTATTCGTTTGTTGTTAGACCACACTACAGTACAGTAAAGCACAGTACTGTTAAGGAAATGTACAGTTTGCAAAGTTCATGAATAAGTTTTTTCTCTCGTATTTAAATCTCTTCGATGTTTTCTTAACGATTGGGATTCGTTAAATTTGAAGAAACGAAAGAACACGAAAAGAAAAGTTTCAAGCGTTTTGTAATACACAAGGTATTTTTAGTGTATTTATCTGTTAATGAAGATTTGCCAAAAAAATTGTTTTTCTTCTTCTTCGCTCATGTGTCAGCAAACTGTTTGTTTGCATTACGTAGAACACTTCGTCTTACGAATGTGATCGTAAGCGCAGATCTGTGTTAACAGACTGTGTACAATAAAAGTACATTTTTGTGTTACAAAACGCACGTTTTCGTTGTTTTATTTTTCTCTTGTTTCTTCAAATTTCATCAAATAAAATACGAGAGAAAAGAAGTAACTGCTCAGCATTGCGTATATCTGCTTGATAGTACTGTACGTAATTGTGGTCTAATGGTACATAACAAAAAAAGAATGTTTGCTGGCATGTGAGCGAAGAAAAAGGGTTGCTGACAAAAAAAAGCAAAAACAAAAAAAGCTAGTTGACAGACCCAGGGGAACCTTCAACCCTACGCACTCGAGTCGCACACGCAGACACAGTGCTACAGTGATGTGACATTCGACAATTGCTTTGAATGCTTAGGTGTGCGTCGGAGTCAACGAGCCCGGCAGCTAGTGGTGTGTCGTCACTCGTGACGTCATATGTTTCACATTTGTCCTTCATTATTAATGCTTTTCCCGACATTTGCGACCCTATGTGTCCTATATCAAATCACTTGTTTCAATGCCATCTACGTCACTACGGAGAGTTTTAAACGTTAATAGAAGACACCCTGTATACAATGTGTTATTGTATACCAGGAATAATCTACCAAGTCAACAACTTAGACAGGACGTACATTCACACAACACAAGAAATAGAAACTTTATTGATGTACCTTTTTACAGGCTATCTAAGTCACTCAAAAGTTATCATGTAGTGGGAATGAAATGTTATAATATGCTATCAATAAGTGTGCTTAATTACCCAGTTGACAAGTTTAAACATAAGCTATATGACTGGTTAGTTGGTCATCCATTTTATTCCCTAGACGAGTTCTTTGAATTTAGTACTAAATCAATTATCTTTTGATATTTTAATTCTTGGTTGTTTGTAAATTATTTTGTTTATAGTACTATTATGTATATATATGTAGGCATGTATTTTAAATGTAAAACTGACTTTGTCTATTGCCTCTTTGTAAGCTTAATGACAATAGAATATTATTATTATTATTATTATTATTAGAACCTGATGACATGTGCAAGATCATACCAGGTTCGGAAGGCTACAAGAGAGCTATAATGAAAGCCTTGGTAATGCGTTCCATACCAAAAGACATCGAAATGATTCTAAGCAAAATTCGTATTAGGGAGCCAGATGCAAGAGAAAAGCTCATATGATTAAATCATCCATAACACATACTCTCTCACAAGAAGAGAGAAGGCTTTTGGCTGAAAGAGTGGATTTTTCTCATGCAAAATATTCTCATGAGGAGGATGAAGTTATTAAGGGGAACTGGAAAAGATTTTCTCTGCCCATTGAAATCAGTTAAGAAGAGAAAAGCTTAGAATGAGGAATATGAAAAGGGAAGGAAAAAGAGATCATGCTCCAAGATATAATTTCAGGAAATGTAAGAGAGTTCAGTATAAAGTTGAAAACACTGAAGAAAGTACTGATAGTGACAGTGATGCAAGTGATTCAGAACCTAATGACATGTGCAAGATCATACCAGGTTCGGAAGGCTACAAGAGAGTTATAATAAAAGCCTCTGTTAAGCTTTCCATACCAAAAGACATCGAAATGATTCTAAGCAAAATTTAAATTAGGGAGCCAGATGCAGTATGTCCTGCTCATATGATTGAATCATCCCTAACACATACTCTCTCACAAGAAGAGAAAGGGCTTTTGGCTGAAAGAGGAGTGGATTTCTCTCATGCAAAATATACTCGTGAGAAGGATGAACTTATAAAGGAGAACTGGAACAGATTTTCTCTGCCCATTGAAATCAGTTAAGAAGAGAAAAGCTTAGAATGAGGAATATGAAAAGAAAAGGAGAAAGAGATCATGCTCCAAAATATGATTTCAGGAAATGTAAGAGACTTCAGTATAAAGTTGAAGACAATGAAGGAAGTACTGATAGTGACAGTGATGCAAGTGATTCAGAACCTGATGACATGTGCACGATCATACCAGGTTCGGAAGGCTACAAGAGAGGTATAATGAAAGCCTCTGTAATGCTTTCCATACCAAAAGACATCGAAATGATTCTAAGCAAAATTTGAATTAGGGAGCCAGATGCAGTATGTTGAAAACACTGAAAAAAGTACGGATAGTGACAGTGATGCAAGTGATTCAGAACCTGATGATATGTGCAAGATCATACCAGGTTCGGAAGGCTACAAGAGAGCTATAATGAAGCCTCGGTAATGCGTTCCATACCAAAAGACATCGAAATGATTCTAAGCAAAATTCGTATTAGGGAGCCAGATGCAAGAGAAAAGCCCATATGATTAAATCATCCATAACACATACTCTCTCACAGTTTGTTACAGATGTCAAACTTGAAAGCTCTTTCCCCTGTATGTGTAAGCAGATGAGTTTTCAGATAATTATTTCGGAAATGTTTCCTTACACACATCGCACCTGATAGGTTTTCCTACTGTATGTGTAACTAGATGAGTTATGAGGTACCTCTTCGAGAAAAAAATTTGTCACAGACACCACACTTTTAAGCCTTTTCTCCTGTATGTGTAAGCAAATGTCTTTTGAGAGCATATCTATAAGAAAATAGTTAGTTACACACATCACATTTGTATGGTTTCTCTCCTGTATGTTTAATCTGGTGGATTTTGAGAGCACTTCTATCAGAAAATCGTTTGTTACAGACATCACATTTGAAAGGTTTTTCTCCTGTATGTATACGCATATGAGTTTTGAGATTACACCTATGAGTAAATGTTTTGTTACAGATGTCACACTGGAAAGCTCTTTCCTTTCTATGTGTAAGCAAATGAGTTTTGAGACGAAAACTATGAGAAAATCGTTTGCTACACACATCACACTTGTAAACTTTTTCTCCTGTAGGTGATAGCAGATGACTTTTGAGAGCAAATTTATAAGAAAATCGTTTGTTACACACATCACATTTGAATGGTTTTTCTCCTGTATGTGTAAGCAGGTGATGTTTGTGAGTACTACTATCAGAAAATCGTTTGTTACAGACATCGCATATGAATGGTTTTTCTCCTGTATGTGTATGCAAATGAGTTTTGAGATAGCTCTTTGAGTAAATGTTTTGTTGCAGAAATCACACTTGAAAGCTCTTTTATTTGTATGTGTAAGCAGATGAGTTTTGAGATTAATTGCAAAAGAAAATGCTTTGTTACATACATCACAATTGAAAGGTTTTTCTCCTGAATGTATAAGCAAATGAGATTTGAGGTAAACACTTTGAAAAAATCGTTTGCTACACAAATCGCACTTGTAAGCTTTTTCTCCTGTATGTACAAGCATATGTCTTTGAAGAACACATCTATAAGAAAATCGTTTGTTACAGACATCACATATGAATGGTTTTTCTCCTGTATGTGTACGAAGATGACTTTTGAGAGGACTTGTATGTGAAAATCGTTTCTTACAAACATCACATATGAATGGTCTTTCTCCTGTATGTGTACGCAGATGACTTTTGAGATTAAATCTTTGCGTAAATGTTTTGTTACAAATATCACTCTTGAAAGATTTTTCACCTGTATGTGTAACCAGATGAGATTTGACGTGACTACTTTGAGAAAATCGTTTGTTACACACATCACACTTGTAATTTTTTTCTCCTGTATGTGTGAGCAGATGAGTTTTGAGAATAGTCTTACGAGAAAATGTTTTGTTACAGGCATCACACTTCAATGTTTCTTTTTCCTGTATGTGTAAGCAGATGAGTTTTGAGACTACCTCTTTGAGAAAATTTTTTGGTACAGACATCACACTTGAAATATTTCCCCCCTGTATGTATAAGCAGATGCTTTTTGAGATTACCTCTATGAGAAAATGTTTTGGTACAGACATCACACTTGTAATTTTTTTCTCCTGTATGTGTAAGCAGATGAGTTTTGAGAGTACTCTTATGAGCTATGCTGTACGAGTATGATGATGACTTATTTTGGAATTGGTCTTTGTAAGAGAATCATATGACTGGAATTGTTTTTCACTAATCACATCCTGGTTTTCATGTTCTCTTACATAAGGAGGTTGAGAATCATTTTGGTCGGAAAGCAATGTCTCCAAACCTTGAACTGTGTTGGATAACGGAGAATCAGTTTTCAAACAGGTCTATATTCTCAACTTTGTTTGGAAATTTCTTTACCAAATCGAAGGTCACAGGTCTACTTTTTTGGTATTCATTATTTCCTTTAACAAACGTATCTGAAATTTCGCCACACTCTGTCGATGTCTGTAACTTTGGAACTGTTGCAACATTTGGGTCTATATCCTCACTTTTAATTTGGCGTGTCGCTACTAAATTGAAGGTTAAGGGTGTATCCTCACACTTAACAGTATGTTCGTGTTTTTCACATTGGGATTGTCTTATTACTTTTTCGCCACATTGTAATGTTGCCACAGTCTCCATGATTTACTATAAATCCACACACGACAATAGTAACTCACAACTGTTTAATTGCAGGTGTGTCATTCCACATTTGTACAAAGATTAAGATAAAATATTTTCCAAGCAGCGAGAATTTCTCAGTCTGTCCAAAGCATTGAGCCGAGATATTTTTCCAACATTCTGCTGCGTTATGAGTATCTTGTAGACTGTGACCCGTGATCAACGCATTCCGATCACGTGATCACGTTTCTAGGGAGAAACAGTGGAGTGCCACCAAATTCGAACGGAATGTTTTATTCACAAAAACGAATTCCACAACCGCAAGCATGTGTTCTGCCACTCTTGGAACACTCACGCGATTTTCTCTAGTAGTAGTATTATTCCTTCGAGTCGCTTGCGATTCCTGGAAATCCACACGGATTTTCTAGCAAGATTGAGGGTTCACTATCCGTAGAAAATATTTGTTCTTGCTTTATTTTCCACTGCTTTATGAACTTCACATCTCCACCCCCTTCTGTCATTTTTTTTATTGACCCTAGTAATACACTGGATGAAACTAAAATAGGAGTAAGAATTGGAGGAAGAATCATAAATAACATCAGATATGCAGATGACACTACCCTTCTTGCAGAGAGCAAGAAAGACTTGGAAGATCTTATAAATAGAGTAAAACAGAAAGTGATAAAGCTGGTCTAAAACTAAATGTTAAAAAACTAAAATAATGACATCAGAGAATATTTCGATAAATATCGGCGGCGAAGTACTAACAACAGTAGACAAAATTAATTTCTTAGGCACAACATTAAAGATGACTGTAGTAACACAGAAGAAATAAGGAGAAGGATAATTCTTGGAAAGATAGCAATGAAGAGATTAAATAAGATTATAAATGACTCAGATATTTCAACTAAACAAAAATAAGAATAATACAGTCTACAGTGTTTCCTGTGGTATTATATGGTAGTGAAATTTGGACATTAAGGAAAGCAGAGAGGAAAAAATTAGATGGTTTGAGATATGGGTATGGAGGAAACTATTAAAGATAACATGGACTGAAAGGACTAATACATCAATCTTAGACGTTATAACACCAGATTTGCCACTGGAAGCATTAACTGTGAGAGGAAAACTAATGTATTTTGGACATATCATGAGAAATACACAATCATTAGAGAAGGACACGGAGGAAAGAATACACGGAGACGCCGTGCTTGCGGTGTTGTATGGGAAACAGATGAAGCCAATGACCACGCCCCCTTAAGGGACCAAAAAGGAGGCTTGCTATATACAATAGCACACAAATACTCCGAAGTTTCACGGGTTATAACAACGTAACGGTAGGGAAAATATGTAATATCCCAATTTCATATATTAACTACATACTCTGACATCATAATAATCCCGGTAGTAAGCATTAACCTATCTCAGAAGAGCCAAAAATGTAACTTTCAAATGAGCAACTTTACATGTGCGAGTCATTGACATTAGCAGCCTAGTGTAAAATACAAGTAAATTATGCTTAGCAATTATACCCATATTCATTCATCCCAAAAATTGATTATTTTCAGTACCTAAATTTTACAAAATTATTAATTTTTAAGGTAAGTTCCTAGCATAGAATTTAAGTATTTTTGTTTACCTTAAATTTAATTTCTTCAATATTGTTCAATATGTACTTGTCAAAATTCAAAATTCAAAAACTATAATGAAAGATGTAATATAAATAACTTCAATAGAATTTATTGGTCTTGTGGAGGGTGGAAAAAGGTACAATTTCTCGCCTGTTCGTAGACTTCTGCGCACGTTTTGGCCTCCATAAAGAATTAATATGAAACATCTCCATTATTGCCATTAGAGAATCAATAATTTATTGCTGTGTTGAAAATTAATCTATATGCACCTTAGAAGAGCAATATCCTGCGTTTTTGTTGTTGGGTTTCGTAAGCTTAATATTGTAATTCAATATTTCATCAATGTTAACTGTATTTTCTTTTTGTATTGATTTTATATGTAAATGTCTATTATTGTAAAATTAATTGTAAAAATTTTGACGTGTCCTATAACATGTACATGTTCGACGGACTAAATAAAATTCTATTCTATTCTATTTGTTATGTTCCCTTGTTAGGTTCCTGTATGTATCTTCTATACATTTATTTCCATGTTTATTATACAGGGTGTCTTCTATTGACGTTTAAAACTCTCTGTAGTGACGTAGATGACATTGAAACAAGTGATTTGATATAGGACACATAGGGTCGCAAATGTCGGGAAATGCCTTAAAAATGAAGGACAAATGTGAAACATATGACGTCACGAGTGACGACACACCTCTAGCTGCCGGGCTCGTTGACTCCGACGCACACCTAAGCATTCAAAGCAATTGTCGAATGTCACATCACTGTAGCACTGTGTCTGCGTGTGCGACTCGAGTGCGAAGCGTTGAAGGTTCCCCTGGGTCTGTCAACTAGCTTTTTTTGTTTTTGCTTTTTTTTTTTTTTGTCAGCAACCCTTTTTCTTCGCTCACATGTCAGCAAACATTCTTTTTCTGTTATGTACAATTAGACCACAATTACATACAGTACTGTCAAGCAGATGTATGCAAAGCTGAGCAATTACTTCTTTTCTCTCGTATTTTATTTGATTAAATTTGAAGATTGAAGAGAAAAATAAAACAAAGAAAACGTGCGTTTTGTAACACATAAATGTATTTTTACTATACTCAGTCTGTTAACACAGATCTGCCACAAAAAAAAGAATGTTTTGTTTTACATCAACATTAGACCACAATAATTATGTACAGGAGAGTACTGTTAAGTAGGTGTATGCAAAGTTCAGGAATACCGTATTTTTTGTGTCTTGTACAGTACTGTGTTTTATTTTGTTTTTGAAGAATCAACACACATAATACAGTATCGGTACCGCGTGTTTTTTAGCACACAAAGTTAGTTTTATCGTTCTCAGTCTGTTAACAAAGATGTGCCATAGAAAGAGAAAGAGGGAGAGAGAGAGAGAGAGAGAGAGAGAGAGAGAGAGAGAGAGAGAAAGGAAAACAACATTTATGTGCTATTCGTTTGTCGTTAGACCACACTACAGTACAGTAAAGCACAGTACTGTTAAGGAAATGTACAGTTTGCAAAGATCATGAATAAGTTTTTTCTCTCGTATTTAAATCTCCTCGATGTTTTCTTAACGATTGGGATTCGTTAAATTTGAAGAAACGAAAGAACACGAAAAGAAAAGTTTCAAGCGTTTTGTAATACACAAGGTATTTTTAGTGTATTTATCTGTTAATGAAGATTTTCCAAAAAAATTGTTTTTCTTCTTCTTCGCTCATGTGTCAGCAAACTGTTTGTTTGCATTACGTAGAACACTTCGTCTTACGAATGTGATCGTAAGCGCAGATCTGTGTTAACAGACTGAGTACAATAAAAGTACATTTTTGTGTTACAAAACGCACGTTTTCGTTGTTTTATTTTTCTCTTGTTTCTTCAAATTTCATCAAATAAAATACGAGAGAAAAGAAGTAACTGCTCAGCATTGCGTATATCTGCTTGATAGTACTGTACGTAATTGTGGTCTAATGGTACATAACAAAAAAAGAATGTTTGCTGACATGTGAGCGAAGAAAAAGGGTTGCTGACAAAAAAAAGCAAAAACAAAAAAAGCTAGTTGACAGACCCAGGGGAACCTTCAACCCTACGCACTCGAGTCGCACACGCAGACACAGTGCTACAGTGATATGACATTAGACAATTGCTTTGAATGCTTAGGTGTGCGTCGGAGTCAACGAGCCCGGCAGCTAGTGGTGTGTCGTCACTCGTGACGTAATATGTTTCACATTTGTCCTTCATTTTTAATGCATTTCCCGACATTTGCGACCCTATGTGTCCCATATCAAATCACTTGTTTCAATGCCATCTACGTCACTACGGAGAGTTTTAAACGTTAATAGAAGACACCCTGTATACAATGTGTTATTGTATACCAGGAATAATCTACCAAGTCAACAACTTAGACAGGACGTACATTCACACAACACAAGAAATAGAAACTTTATTGATGTACCTTTTTACAGGCTATCTAAGTCACTCAAAAGTTATCATGTAGTGGGAATGAAATGTTATAATATGCTATCAATAAGTGTGCTTAATTACCCAGTTGACAAGTTTAAACATAAGCTATATGACTGGTTAGTTGGTCATCCATTTTATTCCCTAGACGAGTTCTTTGAATTTAGTACTAAATCAATTATCTTTTGATATTTTAATTCTTGGTTGTTTGTAAATTATTTTGTTTATAGTACTATTATGTATATATATGTAGGCATGTATTTTAAATGTAAAACTGACTTTGTCTATTGCCTCTTTGTAAGCTTAATGACAATAGAATATTATTATTATTATTATTATTATTAGAACCTGATGACATGTGCAAGATCATACCAGGTTCGGAAGGCTACAAGAGAGCTATAATGAAAGCCTTGGTAATGCGTTCCATACCAAAAGACATCGAAATGATTCTAAGCAAAATTCGTATTAGGGAGCCAGATGCAAGAGAAAAGCTCATATGATTAAATTATCCATAACACATACTCTCTCACAAGAAGAGAGAGGGCTTTTGGCTGAAAGAGTGGATTTTTCTCATGCAAAATATTCTCATGAGGAGGATGAAGTTATTAAGGGGAACTGGAAAAGATTTTCTCTGCCCATTGAAATCAGTTAAGAAGAGAAAAGCTTAGAATGAGGAATATGAAAAGGGAAGGAGAAAGAGATCATGCTCCAAGATATAATTTCAGGAAATGTAAGAGAGTTCAGTATAAAGTTGAAAACACTGAAGAAAGTACTGATAGTGACAGTGATGCAAGTGATTCAGAACCTAATGACATGTGCAAGATCATACCAGGTTCGGAAGGCTACAAGAGAGTTATAATAAAAGCCTCTGTTAAGCTTTCCATACCAAAAGACATCGAAATGATTCTAAGCAAAATTTGAATTAGGGAGCCAGATGCAGTATGTCCTGCTCATATGATTGAATCATCCCTAACACATACTCTCTCACAAGAAGAGAGAGGGCTTTTGGCTGAAAGAGGAGTGGATTTCTCTCATGCAAAATATACTCGTGAGAAGGATGAACTTATAAAGGAGAACTGGAACAGATTTTCTCTGCCCATTGAAATCAGTTAAGAAGAGAAAAGCTTAGAATGAGGAATATGAAAAGAAAAGGAGAAAGAGATCATGCTCCAAAATATGATTTCAGGAAATGTAAGAGACTTCAGTATAAAGTTGAAGACAATGAAGGAAGTACTGATAGTGACAGTGATGCAAGTGATTCAGAACCTAATGACATGTGCACGATCATACCAGGTTCGGAAGGCTACAAGAGAGGTATAATGAAAGCCTCTGTAATGCTTCCATACCAAAAGACATCGAAATGATTCTAAGCAAAATTTGAATTAGGGAGCCAGATGCAGTATGTTGAAAACAGTGGCGCCAACTTATATGGGCCCGTGGGGCTCAAGCCCACCCAATAATTTGCTGTGTATCCTGCCAAAACTATTTATTGTTAATACTAAAAATCTTGTTTAATTGTTGAATCACTCTAAAGCGAAAATCGGGCTATTATTGAGATACATATTAAGGGCTTTTGTTAAAATTCCCTCATGATCGTTTGAAATCGTTCCTAAGTTCATTAATTTATTTACGGCTTACTCTGTTAAATGCAATTTCCTAAGATACTGCCGAAATATTATATTTTACGCATTGAAAAAAAACCATTTACGTTCAGGGCAAAAAATTGTTGCTGTTCTAAATATGTATAAGGAGAGAATGAAAAAATCGATTTAGAATTAAAATGATACTTGTGATTAAGAAAAATGACAGGAAGGATAGACTATTAATTGACAAAATATGAATTGTGATATAAGCAAGAGTGTAGAGTGCAACATATTGGCGAGTGGAAAAGGAGAAAGTCCAAGTGAAACGAACAAAATAATAGAAAGAATGAATTAAGAAAGATTCGTTAAATCAGCAAGGGACAATAAACCAGAGGGAAGAACGAAATAAGGGGCGGGAGTGTGAAAAATTTAAAACCATTGAGCCCACCCAATATTTTTCAAAACTTGGCGCCCCTGGTTGAAAACACTGAAAAAAGTACGGATAGTGACAGTGATGCAAGTGATTCAGAACCTGATGATATGTGCAAGATCATACCAGGTTCGGAAGGCTACAAGAGAGCTATAATGAAGCCTCGGTAATGCGTTCCATACCAAAAGACATCGAAATGATTCTAAGCAAAATTCGTATTAGGGAGCCAGATGCAAGAGAAAAGCCCATATGATTAAATCATCCATAACACATACTCTCTCACAGTTTGTTACAGATGTCAAACTTGAAAGCTCTTTCCCCTGTATGTGTAAGCAGATGAGTTTTCAGATAATTATTTCGGAAATGTTTCCTTACACACATCGCACCTGATAGGTTTTCCTACTGTATGTGTAACTAGATGAGTTATGAGGTACCTCTTCGAGAAAAAAATTTGTCACAGACACCAAACTTTTAAGCCATTTCTCCTGTATGTGTAAGCAAATGTCTTTTGAGAGCACATCTATAAGAAAATAGTTAGTTACACACATCACATTTATATGGTTTCTCTCTTGTATGTTTAATCTGGTGGATTTTGAGAGCACTTCTATCAGAAAATCGTTTGTTACAGACATCACATTTGAAAGGTTTTTCTCCTGTATGTATACGCATATGAGTTTTGAGATTACACCTATGAGTAAATGTTTTGTTACAGATGTCACACTGGAAAGCTCTTTCCTTTCTATGTGTAAGCAAATGAGTTTTGAGACGAAAACTATGAGAAAATCGTTTGCTACACACATCACACTTGTAAACTTTTTCTCCTGTATATGTAAGCAGATGACTTTTGAGAGCAAATTTTTAAGAAAATCGTTTGTTACACACATCACATTTGAATGGTTTTTCTCCTGTATGTGTAAGCAGGTGATGTTTGTGAGTACTACTATCAGAAAATCGTTTGTTACAGACATCGCATATGAATGGTTTTTCTCCTGTATGTGTATGCAAATGAGTTTTGAGATAGCTCTTTGAGTAAATGTTTTGTTGCAGAAATCACACTTGAAAGCTCTTTTATTTGTATGTGTAAGCAGATGAGTTTTGAGATTAATTGCAAAAGAAAATGCTTTGTTACATACATCACAATTGAAAGGTTTTTCTCCTGAATGTATAAGCAAATGAGATTTGAGGTAAACACTTTGAAAAAATCGTTTGCTACACAAATCGCACTTGTAAGCTTTTTCTCCTGTATGTACAAGCATATGTCTTTGAAGAACACATCTATAAGAAAATCGTTTGTTACAGACATCACATATGAATGGTTTTTCTCCTGTATGTGTACGAAGATGACTTTTGAGAGGACTTGTATGTGAAAATCGTTTCTTACAAACATCACATATGAATGGTCTTTCTCCTGTATGTGTACGCAGATGACTTTTGAGATTAAATCTTTGCGTAAATGTTTTGTTACAAATATCACTCTTGAAAGATTTTTCACCTGTATGTGTAACCAGATGAGATTTGACGTGACTACTTTGAGAAAATCGTTTGTTACACACATCACACTTGTAATTTTTTTCTCCTGTATGTGTGAGCAGATGAGTTTTGAGAATAGTCTTACGAGAAAATGTTTTGTTACAGGCATCACACTTCAATGTTTCTTTTTCCTGTATGTGTAAGCAGATGAGTTTTGAGACTACCTCTTTGAGAAAATTTTTTGGTACAGACATCACACTTGAAATATTTCCCCCCTGTATGTATAAGCAGATGCTTTTTGAGATTACCTCTATGAGAAAATGTTTTGGTACAGACATCACACTTGTAATTTTTTTCTCCTGTATGTGTAAGCAGATGAGTTTTGAGAGTACTCTTATGAGCTATGCTGTACGAGTATGATGATGACTTATTTTGGAATTGGTCTTTGTAAGAGAATCATATGACTGGAATTGTTTTTCACTAATCACATCCTGGTTTTCATGTTCTCTTACATAAGGAGGTTGAGAATCATTTTGGTCGGAAAGCAATGTCTCCAAACCTTGAACTGTGTTGGATAACGGAGAATCAGTTTTCAAACAGGTCTATATTCTCAACTTTGTTTGGAAATTTCTTTACCAAATCGAAGGTCACAGGTCTACTTTTTTGGTATTCATTATTTCCTTTAACAAACGTATCTGAAATTTCGCCACACTCTGTCGATGTCTGTAACTTTGGAACTGTTGCAACGTTTGGGTCTATATCCTCACTTTTAATTTGGCGTGTCGCTACTAAATTGAAGGTTAAGGGTGTATCCTCACACTTAACAGTATGTTCGTGTTTTTCACATTGGGATTGTCTTATTACTTTTTCGCCACATTGTAATGTTGGACATTGATTTACTATAAATCCACACACGACAATAGTAACTCACAACTGTTTAATTGCAGGTGTGTCATTCCACATTTGTATAAAGATTAAGATAAAATATTTTCCAAGCAGCGAGAATTTCTCAGTCTGTCCAAAGCATTGAGCCGAGATATTTTTCCAACATTCTACTGCGTTATGAGTATCTTGTTGACTGTGACCCGTGATCAACGCATTCCGATCACGTGATCACGTTTCTAGGGAGAAACAGTGGAGTGCCACCAAATTCGAACGGAATGTTTTATTCACAAAAACGAATTCCACAACCGCAAGCATGTGTTCTGCCACTCTTGGAACACTCACGCGATTTTCTCTAGTAGTAGTAGTATTCCTTCGAGTCGCTTGCGATTCCTGGAAATCCACACGGATTTTCTAGCAAGATTGAGGGTTCACTATCCGTAGAAAATATTTGTTCTTGCTCTATTTTCCACTGCTTTATGAACTTCACATCTCCACCCCCTTCTGTCATTTTTTTTTATTGACCCTAGTAATACACTGGATGAAACTAAATTAGGAGTAAGAATTGGAGGAAGAATCATAAATAACATCAGATATGCAGATGACACTACCCTACTTGCAGAGAGCAAGAAAGACTTGGAAGATCTTATAAACAGAGTAAAACAGAAAGTGATAAAGCTGGTCTAAAACTAAATGTTAAAAAACTAAAATAATGACATCAGAGAATATTTCGATAAATATGGGCGGCGAAGTACTAACAACAGTAGACAAAATTAATTTCTTAGGCACAACATTAAAGATGACTGTAGTAACACAGAAGAAATAAGGAGAAGGATAATTCTTGGAAAGATAGCAATGAAGAGATTAAATAAGATTATAAATGACTCAGATATTTCAACTAAACAAAAATAAGAATAATACAGTCTACAGTGTTTCCTGTGGTATTATATGGTAGTGAAATTTGGACATTAAGGAAAGCAGAGAGGAAAAAATTAGATGCGTTTGAGATATGGGTATGGAGGAAACTATTAAAGATAACATGGACTGAAAGAAGGACTAATACATCAATCTTAGAAGTTATAACACCAGATTTGCCACTGGAAGCATTAACTGTGAGAGGAAAACTAATGTATTTTGGACATATCATGAGAAATACACAATCATTAGAGAAGGAGACGGAGGAAAGAATACACGGAGACGCCGTGCTTGCGGTGTTGTATGGGAAACAGATGAAGCCAATGACCACGCCCCCTTAAGGGACCAAAAAGGAGGCTTGCTATATACAATAGCACAAAAATACTCCGAAGTTTCACGGGTTATAACAACGTAACGGTAGGGAAAATATGTAATATCCCAATTTCATATATTAACTACATACTCTGACATCATAATAATCCCGGTAGTAAGCATTAACCTATCTCAGAAGAGCCAAAAATGTAACTTTCAAATGAGCAACTTTACATGTGCGAGTCATTGACATTAGCAGCCTAGTGTAAAATACAAGTAAATTATGCTTAGCAATTATACCCATATTCATTCATCCCAAAAATTGATTATTTTCAGTACCTAAATTTTACAAAATTATTAATTTTTAAGGTAAGTTCCTAGCATAGAATTTAAGTATTTTTGTTTACCTTAAATTTAATTTCTTCAATATTGTTCAATATGTACTTGTCAAAATTCAAAATTCAAAAACTATAATGAAAGATGTAATATAAATAACTTCAATAGAATTTATTGGTCTTGTGGAGGGTGGAAAAAGGTACAATTTCTCGCCTGTTCGTAGACTTCTGCGCACGTTTTGGCCTCCATAAAGAATTAATATGAAACATCTCCATTATTGCCATTAGAGAATCAATAATTTATTGCTGTGTTGAAAATTAATCTATATGCACCTTAGAAGAGCAATATCCTGCGTTTTTGTTGTTGGGTTTCGTAAGCTTAATATTGTAATTCAATATTTCATCAATGTTAACTGTATTTTCTTTTTGTATTGATTTTATATGTAAATGTCTATTATTGTAAAATTAATTGTAAAAATTTTGACGTGTCCTATAACATGTACATGTTCGACGGACTAAATAAAATTCTATTCTATTCTATTTGTTATGTTCCCTTGTTAGGTTCCTGTATGTATCTTCTATACATTTATTTCCATGTTTATTATACAGGGTGTCTTCTATTGACGTTTAAAACTCTCTGTACTGACGTAGATGACATTGAAACAAGTGATTTGATATAGGACACATAGGGTCGCAAATGTCGGGAAATGCCTTAAAAATGAAGGACAAATGTGAAACATATGACGTCACGAGTGACGACACACCTCTATCTGCCGGGCTCGTTGACTCCGACGCACACCTAAGCATTCAAAGCAATTGTCGATTGTCACATCACTGTAGCACTGTGTCTGCGTGTGCGACTCGAGTGCGAAGCGTTGAAGGTTCCCCTGGGTCTGTCAACTAGCTTTTTTTGTTTTTGCTTTTCTTTTTTGTCAGCAACCCTTTTTCTTCGCTCACATGTCAGCAAACATTCTTTTTCTGTTATATACAATTAGACCACAATTACATACAGTACTGTCAAGCAGATGTATGCAAAGCTGAGCAATTACTTCTTTTCTCTCGTATTTTATTTGATTAAATTTGAAGATTGAAGAGAAAAATAAAACAAAGAAAACGTGCGTTTTGTAACACATAAATGTAATTTACTATACTCAGTCTGTTAACACAGATCTGCCACAAAAAAAGAATGTTTTGTTTTACATCAACATTAGACCACAATAATTATGTACAGGAGAGTACTGTTAAGTAGGTGTATGCAAAGTTCAGGAATACCGTATTTTTTGTGTCTTGTACAGTACTGTGTTTTATTTTGTTTTTGAAGAATCAACACACATAATACAGTATCGGTACCGCGTGTTTTTTAACACACAAAGTTAGTTTTATCGTTCTCAGTCTGTTAACAAAGATGTGCCATAGAAAGAGAAAGAGATAGAGAGAGAGAGAGAGAGAGAGAGAGAGAGAGAGAGAGAGAGAGAGAGAGAGAGAGAAAGGAAAACAACATTTATGTGCTATTCGTTTGTTGTTAGACCACACTACAGTACAGTAAAGCACAGTACTGTTAAGGAAATGTACAGTTTGCAAAGATCATGAATAAGTTTTTTCTCTCGTATTTAAATCTCCTCGATGTTTTCTTAACGATTGGGATTCGTTAAATTTGAAGAAACGAAAGAACACGAAAAGAAAAGTTTCAAGCGTTTTGTAATACACAAGGTATTTTTAGTGTATTTATCTGTTAATGAAGATTTGCCAAAAAAATTGTTTTTCTTCTTCTTCGCTCATGTGTCAGCAAACTGTTTGTTTGCATTACGTAGAACACTTCGTCTTACGAATGTGATCGTAAGCGCAGATCTGTGTTAACAGACTGAGTACAATAAAAGTACATTTTTGTGTTACAAAACGCACGTTTTCGTTGTTTTATTTTTCTCTTGTTTCTTCAAATTTCATCAAATAAAATACGAGAGAAAAGAAGTAACTGCTCAGCATTGCGTATATCTGCTTGATAGTACTGTACGTAATTGTGGTCTAATGGTACATAACAAAAAAAGAATGTTTGCTGGCATGTGAGCGAAGAAAAAGGGTTGCTGACAAAAAAAAAGCAAAAACAAAAAAAGCTAGTTGACAGACCCAGGGGAACCTTCAACCCTACGCACTCGAGTCGCACACGCAGACACAGTGCTACAGTGATGTGACATTCGACAATTGCTTTGAATGCTTAGGTGTGCGTCGGAGTCAACGAGCCCGGCAGCTAGTGGTGTGTCGTCACTCGTGACGTCATATGTTTCACATTTGTCCTTCATTTTTAATGCATTTCCCGACATTTGCGACCCTATGTGTCCTATATCAAATCACTTGTTTCAATGCCATCTACGTCACTACGGAGAGTTTTAAACGTTAATAGAAGACACCCTGTATACAATGTGTTATTGTATACCAGGAATAATCTACCAAGTCAACAACTTAGACAGGACGTACATTCACACAACACAAGAAATAGAAACTTTATTGATGTACCTTTTTACAGGCTATCTAAGTCACTCAAAAGTTATCATGTAGTGGGAATGAAATGTTATAATATGCTATCAATAAGTGTGCTTAATTACCCAGTTGACAAGTTTAAACATAAGCTATATGACTGGTTAGTTGGTCATCCATTTTATTCCCTAGACGAGTTCTTTGAATTTAGTACTAAATCAATTATCTTTTGATATTTTAATTCTTGGTTGTTTGTAAATTATTTTGTTTATAGTACTATTATGTATATATATGTAGGCATGTATTTTAAATGTAAAACTGACTTTGTCTATTGCCTCTTTGTAAGCTTAATGACAATAGAATATTATTATTATTATTATTATTAGAACCTGATGACATGTGCAAGATCATACCAGGTTCGGAAGGCTACAAGAGAGCTATAATGAAAGCCTTGGTAATGCGTTCCATACCAAAAGACATCGAAATGATTCTAAGCAAAATTCGTATTAGGGAGCCAGATGCAAGAGAAAAGCTCATATGATTAAATCATCCATAACACATACTCTCTCACAAGAAGAGAGAGGGCTTTTGGCTGAAAGAGTGGATTTTTCTCATGCAAAATATTCTCATGAGGAGGATGAAGTTATTAAGGGGAACTGGAATAGATTTTCTCTGCCCATTGAAATCAGTTAAGAAGAGAAAAGCTTAGAATGAGGAATATGAAAAGGGAAGGAGAAAGAGATCATGCTCCAAGATATAATTTCAGGAAATGTAAGAGAGTTCAGTATAAAGTTGAAAACACTGAAGAAAGTACTGATAGTGACAGTGATGCAAGTGATTCAGAACCTAATGACATGTGCAAGATCATACCAGGTTCGGAAGGCTACAAGAGAGTTATAATAAAAGCCTCTGTTAAGCTTTCCATACCAAAAGACATCGAAATGATTCTAAGCAAAATTTGAATTAGGGAGCCAGATGCAGTATGTCCTGCTCATATGATTGAATCATCCCTAACACATACTCTCTCACAAGAAGAGAGAGGGCTTTTGGCTGAAAGAGGAGTGGATTTCTCTCATGCAAAATATACTCGTGAGAAGGATGAACTTATAAAGGAGAACTGGAACAGATTTTCTCTGCCCATTGAAATCAGTTAAGAAGAGAAAAGCTTAGAATGAGGAATATGAAAAGAAAAGGAGAAAGAGATCATGCTCCAAAATATGATTTCAGGAAATGTAAGAGACTTCAGTATAAAGTTGAAGACAATGAAGGAAGTACTGATAGTGACAGTGATGCAAGTGATTCAGAACCTGATGATATGTGCAAGATCATACCAGGTTCGGAAGGCTACAAGAGAGCTATAATGAAGCCTCGGTAATGCTGTCGTGTAAGGGTATTATATAAAGGAATAAGATAGATAAAGTTTTGTAATAATTTTATTTAGAGAAATACTTGTAGAGAATTTGCGAAAGAATATAAATTTAGACGCAATATAAGAGTGTCAGTATTGCACGCATTGATCGGCATGTAAAGGATTTCCGCTCCTCTTGCAAGGAGAAATGAACTTTAAGACAACACAGCACTCTTCAGCAAATTCCTTTTCTTTCTTAATGTTAATTTTGAGGCAGTAATAATAATTAAACAAGCAAATTCTTTGCTGAAATAACAGTTAAGCTTCCTCCGTCTCTCTACCCACACCGAAAATATGCTGTTTTTGTCACGTACTCATTGGTATAAAAACTCTGAATTTTTGTGACTGATTGGGAATATAAACTTGAACGTCGAGCAGGCTACAACTACTGTATATGTTATTTGGAAATAAACTACAGCATTCTTTTGTTATTCGTTACGTAAATATATTGTACTTATTGATCATCCTCATCCAGACTACAGAATTAGACTTGGTCTACAAAGGAAAAGCTGAATTTTCAAGAGCTTAGCTTTTCTCAAGGGGAAAGCCGAATTCACAGAGAAGAACAAAATTTTGATGTAACATCGTACTTTCGCTACCGGTACGATTACACGTCATGGTGGCAGCGGCGTTGGATATAAGCTCATTGATTTAATTCATCAACTGTAGATAGTCTACACTTCAACTTTACAACTTTTATCTTCGCTTGGATGGAGAGAAATTTTATACCTGAAGAAGCACCTGTCTAAAGATCCTCCTAGATCAAGATCTCTGACTACATTTGGACACCAGATAGAAAACAGAAGACTTGTGGCTGCAGAACAACTATGGAGAACGGCGTGACGATAACAACTATAGAATACCTATAAACATTTCTACTCTTCACTTCCGAGGACTCTTCTACCCGAGGGACCAGGAGACGTCTTCACTTCTTTCCGCTTGGTAATACCCGAAACCCCGGTATTTTCCAGACGAAGGCATCAGTGGCGGACACCTTTCACAGCCGGAACCATTCTGAGGTTCGAGGACTAGCAGTCCAGAATGGAGGCGCCATTTCGGTAAGCAGGCTCTATCCCGCCTGTGTGACAGCGCTTTGTCCGTGACGCATCGAGGTGTGTTGTCTTCTCTTCATTTTTTCACCAAGTAAGTAATACAGTAGATCGACGTAAAATCCCCCATTGGATGTGCGATCTGCTTCTGCATTAGCCAATTTAAGAAATATTAAGTAAAAAATAGTAGTAACGTTCATAATAATAATTAAATTCATAATAAAAACTATTAAATAAATAAATAAATAAATAAATAAAATATATTATTTATTTCATTAATAACTTTTTTTCAATTATGGAAGAACTATTAGAAGGACAGGTTCCTCCACAAAATGCAGATAGAATAGAATTGCTGGAAGCACAAATACAAACAATCTTAAGAGTTAATGTGCATAGGGACTCTTTAACAATAACGGCAGCAGCAAAACTATTTGATAAAGGCTTTACGGGAGACCCGAAAGAACTTAATGATTTCATTGATAACGTAGAGTCAGCATACACTTTGGTAGAACCGGCACAAGAGAGAACATTATTCCGATATGTACTTGCAAAGATAACGTAGAATCTAAAAGAATATTAAGTTTCAGAAATAACGATGAGTTGACATGGAATGACGTCAAGCAGAAATTAGAGACACATTATGCGGTTCAAAAGAACATTTGCTTATTGTAATCAGTTATGTCAGGGAAGGCAAAGTCCATATGAGAACGTAATGCAGTAAGGTAAGAAGTAGCACAGCTGATTGCGAGTGCACTAGACAGCATTAATAAAATTTACAATGTCATGAGGAGCTAACTTATCGTCAGGTGGAAGTAAGATGATAATCAGATTATAAAAAAAAAATATTTTTATTAACGGTAATTTTAATAATGTAATACGGGAAGCAGTTAAGCTTTAATTTTGAGAAATTTTTGATGGAACTAAAACAGAAGAGAGTGAGCGCAGATCCAATGTAAACAGCTTTAAACCAAACAGAACAAAGATGAGAGATCACCAGTTGCTTAACGCAATGGTAAGAAAAAGAAAATGTATACGCTTAAGCGATACAATATCATAAGTGCCAAAAGTTTGGACACGTTATGAAGGATTGCAGGGCAATCACATGTAAAAGGTCACCGCACCATTGTGAGACATGAGATAGTTCAGTCCACAAGCCAGGGAACCACAGTAGTTGTACTGCTCAGCCATGTGTTCACCCAGGTAGAGTTAGGTATAGGTCCAGGCCAGACTATACAAAGAGAAGAAAGATAGTAATAAAGAGATTAATCAAGAAAGGAAAGAAATATTTAAATCCATTTTCCTTTTACGCAACGTTCGAGGACTTGCTAAATGGAGTTGGATTAGTGCTTTTGACACTAGTTCAGTAGTCATTAGTAAGGCGAAATAGTCTCATAAATAAAAGAAGGGAATAAATAAGAAGGATAAATTACAGTGTAATTCAATTACAAGAGAATAATTTACAGTTAAGGGTAGTGTACAATGAGAAAGAAATAAGTAAAATTTAAGTAAAGGAAAAATTACTTGATGCATAGGATGTAATAATAAGAGAGGATTTGAAAAAGAATAATAAAGTAAAAGTAACTTTACAACAGAATGTTTGTGCAAAACTACCAGGATATTTAGAAACTTTTGCTCAGTTTTTTTTAATAGAGAAAAGAATTAGGTATTGTGAAAAACAAATACTAAATAATATATATTGTTGTGAGGGAGTAGTAGTATACTGTAAGTAATATAAGAAGAGAAGAATTTAGTTGTTTAATACTGAATTTAAAAGAAGGTAAATGTGATTTAACAGATTTAAAAAAAAAAAAAAAAAAAAAGATATTTTTGAAAGACTATTCAATATTTAAGAATAAGAAGTAAAATTAAAGCATTAAATACGCAATTAAGGTTAGTTCACATTAAAGAGGGAGCAGATGAAATAAAACAAATTTGTGAATATTCCAATGATATTTTAGATTTTCAGGCAACAGATTAACAGAGATAAAAGGTAGTAAACAACATATTGTTACACCTACGCTGATATTAGACCAATCATTTTGAAAGATTTTGACATCAACAAGAAGTAAACTGATAAGTTTAAATGATGTTAGATAAAAATAATAATAAAAATAATAATAATTTCCCATTACCTGTTGTATTAGATTTTTAGAAATTTAATATTTTAGAAGAATATGAATATGAAATAATACACCATTCTGATAAACAACAGATAAATTCAGACAATAATAATAATAATAATAATAATAATAATAATAATAATAATAATTTATTTACAGCCAGTATATTAAGTACAGGGCATTGTCAAAGCTATAAATGTAGACAGTAAATTTTAAAAGGTTAGATCAAGCACTCCAGTTTTTAATAAAATTAAAGAAAAAATCAACAGTGTTAAAAAGCTTTGATTAACCAAGTGTTTAAAATTTTTAAAATTATATAATATGTATATGATTAGCAGAAGAAACAACATATTAAAATTTTGATATATTTCAAGCTATTCAAAGCTTTTGATGTGCGAATTTGATTTGTTTGAAGAACATTACAAAAATGTTAGTATTATAAGAATAAATTTCGGAACGAATAGCATAATATTTATTTATAAAAAAAAAAATATATATATATATATATATATAAATAGCTTATTAACATGAGATAAGTTACTTGAAATATAAGTTTCAAAAGGCAAAAGAGAATGGAAAACACCAAAGTATATTTGTTTAAATAATTTATTTAAAATTGAGAAAACAAGTCTACGAAGAAGAAAAATTACTTTAAATAATTTATTACAGAATACTGATATGTAATCACTGCATAATAAATGCTTATTTAAACTAAACCAAGTAATTTCACTGGGGAATATTCTTCTTCAGTACCTTTTTAATTTAAAAACAAATTCCCGAGTAATTTGTTTGTAAACCAGTTCATCTCTAGAAAACCATGATTCAGCGGAAGTTAAGATATCTGCATTCAATGTCTCAAGTAAGAGGAGATCAAAATTTATGTTTATTCAGCATACATAACAGAACGGCAACTACATTTGCAGACTTAGAAGGTCATTCAGTTCATTCATCTCATTAGCAACATAACTTGAAAGAAAATTACGAATATTAAGGGAAATGCAGGAAGGTCTAATAAGAGGTCCTATGTGATTCCAAAGAACGCATGAAAGAATTAAATTATATTGTAATTAGCCAAAACATGTTTTACGAAGTAGAAAATTATATTAGGAATTGTTTTATTTGTTTAATAAATAAACATGTGACACTAAAAGTAAACTTACTAATTGAACAAGCAGATACAAGTAAATTTTTATGAAATTAAATCGCATTAAATATAATAGGCTGATTTTATTCCACAGAGCAAGGAAATAAATATTTTTTTGAATTTATTTAAATTATATTAAAATATGATATGGTGATACGGACGTATCAAGGAACACAGTTCATAGGAGAACTAATGAAAAGACTTTGTAAGTTAGAAATAGAAAAAGTAAAAAAAATAGCGTGTACCATTCAGAGTCAAACGGTAGTTTAGAGAAGTTTTATAAAGTATTAGTTGAATATTTAAGATGTTTTTGTAATAACAAACAAGATGAATGGAACAGATGAGTTCCTTTGGCAGTATTTACATGCAACTCCCCACACAAATTCAAAGTAATCCTTTTAAGAAGTTATATTTAGTAGGAAAGCTAACCTACAGAGTGTTTTACAAAGAAACCAGAAATTGTATACAATTATGATGACTATGTTCGTAAGGTAAAACAGAAATTCCAGCATGAGAAGATGTTAGGAATAGCTTGATTAAAAGAAAGAAAGAAAGAAAGAAAGAGAAAACAGTAAGTAAAAAGTTAAGAACATGCATGTTCAAAAGTTTAAAAGGTTCAAAGAGAAACCAGGTTGTGTCCAGAGGGAACAACGTTCAAAATGGTGAAAGGTGGGTGACCAGGTCTTTGTTCAAGAGGAACAAAGAAAGGAAATTAGGTACACTAGGGTAAAAGTGTAACCAGGTTTTTGTTCAAGAAGAACAAAGAAAGGAAATTAGGTACACTAGGGTAAAGGTGTAACCAGGTTGTTGTTCAAAAGGAACAAACAAAGAAAAATGTATCCATTATGAGAATGGTAGGACGAAACCTTGTGTAATAGGTTCGTGCCAAAATGTATAATAAAATCTCTCTTCTGTTACTGGTTTAGTTGTAAATACAAGTTAAGTAAAACTTAAGACCTAATCCTAAAAGGTATATGAATGTAAACACAAGTTAAGTAAAACTTAAGACCTAATCCTAAAAGGTATATGAATGTAAATACAAGTTAAGTAAAACTTAAGATCCAATCCTAAAAAGGATATTATATTGTAAAAGCAAGTTAAGCCAATTTAAAATGTAATGTGAATGTAAAAACAAGTTAAGGATAATTTAAGATGTAACAATCCTAAAAAGGATACTTGAATGTAATAGCAAGTTAAGAAAAAAATTTAAGATGTAACAATCCTAAAAAGGATATGCGAGACAAGCAAATTTAAGATGTAATATTAGAAAGGATATTTGCTGTAAAATGCAAGGAACGAAAATACAAGGTATTAAATTACAAGGTACGAAAACAAAATGGAGAGGTTTCCTTAAGGAATGTAAATTTATGTCAGATCAACCATGATACAGTTTTAAAGATTGTGATTAAAGTTTATTTTATTTTGATTTAAAAGGAATATTGATAAATAGATCAATTAAAGTTTTTAGTGAAATGACAGACATTTTTTTTAATACACATAGAAGTAAAAGAATTATTTTTGTAGGAAAAATACTTCGAAAGAATTGAAAAATATATTGAGAAATTTAGAATTTCAAAATGAAAATATATTGCAATTAAATTTGATATAAATATCAATAGTGAAAGCCACTATTTTTGCATTAAATATTTCAGTTGCGTAAATGACCAATTTCATTTTTGTGTGTTTTTAAATACAATTTAATGCATTTGAAAAGAATATGTGTTCATCGTGGATAGGACACTTAAGTAATTTTATTTTTGAATGTCAACATAGTTTTGATTTATTAATTGAAGCATACTTACATACTCAATTAGGAGTTATTCAGTTACAAATGATAATTTATTAAAAGGTAAATGCTATATTACACGATTACACGTCAATGCGTTCCATACCAAAAGACATCGAAATGATTCTAAGCAAAATTTGTATTAGGGAGCCAGATGCAAGAGAAAAGCCCATATGATTAAATCATCCATAACACATACTCTCTCACAGTTTGTTACAGATGTCAAACTTGAAAGCTCTTTCCCCTGTATGTGTAAGCAGATGAGTTTTCAGATAATTATTTCGGAAATGTTTCCTTACACACATCGCACCTGATAGGTTTTCCTACTGTATGTGTAACTAGATGAGTTATGAGGTACCTCTTCGAGAAAAAAATTTGTCACAGACACCACACTTTTAAGCCTTTTCTCCTGTATGTGTAAGCAAATGTCTTTTGAGAGCACATCTATAAGAAAATAGTTAGTTACACACATCACATTTGTATGGTTTCTTTCCTGTATGTTTAATCTGTGGGATTTTGAGAGCACTTCTATCAGAAAATCGTTTGTTACAGACATCACATTTGAAAGGTTTTTCTCCTGTATGTATACGCATATGAGTTTTGAGATTACACCTATGAGTAAATGTTTTGATCCAGATGTCACACTGGAAAGCTCTTTCCTTTGTATGTGTAAGCAAATGAGTTTTGAGATGAAAACTATGAGAAAATCGTTTGCTACACACATCACACTTGTAAACTTTTTCTCCTGTATGTGATAGCAGATGACTTTTGAAAGCAAATTTATAAGAAAATCGTTTGTTACACACATCACGTTTGAATGGTTTTTCTCCTGTATGTGTAAGCAGGTGATGTTTGTGAGTACTACTATCAGAAAATCGTTTGTTACAGACATCGCATATGAATGGTTTTTCTCCTGTATGTGTATGCAAATGAGTTTTGAGATAGCTCTTTGAGTAAATGTTTTGTTGCAGAAATCACACTTGAAAGCTCTTTTATTTGTATGTGTAAGCAGATGAGTTTTGAGATTAATTGCAAAAGAAAATGCTTTGTTACATACATCACAATTGAAAGGTTTTTCTCCTGAATGTATAAGCAAATGAGATTTGAGGTAAACACTTTGAAAAAATCGTTTGCTACACAAATCGCACTTGTAAGCTTTTTCTCCTGTATGCACAAGCATATGTCTTTGAAGAACACATCTATAAGAAAATCGTTTGTTACAGACATCACATATGAATGGTTTTTCTCCTGTATGTGTACGAAGATGACTTTTGAGAGGACTTGTATGTGAAAATCGTTTCTTACAAACATCACATATGAATGGTCTTTCTCCTGTATGTGTACGCAGATGACTTTTGAGATTAAATCTTTGCGTAAATGTTTTGTTACAAATATCACTCTTGAAAGATTTTTCACCTGTATGTGTAACCAGATGAGATTTGACGTGACTACTTTGAGAAAATCGTTTGTTATACACATCACACTTGTAATTTTTTTCTCCTGTATGTGTGAGCAGATGAGTTTTGAGAATAGTCTTACGAGAAAATGTTTTGTTACAGGCATCACACTTCAATGTTTCTTTTTCCTGTATGTGTAAGCAGATGAGTTTTGAGACTACCTCTTTGAGAAATTTTTTTGGTACAGACATCACACTTGAAATATTTCCCCCCTGTATGTATAAGCCGATGCTTTTTGAGATTACCTCTATGAGAAAATGTTTTGGTACAGACATCACACTTGTAATTTTTTTCTCCTGTATGTGTAAGCAGATGAGTTTTGAGAGTCCTCTTATGAGCTATGCTGTACGAGTATGATGATGACTTATTTTGGAATTGGTCTTTGTAAGAGAATCATATGACTGGAATTGTTTTTCACTAATCACATCCTGGTTTTCATGTTCTCTTACATAAGGAGGTTGAGAATCATTTTGGTCGGAAAGCAATGTCTCCAAACCTTGAACTGTGTTGGATAACGGAGAATCAGTTTTCAAACAGGTCTATATTCTCAACTTTGTTTGGAAATTTCTTTACCAAATCGAAGGTCACAGGTCTACTTTTTTGGTATTCATTATTTCCTTTAACAAACGTATCTGAAATTTCGCCACACTCTGTCGATGTCTGTAACTTTGGAACTGTTGCAACGTTTGGGTCTATATCCTCACTTTTAATTTGGCGTGTCGCTACTAAATTGAAGGTTAAGGGTGTATCCTCACACTTAACAGTATGTTCGTGTACTGGTAAGTCCCTGTGCAAGATTTGTTTCACATATATAAATTGGCCTATCATAACCTCAACGACTTGCAAACTGATTTATAATACAAATGCTGTGGTAATTAGCTCTGATCATAATAATTTACGATAACGCTGCTAAAGTATTTCTTAATTGTTTCAGGAATGCTGTAGTGTTGCTGGCTGTAAAAGTAACTACAAGTCACAACATGAAAGTGTTAGTACATTTTCTTTACCAAAAGACCAAGAACTTAAGAAGACATGGCATAGAAAGATTCCTACAGACTCTACAGGGGTAAGCAAGCCTGTTATTTGTGTGAAGTATTTTCCTGAAGAGAGTGTGATAAGAACAGAGGCATTTGTAGTTAACGGTGAAATAAAAACATTTCCTAGAACTTGCCCTAAACTGAAACTTGGTGCAGTACCATCAATATTTCCTAATCTGCCTGAGTACTTGTCAAGACCAAGTCCATCATGCAGAAGATTAATTGATGCAGAAGAAGAAAATTTAAACCAAGCAGTTGCAGCAAGCTTAAAAGAACTTAAAAGTTATGCTGAATGACAAGCTCTGCATTGTTTGGAAGATGTGATGCAGTACTTCCTAAGTGTAACAGAAGGACTTAAAGGGCAGTGGATTAGCATAATGGCAGTAGAAAGGCTAGTGCTGTGCTTAATGGATGTTAATGATGATGTTCCGAAGATTCTTGGTTCAGTGTGTATTATGAGCGATCTCAGTGTTTTGCTTACAATAAATAATTGCAAAATACCTCAGCAAGAAGTCCCAAAAAACTGCAAGATAGTAAGCACAAAAAGTGTTCTTGATGACATTTTTAGTTATTGATATCTCTCATGTATTGATAGTATATGTAAAATGTATGTGAGCAGTGTACATTTATGAACCAAAGGCCCTATATAGGCTACATAAATTATATATAAAATATACGTTTGATAGATCATCTTGACATATTTTTTACGTATAGATATTGTACATCAATAGTATGTATGCGATTCTTCGTATAATTGATATATATTATATGTCTGTATTGACATGAATAGACGTACGATATACATCAAAAAGTGGGACATTTGAGCGTATATTATACGTAGATTTTATTTAACCAATATGTATGATATACATTAACTAGATCTAGGGATAACGCAATTTTTACATATATTTTACGTATGTGTGCTGAGTGGGTATTGTATTTTTTAATTTTTAGTTTTGATGAAACCTGTGCTTTTTATGAAACTTATACTTGTTACTTAATTAATTAATTATTATGATTAACCTTAACCTTAG
The DNA here is from genome assembly GCA_964059195.1 of Ectobius pallidus. Taxonomy (NCBI): domain Eukaryota; kingdom Metazoa; phylum Arthropoda; class Insecta; order Blattodea; family Ectobiidae; genus Ectobius; species Ectobius pallidus. The sequence continues at coordinate 3,467,445 of CAXKWD010000006.1, forward strand.
TATTAGTCAATTATCCATTACATTGTTTTTTAATGTAAATCGACATTGTATATATTTTTAACCTGGTTGAGTGGAAGAGATGGCCTCATGGCCTTAACTTTGCCAGGCAAAATAAATCATTTACTACTAGGCCTACTACTACTATTCTAATCTGATTCAGTGATCGTCATAAGGTTTTAAGGGATTTTTCCTTGGGTCGATTTCCAGTAAACCTTTTTAGCCATACATTTTTCAAGAAACACTTTACAGTATTTATTTTCGATCTTGTTTCAAGTGTACCAACATTATACGTAAATGTCGATAACGTTAGGTTTGATCTTCAATGTCTGATTTTCTTATTGAATGTGTGATTTAATATTTCCCATCTGCCTTTTGCTATCACAGTGTTTCTCAAACAGTGGAGTTCTACCTGCCTGTATATATTTCGTAAAATGCAGTGTTGTTTCCTTTCACACCCGAATCTCTCTGAGTTCCTTCTGAAAAGCTCAATGTTCCTCTGCATTGTGAATCCCAAATTAGCAGAATTAACACTAATATGAATCCTGATATAATTAATTAAATAATAGAAATAGGATACACTGGATTCTTTGATTACAGGATCACAAGTAAATAATGTAGTGACCCGAGCGAAGCACTAAAAAGGAAACAATGAACTTTGATATAAAACACACTGCATGCTCTCACGCCACGTGTCATGACTGCATGAATGCTCTATGCAATCCAATGGTTTGTGACCCTAGAGCGAGGCCTGCTAATAATGTTTAGGAATAATGAATGAGAATCAACAATGCATGTATGAATACGTTATAAACACTGCCAATCTATAAACACAACTGTTTGAAATTTCTGTATTTAAGAAATCCCTCTTTTCCCATTATTTTTCACTAAAAGCTCTGTAAATTATATGAAATGAAATAAAAATACTGAATAATTAATTTTAAAAGGCACAGTCAGCCATTTGTTGACGTCATATTCTCACAGCCGCCTGAATCCTATGCTATGAACCAATACAAAGTGCGGATGTAGATGGCAGTGCGGGTTTCTTATGAATAATATAGCTATGTTGGCGTAGACCTACATGTTGCTGTTTTGTTATATAAGTGTTCTGTAAAAAAAAAATGGCAAAGTTTCTGAGTAACGTACAGAAACAATGTTGCCTTATAACTTATTTGTTGTTTTGTGTTCAGGTACTTTGTTCTCGTAGCTTCCACGGCTAAATGGACAATAATAACAATAATCTTGGCTGTTTTAGACATGATGACACGGCGCCACCCGGACAGACAAGATTATTATTGTTCGAGTATTTTGTTTCAAACCCTGTTACGGTTGGTATGAATGGCCACTTCCATCTGGATTTTCAGTTGCCACGACGACTTTACCGGTCTAGGCCGTTAAAAATCACTTCATAATCAAGTTCAAAATCACCACCTTATTCCCTCAATAATTCAACAAGGATTACCCGAGAATGATAATAAGATATTTCAGTAATATTAATCTATTTTATTAACTGTATATCTGTATAAGAGGCTATATATAAGCCAAGTCAATAATTTAAAAAGTTACTTTACCGGCCTAGGCTAGTCAAGTGCTACTGTTGGGTGTGTTAACAGTCCGACAAGCAGCTGTTCTACAGAGCGTGTAATAAAAAATTTAAAAGTATTCAGATACTGTAGGCCTACTTCAAGCTAGTAATCTGCCTTTTACAGGCTGGGACTCAGTGGCAGAGCTTGTGTGCTGAGAGCCATCTGTGAAGCCTCAGACACCACGTTACATCACAATGGCATAGCTGGAGAAATCCTTCACGTTTTACTCACGTAAGTGCTGGCATAAACGACATAATTCAACACATTTATTCTATATTGTTTTTTTGTCTCCTTATACACAAATGTGCCACATTTCAGTAATGAAGGGGTGATGTGGGGCTGTACGGTGTCTGGCAAGTAAGTTATACAAAATGCACTTCATTATACATGCACGGCGCTTATTGTGATCATTTTGGGATGCAGCTAATCTGATAACATTAACCGATTGATGGCAGTAGTCTAAGGAATTAAATGAAAATTATTTATTCATACATAAGATAATACACCACAAAACAGAATTAAAAGCTATTTATTCATAACATAATATGTAACTATGAATCATTGAACCACTCATAGGCTAATACAGTAATAAACTGCAAGCAACTATTTTTTAACAAAGTTTTTAATTGTTTTTACTTTCCGTTAGGAGTCCAACAACCAATACTACACACTCAGTTACAAGTACTTTTGGAAGTCTATACTGATCTGTGTTGAACACACCGTAGCAAAACTTCTAACGTTTGTCTGTTCTAGTCTTTTCATTTTAAACTAGCCATCACTGCATGTCAACACTGTAATCTTCATAAATCAAAAGCTGCAGCTTAGCTGTGGGGTGAAACATGTTTTATTGCTTAAAAGATAAAGCTACGTAATGGCACCCCCTCGAACTGGTCATCCTGTGAGCTGGGAACAGAATCGCAACCTCTAGTACAACACAATGCATTGAGTTAGACACAAAACCCTAATTTTGAATTAGACACAGTACTTGGAAATAAAGACGCAAAAAGGAAAATCTTTGATCACAATAAACAGCATGTTTTCAATGTATCAGTATTAATCCGTAAAAGTGATAACATTACCCAACTGATGACATTATTCGCGACTGCATTAAGTGGCGTTCACTGTATCATATATTTTAATTTCCATTAAAGTCGAGGCAGAAAGAATGAGCGGGTTTCTCAGAGCAACTCTTTCTGTTTCCCTTATAAGTACTTTTGACTCGTCACTCCGTCAATAGTTTATAGTACAAGAAGGAAGGGTATTGTTATACTTCAGTAAAATTATTTTCAAATAGAATATTTCAAACTATTAATTTGATTAATAAACTAATGTCGTCCCTGTCTGCCTCTTCTTCCTCTTCCTGGAGTCTCTCAGAGCATGCCTCACATTTTCTCCGATCTTCGATTGAGACACTTTCCAATAACTGCAACATCGCTTGACTTGGCAATAACTGACATTCGTACAGAGCGGGAGCGTAAACAGTTAGGAAAAAGTGGAATGGGAAACACAACCAAAAAGCGCCTATTGTTTCAGCCTCCTACTGGCTGAGTTCTCAGTGTTGTTTGTAGAATATCCGGTGTATAGAACTCATCCTGCGCAAATTCACGGAGCAGGAATTAAATATTAGCAAATCCCAAATTGTTTCAATTGCAATCGTGATTCTGTGATTCTGTGATTCTGTGGCTGGCCACAAAATGTTAGGTCATCAGCAAACATTGTGCGTTTAATTTTTAACATTACCTGGTGAATCATTGGGGGAAAAAAAATGACCCTAAATAAGAACCTTGCGATACGTACATAAATGAGGTCTTGTGTTTGTTGATGGTCTTTCCATAAGATGCAACAACTTTGGAAAAGATAACTTGATTAATACAGATATTTGGGTGAAAATAAATCATGACCTAATCTGATTACATAGGCTTTCACGTAGGTTGAAATCTTCGTGGTTGTTGGCTCGTGGTCTCAAGTTAGCAAGCCTGTCAAATGCTTTTGAAAATTCAGTATAAATAACGTTATGAGATTTACCAGTTTATTCACAAATATATCTATATCTATGGCTCTTTGTGACTTTAGGTGGCCCTACATGTCAGCTATTTTGTCAGCGCAGTTTCCTTACGCTGATCATAAGAATAAAACTATGAATGAATATGTTTTATACTTACAGGCCTTCGACAACATCAGAGGAGGTACATCAATACAGCGACCAGGAATACCACGCGGCAGAATATTTGGGAAGGAAGCAAGAAGCAGCTTGCCATCTCTTATACCCAGAGTGCGAGATCGGACTTCTCGACTTCATATCCAGCGTCGAGTCAATGTTTGAATTGTGATCGTAATAAAACATTTCACACAGACATTTAACTTATTTATTTTTTAAAAATCGCTAAATAATACAGTGTATATGATCATACGGATGAATAAATCATTATTATTATTATTAAACCTCCTTATAACGATATTTGTGAACTCTAGCAGATTGTGTTGCTATATGATGGTTATTGTTATATCGAGGAGTTATAATTTACCACACAATTAGAAAGACAGCATGCAGAAAACTGTGTAATCTACAGGATAATTCATGGAACGACAAAAAACAAGATAATTTTGTAATTAATTTACTGACTTCCGTTGAAATGTAACCATAGCTACTGTACACCCGCACACTAAATAAATGGTGCAAAATATGTTGCACAAACTTTCTCACACATATGAAGGTGGATCAAAATGTAATGCACAATAATTTCTTTTACAAAAAGTTTAATAGGTACAATTACAAACAAATGCATACGTGAAGGGACATATTTTGTCTATTTTTGTATATAGTCCCCAATTTTCTCAGCAGATTTCTCCCATCATGGTACCAGTTTCAAAATACCCTGTTCATAGAAGTCCACTCGGTTGGAGTATAGCCATCTGAGGACCACTGTTTTCACTTCTGCATCTGACGTGACGAACGCTGTAATATTCATGCTAATGGTGTCAAACTTCTTCATGACAATGCTCGCCCCCATGTTAAGTGGAGGAAATTTGCTGAGAAACTTGGCGACTACACAGAAAGATATACAAAACTGTCCCTTCATGTGTGCATTTGTTTGTAATTGTACCTATTAAACAAAATTTTTGTGCGTTACTTTTCCATCCACCCTCGTACTTGTTAAGATTTGAATTATCGAGGTTGTAGGCTATAGATATAAGAAATAAATCGGTATGTACCGGTACCTTATAAAAATTAATTTACCATCTCCGTATATTGGTCATATCATGTTTACATTTACCGGAAGAATCATTACAAAAATTATTTGCATGCATCTGTTTCTATTGTTCAGTGATGTCTTCTTTTCTGACATTCAGTTTGAACGATTATAATATCCAGTGACATAGCGGCGATGAGTTATGGAAAGCAAACAAGAAAAACCCCAACTCTAACTGGCTGGCCACGATGTTTGATCTAAATCCAGGACTACACCCCTCGCTCTGATTGGTTTTATTGTGTTCACAACAAACAGTTAATTATATCCTAATAATCAGGAAGTTTACACAGTGAAGTATTTATTAATTAGAATTAATAATGAGATGGATAGTACACTGACTTCGCTAAAATTGCCACTAACCTGGACTGCAGTTTTGTTTAGGCATCCCTAAACATCGTCAAGTAGATTCCATCTGATGGAATCTAGTTGATGATAGGTCAGTGGCAATTTTAGTGAAGTCAGTGTACTATCCATCTCATTATTAATTCTAGTTAATTATAGTTCGATGGAATTCTAAAAAAGTCCTTAATTAAAAAAATGTAGAGTTTTGTCCATGTTGCTTCTCGAGGACAACGCATTTTTACTTTATTCAGGTGATCACAGACGACCATCACAATCTATGAACCAACTTCTTGTGCTATCTTGGCAACTCTCAAGAAGAAACATTTATAACACATTATTATACTAAAGAACATACCGTATTCGTGGAATATTTAGGTCATAAATGAATATTGTATTTTATTTTGAAAAATAGGCGATTATAAGTCATAAAAGCCCCTTACCCTACTCATTAAACATGGAGTAAATATGACTGCTATTTCCTTGTATGAGTGTATTTTATTAATTCCAATTTTGTAATTGATTGGGATACTTGCGAGAAACATCATTAAACCGACACTTCTTCCATTGTTTACATATATGCCTCACTAAACTTGTTCCGTGCTGTGATGACTCTCAAAACAAAACACAACATTCCCTTACCACTGGAACAGAAGGCGGTGTAGTGAAAGACCGAGCTGGCGAGGAGGAAAGAAGCGTGTTTATGTTTTGTCTGTCTGGTGGACAACCGCCCAAATGATCATATTCTATGAATTTAACTTACTAAGTAGAACCTGTCAACATTTACGTATATAGTCTGTAGCCTTTATATTCCACGAACCCCTGTTTGAAAAGCACTGCTGACGAACAGTGCTAATGTTTCAACAGTACCGTTACACAACGAACACAGTTTCACGATATTCTGTATTGCCTTGTATTTTTTTTCTTTCATAATATTTTAAAAACGTAAAATTACAGTGTACCATATGAGATGTTAAGAATTGTCATAATGATTCAAAGACTGCAGTGTACCGTATAAAGCTTCATGAATTCTCTGTCACTGCCTTATATAATTCTTCCCCTAACAATGCAAGGCAGTGGCAGTGAATCCTAACATTTCATACAGTACCAGTACACTACTGAGGCTTTAAATCCAGGGATCGATGCCGCAATCTCTTGTCCCACAACCCAGTATGCTAACCACAAAGCTACGGGCGACATTGGCAATGTGAACCTGATCCTTGTAGACCAGTTCGGATGAGACCTAATTCGCCTGAAAACCTCTTCACACACTTGTAAAGGGTGTCATACAAGGCAATAGTTTTATAATACACTATTATTTTTCAAGCAATCTCTTGTGGCTTTGTAGCATGGGGGCCTTACCACTTGTGACGTCACCCAGACGACAGGTCAAGGGGAAAGCCAAGCAGTTTCGAAAAAATGAGGGTCAGGAAGTTAGGAGACTAACAGATTTTTCTGGTAACAAGTGTACTAAGCAAAGAAAACATTAAAATAAATTGTTTGTTAAAAGTTTTATGTTAAGATTACGATAAGCACTACTCCTGTTGTTGCTACATTCTGGACACTTCAGTAATTTGGTAAAAAAGTTTGGTGTTTATTTTATTCTCGTTTCCGACTGAGACACGACAACACTTCAACACCGAGTGTGTCCTTCTCGCAATAAACAAACAACACTACAAAGTCAGCACTGCTGGGGACGATGATAGCGAGGCATTATTACATGTTATGTACTCTTTTTCTTGGTTGAAATGGACACAGGCTCTTGGGGTTGGCTTGACTACCAATCTTGCAATAAACAATTGAATTGCTGTAGTCGCCTGATTGGTCCGGTGGTTAGTGGCATTAGCTACCAAGGCGGGGGCGGGGGCGGGAGGGGTAGCCCGCCTCAGGCCCTGCTTTGAACAAAGGCCCCAAAATGTTATTTATTTATTTTTACCGGATCAGATATGAGTGTTGGTTCGAGTGAATAAACAGTTGTATATTAAAAATTATATATTTTTAAAACAAACAAAAAACAGGTTGGAAACAACGCCGTCGGAAGTACCGCAGGCCAACTGTGATTATACATAAGCGCCGACTTAGAGGGGGCAAGGCACTTTCTGCCCCCTCAAGTTACAATGCCAGGGGCATCGCCCCCCAGAAAATTTTCTGAAGGGGCCTGAACCCCCCAATAAATTCTAAGATATTTAGAAAAATCATTGATTACTAATATTAATTATTATTCCTAACTTGTTACGAAAGAACGATATTTAAATGCGAATGTGACTGTTACCGTATTTCAACAATAATATAAAATCAACTGTCTTGTTACATTAAAAGAAACAAGTCCATTCTGACAGCTGTCGCCAGCTGTGTGCTATGTTTTTGGTTCATCCATCAGCTGATCTTTATGTCGCGCCCTCGTGAATAGCCGAAAGTTACATACAAAACTTGATCAGAAATCCGAACGTGTTTAATCTTTACTTGTGATTTTCACTCCAGATTGCGACATATTTTATCACTAATCACTGCATTCACTGGCGATAAACATAAATAAACCTGACACTTTAATAACAATACTCCTAGAGCAGTATGGCAACTAAGGATAGCTTCAAAACTGTTTGTCGGCAAAGTAATGCGAGGAAAGCGTGATGACGGCTGATGATTGGAGGATACCGGAATGTCGGAATGTACTAGGAGTGATGAAAGATATTATCAATTTTGTTAAGGAATCGCCAAGAAAAATGTCCCTCTTCGCTCATTTAAAACCTGATGATACTGTAAATCTTCGACCATTCTGTCCTCCTAGATGGACAGTAAGGTACCTTGAGTTATCTTCTTTTTTAGCCAACTATACTGAACTTCAGGAATTTTTTCATGCAGTTTGTAAGGATGATGAAGGTAATGTAGGATCCAAAGCAAATAGTTTCTTAATGCAGATGCAATCCTTTGATTTCTTTTTCATATTGACAGTTTTGGATAAGCTGTTTGGACATATTGACACTGTAAATACTGCCCTGCAAGAAAAAGCCCTTCAGTTTTTATTGGGAAATAAAATGATTACTAGACTTTCAACAACAATTCAGTACCTAAGAGAAAATTTTGAAGAAATCTGGAAGATTAACAAAATGGATGTCGAGTCTCCAAAATTGCCACGAAAGAGAAAAGTGCCCCGAAAGTATGATGAATCATGATGAATCTAGGGACCCTGTCATGTATCAATTTTCTGATATTCGTGGCAAATACCGAAAACTTTATTGTGAGGTAATGGATGCAACACTCAGCTGCCTGGCATCACGGTTTAATACAAATGCATATAAACTATTGCAGAAAATAGAGCAGTTTCTACTAGATGATGACAATCATAGTGATGAAATTTTGCGTTTGTATGAATCGGATGTTGATAAAGACCTTTTGCAGGGAAAGGGAGAGGGTATGATCGATTCTTTTGATGGCCTGGTAGAATACCTAAAAAGGAGAGACATATGCAAGATCTCTTGCCTGATCTTCTGAAATTTGTGAAAATAGTGTTGACTGTCCCTGTATCAACATGCAGTGCTGAACGATCATTCTCGGGGTTGCGGAGGTTAAAGTCTTATCTTCGGTCTGTTATGAGGCAGGATCACCTAAATGCTGTTTCTGTCATCCATTGTCATCGTGAAGAGGCCATAAACTTAGATCTTCATTCAGTGGCAGACGAGTTTATTAGTAGGAGAGACGCAATACTTTTGCCGGAAAACAGTAAGGCAAGACTCAACGGACTTAACATAATTTTTTACTTCAAACTTTAAATTAATCAAATATTTATTCATTTGTTTATTTATTTAATTTTCAAGCAATTAAGAGCATCTGTATTGTATTAACGTCAGTAATACCATTTACTCTAGTATAATATTTTTTGTACAATCCTGCCCCTCCAAAATCTTTAACAAGTCGGCACCTATGTGATTATATAATAATAATAATAATAATAATAATAATAATAATAATGTTTATTAGCCTATGTCCATACAGGTGAGGCATCGTCAATATACATAATAATAGTTCTTAAAAGACAAAGTCAGCAGTAAGGAATTCGTATACAGAGTAAAATGGTCTCCTTATTAGCCATGCATATACATAATTTTTAAAACTATTTATGGGTAAGCAACGGACGCTTAAAGGCAGTTTGTTGAATAAATTAATTCCATTATAAAAACAAGTGTTATAAGAACTATTTAAACGACACTTCGGTAAATTTAAATCTGCCCTATGTCTTGTATTATAATTATGCATTTCTATATCAGTATAACTCTCTAGATTATTCTTGACAAATAAAATACAATATAATACATATAAGTTAAAAACTGTCATAATATTCATTTCAGTAAAAAGAGGTCTACAGCTTTCTCTCTGACTTTTGTTGCCATTATCCTCAGGGCCTTTTTTTGGAGAAGTAAAATCGAATTTGTTTCCCTGGAATGACCCCAGAGATATATTCCATAAACAATATGGCTTTGTAAAAGAGCAAAATACACAGTCCTTAAAACTTCAAGTGAAATGCAATTCTTAATTCTTCTTAGAACAAAAATACCTTTCGCCATTTTCTTACAAATATTTTCAACATGGGGCTTCCAAGTAAGCTTAGAGTCTAGGTGAAAACCAAGTAATTTAATATTGTCGCAGTTATTAGGTATCGTGCTTGTAAGACCAAAAGAGTATTTCTGAGTCTTTGAATCATTTAGAGCAAACCCATTTCTACCAAACCAGTCCTTTGCAGCTTTGAGGCCATCCATTTCCATATGTTTCATCTGATCTAAGCTTTTATCAGAAGATATAAGAGTGGCATCATCTGCATATAACACGATATCCACTGGTATATTATAAGACAGATCATTTACTGCAACGAGAAAAAGTAATGGTGCCAGTATCCCTGTGGAACTCCACAGTTTATGGATCGAATATCAGAACTTTGGTCGTTTATACTAACAAACTGTTTCCTGTCATATAGAAAGGACTTAATTAAGTTCAACTCAGCGTTATTAACCCCATAGTACTGTAACTTTTTAATTATCAGTTTATGATCTATGGTGTCAAAGGCCTTAGTTAGATCACAGGCTGTTAGTGATAGTAGATCCTTATTTTCAAAAGCTGTGATGATCTTTCTGACTACATATTCAGTAGCTAACACCGTGGACTTTCCTTCCAAAAACCCATACTGTTTGGGTGATATTATGCCTCTTAGATATTCCAATAACTGTTTATGCATGAGAGATTCAAAGATCTTGGACAGAATTGGTACCAAGCTTACTGGTCTATAATTAGCCGGAGAGATGTAGATGTAAACATCTCGTTCTGTAGATCCTATGTTGAGCGAGGCTCAAGGATATAGAACACGTCAGATTAAAATAAATGTTAGGGCCTATAAAAATGTACAGAACTGCAAGCTGTCAAATTCATTCAAGCTGGAAATATTCATTCATATTGTAGAAGGTGTGAGTTATTAAAAATTGGTTGTGAGATCTTTCGAACGATTTGCATCTGCTTTTAATACACAATAATTTAATGCTTATTGGAAGTTTATTGTAAATCTTATTGCAGGATAATAAGCACCCTTCTGAAAGAGTTTTAATGAATTAGCGGGTCTATGTAAAACATTCATGTTTCCATCAAACATCCATATCGGTCCCAAATTTCCACTGAGCCAAATAAAATAAAAAGAAGTGTTTAAAAATATTACAAGTCAGTGGATAAAAGTTAAAATCTCCACACCACTCTCCCCTGGAGTCTTCTCACACAGTAAAGGGGAGAGTTGAAACGTTGTGTGGTGATTTTAACTTTTATCCACTGACTTCTAATATTTTTAAACACTTCTTTTTATTGCATTCATGTTTCTAGTTGTACATGGACATGTTTCTAGTTTTAACACCTTCTACAATATGGATGAATATTTCCAGCTTGCATTAGTTTGGCAGCTTATAGTTCTGTATATTGTTGTTATAACATGCATGTTTATTCTGATCTGACAAGTTCTAAATCCTTCAGCCTCGCTCATCATAGGATCTACAGGATGAAATATCTACATCTACATTATGGTCACCTTGAGTTAAAATAATTTATCAAGACAAAATTGATCAGGATTGAATTTAGCTTTGTGTCCTGTGAGGTAGAAATTCATATTTTGTAAATTTGGATGTTACCAGAACCATGACTTTCAACAACAATTATCTGGACAAAAAATAAGGTAAATAAATTCTATAGGGTAAAATTATCTTTCTTATTTATTTGGCAATATGTAAGCACCTCAGTTCTCACTTGCTCCATAGGCTGGGGCAAAAAGAAACCAGAAAGTAGCTTTCAAAACAGATTACAGCTAACAAAAAGTTGCAGCTTTGTTGGATTTAAAAGTGTATCCAAATACAAAACTATGTGGAAAATATATACATGCAAATTCTCATGTAAACAGCATTAAACACACTTTAAGCATTTAAGTCCAAAGTACAACTTAACGATTCTGCGTTCTCTTTGCCCCCTTCACCCTATGTGTAAGCAGATGAGTTTTGAGACGACTCCTTACAGCAAATGTTTTGTTACAGACATCACACTTGAAAGCTCTTTCTCCTGTATGTATGCAGATGAGTTTTGAGGCTACTTCTAGAGAAAATGCTTCCTTACAGACATCACACTTAAAGGCTTTTTGACCCGTATGTGTAAGCAGATGAGTTCTGAGATTACTTCTTTGAGAAAATGTTTTATTACAGACATCACACTTGAAAGCTTTTTCACCCGTGTGTGTGAGCAGATGAGTTTTGAGATGGCTTCTTAGAGAAAATGTTTTATTACAGACATCACACTTGAAAGCTTTTTCACCCGTATGTGTAAGCAAATGAGTTTTGAGAGAACTTCTTTGAGAAAATGCTTTCTTACAGACATCACGCTTAAAGGCTTTTTCACCCGTATGTGTAAGCAGATGAGTTTTGAGATGACATCTCCGAGAAAATGTTTTGTTGCAGACATCATACTTAAAAGCTTTTTCCCCTGTATGTGTAAGCATATGGTTTCTGAGAGTACTTTTGTGAAAAAATGTTTTGTTACAGACATCACACTTCCAAGTTTTTTCTCCTGTATGTGTAAGCAGATGAGTTTTGAGATGACCTCCTTGGGAAAATGTTTTATTACAGATATTGCAAGAGATTTTCTCTGATGTATGAGTATGATGAAGACTTCTTTTGGAATTCGTTTTTGTAAGAGAATCATATGGCTGGAACTGATTTACATTAAGCACATTCTGATTTTCATGTACTCTTTCATATGAAGGTTGAGAATTATTTTGGTCAGAAAGCAATGTCTCCAAGCCTTGAACTGTCTTGGATAGCGGAGACTCATTGTGTTCACACAAGTCTAAATTCTCAATTTTGTTTGGAAACTTCTTTACCAAATCGAAGGTCAGAGGCCTCCTTTTATGGTATTCATTATTTCCTTTAAGAAAAGTATTTGATATTTCGCTGGACGATGACGATGTCTGTAACTTTGGAACTGTTCCAACATTTGGGTCTATATCCTCACTTTTAATTTGGCGTGTCGCTACTAAATTGAATGTTATGGGTATATCCTCACACTTAATAGTATGTTCGTGTTTTACACATTGCGATTGGAAGTCTTCTTGTTTTATTTCTGTTTCATCGTATTGTAATGTTGCCTCAGTCTCCATTATGTGAAGTGTTTGTTTACCTACATACAAGACGGAACCATGACTTACTTTAAATCCACACACATCAACAGTAACTCATGACTATCTAATTGCAGGTGTAACAATCCACATTCATACAAAGTTCAGCAGTTAAATTTCTCAGTTCGTCCAAAGCGTTGAGGCGAGATATTTTCCAAACCCTCTGATGAGTTATTAATAATAAAGTAAAGTGCGCCCAATGGGCATTAAGATACAATTAAACACTTATTCACTGCAGAGCTGCACTATTGATATTGTTCTTTTTGTGCATGTTAACGCATGGTATTTTGTGCACAAACTTCCACACCTATACACTTGCATTCGGGGCTCGGGTCATGATACCTTTTTTCTGTGCACACTTTATGGTGGAAGCCATGAATTGAAAAGCGCGTTATTGTGTGTCTTAGCTCTGATGTGTTAAATGAGTATCTCGTAGACGGTGACCCGTGATCAATGGCTGATTTGCATAAACAAGAGTATCTCGCAGAATTCAAGTTTCTACTTGCAGTCGTAGGCTATGCATAAAAACAAGACGGACTTCCCACTCACTGCATCCACGTGACAAGAAGCTCTAAGTACTTACTTAGCCGCATAGCGCCCGCTTTAATTCCGTACGCGTAAAGACCGAGCGGCAGGCGCATTTACTAGGAAATTTGTAAGCTACCAAATACGATACTCACTACATGCTACTCGGGAATATAATTGTGGACATTCTAGAAAGAACGAAAACTACAAAGATTGTAGGGACAGCCCCCTGGCATTGCAGATGGGCCAAAAACAACCCCTGCAGCCTTTCTTTATGAAAATTTGCGAAAATAAAATACTTGAATTTTATTTTTAATCCCTCTGCCAGTAGGCCTACTAGGTACTATAGGTAGAGGAAATATTGAGTCTTCTTTTGTGATATTCAGTTTAAACGATTATAATAGCAATGGAAAATAAGTCCTACAAATCCGGCGAATGGGGGGGGAATGAAAAACCTAAGTCAAGGTTTGTGGCCACGAGGTTTGATTTCAACCCAGGACCCATTAGCCTACACCAAATCGCTGCAGTTGGTTTTGGTGTGTTCTTTACGACTAAGCTAAATTGATTGCATTTCACAACAATAATTAGATTAGGCCTACTATTGTCTTGTTACTAGGGGCAACAAAATGTCATTCATATTTTAATTGACATGTATGTTCTAAAATTAGCTTTTAAGGCTTATTTAATAGTTCTACTTTCTCCCATATACGTAGTATAGAGAAAGTATTGTGATCGTGACAAAAAATCGAAGTCGCGATAACACCGGGAAAACATGTTTCACGATGCCTAGAAATCGAAAAAATGTTTTTGGAATGGCGTCTGTCCGTCTGTCCGTCTGTAAGTACAGACAAGCGGGTAGATGGTTCATTGTATTTACTTCATTTTTTGAACCAAACGCTTTTTCGAAATTTTGTCGAACCGCCCAGAAATTTAGTTTTATAACTGAAATTTTAAAGGGACTTTTCAAGAAAAGTTTTTTTTTTTTTTAATTTGATTTTTGAAAAAATGGCTCCAATGATTTTAATAAAAATTTAAAATTGGAAACACTTATCTATGACTAATAAAATGGCTATATCCGTATTTTTGCAAAAATGACTTAAGGGGTATTTTGCTCGTATCCATTTTAAAATTTTGTAGATTGTATCCATTACAGTAGGCGATACATGAAAACCTACCACAATAAAGTTGTAGAGAAATTTTAAATGAACATTTTTTGTTTAACACATTTCTTTATAAATTTAATAGATATCAAAAATACGAAATAAGGACGGCTTAAATGCGAATTTCAGAACATACATGTCAATTAAAATATGAATGACATTTTGTTGCCCCTAGTAACAAGAAAACTATAGGCCTAATGTACTTATTGTTGTAAATGGAGTCAGTTTAGCTCAGTCGTAATGAACACGCCAAAACCAATTACAGCGAGGTGCTATAGGCTAACAGGGAAGAGGTCCTGAGTTCAAATCAAACCTCGTGGCCGCCCAAATTGACTAGGGTTTTTCATGGTTTCCTCCTTCTCAAAGCCAAACGCCGGGTTTGTAGGACTTGCTTATTTTCCATAACTCTTCGCCGCTATGTCACTGGATATTATAATCATTTAAACTGAATACCACATAACAAGACATCACTAAACAATAGAAACAGATGACGCGAATGAGCTGTCACTATAGACTAATGGTTCACGCAAACATACTAAACACATTTCATGACCTACAATGCAGTTAAAGCGTGCAATATAACCTACGTAGTAGCAGTAGTGGCGAAATTCAAATATAAGTCGCCCCTTAAGCTCCGCCCATTCGATATTCACATTTGCACGGATTGTGCGATGTAGGGTAAGGTGGTACATTTTCGAACATGGTGCAATTCTGAACGGACTAATGCCCGAGTGCACCATTCTCCGGTTTTCTCAGCCGTTTCGTTACCGCGGTAAACGTAATACCAGGGTATTCTCAAAATCTCTGTGCACCATTGCTAAAATATCGCGGTTTGCTAATGCTTGGAAATATCGCGGTTACTCTGCTATGAATTTCTCCCATGGAGAAATTTTGTGTTGGTTTCTTCCATGGCCGTTAGGTTCGCTCTCTCTCTCTGCACTTCTTCCAGTCACGGTGGCTCGTCTATAGGCCAAATTTCATTTATTTTTTGCCTTATTGTTCAATAATAAATAGATATATAAGCATTCATGAGCCACAGATTATTGTCTCTGTTGGACACTACATGAGAATATTATAGGAGAAAAATTCCTCCGGCACTGGGACTTGTCCCAGGACCTTTGGCTATTCGCGCCAATGCTCTACCAACTGAGCTAAGCCGGAGCTCAATTCACAGCGCCAGATGGAACTTCTCTCCTATGACTGATTGCCCCAATGGTCCACCTCACAGACAGACAAGTTATGTCATATGCAGTACTGTGAGGCACACTAAGTAGTGATTTTTGTGACCGGGCTCCCACTGCTATTGTACAGTTAACATTCAAGATAGATATATAAGCATTCATGAGCCACAGATTATTGTCTCTGTTGGACACTACATGAGAATATTATAGGAGAAAAATTCCTCCGGCACTGGGACTTGAACCCAGGACCTTTGGCTATTCGCGCCAATGCTCTACCAACTGAGCTAAGCCGGAGCTCAATTCACAGCGCCAGATGGAACTTCTCTCCTATGACTGATTGCCCCAATGGTCCACCTCACAGACAGACAAGTTATGTCATATGCAGTACTGTGAGGCACACAAAGTAGTGATTTTTGTGACCGGGCTCCCACTGCTATTGTACAGTTAACATTCAAGATATATATATATATAAGCATTCATGAGCCACAGATTATTGTCTCTGTTGGACACTACATGAGAATATTATAGGAGAAAAATTCCTCCGGCACTGGGACTTGAACCCAGGGACCATTGGGGCAATCAGTCATAGGAGAGAAGTTCCATCTGGCGCTGTGAATTGAGCTCCGGCTTAGCTCAGTTGGTAGAGCATTGGCGCGAATAGCCAAAGGTCCTGGGTTCAAGTCCCAGTGGCGGAGGAATTTTTCTCCTATAATATTCTCATGTAGTGTCCAACAGAGACAATAATCTGTGGCTCATGAATGCTTATATATCTATCTTGAATGTTAACTGTACAATACCAGTGGGAGCCCGGTCACAAAAATCACTACTTAGTGTGCCTCACAGTACTGCATATGACATAACTTGTCTGTCTGTGAGGTGGACCATTGGGGCAATCAGTCATAGGAGAGAAGTTCCATCTGGCGCTGTGAATTGAGCTCCGGCTTAGCTCAGTTGGTAGAGCATTGGCGCGAATAGCCAAAGGTCCTGGGTTCAAGTCCCAGTGCCGGAGGAATTTTTCTCCTATAATATTCTCATGTAGTGTCCAACAGAGACAATAATCTGTGGCTCATGAATGCTTATATATCTATCTTGAATGTTAACTGTACAATAGCAGTGGGAGCCCGGTCACAAAAATCACTACTTAGTGTGCCTCACAGTACTGCATATGACATAACTTGTCTGTCTGTGAGGTGGACCATTGGGGCAATCAGTCATAGGAGAGAAGTTCCATCTGGCGCTGTGAATTGAGCTCCGGCTTAGCTCAGTTGGTAGAGCATTGGCGCGAATAGCCAAAGGTCCTGGGTTCAAGTCCCAGTGCCGAAGGAATTTTTCTCCTATAATATTCTCATGTAGTGTCCAACAGAGACAATAATCTGTGGCTCATGAATGCTTATATATCTATCTTGAATGTTAACTGTACAATAGCAGTGGGAGCCCGGTCACAAAAATCACTACTTAGTGTGCCTCACAGTACTGCATATGACATAACTTGTCTGTCTGTGAAGTGGACCATTGGGGCAATCAGTCATAGGAGAGAAGTTCCATCTGGCGCTGTGAATTGAGCTCCGGCTTAGCTCAGTTGGTAGAGCATTGGCGCGAATAGACAAAGGTCCTGGGTTCAAGTCCCAGTGCCGGAGGAATTTTTCTCCTACAATATTCTCATGTAGTGTCCAACAGAGACAATAATCTGTGGCTCATGAATGCTTATATATCTATCTTGAATGTTAACTGTACAATAGCAGTGGGAGCCCGGTCACAAAAATCACTACTTAGTGTGCCTCACAGTACCGCATATGACAATACTTGTCTGTCTGTGAGGTGGACCATTGGGGCAATCAGTCATAGGAGAGAAGTTCCATCTGGCGCTGTGAATTGAGCTCCGGCTTAGCTCAGTTGGTAGAGCATTGGCGCGAATAGGCAAGGGTCCTGGGTTCAAGTCCCAGTGCCGGAGGAATTTTTCTCCTATAATATTCTCAATAATAAATGTTCGTAAGGATAAAATGGAATATTATATTGGGTATATATGTCTGACTTTGAATTCAAACACCATAGATACTGTAACGATCGTGAAAATCAGTTGATTACGCCTACTGGATGGACCTGGTTTGGATGAGGTCATTTCAATCGATGTTACATACAACATTTGCAAATATATGTACCATCGTTCATTCTTCAAATAGATCCCACCTGTCTGTACATTTCAATAAAATAACATTTATGTTTTAAAGAATAATTCTCACACCTGTGTATTCTAAGGCAAAGCAACACCATGAAATCTCTGTTCTGAGTTCGACATAGCCTCACTTTTATTCCCGTTCGACTAGTGGAAATGTTAGGTGCAAAATCATCTACATAGCCATGAAAGGGCTGTTATAATTATGTTCGTGTGTGTGTGCAAGTATGATAAATTGATTACATACACTATATACCGGTACATAGGCTATATCGTGATGCATGTAGCCATTCATTGCAAAGTTGGCCTAGGCCCACAGGTTTTCCATATTTCATTTATTTCTTGCCTTATTGTTCAGTAATAAATGTTCATAAGGATAAAATGGATTATTATATTGCGTATATATGTCGTCTGAATTGAAAGTTTGAATTCAAACACCATAAATACTGTACTAATCGTACTAATCGTGGTTACGCCCACTAGCCTACTCGATGGACCTGGTTTAGTTGAGGTAAGAAAGGAAGGTAATTTCAATCGATGTTACAGCACAGTATTTGCAAAGATATGCACCATCGTTCATTCTTCAAATAGATCCCACCTGTCTCTCATTATTCTTTATATTCAATTAGCTTTTGGCCTAGATATCATAAATATGATACATTACGCTGATCTCCATCTTGGAAAGAAAACAGCGGTTTTCTCACTTTACAGCTCCTTCACGGCCGGTTTGCATCTTACCGCGGTAAAAATCGAAACCGAGCACGATGCAACGAAAATATGACTTTACCAGGGTAAACTAGGCAACTTTACCGCGGTGTTCTGAATACCGAGATTGGTGCACTCGGCCATAAGATTTTTATCCCCTTTCGGGTTTCAAATGTTAGCCAACCTATTTTTAATTATATAGCGTCCATACTGATTGTTTTGTTGACCTGTAACCGCGAGAATGATGTTTTGAGTTGTCTCATTCGGCCATAAAATATTATTTTCCAATCGAAGGTAAGAACTCCATGCTTGAAAAATGGCACGTTATAAAATTGCTTATAATTCCACGTTGTGTTACTGAAATATATTGTTGAGGGCAAATTTTGAACTCATACCAACACACAGCGTAGTTTTTAATACGCAAGTCAATGGTACAACAATGGTCATTCGTGAGCGGAGTTTCAAAAATGTAGTAATTTACAAAAACTAGCTCGAGGTACAAATACGAACACATTTTAGGTACAATTTCGAACAGTACTTTAACCCGCTATCGCTCGCTTAAGTCATGCATGGAAAAGCTGTTTTGCTATCACAGCATTCTGCATGTTTATTATTATTATTAACTGTGCAAGTCAAATATAAAAGGATGGCATTGATACATCTTTCAACAGTGGTATTATTTCAACGAAGAGATATGAACTACATTTCCTCTGCATTGTTATTAATCTCAGCAATTTATGCAATACAGAATAGCATGCAGCTGTTAAGTATTGTTTATTATTGCTCTTGATGTTATGACAGACCACCTTCATGGTCTAGTGGTCCTGACTACGGACCCGCAAGTCTGGGTTCGATCCCCGGTACCTCCTCGGATTTTTATGAGGTAGGGTAATCTGGAACGGGGTGCGTTCAGCCTCCTGACACCAACCGAAGAGCTAATTTATAAAGAAGTAGTGGCTCCGGTTCAGTAAGCCATCAATAACTGTCGTAGGAGTCGGCATGCTGACCACATGCCCCAATCCTGTCATCTGCCTATTCAAAACGTGACACTTCATTATTACGCTCATATTATTGATAAATAATGATAATAAAAAGTAATATTTGGAAGAAGCAGTTCTTTCGTTGAAAATGCCACTGTTCGAAATAGTACCCACTGGTGTTTAGAATTGTACCTATTGCGGTACATTTTCGAACGATATTCTGGAAATGAAAGATTGATTGCCATGACCAATTTTACAGCTGTTTGACTTTCATATTTTTGTGAAGGGTGCCTTGTATCCACCTCTACATACAGCTAAATAATGCATAATACTAACCACATAGTTAAGTGCGCAAAGCGGAGGCGGGAGCCGTAGCGAAGCGTCCTTGCATTTTCGAATAATATACGATACTCTGTTTGTAGGTTTCGAAAATGTGGCATATTACACCTCCCGCGGTATGACGTCACACCTCCAACGTCCAATCACGAGTTTCTTCATAATACGAGGACAGAAGAAATCGCTAGATCGTGGTAGAAAAGAAACTTCATCGGTGAGGGTGGGATGGGTGGGACCGATTCATCCCAAGGTGCGACTTTATTTGAATTTTCCCGTAGTAGTAATAGTAGTACTAATAATATAAAGTTTTACTGCCATTGATTATTATTATTATTATTATTATTATTTCACAGTAAAAGTATTGAACATAATGCTTTGATGCTTTCCGTTCAAGATACTTGTTAGTTATATGAAAATGCATTAAGTAAAATTTAATTATCTCTGTAATTTACTTTTCTCTGTGCTAGCCTTTAACACGCATATGGGAGAAAGTTTGTACAACATATTTTTGCACCATTTATTTATCTTGATATCTATTAATTATATACAGAAATGTGTTAAACAAAAAATGTTCATTTTAATTTTCTCTACAATTTAATTGTGGTAGTTTTCTTCTATCGCCTACCGTAATGGATATAACACAGGTCTGCAAAAAATTTTTTTTTTTCAGCTGCATGAGATATTTTTACTTAATTATATGTTTTAAAATGCACTGATTCCAAAAATGGCATCCATTTTCCCCTATCACGTAAGGTTTTTTTGCAAAACTAAAAGATACACAGTATTGGTAAAAAGCACTCATGTATTAAGATGAATCAAACATTAATTTTTACAACAAATGAAACATCATTTTGTGACATTTATTCACAATTTTATGTTTATTCATCTTTTTTGTGAAACCTTTTCTTCTTCTCTTTGATGCTTCGCCGGACTCGTTTCCGATTTCCATCTTTGGTTTCCCGCTTCAGCATCCAACAGTAGTCCGCAAGCATATTGACATCCCATCTTCCTTGGTACCGTCTCTCGATATCACGGACATCCTGGTGAATCCGTTCACCCATTTCTTCACTGTAAGCTCCCAAGTTTTCAGGAAAATAGTCTACATGGGAGTGTAAAAAATGAACCTTTAAGCTCATCTTGCATCCTTGAGCTTTGTACGCTGCCATCATACGATGCACAATGGTTTTGTAGTCAGGATCCTTAGTATTTCCCAAAAATCTTAACACTACACCCTTGAACAATTCCCAAGCTTCTTTTTCCTTCTCATTCATACTTTCCACAAAGAGGGAGTCGGATAAAAGTTTTCTTATGTCGGGACCAGTGAAAACTCCCTCTTTCAACTTGGCTTCAGACAGCTTCGGGAATTTAGAACACAGATATCTAAAACAATTCCCATCCTTTTGCAGTGATTTTACAAACTGTTTCATAAGCCCCAATTTAATGTGAAGAGGGGGCAATAAAACCTTTTCTGGTGGAACCAGAGTCGTATTGATGACGTTTTTCTTGCCGGGTTTTAGGGTTTCTCGCAGTGACCAGTCACTTTTGGTCCAATGCTGCTCTCTGGCTCTATTATCCCACAATCATAGAAAACATGGGTACTTTGTATAACCTGACTGCTGACCCAAAAGCATGGTTAGTATTTTGAAGTCCCCACAAACCATCCATTGATGGTCTTGATATTTGATTTTTTCTAGAATAATGGCCAAATCGTTCTAGTTTTCTTCCATATGCACCGAGTGTCCCATAGGGAGGGATGCAAAAATATTTCCATTGTGCAGCAAGACTGCTTTAAGACTAGTTTTGGACGAATCAATGAATAGGCGCCATTCAGATGAATCATATTCTACATCAAAGCACTTCATGAGCCCTTGTACATCATTACAAAAAACTAGATGTCCCTCTTTGGAGAAAAACGGAGTAAATTCTTTCTCTCGGTGCCTATACCACGAAAATGAGGTACCAGATGACAGAAGGTTTTTGTTTTTTAGTCTCGAACCTAGCAATTCGGCTGCATCTTTTGATAGACCTAAATCTCTTACTAGGTCATTGAGCTCACTCTGAGAAAATAGTTCAGGCCCCTCGTCAACAGAAAAATCTGAGCTAGATTCATCCTGGGGAGGTAATGTGTCTTCGTCCTCTGACTCACTCAAGTATTCATCTAAACTGGAAGGTGGCTGTGGGATTGGTATTTCAGAGCTATGGGGCACTGGACGAATAGCTGAGTCAAGGTTAGGATAAGATATGTTCTTTCTATTTTTTGTATTAAATCCCTTTACATATACTGAACAGAAATAGCAATCGGTTGTATGATTTTTCTGCTCACGCCATATCATAGGAATTCCAAAACGAAATGAGTTTTTCTTACCCTTAAACCACAAACGAAGATCTTCCTCACATCTTCTACACACCTTGTGAGGGGCCCATGGTTTGTCTTGATCCCCAAGTTTTAATTTGAAGTAAGCAAAATAAACCTTCTTCACAAAATCATTAATGTTTCTCTGTTGATGTTTCACAGTGTATTCACCACAAATAAAACAAAAGCTATCAGGAGACATAACACAACCTCTTGGAGCCATGATTACGAAATAGAAACAACAGCACTGTTCAGTTTGAAAGCGATGTGTCTACTGATGGCGGCTCTACTTTCATGTGCGATACTGAACTTCTTTGACTTGTGCCGCCCCCCTCCACCACTCACCCCTAACAGTTAACATTATATATTGTATAGATAAGCTATAATTGAATAAATTAATGTAAAAATCAATTGTTTATGAGAATTTGTAAGATAACATACCGGATTTTCAATAAACCATAAATTTATGAAAAATAAATATAACCACTTCACTTACACAAAAAATGGACGTGATAGAAGTTTTTTGGTATATTTTTAGGTATTAGGAAGTAAAATTCTGTACGAAAATTAAGAGACATCCTATGCAGTTTTTTAGTTGCAGACCTGTGTAATCTAGAACAATTGAAAATGGATACGAGTAAAGTACCCTCTAAGTCATTTTTGCAGAAAAACGGATATAGCCATTTTTATAGTCATAGATAAGAGTTTCGAATTTTCCATTTTTATTAAAATCGTTAGAGCCAATTTTTTAATAATCAAAATGTTTTAAAAAGTTCTCATAAAAAGCCCCCTTAATATTTCAGTTACAAAAACCAAATTCTGGCGTTGGATAAAATTTCGCAAAAGTCTTTAATTAAAAAAATGAAGTAAATACACTTAACCGTTTACCCGCTGTGCTTTTCCACGGGCAGAGAGACAGACAGATGGACAAACATCATTCCAAAAACATTTTTTTTTTTCGGTTTCTAGGTATCCTGATGTTTTGCCGGTGTTATCTCGATTACGATTTTTTTTTTTCACTTTCACATTACTTTCCGTACACTACGTAACTTATATGCGAGAAAGTAAAAAATACTATTCAGACTGGTTTAACATCACGGATCATGGCACGCTTTGAGCCTAGCCATGTGTCAGAAATTTCAAACTCGCCGCTGGTGGGAAGAGAGAAGAGAATGACAAGCATATTCAACACATAGCTAATACAAAACTAAAACAGTTGCTCCAAATGTGTTTTACTTGCACATTATGTACCCCCTCACTTTATGTTTTTGAACACACAAGGGATGATTTTAGCCTCAGTGATCCTATTTTCCACCCATCATGAACCTTTCTTTTCTGGAATTTCTAAGAAATATAACATTATATCAGGCACCCAGAAAACAATATTGGTGGCTGGGAAGGATACTGATCTGATAGCAGCTACCATCCATAGGACTAAGCTACTGCTTTTGCAGGAACAATTCAACCTCCAAATATCGTTATAAAAGGGCGTTTCGAAAATAGCTTCATCGTTGTAGTGAGTTACATTTAACATTATTACGATAGGAAATTCGCCGGGACAAAACAAAAATATTGCTATATGCGGGTTTATCGTTATGTCAATCTTCGTTACACAGAGGTTTGAGCGTAGTTGAAATTGAATTGGATATAATTATGATACGTCCCTAAAATTATTGAAACAATGGATATCAGGTGTTTAAGGTTCAATGAACTACGAATAACATAATTCAGAAGTTTGCTCCAAATGTATTTTAGAATCAGCTGTTTTCGTAACCACAGATTAGCGCTTGTTTGTGTCGCATGAGTTATGCATTAGCATCCAGTGTAAACACGTCCAGACATTGACCCTATGAGAACCAAGTCAACGCACCTTTTAGTTCGACCACACTATAATACGCTAATTACATGTGACGTATCATAATGATATCCATTTCGATATCCATTGTATCAGAGGTGTGATATCGATTATTGTCGAACACGAAACGGTCTTGAAACCTTGAGAGTAGCAAATGGCACTGCGTAATAAACAATCTGTACTTAAAATAAAATCACTATTAATTTTAATATTATACTAAACTGAATATATTCATTTCGTGTCTTTTTAATGTGCGTTGTTTGACGTTAAAGCGTCAAGAGAAGCTGTGCGGCCTGTAATGGTAATTAAGACACTCGTATCTTAAGAAATGCCACTATCACGTGACAGATTTAACATCTAATTGCTTTTGCAACCAACAGGTACCAATCTGAGCAATGGCTAAGGATAAACAACATTATTGTATAGTGAACTACTTTCTTTCATAGGAGAAATAAACAAGATTTGGAACTTGAAGATAAAGAAGTTATTAACTAAAAAGCTGTCATGAATGGGACAAACAGATAACAAGAAAAACAGAATAGTAGGCCTACATTACGAAAGGACCCTCTAATGCAATTTGTTAAGATACGAGTTTGTTTATGAAACGAGCGAAACTAGTTTTCATCCGAGTGAATTAATTAAAGTTACAGGCAAGTTGCATACGACTGTTTTTGTTCTATCATAATTAAATTAGCAAGTTTTGGGTTTTTAGGTTCACAAAAAAGGAAGAAAGAAAGAAAAAATCAGCTGTTAACAAGTTCTCGAGGTTCCCTAGCCATGTCAAAATGATTCTGATGTTCATTTCGCTTGTATCTGAAGAAGAAAGGAAAGGGGAGATTTGTTCTTTCAGATTGAGGAGGAAAACCAACGATGTATTGCATTAGTTTGATAACATGATAGGCATTGAGTGATCCGCCGTGTATCTCAGGAAGGAGACTCGTTAGATTATGTGAACTACTGTACTAACAACAACAACAACAACAACAACAATAATAATAATAATAATAATAACAATAACAATAACAATAATTATAATTATAAATGACTATTTTCTCTAAGAGAACAACTTGTTTACTTTTTGATTAGGAAAACAAAATTGTTATATAGTCTAATAAATGTGATGTTATTTAGTTCACCACACATTTACAACTATAATACCAAACACCTTCCGAAGTTATAAATAGAGAACCTAGAGGAACCGACATCCAGCATCCCAGTGTCCTCTTGTCATAGACTTGATGAGTTTATCTGACGAAACTCGTCAGCTCGAGCTGGATTTATTAAGATTATTCCATGAATAAAAATGTAAAGGATTACAAAAATAGGCCTAATCATTTTGTTACTTTGCTACATAGAAACAAAACGATACGGCCTACTATGTATCAACCATCCATGAATCGATTCGAGTTACCACATTGTGACCAATGCTACCAATGGTGCATAAAATACATAGTTAGCCTAAATCAGGTAGCCAACAGCAGAACAGAATAAAAGCACACGAACTGTCTTGGTGAATAACAAGCACGCGGTGTATGAGTGGAATAGTCTACGAAAGAGTCGAGAATGGTACTTTATGAGTAGGCCTATGTGTGGAGGACGAGGAAATGTATGTCCGTCCACGCGATAGCTAAAATAGGCTTTATTGGAATTTTATTAAACTTGGTATACGAAATACTGACGTCTATGGGAAGACGCCTATTGATATTGGACCAAATCGGTTGACCGGTATCGGAGTAATGCCCAATTTATTGTAATATATTAGAAAGAACTTATCAAATGGAAATCAATTATCATGGCAACATATTGTTTTACAATGTTCAAATATGGCTTTGGAACTTGCAACACATATAGCTTTGACAAAATATAATTAGGGATGGGTCGATACCAGATTTTCTCGATATCGATACTAGATTCCGGTAAATGATTTTTCCTCGATACTCGATACTTCGATACTCGATACCGTCAACATTTCCAGTTTCAATAAATAGGTACATTAAAAATTAAAAGTTGAGAGATCAGTGTAATACCAACTAAATTAATTAAATGTGCATATTTAATGAGACAAAATGTAATACCATGTAGCCTATAATTATTTCTAAACTCTACATTAAAACTAAAATTAGTTTTTGAAATAGTCCACTTACAAGTTTTTGTTAAAAATTATTGTATTTAGTAGACTACTAAAAGCAGAAAGAGATACTGAATTTCCTTAAATTGCAGAGTTACCAAAGTATCGCAAAAGTACCGAGCTAGTTTTTTTAAGTATCGCTCGATGCCGATACCATGCAAGTATCGAAACTATCGGGGACCCATCCCTACAGTTTCTCTTGTGATACTGTCTTTAAGTTCTTCTAACAGTAGCCTATGTGACTATTATTTATGGGGAACTTAAAATAAAGTGCATAGGTCAATTCCCCACACACTAGAACATTAGAAGAGAAATTAACTCTATCTCGGAAGCAGAACTTACGCGCGTGAAAGAAAATTCTCTAAAAAGGTGCCAGTGTAGTGCGTATGCAAGAGGAGAACATTTCCAAAATCTCTTGTGATGAGGTACGTGGTTATTTTTATTGTAATTTTAACGGAAAATGTGAGAACATGAATCATTACACACCGATCGCGGCTTTATTAGCGTGGATATTTCACCCGATCGCCCGGGAGTTGGAGCTGTGCCCGCCGCGTCACAGAAACCCGTGTCATTGGCCAACTCTTGCGTGGGACTCACTGTACATGACACAGACTTTGTACTACTAATACTATTATATAGGCCTAATACTATTATATTAAACATAAATGTTTATTATTAATAGAGACCCTACTTAAATATTATAATTAAGCAATTCATAAGCAGTAATATAAATAAATTCCCTTCACAAACTATAAATCACAATTACTACCACCGTATGGATTTAGCAAAATACTTACAAATATTTATCACTAGCATGTGCCCGCGGCTTCGCCCGCGATAATTATTTCAAAAATTAAAAATTAAGAGCATAATAGTTAAATCATTATAATTATAAACACCTAAATCACGTGAACTACATACCACGATTAGATAGCGTCGCCTGGTAAAAGCGACCTCAGATTCGAGTTGCTTGGCCCAGAAAACCCTGGTATAGTTTCGTTCAAATCAAACAATGTTTCACCATACAGTATTAGGCCTATATTGATTATCCCTCTTCCGTGTTGGTTGAAAATTTAATATGTCTACGGGCCTTAACATTCTAAACAAATGAATCGACCAGCGTGGGCTTACAACATTCAAGCGATCGCGATGATTTTATTTCCACGGTATGACAAAAATAGCCAAAGACAACTGCAATTGATTTGACATTGAAATGTATTACTGAAATCTGATGCTTCGACAGCGCGAATCACGTTTTCTGCCAGTTTTTCACTCATAACTCGCGAACGAAAGCTAAAATTAAAAATTCGGCTTCGAGGTGCATTCGCCCACCTTTCAGTTCATCTATCTTCAAAATTTCAGATCTCTGCGTTCAGTAGATTTCGATGGGCATCGTGGACAGACAGACAAACAGCATGTGCCCGCATGTGCCCGCGGCTTCCCCCGCGATAATTATTTCAAAAATTAAAAACTAAAAATTAAGAGCATAGTTAAATCATTATAATTGTTAACACCTAAATCACGTGGAGTGCATTCCACGATTAGGTAGCGTCCCCTGGTAAAAGCGACCTCAGATTCGAGTTCCTTGGCCCAGAATACCCCTGTACAGTCAGTTTCGTCCAAATCGAACAATGTTTGACCATATTTAGGCCTATATTGATTATCCCTCTTCCGTGTAGGTTGAAAATTTCATGTCTTCGGGCCTTGATATTCTAAATAAATGAATCGTCCAGGATGGACTTACAAAATCAAGCGATCGCCCGCGATAATTATTTCAAGAATTAAAAATTAAGAGCATAATAGTTAAATCATTATATTTATTAACACCTAAATCACGTGGACTACATGTCACGATTAGATAGCGTCGCCTGTTAAAAGCGATATCAGATTCGAGTTCCTTGGCCCAGAAAATCGCTGTATAGTGAGTTTCGTCCAAATCGAACGATGTTTAACCATATTTAGGTCTATGTTGATTACCCCTCTTCCGTGTAGGTTGAAAATTTCATATGTCTACGGGCCTTGACATTCTAAACAAATGAATCGACCAGCGTGGGCTTACAACATTCTAGCGATCGCGATGCTTTTATTACCACATTATGACAAAAATAGCCAAAGCCAACTGCAATTGATTTGACATTGAAATGTATTACTGAAATCTGATGCTTCGACAGCGCTAAAATCACGTTTTCTGCCAGTTTTTCACTCACAACTCGCGAACGAAAGCTAAAATTAAAAATCCGGCTTCGATGCGCATTCGCCCCCCTTTCAGCTAGTGATGAGCAAATGCAAGACCAAGACCAAGACCAAGGCGGTCTTGGTCTTGGTCTTGGTATTGCACTCTCAGTCTTGGTCTTGGTCTTGGTATTGCACTCTCAGTCTTGGTCTTGGTCTTGCATAGGTAACCCTGGTCTTGGTCTTGGTCTCGGTCTTGCATACTCGGTCTTGGTCTTGTTGCAAGAGTCTTGCAGTTTTCTTTTACGCATTTTACTGTGCTAGCTTTTTACGAAAGCTAATTGCTTTTATTTCCTTTGACCATGTAAACAGTAATGTGATGTCACGCTGTTTGCCGAAACGTCCATGGTGATATAAGCTAGAATAGTAAATTTGGAGTGTAAATTTAAATATTCTCTGTTATCCTATTGCAGAACTTTAAACCCAAAATCCATGAGAAGCCATACCCTATTTGAGAGTGTAAAATTATGAATATTTATTTATTTAATTTAATGCAGGGGCAATTTGATGTACATCATTAGCCACAAGTAACAATGACAAAGCGATACACCTAATACAAAATACATAAAATACAAAGCATAACATTGGAAACAAGGAAGGCACATGTTTACAGTATAGTCATCTTCCCTCTTGCCTCCCAGTATCGGTCCACCAAAGTTGTACATTTGAGGGCAGGGCAGATGGTAAGATGATGTGAATCCATGATGGAGTTCGTGTTGCATAAGATGCAATTTGGGCTGGTGAAAATGCCAACATGATGTAGGTGTTTTGCAAGGCAGTCATGTCCAGTTGTCATGCGGAAGCTTGCTACAGCCTCTTTTCTTGGCCAGTCTGGGATAGATTTGATGGTGTCTTTCCACTGATAATCCTTGATGCGGTTCTCCAGGTTCTTCTGGTGAGTAGCTTTTATTTTCTGATGAATGACTCTCGCAGCACTTCTGTATTCAGTATTAACTGGATAGGGATGGATTTGGGTCCCTTTCTTTGCTAGTGGCTAGTGTGTCAGCAGCAGCTTCATTTCCGGCAATGCCGCAATGGGATGGAATCCATTGCAGGGCTACTTTCTTCTGTTGATCAAGTAAGTTTCTGATAAGTTTTCTGCAGTTCAGTATATCATGGCTAGGTGGTGTGTTGTGATTTGAAATTGCTGTTATTGCAGCTTGTGAATCACATAGTATGACAATGTTAGAAAGAGCTGTTGGTCTGCATAGGAGTTGTCTCAAAGCTATTTGGATGGTTCTAATTTCACCATCAAATGCTGTGTGGTTTGCTCCAACCGATGAATAGAGTGAGAAGAGGCTGCAGTGTATTCCGGCTCCAGTATTTCCATTTGTATCTATTTTGGATCCATCGGTATAGATATGCATCCATTTTTCTTCCGGGTATCGTGAATATATGGTATCTAATGCGATGGTTTTAAGAGTATTCGGGTCAGTATCACCTTTCTGTAGTGATTCTGTTAAGTCGAGGGCATGGTCTATGTTGTACATGTCCAGAGGGTTTTCTGGGCGTAGTATTGGCTCAGGTGTTAGGATTAGGTCTAGTTTTTGTTTTTTCTTTAGTACTTTCTGAGCAAGACCTTCCTGTGTCTTTAATTTTCGAGGGTATTGAGTGGTGTAGTTGTAGTTTGTGCCAGGCACACGGATTAGTTTCTCATGGAGCTTTAAGGCTGATTCTTGTATCTCCAACTTTATTTCAAGATTTCCCGTACAGAATAACATGGAAGAGATGGGTGTTGTTTTCACACCACCAGTAATAAGTCTCATGGCTTGATTTTGTACCTGTTCCAATCTTTGGATATTTTGTTGAGTTGCTGTTATTAAGGTACCTGCACTGTATTTAATAAGTGGTTTAAGGTACATTTTGTATGTAGTATTGAGTGTAGAGGTTCTGCAGCCCCATTTACAGCCTGCTAATCGTTTCAAGATGCTGAGTCTACCTTGAACTTTTCCTGAGATGTTGTCTATGTGTTCTCTCCAGGTTAGTTTTGCATCTAGCGTTACACCCAGGTATTTGAATGTTGAGACGTTCTCAAGTCTGGTATCATCAAAGAATACGTCTGGTTTTAGTTGGTTGTGACATAGTGAAAAGGTCTGACAGGCTGACTTTGGTACGTTCACTGTCATGGAATTTTCATGGCACCATTTATTTATATCCTCCAAAGCACTATTAAGAGAGTGTTCAATAAATTGTTTAGCTCCTTTTTTAGGTGCAGAGGTCCACAGTACAAGATCATCTGCGTAGAGTAGAACATTGATGTGTTGATGTTTGTGTAGAGTTTCTACCAAGTCATTGATATAGACATTGAACAGGGTGCAGCTTGTGACAGCTCCTTGAGGAAGGCCAGTTTGGAGTTGTTTGTATTTGGAAGTTGCAGAGCCATAACGGATTTGAAAATGCCTTTGTCCGATGAAGCTTTTATACCAATTTAGCATGTTTCCTTTAACTCCACATTGCATTAGTTTCAGGAGGAGGTTTGATTTCCATATCGAATTGTATGCGTTTTTTAAGTCAATATAGACTGCTGTTGTAATAAGCCCCTGGTCCAGGTTGTCTTTTATGTTTTGGGCGAGGATTGCAACTTGTTGATCTGTAGATCGATTCTGTCTGAATCCTGCTTGTGCAGGGTGGATTATACTGTGTGTTTCAAGGTACCAGTTAATTCTATTATTAACTAGTCTTTCCATAGTTTTTGCCAATATACTTGTTAGCGCTATTGGCCTGTAGTTTGAGAGGTCATTAGGCGATTTATTCTTTTTGAGGATTGGGACTATGATGGCCTTCTTCCAGAGTGACGGCACTGATGTAGTCAAAATTTTATTCATCATGAGTAGCAGCGTAGTTCTTGCTTTCGGGCCTGTATGTTTAATGAATTCTGCAAATATCTGGTCAGGTCCAGGCGATTTCTTAGTTTTGATTTGACTTATGGCAGTATTTAGTTCCTGCATAGAGAAGTGTTCGTAGAAGATCCTGTCTGAAGAGAGTTCTGTTGGGTTTGGTGGCTGGGTAGTGTGTTCTTTTAACTGTTTTTTTAGCAATTCGATCATGTATTTTTATATATGCTGTCTTTTTCTGAGACAGGGAGAAGTGGGTTGCAAAAGTGTTTGCAATTTCATCATCTGAATGTATGGTTTTGTTCTTGTATTGAATTGGTTCTCTGCTAGGAATAGTTTTTTCGTTTTGGGTTCCTCCAATAAATTTGTGCATCTTCTTTATATCAGTTCTGTGATTGATTTTGGAGATGAAGTTGTTAAAACTATTGTGTTTTGACTCCATTATTTCTCATTTCATAACTGCAGCTGCATGTCTCCATTGCTGAACATCTTTGGGGTTGTTTGTTTCTTCTGCTCTTTTGCGGAGCTCATCACGTTGGTTTTTAAGGTTTGTTAACTTCTGGTTCCAGAAATATTTATAGCGGCGCTGCCTTCCGATTGGTATACATTTGCTGGCAGTGTTTAGAATTATTTTGCTTATGCTATTACATAGCATGTCAGGGTTCTGTTCAAAGTCTACTTCGTGGGTGTCTAGAAGAGTTTCTAGGTTTTCTGTATATTTTGACCAGTCAGCCTTTTTGAAATTCCAAGATGCTTTGGGAACAGTTTCTTGAATAGCATGTTTTGGCAGCTTGATATCTGCTATTACAATTCTGTGTCCGCTTCCTGGGTCCTCGATTACTTTCCGTGTGGTTAAGTCGCTGATATCTGAAGAAACAAGTAGTAGGTCTGGATTTGTCCCATTACCATTGTAATGAAGGTAGGTTGGAGGGTCTGTTGCATTATAGACTAGTTCCATATGTGTGCTGTTTAGGAAGTCTTCGACAGCCTGTCCTGACGGTGTAGTGGTGGTATATCCCCATGTCTTTGAGGGGGCATTAAGGTCTCCTATGAGGATAGTTTTCCTGGTTACATTAATAGTGTCTAGGTTTGGTCTATTTGTTGGTGGATTGTAGGCTGTATATATATTGAAGTGAAGACCAGCTTTCCATATCTGAGCATTCACGAGTTCCATTTTATCATCTGAGTCTCCCATTTCTTTGATTATTTTAAATGTTGAGGATAGTGAGTTCTTTACTCCTAGGATTAGCCCACTTGCGACTTGTCTATATTTCTCTAGGATGTGAAGGGTGAAGCCAGGAAAATTAAATCTTTCTAAATCTTCTTTCCTTTTATTTGCCTCAATTAGGGTGAAGACGTCTATACTGTTAGTGTGCAGGATTTTGATAAATTCAGTTCTTTTGCTTTGAGTAAGGCCTCCACAATTCCACTGTGCTATCTTCAAGGATTCGCCCTGAAAAGGGCGGTTTTTGATAAAGTTTGTCATTGTCTCTGCTGATTAGTAAACTACTTAGCCGTTCACAGAACGTTTCCAGGGTACACCACGAGGAGGTGAGTTTACTATTGTACCCCAAATTATGAATATTATATTGTAAAGTTTCAAATTGAACGGCTGTGGAGACAAGAAGTAATATTAACAGGATGTGTATGAAATGTTTAGAAGATTTCCGCATAGGAGAGAGGTTCTATCTGACCTGTTTAAAACTGTATAATATAGTAACAAAACATAACGGCATTGAAGCAGATGCTATAGAAATTGTGCAATCTATAGCAAATCACACAGTGTCCATTCGAAACTCAAACCCATAGGCTGCAATAAATAATATTTATCTTTCCATATACCCTAGTTCTAATTTATACTTTCTAGTTGCTTTCAAGTTTTGGGCCTTCGACTAATTGGGTCATAAATAAACATAACTATTCTTCATGCAAGTAGTTATTCGATATGCATTCTTAATATGAATCAGCAGCAAGAACTTAAACACCGCCACCGTTATGTGTCAATAACAAAATTGTAGTAGTAAAAAAAAGGTTTTAATGGATGTCCTACCTATCATCAGCAAAATGTAGGCCTGTATAGCTACAGTACAATCAGATACGTAACTGTAAAGTAATAACTAGCAAATACCCGTCAAATAAGTTCCTGTTTTAATTAATTTACGGTTTAATTGTGTTTTATTGAATAATTATTAAGAATACCGGGCGTATCACCTGATTTTTTCAAGGAGAATGGAATGAGCTGAATAGCTATGTTATATTTTGTTCAAGTAGACAGGAAAGATTCTATTTTATGTGAGAGTAGGGTATGAATATTATTGATAGGTGTAAAAAAGGATATCATCGTTAATGAAATAGGCTACTGAGCATGTTAGTAGGCGTTTTAAGTTACGGGGGCTACTGTTTAAAGTTTCAAATCCTCAGATAGGCCGCCCCATGACTGAATGGTTAGACCGCTCGACCTCCACAGCTGGGACCCGGGATCGGATTTCGATTGATCTGTGGAATTTGTGGTGGACAAAGTGGGGTCGGGCAGGCTTTCTTGGGGTGCTCCGGTTTCCCCTGCCTTATGTCATTCCATCGTTGCTCCAGTCATCATAGTATGACCATTTGGTTGTAATAAAGAATTATTATAAATCCTCAGTCATAGCTTTCTTTTAACCCAGTGAGAGGTTAGAGAAACTAGTTATTAAATAACTATATGGCAGAATTTTTAAGTTTTATTGATAAATTATGTGGTCAGTATTTATATTGTACGCAAAATGAAATTTCATATATGGCTTAGGGCCTTTGTTACATCTGTTTGTCTTTCGTACCATAATACTAGAGAACTATTGTAATTAAAAATTTTAAAAACGAATATGGAGTGTTTATCGTGAAATTAACTCCCACCAACTGAAGAAACTAGGAGTATGGAATGCCATTCAGGGAAATCCGTCAGATTAATTGTAAGTTTTCATTGCAGTAATTTGTTTTAACGTAGTGGTGAGATAGGTTGTATACGGATTTCATATGTATTATTTGAACGGTGCGCTCGCTTTTGGATACGGACAGTGTCACGCACCGGGTCTGCTCTCATTGGTTACCGCACGATGAGGCAACCTCTACATTATAGGCCTACCAGCCTTGGGACTATCCCGGCTAGCGACTCTGCGGCGCCTTTGAGTAGCGTTCGCTGGCTCGCTGCATACACAACGGGGCTTTACAAAAATTTTTCAAGTAGCAAGACTGCAAGAGTCTTGCAGTTAAGTCTTGTTCTTGCCAAAGTCTTGCAGGGTTGGTCTTGGTCTTGGTCTCGGTCTTGCATGGTCGGTCTTGGTCTTGGTCTTGCTAACGCTGATGCGGTCTTGGTCTTGGTCTCGGTCTTGCATTTTCTGCAAGACCAAGACCAAGACTGCAAGACCAAGACTGGTCTCGCTCATCACTACTTTCAGCCCATCTATGTTTAAAATTTCAGATCTCTGCATTCAGTAGATTTCGCTGGGCATCCTGGACACACAGACATACACGTCCTTTTATTATTTTAAGATAGCATGAGCACCGCGGCTTCGCCCGCGATAATTATTTCAAAAATTAAAAATTAAGAGCATAATAGTTAATCATTATATTAACACCTAAATCATGTGGACTACATATCACGATTAGATAGCGTCACCTGGTAAAAGCGACCTCAGATTCGAGTTCCTAGGCCCGGAAAACCCCTGTATAGTGAGTTTCGTCCAAATCGAACAACGTTTGACCATATTTAGGCTAATATTGATTATCCCTATAATAATAATAATAATAATAATCCTCTTCGGTGTAGGTTGAAAATTTCACATTATGTTTGCGTGCCTTGACATTAAAAACAAATGAATCGACCAGCGTGAGCTACAACATTCAAGAGATCGCGATGCTTTTATGTCGAAGGTTTGACAAAAATAGCCAAAGCCTAGTGTAATTGATTTGTATTACTGAAAACTCATGCTTCGAAAACGGAATAAATACACGTTTTCTGCCCGTTTTTCACTCATAACTCACGAACTAAAGCGAAAATTAAAATTCCGGCTTCGAGGTGCACATTCCGACCCTTTAGTCCGCCTATGTATAAAATTTCAGATCTCTGCGTTGAGTAGATTTCGCTGGGCATCGCGGACAGACGGAGGACAGACAGACGGAAGACAGACAGACGGAGGACAGACACTTCCTTTTATTAATATAGATTAACGTGTGTTTACTTACCATGAGTTATCTGAAGGTATACAATTTTATCTGTGAATTGCAGATAAATCCATTTGAGCCGTCTGGATTAATTTTTGTGAATTTAAACACTCCGTTGGCATTATCATTGCTATAGTACAGCCAGGAACACAACCCTTACTAGGCATTTTCTCTATTTCTGTATAAAAAGACAATTTTCATCCAGCATACCCAAATAGTTAATAAAGCTTAATTCAAACCCTTAGCAGTTACACGGGAATTATTAGTGATAGGGCTTAGGCTATGTAGAACCTGCGTGGTGTTCAACGGAAGAAGTGTTCAACGCACATGTAAGCAACTTTTATTAGTAAGGTTGTTAATATGTATCTTTACTAGGAGGTGCCCGTGGCTTCGCCCACGATAATTCATTTAAAAATTAAAAATTAAGAGTATAATAATTATTAAAGCATTATATTTATTAACACTTGCACGCGAATCATTCGTAAACTAAGCCATTAATAATATTATTGAAACAGCTAAAATTCCGGCTTCAGAGTACATTCTACGATTAGAAAGCGCCCCCTGGGAAAATTATATCAGAATCCATTAAGCAGTTCCAAAGGAACCTGTGGACACATAATACGTATTGTTTCTCAACTGTTTATTGACATGAATATGATGTGAATTTTATTTGATCAATTCAGTGTAATTTTCAGAAATTATATAATGTTTCAAGGGAAGGAATGGTTCGTTTGGATTATTATTATCAGCGATATTTCAAGAGTTAAACCATCAATATTGGTGCCCCCGGCTTCGCCCGCCATTATTCATTGACTTCATTGACTCCAGGATTTTTAAGAAATTTGCACTGGTAGATTATTAAAAATGTTTGTGGTTCAGAGCTATGAAAATTGTAAGTAAAAATAAAATTAGAATATTTGGTCATTGTGTTCATTTCACTTAGGCCTTATATAATAAAGAAACGGTTTTCCTAATTGTGTAGTCGTCATGACTACTGCGAGAGACGAACATCGCCGAGTATACCCGATGTCTCACGAAGCGGGCGAGCGAGCAAGCACGCTATTTAGGGCCGTTGATCTGTATAAGAGTAGATATTATTTATTTGAAATATGTATTCCAGAAGATACTTTTAACCAAGTCCCTGCAATTGAGGCAGTTAATGATGCTACATATAATGTTTAAGGTTCAGAAGGTCATCAGGTTCTTAGCTTTGGTTCCTTCTAACCTTTGCTGCATTAAGTTTCATTATTACATGTTTGAAAATGAAAACTTGTGGCTTACAATAGTTCAACGAGCCTACAATGGCATTATGAAACGAGCAAAACCATTTACCATTTGTAAGAGTTCGGAATGTGACAATGCTCCATGCAACAAAGGATTTAGTGCAGGAAGGAAATATATTTCGG
Source organism: Ectobius pallidus (assembly GCA_964059195.1). NCBI lineage: Eukaryota > Metazoa > Arthropoda > Insecta > Blattodea > Ectobiidae > Ectobius > Ectobius pallidus. The sequence continues at coordinate 3,504,370 of CAXKWD010000006.1, forward strand.
ACAACTCACAGCTGCATCAAACAAACACTAAAATAAAGCACAGTAAATCAGCTTTCATCCAATTTAGTGCTGTAAAATCAGAATCTCCCTTCCACAGTCCGATATACCAACAACAACTACGAGCATTTAATGTTTTCCATTGAAGTTAATGCAACAAGGAGCTAGGAACGGCGTTGCCAAGATTCGAGTTTGAACAGACGGCCAATGAAGTGATTTTTTAGTCGATTGCGCGCGAAACTACAACCAATCAAATTAAGTAAGAACCTTCATCCTAGGCTAGTTACGGACCCCAAACCAATTCATTCGGCAATCCCGAAAAGATTTCGTTCGTCGTGGAGGTAACTTCTCACGACAGTTACATTACATAACTATTGGGATAGTGGACACGTGAAGTCAGAATGAAAATTCAATGCCATAGCCGGGATTTTAACCAGGATCTTCGGCTCTCCGTGCCGATACTCTAACCAACTAAGCTACCATGGCAACGCGCCGGTACAACATTAAATTCTCCAACTGACTCACAATCCCAGTGATATTTTCATTCTGACTTCACGTGTCCATCTTAGCCTACACACGGCCAATGTGAAAGAATTATCATTCTATTGGGATAGTGTTATTATCAAGGACTAAATTATACCCATGAAAAGGTTCGTAGAAGAATTTATTGACATAATTTGCGAGATTATTGACTCGTACGGACGAAATCAGAATAGGCCTAATATTATAGGAGGAAAAAACCCTCTGACACTGGGATTTGAACCCAGGACCTTCGACTATCCGTGCCAATGCTCTACCAAAGGCCCTGGGTTCAAATCCCAGTGTCAAAAGGAATTTTCATTCTATAATATGCTCATGTAATGTCTAACATAGATAATAATCTGTGATTCATGAACGCATATGCATATGTCCAAATCATTAAATTTTGAGATATCAGATTCACTAAAAATCCCGCGCTATCCTTACCAACTGCTGGCTGTTGTACTTTTACGACAGATGGCAGCTTACAGCGTCAGTGAAATCGAAGCTCCCTTTTGCTCGCTTTCATGAATCCAACGTATCTTGACAACAGGAAACGAATTTATTTTTGTTAGTTTTTAGATTTTACTTTAAATTCAGGCTACTTATTAACGCAGTTTGCAGCTGCTGCTCTCAAGGTCTAAAGAATGTTCCGTGTTCGGATAACCGAATAACCGGAAATCTGTATTCTTATGGATATAATGGTATTACGTCACACGTAATATGGTCGAATTAAAACTTATATTAAGTCGATGCAATTTCACTTCATTAAAACAAAAATCAGGTAACCTGATGTAACAAAGTGCCAGAATGCTTTTGTTTAATCAGTTATAATTGCAAATATGATATTCAGAAAATAAGTTTTTTAAAGTAGACTTCCTAGCTAAGCTCCAGATCGATTCATTAAGCAGCTTACGGAAGACAAAGGTCTGAAGTGAAGGAATATGTGGGTAATGTTATTTGTTAAAGCTACCTGTATTGCATCTTCCAAAGCCGTATATAATCAGTGTAAAACAATATGTTGCCATGAGAAATGATTTGCATTTGATAAAATCTATTTCTAATATATTACCGCAAAATAGGCACTAAATTGGGCATTACTCCGGTACCGGTCAACCGATTCTGTCCAAAATAAATTGGCTTCTTTCCCTGAACGTTATAAATGCGTAGGCCTATACAAAGTTTCATGAAAATTCGATAAAGCGTATTTGAGTTATCGCGCGTTCAGGCAGACGGACAGACAATGTTATAAAGTACCATTCTGGCACTTAATAATAAATGATAGCTTTTCTCTACTTGTTTATGCCTTTCGGTGATATTGTTCCCTCTTCAGGGTTTCTTACTCTGAAGACCTGTTGGCTAGTTCTTGCATAAACGTCAATCCAATTAAAATCTCAATAGAAACACTAGAAGGAACTATTCCATGGCCTCCAAACACTTCATTTCCATGACAACAGTGCAGTGAGATGTGGCGTGTTCTGGCTACAATGTTCTGGTTTCAAGTTGTATTCACGACAAGCCAAGATGGCGTATCCAGAGAGAGGCGGGTCTTTTTCTTTCCGTTCTTGGTATTTCCTACGGGAACAGTATTTCAGGTAAGGTACATATCACGTAACAATAATACACCTTTTCAAAACAGATTTTCCTTATAACACAGGTGTGGAATCGATTATATCGAACACGGAACGATGACAGCAGCAAATGAAACTGCGTAATAGACAACTAAAGTAAAATCTATTCTGTTTGTGTTCATTTTAATATTACGCTAAATTGAGTTCGCTTCGTGCTGTAAAAATTCGTTTCTTTCAAAGAAAATGTCGACTTGACCTACGCCATCAGCTGCCACCTATCGAAGAAAACAAGAACTTGCGAAAAGATTATTGCCGACAGCTGAATTTTTTATAAATCTAGAATCTCAAAGAAAACAATCGCACGCGATCGTGGAAGCTGGGGTGCATTAACCCGCATCATTCGCGTATACGGCTGTCACGCAATGACTTTCCCATTAGATTTGATCTAACATGCATTTTTATTCTTTTATAGCTATTAAATACAACTCAAACGCATGGATAAAACTTACAATAAGATTTTATAAATCAAATATCATTACATTTTCTTTTTCAAAACATAATTTTAAAAAATTGAATCATTTTACACGATTCTGGCATTGTAAACATTTAACTGCTTTTAGTTTAGTATCACTAGGGCAAGGCATTTGATGGATATGCATCTTCTTTATATGAAGGTTAAAAGGTAGCTCGAATATATATTATTATTATTATTATTATTATTATTATTATTATTATTATTATTCTTTATTGCTATCATCAACACCACTAGGGTGTTATGGATAGAAGTCAATTACAAATGTTTAACACATAACACACAAAAATATAACACATTAAAAAATCATATCAAAATCGGCAATAAAATATTCATTGATGTTGTAAAATGGATGTAGTGCAAGCCACTTTTTCAATTCGTTCTTAAATGTATTAAGACTCACAGTGTGAGCTTCAAATGGCAGTTTGTTGAACATGTCAATAGCAAGTACACTAAACCAATCTTTGCTATTAGTGAGTCTAACAGAGGGCTTGACAATAAAATAATTAAATCTAGTGGAGTGATTATGTACAACTTGCCTAGTGGTAAACTTATTAAGATTCATCTTTATCATGCTTAGACAGTTAAAAATGTATTGGTTTATAATAGTTAAAACACCTTCTTCCATAAACAATGGTTTGCAATGGGCATCATAGCAAGCACCTGACAATGTGCGAATAGCTTTCTTTTGCAAAATGAGGACTTTATCAATTCCAGTTCCATTCCCCCATATGTGAATACCATAAATTAATATTGTATTGTATTGTATATATATTTCATTTCTGCAATTGGGCAAATGCCCGGTGGCAGAAAAAAATTTACAGTTAGCAATTACAAAGTATGACTTACAGTTAGGATTACAAATAACTTACAGTTAGGATTACAATTTACAGTTAGGATTACAAATAGCTTAAGAACGAGAGAAAGAAAGATCATAGAGAGGGAGAAGAAAACAAACAACAACAACAAAAGAAAAAGATCACTATCCCTATGCTTAACCCTATCGTAGCTCATTACTGAGTAGTTCCTACATTCTTCTAAATTATAATCTACCTGCTAATTAAATATTTAATAACTTGTTTTTAAATGTTTTCACTCGTAGAGGACTGTCTTGAAAAACTTCTGCAGGTAGGTTATTCCAATCTGTAATTGTGCGATTAACAAAGGAAAATTGTCCAACATCCGTTCTTTGTTTTCGGGGTCTGATTTTCATTTTGTGATCTAGCCTGCCTAAATATGTAGGATCTTCTAAACGATTTTTTATGTCGGCCCAAGCTGTGTTTCCTGTGTACGCTTTTGCTAGTGCAGTTAATCTTGCTTTTCTACGTCTTTTTTCCAGCAGTTCCCACCCTAATGTTTTAATTATATCTTCGTCTTCCCCCTCCCGTTTTTAACAAATATAGCTGCCTTGCGTTGGATCTTTTCTATTGCACCAATTTGGTATGACCTATACGGATCCCAGGCTATAGCTGCATATTCCATTGTTGGGCGTATTAGTGATCAATAAGCTAACTCTCTTGCCTTCGGACTGGCTTTCTTTAATATACGCATCGTAAAATGTAGTGCTTTCCAGGATTTTCTCGTTATATTATTTATTTGTTCTTCCCATCCAAGATTACAGTTAATATTTATCCCTAGGTATTTACAGCTCTGTTCCTGTGGCACTAGATTATTGTTTATTTGATATGCCAGTGTGATTTCTTGTCTGGTCCTACCGAAAGTTACAGACTTACTTTTGGAAACGTTTATTTTCATTTTGTTCTGTGCAGTCCAGATTCCTATTTTGTTAGGATCAGCTTGTAATGCTGCAATATCTGATTCCTCGCGAATTACTCTATATATGATACAGTCGTCGGCAAACAATCTTATCTGAGATGTAATGTTTAGATATAAGTCATTAATATATATAAGGAAAAGTAAAGGGGAGAGAACCGCGCCTTGTGGGACTCCTGAAGTTATTTTTCCCTTTTCAGATAATTCTTTACCTACTTTTACCCTTTGTGTTCGGTTTTCTAAGAATTCCTGTATCCATCTTACTATTCTGGGATCCAACCCAAGGTATACTATGGAAAAATGCATAGTACGCTTGCTTTAAATACGTTTTTGATATTATTGGCTTCAAGTGACGCAATAAATAGAGAACACGAGACAGTCTCACACAAACATAATTAATGTGATCAGACCAAGTAAGTTTTGGTTCGAGTATGAGGCAAGTAAACACTTTGCGACCCGAGCGGCTCCCCTTTCCATCGGCCCGGTCGCCTTCTCCGCCAGGCAGGCTTCCCCTCCGCCCGCTATTGCTCTTGCCGGCCGCTACTAAGCGCCGGTAATGCAGCTTCCTGTGTTAAGCCGCAGCTTACTCTAATGATTGCCTTGCACCATACATAATATTTCACAATGTTTAAAAACGATTATAAAAACAAAATAAAATTTCACGAATTATATTAAAACAATACCCTTGTACCAAACATCATATTTCACGATCTTTAAACACCGATTTGAAAGAAAAAAAAATTCACAATATATAAGAAATCGAAATTTACATAATATTTCCCAATTTTAAAAAACGCCGTGTTAATTGATGCAGAAAAATTCCCTTGAACCAACACTACTCTTCATAACAAACAAACCATCTTAAAATTAGAAAACCCTATTCTTGCGTTAACACTCGCTAGCGCCAACTAAATTAGATAACTAAAATAAACCGGAACTTCCTTCACTGCTCAACTGTCCTTCGTAGCGTAATGGATAAGTCTCTTGGCTACGATGCTAAGGGTCATGCGTTCGATCCCCGTTCGATCCAAAATTTATTGTTAGGAATAGGTCTCGAATAGGTAGGTAGGGTGAAGAGGAGGTGAGAGGAAGAGAGGAAAGAGACGGGAAAGGAAGAGAAGAAGATAATAAAGGAAAAGTAAATTATTTTTCTCTTTCACCATTTCCTTACTAGATGTCGCCACCGTCGCTACTTTCCTAGTAGTTCTAATGCCGCCGCTAGGTTTCTCGTAGTGGTGGGGGGCTTGGTCGGGTCGTAATGTGTTATTTTCCCGAGTATGATACCTAGGAGTTTCACTTGAGACAGGTTCACTTGCTCAGGTTCATTCTTCAGTGAAAATAACATACTTTGGGTCTTATTGTTATTTAGCTTAAAGCCATTTGCCTCAAACCACTTGGCAGTTTCATTAAAAACACATTCCATAAAACCTTTTAAATCATGAACATTTCGTCCTGATGCGAAGATTGTTGTGTCGTCTGCAAACAATATGGAATGATAGTTAATATTATAAGATAGATCGTTAATTGTAATTAGAAACAACAAAGGACCCAAGACAGATCCTTGAGGCACTCCATTGTTAATATTAATTATATCAGAATACATTCCTTTTAAGTATGTTATTTGTGAACGATTTACTACATATGATTTAATTAAATTGAGTTCATTACCATTAATCCCATAACACTGTAATTTTGTCAGAATACTATCATGTAAAACACAGTCGAATGCCTTAGACAGATCACACAATATAGCTAAAGTATTATCACAATCTTCAAAACCATTTATTATCATTTTTTCTAGGTGTTCAACTGCATCAAGTGTGGACATGCCTTTTCTAAAACCATACTGGGCAGGAGTTAGTAGCTGATTTGTCTCAAAGTGTTCAATTAATTGAGTACGCATTATGGATTCAATTACTTTGGAAAAAATAGGAACTACTGAGATTGGTCTATAATTATCAAGCTTACTTGGATCACCCTTTTTGAACACTGGAATTACCTTTGTGGTTTTCAGACAATGTGGAAAAATACCACTTTCCAAACATTCATTAATACAGTGCGTCAGTGGTACAATAACATATGGAGCTATTTTTTAATTAGTTCACCACTTATATCGTATATATCCTTACATCTGGAACTTTTTAGGCTATTAATAACATTCAGTACACGTTCTTGTGAGACCAATTTCCAACTAAAACTGACCCTGGGTAATTTCATTTTGGCTAAATAATGCATAGCCTTATTATTACGGTTATTAACATTATTTACAATTGCGGTAACTGAATTTATACAATATTGGTTGAATTCATTTGAATCGAATTCTTGTATGTGAGATTTGTTTACAGTTTTGCGGTTACCGTTGATAATTTCCCATGCTGCCTTACATCTGTTAGTGGAATGTTTAATATAACTTTCATTAAATTCATGTTTGGCCTGTTTTATAGCTTTCACCTAGTCCTTCTTAGTTTGTTTGTAAATAACTTTAACATCTTCAGCATTGATATTAAATTTAGATGCCCAGTCAATAAAACTTGACAGTTGCTCTAATTGTAACTTGATGTGCCTCAAGTGATTTGTATATAAATGTGTATCGTGAAATAATCGATTAAATAAGGGCAATTTGTTTTTGCATGTTTTTGCTTTATTTTCCATTTTCAAGACATAGGACTGTTTTGGAAATTTTAAAGTCATTTTCGGCATTTTAGGTCATGTTTCAGTGGAGGTAGAGAGATTTTTCCATTAGTACTTTCAGACAACAGACAGTCGTTTTTATTTGAGAATCTCCGCCAAGTGTTCATAGTTCAATTTAATTCAGATTTATTGTAATCACCACTGCAGTTTGTCTTGTAGATTTTTTAAAATGGCACATATTTGCTAGAGACAATCTGATGGGCGTACCCGTTCAGAAAGATTTTTTTTCTCGCTAAGGGTGTCCAAGTAGCCTAATATAAATTTTCTTACTTTTTTAATAACAAATTGTAAATTCATACATAAAACACTGTTATCCATTAAATCGCTTTTAGCAGTTCATTACTCAAAAAGCTAATTATAAGTAATAGACCTAATGGTAAATTTATTGTTTTTTTTGTAAAGTTGTCATTTTTTCACTATTTTCATGTCATAAATGCCTTGCCCTAATTATTACTATTATTATTATTTATTTATGCAGGCGAAGTTAAGACCATGGGGCGTTTTCTTCCACTTCACCCGTAAAACTATACACAGCCTATTACTACTAATACAAGATTTGATAAATTATAAATTAAAACTAAACATGCTACAGACAACAAAAATTTACAAGGATTTAATTTAATTAATTTGTTAAACTAACCTAAAATTAAATTAATGAACAATAAAATGTATTTAATGATATACGGCAGGAGAAACAAGAGCACCCCGAGAAATCCTGCCCCGACCCCATTTTTTCCACCACAAATTCTACATGGTTATCACCGAGATTCGATCCCGGGTCGTAGCGGTGTTAGGCGAGCAGACCAGACCAGACCAAATAAGCTAACTGAGATCAAAGCATTGCGGGCGAAGCCCGCAATGCGATGATCTCGACTCCGAGTCCATACCTGCATACGAAATGCATTGCTGGAAATGAAAACGGGTTCCTATCCTATAACTTATATTTGCTTACGCTAACTGTGTTTCGCATAGGACTTTAACCTATGCAGGGCAACTGTCTTATATTTTGGGGTTCGGGCCGTGTCCCTTTTTTAACTTAAAGTTCCGGTATTCACCTTACGACCAGGGAAAACCACGGAAAACCCTGGTCGGAACTAGCAAAGGGGATTTGGTCATGGTCCTCCATTCTGTAATGCCTGGTTGGGGTTGAACCAACCAGTTGGGATACGTTTCGGCTGATGGCTTCTACGTATTTGGAAGGGGCATTGTCAGGCTGAAGGCCTCAAAAAGTTTGACGTTTTTACTCGTCCCTTGGGAAGCGCAAGCGCTTTCCAAGTTGCCATTCTAAAGGGATCTCAGCATCGAGAAGCTTTGAGTCGGAACTCTGTGCAATACTTCTGATGTCGTTGGCAGTTGGAGAAGCCTTTAGGTCCTCCAGAGTCTGCCTGTTATAGACGTAGTTATACGCCTATATCAGGCGAGGACAGTGCTGTGAACTCCATCGGCGTTCCAGTGAGCGAGCCTCATGAAGGGCCATGCGTTCCTTGCTTAGTTTGCATTGCCATATCCAGCCAGGAAAAGGGCTATGACTTTGAGAACTGCCTTGGGACGGGCATTCCCAGTGGGAAGGAATGGAGCTTGTTTTAGCAGACACTTGGTCACCTCAAAACAATCTTCCAAAGGAAGGTCATCGATAAGTTGCTTTAACTTTTCGGAATAACTGTCCGGTGTGGTTGGTTCGGGTCCCGGAGCAGTTGGATTGCTACCAGACGACATCTGCGATGCGCCTGAGTCGCTAGGGACTTGGGGTGGTAAAGTGGGTGGCTGGTTATGGACAACACGCCCCCGCTCGGTAACATGGCTCCAACCGGGTCCAAGCTTCTCCTGCTCAGAGGAGAGACTGGGTGCAATGCCATTCTTCACAGCAGAAACGGAGCGTGAGCTCCCAGAACCTCTGGGTCCCGCCTTAGTGCGCTTCGCCGCTGCCCCTTTAACTTGCTTCCACTTACTGCAACCCTTATAGTTGGCAGTGTGGGAGGAGTTGCAGTTACAGCACCTCAGTGCGTCCTTGGGCGTACTACAACCCCCTGAGGGGTGGTCTCCGCCACAAGCGACACACCTTGGAGTGTAACCACAATTACGCTTTGTGTGACCAAAGCGTTGGCAGTTGCGGCATTGTAGAGGGCCGCTCGGAGCGTGGTAAGATTCCACAGAGATGTGCAGACCACACAAAGTGGTGAGAGCTCTCACCTTCGCTGCCGAGGGTCCACGCGACACTGACACAATAAAGTGCGGCGTTAAAGGCCTATCCTTCGCAGGATCGGCGTCGCGCCGCTGCGACCGAAGTTGCAGTACAGAGAGTACGGGAACTCCAAGTGCAATGAGCTCCTCGCGTACATCTTCTGTTGGCATTCGACGCCCTAGGTTCTTCAGGAGCAGTCTGACAGACCGCTCCTCCGGCTGAGAGTAGGTATGGAACCTGACTCCCTTCTCCGGATCGATGGCGCGGAGAGCGGAGATGGTTGCCCGGAAACAATCGGCAGTATCCGGAACTAGCAAAAGAGCATCGCCCCGCATAGCTGCCGTGCCGTTACCACCAGTCTTTTCTCGCAACCATCTCAAAAAATTCCTAGTGTTTGTCACACCAGTGACATACACAGGGACCTTGTTGCGGAGCTTCCCTGCGGGAATGGCAGCAACATCCGCTTGGGCGTGTAGTGTGGTGCCAATAGGCGTGCCTAAGTGACTGTCAGACTCGCTGTGCGAGCGCCCTAGTGCAGAGTCCATCGACTCTGCGGTAACTGGTGAACCAGTGACCTTGGCTTTGACAGTGTTAGGCCCACATGCCGTGTTAGGAGCAGTACGCTGGGCTTGTAAGGCCGCAGCATACAGTGCTCTTTCCTGGGTTAGACCCAGTTGGCTTCCACTGGAAGTGGATTGTTCGCCCGCGGAGAGAGAGACTACGGGGGCCTCTAGGCCTTGAGCGGCTTTTTCAGCCACAGTCAGGGACGCATTCCCGGCTAAGGACAGTGGCCCAAGAGCCGGGCGCCGAGTGGCTGGTTCCAACGAACCAGCAGAGGTAGGTGAAACTGCCTCAGTGGCCTTGCGTTTGGCTGTGGCCTTCGCAAAATCCCCGGACGAGCCAGGTTGCTGCCCGGCTGGCGCAGTGCCAGCGGGTCGTTCGCTCGGCCTGTTTGCCGGTCTGGCGGTTGCCTTACCGGACTTCTTCGACGCTGTAGCTCGTTTCTTCTTCTCCTTCTTCTGCTGCTTCTGGTAGAGGACGCTCATCTCCTTCTCCAGCTTCTCACGCAGAGTCGGGGGTAACCTGGAGTAGTTCTCCTCGAGGAAGTTCTTGTCGAGGAATTCCATGGAGTCATCCATGGCTGCCACATGTAGAGGAGACCTAGAAAAAATAGAGAAAGGTTGGGTGGAATGGGAAAGGTAGAACAAGCAAGCTCTTTCCGAAGTGCCCTGAAAAGGGCCGTTCGTAGTGTTCTAAAAAGAACAGCTACGAGAGGTGGGTTGGATAGGAAGGGAAAGGTAGAACAAGCTAGCTCTTCCTGAAGTGCCCTGAAAAGGGCCGTTCGTAGTGTTCTAAAAAGAACAGCTACGAAAGGAGGGTTAAGGAAGGAGAGTAAAGGATGCTCTTTCGGAAAGCCCTTAGAAGGGCGGAAGTTAAGTTCTAAAAAGAACTTTAAGTTCAGGCAGTATGCGCTGAACAAATGGAGATCGAAGATCGATCACCAACAGTAGTCAGTAATAGAGGCTTCCCTCTCAGCCAACTGAAGAGATCAGTAGTCCGGTGAACTCAGATGCTCTCTGCTCTGCTGCCTGCTGCTGACGTATCGCTCCCAGGCGAGCAGTCTAACCACTCAGCAAGTCTATTATAAGCGACGCTATTTCATGTGGGATAATAAGATGACACTTTAGTAGGAGTAGCTACTTTTAAAAGGTTTTAACATAAATAATGTACATAAACAATTATTAACAACAGTGTGTACTGCACAAATGTACGTATAATGAAACAAACTAACGATCATTTATTCAAGTCACCCAATGTGAAACCTAAGCATTAGACTCAGACCACTGCCATCTACCGACAGAACGGACAACTATTGATACAACTATTCGAAGCAAGATTACAGGATATAAGATTTCAGAACCGACACGATTAATATAGCATTAACACTAAGCTGGTTCTCAAAAATACCTGCCTACATATTGGTGACTTGTTTAGTAAAACACGAAATATAACATTCTACCGCTTCCAAAGCCCACTGTGATGAGCTGTTTAGTTGCTAGGGAACAAAGAAGCCGTCAACTATTTTATAGTATAAAATTCTAGCATGGCCTGCATCAATCGGCAACTACGAGCACCACATCTTCTTGTTAATTAAATAAGATACCAGCAAATTAATAACGTAGGCTGAATATCAAATATCTCGTAAACGCTTTCTCCATTTAATTTCTGTGACCATAACATTTGCTTAATGAATACCTAACCCCACTCCACCACAATAAACTCTTAAAATAACACAGGAACTCACCTTATTCAGCCAAAAGTATCACGATGCATGTCCAGCAGATTCCCTGGCATCTAATTGACTTATTTAACACAACACAAACACAAGAAAACCACTCGAAAAGTGCACAAATACACGACACACGAAAGAACACCGAACGCGGAGTTTTTCCACAGGCAACTCACTGTCCCATAGATAGGGATGCTAGCGTCGCAAAGTACAGTCATGATGAAAATTTGATGAAACACGTACGTCAGAGGGCTTAGGCTTCAGAAGGACACAGATAAATTATTGATATAATAGACTTACAATTGGTTAATGGCATTTTAATTTCCGCTTATTTAACACCTCACCGCTGTGGCGTAGGGGATGTGATCACTCCTCCCACGCAGAGGGCCCGAGTTCAAACCCTGGTCGGCGCAAATTACCTAGGTTGGGTTCTCTCTGGCGATTTTCCTCGCCTACGAAGGTCTTTGTCTGTGGTGTGTCTCGTGTAGTCAGAAGCTCTGATTCAATATGGTTTACGTAATATTACATCATCCAGAATGTCCTGTAAAATGGCCTTCCAAACATGTTTCATGTTTTTTTGCTGACGTGTTTCCTTTCTAAGCCTAGGCCATCCCACGAGAAATTAAAAATAATTTTATCTGATGAAACTCGTAATCTCGAGTAGAATTTATTAAGATTATTTCATGAATAAAAGAAACGGACGTTGTAAATAATAATTATTTTCTTGCTTGGTTGTACATATTCTGTCCGCTGTGAGATCGCGGCACGCTAAAAGAATGAACAGTCATGATTCTATCTATGTACCCAATGCTACCAAAAGTGCGCATCACAAGATGGAGAGTGTCGTCGTAGTTGGTTACATCAAAACGCTATAAAAGCACACGAACTGGCTTGCACCGAATAAAAATTGTGTTTTTAATCAATGGAAATTTATATTATTTCAATTTCCAAACTAGTTACGTTGTATAAAACTAGCAGGTGCCCGCGGCTTCGCCCACTATAATTAATTTAAAAATTAATAATTAAGAGTATAATAATTATTAAAGCATTATATTTATTAACACTTGCACGCGAATCATTCATAAAATAAACCATTAATAATATTAATAAAACAGCTAAAATTCCGGCTTCAGAGTACAGTCCACGATTAGAAAGCGCCACCTGGGAAAACGATCTCAGATTCAATTATGCAGTTCCAAACCTAACTGTGAACGCTGAGAATGCTACTGCCTTCTAGAATGTATTACTCGTGAGTAGGCTACTTCTCGAGATACGTATCGTTTCTCAACTGTTTTTTGACCGATGAATATGATGTGAATTTTATTTGATAAATTCAGTGTAATTTTCAGAAATTATATAATTTTTCAAGGAAAGGAGTGGTTTCTTTGGATTTTTACTGTCCACAATACTTCCAGGGTTAAACTATCAACATATTATAGCTGGTGCCCACGGTTTCACCCGCCATTATTGATTGATTCCAGGATTTAAAAAAAAATTATACTGCCAGCTTATTAAAAATGTTTGTGGTTCAGAGCTATGAAAATTGTAAGTAAAAATAAAATTAGAATATTTGTTCATTGTGTTCATTTCACTTAGGCCTTATATAATAAAGAAACGGTTTACCTAATTTTGTAGTCGTCATGAAAGTTTAGACTGCGAGAGACGAACATCGCCGAGTATACCCGATGTCTCACGAAGAGGGCGAGCTAGTGAGCACGCTATTTAGGGCCGTAGAATTGTATGAGAGTAGATAATGTGTTTTCATTTTGATGAATGGCAGCATGTGACGTATTAATCACCGCACATTGATGCCTTACGTGTCCAATAACGACCTGACGTTATGTCAGATTAAATTGCATAGTTGCGACCCGAAGAAGAACATTATAAGATAAACCATTGTGATTGGTCTATATCCGAGGAATTGCTCAATTTTATTGGTCAATACCAAACACGCGGCGTATGAGTGGAATAGTCATTATAAAGCAATAAAAGAGAGATTCTGTAAGAATTATTGTTCTTACTGTTCCAGCTTGTTACTGCAGTGCAAGCTCCAATTCCTGTTCCGAACAGGACGGTGTCCATGTCCTGGGGATTTCAACTCAACTTCGTGGAACCCACGAACGCCTCAGAGTTTCATGAGCAGTTTGCAAACCGGAGCAAACGCGAAACGAAGCAAGGACTGCGGGATATGTATGCACTTGAATTGTTCCTCCAGGAGTTTGGGTTCCATGGGCACGACTGTACACTGAGATCTTTATGTGATTCTGCTCAAGCCCCATTCAGCCACGATGAGCAAGGATTAGTGGATGAAATACTCCACGCCGTTCTCACGTAAGTGATTTCTTGTGCCGCATACCGGATCATAAGCATTTTCTGGGATTCCATGAATTTCAATATTATTTCTTCTTGAATATTGATTTAGTCCACCGCTGTGACTCAGGGGATGCGTTCAATCCTCTCACGCAGGGGGCCCGGGTTCGATTCCTGGTGGGGTCAAGTTACCTAGGTTCTTCTCGGGGTTTTCCCTCACCTGTGAGACAAATGTCAGGTTACTTTAGGCCTTTGTGGTCCCCGGTTCATTATCACCTTCATCCCATCCTCGCCCTGTTCGGAGTGAGCGATGTGTGTGTGAATGGTGTGTGTCGTTCTATGTGTTCGTGTTGTCTCGGAGGTGTCCTCGGTATTGGACTGATCACTCATCCGGGGAGGCCCTCCACGTCCTTGTCTGGCCAAAAAAGTATGTATGTGATCCAAAGATAATCCCTCTCCCGACAGATTGCGGCCCTGTAAGGCCCGGGCGGCTTGGGTCGCTTAAAGCCTAAACGGGAGAGGTAAAACTACGACAAAAAAGAAAGAAAGAATATTGATTTATTTGAATGGATTTTTTTCTATTGCTCTTGGAGATCACTGATCACATTTGGGTTGAAGTGAATATTTATAATTCTGACACCGTCTTGTCAACCAATCGATCTATTGAACATTTCCGTTCAGCAAAATATTTTTCAAAGTTCGATGAGCTCCGTTATGGTGGCTTTACTTTTGATGCACTTAATTTTTTTATATTTATAATTTTCCTGATGCCATACTCTGGTTTTAAACGAGGCTAGTTGGGCAGTTTTAAGTTCTCACCTTCTAAATTCCCCCCTCTATTAAGCCATAAGATTGTGTGGGGCACAGGGAAATGTCTGTCCGTCTGACCGTCTGTCCGTGTGTCTGTACGCGCGATAACTCAAATACGCTTTATCGGATTTTCATGAAACTTGGTATAAGCATTTGTAACGTCCATGGGAAGAAACCTATTGATAACACAGCCCAGCAAAAAAATAACTTATTGCTTGGTGTTACCGGATTTTGGCTATACTTATGGCCGGTTTCTGATACGACTTTTATCTGCTTTCGCAGAGTTACCTGTGTTATAACACGCTGGTATGTGCAAAAGCGGTTTCTGAAACCACATTTATCGTTACAGTTACAGGTACCAGCGCTCGAGCTGATAACTGTGCCAACACGCGTGGTTACCTGGCTGTTAGCTATGATTCACATGAATGTCACCTGTGGCGCTAGTATATGTTCACATGCAGTATTAGTATTTTTCAGTAATTTTCAGTAGTTTAGCGTGCTTTTTTGTTCTCCGTTCGTGCAGTGCCCAGTCTCCAAGATAAGTCCAAGGATTGGCGAGGTCCGTGTGGTATAAAGTACCGATATGCAGCTTACATCTTCATCGTCATCATCGTCTTCGTCATCCAAAACCTCATCAGGTTCAATTTCTTGGTCTTCCGATGAAGAAGATTTGGATTGTTAGGGCTGTAGGTAGGCATAAGGTGCTCAGAGCTCCGAAACATCCTTTTGAGACTTATGACGACCGAGATTTGTTATAGGATTGTACTATTTTATGTAATTATTGCGATTTTTACCCCATTGACTTCGTCTGTTTCAGTTGTATAACTGTCTTATGGAAATAAAATTAATTGAATTGAACTGACACTGCATTAAACTCAACCATATTGAATACCTGTTTATTGGTAGGCCTACATGAGTGTGCGAAATACAATCAATTTCCTTTTTATTACCAAGAAATGGGAAAAAGATATTTTATGCCGCTCACGAGTCCCCCACTCCTATAATTGTGAAATATGATTTTTGGTGCAAGGGTTTTTTTTGTTATGAATTATTATTTTGTTGCTTATAGTTGTGACATATTATGTTTGGTGCAAGGGTCTTTTATTATTCAGTGGAAGGAAAACCTGTGCGCGGCATAATTACCGTTTCGCCCAAATTTTTTTTTTTAATTGAAAGTTCACCATTGACCCCCTTACGTTAAAAGTACAGTGCAGATTACTACGGGTAAGTTCATTTTTTGCACAAACTGAAATAATTGAAAAAATTACTAAACAAAATGAGTAAATATATAAATAAATAATGTTACCAAGAAGAGTTAATTGCCTGCTTTTCGATAAAACAAAAATACATTGTTAGCGACATATGTTTATACAGCTAGGATCCAGCCAACAGTCAGCTGTTTTGTTTAATGAGAAACCTTTGCAAGCAAAGTAAACTAAAAACATAACTAGAAAGTCTACAGTAGTGACATCTGTGAACATTGTGAAGAAGAAAGGCAGAGGTAAATCACGCTGTTAGTGACAATCACTGATAACTGGGCGATTTAGGTTTCAGAAACTCTTGAAAGTTATCTGTGCTGTTAAAATTGAAAGTCCGTGTAGCTAACTCTATGATAACTGCGATGTACCAGAAACCGAGTATTAGTTTTTCTCTACCAGCTATACTTTTGTCGAGAGGGGGGGGGGAACTCTTGCTACCTAATCAAAATCTTGCTTGCTTGTTTTTTTTTTATGATTTATTATCAGCATGCTCCATTACCTAGTAATATTACATGCATTATTTTTACATTATTCTACATTGATTGTTACCATTAATACATTTGTGTTTGTTGTTGCAATTGTGAGTTGAATACAATATTATTTACAATATTATTTACACATATAAATCTTGTTATTGATGTCTGCAGGATATTTTCAATGTTTAAATCTAACTGTTCATAAGTTGATGGAATGTATATACTTGTAGAAGGCCTTCATAAGTCTGTTTATTAGCTGCTGATTTGTGACTGGCCAGGTGTCCCCTTTTCTGTGTACTTCCTTTATTAATTCTGATCTTTGTTCCTTGACATTGTGGCATTCATAAATGAGATGGTTGACTGTCTGATATGCTGTGTTGCATGGGCAGATTGGACTTTCTTCAATATGAAACCTGTGTAAATATGATTTAGTTTTTCCATGTCCTGAAAGTATGGCTGTAAATTCCGGGCTACTTGGGAGTTTTATTCTCAATCTGTCTTTGACTGTGTCGTGTAACAGCGTCATATAAAAGAATAGTATAAAGACACTTTTGTAATACATTTATTTTAGGAGAATCTCAAGTAATATTTTCTGACAGATTTATAATAGAAAGTTAAAGTTAATGTAAGAGTGCCACTTTTGCACGCATTGATAAGTATGCGAGTAACTTCTTAGTGTCTCATATGACCAGGAAAGCGGATGCAATACCATGCACAATATCACATTACAGCAGAACCGATACATCAATTCTTTTAGGAATGTCATTTTTAAGACAATGATATTAATTATACAAGCAGTTTTATTGCTGATGTGAAGGTTAATCTTCTCCCATTTCTCTAACAAAGTAGGAAATACTATAGGCTAGTTTACACGATGACACTAGGTTTCGTAACTACTTTCATGAAAGTGATTTCGTGAAACTAATTAACCAATTTTCTTTAAAACTTATTCCAATGCAACCGTACGTTTCATCTTATTTTTGGAGTTAAAGTTGTTGAAATCCCACATACACGTTTGAAACACGTATGAATCACAATTTCCTCACTTCTTCACTTCATTTTAGGAAATGCGAACAAGATAAAAATGCGTAAAATATCAATTTACCATTATAGTTTCGTGAAAAGTTGGATTCAGCCGAAACTGCGTAGTTTCGTAACTCACTGTCGCCAGTACCTCTCGCGCATGCGCATTCAAGTAAAAAACAATTGCGAAACTTACTTACGAAACCTAATTTCGTCGTGTAAACTAGCCATGAGTCATCAATGACGTATTATTTTGTATAAAAACTCTGGATTTTTGTTATTCAGGGGGCACAATGTAACTTGAACGTCGACAGTTCACTACTGTCAAATCTCCATTACTGTATACTTTGACTGGAATAAACTATAGAACTACTGTTATTCATCACGTCAATACTTCGTATTTATTTTAGTAATTAATTACTCTCCTCATCTAGACTTCAGTGCTTCAGATAAACAACTAGACTACATCTACAAGAAAGGATGATATTCAAGAGCTTAGCTTTTCTCAAGGGGAAAGCCGAATTCACAGAGGAAATAAATATTTGACGTAGAAGAAATTAATATTAGCGGTATCGTACTATCGCTACCAGTACGATTACACGTCATGGTGGCAGCGGCGTGGGATATAAGCTCATTGATTTAAGCTACGGTAGATAGTCTACAAATCGCTTCATAAACTATATCTACGCTAGAATGGAGAGATTTACTTCAAATTTTATTCCTGAAGAAGCACCTGTAACCAACAATCCAACTGAACAACAACGAAATCACATTATCATCAGAATAATAAAAGTCCCAGCAGCGTTAACCACACGAAATAGAAAAAGACATCAAATAGAAAATAGAAGACGAGTAGCTGCGGAACAACCTCCAGTGCTTGAAATAGTTGGAAGGAGATCGACTACGGAGAACGGCGTAACGATAACAACAATAGAACATCTGTAACTTTTCTACTCTTCACTTCAGAAGACTCTTCTCCCCGAGGGACCAGGAGCTGTCTTCACTTCTTCCCTCTTGGTGATACCCGAAACCCCGGTATTTTCCAGACGAAGGCATCAGTGGCGGACACCTTTCACAGCCGGAACCATTCTGAGGTTCGAGGACTAGCAGTCCAGAATGGAGGCGCCATTCGGTAAGCAGGCCGTATCCAGTCTGTGTGGAAGTTCAATAATTGTTCGTGACGCACCGAGGTGTGGTGTCTTCTCTTAAATATCTTCACCAAGTAAGTTATACAGTAATTCGACGTAAAAAAACGCCCATTCGATGTTCGATCTGCTTCAGTATTAGTTCATTTAATAAATATTAAGTAATAATAGTAACAATAATCAATAATAATTAATTAATTAATAATAAAATAATAAATTAAATACATATTATTTAATTAATATATTTTTTAATTATGGAAGAACAAGTAGGAGAACAGCATTTTTTACAAAACGCGGATGGAATAGAATTACTGAATACTGTAGGCTACAAACATTTTAAAGAGTTAATGTACAAAAAGATTTTAACAATAACAGCAGTAGCAAAATTATTTGATAAAGATTTTACGGGAGATCCAAAAGAACTTAACGATTTTATTAATAATGGAAAATCAGTTTACACAATAGTAGAATTCGCTTAAGAGAGAGCATTGCTTTGATAGGTATTAGTAAAAATCACAGGAGAGGCTAAAAGAATATTAAGCATTAAAGATAATGAGGAATGACGTTAAGCAGAAATTAGACACATTATTCAGTTCAACGAACGTTTGTTTACAACTGTAATCTTAATCAGTCATGTCAGGGAAGGCAAAGTCCGAATGAGAACGTAATGCAGTAAGGTAAGAAGTAGCACAGCTGATTGCGAGTGCACTAGACAGCACAAATTAAATTTACGTCATGAGGAGCTGACCTATCGTCAGATGGCCGTAAGATGATAATAAGATTAGTAACAATTATTTTTATTAACAGTATTTTTAATAATGTAATACGGGAAGCAGTTAAGTTTTAATTTTTTGAAATTTTTGACAGAACTAAAACGGAGGAGAGAGAGCGCAGATCCAATGTAAACAACTTTAAACCAAACAGAACAAAGATGAGAGACAACTAGTTGCTTAACGCAATGGTAAGAAAAAGAAAAATGTATACGCTGTAGCAATACAATGTCATAAGTGCCAAAAGTTTGGACACGTTATGAAGGATTGCAGGGCAATCACATGTAAAAGGTCACCGCACCATTGTGAGACATGAGATAGTTCAGTCCACAAGCCAGGGAACCACAGTAGTTGTACTGCTCAGCCATGTGTTCACCCAGGTAGAGTTAGGTATAGGTCCAGGCCAGACTATACAAAGAGAAGAAAGATAGTAATAAAGAGATTAATCAAGAAAGAAAAGAAATATTTAAATCCATTTTCCTTTTACGCAACGTTCGAGGACTTGCTAAATGGAGATGGATTAGTGCTTTTGACACTAGTTCAGTAGTCATTAGTAAGGCGAAATAGTCTCATAAATAAAAGAAGGGAATAAATAAGAAAGATAAATTACAGTGTAATTCGATTACAGGAAAATCATTTACAGTTGAAGGTAGTGTACAGTGAGAAAGAAATAAGAACATTTTAAGTAAAGGAAAAATTACCTGATACTTATGATGCAATAGTAAGGCAGGATTTGAAAAAGAATAAGAATGTAAAAGTAACTTTTCAACAGAATGTTTGTGCAAAACTACCAGGATATTTAGAAACTTTTGTTCAGTTTTTTAATAAGAGAAAAAGAATTAGGTATTGTGAAAAAACAAATACTAACCAATAATATATTTAGGGAGTAGTGGTATAAGTAGTATAAGAAGAGAAAAATTTAGTTGTTTAATACTGAATTTAAATGAAGGCGACTGTGATTTAACACAGATTTTTAGGTAAAAAAAAAGATACTTTTGAAAGACCATTTAATACTTAAGAATAAAAAGTAAAATGTAAAACATTAAATACGCAATTAAGATTAGCTCACATTAAAGAGGGAGCAGATGAAATAAAACAAATTTGTGAACATTCCAATGATATTTTAGATTATCAGGCAACAGATTAACAGAGATAAAAGGTAGTAAACAATATATTGTTACATCTAAGCTGATATTAGACCAATCACTTTGAAAGATTTTAACATCAACAAGAAGTAAACAGATAAGTTCAAATGATGTTAGATAAAAAAATTATTTAGAAATAATAATAATTACCCATTACCTGTTGTAATAGATTTTTAGAAACTTAATACTTTTATTAGATTATGAATATGAAATAATACACCATTTTGATAAACAACAGATAAATTCAGACAATAATAATATAATAATAATTTATTTACAGCCAGTATATCAAGTACAGG
Organism: Ectobius pallidus; assembly: GCA_964059195.1. Taxonomy (NCBI): domain Eukaryota; kingdom Metazoa; phylum Arthropoda; class Insecta; order Blattodea; family Ectobiidae; genus Ectobius; species Ectobius pallidus. The sequence goes on from CAXKWD010000006.1 coordinate 3,525,162, forward strand.
GCATTGTTAAGGTTATAAAACAGTAAATTTTAAAACGGTTAGATCAAGTACTCCAGTTAATAATAATAGTAATAATAATAATAATAATAATAATAATAATAATAACAATAATAATAATAATAATAATAATAATAATAATAATAATAATATAAAAATAAACAGAGTAACAAGCTTTGTTTAACAACCAAGTTTTAAATTTTAAAAATATATAATATGTCATAACATTAAAAGTCATAACATTAAAAGTCTGATATATTTCAAGCTATTCAAAGCCTTGATATGCAAATTTGATTTGTTTGAAGAGCATTACAATTTTCAATATTATAAGAATGAATTTCGGAACGAATAGCATAATCATTTATTTTAAAAAAAATATATATAAATAGTTTATTAACATGAGATACGTTACCTGAAATATAAGTTTCAAAAGACAAATGAGAATGGAAAAAGCCAAAGTATATTTGATTAAATAATTTATTTGAAGCTGAGAAAACGAGTTTACGAAGAAGAAAAATTACTTTAAATAATTTATTTCACAATACTGATATGTGATCATTGCATAATAAATTTTTATTTAAAACAAAACCAAGTAATTTCACTGGGGAATATTCTTCTTCAGTACCTTTTTAATTTAAAAATAATTTCCCGAGTTTTTTTGTTTGTAAACCAGTTCATTTTTAGAAAACCATGATTCAGCGGAAGTTAAGATATCAGCATTCATTGTCTCAAGTAAGCGGAGATCAGAATTTATGTTTATTCAGCATACGGAACAGAATAGCATCAACATTTGCAGACGTAGAAGGTCATTCAGTTCATTCATCTCATTAACTAGAGATTTTATTTCACATGAAAGAAAGTTACGAATTTTAAAGGAAATGCAGGAAGATTTAATAGGAAGGCCCATGTGAATTTAAAGATCGTATGAAAGAATTAAATGATATTGTAATTAGCCAAAATATGTTTCACGAAGTAGAAAATTATATTAGTAAATGTCCTACTTGTCAAATAAATAAACATGTGACACTAAAAGTAAAGTTACCATTTGAATAAACAGATACAAGTAAAATTTTTATGAAATAAAATCGCATTAAATATAATAGGTTCATTTTGTTCCACAGAGCAAGGAAATAAATATTTATTGAAATTATTTAAATTATATTAAAATATGATATGGTGATACGGGCGTATCAAGGAACACAGTTCATAGGAGAACTAATGAAAGGACTTTGTAAGTTGTTAAAAATAGAAAAAGTAAAAAAATTAGCGTGTACCATTCAGAGTCAAACGGTAGTTTAGAGAAGTTTTTTTTTTAAATACCAGTTGAATATTTAAGATGTTTTTGTAATAACAAACATGATGAATGGAACAGATGAGTTCCTTTTGCAGTATTTACATGCAACACTACTCCCCACACAAATTCAAAGTAATCCCTTTATGAAGTTATATTTGGTAGGAAAGCTAACCTACAGAGTGTTCTACAAAGAAACCAGAAATTGTGTACAATTATGATGACTATGTTCGTGAGGTAAAACAGAAATTCCAGCATGAGAAGATGTTAGGAATAGCTTGATTAAAAGAAATAAAGAAAGAAAGAAAGAAAGAAAGAAAGAAAGAAAGAGAAAACAGTAAGTAAAAATTATTGAAATAACTCATTTTCAACAGATAAGGGTTAATATTAAATATTTAATACACTATTCCACCTTTACCCTTAACATATAATATACAACTTATGAAAATGCATTTCGGCGTATGCTGCGCCATCTTCAGTTCAAATAAGATGTAATGAACACCACAATTCTTCTCAAATAATGTTGTTTATGAAATTTGTTAATTGGTAACCTAGGTCACCGTTGTAGTCAAGTCAAATAAATTATTTTGGTCAATTATGTTTTCATTAAGGATGTTATTTCTGTTCTTATAAGTTTGAAAGTTTTCCAATGTATTTAGTCTAACACCCTTATCACAGATATGTAGGACTTCCATGGTGTTATTTAAATTATCCAATCTATGACCACTATCAAGCAGGTGTTTAGCATACGCTGAGCGTAATCTGCCATATTTAAAGTCAGAGACATATTCATTGAATCTTTGCTTGAATTTTCTACCAGTTTGTCCCACATATATCTTTTTGCAATCAATACACGTCAATTTGTACACTCCACTTTCTTCCATTTTATCCACAGAGTTAGTATTATTGCTGTACAACTTATTCTTTAAGTTGCAGTTTGTTCTGTAAGCAATTTTAAAGTTTTCTTTACGTAGTAACTTTGTTATAGCATGTATTCTGTTATCTGTGTAATTAAATGTAGCAAAATATTTATTATTGTTGTCTTTTTGTAGAGGTGTGAGTTGGCTAATGGGGTTGTGTTTGTTATGTAATTTCATTTTGTGTTTTCTGATTAAATTTCTAATCATACTTTTATTGTAACCATTATTTTCGGCAATTTTCATAATGGTACTGTATTCTTTGTTGTAGTTAGTTTCATTCATGGGTATGTTAACCATTCTGTATACCATGCTGTTGAAAGCAGCCATTTTGTGGCTAATAGGATGATTAGAAGAAATGCCCATAATATTATCCGAATTGGTATTTTTTCTGAATATACCAAAATCAAGTGTCTTGTTGTTTCTGGTAATACTGAGATCCAAGTAGTGTAGTGAATAATTCTCTTCTTTCTCAAGAGTGAATTTCAGATGATTATTGATGTTATTAAAATCTTTGAAAATATCTTCTACTTTGTTCTTATTGCAAATGATAAGAATATCGTCAACATATCTTTGATAAGTGGTAATTTTATATTTAAATATAATATTTTGTATATATTCTTGTTCAATATGTTGTAAGTAGGCTTCTGTTATAATCCCAGAAAGCGGCGATCCCATTGCTACTCCTTCTTTCTGTATGTACAATTTATTGTCAAATTTGAAATAATTTTGGAATAATATAGTGTTAAGAAGTGAGGTTATCTGCTTAGTAACACTGGTGTTATCGCCGTTATCTAGAAGCCTATTTTCTATAATTCTGATTGAATCATTTATTGGTACGTTTGTATACAAGTTGGTGATGTCTAGCGATATTATAAGGTCCTCTTTATTAACACAAGTGTCTTTTATTTTGTTAACCAAATCAATTGAATTTATGACATTATATCTGTAGGGCAGATTTAATCTCTGCTTTAATATTTTCCCCAACATTTTTGAAATTTTATAGCTAGGAGCATTTAAGAAATTCACAACTGGTCTTATTGGATTATTTACTTTGTGTGTTTTGATTTGCGACCTCAGTTCTGGAGTTCTGGGGTTCATATTTATGCACTTTTTCTTCTCCATTTCACTCAGTATTAAATTAGATTCTTTAACAGCTTTTTTGATAGCTGTCTGATAGTTATCAGTGGGGTCTTTTTCTAAAATTTCTATATTATTGTTTCTTATAAACTCAAAAGTCTTGTTTATGTAGTCCTGTTTGTTAAGTAAGACTATGGTATTGCCTTTATCCGCTTTGACGTGAATAATGTTGTTGTCTTCCAATTTCTTGTTGATACTTTTTAGTATACTCGTATTATGTTTAGTTGTCAAGTTTGGATGTTGTTTAGTGTTAAAGTAGGTTTCTTTGATTTTGGTAGCTAACTTTTGTCTTAAACAGTTCTGCTCTTCAAGTTGCATAGATGACAAAGCTGTTTCTGCATCGATTATGACATTGTCTATAATCTGATTCCCATTCGGTGTTAAATTATGTTTATAACCTAATTGTAATAGTGATTCTTCTTTTTTGCTGAATGTGATATGTGTTAAGTTGATTAATCTGGGGTAGAACTTGTGTTGTATATTTTCATCTGAATCTTGTTTGTTATGGTTGTAACTCTTACCCAAGATGTTCCTTTCTCTTATAAGATTATCTAGTTTCTTGTTCAAAATGCTGTATTTTTTAACCAATTCATATTTTAATTTTATATGTATGTAATTATCAATGGAAGTCCAATGACTTTTGAGGCTTTTTGATATTTGTAGATGTAAGTCATATACCTTTTTATTTAAAAAATCCTTCTTCTTATGTAAGAACTTTATCTCGTTCTTCAACCATAGTTGTTTTGCTTGTTGCACTGTCTTAGTCGCCACACTGCTATAAATATTGGTCTTTATATTTATATATTTGGGAATAACATTGTTAATTCTACATAAGTTGTTAAATTTTAAGTTACCAATGGTTCTGTTTAGTTGACGTTTTGTGTTCATAAACCGATTAATGAGCTTGGCCTGGCTGGCTGTGTCAAAATTATTGAAATAACTCATTTTCAACAGATAAGGGTTAATATTAAATATTTAATACACTATTCCACCTTTACCCTTAACATATAATATACAACTTATTATGAAAATGCATTTCGGCGTATGCTGCGCCATCTTTAGTTCAAATAAGATGTAATGAACACCACAATTCTTCTCAAATAATGTTGTTTATGAAATTTGTTAATTGGTAACCTAGGTCACCGTTGTAGTCAAGTCAAATAAATGATTTTGGTCAGTTATGTTTTCATTAAGGATGTTATTTCTGTTCTTATAAATTTGAAAGTTTTCCAATGTATTTAGTCTAACACCCTTATCACAGATATGTAGGACTTCCATGGTGTTATTTAAATTATCCAATCTATGACCACTATCAAGCAGGTGTTTAGCATACGCTGAGCGTAATCTGCCATATTTAAAGTCAGAGACATGTTCTTCTAATCATCCTATTAGCCACAAAATGGCTGCTTTCAACAGCATGGTATACAGAATGGTTAACATACCCATGAATGAAACTAACTACAACAAAGAATGCAGTACAATTATGAAAATTGCCGAAAATAATGGTTACAATAAAAGTATGATTAGAAATTTAATCAGAAAACACAAAATGAAATTACATAACAAACACAACCCCATTAGCCAACTCACACCTCTACAAAAAGACAACAATAATAAATATTTTGCTACATTTAATTACACAGATAACAGAATACATGCTATAACAAAGTTACTACGTAAAGAAAACTTTAAAATTGCTTACAGAACAAACTGCAACTTAAAGAATAAGTTGTACAGCAATAATACTAACTCTGTGGATAAAATGGAAGAAAGTGGAGTGTACAAATTGACGTGTATTGATTGCAAAAAGATATATGTGGGACAAACTGGTAGAAAATTCAAGCAAAGATTCAATGAACATGTCTCTCTGACTTTAAATATGGCAGATTACGCTCAGCGTATGCTAAACACCTACTTGATAGTGGTCATAGATTGGATAATTTAAATAACACCATGGAAGTCCTACATATCTGTGATAAGGGTGTTAGACTAAATACATTGGAAAACTTTCAAATTATAAGAACAGAAATAACTTTGTAACTTCATGCTGAGTGGTAAAGTAACTCCTGCCATCTGCCCACATATATACGGGGCTTCTTTACTTGCTCTTACAAAGAAAGATGGAGGAGTACGCCCTATTACCATTGGCAATACCTTTCTTAGACTGGTAGCAAAACTTGCATGCACATCTGTCAAAGAAGATTTGAAGGAATACTTTTTCCCCCATCAACTCGGGTTTGCTTCTCCTAAAGGCTGTGAGACAATTATTCATACTGTTCGTACGTTTTTAAAAAGGAATTTAGGCAGTAACAACGTCTTACTTAAAATAGACTTTAAGAATGCCTTTAACTCTATTGAGAGAGATTCAATGCTGAAAGCAATAAAAGAAAAAGTTCCTTCAATTTTTCCATTCATGTGGCAAGCTTATAGTCAGCCTTCCCATCTTTACTACGGGTCCACAACTTTATCATCTCAGACTGGAGCCCAACGAGGAGATCCTGTTGGACCCATGGTTTTTAGCCTCACTTTACATCCAGTCATCCAGGATTTAAACAGTTCTCTTAATCTTTTCTACCTGGATGATGGTACATTGGGTGGTGACCCCAACACTGTTCTGCAGGATTTTGAAAAAATGATTTCTGCTAGTAAGGATATTGGTCTAGAAATCAATCCTCAAAAGTGCGAACTTTATTTCTGTTCCAGTCGAGAAGAAGGAGTTGTCTCTGCCTTCCAACATATAGCGCCCAACATCAAGATAATCACCGACTCTACTCTATCAATTCTTGGCTCTCCGATCATGCTTGAAGCTGTTCAAACAACTATGGAACATAAAATACATTCAATGCAGAACCTTTTCCGGAGATTGTCTCTCATTCATCCACAAATAGCATATTTCTTATTAAAAAATTGCTTTGCCATTCCTAAACTTACGTATTTCATTAGAACTACGCCGCTTTGGTTATTTCCCTCGTTTCTTCAACAATTCGACGATCTTATGAAAAGTAATTTAGATATAATACTGAATTCTGCATTAGAGGACAAAAACTGGATTCAATCTTGCCTTCCTGTCAATCTCGGAGGTCTCGGTATTCGTAAGTTATCTGATGTTTGTGTACCGGCTTTTTTAGCTTCAGCATATGGAGCCCTCGATTTTGTCAAATCCATGTTCCCCTTTTCTGGTGATGAAATCGAAGTGTGCTTCTTGTCTGAGGCTATGGTTAAGTGGAATACAATGACGGATAACATTAACCCTCCAGAAGAGTCTTCAGTTCAGAAATGTTGGGACATATTATACACCAAACTTATCCTTGATAATCTGTTGGCATCATCATCTTGTGATTCCGATCGAGCTCGTTATCTGGCCCTCCAGGAAAAAGAAGCAGGATCTTGGTTGAATGCCTTACCATCTTCAACAATAGGAACTTTGATGGACGCAACGACATTTAAGATCGCTGTCGCTTTACGCCTAGGATGCGAAATCTGCCGAGAACACAAATGCATATGCGGAGCAACAGCCGATTCTCATGGCCATCATGCTTTGAGTTGTGCTAAGAGTAAGGGCAGGTACTCACGCCACTCGGCAATAAATGACATCCTCCGCAGAGCTTTGATATCTATTCACGTTCCCACGGTATTGGAACCAACAGGCATCAGTCGTTCAGATGGTAAACGTCCAGATGGTATCACCATGGTCCCTTGGTTTAGAGGAAAATCCCTTATGTGGGACGCCACCTGTGTGGACACTTTTGCACCATCGCATATTTCAAAGACATCCCCCGCCTTGCAAGATCGGCTGCTGAGGCTGCAGTTAACCTGAAAAAACAAAAATATCGCGCTATCGCTGATAATTACTTTTTCGTCGTCTTTGCGGTGGAGACCATGGGTTCATGGTGCAAAGATGCCTCAGCACTTGTTGCCGTCATTGGCAGAAGGCTGTGTTCTCTAACCGGGGAACCTCGTTCAACCGAGTTTTTGAGGCAGCGAATTGGCATCGCCCTGCAGCGTGGAAATGCTGCCAGCATCAAGGGCACTTTCGCTGAATCTTCTGGCCTGGAGGAAGTGTATTTCCTTTGACTTTTCATCTTACTTGAACACAAGAAGATAGTTGTTTTTGGGAGACGTCATATGAAAAATGAGATGAACAAAGCTACTTCTATTGTTGAAGGTTAATATTATTAATGTATTACACCAACTATTGTAGCTATTATGTAAATAAAATAATTATGTTCATTCATACATCCTTAATGAAAACATAATTGACCAAAATCATTTATTTGACTTGACTACAACGGTGACCTAGGTTACCAATTAACAAATTTCATAAACAACATTATTTGAGAAGAATTGTGGTGTTCATTACATCTTATTTGAACTGAAGATGGCGCAGCATACGCCGAAATGCATTTTCATAATAAGTTGTATATTATATGTTAAGGGTAAAGGTGGAATAGTGTATTAAATATTTAGTAAGTAAAAAGTTAAGAACATGCATGTTCAAAAGTTTAAAGGTTCAAAGAGAAACCAGGTTGTGTCCAGAGGGAACAACAGTAGTATAGTAGTGGATTGGTAGCGGTTTGAGGGGAAATGGGGTGGGGGTAATGACGTCATCAGTGGTGGGGGTGATGACGTCATCACTTCCCCTCCAAGATGGCGGCACTTCCTGTTCCGGAACAAAATGGCGGATAGCGCCAAATTCAAAATTCGAAAATGCAAGAGTGTGCTAAGTCGGAATTTTGTATTTAATGCAAAAGTGAGCTAAGTCGAAATATTATTTTTAAAATGGGGGATATTTGAAAATTCAAAATTGTTACCAAGATGGCGACTAGCACCAAATTCAAAATATTAAATGCAAGAGTGTGCTAAGTCGAAATTTTATTTTAAAAATAGCGTGATATTTGAAAATATAAAAATATTGGAAGTCTGAAAATGGCTGGGGTAGGGCGGGATATATGAATTTTGTATTTTTCAAACTTGGTAGAAATTCTAGAAAGACACACTATGATGGTATGGCTACAAGATGCAGGATTGGGAGGGCTATATGAAATATGTATTTTTAAAGTGAGGAAGGAAGATGGCGACAAAAACAGGGAACAGGACTAAGTGGAAGGTAAGGATACTACTACTACTACTGTATTATATAGTTGCGCCTACTTTTTAAATTCTGAATTTTGTGTACGGTAGGTCAGCTTATTTTTAAGGATGCAGTGCCAAAACTGTTAAGCAATTCCTTTTACGAATGCGGCGACTGCTTTTTAAATTCTGAATTCTGTGTATGATAGGCCACCTCCCCCTTATGTATGCAGCGCCAAAACTGTTAAGCAGTTCCTTTTACGAATGCGGCGACTGCTTTTTAAATTCTGAATTCTGTGTATGGTAGGCCAGATCGCATTATGTATGCAGCGCAAAAACTGTTATGCATTTCCTTTTACGAATGCGGCGATTGCTTTTTAAATTCTGAATTCTGTGTATGGTAGGGCAGCTCACATTATGTACGCAGCGCAAAAACTGTTAAGCGATTCCTTTTACGAATGCGGGGGGGATATGGAGGATAGCTTTTATTATTCTGTTATTACTTTATTGAATTCTGTGTATGGTAGGCCATCTCCCATTATGTATGCAGTGCCAAAACTCTTAAACAATTCGTTTACGAATGCGGCGACTGATTTTTAAATTCTGAATTCTGTTTATGGTAGGGCAGCTCACATTATGTATGCAGCGCCAAAAACTGATAAGCAACTTTGAGACGGAGGTAAATTTCTCCGTCTCCTAATTTCCTTCCTCTTTGGATGTGTGGCTCACTTGTCTCGTTGTGTGCTGCCATCTGCGCTAAGCTTGGGGGCGAGCGGGTAGCTGTTCCGCCATTGCTTTAGTACCTTACGCGTTCTTGTTGAGTGTGGAATGGACTACCTGGATCTCCGGCTGACTAATTGTGAGTACCGATCTGTCCGTTTGACTTGGTTAAAATGTTTCTAATTATCACTGTTAATACTCCACCATGCTAGGAACCATTTTAATTAAAATTCTAAACGTGAAACCTGGAATTATTCTATTTCTATAGTTGCTATGAAATGCCTTTGCCTTGAGGATTTTGATGTGTGTACTAAGGCATTCTACCTTGATAATTTTGGTCTGTAAGCGAGCCATGCAAACAGTTCGATGTATTTCGGCATCCATTTTGTGCTCGTGACCTAGGTGACGTCATTCCCTTGCCATTTGATAAATTTAAATGTTATATATTTGACTTCTACGCTTTCAAACTATTTCTTCATGTAAAGTTCTTTATGTTGGCCAATAGCAAGAAGTATTTTCCTACTATCCATAATGTTGGTAGTTTCTGCATATTCTCCATGTTAGCGGGGCATTGTAAGTTTTCCCCAAGTTGCTGTTATTTTGGGGTGACCTTGCTAAGCTCATGAAAATTCCCCCCCCCCCGTTGCAATTTCATGTATTGCCTACTTAAAATAACTTTGAGATTTTCTTGTAAAATATATTTCATATGAATAAAAGTTTTGATGAGGCTAATTTCCTTATACTACTGCCCATTGCAAATTGCAGTTTGATAGGCCTACTTAAAATAGCTGTGATATTTTCTGGGAAAGCATTTTTCATATAAATGAAAGTTTGGATGGGGCATTTCTAATTTTCTTATGCTACTGCCCATTATAAATTATAGTATGAATTGCCTACTTAAATAACTTGATATTTTCTTGTAAAACATTTTACATACGAATGAAAGTTTTGATGAGGCTAATTTCCTTATACTACTGCCCATTGTAAATTGCAGTTTGATAGGCCTATAATAGCTTTGATATTTCCTTGTAAAGCGTTTTCATATGACTGAAAGTTTTTATGAGGCATTTCTAATTCCTTATACAACTGCCCATTATTAACTGAAGTTTGATAGGCCTACTTAAAATAGCCTTGATATTTTCTCGTAAAACATTTTTCATAAGATTGAAAGTTTTTATGAGGCATTGCTAATTCCTTATACTACTGCCCATTATTAATTGAAGTTTGATAGGCCTACTTAAAATAGCCTTGATATTTTCTTGTAAAACTTGTTTTCGTAAGATTGAAAGTTTTTATGAGGCATTGCTAATTCCTTATACTACTGCCCATTATTAATTGAAGTTTGATAGGCCTACTTAAAATAGCCTTGATATTTTCTTGTAAAACATTTTTCATAAGATTGAAAGTTTTTATGAGGCATTGCTAATTCCTTATACTACTGCCCATTATTAATTGAAGTTTGATAGGCCTACTTAAAATAGCCTTGATATTTTCTTGTAAAACATTTTTCATAAGATTGAAAGTTTTTATGAGGCATTTATAATTCCTTATACAACTGCCCATTATTAACTGAAGTTTGATAGGCCTACTTAAAATAGCCTTGATATTTTCTCGTAAAACATTTTTCATAAGATTGAAAGTTTTTATGAGGCATTGCTAATTCCTTATACTACTGCCCTTTATTAATTGAAGTTTGATAGGCCTACTTAAAATAGCCTTGATATTTTCTTGTAAAACATTTTTCATAAGATTGAAAGTTTTTATGAGGCATTTCTAATTCCTTATACTACTGCCCATTATCAATTGAAGTTTGATAGGGCTACTTAAAATAGCCTTGATATTTTCTCGTAAAACATTTTTCATAAGATTGAAAGTTTTTATGAGGCATTGCTAATTCCTTATACTACTGCCCTTTATTAATTGAAGTTTGATAGGCCTACTTAAAATAGCCTTGATATTTTCTTGTAAAACATTTTTCATAAGATTGAAAGTTTTTATGAGGCATTTCTAATTCCTTATACTACTGCCCATTATCAATTGAAGTTTGATAGGGCTACTTAAAATAGCCTTGATATTTTCTTGTAAAACATTTTTCATAAGATTGAAGGTTTTTATGAGGCATTTCTAATTCCTTATATAACTGGCCATTATTAATTGAAGTTTGATAGGCCTACTTAAAATAACCTTGATATTTTCTTGTAAAACATTTTTCATATCGTTGAATGTTTTTATGAGGCATTTCTAATTCCTTATACTACTGCCTATTATTAATTGCAGTTTGATAGGCCTATTTAAAATAGCTTTGATATTTCCTTGTAAAGCGTTTTCATATGACTGAAAGTTTTCATGGAGCATTTCCTCCCAATCTTCTACACAAGTGTCCCAGTTTGGTATTGAACCATTTCTAGTCAATAATTTTTACATTGTATTGTTTAATGTTGAGTTCACTGGTGTTATACTTAACTCAAACATTGCTAGCTTATACTGAGATCTAATATAAGAATTCTATATGGGGTGTATTGTACCTTTTATACTGTTACTGAATTTGTCGTTGCATAAAGTTGTCCCTCAAGTTATATATATATATATTGAAAGTTTCTGGGATTAAATTGTTAAATTTTCTTATATTCAATTTGTTTGTGGGTGTTCATGTTATTCACCTACCTCCTCCCCGCGTGCTTGATATTGTTGACATTTTCTGGTATCGATCTCCTCTGGCGTTCCCAGTCACCTTCCTGTTTTCTCCTCCTGTTTGCTGTGCTTATCAATCAATATAAATATTCAGCTAAGCTAACCTGGAGTTTGCTCTTGAGCCCTGCTCTGTTCTTATATTTGCATTGTTAACAAAGGCGCAGGAATACTACATTCCTCTACATACCTAACCTCATCCATACCTTAGTAAAATTAAAATTATCAGGCCGCAGTTGGTAGCAGTATCATTGGGGAGAGAGGAGGTTGGATGCCCTGCATCTCCTTTCTTAAGCTTTTCTATTGCCTTATCTTTTGAGGATAAGAGACTTTTGTGTTCTTGTAACTTGCGTTTGTCGAGAGTTTGTGTCCTCCTGGGATTGGAGTGTTATAACGCTTCTAGCCTTTTGGATATTTGCATCATGCCTTTAAGAACTCAACTATCGTGGGAGTTTCTCCGCAAAGAGGAGTTATTATTTGAGATTAGGTCTAGGGGAGTCAAGGTGGAGGACTCTGCTGATGTTCCTTCGCTTTTGTCTAAACTAAAGCAAATTGCTGGTTCCCATAACCCCTCTTTCTCTTTCATTTCATCGCAGGATACGGTGTCTGAATTTCAATTAGTGAGACGGAAGGTGTCTGAATTACTAGATTTAGCTTCCGAATTGTTGTTGGACCCTGAAGCATCTTATCGACAAAAGCGTCGATTGCGACATCGTGCTTGGCACTGGGAGAACAGGATTTTCCTTTTGTCGCAGATGCGGGATGCTCACCTGGATTTGGGCGAGTTGGATAAACTTGCTGAAATATTAGTTTCGACCTTTTCGTCTTCTGGGATGGAAGAGTCTGATTTGCCTGTTGCGGCTGGGGCTCATTGTGTTGGATTACCCTCCACATCTTCCCCTCCGCTATATGTTGAATTACCATCACCTCAGGATGCTTATAGTCATCCAACAAATTCTAATGTTATGAACGAGGGAGTTTCTTCACATTGTGTTCAGTCTGTGCAATCAGCACTTGCTGATCTCCAATTTGCCCCGTTAAAAATGCTGCACCCCCTACAAAAGATGCTGGAACGTGAAGGTACATTTGCGATTTCTAAGCTTCCTGATGTAATATTTTTTCTTCGGTTTTTGGTTAAATTTGTTGAGTTTGCTGCGTCGTTTCGAGTGAATGATCTCTTGGCTTTACAGTTATTACTTTCCATCGTCTCGGGACGTGTCTTGGAAATATTGCAGGGTGTTTTAAGTACTTCCAAGACTCTTTTAGATTTTCATGCTCAACTTTTGGTCAATTTATACCATCTAGACCGCGTCAAGATTATTTGCGCAGATATTACTACCGCCCTCAGCAACTTAATGAACATTTCTCAGATTTCTTCCTGGATATTAAATTGCATGCTGCAGTCTTCCAGGTTCCCGATTCTGAGAAACAAGTTGTCGATGTTATCATATCTGGTTTAAATCCTAGCACTCGTTCTTATCTGACGTTTGCAGCAAGACCTGTCTCTTATTCCGATTTATCTAATCTTATCTCTGTTATTGCTGAAGCGGAGAGTGCTGACGCTTGCCGCGCTCCTTCCTCTCTTATGTCGTCTCAGGGCGTCCATAGAGTTCAGGATCGCCCGAATGACAGTCATGTTCGGGAGCAACGCTCTTGCCATTATTGCTCCAATGTTGGCCATTTGAGCAGAGATTGTCGTAAAAGACTGGCGGATCTTCGCCAGCGTAATGTTAATGCTCAAGATGGGAATAGAAACTCTCGCTTGTGTGCTTATTGTCATAAATTTGGTCACCTTGAGTCGAGTTGTAGGAAAAAAGAATTTGATGTTCAGCGTCGGGCCTCTTCGGGTCCGGCTATTGGACATCCCTACCTCGTGATTCCTGACTAGTACCTGAATTTTCTCAGTCCGTTCCTAGTATTCATCCTTCAGAGCGTGACCGCGTCTTATTTCAGGCTATGGGTTGTAGTGGGCGCGTGCAGCAACATCTCCCTTTGGTTGAGGTTTCTCTGAATAAGACCCCTTTTCAAGCATTGATTGATTCTGGAGCCAGTAAATCTTGCATTCGTAGTGATGTTTTACCTTTATTGGGCTTTTCTTTATCTAGTATTTGCCCGTTTCAAGGCGCAGCTCTTAATGCTGATGGTTCAGGAATTAATATCTTGGGATCTGTGCAGTTGTCTCTTCGTATAGCAAAGTTTTCTTGGAAGGTTTCCTTTCTGGTCCTTCAATTTTTTATTTGTCCTGTTATTCTCGGTGCTGAATTTGCTTCGTTTACGGGATTGACTTTAGATTTCCAGTTACGCCAGCTTTTCTTCAAGTTTGATCCTCACCATAAAATTCCATTTGTTATTTATCCTGGTTCCAGTGCCTGCCCGCCTTGCGCCTCTCTTATTGATCACCACTCTGGAGTTAGTGATGCTTTCCCCACTAATGAGATTTCTTTAGACCATTTGCTCCCTGATCAACGTGATCAAATCTTGGAGGTTGTTAATGCTTATCCTGATGTTTTGAGTGAGAAGCTGGGGGTAACAAATGTTATACAGTATGAGATACAGGTTACTGATCATGTCCCAGTCCGTTTACCTCCGTACAGGCTGGCCCCTCCGAAACTTCTGGTCATGCGACGTAAAATCAATGAAATGTTGAGTAAGGGCATTATTCGACCCTCGACGTCACCGTACTCGAGTCCGATCTTCTTAGTGCCGAAAGGCGAAGACGATTTCCGCCCTGTCATAGATTATCGAGCCCTAAACCAGAAAATTGTCATTGAGTCCATGCCGTTGCCGGATATACATTCGGCAGCCCATTGGTTTGCTGGTGCTAAGGTATTTTCTTCACTTGACCTTAACAGTGCCTATAATCAGATCTCTCTTAAGGAATCCTCCCGCCATCTGACTGCCTTTTCCACTGATTGGCAACATTTTGAGTTCTGTCGCCTGCCATTTGGCCTTGCCACTGGCGCACAGGTTCTCACCAGGTTGCTAGACACCATCTTTTCTGACATCAAATTTGACTATGTATACCATTACCTTGATGTTTTGGTAATTTATAGCAAGGATTTCCAGTCTCATGTTGGTCACCTTCGGGAAGTTTTTCGTCGACTCCAGGAGGCTGGTTTGACAGTCAAGCCAATTAAGGTGCGGTTTGCGAGGCCGCAACTTAGTTTCATCGGCCATATCATCTCTCCAGACGGGGTTGCTATTGACCCAGAGAGGACTGTTGCTATCAGGAACTTCCCGCCTCCTACCAATGTTAAAGGTGTCGCTCGGTTTATAGGCATGGTTAACTTTTTCGCTAAATTCATTCCCAACTTTGCTGTGCGGGCGGCCCCCTTGAATCGTCTCCGGGGCAAGGGTGTGCCGTTTGTTTGGGGTGATGAGCAGCAACTCGCTTTTGAGAACCTTAAGTCTGCCATCACTAACCCGCCGATTTTGGCCATGGCCGATTTCTCCAGGACGTTCATCGTCCAGACTGATGCTTGTTCTGTTGGGTTGGGCGCGGTGCTTCTTCAAGAGTTCCCTGATGGGCGTAAGCCGGTTGCCTTTGCTTCGAGATCTTTGAGCAAGCAAGAGCAAATGTTTTCCATTTATGAATTGGAAGCTCTTGCCGTCATCTTTGCTCTGGAGAAATTTCGGATGTATGTCGAGCACGTCAATTTCATCTTGGAGTGCGACAACCAAGCGTTGTCTTGGTGTTTGGCTCGCCCCCGTAAGACGGGCAGACTGGCTCGTTGGGCCGTTAGGCTCTCAGCATTCAAATTTCTCCCTGTTCATATTAAGTCATCTCAAAATATCCTTGCTGATTCCCTTTCTCGTATGTTCGAAGGCTATCCATCTTCTTCTGAACACGTCTTGGATTCCGCCGCCCCTCCTGTGGTGTTGTCTGCTCAGGAGACAATTGCTCCGCTCTTGACTAACTTTCCTCTGGCGTACGCTGACATTTCTCACCATCAGCGTCATGATCCTGATTTGGCTAGTATTATTGACCAGCTTGGGAATCGTGCTGTAGTCAGTAATTATCGTTTGGTCTCTGGTGTTCTGCAGATTTTGGTGGGTAGGCAGAAGCGGCCTAAGATTGTTTTGCCAGTCTCCCTCAGAGATATGGTATTTAAATATTT
Source organism: Ectobius pallidus (assembly GCA_964059195.1). NCBI lineage: Eukaryota > Metazoa > Arthropoda > Insecta > Blattodea > Ectobiidae > Ectobius > Ectobius pallidus. The sequence goes on from CAXKWD010000006.1 coordinate 3,541,103, forward strand.
TCATGTGTCTTCCATTGGCGGCCATTTGGGGATCAAGAAGACGGTGCACAAGATCAGTGTTGCTTTCTGGTGGAAGGGAATGTTTGTGGATATTCGTGATCGTGTTCGATCATGCCATGAATGTGCTATATCGAAACCGACTCTGAATTCACGTATTGGTCTTTTGTCATCTACCGTTCCTCAGCGACCTTTTCAGAAACTGTTCATTGACTTTCTCGGGAAATTGCCTCGTTCTCGCAAGGGCAACTCCTTCATCTTCGTTGTCGTCGACGCTTTTACGAAGTTTAATTGGCTGTTCCCGCTGCGGGATTCTCGCACCGAGAAGGTAATTTCTTCTCTATCTTCCATCTTCCAGGTTTGCGGATTTCCTGAGTCCATTGTTTCAGACAATGGTCCCCAGTTCACCTCCCGTGTATTCAAGGATTTCTGTTTTCGCAGGGGCATTGACCACATCACAACCAGTCCATACTACCCGAATCCCAGCCATGCTGAACGCGTCATGCGCAACCTGAAGAATGCCTTGATTGCGTACCATAGCAGTGATCATTCCTTGTGGGATAGTAATCTGCACTGGCTGCAGTTTGCATTCAATACGGCTGTGCATGATAGTCATGGTTTCTCCCCATTTTCTCTTCTGTTCACATTTACTCCCAACCATCCGCTCAGTAACCTGTGGCACCTTGCTGACTTATTGCCTGACGCTGTTACTCCTCTTGATATTTCTAATACTTGGAAGGCTGCTAGGCGGAACCTCTTGGCTGCCCACGGTAGAAGAGCCATGGCTTACAATAAGGGTAGACTTCCTTGCCAGTTTAAGGTTAATGATTTAGTTATGTGCAGAAACTACCCTGTTAGTAAGGCGTCTAATAAATTTGCTAAAAAATTGGCGCCCCGTTATGTTGGACCTTTTCGTATCATTAAGCAACTCCAGAACGGAGTCTCCTTTCTTTTGCAACATGTTCAAGACTCTTCAAAGCGTAGATGCCATGCGTCACAACTGAAGTCATTGTAAATTTTGTATATGAGCACTTATATGTGATTGTTTGGTGCATTTCATAGTTTTTTGTAGTTCCTTCAAATGGAACGCTTATTTTTAATGTAGACATAAGATTGATCATATTTACTTTTCTTGGTTTCATGTTTGGTTTTGTTCTGCAAATTCTGTTGGTGGAATAATTATAAAAAAAATGTGTGTTTAACCATTGTCAAAATGATTTGTGGATGGATCGGTACTTGCTGGGTCGGTCGGATTTCCGGGCTCCATTCTTGTATGGTACTCAAAATTGTGGGGCCCCTTGTCTAAATTACTAAGTTATATACTGAGGCCTCAGTTCAAAAAAAAACTCAAAAAGATAATATATGTATATACATAAATTAATGACAAACCCAAAAAAGTAAAAAGAAGAGACAATTTATAAATTATAATATGACTCCTGAGCTGGTACAGGATTTGCCTCATTTTCAAAAAAAAGAAAAAAGAGAAAGATAAGGGACAACTATAAATTTTACAAAATAAAAAAAAATTAATGAAGGTGATAGATTCTACTCACCAAAAGAACCAGTGAACATTTAGATATCAACGAAGTGACTCGTTCGACTTTTCAACACCCTCCGTCAAGAGAAAGTTTAGAGTTGAAATTAATAAATTTGAAAGCAAGAAAGTCTTTTACTAAAGACATTTGAAATCATCTTTCTTAATTATTATTTGTGACTCAAGCAAGATCGCCGGAGTGCTAATATTTCACCTATATATATATATTCACTCCAGAGTTAATGGTTACCACTCTGTTTCATGTTTGCCTTCTGGATCTACTTCTGGATGGAGGGGGCCATCGGCCCCATCGTCCTCTTGGTTTGGATACCAAGCTGCTCCTGCTGTGCCTTCTTCTGAGCATGAGAGCTCCATGCTCGGAGAATCTTCTGTACTTGGCTCATTGGGGACTGCAGCCCCTACTTGTTTTGCCACTGGACTCTGGTGGCCGGAGCCTCGTATCATCGTTCTCTACGGCAGTCATCGATCTTCGAGCTGTGCTGGTGTTCTACAGTATTTTCCCCCCCTTTTCTACGCACCTATCTTCTTCTGCTGTCCTGTTGAATGTTCGGCCATAGATGGACCTTGGCTGGGCTTTGATCTTCAGCCATCTCCACCTTCCCTCATCTGGACATGTGGTGTTGGCGTACCTACGTATGTATGGTGATCTATTATCTATGGTGATCATCTATATAATAGTGCTCTCTCCAGTATTTTCCCCAGTGTTATTCAAGTTTTTTTGGGTAACCCAAATATAGTGCGTCAAAAAAAATAGGGCATTTCCCTCATTATGTTATGGCAGAGTCTTGTGTTTGGTGGCCTGCTATGCCAAGCTTGGTGTATGTGATCAAATCCTAGAGTCACAAGAAAGTTTAATCTAATTAAAGGTAAGAATGGGTATATGTTAGGTAATTTCAAGCATTAACGTTGAACCTGAAGATTTATTACCCGCAAGTTATTAAGAAGGACTAAACCTCAAACAAGATATTCTAATTAAAAAGACAAAATGTTTATATTTAACAAAAATGTGAAAATATGGATGGTGTTGATATTTTATTTCAAGGGACATATTGTATATACTATGCTCTTACTTAACTAAATCTCAAGGACATATCTTATATGAAAATTTTTTGCATCAAGATATAGACATTTCTCAAGGAAATTTTTTCATCTTACTAATGGCATACTTATTGGTATTAATTATCATTGGTACTGAATTGTTTAGTTTAAGTTGAATGGGTATATGCGTTACTCGTATATCTGGTACTATATTATCTGAATTAATTCTCTTGTCTGTATGTGATTATCTTTAGCCTTCTAGGATTCACGTTTGTCTTTTCCATGTTTGGGTCTTCTACCCTGTAAGTTTCTAAAATTTTGAGCCCTCCCAGAGAGGAGGCTGAACGGAGGTAAATTTCTCCGTCTCCTAATTTCCTTCCTCTTTGGATGTGTGGCTCACTTGTCTCGTTGTGTGCTGCCATCTGCGCTAAGCTTGGGGGCGAGCGGGTAGCTGTTCCGCCATTGCTTTAGTACCTTACGCGTTCTTGTTGAGTGTGGAATGGACTACCTGGATCTCCGGCTGACTAATTGTGTGTACCGATCTGTCCGTTTGACTTGGTTGAAATGTTTCTAATTATCACTGTTAATACTCCACCATGCTAGGAACCATTTTAATTAAAATTCTAAACGTGAAACCTGGAATTATTCTATTTCTATAGTTGCTATGAAATGCCTTTGCCTTGAGGATTTTGATGTGTGTACTAAGGCATTCTACCTTGATAATTTTGGTCTGTAAGCGAGCCATGCAAACAGTTCGATGTATTTCGGCATCCATTTTGTGCTCGTGACCTAGGTGACGTCATTCCCTTGCCATTTGATAAATTTAAATGTTATATATTTGACTTCTACGCTTTCAAACTATTTCTTCATGTAAAGTTCTTTATGTTGGCCAATAGCAAGAAGTATTTTCCTACTATCCATAATGTTGGTAGTTTCTGCATATTCTCCATGTTAGCGGGGCATTGTAAGTTTTCCCCAAGTTGCTGTTATTTTGGGGTGACCTTGCTAAGCTCATGAAAATTCCCCCCACGTTGCAATTTCATGTATTGCCTACTTAAAATAACTTTGAGATTTTCTTGTAAAATATATTTCATATGAATGAAAGTTTTGATGAGGCTAATTTCCTTATACTACTGCCCATTGCAAATTGCAGTTTGATAGGCCTACTTAAAATAGCTGTGATATTTTCTGGGAAAGCATTTTTCATATAAATGAAAGTTTGGATGGGGCATTTCTAATTTTCTTATGCTACTGCCCATTATAAATTATAGTATGAATTGCCTACTTAAATAACTTGATATTTTCTTGTAAAACATTTTTCATACGAATGAACGTTTTGATGAGGCTAATTTCCTTATACTACTGCCCATTGTAAATTGCAGTTTGATAGGCCTATTTAAAATAGCTTTGATATTTCCTTGTAAAGCGTTTTCATATGACTGAAAGTTTTTATGAGGCATTTCTAATTCCTTATACAACTGCCCATTATTAACTGAAGTTTGATAGGCCTACTTAAAATAGCCTTGATATTTTCTCGTAAAACATTTTTCATAAGATTGAAAGTTTTTATGAGGCATTGCTAATTCCTTATACTACTGCCCATTATTAATTGAAGTTTGATAGGCCTACTTAAAATAGCCTTGATATTTTCTTGTAAAACTTGTTTTCATAAGATTGAAAGTTTTTATGAGGCATTTCTAATTCCTTATACTACTGCCCATTATTAATTGAAGTTTGATAGGCCTACTTAAAATAGCCTTGATATTTTCTTGTAAAACATTTTTCATAAGATTGAAAGTTTTTATGAGGCATTGCTAATTCCTTATACTACTGCCCATTATTAATTGAAGTTTGATAGGCCTACTTAAAGTAGCCTTGATATTTTCTTGTAAAACATTTTTCATAAGATTGAAAGTTTTTATGAGGCATTGCTAATTCCTTATACTACTGCCCTTTATTAATTGAAGTTTGATAGGCCTACTTAAAATAGCCTTGATATTTTCTTGTAAAACATTTTTCATAAGATTGAAAGTTTTTATGAGGCATTTCTAATTCCTTATACTACTGCCCATTATCAATTGAAGTTTGATAGGGCTACTTAAAATAGCCTTGATATTTTCTTGTAAAACATTTTTCATAAGATTGATGGTTTTTATGAGGCATTTCTAATTCCTTATATAACTGGCCATTATTAATTGAAGTTTGATAGGCCTACTTAAAATAGCCTTGATATTTTCTTGTAAAACATTTTTCATATCGTTGAATGTTTTTATGAGGCATTTCTAATTCCTTATACTACTGCCTATTATTAATTGCAGTTAAATAGGCCTATTTAAAATAGCTTTGATATTTCCTTGTAAAGCGTTTTCATATGACTGAAAGTTTTCATGGAGCATTTCCTCCCAATCTTCTACACAAGTGTCCCAGTTTGGTATTGAACCATTTCTAGTCAATAATTTTTACATTGTATTGTTTAATGTTGAGTTCACTGGTGTTATACTTAACTCAAACATTGCTAGCTTATACTGAGATCTAATATAAGAATTCTATATGGGGTGTATTGTACCTTTTATACTCTTACTGAATTTATCGTTGCATAAAGTTGTCCCTCAAGTTATATATATATATTGAAAGTTTCTGGGATTAAATTGTTAAATTTTCTTATATTCAATTTGTTTGTGGGTGTTCATGTTATTCACCTACCTCCTCCCCGCGTGCTTGATATTGTTGACATTTTCTGGTATCGATCTCCTCTGGCGTTCCCAGTCACCTTCCTGTTTTCTCCTCCTGTTTGCTGTGCTTATCAATCAATATAAATATTCAGCTAAGCTAACCTGGAGTTTGCTCTTGAGCCCTGCTCTGTTCTTATATTTGCATTGTTAACAAAGGCGCAGGATTACTACATTCCTCTACATACCTAACCTCATCCATACCTTAGTAAAATTAAAATTATCAGGCCGCAACTTCCCTTACGAATACAGCGATTACTTTGTTTATTATTCAAATTTCTCTAAACTAAGACATTGCTTGCTAAATAGAAGAGCTCCAAATTATTATTAACATCATAGTTAAATGTAAGCGATATGTATTTTTTTTCTTCTTTGAGTTATAAACATTGATAACTTGCAATGCATCGTAATATTACCTTGAGCACTGAGGTCATAATATTTTCGTCATGCAACAAGATCCTGTTACGTAGTTAACCATTAGCAACACGTTGAATCTGTAACACTTACTATGATAACAATCTATATTTTGCTCAAGGATTACTTTCGGTAGAATTCAAACGTCCCTATATTTATGAATCACAACTGCGGAAAAATAATTTATATCAGAACTTTTTTTCCAATTGTCCGATTTCCTGCAAATTTTGAACATTCGCCTGTTAGAGTGTAAGAATTAAACCTTTAAAAATTCAAAGCTGTAACTATTATACTTCACTAAATATTATTTTAAAAAAGTGATATATTAGCTCTACGGAATTACAGTAACTTTGTGTATATGAATCACAACTGCAGAAAAATAATTTATATCAGAACTTTTTTTCCAGTTGTCCGATTTCCTTCAAATTTTGAACATTCGCCTGTTAGAGTGTAAGAATTAAACCTTTAAAATTTCAAAGCTGTGACTATTATACTTCACTAAATATTATTTAAAAAAAAGTGATATATTAGCTCTACGGAATTACCGTAACATTGTGTATATGAATCACAACTGCGGAAAAATAATTTATATCAGAACTTTTTTTCCAGTTGTCCGATTTCCTTCAAATTTTGAACATTCGCCTGTTAGAGTGTAAGAATTAAACCTTTAAAATTATACTTCAATGAATAATGTTTTAAAATATGTGAAATAAATATCAGCTGGTAATGTTAATTACATGACCTCTTAGGAAACCAGTTCTCAAATGTATGAACCGACAGAATAATCTTAGGATCCTGCCAATGTACACAAAATGCATCTATATTTACCTTACATCTGATTTTTGGATAGGAGTGTTTTTCATGGGTAAATAAATCATCGTTTAACTGTACCTTATTTATTTAAGTTTCACAAGAAATATTATTATTATAGTACAATAAGCCTGTACGTACAAATCATTATTAGCTACCAATATGTAGGCCGTCTAACGGTAATTCACGGAACTGAACTGAACTGAACCAAAAATATCTAAACAGTTATATCCGGAATAGTGGTTACAGCTCATCATTAGGGTGGTCACAACACATGTATTTTTTTCACAACATCCTGGTTCTCTCATCATTAACAATAAGGATCTTGAAAAACCGTTATAGACGGAACTAATAGAAATAGAAATACACAATCAGTCATATCCTGGAAGCATGATGTAAGTCATAACAGCAATCACCGACATGAATCTTATACACAGAACTGAATGAAAATACATTGTGTACAGGTAAAGATCAACCGTTACATCCTGAATATTTCTAGGTCAACCTTGTCGACAAGGAAATGACTGAAAATACACATACACACAAACATCCTGCATGCTAATTGTAGCTCATCAATATGACGTGTTCCTCTAGCTATAAAAGAGAAACTTTTTTGACATATGATCTCATACGTTCTCTATATTTCGTGAGTGTTTATATCTCTACGTGTGACAAAGTGATAGTGATTCAGATTCTTCTTCATCCAGAAAAAATCAACAGTATCAGAGGTAAGTTCTTTTCCATGTAAGGTTGTTTAACTTCAGTTGTGTTTGTTTTTATAATCAGATTGCCCCATTTACCCTCAGTAATAATAACCTTTTATTTACTTGTTTCAAAAATTAATGTATTGTGTTTTTAAGCCACCCCTGTAGACTTACAACGTTCTGTAACGAACATCGTGCGTCACGTACTGTTGTACCGTGAAAGCTACATACAGGAATTAACTTCACTAAATTCTTAAGATTTTTACAGTTATAATCTCCTAATTCATGGACATGTATACTTGGTAAAATATTTTTTAAAAACTCCTGTTTATTTAAACCTTTAACACAAACATATGTAGAACTTTTTAAAATGTCTTTCAAAATATCTTCCTTTAAATAATATTCCAAATAACCACTCGTGTACTTAATCCCATGGTGAAATCGTTCCAAGTACTCCCTAGTTGCATGATGTGGTAAAATTTCACGAGGGCTTTTAAAAACGTAATGATATGTTTCTTCACAGTCTATCTTACATGCTGCTAGTTCCTTCACGAAACATTTGTTGGTGTTGTGTTCTGTGAAGAACTGAAAATCAACTACTGCACCGCTCCTAAGGAATTAAGAGGGAAAAATAATATCAGTCTTCACTAACTAATAACACACTTTTACTCATTCTGCATTAAATATTGATAAATTATAAGCTTTACTGCTCTGATATGTTCCATGATATACCAAATTTAACTTAATATTCCCTCCGTTTATTGCTGTAACATCTTCGTTAGAGAAGATCTTTGTATATTTTCGGGGAAGAAATACTGTTAAAACTTCACTGTCAATTTTCTGTCGTATTTTCAACATTACACTTTGACCGAAGCGTGTTTCTTTCACATCGCACTCTAGTATAAAATAGGCAGAATCAATATCTAGTTGATTTATGGGCACACACCTTTTCTGGATCCTAGCGCTGTTGAATCTCTCTACGATATTAAGAGCCATCTGTAAATAAACAGAAAAAATACTCTGATTAATAATAATAATATTAATAATTAATATGTCGACCTAGAAAAAAAGTATGCATGCTTTATTCGATTTTTTTTATCAGAAAACTAAGTTATTTGAAATAGGAAAACAAACGAGAAGTTAATTATATTATTAAACAAACATGATGTCACTTACCTCTATAGCAATAGGAGAAAAGACAACTATGTTAGCTGAAGAAGAAGTTCAGATGTAGATGCACACGTCAACTAATAATTAGTCTTCACTATTCACAGAACGCTGATACAATGTTTCAAGTTGGAACTGTCAGACAGTTTATATAGATATTGAGTAACGGTATCGTCCTCACGGAACTTCCACAAGTTTTCTCGTTTGAAAATAGAATTATATGCCGGATGTAGTTCAATAACATGTCACGACATACTACTACACTCTAAACATATATGACTCAACAGGATCTTACACGAGTGTGATCCTGTTTACAGACCTAAATACGATGACCTTTAAGCGGATATCAGATAACGGGATTCAAGCTTGTTGTGCCGGAAATAGTTCAATAACATGTCACGACATGCTACTACACTTTAAACATATATGACTCAACAGGATCTTACGCAAGTGTGACCTTGTTTACAGACCTAAATACGATGACCTTTAAACGGATATCAGATAACGGGTTTCAATCTTGTTGTGACATGAACACAGTTACACCCTTTCCTATATAATAATCTGAATCGGTAGTTTTGTTCATAGTTTATCACAGAACCTCTAACCATAAAGAGTAAGGTGTCAGCTGTAGTTGAAAAAGCCATAAGGAGTAAGGTGTCAGCTGTAGTTGAAAAGAAAAAAGAAAAAAGAAACAGGTGAGTCGATAAAACTTTATTCATTTTTTCATAAGGTTATCGGTCCAACGTTATGCCACAAACGAATTCAACATGTGTCGTAAAACATAACTGTTTGTGTAAAATTAAAATATAAGTTTTCCCTCATAATCAGTTATATACATTTTAATCGGTTAATTTAAAAAAAAACATTGCATTTCACTCATTTTTTCTCCTTGTTATAGGTTTATCAACAATCTATTTTCTCTTGCGTAGTGTTGTATGACAATGTCTGTCCCCTTTATCGATATTTGTTCATCATCATCATCATCAGAGTCTGAGAACGAAATGGATGCCATTACATTGTCAGATTCCGAACCTGAAGTGTACACAGTCCCGGACAGTTAACCTAGGACCTACACGGTTCAAGATACACAGACGGGGACTGTTACACTTACGGATTCCGAATCTGGAAACGATGCAGATGTGTACACGATCTCTGATAGCGAACCTGAGATATACACTATTCCAGATACGCAACCAGAGACTGGTACACTTCCTGAATCATTATCAGGAAACGATGTAGGTAACATTACTTTACCCGATTCCGAGGATGTCGTTGATGTTAATGATGCAGATCTGTCTGCACCTAGCACATCAAGTAATACAAGGGGAAGTGTAAGAGATCCACCACCTCCTACATTTCATCTTGTAGAGAGTGCTCGTAAGGAGTACTCTAGGTTTGATGCTGTTGGGTTGCAGATGATTATCAACCTAACTGAACCATCAGGTGATGTAGGGTCAGATCATTCCGAAAGGTGTTTGAAAGATGCCATCGACTATGCTTTAGTAGAGGCTAATGACTGGGATTTCTTTGGTGTGTCCATCTACAATGAAGTCAATCAGATGGATAAACCAATAGGTCTAAGTTTTAGGAGAAAAGATCAGTTTAACATAGAGGTATTGAAAAACGTAGTCAGTAGAGTATGTCAATCTAACGCCAATTTCCGTGTTACGGACCGTTTGCGTTTAGTAGTTGACATTGTTCATCTACCTAATGGAAACGGTGATGGTATCAAGACGAAGGGCCGCAAGATTGATGTACTGGCCCATTTGAAGCAAAGTGTTATTAGGACAAAAACTCTAATGAACTGTCTTGTATTCGCTGTAGTGATTGCAACCGCTAAGTTGGAAGGAGACCTTGATTTCCGTGCTTACATTACTCATAATATGACTGGCAAGAAAATCAAAGCAAAAGTTGCCGAATTTATTAGTAATTCTGGCGTTGATCTCAGTAGAGGAGGTGGACTCCCTGAACTTAGTGTGATTCAAAATTATCTCAAGGATAAGTATAGGCTAGTGGTTTATAGTGGTTTTAAGCTCGCTAAGGTATTATTCGACGGAAACAACGGACAGGACAAGAAAAAGCTGTATCCCTTATACGACCCAGAGACAAGACATTACCACACCATAACCAACCTAAGGGCACCTATGGCTGTTAGATACATCTGTGAGGGGTGTAATAAAGGGTTTAGTGTAGCATCGAAGCACTCCTGTGATTATGTTTGTTCTCTGTGGAGATCGATACCACCCTGTACTGATAAAGGACTATCGTTAATATGCAATGTATGCGATAGAACTTTTAAAGGTCAGGAGTGTTTCGATAAGCACAGAAGCAATCTGATCGAAAAACGTACTGTCTGCATGGCTCTTCAAAAGTGTAAAGAGTGTAAAATGCTTAAAGCACTTTGGAAAAGCCATGAATGCTACAAGTCTTTCTGTCAGTATTGTAAAAAACAGCAATCATCATGACATCAGTGTTACATGGCCAAGTTGAAGGAGAGGTAATCTTCCTCAACTAAGAACAACACGTTGTTTATCTATTATGACATCGAGTCGACCCAGGACACCCGACTCGAAGGCAATACGTTTCTTCACGTACCGAACCTATTATGTGTTGAACAATCTTGTTCTACGTGTGAGTCCTCCAAGGATGATGTGTGTGCTAGATGTGGACCTCGTAAACATTCTTTCTGGGAAGATCCAATCCGTGGTTTCATGGAGTATCTAAGAATGAACAGACCTCAGTTCAAGAAGCTCATTGTTATAGCTCATAACGCCCGGTCCTATGATCTACAGTTCATTCTTGACTTTGCTATTAAGGCAGGATGGAAAACCGACTTGGTTATGTCGGGATGCAAGATTCTTTGCATGAAGATTGAACACTCTGTCTTTCTAGACAGTTTAAACTTTATTCCATTACATTTGCGAAGTCTCCCAAAAACTTTCGGTCTGGCTGAAGTGGCCAAAGGATTTTACCCGCATTTTTTCAATACGACCGCTAACCTGAATTACGTTGGTCCACATTCTGGTATCGAATTTCACGGATCGGAGACCATGTCTAAGGAAGGTCGAGAGGTCTTTATAGAACGGTTCGAGACCGTAAAAGACGACGAAGCATACGATAATCGCGCAGAGCTCTTAAAGTATTGCCAAATGGATGTCACAGTCTTGAGAGAAGCCTGCACTCTCTTTAAAAGACATTTCAAGGAAATAGCTAATTTCGATATCTTTGAAGAATCTATCACTATTGCGAGTGCTTGCAATCGCATCTTCAGAACACTTTTTCTCAAAGAGAACACCATAGGTCTGGTTCCTCCCTGCGGCTACCGTAAAGCAGACAGGCACTCTAGGAAATCCCTCATGTGGCTTGTCCACGAAGCCCGGGAAAGGAACATATTCATCCGTCATGCGGGTAACGGAAGAGAAGTTCGCCTGCCCGAGCTTCCAAACTGGAAGGTGGACGGTTTGTGTGATGAAACACGAGAAGTTTTCGAATTCCTCGGCTGTTATTATCACGGTTGTCTCTGCAGACCCAACAGAGATGTACCCGTGATGGATTCGTCTTCTGAATCCCTGTCCTTGAGATACGAAAACACCGTGGCCTGATTGAAAGCTATCCGAGATTGTGGTTATACTCTTCATGTTATGTGGGAATGCGAGTTTGAAGAGGTGCTCGAGAAATTCCCACAACTGCACAATGACCCAGTTGTCGGAGACTCTCCTCTGGTCTTATGAGACTCGGTTTACGGCGGGCGAACTATGCGCCTCTACCATAAAGCGGAAGAGCAGCAGAAAATCCTCTATGCAGACGTTATGTCACTGTACCCATACGTCTGCAAATATTTCAAGTTCCCCATAGGGCATCCCACTGTTCATGTAGGGGATCAGTGTTTAGATGTCGCTGCCATGATGAAGAAAGAAGGTGTTATTAGATGTACCGTCCTACCTCCGCAACAGCTTTACCATCCCGTTTTGTCTTTCAGGTGGGGTGGTAAGCTCTTGTTTCCCCTTTGCCGTTCCTGCGCTGCTACTATGGAGCAAGGGACCTGCACTCATGACGAGGAAGAGAGAGTACTCACAGGTACTTGGATTGTGGATGAGGTGAGACTGGCAGTAGAGAAAGGGTATACTGTTCAGAAATTTCACGAATTCTTAGAGTATGAGGTTACCACATACTCTAAAAGTTCTCGTCAAGGAGGACTGTTCGCGGACTATATAGACCTGTTCCTTAAAATAAAGACAGAGTCCAGCGGATACCCTAGCAAGGTTAAAAGAGATGAGGAGAAAAAAGAATATATCGATCTGGTTTATGAGAGAGAAGGCATTAAGTTAGACCCTACCCAGATCGTGAAGAACGCTGGAAAGAGGGCCATTAGCAAGCTTTGTCTCAATTCTTTTTGGGGGAAATTTTGTGAAGATCCTAACAGGACGAAGACGAAGCTTGTTAATGACTCTCTAGAGTTGATTACCCTCCTCACGACTCCAGGTATAGAAGTGAAACGGCTCCTTTTTGCCAGTGATGAAGTCGTGTGGGTTAACTATATCCCCATAGAAGATGAACAGGTCCCTCTTCCTCACACTAGTGTTGTTCATGGGGCCTATGTAACAACTGGTGGACGTATGACCCTTTATAAATACCTCGATCAGTTGGATCGAAGAGCTCTATATTGCGACACAGACAGTGTGATTTACACTCAGACCGACAAAGACGAGTACACCGTTCCCATTTCAGACTTTCTAGGCGACATGACGGACGGACCTGACGCATACATCTCTGAATTTGCTAGCGGAGGACCTAAGAACTATGGTTATAAAGTTTCTATCGATGAAACCACCACAAAAACTGTATGTAAGGTCAGAGGTATCACTTTAAACTATGATACTTTGAAAGTGGTCAACTTTGACACCATCAAGAGTATGGTTTTAGAAGGTGATCACAGTGCAACAGTGACTGTGAGAACCGAAAAGAAAATAAAGAGAAAGGCCGGTCCGAGCATAGTTTCGGAGCCTGAGGATAAAATGTACCGTCTCTGCTTTAGGAAAAGACGCAGACTTAGCGAGGGGTTCGACTCCTACCCTTATGGGTATAAATAAAGACGAGGAGAAAGTACCGCTTCAGTATGGACTCGTCCTCGTCTCTAGAGTGTTTGGCACTGAAGAAGTTGTTGATCAATAGAACCTTATTCATCATACGATAGAAGAATTGGCTGAGTTATCCCCGGAATTTTTAGCTTCTTGTGCAGCTCAAAGTATTTATCTAGTGTACGATAAACTCCCTCAAAGTGTGCAACGTAGTGGAATAGTTAAAGAGTGTCTTAGATGTGATAAACATTATCCTGTTCACGACTGCTGGGATGGACCCATGCCTATGATATGAGATTGTTATGGTTGTCGTAAAGTTTGAACACCCTTTCACTTTAATTGTCTCAGGTCCTAGTTTTTGTGGTAAAACTACTTTCACTATAAAACTGATCAACAACTTGAAACATCTATCTAACGTAAGTAAATACAGCAGAATTTTGTGGTGTTTCCGTGAAACTAATGCCATTCCTCCGTCTAGTAAATTCAATACCCCTGTGAAGTATCATAAAGGTCTTCCAAACTTTAAAGAGAAACAAGACTGTAGTAAACCTGTATTAATAATTTTAGACGATTTATTAGACAAAGCCTACTTTAACGAGGTGTCTTCAATATTCACAAAAGGTTGTCATCATCGTAATATATCTGTAATTTTAATCACTCAGAACCTTTTTCATCAATCTTCGCACAGTAGAGTTATTTCTCTCAATACAAAGTATATGGTCTTGTTTAGAAACTTGAGAGATAAAAATCAGTTTACGTTTCTAGCTAGACAAGTGTACCCTGGAAACTGGAGAGCGTTTTACAAAGCTTTTCAAAACGCTACGAAGAAGGCTCACGGCTATATGTTAATAGATTTTTGTCAGAGAACTAACGATTTGATTAGATTCCGAACTAAAATCTTTCCTTCCGAAGTTACAAAGGTTTACGTGCCTGTACAGCATGAAACGGATAAAATCTCATTACCATACCTTACAAGTTCTTAAAAAGACTTCGCCCCAGTTGAGGAGTTTTATTCTAAAGAGCGCTAACAAAGAGTTGATACTTGCTATAATAGAGTGTGCTCTGAACGTTTTTAACGGTCAATGTAAAATGCATTCGTGTTCTAAACGTAAATTGAGCAAACATAAAAAATCTTTGAGATATCTTATCGATAGAAAAGTTTCTCTCCCTACGAAAAGGAAAACTTTAGTTCAGAAAGGAGGATTTCTAATTCCTCTCTTGTCTGCTGTATTGTCGGGAATCAGTTCTTTAACATAATGTTACAGAAAATGATGTTACTCAGCATAAAAGAGTACAAACGTTTAAAACGTGGTGCTGATGATTCAAACTCGTCAGTTTCTAGACATCCTTACAAAGAATGGGTTAAAATACGTGAAAAACAAGATCCTATCTCAGCGAAGAGACAGAAAAGAATATTAGAAAAACCTAGTAAAAGAGATGTTTCACCAGAGAAATCTTCAACACTCGAGATACCTCCGGCACCTGAGCCCGTAGATGTAAAACCTAGCGTTATAGGAGATCTTGCTGGTAAATACCTGGCAGCTTATGTAAACTCTCCAAAGATTGTAGATACTGTTTTTGGAATCTATAAGGACAAAGAATCGGGAGAGTATATGATAGGTAATTCTAAAATACATATAGAACACGACGCTTTAATTATTAACCATAAGAAGTACAACACAACTGCAGGTCTATGGGAACTTCTTACTAGAAAGAAAGTAAACTTGAAACAAGTAAGTGAGAAAGACCTTGACATGTACAAAGACATTTTAATATCGACCAGTGGACATTTACATAATAATAACGAGCTTAAAACCTCTAGAACCAGTAAGTATAAACTAGTCATTTCTAATTTTTTTCCAACGAAAAGGTGGAGTTCTTACAATCAGAGAAGATGAACAGATTACGTGACCTCTATTACAATCCTGGAGAACCTACGGGTTTTTCCACTCTAGGCAAACTTTCATAAACAAGTACCGTTACAGATAAGAATATAGAGGAGTAGTATGGTTTTGTCAGTGACGTCACGGAGGAGCGGAGGAGCAGCTGACCACTGTCCACTCGGGAGGAGCAGCTGTCCACTCGGAGGAGCGGAGGAGCAGCAGACCACTGTCCACTCGGGAGGAGCAGCTGTCCACTCGGAGGAGCGGAGGACCAGCTGTCCACTGACTACTGACCACTGCCCTTTGGCCACCTGGGTGCTTGCATCCTTAATGAACATAGCTCTTTTGTCCATCTGGATGCGAGCACCCTTTGCTCCGCCTGTGTAGAACAACGGCCTAAGTGTTCGAATCGTTATTGGTAATTATTTGTGGGCTTGCGCCCTTATTGATCATAGCTCTTTTGTCCATCTGGGTGCAAGCAGCCTTTGCGCCACCTGTGTAGAACAACGGCCTAAGTGTTCAGGTCGTTATTGGTAATATCGGTAATTATTTGCGAGTTTGTAATATTTGCATGGTTCCAGACGGGATGCAGCCGCCCGTACGAGAATAACCCGGCTTTCCGCGCGTGGGGTCTTGCACGCACGCCGACAAGTCCTCACATGTTCAAGACCGATATAAACCCACGCTATCGCTTTTTTACGTCATAGGCTAGCCGACGTCGGTGGAGAGGTCATCGTCCGTTATGAAGAGGCCATATAGAATGTATAACATGTTGCGAGAAGACGATCGCAAAAAATCATTCGCAAGATGGCCACTATCGTTTATCGATGTTGATAAAATGGTTGAAACCGGATTTTATTACACTGGTTACAGCGATATAGCAGAGTGCGCATACTGTCATACGCAAATAGGAAAATGGGAAAAAACGGACGTTCCAGCAAATGAACATAAAAGATGGTCCCCCAATTGTGCATTTTTAAATAAAGGTGGCGAGGGATCGGATGTATGCGGAACTGGTGAAGACGTGTGCGGTCATGGTGACCTCGTTGAAGACGTGTGTGGTCACGGCGAACAAAGGCGAAATAATAAAAACTAGGCGTTGTTTTTTATTGCATTAGTACTTACTGTTTATTGCGCATGTGATTGGTTAAAATAAGACGAAATTTGATTGGTGGAAATAAAACGTTCTGGGATTGGTTAGCGGAGGGCTTTAATAGCTGCGAGACGAATGTTTCGTCCTCAGTGTACAGCTAGCTAGGACGATGTCAACAACTACGAAGCGCCCACGTAAGCAGACGCCAAAGCAAGCAGTTGAACTGGATGCTGCCCTACAGGAGCTGATAAACTCCATGCAGGTGACCGAGATACCGAAACAGGCTGCGGGTCAATCTCCGAACCAGGCTGCGGGACAAACTCCTAACCAGGCTGCGGACCAAACTCCGATGGATAAGACCAAGATCCCAATAGTAGCAACGCTGGAGAGATATTCAAATATGGATATTAATATGTCGGACACGAAAATGCTACAAGAGTTGGAAATCGGGACACCGTACCACATAAAGCAGGCGCGGTCCACCTATACCAAGTACGGACGCCGCGTGGTTTTGGACCTTCTTAACGGCTGCTCAGTATTCTTGCCAACTAGATTTGGTAAACTTACAGAAGACCAAATACAGCAGCTGAACGAAGTTAACCTCTCTATCATATATTACGGCAGAGAAATTAACCCAGGCGGCTACTATTACCATAATGTGAAATTTGTGTGAATTGACTACATAGACATGGTGATGTGTAACAGATGGACCAATGCAATGTGCAAGTGTACGTAGTGTAACAGCTGGACCAATGCAATGTTAAAGTGTATGTGGCACGAGCCACGCGTGTGGTCTCTTCAAATCATATATAAGGCATGATACGTGCGAAGCTCAACAACAGTATGTCTTCTCAAGAACTAGTACGTCAACTGTGGGAGGAGATCCCTGACTCATCGTTTGCAGATATCCCAGACATGGAACCTGCGGTAGAAGAGTCGCCATCACCCGAACCAACAGAGCCGTCTATATTATCTACTCTTAAGCGATATAGAACTGTATACATCCCAGAAGTGAGATGGAACAATTCGTTGAGGGAGCTGCAAATTGGACTTGTGTATCCGATAAAGGAAGCTCGTTCCATGTATACAAGGCGTGGGAGAAGAGTCGTCATAGATTTAAAGATTGGGCGCAGCGTTTTCCTACCACGAAGGTTTGGGAAGTTGAGTGAAGATCAGCTTCAACAGATTAATGAGGAGAAACTTTCATTGATGTACTATGCTAGGGAGCCAAATTCACGTGGTTACCACTATTACGTTTTCGGATTTGTCTCAGTGTGAAGTGTATGAATTGACTACATAGACATGGTGATGTGTAACAGATGGACCAATGCAACGTGATAGTGTACGTGGGAGGCATATGTAACAGCTGGACCAATGCAATGTGAAAGTGTATATAGCACAAGCCAAGCGTGTGGTCTCTTCAAATCATATATAAAGCATGATACATGCGAAGCTCATCATCAGTATGTCTTCTCAAAAACTAGTACGTCAACTGTGGGAGGAGATCCCGGACTCATCGTTTGCAGATATCCTAGACATGGAACCTGCGGTAGAAGAGCCGCCATCAGAGTCAGTAGAACTGACAATATACAATTCCTATGGGCACGACGTGGGGAAGGTGGAGTTTCCCATCCGATGTATCGACATATATGGATTCAACCAAGAACATGTTGACTCGTCACCGATCCTACCCTGCGGCAACACGCTTCAAAATATTACTGGGGACTTATGCTACCACGACAACATCTTCCATAAACAAGTCTGCGATGGTGTCAACCATTTCCACCGGTGCAGGAGGCCCGAGGAGGGACACTACTCAATGTGGAGCATCAAGTGTAAGCCGGAGTGCCACCTTTTCGAGAAGCTGCAGCAAGCTGTAAGTATTATTATCACCACCCCTACCCATTGAATTATAATTTCGTAACACTGTGCTTATAATGTTTTGTTTTTATGTGCTTCAGACAAAGGCAGCATTTTTCCACGATCTACACTGCAACCAGGGCGATGGATGCAACCTCCCAGACCACACAACGAAGAAAAACTTCGTAAATTGTTTAAATTTGTAATTATATAGAATAAATGTGTGATATAAAGGAAAACTTGTGTAAAAAATCATTTCAAACCGAGCTCTTCCATTTTATGAATGAAAAAGTTCGGGTCATAACCTTAACCAAAACCCTTACTCCCATAATTCCAACACATGTCATAGACCAAAAGCATGTTCTATCTATTTTTTACAGGAAGCCGTTCGCCTTTGGAAGGATTGTGTAAATAACAAACAGACAATTTTATGAATGAATTTATTTCAACTCATGATTACAAAACTCTTTAAAATTATACCGTGCTTGCATCCAGAGTCTAAGCACCATTACATTGTGTAGGGCACAGTTCATATTAGAGTCATTATGAAAAAGACATTTTGTTTCACAGTCTCTTAATTTGCCCAGCTTCGGTACACCAAGATCTTCCATGTTTATAACAGACCTCTGCAGTAGTTTTTCAAAAAGTCTCGCCTTTTCTAGTCCCTTAGAATAAAGTCTGTCTTCACACTGTAATACACTATCAAGAACAGGTTTCAACTCGTCGTAAGGTAAGTATCCACTCTGCCATGGTATCCCATGCAGACACGATTCCACAAACCGCTGACATTTTACATCTGGGTATACGTCTTTAGGCGGTCGCAGCACGAAATGTCCCATTCTGCCATCATGCGATAATACAGCCACCTCTTTAGCCACGAATTCATTGCAAGTTGACTGATAGCCCTGGACATACAATATGGTGAATTTCTCACACGACATTGGTGATGATGTTGGTCAGAGCAGTATACTCTACGCAGCGATCGTGCAGGATTAAACAGTAGGCCTTTGTGTTTGCTGGGATGTTGTTTGTAGCAGAAATTTCAACTCTCGTAGTGCAGGCTCCAGATTTCAGATCCTCGTTCTGCTTGGTGCAGTCCACCACAAAGAATGGTGCATGTTTTATAAAATCGCTCCTTTTAAGCAGTGGTGATGGGGAACGCTCATAGTACGATTCTTGAAATCTGGCATACATCTCATACAGTAATCCATACGCACCATTGGTGCTGTCTACACGGAAAGAATGGTAGGGATACTTTTTATCATTCAAATATAAGGATACGTCCTGTACGTCACCTAAATCAAATCTTGAACCGTTTGCTTCGGCTTTGCTTCTATCAGTCTGAAATGCTACGATAACCATTCTAGGCTTTTGCAGCTGAGGAGAAGTTGTCACATTCCATGAAACGTTGGTTGCTTGTGGTAAAGACGGATGTTCGTACAACTACCAGCTTCTGAAATATATGGGTAGCGGTCGATCGCTTTCCAACGCGTTTAACAGTTTCAAGCGTTCAATGTCTGATACCTTAAGCATAGGAACAAACCATTCTATATCTGTGATTTTAATTTTACTAACAGCTCCCATGGTGATATGTATAGTGTTTTTAGCTCTCATCATGACGAGTTCGAGTTTGCAGTTTAACAGAATTTTCTTAAAATCTTCAGCCACACCGAGAAAATGGTTCAGCGGTATGCAAACATTGAACTTTCCAGCTTTTACAATTTCTCCAACGCTCTCACTACTGGGATGTACCCATCCTGCGTTCTCCAGTCTATCGCAATCTAATCCCGTATAGGAGCAGATACCTTTCAACAAGCTCGTAATACCAGGATTTCTAGTACGATCCACAGTTTCTCCATGAATATTGAGTTTTATTTCATCGAATAAATGCATAAAGCCGTTATTTACAACTTTTCCAGTGTTCTCGGCATCTTTGTCGGTTGTCACAGTACCACTTATCGAAACGAAACTCTGACTGAGTAATGCATACATGTTTTCTGCTTGAATGGGAATTCGTATTTCATCGCTTTCGCCGAGAGCTGAAGTGTTGTAAGGTTTGAATCCATGATACTGTGAATTTTCTATGGCGTCTTCAAATAGTACCTTATCCCTTACGCTTAGAACGTGCATGTTGTAGTACTAAAAAGCCTAGAGATTCCAGATACTTCTTGTTAGCAGATGTTAACTTGCCGACGGTACGCTGATGATTACCGGGTCGAGCACGACGCACCGTCTTATATGCTGGTTCGGCTGGTGAGGATTTATTAAAGTTAAGCCCCATTCTTCTTAATGGCTAGTCTCACGGACACTCGCTCTCCTCTAAAATCGATAAGTCTACCGTCCTGATCCACGAGAGATATGGTAATGTCCGTTATTTTTTGTATGTTGATTAACGGTAGAAATATCAGGTTTGCAGGCGCCTCGGAGATTTTATATCCTGGCGGCACAGTAGGAAAAAATTCGTATATGGTGTGTGTCGGACGTCCGTTTAAGAATGATCCCGACGCGATGTTGCATTGAAGTCTTTTAGTATTGATGTTATTTATGTCTGGCTGCTTTGCGGAAACGACAGCTTTCATTTTCGGTATTTCATCCGTTGTTGCAAATCCGAGTAAAGGGCCCACGGAGTTTGGAACATTAAAAGAAACGTCGAGAGAGCAATATATTGTTGTGAGCAGAGTATTGGGGTTCACACTGACTCTAAAAACCGCATCAGGATCAAGAGTGGAATTTGTTAATTTTTTTATCATGAGCGCGACATATTCTGAAATATCGCTAACCTCGTACGTCCCTTTAGGGATGGTGATGGCATGTTTATGATTGCCTGAGGTAACCGCCAACGAATTGTTACTCTCTGTAACGTTTAGAATAGAGTTGTAAGCGTCGAGTCTCAGCATCGCAATCTCGTAGTCTGCCCCATCTTCCAGCTCGATAGGGGGATGATGCGTGTTGGTTAGTTCGGACGTGGATCCGCTTAGAGTGAACGTGCGCATCGTTTTAACACTTGTATGTCTGAGGTGAAGGCTTTTGTAGTAAAAATGCTAGACAGAGGTGACCGCAAATCTCGGTGTTGTATTTCTGATAACGTGTAAAGTTGTAATATAGTTTAGAATGCGGACCAGTATAATTTACAATTTCTGCAGGAGGAGGCAAGTCTCCATAGCTGTCGAAATAAAATGAACGGCTACCACACTTTTTCAACGCTACCCAATGCGTCCCAGGCCCTGAGGCATCATCGAGATTGACAATGATTCGTTCCTGTTTATGAGTCTTGGTAGGTAGCTCGTTTCTCATATACACTCCTCTGAAATGTGGAATACATAGCTTTTTCGCATATCGCTCTAAGTCGTAGTTAGTTAGGGCTTTTTTTAAGACGGATTCCTCTACCAGATGGATAAGGTTTTAAAAATAGTCCCTTGCCATCTCTGTGCTGGCGTATGAGCTCGTCGATCTCCTCCTTCTTTCCCAAGGCAATGCTTTCCAGCATGCGGTTATGGCGTACATGTTCTCCAAGCTGCTTCTTGTCGTTTTTTGCTGAATTAACAGCTTTAGCAATCTGTGCTCCTGCCCCACCTAAAGCCCCGAGCGCAGACAATCCAGCCAAAATGGGTAATATCGGCAATATGCCACCAATTTTTTTAGGCGACTTCAAAACTCTCTTCTTTTTCTTGCTTTTCTTCTTTGCTACCACTTTTCTGTATGCAGCCTTCAGTTTCTGAATTTTATCCAGTCCAGCTCCCATTTTAACCTTCCCCTTCATAATTTTAGAAACGGCGTAAGCTGCTGCACGCTCCCCGAGGCTTGCGTCGGAAGCCTTAACACGGTTAGAGGCCTGTTGTGCCAATTTCAAGTCTGCCTTATGTCGATCGTTTATATCCGAGCTCTGTGCGTAGCTTATATCGTGTAACTTACAAGCTTCGTCCAAAGGATTGATTCCTGTATCGCCTCTTTTTAATCGTTTCTGTAGTTTGGTGCCCGGTCCGCAAAATCTGTACTTTGGTATGTGCAGTTCCACAGGCAGTTTATTAATGAGCGTATTGATCACTCCTTCTCCACGGCGACGTTTACCTCGTTCTATTCGCGGAGCCATACTGACCTCAACGTCTGCACGGGCTTGCCTTTTATAGGTATAAAAGCGGCCGCTATTACACTTTGCCCTGTTATTCACACCATGAAGTTTGAGAAGCAAAACGTATCCTTAGAGGTTCGTCCCATAGAGCAGACGGCTTCGATCCATGAACGCAAACATAGCATTTTACTACCCGACAGCATACGATGTATTATCTGCGGACCTAGCAACTCGGGAAAAACAAACGTGTTAATAAATATTCTTCTACACCCCAACGGCGTAAAGTTTTCAAATGTCTACATTTTTTCAAGATCGCTGTTTCAGCCTAAATATAAAATGCTTGAATAAATTTTAGCCAGAGTTCCAGAAATCGGTTATTACAAGTTTGATAACTGTGGGGACGGTATACCAGAGCCTCACCAAGTACGAGAAAATTCTGTGGTGATATTCGATGACATTATGACTGAACTTCAAAGCCCCATAAGGAATTATTTTAGCATGGGAAGACATAACTCGCTAGACATGTTTTATCTAGCCCAGTCGTATGCGAGGATACCTAAGCATCTGATAAGAGACAATTGTAACTTGTTGATTGTATTTAAGCAGGACGCGTTAGATCTAAGGCATCTTTACGACGACTACGTAAATGCAGACATGACGTTCGATAAATTCCTGCAAATGTGTCGCGAATGTTGGTCTTCGGAAAAGTATGGATTCCTAACGATCTGCAAAGAGGACTCTGTAGACCGAGGGAGGTATCGGAGGGGAATGGACGAGTACGTTGTTATATAAAGACGTGCAAAGTATAGTGGATACTCACAATGGATGATAGAGGACTCATACGCGCATGCAGAGGGGCTATGGGCGTTGACAGATTTGGATCGCCGTTAATTGCGCGATACATCGATAAAATAGCACTGCCTCGAGACGCAGTAGGCAATTACTCGGTCAAAGGTAAACGAATACGCTACGTTGGCCATCTCACAGAGAACCACAATGCCGCGACGAAGGAGTACGTGGACAAGGTTCTGGCGCAGAAAGATTTTCATTAAAGTGATGGTAATATTGATTCTGGAAACTTTGAATTGTTTAAAACCACGGCCCAAGTGCTGAATAATTTTAAAGATATGATAAACCTGCTCATCCAACATCAGTCGCAGTTCAGAGACGATGTTACTGCTTTAAAATACCTCATGCAAAGAACAGCTGGGGCTATGCAGAACATGTGGCAATCCAGTTTTTTTCAACTCTACAGTGGTACTCGTCTAAAATTAATTTATGATGTAAGAATCACGGTTGTTGACATGGATGATTCAGACGATCTGAGTACAACGTTAAATGGAACAGCTGTTGACATTAATCAACCTATCCATGTCTCGAGAGGCGATGTGTTATTGTTTAAGACGGGCACTTTCTCGCGTGAGGTCCCCATTACGATCGAATACGCCTATAAAACGCGTGAAATCACAAAAATAGACAACACTCGAAATGAATCCGTCAATGAGTGATGACCAGAGGAGAATTAAGGAGGAAATTGAAAAACATACCAATTCTATACGAACAAAATATTTATCATTAAGAAAAGCCGATCTTCAGACGAAACATGAGTTTTCAGTCATTGTACAACCTATAACGCAACCTTTGGAGCAGCTCGTCACTCTGAGTAAAGACAAATCAAAGCAAGATGAAAAGGAATACGAGCCTGAACCCTATATGGAGCAGACCCCTGTAAAACACTACAAGTCTATGTTGGAAAGCGTATATGGTCGTGTGTCTGGGGGTTATATTCAGAAACTAGTTCAATTGAGGCCTAGAAACGTGGACACCATATACGGTATAAAATGGCATCCAGACAGACAAACTTTCTCGATCGGGGCACTCCCTCTGTCGATAAGAAACGATACAATATATGTAGGCAATAAGAAATACCATTCCCGCCGCGGATTAATGGAGTTGCTTACCAAAAGCATACCCGACCCTAAGTTGTACAGCGATAACGACTTGGAGACCTATAAGGAAATATTGGAGAGGTCTAGCGCTCATAAAGTCGGCTATGATGATAACGAAGAGATACGAGTCTCAAACAGCCAGAAATTTAAAAACGTTATTAGGCGGTTATTTCCTGAGGATGAGGAGGTCGAGGTAGACGGTGATCTCAAGACTAAAAAACCAGTCAGGGGAAAAGGCCTGTGGAAGGACTTGCATACGAATCGCAAAATAGACTATAAATACTGGGACGACCCGAATGAACTGGTTCATAGACTGCGTTTGTTGGTAGCATCATCTGAGGCTGGGAATCACTCGCATAACAACGAAATATTGGAGATTATAACAGAGTTAAGAGAAAGTGGTGTGATACAATGAGCAAACGCGAAATTCCTTACGAGCTTCATAAACCTGCTCGAATAAATTATCCAAGGCGTCACGTGACAATGAAAGGTTTAAATGATTTGTGACAGAGCGATCTGATTGAAATGATCCCGTATCATAAGGGAAATAGAGGCTTTAAGTACATTTTAGTCTGTATAAATGCGTATTCCAAGTTTGCGTACGCAAGGGCTTTGAAGAACAAAACTGGAAAAACTGTTACCGCAGCCATGAATGATATACTTCAATCTGTTAAAACACCGCCTACAAACCTTCAGACAGACATGGGGAAGGAGTATTATAACGCTAATTTTAAAGCCTTAATGATGAAATACGGTATCAACCATTATTCTACATACTCCAACGTTAAGGCTTGCATTGCTGAACGTTTCATAAGAACTCTTAAAACAACCATGTACCGTGAATTTTCTGCCAGGGGAGTTATAAGTGGATCGACATGCTGCAAGAACTCATTAGGAAATACAACGATAGGTTTCACACCACCATTAAGATGAAGCCTAACCAAGTCAAGGACGATAGCCTGCTGAAAACTGTGTATCGGTACAAGGAATCATATGCAAAGCCAAAGTTTGCTAAAGGCGACTTTGTAAGAGTTTCAAAACATAGGAAAATGTTTAAAAAAGGATACTTACCATCGTGGACTACGGAGATTTTCAAGGTGCATGGAATCCAAGCCACATCTCCACCTACTTATCTGCTACAGGATTTGGATGGCAACAACATAGAAGGTGCTTTTTATGCTGAAGAACTCCAGAAAACAAAGTTTCCAGACACTTATTTAATTGAAAAGGTGCTAAGTCGTAAAGGAGATATGATTTTGGTGAAATGGATGGGTTTTCCTGCGTCCAAGAATTCATGGATTCATAAACATAACATTGCAGATGCGTGATACAGGATGAGGAAGGAACACTTGTATTTTTTTACTTCATTAAAGACTCAAGTATAGTCATGTGTTTTTTATTTCCATTCCTTTGCCTTTGACAAAGCCCTCACAACACACAGCATAATACATACACCCACGCAACATACACATGACACAAAGCATTATACACTACATACACAAGACACAAAGCATAATACACAGGATACATAGCATAATACATTTTTATTTACATACACAAGACACAAAGCATAATACACAGAATACATAGCATAATACATTTTTCTTTACATACAAGACTCTGACACTATATACATTTTTACACTTTACATCTTTTAGCTGGGGGTCCCTCATCAACATCAGCATCCCTGATTTTGTAATGCCCGTGAGCAAGAGTATCTACGCCGTTGGGTAAAATGTAACGCTTGTCATCGTTGCTAGATAAAGTGACTTTATTCACAGCAATCGAAAACACGTTATGTTTAAACGATCTGATGCATCTATTTACCGAGAATGTTGATTGTCCGCTCTGAAGACAGCCAACATAATCTTCAAAGTTGACATCTTTGTCAATAACATTTTTCCTAATGCCTTTCAATTTCTTTATGGTCATATGATTAAATTTTATAGCGTACATCTTTGCTCGCAGGCCTACAAATTCACTTATAGTATGACCAGCACCTTCATCCTTGAATTTACCGACCACCGCCTTGTTTTTGGAGGAATACAAGGGATGTTCGGGTGGATGTAGACGCTAGTATCCAGCTCATCTCGGAAATGCATCATGTCACGGAAGAGGTCATCCGTTTCGATCTTATAGACGAAACTATCAGTGTCCATGTAACATAATTTCAAACAGTCTTTGTAAAAATGTTTCATGGTATCATAGTGAAAGTCGTACATCCTTGTTTTCGAAATTTCTAATATAGACATACCGACATAGATTGCTTTGTCAAACACCAAGCTAGTTTTAGCAAGATGGACACCGACCAAATTCTCGCTGAATATGGTTCTATCTAAAAAGTTCGACTTAGCCACAAGCTTTCTCATTAAATTTTGATCTGAAACAAGCCTAAAGTTCATCCTTTTCCGCACATTTTCCATTGTCTTGCCAAAAACTGCGTTATTCATCAGTTTAAAAAAGTCTTTTTCAAAGTTGTTGGCTGCAGCCCTACGTTTGGCCGTATTAAAGTCAATGTAAGGTTTCAACCAGCAGCTTTGGTGAAATTCAATAATTCTATGGATCTTGGATAACCTCAGTCCGTGTTGTAATGCTTGTATAAGCACAGAATAGTGAATGACATAATTTTGTTTAGTTTCAAGAGTTGTCAAAAGCTTTTCGTTTTTACTACCCGGAGGACACTTCATTTCTGCACAGAAGGGCAGATCAGTATGAGCGTCGTGGAGGTGATCTGGATACTCAATGTCTACCTCAAGGACATATCCCAATTTAGAATTGGTCGGTATGGACATGACGTCAAAGGACGCTATCTCATCTTTCTCGAGCCAACGAAAATTACCAGTAGGCAACGCTTGAGACATAGCGTAACCATAAAGGTTATTGGCGTCGACGTAGTAAAGGTGAGAGCTCGACTTTGAGGCATCGTAGTCGGCGGAACAAGGGATATTTGCCACAGCGTGTCTCGTTACACACTGAGAAATACCACCTCTTATCCCGCGTTCAAACAACTGAATCATGTCCATATCGGTCAATAGCTGTAATTTTACCTCTGTGAATTTTAACATGGATGCATAAGCGAATCCAGGAGCAGTCGAATAGTAGAGACAATCTAACCCATATGTATCATGGCACATTTGCCTAAAATTCTCAAAAACGTCTGTTAAGATCAAGACATCAGATTTCAAATATAAGTCTGAATATTCCCCTAAAGACTTGACCGAAAACGAATTCCAGACATTAACAGCATGAGAGTAGTCTCGATCTGAGACACCCGCATTGCTGAGTTTGTTGTAAAACGCCTCTTTAGGCGGTAATTTTGTCTCATCAAGAACTTCGTAGGACGACACATAGTCGTAGGGGAAGACCCCCTTTCGACATACCAAATCGGTTTTGTCACCAAACGAATTTCTGGTTTCTATAAATTTCTGCTTGGGTAGATTGTCCGCTAGCTTCTCCAAGCTACTGGCCATGAATCGGAAAGAGTCGATAAATCTAAGTTCCATACCTCCCCGCTTCAAATATGGGGAGGGAATAAATTTAGAAAACGATACATACTTCTCCTGAGTATTGCAAATGACATTGATCCTATTTTCATCAAAACCAAGTTCTTTTACAATGAAATGAGCATCGTAATTGGAGAGGTTATGCAACACGACAGGGACGAATGTCTGATTTCTGTAATTTAGATTACAATTCCTGTGAGCGGCCCCTCTGAATCGCCCGCTGACATGACAGTGGTCCCTGACTTTATAGTTCACTTCGGTGAAATTACCATGCTTACAAATGTGGCAGATGGTGCTGTTCATATACAGTTTGTTTTCATCCGGTGTTAGAGGGATCATAGGTTTGTTTATGCTATGTAACACTCGATCGATGACTTTTACATCAGCTACAAGCGATCGCATAAACTCCCCGCTGCAGTCTTTCCCTCTAAACAACCGTAACTGTGAAAACGTACCCTCCGCATCTTTGATAAAATAAGAAAAACTAAACGGAGTATGTTTCTGATAAGGTGTGGTCCAAGATTTTGCGGGTTCGTTTAAGCACCCCGAAATCGGCTCCAATAGGCATTCGAAATCCGCATAGATAACAAACCTAATTTTCTGCGAATATTCGTGCTTATTAAAGCAAACTTCGGGGTTCTTTGGAATCTCGCATCTGACAGGAGTGAAAGAATTGCACAACGCTAGATGTTTAGCCAATCTCTCATCTGCAGATTTACCCTCGTACGATTGGAAATGCGTAAAACATCGTTTGCACACTCTGATCTGATGCTCGTTAGATGTTATGTAAGGTTTTACAAATGCATCGAAATCGGAAATGACTATATAATGAGAATTTTGCTCATTGCAAACATACAAAAGGTCTCTATGGTCCGCGAGTTGATTTTCCACAATTTTGATAGGAAACACGTAGTGCGAAATATTCTTCCCATCACGTTTTTCCTCTAGGCCGAAAACATTAATAGCAATATTATTCCTTTTAGAAAACTTGTCTATATCGTGTAATGAAACGGGGAATTTTACACAGCTCCAATCGTACTTCTCACCCAATTCGGGTTTGTTCAGGTAACTTGACCACAAATCCTTGTCAGAATCTATAAATTTGGACAAAACACAATATTTAAAACAAAAATCATCTTCGTTCTGAATTTTGATGAGGGAGTGTAGATGGCGGAATTCTACAGGCAGAATCATATGACCACGCCCCGCAAATGGGACATGTTCATTGATGCGCACTTCAATTTTAAACAATTTTTTGTAACACCATCCAGAGCCACGCGTACTATGCTCCTCTTGCTCCTTTAACAATTTCGCGATGTGGTTGGATACGGCTTCATGGATGTTAGATGTTCTGTACAAAATTTGGTTTCTGGTTTTAAAATTATACAATGCCGACTGACCATCTAAATTTTCAAAATCTGATTCTACAAAAATATTAAATTTTATGGAGGTAAATTTTAACAAAGCCGAAGTTAGAATGTGAACAATTTTTTGATGGAATGAAGCAAGAATCGTCTCCATGTCGCCTGAGGGAATATCTGTTACGGCGTAAGTGGCTATTCGAGACTTGAAAGCAGACTCGAGCATGAAAAACTCACTTTGATGTTGTGATGACTCGCTGCCTGCATCTTGTCTCGCGTTGCCATTCCCCGCTCCGACCTATAAAAATAAAATAAGAACATGTGTTACACACGTTTACGAAGAAATGTGTAATGACATAAATGTTTTAAAAAACGAACAATGTATTAAACGTACCTCTAATCGGGCAGGTTCAGGAATCCTGGAGGTACCGGCTTCGATCCCCGATGAGGCCCCGGCTTCAGCAGGCCCCTGCTGACCTTCATGCCTGGAGGCGTTCAATGCGGATGAGCCATTCCCCGCTCCGATCTAAAAAATATAAAATGAGAACGTATGTTACAACACCATAGGCATATATATTATACATTTTGAAAAACAAATAATAAAAATAATAATAAAAATATGATATATGTGATAATGAAATTAAAACGTACCTCTAATCGGGCTCCATCACCACGCGCAGGAATCCTTGAAGTCTCTGCTCCGATTCCTGAAGTCCCGGCTACAGGAGGGAAATAGAGGTGAGCTGCCTGGTGGTACACTCCCTCGCGTCTGGCTGCGTCCCTCGTAGCTGGGTGATGAAATTTCTCCCGGTGTTCATTCATTCGCTGTAACGAGTTAAAGTTGACAAAGCAGATGTCGCAAGTAAAGGTCACGCCGGAATGCTTCTCGCGAACGTGCCTTGATAAATTGTCCTTGCGCGTGAATAATACACTGCAGGTGTCGCACTTATACTCGGTTTTATCATGGTGTTGGTAAATATGCCGGTTGAGATTGCGTCGATGTTTAAATGATGAAGCGCACTCCTCGCACTTGAAAAATGAAGTAGTAGCTTCCATCACGGCTTCTAACGGCTGAATGATACAAATCGTCCTCGGGTTATGTATTTATATCGGCTCACGCTAGGTACTACGCTTATAACGGTCACCACGCATCGGTATACAAGCGGGGGGCCACTGCAGCGGTAAGCTGTGTGTTATTTTCGTATGCAAAGATGAGATGCGTGGCTGCAGGATAACATCTGCCGGACAACGCAATAATATTATATCACATGTGCTGCAACATTGACACACGCTAGAGTACAACGTGTATGCAATACCCCACGCGCTGGGATATTTTGAGATACAGAGATGAGACTCTGCCATGCGGGACCTCCCGCACGCGCGAGACAGCAGACAGCATCTGGACCTCCCGCTACGATAGCGAGACATGCAAATATTACAAACTCGCAAATATTACAAACTCGCAAATAATTACCGATATTCCCAATAACGAGTCGAACACTTAGGCCGTTGTTCTACACAGGCGGAGCAAAGGGTGCTCGCATCCAGATGGACAAAAGAGCTCTGTTCATTAAGGATGCAAGCACCCAGGTGGCCAAAGGGCAGTGGTCAGTAGTCAGTGGACAGCTGCTCCTCCCGAGTGGACAGTGGTCAGCTGCTCCTCCGCTCCTCCGTGACGTCACTGACAAAACCATACTACTTAGAGGAATGGTTGATTGCACAAGATGTTTACAGTTTACATAAACCTATTAGGAGAAAGTTTCCAAGAAATCCTTATTCGGTAAACAACATTTACGACATTCGAGTCCGTGTTGGAGAAATTTAATAGAAATCCTATAGTAGTGAGAACAGATAAGGGTAAAGAGTTTCTAAACAAAACGTTTCAAGACTTTTTAAAGAAAGAGAACATAGAGTATCGCGTTTCCAACAACCCTGATGGTAAATGTTCGATAGTTGAACGCTTCAATCGCACTTTAAAAACTAAAATATACAAGTATTTTACTTTCAAGAACAGTTACAAGTATATAGACGTGTTGGATAGATTTGTGGCAGGATACAACGATTCTGTACATACCAGTACAGGAATGGCTCCTAGTAAGGTTACCGATAAGGACGTCTTGAAAATATGGAAACGTATGAGAAACAAACAGCTTCGTGTGAAACCTAGACCTGTACGTTTCAATGTGGGGCAGACTGTTAGAATAGGTAAAGAGAAGATGAAATTCGATAAGGGTTTCGAACAAAACTATTCCACGGAAATATTCAGAATCGTTAAAGTAATCAAACATTCACCTCAACCTGTATACGAACTCGAAGATCTTAGGAACACTCCTATTTTGGGTCAGTTTTATAGTTATGAACTCACGCCTGTAACTATAAACAACGGCACTGCTTACAAAATAGATAAAATTCTACGTACACGTTCGGTAAGAGGCAGTAAAGAACATCTCGTACGGTGGAGAGGTTATGGTCAGGACTTTGATTCTTGGGTTAAAGATAAAGACTTAGTATGATGGACGAAGATTTTTATATTACTCTACTCAGTGATGCGTCGTACAAAACATTTCCTACCAATACTCTAGCTAGTTTTCAAGTGCAACTAGCACAAGTCATAAAATTAGAGAGGGATCAGTGGGAGGTAGGATTATGTGAAATTAGTTATTCTCAAGGAATTTTATCAGACACGGAAGGTGCAAAAATCAATCTAACAACATGTACTACAAAGAAAGAACTTGTATTTATATATTGTAATATAATGAAACCCCAACTTGTAGGAGATTCGTATGTGAAACTTCTTAGAATTATTCATTTTCCTCAGATGTATCATTGGTTTCCGATAGTATACTACCATCCCGTTGAAAGTACAGAATTTCAGGTGATAGGTATAGAGTTGACAACAAAGTTAGGTGCTCTAGCTAAATTAGTGGATAGTACTAAACCTACTACGCTTGTTTTACATTTTAAAAAGAGAAAACAAACTAGTTTCTGACTCAGTTGCGATGGATCCGCTCACCGCTTACTACGTCAATCAGTCAGGAGGGCGTCTTAACAATCTAGGCCCTTTCTACACCGGCAACCCTTGTGTTCAACAAGGTGGAGGTCTAGGTAGTTTCCTGGGTGGACTGTTTAGAATGATAAAACCTGTTCTCTTTTCGGGCGCTAAAGCTTTAGGTCGTGAAAGTCTCTCGGCTGGTGCAAATATCTTATCCGATATAGTATCTACGAAGAAAGGTGAAAAAGTTAAAGACATTGTCGCAAACAGAGTAAACGAGTCAACTAAGAAACTTGTGAACAAAATGCAGGGTAACGGTAAAAAGAGGAAACGTTCATCAAAAATGAAGACAAAAACTGAAATAAGAGATATATTTAGTAGTGTAAAGAGGAGAAAGTAGTCAGTCGTGTCGAGATGCTTGCCCTAACAAAGTCAGAATTCGACGTCTTCGATAAAGCTCCTATTCAGGCAGCCGTGTTGGGGAATGTTACTACATTATGTAAACCCATTACTCCAGTCGATCAAAATGTTCTCGAAATCATAGTTCCTGCAGATAATGATCGCTATATTGATTTAAACGTACAGGTCATGGTGAAAGGACAATTCGTTAAAAACGATGGGAAAGAGTTAACCGATACCGATAAGGTTACCGGAGTAAACAATCTACTTCATTCGCTCTTCGAGCAGTGCAGCGTTTCTTTAAATGGAACATCAATCACCTCCTCTGAAGGCTTGTATAATTACAGATCGTATTTTGAAACACTCTTTGCATATGGAGAAGATGCCTCAAAAACTCATCTGACTAACTCGTTTTGGTATCTAGATAAAGCTGCACCGCAATTGCTCTCGGTTAAGGTTAGTTAGGTTAGAATAATGAATACTGAAAACAGAATAACACTTTAAATCGGTGCTACCAGGGGATACTAATGAGGAAAAATACAGGAAGCAAGGAGAAATACTGGACCTAGCCAAAGGTAGTGGATCGAAACAACTTCTATGTGGGCGGTGGACTGATAAGGACGAACGCCAGGACACCTCAGATTGAGAGATGAACACCATGAGCAGAGTTAACAAATTATATTCTCGTAAAGTCAATAGAACAATGTTGTATATAATAAATATTTGGTTCAAAATATGAAATTTGTATCTATCAATAATATCTTGTTACCCTAAAATAACCTTGTGAAACAACAGCCTCCACAACTATCCTATTAAATAGTGTCAGTAGACCAAAACAATTGTATCTATATATATAACTTCGTTGAATGGGAATGCAAAATAATTGTACACTTATTGAACACTTCTATAAGTTTGCATCTACTCAAGCATTATCATAAAAGGTTCAAATGTGGAGAGCAGTCTCTGTCAATATGCCAAAGCACACGGATAATGTAAGCTATAAATACGACTAAGTAATTAAGGTAATCGTTGACTAGCGAGAAACAGAACTGATCCCAAAAGTTCAAGAAAATGTTAGGGATTTTATAAACACTACACCTAAATCTCAAGCTAAGGCCTTTCACTATCAAGTCACTAACCAGAATTTCAATAATATGCAGGCCAAGAAACAATAAATCCCCAAGCTCAAGCGAAATTATAACTACCAACGCATAAGAATGATTCATAAGATGGTCACTAGCATAGAAAAATATTAAATCCGAACACCAGCAAGTAATGCTATACAGGGTGGTGGATAACTTCTATACACAGCTGAGAAAATATAAATCTAGATTGATAGCAGAAATATTTAAATGCAAAGGATTTGAATAGCAAATATTTTAAAGATATAATAATTATTTCAATAGAAAGTTTCAAAAAGGTAAGGCAGAAAACTGGAGTTATGGCCCAAATAACAAGGCTAGCCAAAAAATTTTAAGTAATCAAAGAAATTGCCAGGCTAGTTACTTTCCAAAATTTAAGTTTAGCTAATATTTAATGAAGGGTGAAAAAGCAATGAAAAACTAGCAGAGTAAACCTTGAATAACTGATAAAATTTTCAAAGAGGAGTGCTTACAGAATTTAATGAAACTTGTACCTTTTAAATAGAAGTATTTTTTCACAGAAAATTCAAAATCGATTTGACAAAGCTTTTTAATAATAGAAAAATTCCCAATAAGCAAACTTGTAAGTTACTTTAAATAGAAGTATTTTCCACAGAAAATTCAAAATTAGTTTCACAAAGCTTTTTAATGATAGAAAAATTTCCAATAAGCAAACTTGTAAGGTTACTTTAAATAGAAGTATTTTCCACAGAAAATTCAAAATCAGTTTCACAAAGCTTTTTAATAATAAAAAAATCGCCAATAAGCAAACTTGAAAGTTACTTTAAATAGAAGTATTTTCCACAGAAAATTCAAAATTAGTTTCACAAAGCTTTTTAATAATAGAAAAATCCCCAATAAGCAAACTTGTGAAGTTACTTTAAATAGAAGTATTTTACGAGGGAATTTATTTAAGAAAGAAATGAGACAATCTTACTGGTAACGGAGGAGTAACCCGTAAGAACTAGCGATATCAGATGCATAGGCTTATATCACCGATCAAGATTTAAATATGCCATCAAAATCTGTAAAGTTATTAATCCCCAAGACACAGAACTCTCAGAAATAAAACGAGGGAAGGTGACTAGTACAACTAAGCATAAGAACAAAGGCCTACGCGAAAGCTATACGTGACTAGCGTGAGTGAGTTCATGACCTCAGAGCAAGCGACCTTGCCCCCGAAAATAGTAACACACCACATCACGATAATATAAGGAGTAAGAATGTACATTTTCACTAACATTGAAACATACACTGTAATATAACATTGTCCAACTTACCGGACATCTAACTAGGAACACACTGCCTTAGTAATAATCTCGCTCAAACAGGATACAATAACCGTAAATGCTTCCGCATACTGACAGACAACCATTAACTAAATCTGCTTATAACCTTCATCATACTGGTACATCAGCAAGAATTTGTCTCTTGAAAAGTTAAGTGCCCCAGATGGAGTATATGGACTTCCAAATCATCGGGTTGCGGCCCGATAAACTATGCCAGAAAAGGTGCTTTGAAAAGCAATATGGTCTACGCCACAACCATGATTAGAATATATCATATAACATAATTTTGACAAACATTAATCTTTAGTATTATAATGAACCATTCTTTAGTATTATAATGAACCATGGGTCCCACTTACATAGAAAATTCCCCGACGATCCTCCACGTCGAGAAAGACTTGGCAAGGTTAATCCATCACAGAATCACTGCACCCATACAACTGCTCGAGCGCTAGGCTGAGCAGCTGCGAGGCAGACAAGAAAAATGCTCAGAGCGCCGCCAAGCGACAAAATCCGAAAGCTTGACGAGCGACGTCATCAAAGAAACATCTGAATATCAAACCACGGAATATTTAAACTAGCGAAAAATTACAGAAAGTACATAATAATTTAATTAAGCCCACACGGTACAAAGCTTTCGAAGGTTTGACTGATCCTAAAGAACTTGAACTAAACGGAACGTTAGGAGCAAACGGTAAAAACACCGGTTGGTTAGAAAGATATGAAAAATCTAAGAAATCTAAGCCAATAGTCATGATTGGTAAACTACATGGCGATATTTTCAATCTAGCGAAACTTCTGTTGCCAGGTGTAAACATGCAGATACGTCTTACGAAATCAAAGAGAGAGTTTTATCTTTTGGTGAAGACAAAGACTCTAAAGTTTTCTTTAAGTTCCTCGACGTAGGTCTGTATGTGAGGAAAATCAAACTTTCGCCTAGTATTCTCTTAGCACATGTTAAAACATTGGAAAAAGGTCATAATGCCCACTATCCCCTCACTAGAGTGGATTTGAAAACATTCACATTTAGTTCGGGATCTAGATCGATTTCTATCGATAATGCTTACATTGGTACTCTACCCAAAAGACTCCTCTTTTCAATGTTGAAAAATTCGGCTTTCTCAGGCTCAGTGGATTCCAACCCCTACGAGTTTCATCATTTTGCCTTGAATTCTTTTGCCATGTACATAATTGGTCAACAGATTCCTTCAGAAGGGTTAAACATTTCTACAGATCATGAAAAGACTACAACACTAGCTTATGATACTCTATTTAAAGGTTCAGGGATCCATCACAGCAATAGCGGTATGCAAATCACTCACGACATTATATAAAAGGGTTCTTCATGTTAATGTATGATCTAACTCCTGACGCTTCTGCTTCGCATGGTCATAAACCTTACCCAACAACGGTAACATTAGAATAGAAGCAAAATTCGACACAGAATTAAAACAAGCCATTACATGTATTCTCTATTCGGAATACGATAACAGTATTGAAATCTGTAAAGATAAAAAAGTAACTACAGATTATTAGGAAATGAATACCACTCAAATAAACCATGCACTTCATAATGTTCACACTTCTGAAGGAGTTTATCCTAGCGATCTCCTGCCCCATAGAATAACAGACAAAGCTAAATCTTACATCATTAATCTAGACCCTCATTGTTCACCTGGTTCTCATTGGGTTGCCGTGTATTTTAAAAATCAAAATTTTGCTTATTACTTTGATTCATTTGGACTACCACCTCTCATTCCGAGGATAACAAAATTTATTTGTCAAAATTCAATAAACTGGTCATACAACACTCAAAGATTGCAAGGGCTGACAACGTCTGTCTGCGGACAGTATAGTTGCCTGTTCATCTACTACATGGATAGAGGTTATAACATGCAAGAGTTTGTGAATCTCTTCAACACAGCAACAACTCCTGACAGAGAAGCTGTACAACTCTTCCATAAATCCTGGGGAACTTTGTGTGGAACGAAAGGAGGTCAGAGATGTCTTCCCGGACATTCACATCTTGAGTCATTATTGCTAACGGTATCTTGTTTTGATACTAAATCTATTACCTTTAGATCACGTGATAGTAATACAGTTACTTTTGTCTATTTTCAGAATAACACGAGACGAGACGAGGGGGTAACGTCAGTATAGAACGCAGCGTCCGGGAACCATGATGTCTACAGCTAATGGAGAAGGGAGCAAAACTCTTGCAAGAAAAGTAAGTATAGAACTGATTGATAAAAAAACAAGTTGTCATAACATGTATACATATATCGCGAATAGATTTTCTAATGTGTTTGTGTTTTTTGTATGATTTCAGAATAAAACTTCTAGGCGAGACCCTCGTACAAAGAGGTACCAGAAATCCATCTCATCTACGGAGGATGTGATAGACTTGGAGAAACTTCTAGAGGAAGCTCTAAACACAACCGGCGACACGTTTGTAGAGCAAGCAGGAGTGGTTCCTTCTATACTGGCTAGTAGGATTTATTTCCTCAACCGAAACAAGGACAGATATCTAAGTTTCGGCTTCTACACATCGTTGAACTACAGTGCTTGTGCGGAAATAGGAAACTCATTCGGAGCGTGTGTTGTGTTTTCACCCTACCTATTGAGTTCATTCCTATTACACTTACCAAAACTAATTGAACATATGTGTAACGGTAAACCATACCAGTTTATTGAAGAAAAGTTTAAACTAAGACTGGCTAAGAATTTTAAACAGTGCTATATTCAGTACGAGAAGACATGTATTGTTTTAAAGTGCAACCATAATGAATAGAATGAGAAAGTGTGATGACTCCGCCGGTAATACAATGGTGGGTATAGGGAGAGCGGCGGTCCACCGAAACACTGGCAGCACCTTCGTTTGCGTTTCAACTTCTCAATGCTGCATCATGATAGTTTGGCATATTATGATTTAACTAGCAATCTTTAATTAACCCTTGGTCCTATTTCTGTGAAATTTGTGCAGAAATAATCTGCACAACACAGTCCTTCTGATGGTTAAAACAGAGACTTAAAAAATGCGGACATAAATGTTTTTATTTCATTATATAAACATCACCAATTACACAAAATTCATGGAGGGTGAAACGGAATTTGACTATGCGACAATTTTTTTCATTTTTCTGTCCCGTAAAAACTTCAAGCGAGAAAGTTTTAGTGAAATATTTCAACTTTATTTTAAATTCAGTACCACCTTTATATCTTGAATGGTTTACGAGTAATTGAGTGGTAATTATTCCGAGCGCTACAGCTGAATGAATGATGTGGGACGATCGTCAAATGTTGAGGGTGAAGCAAATTTGACTATGCGAAATATATTATTTTATTTTTGTATCCAGAAAGAGATCAAGCGTGTAAGGTTTAGTGAAATATTTGGATCTTATTATACATAGAGTACCACCTATATATCTATAATGGTTAACGAGTAATAGTAATTACTCTAAAGCTAAAGCTATCAGAATGGTATTGAGGTATTAGCAGGTATCTTTTCCATAAAATACCAGCAATAACGTAAACATTTTTACATAATTTATTCGTGGACTCAATAATAAATACTATATTAACTGACTACTTGTACCCATACTGCAAGATTGACCCGCTGGGGAAAAGGAGTGAATGAAGCTTTTTTCTAACTTAGTAAAGCTGAACTACTTTTATTTATGCATTTATTGGATTATTTATCATATTTTCTGTTCACTTATGTTAGTGATTTTTATGTATAATTATCATAGCAAATGTCTTATTAGTTTAATATCTTGTTCCTTGTTTTAATAATATAATTTAACAACATAAGACGTAGGCCTACATCAGTTACAGCGAACGGCGAATGGTCGAGGGTTTGAGCAAATAGCGGGCTGTAGTTAAGGCAAGAGGATTTAATTTTTTTATGAAAAAATCTGGGAAAATGCTTTGAAATATTGTGTGATATATGTAGAATGCATTGCAAAACAATTTTTGCGTATGTGCGTCTTTATCGGATGTTGAGACGCCAATTTTAAAGATCACGCGCCCTATTTTTGTAGTTCTGCTTATGAAATTTTCCGTGCCCTGCAATTCACAAACCATCCCTTAGTTTATATTAACTCTGTTCACATAATTTGTACACATATCTACACTTTTGACCGTGTTTCACCTACATAGCTTACCCCATACAGCCAGGAGAAAATTAATATTAATATAAATAATATTCCTATTAATACAATATTAATACAAATTAATACTCAGTAATATTCTTATACAATGTAATATTAATATTAATTCATAAAATATCCCTTAGCTGTTTTCTACCCTAATTATACGTTGTTATTTCTATACAAATGTAGGCTACATTCTTTAACAAATTCTCTTCAAATTATACTAACATACCCTCTACCCTATTTTCTAGGCAACAAAATAATAGATCAATATCCCTTAGCTGTTTCATACCTATATTATATAATTGTTCATTGCTTGTGAACATATTCGATTTTTGGAAAGATGTGGAACGAAATGTTACGGTCAAGCTTCTTGCAATCTGAGAAATTACTGTTACACACGGCCATGTTTATTTATGGAGATGAGATCTTCCAAGACGTGTAAAGCAGCCCGAAAATTGTCAAAAGTATCTAACAATTCAATTTAGATAAGGTGAGTCATTTCGAAATAGATTAATGTATTATTTTGTTTAAGAATGTTTGCAATTTTTCCTATACCGCCCGTAGTAATCTTGCTCCCGTGAATCTCAAGCAGAGTAACTGCTACCTAGCGGCGGAACCAGTGAACTACCTCAGTCATCACACTTTCTCCTCTATTCATTATGGTGCAACGAAATTAATTTTCTCTCTATACACACTAACATCATCACAAACATTATGTCAAAGTACTCTATAATGCAGAACGACATATCGAAACTTGTAAACAAGCAATCTGTTCCCTCATCTTGGGAAAATTTAGGTTTATATGACTGTGTAACAGACGAGATAAACAATCAAGGTCTGGTCATGTTGTAGAACATTACAGTGCTCATTTAGATAAAATAGAGAGGACAAACATGAACACTTTTTTTTCAGTGTTAATATTAATATGTTTTTTGATGTACATATATGTAAATAAATATCCATGATCTATTCTTAATGTAATACGTTTGTAATTATTTACAAAAACGAGACATTATTATTAATATAATAATAATGTGCCGTTTTTCAATAAGCCTTAACCCTTCCTCATAGATCCTTACAAAATTTCATTTTACTAGAAAGAAAGAAAATAACTATATAATACAGTAGTAGTAGTAGTATCCTTACCTTCCGCTTAGTCCTGTTCCCTGTTTTTGTCGCCATCTTCCTTCCTCACTTTAAAAAATACATATTTCATATATCCCTTCAATCAGGCATCTTGTAGCCATACCATCATAGTGTGTCTTTCTAGAATTTCCACCACGTTTGAAAAATACAAAATTCATATATCCCGCCCTACCCCAGCCATTTTCAGACTTCCACTATTTTTATATTTTCAAATATCACGCTATTTTTAAAATAAAATTTCGACTTAGATCACTCTTGCATTAAATACACAATTTCGACTTAGCCCACTCTTCCAATTTACTAATTTTGAATTTGGCGCTAGTCGCCATCTTGGTAACAATTTTGAATTTTCAAATATCCCACCATTTTAAAAATAATATTTCGACTTAGCTCACTTTTGCATTAAATATATACAATTTCGACTTAGCACACTCTTGCATTTTCGAGTTTTGAATTTCCCTCCAGCCGCCATCTTGGAGGGGAAGTGATAACGTCATCACCCCCACCACTGATGACGTCATTACCCCCACCCCATTTCCCCTCAAACCGCTACCAATCCACTACTATACTACTAACAACGTTCAAAATGGTGAAAGGTAGGTGACCAGGTCTTTGTTCAAGAGGGACAAAGAAAAGAAATTAGGTACACTAGGGTAAAAGTGTAACCATGTTGTTGTTCAAGAGGAACAAAGAAAATAAAGAAATTAGGTACACTAGGGTAAAAGTGTAACCATGTTGTTGTTCAAGAGGAACAAAGAAAGAAATTAGGTACACTAGAGTAAGGTGTAACCAGGTTGTTGTTCAAAAGGAACAAAGAAAGAAAAACGTATCCATTATGAGAATGGTAGGACGAAACCTTGTGTAACAGGTTCGTGCCAAAATGTATAATAAAATCTCTCTTCTGTTACTGGTTTAGCTGTAAATACAAGTTAAGTAAAACTTAAGACCTAATCCTAAAAAGGACATGTGAATGTAAAAGCAAGTTAAGAAAAATTTAAGATGTAACAATCCTAAAAAGGATATTTGAATGTAAATGCGAGACAAGCAAATTTAAGATGTAATACTAAAAAGGATATTTGCTGTAAAATACAAAATACTAGGTATTCAATTACAAGGTACGAAAACAAAATGAAGAGGTTTCCTTAAGAAATGTAAACTTATGTCAGATCAACCATGATACAGTTTTAAAGATTGTGATTAAAGTTTATTTTATTTTGATTTAAAAGGAATATTGATAAATAGATCAATTAAAGTTTTTAGTGAAATGACAAACATTCCTTTGAATACACATAGAAGTAAAAGAGTTATTTTTGTAGGAGAAATACTTCGAAAGAATTGAAAAAAAAAATACATTGAGAAAATTAGAATTTTAAAATTTAGACATGAAAATATATTGCAATTAAAATTGAAATATATATCAATAGTGAAATCCACTATTTTTGCAATTGGATATATGACAAATTTCATTTTTGTGTTTTTAATACAATTTAATGCATTTGAAAAGAATATTTTAACAGTTTTTAATAACATTAAATATGAGAATGAAATAGTATCCACGATGAACATTTAAGTAATTTTATTTTTGAATGTCAACATAGTTTTGATTTATTAATTGAAGTATAATTACATGAGTTATTCAGTTACAAATTATAACTTATCAAAAGGTCAATGATATAGAACCTCATGAATGTATTATACCACTTTTTGTACCAAATCAAGCCATTAAATTATTAGAACCAGTTATTTATTTTTAAGAAAACAAGTTGATGTACGTATTTCGAGTATTTTTTTAGATCAACTTTGTTTTTATGTTTTTTATTTTTTCAAAAGTTATGGACAGTAATATTATTATTCAATATATCCAGGCAAATTAAGAAAATATTATATAAGATCAATTAAAATTTAAATGTGCATACTTACCATCAGATAAATTTATATTATGTAAGCAAACAAATGTTAAAAGATGTAAGCAACCAAATGCTATAATATATATTTGTAAAGAGAACGTATTAATATATAATTACCGTATATACCAGAAAAAGAATGTGTATCTAGGCCTATACATAAACATCTATTTTACGCAGAAGTACCAGAGACATATGTTCAAAATCAATAAAATATTTTCCTATAAGTAATACCTTATGGAATCCATTATCTAGTAGCCTTACATTGTTATGTGCTAAATGTGCTACACATGTTATTTGAAATATAAGCTATATGTGCTACATTGTTATGTGCCATATGTGAAATATAGACTATATGTAATATTTAAAGA
This sequence comes from Ectobius pallidus, assembly GCA_964059195.1. Taxonomy (NCBI): domain Eukaryota; kingdom Metazoa; phylum Arthropoda; class Insecta; order Blattodea; family Ectobiidae; genus Ectobius; species Ectobius pallidus. Next base: position 3,583,710 of record CAXKWD010000006.1, read on the forward strand.
TGAAATTTCAACAGGAAAATGTATGAATAAAAAGTATGTTTAAAAGTTAAAGAGAAGAGGTAAAATAATGTTATTACAGAATTGTAAAGAATTGTAAAGATGTAAAGATTTCAGGAATAACTTTAAAAGAAAAATTATAATAATTTTTATTACGATGTGATTCCAAATTACTTTTTTAAATACAACATGTTGTATGGATTTACCAACACAGGAACTACTGGTTCGTAAATAAATTGAATTACCATTTTTAACATTTTATTTAATTTAAATGTTTTAAAATATGCAGGTTATCGCATGGATGAATTAATCATGTCTATGAAAGGAGGACAAGAGAAATTAAGAAAAAAAATGATAGAATTTATCTTGATTATATATGGTTATAATTTTATTGTGTTGTTGTAGTAACAAATGCAGATCATGCATTAACAATTTTTCATGCAATGCAACTTAATTTATGTATGAATGATTTTGGAAAAATGAGAAAAAATTGTCATTACATGTAAAGAGGATGATGAAATAGAATGTCAACTATTTCACCTTCTTCTAAAATAAAAACAAATGTAAATGTAGAAAATATATCTGTAAAGAGAGAGGGAGAAGGAAACACTTCCAGTGATACAGTTTTAATTACCAAACGAGAACTTCATTGGTCAGAAGTAAATATTTAAAAAGATTCGAGGTAAGATAACCTCATACATTTTTATTTTAAGGGGGAAAGTGTCGTGTAACAGCGTCATATAAAAGAATAGTATAAAGACACTTTTGTAATACATTTATTTTAGGAAAATCTCAAGTAATATTTTCTGACAGATTTATAATAGAAAGTTAAAGTTAATGTAAGAGTGCCTGGCGGAAAGAATATGAAACTGGGTATAGCAGTGCACTGGTAAGTCGTGCAGTTACGTAGTTGAGGAACTTCAGATGTATTTAGAGAATTTTACCCTGAAGGAAGACGAGGAGAAACTAAAATGTGGACAGTTTGAATTAATTATCAATGAACAAAAGTACTAGTCCGGCATGGGAAAAATTTTCAAACATTTTCGAGAAAACATCATAAAATCATTAATAACAATAACAAAAATCCCTTTAGGCAAACCTACAAGCTGAGGTAGATTTCGAAGTGATTTTGTTTTAATTTACTGTCGCTGCGCATCACTCTTCTTCTTTAGCCTTGGCATGACAAACCCGCAATAATAACTGCAAAAAAGAGGAAAGAGAACTTTTTCAAACATTCAAATCTCGCCTTATATGAGAACTATCAAGAAACTAGTTATTGATTTGTAGAGTACTCATCAAGAGCTTTTCAACGGTACCCCACAAGACGTAGTTTAGAAAATTTCGAATTTCCATCCCCATACCCCCACCCCCACTCGTACTCCCAAAACCCCCGAATCGTTGGTGTCACTGTGAACTCCATAAGGAGTACTCTAATTTATTCAATCAAAGTTTCCCTCTATACTTCATAGGGGCCGAGATATAAATGTTTTAAAATTTCAACCCCCTCCCCCGACCACCCCCTTAGGCCAATTTTGCTCATTAACGAACTTGTCTGAACTATTGGGCCTAGAAATAACATAATAAAATTTGATTCAAATATCTTGAAAATTACGGCCGCTAGCGTGTAAAGATATATATGCATATATATATATGTACATATACTGTATATAAATATAAATATCACAATTTTTTTAACAGGCGGTGATTTCGTACTTAGGGAGGCATGAAACGTAACGATATGAACGAATTTTTTGAAAGTCATTAGGTAGATTTTTCTTCGAAATCTACCTAATAATAAAAATAATAATTGTGTTAAGACGCTAAAACGATTTTTAATACTTTATCCACCTTTTATTTATCTGCATGGTGAATTTCTTCTACCAGCATGTAGAAAAGCAACCTACACTCAGCAACTACAGTTGTTTAGCTGATAGGAATGTCGCAAGCTTATTCTGACTTGCCTAGGCTGGGTTTGACCTGTCCATCAGGCTTAAAGAAACCTGCCTGCTTCCTATTTATGACGCTGGCAACTTGCTTGCCTGGCGTTCAAGCGGGTTTGGGCAAGCTAAAATCGTGATTTGTACACCTCTAGTCTCATATGACCAGGAAAGCGGATGCAATACCATGCACAATATCACATTACAGCAGAACCGATACATCAATTCTTTTAGGAATGTCATTTTTAAGACAATGATATTAATTATACAAGCAGTTTTATTGCTGATGTGAAGGTTAATCTTCTCCCATTTCTCTAACAAAGTAGGAAATACTATGTCATCAATGACGTATTATTTTGTATAAAAACTCTGGATTTTTGTTATTCAGGGGGCACAATGTAACTTGAACGTCGACAGTTCACTACTGTCAAATCTCCATTACTGTATACTTTGATTGGAATAAACTATAGAACTACTGTTATTCATCACGTCAATACTTCGTATTTATTTTAGTAATTAATTACTCTCCTCATCTAGACTTCAGTGCTTCAGATAAACAACTAGACTACATCTACAAGAAGGCTGATATTCAAGAGCTTAGCTTTTCTCAAGGGGAAAGCCGAATTCACAGAAGAAATAAATATTTGACGTAGAATAAATTAATATTAGCGGTATCGTACTATCGCTACCAGTACGATTACACGTCAACTGTTGGGAAGAAGGATTTAGTTGTTGCTCCTTTTGTAGTGCTGTTCCATTTATTCTGCCATTGGTTAAGCCCAGTTTCATATATTTCTGTCCGGATTGTTGTTTTGGGAATTTTGTCATAGAAGAATTCATTTCCACCCATAGACGCTTCTTTCGCCAATTTGTCGGCTAGTTCATTCCCGGCAATGCCAATATGTGATTTGACCCACCCGAAGTGGACTTCCCATTGTTGTTGATGGAGGGTTTGGATTGTTTTCAGAATATTTTCTATAATAGAGTAATGTCTGCTGTTATTTTTAATAAGGAACAATGTTGTTTTGCTGTCTGTGTAAACTGCTGCAATTTTGTCTTCTTTTGGGATGTTTTGTAGTAGCTCGAGTTCCTGTAAAGCCTTTAATATGCCATTTGTTCGGCCTGATTGTTTGAACATTGCCCGTGTAATCGGTATTTTAGTTGCTTTATTATGGAATTTTGTTTAAATATTGCTGCAGCTGCTCCCACATTGTCCTCTGTTTTGCTTCCATCGGTGAAGATCTCAATGCTGTATTTAATCTCATCTTGTGTTTCTTTTATTTTACACTTTTCAAAATCGTCGTTAGTCTGTGTAATAGACCAAATAGGTTGACCGGTACCGGAATAATGCCCAATTTAGTGCCTATTTTATGGTAATATATTAGAAAGAATTTATAAAATGCAAATCAGTTATCATGACAACATTTTGTTTTACACTGATCATAGCCATGACATAGGCCTATTCCTTCGTATATGATTATTATCAAACAAGCCAGATGTTTATTTCGTTGATCAAGTTGAAATGAATACTACATGAATACTGTTATATACGGAAGGTATATAACTGTGAAATAATTAGGCCTAAGTACATTAAGCGAAGTTCTTTGTCAGGGAAATGTTGACATATTTTAAGAATTTCTTATATCAGTGTACACGTGTTTGAATTAAAGTTAAGTATTAAACTTTAGACCTTTGTTCTTCCGTAAGCCCTGCTTAATGAATGAATCTGGAGCTTAATTTGGAGACAGATTACAAAAATAACTTACTTTCTGCAAATAATAATTGCAATTATCACTGATTAAACGAATGTATTCTGACATTTTGTTTCATCAGTTCAGCTGATTTCATTATTTTAGAATATAAATTTTATTTGTAATGTAGGGTTTTTTTATTGTAAATTCATGGCAGAGTTGTTTGTGTACTCATTAGTTTTCCGAGTTCAGATTCTGATGTAAAGGCTTTGATATTCCCAAGTTAAATGGAATCAGTTGTTTGTGATAATGAAACTAGTAATTTATTGTTATTTTTTATTAAATATCATCCCTTATTTTTGGTAAGTTATGTAAGTTACTATAAACTATGTTCGCTAATGAATTTAACTTACAGGAAATTGTGATTTTCTTTCAGAACATATGAATATGTTTCCAGTACCATCAACAAGGTTACCGAGCTGCGGGACTGATTATCTTAAGTTGTTATTTACAGGCCTCTGGAGAGCTCCTTCGCTGCCGACAGTCCTTACTCACTGGCTGCAAACACTGGGAAATCCGGTGCTGAATGTACAGCGTATGAGAACTGCCACCACAGCCCACTGGATTTAATATCAGAGGTCATGTTCTCACCTTAAAATACAACATTTTTGTAGACCTTATAAAAGGCCTAATAAATTCCTCGAAAAAGTTTTTGGAACAAAAATAATTCTTTTGCTATGGCCTAATCCCTCCCATTTGGTATAAGGGCCTACTACTAACACGAACCAACAGCTACAAATTCTATTTCCTTTATAGATTGATTATGTGACCGACAGTTGCACCCTTTTTTCATGCTACTTTCTCTCTTAAGGTACACTAGGATTGAACAAAATAACTTAGTACCTCACACAATATTACTGATGCAATTTTGGTGATTAAGCTCAAACGACCATCTTAAATACCATTGGGTCGTAACACAGCCGCAATGAAAGCTTTATATAATTAAAATGTTCAAAAAGCTGTTCTCCCCGACATGAAGTTGCATAGGCTTTAATATACACAAAAGTTATCTTAAAAACGAGTAACTTATATTTTCATAAAACTTATATATCCCTCTTTTTTCCATAATATCTCTCGCATTGCTGTTTGAAAACCATAATACAATTCGCAGGTATAAAAAACTATTTTTTTCGGTTATTTGACATCGTGAAACATGTTTTCGTGTGTTATCTCGATTTCGATTTTTGTTGTTGTCACAAGGCTACTTTCTCAATACTAAGTATTTTCGAGAAAGTAAAATTAAGAAGAAATATTTATAAGACTAAAGAACATACTCATGGAATATTTAGGCCATAAATGCATTAGGCTACTGTATTTTATAGGCGATTTTAAATCATAAGTTCACCGTTGCCCTACCCATTAAACGTGGCTTAAATATTTGACTGCAATTTTCTTGTATATCAATGTTCTTCTTTCGAATTGTGTAATTGGTATCTTGTGACTTCCACAAATTGGGATGCTTGAGAAAAACATCGATATACCGACACTTCTTCCATTGTTTGCTTTTTTGCCTCACTCATGCTATGTTGACTCTAAAAACAAAACACAACAGTCCCTTACCACTAAAATAGAAGGTGAAAGACTGAGCTGGCTGGGAGGAAAAAAGCGTGTTTATGTTTTGTCTGTCTGGTGGACAACCGCCCAAATCATCACATTCTATAAATTTACTACGTAGAGTAGAACCTGTCAACATTTACATCTGTAGCCTTTACATTCCACGAACCCCTATTTGAAAAGCACTGCTGACGAACGCCACGTCTTCCAAACAGTGCTAATGTTTCAACAGTAGGCCTACCGTTACACAACGAACAGTTTCACGATATTCTGTATTGCCTTGTATTTTCTTGCTTTCATAATATTTTAAAAACGTAAAATTACAGTGTACAGTATGAGATGTTAAGAATTGTCATAATGGTTCACAGACTGCATATAAAGCTTTATGAATTCTCTGTTACTGCCTTATATAATTCTTCCTCTGGCAGTGAATTCCAAACATTTCATATAGTAGCGGTACGCTACTTAGACTTTAAATCAGGGGATCGATGCCGCGACCTCTTGTCCCACAGCCCAGTACGCTAACCACAAAGCCACGGGCGTCACTGGCAATGTGAACCTGATCCTTGTAGCAGGTGTACTACACTACACCCCCACCATAACAGACACCTGCTCCAGAGACCTCAGTTGGCACTCTGCTGGTGATGCAGAAACGGCCGTCCAGAAGTTTACCAAGGTAAATAAAGTGCGTTAAATAAAGTGTGTTTATTCAACTATTAGAGAGTTTTTGCCATAGCGTGTTGTCGGATACGGTACACACTAACGTCACGTGATCGAATACGGTAAATGGAATAACGTCTTGTGCTACGACAGAGTTTTTGCCAGCGTCAATTGACACGGTACGGTATAATATAACAGAGATAATGGAGGAACTGCTTCAGATTACCGCACTTGAAGACTTTAACAATGAGTTATTGGAGAATATGATACCAAATTGTTCCCCGAATGTGAGAGGCTTATGCATAAATTTAATTGTCCATTCTTTCTGTTATAAGCCTACTAGCACCTCATAACAGGATGTAAATATTAACATAACCTCAAAATGGGATTTTAATCAGAAAAATATGTTAACATGTAAAAATTTATGAACACTGCTACTTAAGTTTAATGAAATGTTTCTGGGTATGTTACAAGCATTAAATTATCCGCAGTGGTTTATTATACTAGAAATAATTGAGCCTATAAATACCGGTACTCATCATTGAAAATCTGCTGTAACTTTCAGAATAAAAATCATATAAGATTATAGCTATATGCCACAAGTAGCCTAGGCAGAGAAATATTTTGTATATTATCAGTAATTATTCAAGAAGTAATTTTACATTGGCATCTTTTTAGTTGAACTCTCAAATTGAAAAAAAATTAAATAGGCCTATACATTATTGTAAGAGTTTCTTCTAGTTCCTTCTGTTATATATTGCTATAATCTTTTTGCTTTTGGTATAAAATCGCTGAATTAGTTTTTTTAGTACAGATTCCCTGCGTCTTCTTCTCCTCATTTGAGTTAGATGTAAAAATCAGAAGTTGGGACCTTGGGCAATCAGCTGACCATTGGAAGTAGGGTGAGGTTTTATCTAGGTCTTTATTGAAGGTTAAACCACTGCTGTGTGGTGGGATGTCATCCACAATCACGTCATTGTTTATATACTGATAATTTATGCCAGCTATAACACCAGTACTGCACAATGCCTCTTAGAGATGGGAATCAGTTACTTTTTTTGGAACAGTTACGCTACTGTTCCAGTTACACGAAAGTAACTGTTATTTATAACCGTTACCTGTTACTTTTTTTTATATTACGTAGTTAATGGCCAGATCACTTCCCACTTGTAGGGGAATACCCTTTTATCTCCCCCCCCCCCGTTAGGGACGTAGCCAAGGCTGGGGCTCAAGGGAGGAACCCCAGAAAACAAATAACCGTTGTAAAATTAACCTTTCAATTAGGAAAGTGAATCGATAGTTAAAATATCGAGGTTAAAATCGGAGATAACCATCGATATGATGATAATATCGATCTTAAATCATCGATGTATTTAGAAAAAAATCGATGTATAATTTAAAAATGCCATGGTATCAGAAAATTAGGCAAATTTCACAAAAACAAAAGTATTGCCATGAAAACAACCGATGTAAAAAATCAATGTTTTGGGAAATTAAGCCCCTGTAAATAAAATTATATTGTAGAACCAAGGTAGCCTGTTAATCTTCTTTTTGTTACAAAAACATCGATGTAGGGGAGAAACATCAATGTAGCAAAAACATCAGTTGTTTTCCATCGATGTAAAAAACATCGAAAATCGACATGAAAATAAACGTTTTGGAATTTTCCTGTAGATTACAGCCTAAAAGATATGTGTACAAAATTTCTAGTTTCTAGCTCATCTGGGAGTGGGCAAACATTAATGTCAGTAAGCGAGCCCTCTTTTCAGGGTTTTCAGTGCTAAAAATAAAAATAAACTACTTTTTGGAATTTTCCTGTGGTTTACAGCCTAATAGCTATATGTGTACCAAATTTAAATTTTCTAGCTCATCTGGAAGTGGGCAAATATTAATGTCAGTTAGCGAGCCCTTTTTCGGGGGTTATAGGGCTAAAAATTAAAAAATACTTTTTTGGAATTTTCCTGTGGTTTACAGCCTAATAGCTATATGTGTACCAAATTTAAATTTTCTAGCTCATCTGGAAGTGGGCAAACATTAATGTCAGTGAGCGAGCCCTTTTTTCGGGAATACTTAGAGATAAAAATTAAAAATATGCATTTGGAATTTTCCTGTGGTTTACAGCCTAATAGCTATATGTGTACCAAATTTCAAGTTTCTAGCTCATCTCGAAGTGAAAAAACATTAATGTCAGTGAGCTAGCACTTTTTCGGGGGGTTTTAGGGCTAAAAGTAAAAAAAAAATACTTTTTGGAATTTTCCTGAAGTTTACAACATAAAAGTTATATGTGTACCAAATTTTAAGTTTCTAGCTCATCTGGAAGTGGGGAAACATAATGTCAGTGAGGCAGCCCTATTCGAGGGGTTTTAGGGCTAAAAGTAAAAAAAAAGTACTTTTGGGAATTTTCCTGTGGTTTACAGCCTAAAAGCTATATGTGTACCAAATTTCTAGTTTCTAGTTCTTCTGAAAGTGGGCAAACATTAATTTCAGTGAGTGAGCCCTTTTTCCGGAGTTCTTAGAGATAAAAAAAAAAAATTGGCATTTTCCTGTGGTTTACAGCCTAATAGCTATATGTGTACCAAATTTCTAGTTTCTAGCTCATCTCGAAGTGAAAAAAAACATTAATGTCAGTGAGTGAGCCCTTTTTCGGCGGGTTTTAGGTCTAAAAGTAAAACAATTACTTTTTGGAATTTTCCTGTGGTTTACAGCCTAAAAGCTATATGTGTACCAAATTTCTAGTGTCTAGCTCTTCTGGAAGTGGGCAAACATTAATTTCAGTGAGCGAGCCCTTTTTCGGAGGTTTTTAGGACTATGAATTTTAAAAATTACTTTTTGAAATTTTCCTGTGGTTTAGAGCCTAAAAGCTATGTGTGAACCAAATTTAAAGTTTCTAGCTCATCTCGAAGTGGGGAAACATTAATGTCAGTGAGCGAGCCCTTTTTCGGGGGGTTTTAGGGCTAATAATAATAAAACACTCTTTTTGGAATTTTCCTGTGGTTTACAGCCTAAAATCTATATGTGTACCAAATTTAAAGTTTCTAGCTCATGTGGAAGTGGGGAAACATTAATGTCAATGGGCGAGCCCTATTCGGAGGGTTTTAGGGCTAAAAGTAAAAAAAAAAAATACTTTTTAGAATCTTCCTGTGTTTTACAGCCTAAAAGCTATATGTGTGCCAAATTTCTAGTGTCTAGCTCTTCTGGAAGTGGGCAAACATTGATTTCAGTGAGCGAGCCCTTTTTCGGAGGTTTTAGGACTAAAAATTTTAAAAATTACTTTTTGGAATTTTCCTGTGGTTTAGAGCCTAAAAGCTATGTGTGTACCAAATTTCTAGTTTCTAGCTCATCTCTAAGTGAAAAAACATTAATGTCAGTGAGCGAGCCCTTTTTCGAGAGTTCTTAGAGATAAAAATAAAAAAAAAAACACATTTTGGAATTTTCCTGTGGTTTACAGCCTAATAGCTATAGGTGTACCAAATTTCAAGTTTCTAGCTCATCTCGAAGTAATAAAACATTAATGTCAGTGAGCGAGCCCTTTTTCGGGGGGTTTTAGGGCTAAGAGTAAAAAAAGAAATACTTTTTTGGAATTTTCCTGTGGTTTACAGCCTAAAAGCTATATGTGTACCAAATTTCTAGTTTCTAGCTCTTCTGGAAGTGGGCAAACATTGATTTCAGTGAGCGAGCCCTTTTTCGGAGGTTTTAGGACTAAACATTTTAAAAATTACTTTTTGGAATTTTCCTGTGGTGTAGAGCCTAAAAGCTATGTGTGTACCAAATTTAAAGTTTCTAGCTCATCTGGAAGTGGAAAAACTTTAAAATTACATTTTTTAAATTATTTTTTATTATTTACTTTTGTTATTTTTTATTTAATAAAAATATATATATATTTTTTAAATTAATTTGTTTTTCAAATATTGGAAATAACAGATGTAACGGAACGAGACGATAGTCACGGATAAAACACTTGTAACAGAAATATTAGAATTAACTGTAACAGGTGGAAGTAACAGTAACAGGTGGAAGTAACAGTAACAGGTGGAAGTAACAGTAACAGGTGGAAGTAACAGTAACAGGTGGAAGTAACAGTAACAGGTGAAAGTATTAGTAACAGGTCAGGGTAGCTGGAACAGGAGAGATAACAGTAACAGGTCAGGTAGCTGGAGCAGATGAGAGTACCAGTAACAGATCGCGTTACTGGAGCAGTGAGAGTATTAGTAACAGTTCGAGTAACTGGAGCAGTGAGAGTAATAGTAACAGGTCAGAGTTACTGGAGCAGGTGAAAATAATGTAACTGGTGTAATTCTCGATATGTTACTCTGTTCCAGACCAGTTACATTCGCTCGACACCCACAAATTTCTCAACACAACTAATAATAATAATAACAATAATAATAATAATAATAATAATAATAATAATAATAATAATAATAATAATAATAATAAATAAAAAAATAAAAAATATAAATTAATAAATAATACAAAATATAAAAAATAATTAAAAAATAAAATAACAATAAAAGAAATAAAAGTATTAAAAAAAACCTGAGAAAAGGAGAGCTGCTGAGAAATTTGGAGAAACCATACAGAATTCCTATAAATATTTATATATCTTTACACGCTAGCGGCCGTAATTTTGAAGATATTTGAACCAAATTTTATTATGTTATTTCTAGGCCCAATAGTTAATGAGCAATATTGGCCCAAGGGGGGGTCGTGGGAGGGGGTTGAAATTAAAAAAAAATATATAAATATGTCTCGGCCCCTGTGAAGTATAGAGAAACTTTGTTGGAATAAATTAGAGTACTCCCTATGGAGTTCTCAGTGACACTAACGATTCGGGGGATTTGGGGGTACGAGTAGGGGTGGGGGATGGAAATTCGAAACCACGTCTTGTGGGGTATCGTTGAAAAGCTCTTGATGAGTACTCTGCAAATCAATAACTAGTTTCTCGATAGCTCTCATATAAGGCGAGATTTGAATGTTTGAAAAAGTGGTCTTTCCTCTTTTTTGCAGTTATTATTGCGGGTTTATCATGCCAAGGCTAAAGAAGAAGAGAACTGCGCAGTGACAATAAATTAAACCAAAAGCACTTCGAAATCTACCTCAGCCTGTAGGCCTGCCTAAAGGGAATTTATTTCACTTCACACAAATGCAATTCTCCGCATTTCATGCAGATCTCTAAACTTAAGTAGTTGAATTTTAGCTTTTTATCGTAATGATTATTCGATGGCGTAGTGGGTAATATGCTAGCGGTCCCGTGTTCGAATCTCCTTAGGTTGAACATTTAAAGGATAGGAATAGATAGGTAGGGTAAAGGAGAAAAGGGATTGAATAGTAAAGTAAAGTGATCCCTATACAGGCCATGGAGGCCCAGAGGGTTCGAGGAGTTTGAGGCTCCCAGATTTTGGACACTCGGCACATGAAGGTGGTGTCTGACAGCACCGGCCGCCTTTACCCCTAGGATTGCTCATTTCTGTTAGAGGCTGAGTCGACCCCAGGGCCATAGTGCCACCAGAATGATTAGGCCAATTGAAAAATCTCAACGACCTCATCCAATACGCTACGGCGTACCCTGGATTGAATAGAAGAAAGGGGAAAAGAAGTGGAGAAAAGGGGGGGTCAGAATTTTTAACACTGCTAGTAGTTCCACCATTCACATGCAGAAGCGCCGACTTGAAAATATTTCTGGGGGGGGGCAAGAGCTGGATTTTCAGTAGCTATACATATGCCTTACATGATAAAATCTTAAGTCTTGGGGGGGCAGAAAGTACCTTGCCCCCCCCCAAGTCGACGCCTATGTTCACATGTAGATGTCACGAGTGGGAGGAGCTAAAGGGACGACCTGTTTTTCCCTCGTTTTTTAATCAAAATCCCCGGGGAGGACCTCCGACCCCCATTTTTGGGATATTCCATACCCCACACCCCAAATAATAGCAAACTTTCGTCTGTGTCGGTCCCTCCTTTCAGTATTTTCTGGTTCTGCCATTGGTTGAGACGAAAATAAGATATCCTATATTATTTTCACTTTAAGTTCAAAGTAGATGTAAACAAACTCTAAAGTACCACTCCGCCGAGCATGTGACAATACCACGTGGAGATTTACCCGCCACGGAAAGAAAAGGAAAGAGGATTTGTGTATATTCCAGTGTTCTCAATAGTACTTTTAAAATATTTTTTATGACATGCACCATTGTTGAAAAATGTTATATTTATTTTGAAAAGATCGATACATCTGTACAAAATTAGGCTTAATATTAGTATTTAAGAAAGTCATAGACAGTTAACAAGAAGATATTAACGAGTATAAAAAATTACTCTCATTTTGCAATGTTGGCTGCCCACTTCAGAGGCGTTTTCTTTTTGAATTCATTAATTTTTGTTTGTAACCGCCCCAATCCTATCAGAGCTGTAAGTTTGACGAAATTTTTGTTTTGTTCTAGCACACGACTTTCTTGTCCTCACGTACGTGTTGTATAAACGTTATAAATAAATAAATGAACGCACATTCAGCAGGTCTAACCAAGTTATTGGGAGAGGGCTGTGGCAAGTTCATTCCAAGATGGCGTGATTGAGCATTCACACAGCCGTCGTAAACGCCTACAATTTACATCTGTTGTAACGGTTTAATTAGTTCACTTAGTTATTATGCATAAGGAAAATCTGATCAAATTAATTTTGTTTCATACACAGATCTGCTTCAGAAACGTGTTTTTAAATTTCTCTGCACGAAAATAGCTACAAAAATGTACGGTTTGAACCGAACTATTTTATTAAGAGCAAGAGTATGCATACAAAGCAGCAAAAGTTACAGTTTGTCCACTAGCCAATGAGGCGTTCCCTTGTCACGTGGCTTTGTTTACATCTACTTTGTTCTTAACGTGAAATTAGTATAGGAGGAGCTTTGGTAACCGTTACTTTTGTTTTTTTGTAACAGGTCGTTACTGTTACATACATGTAACAGTTACAAAGTAACAGTTACAAGAAATATTCCCCATCTCTAATGCCTCTCCCCAGTCATCTAGTCCTCTCCTTCTTGAAGCTGATTCACCAGACTCCTTTTTAACCTTAAATGCGTTAGCCATGCCTGAAATTATTGCCATTTCCTTCCAAAATCTCGCGATCATCATAAGGATTTGAACTAATAACCTCACGCAAGAGAATCAAGTCGTTATTAATTTGTTAAAGCGAAGTCTTTCCTGTTTTTCGGGATTCATGTCTATTACCGTCAAGCTTCATGCTAATCATTCCGAAATAACGTGTCACCTTATCAGATATAGCATCACAGCAAACCAGCGCATGAGCATTGAGCAGAGCATCAATCACATGACTTTAGCGTTTACGGTAACTCAACGTAAGCTGGGCAAAAACTCTCTATTTATTACACAACGCTAAAGTCGGACACAAGAATGAATACATTGTTCGTTAAAAATGTTGTGTCAAGTTTACCATAAACACTAATTATGCTGTTGCTACACTCTGGTCACTTCAGTAATATAATACAAAAGTTTGGTGTTTCTTTGATTCTCGTTTCCGACCGAGACACGACAACACTTCTTGCATTGAACAAACAGCACTACAAAGTCAGCACCGCTGGGGACGATGATAGCAAGGCATTATTACATGTAATGTACCTTTTTCTTGGTTGAAATGGATACGGGCTCTTCGGTTTGGTTGACAACCAATCTTGCAATAAACAACTGAATTGGTGTAGTCGCCTACGTGGTGCAGTGGTTGACTACCCAGGCCCCGCTTTGAACATAGGCCCCAAAATTATATTTATTTTTAGTAGACGTATGACGAGTGTTGGTTTGAGGGTATAATCAGTTGTCTATTAAACATTGTATATTTTTAAAGCAATAGGTTGGAAACAACCTCATCGGAAGTATTGCAGGCCCACTGTGATTATATAAACCCTGTTTTTAAATAACTAGCTTTAAATAGCAAGTTTTAAATAACAAGCTAGTTTTAAGAATTGTTAGGACATAAATCTGTTACGTAGCTTTTTAAAATAAGCCATATTGTATCAATGTTGGTAGTTAGCTGGTTGCCTACCAATTACTGTTGCATAACGAAGTCTATTGCATTTCTTGTGGAGTGTCTAATGACTAGGGACCGGATTATTAGGTTTTTACCTATTTCTTCCCTTACTTCCAAAACAAAAAGCGTCCATACACTTTTTCGAATCATGTCCATAGCATTCACCCACATTAATTCTGTGGTACCTAAAAATACCTAAATGGGGTATAAAAACCTAAATATACCTATACGGGATATAAAACCTAAAATATCTAATTTATGCTCCCTTTTTGCCTTTTTTGTTTGTCAGTTGAGAAATCGATATTTTGCGGGGAGAGAATAATTTTGTCGGGTAGAAATTAATACCACCAGCGTTTCATTCAACCCTTTGTCGTCTAGGATGGACAGAATCAAGAGAGGAAAAGAGTACGGGCGTATTCCTTTTAAAATATTCGTACGAACAACCATTGTTGCCGTGTATGAACAAGGATATAGATTTCTGTGTTTTAAAGCGCTTGTTTTTTGTTTGCCTTTAATACTTCCCTGTTATATTTTATACTGAGTGGTCACACTGTGTGTTTTAAGAAGACGTATTAATTATTCCGAAACAAATTAAATAGAGTTTATTACGGCAGTGGATTGGCGAAGATCTGAAATTCACTACAGATGGCAAAGTAATATTTTGTAAAGCCTGCCAGAAACACGCAGGCCTATTATTTACCTTTCTAGAATAGGGGAAGTTTTCGTCCCTAGTTGATCTGTTGTGCGGTTAGCAAGAGTAACAACCGAAAAAAGGAAAATAATCAGTTCCATATTATCCACATCCAACCATTAAGTATTTCACTAAATTACAAGCATCGGTTTCGAATCCTGAGAAGGGTAGTGTCTAGATACAGTATTAACTATTAACTATGAGATAACAGGAAGAATTTCACAGTTGAAAATCTTGAAAGATATTTAGTGATATACTGTAACCAGGAAATGTGAGGCAATCTTATTTTCACTGCTTATTTTGATTGTTTATGCTTTCTTTCTTCAATTTATAATATTGTCTTAAAGCAAGTTTACACAAATGTAAGTCAGTTTTGTTAAGTTAAACTTTGCAAGTATTATGTTATCAATCCTATGTATCACATTCAAATTCATTAAACCAATTATTCTACCCGAAAACGATATTTTGTACAAAAAACCTAAAAAAAACTATTTCACTTTATGGAAAACCTAAAACAGTGTTTTTAAAATCCGGTCCCTACGAATAAACTTGTCTATTGTCCATTGTCCGAGGAGCAAGAGAAGAGAGAGAAATCCTGTCAAGCTTAGCTCTCATTTCAATTGAGAAGTCTGTTGCAAAACCAGTCCCTCTTCACGACGTAATCAGAGCATGAAATATTTGTAATGTAGTTCACTATAAATCTACTTCTTAAACATATGCTGTTTGGATTTTCTTTCTTTAATATTGTGAAATATCATGGCAAAGGAATTCCTACTGACGTGGATTTCCTCTGGTCACAATCAGTACTGGTAAAAACTTATACTGTAGTAAACACGTTAAACATGGATGTTTGCTTAGTTGAGTCTTGACAATTTGCGAATCACAATGTGATTATGCATAGCCTACAACGTAAGCATCTCCTAAAATCTGTAATAACTTACATACGAAGAGTTTTCATTTCTACTAAACAAATGAGTCATTCTGAGCGTTAGAGATGAAAGGGTTGACACTGATATTCAAATAACTGCGAATGTACAAATGTTATAGTTAACAAGTTGTTTGCTTTTGCGAAGTTCACTTCAAAAGGCGGTAAAAGAGGTCAGCATCACGTTAACATATATTTGACATTACGCAATCAAACCCACGCATGTTTTAATATTATAGCTATAATTTATTCTTCGGTTTTACAAATATCAGGTTCAATACTAAATAAAATGAAGCATTGCCTTTCAATTGTGTAATGCAAATCGATGGCGTTTATATGTGGATAAATGAAACAGGCCCATGTCTCTAGATTTAGAGGCATATAGCACTAAGGGAAAAAATTCTGGCGACGGTTACAAGCATGAATTGCAGTACACCCCTGTCGTTAACTACCCATAAAACAAACGAGTTCGTTGCGTTGCATTGTCCAGTAAAAGGCTAGAAACTAGACACATTACCTAATGGCAATTCAGGAACTAATAAAAGCTACATAATACTGTATACGCCTTTTAATTCTCCAATTTCCTGTATATAGCATACAGTTTTTTAATAATCAAGTTAAACGCTAGCTCGACCTCATCTGTACACAGCTTCAATGACCAAATCATATCGACTTTTACAAATACTTCCACATAGCCTAACAGAGTAGTTGTTGACATGTTACAGCATTTCATAGTTGCTGCCTATAATGAAACGTTACGGGTGAGGGGTTGCAGCCAATCACCACTCTGACTGGCGCAAACATTAGTATTCCAAGGACCTTGTCGCCATCGCTTTGATTTGTGACCATTCTAAGAATATCTTTACTTTACTAACCTGGATTCGATCCTAGGTACGTTTCCAATTCGGCAGAGTCTAAACTTGATATAGCACCGTCTATCAACACTAGATCACGAACACACACACACACACACTAATATAAAATAAAACCGCACACGAAAACTGACCGCGTCTCAAACGTCGCCATTTGCTTCGTGCACTGATTGAAAGTGACTGTCGAATACGCGTAGAGTAAGTCAACTGTTTCACAAACTTCCCTCTAGTGCCACCCCAACAGTCTATGGTCAAGGTCATGGCCTACTGATGCAACCTAAACCCGTTCCCATAGCAACCAACGCATCCAACTCATATAGCTTTATCATATAGAATAAGAGGCCGCATTGCAACAGTGCGTATTCTCAGCGTCATGCAAAGCTGAACAGAGCGAAGTGGCCGAGATGGTCAAGTCTCGCACTCGACGTGGGTTTTTTCGTGGTTTCCTCAGTCGTAAAGGCAAATGATGCGTATATTTTACTTATCACTACTCTATCCTGTATCGTATATTGGTTACAATCAAATATCAGTTGAAATTAACACATCAACAATAGCAAACAGTTACACATCATTAGTTGCATGGCCTTCTGGTATAAACAGACGTCCTCAATACCTGACATGGCCTCGATCTTCATTTGATATTTTATAATCCGTAGACTTGTTACAGTGATGAAGAAGCTTTAGAATTACATGGGTTCAGTGATTTAACAGAAGCAAGAAGTTAAAAGGTAAGCACTAAATTTATATTTACGAGAACAATAAACAATTGTGATTATGTGACTGAATTGGATTTGCAGTTGCATTGAGTACACACGTTGGAAGGTAGACTGTACAGGTTTTAACAACAGATGGGTGATCAGCTCAATGCCAGGGCCACCTCCTAGACAACACCAGTCAAACACATTCCACCGAAAATGATGGCCAGATTATATCCGGGGACCACAAGGCCGAAGTTACCCGACATTCGTTTACAGGTTAGGGAAACCCCCACCCTAGAAAATTTACCCCAAATAAAAATAATGAACGATTTAGTGTGTACGTTTTCCTCATTGTCTGGAGAAGCAACATAGGTAGGCCTGCTGTGGTAAGGTCGCACACACCACAGAAATCTGTGAAGAAAAAGGAAGTAAATAAACGAGGCAAAATATGTTGCACAAACTTTCTCGCATAGGCCTATACGTGTTAAGAATTCTATTATTGAGGTTTCTATGTTGAAGATAGAAACCAGAATGTACCATTCAAAGAGTAGGTCTAATGTATGGAGCGCGTTCATAAAGTAAGTTTCCCTGGGACCGTTTAAATATAATTTCATGGAAATATTTATTGCAACAGATACAGCAAGTATTCAGCTATTTTTCAACATATTCGCCACCGGACTTGAAACAGGTAGGATTACACATTTTAACTGAATAAATAATTATGACTACTCAATGGATTTAGATTTCCTTGGTCAAATCAATAAATCATAAAAGAGAATGCAAACTCAATTTAATATGACTTGGTTCCGCTTTTTATTATCATCGCTATTTTATGAGGAGATTGTTATTCTAGACCTGTAGAATACATGTCTGAACACTTCAAGTATTTTAAAATTCAGGCTTGTTCAAGAATATTCAACTTGTTGAATATTGTTCAACTTCTTTATTAATAATAATAATATTACTATGTTTGTTGTTGTTATTATTACTTATCATATATTGCAAGCTTTAACCGCATATAAGTTAGGTCATCTCTCGTGTTTAGAATGTTTGCATGAACCAGTAGTCTATTGTAACAACTCATTAGCGTGAATCTGTTTCTATTGTTTAGTGATGTCTTCTTTTGTGATATTCAGTTTAAACGATTATAATATCCAGTAACATAGCGGCAAGGAGTTATGGAAAATAAACAAGAAAAAAACCCAAGTCAATATGGCTGGCCACGAGGTTTGATTTGAACCCAGGATATCTTGCCTATTAGCCTATACCACCTCGCTGTAATTGGTTTAGGCGTGTTCATTAGGACTGAGCTAAACTGACTGCATTTCACAACAAGCACATTAGGCCTATAGTTTTCTTGTTACTAGGAGCAACAAAATGTCATTCATATTTTAATTAACATGTATGTTCTGAAATTCGCATTTAAGCCGTACTTATTTCGTTTTTATTTTGAAATCTATTAAATGTATGAAGAAATGTGTTAAACAAAAAATGTTCAATTTAATTTTCTCTACAACTTTACTCAGGTAGTTTTTCATGTATCGCCTACTGTAATGGAGATAATCTAGAAAAATTGAAAATGGATACGAATCAAGTACCCCATACATCATTTCTTTTAGAAAAACGGAAATAGCCATTATATTGGGCATTAGATAAGAGTTTTCTATTTTAAACTTCATATTAAAATCGCTAGATCCAATAAGAAAAAAAACAAATTAACAATAATCATGAAAAGTCCCCTTAATATCCCTATAATATAAATCCACAAGGCTGACTGACTGACTGACTCACTCACTGACTCACTGACAATGTTTGCCCACTTCCAGATGAGCTAGAAACTTGAAATATGGTACACATATAGCTTTTAGGCTGTAAACCACGGGAAAAGTTTATTTTTGTAATTTTTAACCCTAAAAATCCCCGGAAAAGGGCTCTGTTTCCATGGCAACGGTATTATCAAACAGTGTTCACGTAGGGCTCTGAAAGGTAATAGCCAGTACAGCAGACTAAATACACGCACTCTATCTCCCATATATTTTTTAAAACACCTTTCCCGAGACCCTCAATGAGCGAAGCGAGTTTCAGTTATATAAACCAAATTCTGGGCGGTTCGATAAAATTCCGAAAAAAGTCACTAATTCAAAAAACCGTTTACCCGCTGTGCTTGTCCACGGATGTACGGACAGACGTCATTCCAAAAACATTTTTTTTCCGTTTCTAGGCATCGTGAAACATGTTTTCCCGATCAAAATACTTCTCTGTACTACGTAACTTATATGCGAGAAAGTAAAAGCATTTGCACGAACTGACTGAGTCACTCTGGTGGCAGCAAAGGTTCAGTTCCTTCAATATTTCACATATTTGGCAAATTATATAGCAATGAGCCATTCCACGTCTTTCATGTTTTAATACAACCTCTTGTTCCTATCTTTAAGGCAATTATTTAACTTATATTCTTTCCTTAGGGACTAATTTCTTCAAGCTTTTATCTATGCTATATCTCATTAGTGAATAATTCATTATATTATTATTATGAAATTGTAATGTAATGTCCAACAGAGACAATAACCTGTGGTTCATGAATGCATCTTGAATGTTAACTGTACAATAACAGTGGGAGCCCGGTCACAAAATCACTAATTAGTGTGCCTCACAGTACTGCATATGACACAACTTGTCTTTCAGTGAGGTGGATCATTAGGGCAATCAGACACAGGAGAGAGGTTCCATCTGGTGTTGTGAAGTGAACTCTGGCTTAGCTCAGTTGGCACGGATAGCCAAAGGTTCTGGGTTCAAATCCCAGAGTCAGAGAAATTTTTCTCCTATAATATTCTCTAAAATGTAAGGTTGAGATGTTGGATACTTGATGATGACGTAATCAGTAATCACCTCACGCACAAAGAGAGAACAATAAGGCGTCTTTTGCAGGCAACCGAATGCAGTTGCATGTAATTCATATTGAACACAACAGCAGGAGGTGAGGCGATGCGCTGGGCTCTGCTCTTTTGTTTCTGTGCTCTCATCCACGCTCACCACAGAAGTAGAAGGTATCTCAACTTTCCTGAGGGCAGCGTGTTTTCGGTTTGTATAAACCTATACTTATCAAAGCCTAAGCAAGCTAAGAATAGTGATTTCTGTTTCGCCAACGAGGTTGAAAATCAAATAATTTGTTGAGCTACATATCTTATGATTTAAACATCGCACAGTTCAGCTGTGAATGTTAACAGTGATTATGTGTGTGGACAATGAAATCATTAGGGTTCGGAAGTTTATGACCTAAAAAGTGGAAAATATGACTGCAAATATGACCTGAAAATGACTAAAATACCCAAAAATCCTAAGTATGACCTCATAAAAGAACGTATTTCTAAAAATAAATATTCCAATTTAAAACGTTCAATGACACTAAATGCGTCCACCACTATGACTCAGGAGGATGTGTTCGCTCCTCTCACGCAACGGGCCCGGGTTCGAATACTTGTCGGGACAAGTTATCTAGGTTGGGTTTTTTCCGGGGTTTTTCATCACCTGTGAGACAAATGTCGGGTAAGTTTAGGCCCTTGTGGTCCCCAGATATCTTCTGGCCGTCATTATCATCTTCATCCCATCATCGCCTTCTTTGGAGTGAGTCTGTGTGTGAATGGTGTGTCTCGTCCTATGTGTTCGTGTTGTCTCGGAGGTGGTCACGGCATTGGGCTCATCACTCGTCCGGGGAGGCCCTCCATGTCCTTGTCTGACCAAAAAAGTATGTATGTGATCGAAAGATAGTAACCCTCCCGACAGGTCGCGGCCCTCTAAGGCCCGGGTGGCTTGGGTCGCTTAAATGTCCCTAAAAGGGAGAGGTCAAATTCAGGTAAAGATACATAGATGATACTAAATTACTACATCACATTAATTCCATCAGATAATCACTTTTTAACAATTTAACAGGTGATTTACAGTTTTATTTGTAAAGAACTTCTAATCTGTTAATGTTTCCAGATACCACAGCAAATGTGTTAAAACAGTCATGTCTATTGAAAGTTGTTAACAAGAAGGAGGAAGAGGTAATTGTGCTATTAATTGCTATTGTCCCTTCAGATTTCAGTTACAGCAAAACCAAACTATTCGTGATTATTTCCGGGAAAAAATTAAGTCGAGAATTTAGTGCACATAGCCTACTGCATGATTGGGCTCTTTTACCGAATTTGTAACTGAAATATGACATTAAATTACAAATATGACGAAGACCATGAAAATGACCAAAATATGACTTTATATGCAAAATAAAAACGGTCCGATTAGGTTAACAAATATGCAATTCGTGTTTAATTTGTATTTGCGGCGAGAATTGAGGTCAGGATAAAAACATGACATGTCATAAACATTCGAACCCTAGTAATAACATACGAGATACAAACATAAATACTTCATTGTGTTTATAGAGACATTATAAACAGCAAAATTAAGGTAAAATCTACAACACAAAATTCAAAATTGTATACTGTGCCGTGGTTATTTTCGGCACTATTTATTTTTCTATTTTTTGTGGTGTACTTACGCGTCTCCCATATTTAGCGATCTTTTCGTAAGCTCCGTGGATTCATTTTAGTCTCTTCTGTTTTTCTTATTGTTCTTTCTGGTTATACGATTATCTACTGTTCGTCGCCCTCTGTGTTTTCCGGTTTGTTTTGTGAATTAAGTTTCGGTCGCTGCGCCATCTGCTGGGCGGCCGGGGTTTTGCCTCGCGTTTTTGCGTGTTAGGAGTCTTGGTCCGGATCGTGAGGAATCAACATCTACTGGAGCTACCGGTCCTACAGATGTATTCGGAGGGCGATTTTATTTAGACATCAGGTATGTTTTAATGTTTGATCATGAGTTTCTGGTGGGTCGTTTTGCTTAGTTTAAATTTAATATATTCTATTTTGTGTTCGGTTTTTCTTGGGCCCACCAATTTTCTTTTCTGTGGTTATGTTTCGATTCATTTTATTATATATAATGATTTCATTGATCGCTCTTCTAATCTGAAATTACGTACGAAAAGATCGCTGCCATTAGCCAGTCTACTCATTGGTACAGGGCCTTCAGCCCCAGTCTTGTAAAACACACTATCCAGTTATTCTCCGTGCTTACGCAGATTTGTATTCAGCTTTGTACCCGAGCACGGCGGGATTTATTGATTCTTGAATTTGCTTGTATTTGCATCTCTGTGGTTATACAATGGCCCCAAATTTTGCGTTTGTATTTTGTCATTCCATAAATAAAATTTGATGTTGCTGTTTTTTGAAATACTGTTTCTTATTACGAATATGGACTCTGGGTTTTTCTACATTTAGTCATCTAGGCCTAGCTCAGCCAGCCACGTTTCAAAGTGGTAGCAAAGCGTAGTTGATCTCTGTTTTTCCAGTTATTTTGGCAGTTTTCTCTAGGGTTTTTCAAATTTTTTCTATATTTCAAGTTTTTTTCTATAATCCAGTTTTCGGGTTAGGTTAGTCATCTGAATTTGTTTCCCTGTCAGGTTAGTTTTCAATATTCATATATATATTTTTTTTTCTTCTATTGCTGTTCTCTGCGCTCTAGAGACATTTTCTCTGATCGTTATGGCTTTCTGTCCTGGCAGTCTCCAGAGCAAGCCTCCGTGAGTTTCGCTGTCAGGATTAGTGGGTTTGAGGCAGTGTAGAAAGTGTTGAGACGTTTCCGTGCCTCCTTTCGTGATGTTTAGTGCCCGTAAGATTTGTTGCATCAGCAAAGTCTGGTGTTTTTTTTGACAGTCTTTTCGAGGCCATTTTCCGAGGGTGGTTCGTGATGTGTGCTCGCTGTTTTTCATAACTTTTCATTGTTTTGCTGCCTGTTAACTCTAGGGATTATTTTGTCTTGCCCGTTTAGCTGTTTTTTTCGAAATTTTTTTCTAGTATTTTGCCATAAGCACCATTCATCCACCGTCTTATTTTCTGAGTTTGGTTAGTAGGCTGATAGGTTAATGAATTTCCCGGGTTCCTTTCCTATAGGCCTTCTTTTCTAAGCTAACCTGTCATCGTGGGCATTTGGTAAAGTTTTCTTAGACCCAATGTATTTTTATTTTTAATCTAAATTTTCCGTGAGTTTATCTTTCTAGATCATTTTGCCATTCAGTATTTCTAGGCCTAACATATCTATTCATTTCCAAAGTTAAATTTTTTCGGGTTTTTCTTGGGATACTTTTTTTTAAGCAGTTTGTACAATTTAATTATAGTCATTCTCTATTTATTCATATTAATCTTTTACAGTTACAATTCTCATTTCTGTAATTTTCTTTCCTACCTTTTGCAGTCTTTCTCCGGGTTTGTTTCGCTTTTCCTGTCGGTCTTTCCTGGTTTTCTGTGGTCTTCTTTTTCTTTCTGAAAAGAATATAACTATTATCAGTTCAGCTAAATTTCTCTATACTATGTGGTTATGCCACTCTGGTTTCCTTCTTTCTATTTTGAAATTGTCTTGGGCGTTTTTTGTAATATTCTAAATGTCTTTTGGCAGCGATCAAGAAAAAAGAAAGAAATCAATTTCTGCTCTCAGTTATCTTAATAAATTTAACATACTTTTACCATATGGTTAACATGATTTTTATTCCTCACATATTAATCTTTGTGTCTCAAAACCTCTATAAAGGAAAAAAGGGGAATGTTTGTGCCTCATCAGAAATTTAGGTTGTAATATATATTCTTTGATAATTTTGGCCTGTATTTGATTACAGTGCTGTGGTGTTTAATGATTAGATAAAAAAGATAATTATTATATTTATTAAAAAAAAATCTGGCATTATTATATTTATAAAGAAAATGGAGCTATAGAAATGCTATTGATGTTGAAATCAATCAAGGAATTTTATAGAAGCGCTCTATATTTAATTTACGTCATCGATTACTCAGTCTCTTGTGTATTCTAGTTATGGGGCATAAACATTGTTTTCGCTTTCGTCCTTTGTGGGGAGGTTTTGTTTGTTTTATGGTTTCAGACCAATATGTCAAGTTTTCTTGGAAGGAGATCGACGTTCTACTGATGTATAGTCGTATCTACCTGGTGCAACGTCTAAATGTTGTGGATAAGTACTGTACGATTAAGAAGATATTCTAGGCCGAATTCTCCTTTATCAACCTATTCGTCTTTCATTGTTCTGAAAACACCTTATCATTTCTTCCTTTCTATATCTTTGTGGGAGCTCCCGTTTCTCATTTCCTTTCTTCCTATCTTTCCTCTTTTCATAACTTTTCATAACTGTTCATATTTCATATTCTTATACAGTATATATAATTCTTATTTTAAAGTTTTTTAATATTTTGTGCTAATTAACTTAAGACAAGATTTTTAACTGAACTGTAAATACCTTTTCAAATTGTAATATATAAAAAGTATGGCATTGTTGCGCCTTATAATGAAATGTAAAATATATTTGTACACAATCATTTAGGCCTATTCACAATTTTGGTGTTAAATTCTTAAATTTATGGGTTCCTTTTATAATAGGCCCATTGTGGTTTTGGTCTGTAATTAGCAAAAAAAAAAAAAAAAGGTTAAATTTGGACTTTCACCATTACTATAAGTAGGAGTTTCCAAATTCACATTTTAGAGAATTGCTATTTCATTTAATGTGTAGTTTTATACTCATGTATAGAACTTTGTGAATCTTTAAATGTTTACGTTGTGCTTAATAACTTATGCTTAACTTATAATCATATTATTAATGTGAAATTAATTTATGTTCAAATTATAATCATCTTGTTAATTTTAAATACTCACTCTATTGTGGAATTTGTCGTATAAAATTAAAATCAAAGTAGAAAAACAAAGCAATTTTTCTGTCTGGACAACTGTTTCATAAATATAAAATTAAATTTAAACAATATAATTTAATTAAATTTAAATAAATATAATTAAATTTAAATAAGTTTTTGGGTTGCTACTATTGTGATATTCTGAGGATGACGTGTACGTACCTATTACTCATATAGTTCTGTTTTTTCAGATAGTGTTTGATGTCGATGTTGTGCCATCCTGGGCTCTCTCCTTTCTTTTGCCTGTGTGTTGTGTCTTGCGGAGCTGTGTTACTCCTATATTATGGCCACCTCCTGCTTCTGCTGCTGCTCTTTGGTCTGGTACGCAAGGACGCTTGCGATTTGTTTTGACCTGTAAAACAATACAGGTCCGGCCTGGCTTCTGGTAGCAGTCCAGCTCTACTTGTCAACTAGCTTTCTCACCAGACTACTATCTACAACAGCAACTACTATGTCAACTACCATGCTGTTATCTACTCACCGAAATCTACAGTTTAATTTTACAATACTTCCTGTTCTGTTCACCTTGCTACTATGGTGTGCTATTTAACTAGAGACAGTTATCTTGAGACTCTGGTGTTGAAGATGCTTCTAAGGAATTGGACTCCTTCATTCAGTGATACAGTACTCAACATGGTGGACCTATTTTGCTAGTTGTATAACACACATGTTTTTGCTCATTTGTGCAGACACACACACACATTTTCATTCCCCTTCTTACTGAACAAATATGTAAATAAGAACAAATATCTAAACAAGTAATTATCTGTTTGGAAAAAAAAAAATTTCCTTCAGAAAGTTTTTTTTGCCCCGAGAGCTCGAGGATGTGCCGTGGTTATTTTCGGCACTATTTATTTTTCTATTTTTTGTGGTGTACTTACGCGTCTCCCATATTTAGCGATCTTTTCGTAAGCTCCGTGGATTCATTTTAGTCTCTTCTGTTTTTCTTATTGTTCTTTCTGGTTATACGATTATCTACTGTTCGTCGCCCTCTGTGTTTTCCGGTTTGTTTTGTGAATTAAGTTTCGGTCGCTGCGCCATCTGCTGGGCGGCCGGGGTTTTGCCTCGCGTTTTTGCGTGTTAGGAGTCTTGGTCCGGATCGTGAGGAATCAACATCTACTGGAGCTACCGGTCCTACAGATGTATTCGGAGGGCGATTTTATTTAGACATCAGGTATGTTTTAATGTTTGATCATGAGTTTCTGGTGGGTCGTTTTGCTTAGTTTAAATTTAATATATTCTATTTTGTGTTCGGTTTTTCTTGGGCCCACCAATTTTCTTTTCTGTGGTTATGTTTCGATTCATTTTATTATATATAATGATTTCATTGATCGCTCTTCTAATCTGAAATTACGTACGAAAAGATCGCTGCCATTAGCCAGTCTACTCATTGGTACAGGGCCTTCAGCCCCAGTCTTGTAAAACACACTATCCAGTTATTCTCCGTGCTTACGCAGATTTGTATTCAGCTTTGTACCCGAGCACGGCGGGATTTATTGATTCTTGAATTTGCTTGTATTTGCATCTCTGTGGTTATACAATGGCCCCAAATTTTGCGTTTGTATTTTGTCATTCCATAAATAAAATTTGATGTTGCTGTTTTTTGAAATACTGTTTCTTATTACGAATATGGACTCTGGGTTTTTCTACATTTAGTCATCTAGGCCTAGCTCAGCCAGCCACGTTTCAATACAATGAGATGAGTTGATGCGCACCGCAGGTAGTTACATACCTGTAGAATATACACAGCAAGACTACACAGTTCATCGAACTATAATGTTGCATAAGACCACAGATTCCTTGCAGTATTTGAGAGTTCTAAGAGGTGACTCGTATTTTTCTTTGTTGTCCGTGATCTGCATCTTCAAGATTAGTACGAGAAGATGGCATCTTCCTAAGTAAAGGACACCAGTTCTCATCTTTTCCGATAGGTGGCAGACTACAAGGCCAAACAATGCACGTTAAAACACAAGAAATAAACTCAATGTAGTATGATATTAACATTTTATTTAAATACAAGTTGTTTAATATGCAGTTTCATTAGCTGCTCTCAAGGTTCCAAGTTCGTTCCGTGGTCGATAATAATCGATACCACACTTGTATTATAATGGATATCGATATATAAAACCCTGAAGTATCTGTTCAATACGTAAGAGTGAAAGTGCGTCATCCTTGGGAGTAGCTTCAAGCACGGTTTTTAAAGTCCTAGAAGAATACAGATTTACAGGAGGTGTCAAATAACCGGTCAAAATTAAACCAAAATCAAAGACAAAAAATCACTCGGCAGAATTGGGAATCGACTCAGGAGCCTTGGCGTTTATTCTAAAAAAGAAATCTCAAACGACTCTACTGCATGTAATCGACAAAATAGTCTAAAAAACGAACTCTTGTGAACTGTGCTTTGTACTTTCACATTAAGTCGTTTACTTTTGCTCCATACACTTCTTGGATCAAGTATAATCGCTTTAAGCACTCCCCTAAGTTTATTCTGCTGCTGAATCTCCACCCACTTAACTAGATTTGTTTTCTCTTTGAAGAGATGATTAATATAAGGTCAAAATTAATTTCGGTAGCTAATCGTGTCAACCAGATGCCTTTTTAAACGAGGGTGAACGATATGTTCAGCTTCTTTTGTAGGGTAAGATTTTATCCACGCTGTAAGAAGCAGCTTCTGCGAGCGGTAAACTTTTTATTCTAGAGCCATGCAGTATGTATATCCATTACGATACATATTTTCATTGTAACACAGGTGTTGCATTGAATTACATAACCCTTTATTTGATAGTACTCAATTACTTGTATCAGCAACCACAGGAGATCACCCTGATTGGTCTTTGGATATGGTTCGGAATGCATTCAAAGTTTTCTGAGAAGTGCACCAGAATATCCGAAAAACACGAAAATGCACTGGTATTCAAAATATATTTTTCATTTCGAAAAATCTTTGTTGTAATCCAATGTAATCTGTAAATCTATTTTGTTCCACAGTTTATTACTTAATTGAAATGTTGTCCATTGTAATTCTCGTACTGACTCAGTTCCTATTACAGTATTCCTGACGGAGGATTCCACAACTTTTTAATTACACTGTAGATTTATTTTACCACTAGCATGTGCCCGCGGCTTCGCCCGCGATAATTATTTCAAAAATTAAAAACTAAAAATTAAGAGCATAGTTAAATCATTATAATTATTAACACCTAAATCACGTGGAGTGCATTCCACGATTAGATAGCGTCGCCTGGTAAAAGCGATCTCAGATTCGAGTTCCTTGGCCCAGAAAATCCCTGAATGAATCGACCAGCGTGGGC
This sequence comes from Ectobius pallidus, assembly GCA_964059195.1. Lineage (NCBI taxonomy): Eukaryota > Metazoa > Arthropoda > Insecta > Blattodea > Ectobiidae > Ectobius > Ectobius pallidus. Next base: position 3,611,921 of record CAXKWD010000006.1, read on the forward strand.
TTACAACATTCAAGCGATCGCGATGCTTTTATTTCCACGGTATGACAAAAATAAGCCAACTGCAATTGATTTGACATTGAAATGTATTACTGAAATCTGATGCTTCGACAGCGCTAAAATCACGTTTTCTGCCAGTTTTTCACTCATAACTCGCAAACGAAAGCTAAAATTAAAAATTCGGCTTCGAGGTGCATTCGCCCACCTTTCAGTCCATCTATCTTTAAAATTTCAGATCTCTGCGTTCAGTAGATTTCGCTGGGCATTGCGGACAGACAGACAAACACGTCCTTTTATTATTATTATTATTATTATAAGATAACATGTGCCCGCGGCTTCCCCCGCGATAATTATTTCAAAACTTAAGTGCATAATAGTTAAATCATTATATTTATTAACACCTAAATCACGTGGAGTGCATTCCACGATTAGGTAGCGTCCCCTGGTAAAAGCGACCTCAGATTCGAGTTCCTTGGCCCAGAAAACTCCTGTATAGTGAGTTTCGTTCAAATCGAACAATGTTTGACCATATTTAGGGTTGATTATCCTTCTTCCGTGTAGGTTGAAAATTTCATATGTCTACGGGCATTGACATTCTAAACAAATGAATCGACCAGCGTGGGCTTACAACATTCTAGCGATCGCGATGCTTTCATTACCATATTACCATATTAAATAGCCAAAGCCAACTGCAATTGATTAGACACTGAAATGTATTACTGAAATCTGATGCTTCGACAGCGCTAAAATCACGTTTTCTGCCAGTTTTTCACTCACAACTCGCGAACGAAAGCTAAAATTAAAAATCCGGCTCCGATGCGCATTCGCCCACCTTTCAGCCCATCAAAATTTCAGATCTCTGCGTTCAGTAGATTTCGATGGGCATCGTGGACAGACAGACAAACACGTCCTGTTATTATTTTAAGATAGCATGTGCCCGCGGCTTCGCCCGCGATAATTATTTCAAAAATAAAACATTAAGAGCATAATAGTTAAATCATTATATTAACAACTAAATCATGTGGACTACATATCACGATTAAATAGCGTCACCTGGTAAAAGTGACCTCAGATTCGAGTTCCTTGGCCCAGAAAACCCCTGTATAGTGAGTTTCGTTCAAATCGAACAACGATTGACCATATTTAGGCTAATATTGATTATCCCTATAATAATAATAATAATAATAATAATAATAATAATAATAATAATAATAATAATAATAATAATAATAATAATCCTCTTCTGTGTAGGTTGAAAATTTCATATTATGTTTGCGTGCCTTGACATTAAAAACAAATGAATCGACCAGCGTGAGCTACAACATTCAAGAGATCGCGATGCTTTTATGTCGAAGGAATGACAAAAATAGCCAAAGCCTAGTGTAATTGATTTGTATTACTGAAACTGATGCTTCTAAAACGCAAAAAAATGCAAGTTTTCTGCCAGTTTTTCACTCATAACTCACGAAGGAAAGCGAAAATTAAAATTCCGGCTTCGAGGTGCACATTCCGACCCTTTAGTCCGCCTATGTATAAAATTTCAGATCTCTGCGTTCAGTAGATTTCGCTGGGCATCGCGGACAGACAGAAGGACAGACGGAGGACAGACAGACAGACAGACGGAGGACAGACACTTCCTTTTATTAATATAGATTAATCCAGTGTTGCCATGTCTACTTATTTTGAAGGAGATTTCCTTTTTAACATTGTCTACTTTTCTACTTTAAAACTTTTAGAAACATAGCAAATCTCCTTACTTTATGATATTTTCCTTTTTTTTCTGATTTTACTTTGTCATGGAATGTAGTTAAATGTAAATCGAGATAAAAATCAAAGTCTAGTTCGGTGCTGAAACATGGAGAATCGACATTTCGTCGAATAGGTCCTTCACGGTGAGGGTGGACATGTATGAGAGCGAGGATAATTAAGTTAAAAGTGACAACACTGTAAAATGTGTGGATGCAGCTGTGAGAGTGACCTTACATTAAACATTACATCACTTTAGACGTTTTGATGTGAATTTTAGGATATGTTCTTTAAAACGACCAATATTTTCCGTGTATGGAAAAGTGGTACATATTTAAATTTGAAAATCTACTTATCACCTTGTTTTTTAGTGCCAATCTTCTTTTTTGGTCAAACAGGAGTTGGCAACACTGCATTAATCCGCTGCAGTGAGTGAGTCAGTAACACTTGCCTTCCGCTCCGATGGCCTTGGTTTGATTCCCGGCCCGTTTGGGGATTTTTTCTTCAGAGTTCAAATTACCCAATACGGCAGATAAGAAGTGTTGTGTGAATTGAGTTGCATATATTTTTAATTTAATGGATTTATTTAAATTGTCCTTTTAGAGAAATAAGGTGTTGTGTCCCGTCACTTGTCCTATGAAGTTGTTTAGTCCTAAGAGGATGCCCTGCGTCGAGTTGATCCCTCACAAGGGTATCCCTCCATGTCCCGTCTATTGTTGACCCCTCCAGGCATTGGTGTTACCATTTATTAGAGTGACGTATTTCCGTCTTCAACAGGTGACACTCTCAAACACGAAAGGACTGGTGTGGGATGTTCCTACCTTCGGAAAGCCTCCTTGGAATTTCATAATGGAGTTTGACTTGGTCTTCAAACTGTCTAACATAACGAAGCCAAAGCACCGGACAGAACGCAGTCGTGTTTACCAGCAGGTGGAAGACTTTTTGTATTTGTAAGTAAAACGAAGAGAATGACTTTAAAGTAAAGCTGAATCTAAGGGTAAATTAATATAACCTGATGTTCCAGGGATGATGTTGATGGTGAGGCCTGTCTCATGAGAACGCTGTGTGAAGCCAGACAATTGTCAGCGCCCGGATCCTCACTCATGGAAGACCTCATCCTCACTTTATTCACGTATGTCTAATGCTACGAGTTTCATTTAATTTACTCTCCAAAAGTCCTTTTAGGTAGATTTCGAAGAAAAATCTACCTATTGGGAATGTGTGTGTGTGTGTGTACCTAGGTATATATCTATATATATATATATCTTTACACGCTAGGGGCCGTAATTTTGAAGACATTTAAACCAAATTTTATGATGTTATTTCTAGACCCAATAGGTCGGACAAGTTCGTTAATGAGCAAAATTGGCATAAGGGGTGGGGGGGTCGGGGGAAGGGTGTTGAAATTTTCAAAAAATTATATTTCGGCCCCTATGAAGTATAGAGGGAAACTTTGTTTGAATAAATTAGAGTACTCCCTATGGAGTTCACAATGACACCAACGATTCGGGGGTTTTGGGGGAACGAGGGGAGGATGGAAATTTGAAATTTTTGAAACTGCGTCTTGTGGGGTGTCGTTGAAAAGCTCCTGATGATTACTCTACAAATCAATAACCAGTTTCTCGATAGCTCTCATATAAGGCGAGATTTGAATGTTTGAAAAAGTGCTCTTCCCTCTTTTTTGCAGTTATTATTGCGGGTTTGTCATGCCAAGGCTAAAGAAGAAGAGTGATGCGCAGCGACAATAAATTAAACCAAAATCACTTCGAAATCTACCTCAGCCTGTAGACCCGCCTAAAGGGATTTTGATCAGTGACTTCCTTCAACTACCTGCAACACTTATAGTATTGTGGTGTTTTCTGTTTTGTAGAGGGGGGCCATGACTTTGCTTTATATATGATTCAGTTATTTCTACTGTTAGAAAGTAATTACTGTAAAGTCGCAAAGTAGGGGGACCTATCTCGCGAAGTGAGCAGTCCACGGACGGGTGATGTTTTGTGTTTTAAGCAAGGCAGGATGACCAACTGTGGTGACTTCTACCCACCTCTGCATTAAGGTAAGTTGTCTAAAGATAGTCGATATAGTGCATAATACTAACCACAGAGCACTAAGCACGCGAAGCGGAGGCGGTAGCCGTAACGAAGCGCAAATGCTTTGTAGAATAATGTACGATACACTGTTTGTAGGTTTCGAAAATGTGACATATTATATCTCCCATGAGGTGTGTCAACCTGTATTCCCACAATTATAGCCTCTCTAGCGGTATGACGTCACACCTCCAACGTCCAATCACGAGTTTCTTCATACTACGAGGACAGAAAAATGGCGGAGAACAAGCAACCTTTTGCTAGATCGTGATGTAAAAGAAAGTGTAACGTTTAGGGAGGACCAAATCATTTGTTGAGGGAACATCTCCTCTCCAGAGAACTATCTATAACAAATTACGTGTGATATTAGGTGTTTTATGAGAAGAAAGTTGGTTTTCAAAGTGGGTCCCCTTACATTGCAATTTTACCGTAATTACTTTAATGTTATTGATGCAATTTTAATGACAGTAAGAATCTGGAAATGTTAGTGACTGGTTTCAGGGTTTAGGCTATTTCTTATGGAAATTATGTTTCTAAAAATTACCTTTTCATTTTGTCGATTTTCTCGACAGCCTGTGAATTAAAATGATCGTATTTGTCTCGTTGAAGGCACTGATAAAGGAAACTCGACAGAAAGTTTATTAAGTTTAATAGGACGCAGTCAAAGGGATGTTGAGGCGTGCAGTGTAGGCTACTTATTCTGGGAAATATCTCCGTTCTGATAGGCTATATTATACATATAATACAGTACATAATGCATATTAAGGTATTCAGGTAGGAAATGTAAACAAAGATGTTACTTAAAAAAAAAATCACATTCTCTTCATGTAAATTGGTTGTAAAAATGAAGAGAAAGTTACCACATCTCATTGGATCGTATCCCCAAAGGATGCACAATCCAAATAAAATCTAATGTAACGCACTCACGTAGCTTTCTTTAACTTACCCGAATCTTGGGGAATAATCTTTCTCACTTCATATTCTGATATAGAATAAGAGGCTGCATTGCGAAGAGTGCATATTCAGTTGTTTCAACCTGATGCAAACCAGCAAGACTGAGTTTTCACAATTATTTACATACATACATTTATTTTATACAACATACAACATAAGACCACCGGAACGAGCAACGCAGAGTTCAGTTCTTTACGATACCTAGTGCACAATTAAATTAGTACACAATTAAAAAAAAGAAAATATAATTAATTTGAATTCAAAACCTAGAGAAATTCAATTCAATATTTTATTCGTGCCTTTAGCAACAGAGAATTTTTGCGAAAAAATGTTTCACATCAAAGTTTTAGCTCTTAGTATAAGTACGTCTTATACAAAATTTAAACAAAGTCATTAGAGCCGTTTTCGAGAAAATGACAAAAAAAGAAACTAAATTGTCTTAATTTTAAGTGGCATTAACAGTAAGAGAATGTCGGCTCCAGTCTTTGTGTCTCATCCCCTAAAGATAACTAACCCATATAAAAATTGTGTTTTCGTTTTTTGTCTAGTCTATTCACAGTCATGTTCCTTAAAATAGGATTTTTGGATTCAGGGAACTCAGAAAATGTATTTGTGTTAAAAGCTAAGCACAAAACTTCCTCAACTTACAGTAGCTAAGATATGGGCAGAGGAAGTAAAAATGTTAACTAGGCTCCCGGAACAACACTCACGGGTAATGTTATCACTTTTATAAAGTCCCATACGGATTAATACTGATATGTTGAAAAAATGCTGTTTATTGTGATGAAATATTCGTTTTATGTTTCACATTTTCCTTTTTGCGGCTTTATTTCCAAGTATTGTACGTCAATTTTTTTAATTTATATTGTGATATTGCCTTTAAGTTCTTCTAATGTATGGGGTTTGCCCTATAGGCCTACACTTTTTTTTCAAGTTCAAGTTCGGGTGAAAGATCTACGTAACCGAAAGAAAAATTAACTCTATCTGAACTTATGCGCGTGAAAGAAAATTTCCTGAAAAGGTGCCAGTGTTGTGTGGATGCAAGAGGAGGACATTTCCAATATCTCTTGTGATTATGTACGTGTTTATTTTCATTGTAATTTTAACTGTAATCGTGAGAACCTGAATCATTTCACCGTTAGCGGCTTTATTTGCGTAGATATTTCACGCGATCGCTCGGGAGTTAGAGCTGTGGCCGCCGAGACGCAGAAACCCGCACGATTGGCCATTTCGTACGTGAAACATCCTGTAGTAGTGAACAATGCTGCCTCATGAGGAAGTGGTTTATCTTATACTTGTTACTCCACTGTAAACCATACACTGTGAACCTGTCTTTCAGATTTCCCGCAGGAAGTGCCAAGGATGAAGGAAAGAAGTACGAGGAAGTACATAAAGAGGAGAATTGCTCACTTTGGATGACTAGATGCCCATTCTCTGTGCTACAATTACTTTTGAACACTGTGTTAGTAGCTAACAAAAACAAATGAAGCTGAGTATTAATTGAATTTAGTGATCATATTCCAACCTTGTGTCACGTGTGTCAAACATTCACAATAGTGGGTTCAGTTTGTTTCGTTTACAAAATCATCATCATACAGAATCGTAAAATTTTACAACTCATGTTTCAATTTATGTTAATTAAAAGAAAAGGAATTTACAAAAGTCAGATTTGCCGTCTATTCTTTATTTCAAAGTTTCATAAAACCTATTTCAAATTATTCTGCTATTAGAACAACCCAGGGGATGTAAATAAAGCGTCAATAATAACATTTTTTTTTTTGCTCTTGATTTGTCAAAATTTACTTTTTTAATTGATAGAACTAACACTATCTAACTGATCTAAAGTAGCCTACAGTATTTAGCATAATATTAAGTACTGTACATCAAGAAGTTGTTATTCCAATCACAACCACAATCAACATCAACTTGTTCCTTTTTCAATATTGCTTTCTAACACATTCAATTCTAATTCTAATTTTTTGTAAAATTAAGAATCAATTTTCTGCAAAACATTTATTCAGTAGGCTATAATGAGTAGTATATTGTTGGTGCCGTTTTAAGAAGACCTCGTCCCAAACCATCGTCTTTCTACAAAAGAATATAATAGCATTGTTCCTAATTCGAAAATCTGCACCGACAAAGAACAGGTGGTCTTGTAGTCGCGTGGTTTTCCCCAGTGTTGCCGCTGTCATTCACTACTTCTCAAGTGAAGTAACCGTGCTGTGGTACGTATTTAGCAACATTGTACTGGACTGCAGACAAGTGTAAATACGCCAAATTACTTTTCTATTCACTGATTGACAGGTCAAGAGGATTAGGATAGCAGCAGGTAGGGGAAGTTCTTGGGAAAAAAGTCTTTAAAAAGTGGCACTCAGAATACTTAGATAATCTTGTTAGTTCTCCATAATTAATGTTCAATACCAGATTTACACATTTGTTGAATTAATAAGGTGAACTCAAATATTTTGCCCTTAGCTGAAAAATGAAAATTATTTCCATTTCTGAAAAATTAAGTGCTGAGATGGGCATACTTGATTCTAGACCTTGAAAGTGTGACATCTGCTGGAGTTAGACGTGCCACAGAAAGTAAACATTGCCCACTATAAAATTTCCAAGGCATAACATTGGGGATGGATTTATACCACTTTTCGTCTATTCTCGATACCAATGGTTTTTATGTACGTTATTTATATTTTTTTGTCTTGATAATTGTTACTCCAGAATTTTGATTCTTGATACAAAACAGTAAAATAAATTAACATTTTAACAATAACAATCTCAGTTGTATTGTTGCCATTTTCATTTTAAAAATGAAATTTCGTTTTAGTGCCACCCTCGTTTTGTGCCACTAAATGTTAGAGAACAGATGGTGGCACTATATCGAGGGTTGACTGCACTAACAACACTCTATGTGCTGTTACAGAGGGGAAATAAGAAGCACATCCAGCAGAGAGAAAGGACATTCTCTGTAGCTGTCAATGCAGGATCGTTTAGTCAAACCGTCTCTGTAAGCTAATTTATATATTTGATGTTCTGGTGTTTCGTACTCATCAGCAGTCTCCATTGATAACCTGAAACATAACAAGAATGACCTCCTAAGTCTCTCCGCAGTTGTGGTTATGTTCGTCACTCATGCACAGTCCTAGCAGCAGGCCATGTTATTTTTTTATCTTTTTTTATACTTCTTGTAATTGGAGGTCGCCTCACGACAAAGAATACAAAACACAAAAGTGCAACTTCCATCATTAATATTATACAATTTTACTGTCCTAGTAAATGTAGAGTAACATGATAATATGATGAGCACTGCAAGTATCTGTGAAGCGCACAATTCCGTACAAATATTTTCTTTTATCATTTTAACAAACTGGAGATGGCTACTGGCATTAAGCTTAAGAGCAGTAAGGTAAAAGATGAATATTTATGGACTCATGATGTACAATACATTTTTTATTTTGTTTATTATTCATACAAAAATTATTTTCTTCTTCATGTGCACTGGAACTTTATTCCATTACATTGTTCCATCTTGGCATGATGTCCTCATATGAGGACGCCTTATTTTGGCCAAATTTGTTAAACTAACTCATGACAACGTATGGCATTTTATTTTTATGTATTTATTCCCAAGTATCTAACAGTGTACTCAAAATAGCACAAAATTTGGTGTAATAATCCTGTTAGTTCACAACTGGCTATAGCCTACACCAAACAAACTGTGTACCAGTGAAGACAATCATTACTGTTTCTCAGCCACTGACAGTAACTTGTGAGATTTATATAATATGAAAGTGTTTCTAAACTTGAAATAAAGATCTATGAAGTACGTGTACAATAGCATTTTAAGCAGGCAGTTACATAATTATTTTAGTCTCTCCAGGGGTTTGCTGACCACAGTTTGACAATGGCTAATGTAGAGCAAATAATGGGGGCCAGATACGCTAGTGTCAATTTATTTCAGATGGCTTTCACAGGATCAACTATATTAAAACATACATTCTCTGAAACATGTGGTCAGGTATTGAAAGGGGCAAATAGGCTATAGGCCTATATAAGAGGCTATGCCCTGACTGACTGACTTAACTAATGACTGACAAAGAATCAACGCAGAGCCTAAACTACAATGAGAAGAGACTTGGAATTTTGACAGTACCTTCGTTTTATAATGTAAGTATTCAATAAGGAAGGATTTTGCAAAATTTTTATTTTTAATGGCAAAAATCAAATCTTTTCCAAGATACTAAATACCTTTTCACACAGAATTTTCAATCGAAATCACATTCCATGACAACAGTGTATTGTTGGCAGTGGCAGATAGCTTTGGAAATAAATGATACGGGACTTTGACAAATAATGCACAGTGTGATACAGTCACATAACTTTCTCTGCCCTGCCCATAGAGAATACCATTTTCTCATTTCACATTTTGATGTAAAATAAGCGGTCGTATTCCGGGGACAGCTTAATACAGCTGTAGGCCCTAAGCACGTAAAAGGAGACAAAATAGGATGGAACAGTTTTAGTCCTATATGTTCAATATATTATTATGTCCCAGGTTTTTGGGGAGGAAAGTGGTATTGAATTTCTTTTTTATTTCAGTTCCGAAGCAGTTGTTTCGTAACATGAGCTTGAAAAATAAAATATATCGCAATGACAGTACATTTTATGTTAGCGGAAATTCTGTTTGTTCTTATATGAACCCCTACCAGGCATGGTGTGTAGAAGCAATGGGGTGCAAAATTCTGCATCCTCTATGAGCCATAATAACCTATATTAAGCATTTTCTGAGGGAATAGTTTGAGTGTGATAAGTCTTCTTCCTATTTCAAATTCTACATACCTATTTAAGGACCTAGAATTTAAAAATCAAAAGTCCTTTGTAAGTTAATTTCGAATGTAAAAATACAAAACCCGAGCAATGCCGGGCCTTTTAAGCTCGTGTTAAATACTCCTCTTGATTCCGTTCAACATGAACATTGGGCGTGGGTTGTTGATCTTCTCAAGCTTTGAAATACTCGGTTTCTTTATGAATTTCATTAACTTGATTGCGCTTAGGATGGATAGAATAGGAAACCTCAACTCGCAGAACAGAATGAACGTGCGATGAAAGACAATTATCATACATTTTAAAACAAAAAATTTCAATATCTGTGTTAAATCTGAGAAAGAGGTTTGAAGTCTCGTTGGGCATGAGACAGTCATAACAAGAAGATGTTCCAGTCATTCCTTATGTTGAACCCAGGACCTTTGGCTATCCGTGCCAATGCTCTACCAACTGAGCTAAGCCAGAGTTCACTTCACAGCGCCAGATGGCTCCTATGACTGATTGCCCTTATTGGTCTGCCTCCCTGACAGACAAGTTATGTCATATGCAGTAGGCTACTGTGAGGCACACTAATTAGTGATCATGTAATGTCCAACAGAGACAATAATCTGTGATTCATTAATACATATATATATATCAAGCAGATTTAAAATGCCTACAACACATAAGCTAACAATGAACAAAACACCTTAAAAGAGCTCTGTGTATCGTAATACAAACTGGAGTAAATATTTAACTAAGTTGGAACTTCAAGCAATAATAGGTTAGAATAATATTATTTGGACCGCCGGCGTAGTTTTGTGGTTAGCGTTGCTTACTACACATACGTCGGCCAGGGTTCGATCCCCGTTACCTCATATTTTTTTAGTTAGGGAGGTCTGGAACGGGGTGCACTCAGCCTCGTGATTCAAATTGAGGAGCTACTTGATAGAAAAGTAGCGGCTCCCGTCATGGAAACCACCATTAACGGCCAATGCTGACCACATGCCCCCCAATCCTGCCATCTGCCTATGGTAGATGACGCAGCGTTCGGGTGGGTCCCTTCAGGGATGTAGTGCCACGGAGTTTATATAATATGTACTAAGTAAGCAACAGTTGAGAGCGGAAGAATGTGGAATATATGGTTAAAAGTGACATAAGAAACAATGGGAGTGGAAATAGCAATTTACAGAACTAGAATAAAAAGAAGACGGGGTTGAAAGAGCAAGTAGAAGACAACGCCAACACATTGATTTACTCAATCATAATTAATGAAGGTGGAATTGAAATGAACCCAGGACCAGCGGACAGCTTTGGTGAGATAATTAAAATATTAAAGCGACTGAGTAACAAAATTAGTGTGGCGACGAAAAAAAGTCAAGCAAGAGATCCGAGAGGAGATCAAATATATGAAGAAGGAGGTGGAAGAACTGAGGATCAGGATACAAAGATCAGAGAGGAAAAAAACAGGTATCCAGTCTAACTTTCACAGGGACAGAATAGAGAAAAGCTATCACACCTAGAATGGAGATTACGGAATGGAAATTTTAGAGAAACAACTGGAGGGTCCTGAACTACAGGGCTGGGAAATTATCAAGGCGAGTCGGATCGGTAATAGGAATGATAGTCGCGCGATTTTCCAAGAAAGAGGTCGTTCATGAAATAGTCTTAATAAATCCAACTCGAGTTGACGAGTTTCATCAGATAAATTCGTTCCTACTGCGATGTCACGGATCTATCGATAAACTCGTCAACTCTCGTGGGATTACCTATGAGGCTCCTGAACTACAGGAACTGTTGTGAAGTATGTGCAGTGGCCTTGGATGATCCTAATGTCATTATTATATCACTATAAAGGGCCCCCTAAAGGAGATGTTAATATATTTTTGACATTATTTGAAGAATTGTTACGTTATAGAAGTAAATTTAATACTGACATTATTCTTGGTACGGATTTAAATTTGGACCTTAATTTAACCAACAATTCTATTAATAACTTTTGCACTTTAATCAGGTCGTTTAACTTATATTGCGCCTACGAGAGTTGAAGCTTGTTTAGATTACTGGACTAGCAGATATTCAATTGAGGTAATTAATTTACTGATTGCTGACCATTTAGGTGTAATTTTAAAGTTAATGGATAAGAAAGATTTGACGAAATCCAAGTTTATTTTAACTAGGAATTTTACAGAATGTGGTTATGCGAGTTTTAATAACATTATGTTCAGTTCAAATTAGAATTTTATACAAGATAATCTTATTGAAGCTTTTAATACATGCTTTCCTGTTAGACGTGTGAAGCTCACAAATGAAAGGAAAAGTATTACACGCATGAGCTAAAAAACTTTAAGAATGAGGTCTTAAAACTTTACAATTTATATAGACAAACTAACAATGACTTTGTAAAACAACTATACTTACAAACAAATCGAAAATATATAAAGAAGCTTGAAGCGGTTCACCCCCTTTGATTTGGGAAATGCCACTATTAAGGTTCACTCTGTATGTAATATAATGTTTTTATGTAGTACTTACATTCGCTGAGCTTCTTTGAACCTGCCTCGGTCTAGTCATCAAGCTACAAGATTTAAACTCTTACGTTTCTGCAGGGTATAAATATGGGTCTGGTGAATGGCAATATTAACTACAGTAATTAGATATCAAACTAATTAATACTGGTATGAATAGATTTATTAACCAATTAATATTAAGTCCAATTAATGCGTATGTTAATCTACTCGTGGTTGATACTGTATATAATGTCTCCAATGTAGAACGTAGCCACAAAAGTTTATCAGTTATTATTCCTTCCTATTGGTTATCACGTGATGATATAATGACTCCCTTTGGAGTAATTATAATAATGTTAATTCGTCGACCAAGTACTTACTCTGATCCACTGAATTTAAATCGGTAATAGCCGTAACTTAGCTATTACCACAAATCACGTTTACTGGGTATCTTACTATAAAAGATTACTTATTCAAGTTGGGTAACTTCCCCAACGTGAATATAAAATACGAGTGTGATACAATGGTATCCACTCGGAATAATTAAGCTGACAAGGGCTATGCGTTCAACCCGTGACGGGTCCGGGAGAACACTGTACTCTTAACATTGGCAAAGTTCTACATCGTGGCCCTCACAGCAATCTCCCCACTTCTTATATTAACAAATCAAATTCTATGTTACAGTAATTTAACTATATTTTAGCTAGTAGCTTCTTTTTGATTGGGCCTTTAGACCCACGCTTTAAAGACGCTACGAGATACAACTCACAAATTTCCACTGTCTCCTGTTCTCGTTATTACATCAATATTCTGAGAATGTTCACTCTGTGCTCTTTCCCCAAGTACTATTCCTAGTATATTCTTTTGACTAGGCTCTCATCGCCTTTGTGTCACATTTTCACATAAAGGAAGCACTATTTGTTAACAATGACTGTCTCCGGCCACCCGCCGTGAATGAATGGTACAAGCGAGCTAGCCATTGTGACATACTCGGAATCTTGTCTGGTACTTTCTCCACCCCGTAATATTCTTATATTTAATATTAATTTATTTTATCTTTAATCCATATTCTTCATTTAATAATTGTATGTTAAGCATGATTTAATAGAGTATCATTTGAGATTCATTTTGATATAAAATACTAATAGGTCACATCATTTTAAGGTTTTATATTTAATGTAATTTAGCTTGCTATTTATCGTGATTATAGTTTTATATTGAATACTAGAATCAGGATTCCTTCATATGCCCAAAAGTTCTCTTGAAAAAATGTGAGTTTTGTAAAAATTTGCGATTTTTAAAGAGTGCTTTTCTGCTCCTTTAAATACCTTGTTATTATACTGAATGTATAGGTGACAGTGCAATGACTTGATTTGTTTTGGTCGTAGATTTGACCTAGTTACCTTTCACAATGTTTACATTTGCCACATGGCTTGCTACCTGTGAGTGAGTGACCTCGTGACATGGTACCGCTATCAATCTCTTCATCTATACACACTACAATTATTACTCATGCATACAACATCCACGAAAGAATTTTACTATGAAATTACTATTCCTACTTATTACTAGATAAATCGCCGATAGGATTTTTTTTTGTCTCGGACGTCCTTTTTATAAAAATAAATAACAATGAATAAAATAATCGACTGATCTGTTATCGAAGTTCACTTATAAATATATATAACAGAGATATATTTTCGCTGGCTGATTTATTACCACTCGTTCATATGTTACACTAAAACTTGCACTGGTATTAATATATATCACACGCAATTTCAGTCGCGGTCATACATACAATACAGTAGTTATTACATTCTTTACGGTACCAATTATCGAAACACCGTAACCCCAATTCATACTGTCCTTACCCTTGTAATGTTCCTAATAAGGCTTAGTAAAAGATAGATTATACCACCTCCTAATTCTATTGTTACTTATGTCAACTACCTTAAAACAAACACCATTGAAGGATTTGTAATAGAAAATGAACTGCTATAAAGGAGCTCGAGGCGCTGCACTCTTATTACTCTTATTATTATCGTAGTTCTGCAATAGTCAGCTAGCTTTCTATAGTGATAGACATGTAAGTTATCCATGGTTATGGCATGTTCGTATTATATGGCAACAATTTGGGGATTCAACATATATATACTCATGTTTTAATAAACACATCTAACAGCTTGTATTTCTATTCAATATCTAGGGTCGTGATGCTGTCCACTTTACTCTTATGATTCCTTTTTTTTTTTTAAACTGCCTAAGTGTTTAATCGTTTATATTCCCTTCACTTCCGTATTCGTCATAGCAATTTTCTTGATCACTATATTTGTTCCCAATTATTAATCTCGCAATTATCCAGCTTATAATCCTCCTCAAAATAAGTGTTTTCATATTCGTCTACATCGACGCTCAATTCATAATAGAAGATGGGTCCTTTGACCTCAGCTTCAACATAATAATCTTTCATACGAAGATGAGTCCTTAATCTCAGCTTCAACATAATAATCTTTCATACGAAGATGAGTCCTTAATCTCAGCTTCAACATAATAATCTTTCATACGAAGATGAGTCCTTTGACCTCAGCTTCAACATAATAATCCTTCCTACGAAGATGAGTCCTTTAATCTCAGCTTCAACATAATAAACTCACTTATTTCCTTCTCAACTATAATCTGGCATTTATTTTTACTCAGACTGTCAACAATAACATATTCATTCCGGATTGCGATTTAGTTATTTAAACAACTACATGATCCTTCAAATCATTAATTGGAAATGGAACTTCTATGACGTATTTTTTATTAACTCTTAAGCATTGTTCTTAAAATTTCAATATTCCTTCGTCTTTCAACAGCGTGTCACAACCTAGTGAAATGATGTGTTAATCTTTTACCAATATAATATATATCTATGCTTCCCAATTGCCATTATTTAATTATACCATGATCTATTTGTCTACTGTATATTTTTAGCCTCACTGATTGCTATAGTACAATAATTTTCCAATCTCAACCTCTATTTGCAGCGAATTCAAAATTTCTATTTTATTCCCTTCTATGGCATAAAAATCACTATGCTACTTATAATTATTTATGTGGAGCCTCTGTTCCGAATTCACGGCCCCCTCATTATGCATATTATGAGTATCTAATGCATTTTTATTTAGTTTATATTTCCCATAGGCCTATCATCATTCTCACGCATAGTTAAGTCATCTCTGTCGTCGTGAAATTCACTAGCTTCGGGATTTAACTGTTGCCCAGATTCTCGGCTATCTATTTGGTTGGGATCCCCGTTATCTTTCTATCTGACATATCTCTCATTCCTGAGCTCACTGCTCCGCTGATACAGATCTAGACTTCCTCCACCTGTTTCCGGAAGTACTATACGCTTAACTGTCACCGGTACCTGCTGTGGCACTGACCTAGTCACCTTGGCTTTATTTCTGTTACGCCAGTTGTAATTCCACTGACTAACTTTATCATTGCTATTGTCAAAGCCTTTGTTATTGATTCTTACGTAAGGACTACTACCCTTCTTCCTATCTACGTAACGTCCCCTATCAAATTTCTTACTCCAGTCATATTGAATCTGACCTATACTTCCGCGATCATATTTCTTATTCTCAAACTCCGGAACATTTCCTTCTACTTCAAAATTCATTAACAATTGCATGGGAATGTGATCACTTATCGGCAAAACAGTATGATTTGGTAGGATTACCTTGCTTCGCTTTGTGTTCGTATCATTGCAAACGCTGTGGGTTTGTTGATCTCCATTTATAGAATTAATTACCGGCAAATTCGACGTGTTTACAACTTTGACAGTTGGAGACCACGCCCCATTGCTATTTGCATCAGTACACACACTACGAGTATCACTCGAATTTTTATCTATCAAGTTATTTATTTCTGTTGTGATATCGTTCGATATCACTACTTTACTCATTTCTTCACTAGACTGAATGTCAATCTCTTTCACCTGACCTTGGATTTTAGTACTCGGTTCCCCGGTTTCATTTAAAAAAGTTTTAACTAACTTCCCTTCTAAGCTATTAGTTTTCTCAACAATTTCTATCCGCAACGAACAAGGACCTGTCCCTATCTTACTGTCAATCTCCTTTACAGTATTAGTTAATTGCAACTTAATTTCCTTACTTTCATTTACACTTTTCTCATCTACATTTTCCCTTTCTAGCTCTACGCTTTTCTTTGACATATCAATCTCTAGCTCTACATCTTTGACTTTTTCGTCTGATGTAGCATTAGTAGACCTAACCTCATTGTTTACCTTGTTGGAGTGTTCGGGGTCTTTATCTAAATTGTCCGACCTTTTATCCACAGATTGTTTGATTTCGTTAGAAGTTCTTTTCCGCATCTCTAAATCTCGGAATAGTATCTCAATTAATTCCATATAACTATTTGCTTGTTGTTTTATTAACATTTTATTCTCCTCTAACTGTTTATCTATTAACTGGTTTATTGCCTGCAAAGACCAAGACTGCGGTCCTTCTTCTCCCATAACCTGACTTTTATTTTTAGTCCCTACACTTTCTTTTTCTGATTGAGCTGAGGGCCCTTCTGGGTTAAGCTCCCCACTATTAGTTTTCTCCATCTTGTGATTAGTTACTTTTTCGTTACGTGAAGTTATCATAACGTTACCCTAATCAAAATCCTAACGTCATTGCACTTATCACTTTGGTATAAAAACATGCGCACTCACCTTTAGTACATGGCACAATTTATACACTGACATATATATAGCACTCTTATATTAAACAAGAAATACCCTCTTATCAGTAATACAAGAAATACCCTCTTATCAATAGTACAATCCAATTGATATTCTCCCGTATTCTTGATTTTACTGATGCCCTTCCTGCGATTTCTTCTCTCTTCTCTCTTGTCTAGTCCCCTTCTAAGCTAGTGCCCGCTCCTTAATTCCTTACTTCCCTTCTTCTTTATTTGAATTTGACCAGTATTTTGATATTTTCAAAAATTTTAGTTCATTGCCCACGCCATTCACCTTTTTCTTTTCGAAGCCACCACGTTGTTCGCGCCACTATGAAGCGGTTCTTTACGCCCCACAAGTTGGGCAGACCACTATGAAGCGGTTCACCCCCTTTGATTTGGGAAATGCCACTATTAAGGTTCACTCTGTATGTAATATAATGTTTTTATGTAGTACTTACATTCGCTGAGCTTCTTTGAACCTGCCTCGGTCTAGTCATCAAGCTACAAGATTTAAACTCTTACGTTTCTGCAGGGTATAAATATGGGTCTGGTGAATGGCAATATTAACTACAGTAATTAGATATCAAACTAATTAATACTGGTATGAATAGATTTATTAACCAATTAATATTAAGTCCAATTAATGCGTATGTTAATCTACTCGTGGTTGATACTGTATATAATGTCTCCAATGTAGAACGTAGCCACAAAAGTTTATCAGTTATTATTCCTTCCTATTGGTTATCACGTGATGATATAATGACTCCCTTTGGAGTAATTATAATAATGTTAATTCGTCGACCAAGTACTTACTCTGATCCACTGAATTTAAATCGGTAATAGCCGTAACTTAGCTATTACCACAAATCACGTTTACTGGGTATCTTACTATAAAAGATTACTTATTCAAGTTGGGTAACTTCCCCAACGTGAATATAAAATACGAGTGTGATACAATGGTATCCACTCGGAATAATTAAGCTGACAAGGGCTATGCGTTCAACCCGTGACGGGTCCGGGAGAACACTGTACTCTTAACATTGGCAAAGTTCTACATCGTGGCCCTCACAGCAATCTCCCCACTTCTTATATTAACAAATCAAATTCTATGTTACAGTAATTTAACTATATTTTAGCTAGTAGCTTCTTTTTGATTGGGCCTTTAGACCCACGCTTTAAAGACGCTACGAGATACAACTCACAAATTTCCACTGTCTCCTGTTCTCGTTATTACATCAATATTCTGAGAATGTTCACTCTGTGCTCTTTCCCCAAGTACTATTCCTAGTATATTCTTTTGACTAGGCTCTCATCGCCTTTGTGTCACATTTTCACATAAAGGAAGCACTATTTGTTAACAATGACTGTCTCCGGCCACCCGCCGTGAATGAATGGTACAAGCGAGCTAGCCATTGTGACATACTCGGAATCTTGTCTGGTACTTTCTCCACCCCGTAATATTCTTATATTTAATATTAATTTATTTTATCTTTAATCCATATTCTTCATTTAATAATTGTATGTTAAGCATGATTTAATAGAGTATCATTTGAGATTCATTTTGATATAAAATACTAATAGGTCACATCATTTTAAGGTTTTATATTTAATGTAATTTAGCTTGCTATTTATCGTGATTATAGTTTTATATTGAATACTAGAATCAGGATTCCTTCATATGCCCAAAAGTTCTCTTGAAAAAATGTGAGTTTTGTAAAAATTTGCGATTTTTAAAGAGTGCTTTTCTGCTCCTTTAAATACCTTGTTATTATACTGAATGTATAGGTGACAGTGCAATGACTTGATTTGTTTTGGTCGTAGATTTGACCTAGTTACCTTTCACAATGTTTACATTTGCCACATGGCTTGCTACCTGTGAGTGAGTGACCTCGTGACATGGTACCGCTATCAATCTCTTCATCTATACACACTACAATTATTACTCATGCATACAACATCCACGAAAGAATTTTACTATGAAATTACTATTCCTACTTATTACTAGATAAATCGCCGATAGGATTTTTTTTTTGTCTCGGACGTCCTTTTTATAAAAATAAATAACAATGAATAAAATAATCGACTGATCTGTTATCGAAGTTCACTTATAAATATATATAACAGAGATATATTTTCGCTGGCTGATTTATTACCACTCGTTCATATGTTACACTAAAACTTGCACTGGTATTAAATATATCACACGCAATTTCAGTCGCGGTCATACATACAATACAGTAGTTATTACATTCTTTACGGTACCAATTATCGAAACACCGTAACCCTAATTCATACTGTCCTTACCCTTGTAATGTTCCTAATAAGGCTTAGTAAAAGATAGATTATACCACCTCCTAATTCTATTGTTACTTATGTCAACTACCTTAAAACAAACACCATTGAAGGATTTGTAATAGAAAATGAACTGCTATAAAGGAGCTCGAGGCGCTGCACTCTTATTACTCTTATTATTATCGTAGTTCTGCAATAGTCAGCTAGCTTTCTATAGTGATAGACATGTAAGTTATCCATGGTTATGGCATGTTCGTATTATATGGCAACAATTTGGGGATTCAACATATATATACTCATGTTTTAATAAACACATCTAACAGCTTGTATTTCTATTCAATATCTAGGGTCGTGATGCTGTCCACTTTACTCTTATGATTCCTTTTTTTTTTTTTTAAACTGCCTAAGTGTTTAATCGTTTATATTCCCTTCACTTCCGTATTCGTCATAGCAATTTTCTTGATCACTATATTTGTTCCCAATTATTAATCTCGCAATTATCCAGCTTATAATCCTCCTCAAAATAAGTGTTTTCATATTCGTCTACATCGACGCTCAATTCATAATAGAAGATGGGTCCTTTGACCTCAGCTTCAACATAATAATCTTTCATACGAAGATGAGTCCTTAATCTCAGCTTCAACATAATAATCTTTCATACGAAGATGAGTCCTTAATCTCAGCTTCAACATAATAATCTTTCATACGAAGATGAGTCCTTTGACCTCAGCTTCAACATAATAATCCTTCCTACGAAGATGAGTCCTTTAATCTCAGCTTCAACATAATAAACTCACTTATTTCCTTCTCAACTATAATCTGGCATTTATTTTTACTCAGACTGTCAACAATAACATATTCATTCCGGATTGCGATTTAGTTATTTAAACAACTACATGATCCTTCAAATCATTAATTGGAAATGGAACTTCTATGACGTATTTTTTATTAACTCTTAAGCATTGTTCTTAAAATTTCAATATTCCTTCGTCTTTCAACAGCGTGTCACAACCTAGTGAAATGATGTGTTAATCTTTTACCAATATAATATATATCTATGCTTCCCAATTGCCATTATTTAATTATACCATGATCTATTTGTCTACTGTATATTTTTAGCCTCACTGATTGCTATAGTACAATAATTTTCCAATCTCAACCTCTATTTGCAGCGAATTCAAAATTTCTATTTTATTCCCTTCTATGGCATAAAAATCACTATGCTACTTATAATTATTTATGTGGAGCCTCTGTTCCGAATTCACGGCCCCCTCATTATGCATATTATGAGTATCTAATGCATTTTTATTTAGTTTATATTTCCCATAGGCCTATCATCATTCTCACGCATAGTTAAGTCATCTCTGTCGTCGTGAAATTCACTAGCTTCGGGATTTAACTGTTGCCCAGATTCTCGGCTATCTATTTGGTTGGGATCCCCGTTATCTTTGTATCTGACATATCTCTCATTCCTGAGCTCACTGCTCCGCTGATACAGATCTAGACTTCCTCCACCTGATTCCGGAAATACTATACGCTTAACTGTCACCGGTACCTGCTGTGGCACTGACCTAGTCACCTTGGCTTTATTTCTGTTACGCCAGTTGTAATTCCACTGACTAACTTTATCATTGCTATTGTCAAAGCCTTTGTTATTGATTCTTACGTAAGGACTACTACCCTTCTTCCTATCTACGTAACGTCCCCTATCAAATTTCTTACTCCAGTCATATTGAATCTGACCTATACTTCCGCGATCATATTTCTTATTCTCAAACTCCGGAACATTTCCTTCTACTTCAAAATTCATTAACAATTGCATGGGAATATGATCACTTATCGGCAAAACAGTATGATTTGGTAGGATTACCTTGCTTCGCTTTGTGTTCGTATCATTGCAAACGCTGTGGGTTTGTTGATCTCCATTTATAGAATTAATTACCGGCAAATTCGCCGTGTTTACAACTTTGACAGTTGGAGACCACGCCCCATTGCTATTTGCATCAGTACACACACTACGAGTATCACTCGAATTTTTATCTATCAAGTTATTTATTTCTGTTGTGATATCGTTCGATATCACTACATCTCATTTCTTCACTAGACTGAATGTCAATCTCTTTCACCTGACCTTGGATTTTAGTACTCGGTTCCCCGGTTTCATTTAAAAAAGTTTTAACTAACTTCCCTTCTAAGCTATTAGTTTTCTCAACAATTTCTATCCGCAACGAACAAGGACCTGTCCCTATCTTACTGTCAATCTCCTTTACAGTATTAGTTAATTGCAACTTAATTTCCTTACTTTCATTTACACTTTTCTCATCTACATTTTCCCTTTCTAGCTCTACGCTTTTCTTTGACATATCAATCTCTAGCTCTACATCTTTGACTTTTTCGTCTGATGTAGCATTAGTAGACCTAACCTCATTGTTTACCTTGTTGGAGTCTAGTACCTGTAATTTCAAAAATAATTGAGCTTATAATGTACAAACAACTTTCAACGTATTTTGAGTATCATAGTGTATGGTCAAATTTGCAATTTGGTTTTAGATCTGGGAAATCAACAGTCCTGGCGCTTGAAACATTAGTGAAGTATATAATTGATGCATTTGAAAACAAACATTTTGCCCGTCTTATCTTATGCGATCTTTCGAAAGCTTTTGATTGTGTTGTACATGAGCTTCTGGTAATGAAACTTAAGTATTATGGATTAACTGATGAAAGTGTGAAATTGCTGCAGTCTTATCTCTCAGGTAGATCTCAATATGTATCTGTCAATGATAAATGTTCTGGTCTTATTAATATCCACTATGGGGTACCTCAGGGCTCGATACTTGGTCCTTTTCTCTTCTTAGTAATGGTCAATGATTTAATATATAATATTCAATAAAACATCCATATCGGTCCCAAATTTCCACTGAGACAAATCCAATAAAAGAAGTGTTTAAAAATATTACAAGTCAGTGCATAAAAGTAAAAATACCACACAACGTTTCAACTCTCCCCTGGAGTCTTCCTCAGGTGACTTCTCACGCAGTACTCCACTGACTTGTAATATTTTTAAACACTTCTTTTATAGGATTAATATATAATATACCTGAATCACCTGTATTATATGCTGATGATTCGACCCTTAGGATGAGTCACTGTGATAATGAACTATTGGATCTTTTAACCATAGAAAGTGCTGATATTGCTAAGCACTGGTTTTCTGTTAATGGATTTTTGCTTAATGACACCAAAACTAAAACTATGAATTTTAGTTTAAGAGAAATTTCAAACGATTGCTCATCTGTAAAATTACTTGGCTTATTGCTAGACCCAAAATTATCATGGAAACCTCATACGGTCTCTGTATGTATTAAAATTTCCAGAGCCACCTTCCTCCTTCGCAAATTGAGAACCTGCGTTCCACTTTCTACCTTAAGAAATGTTTATTTTGCACTCTTGCATACCCATATACTTTATGGACTTCGCTTGTGGGGTCATTCATCTGGCTGTGATGAAATTCTGAAATGTCAAAAAAGGGCACTAAGAATTATGCTTAATAAGAAATTGAATGAACCTTGTAGGCCTTTATTTATTCAGTTGAAAATAATGACAGTTTATGGTATCTTTATTTATACCAGTCTGGTCAACATACATAAGAGTATTAGTAGTCTTGAGATGAGATCAGATGTGCATAACTTCAACACAAGAAGTAACTCTAAATTGAATCTTCCTAGATGTAGACTACAGATGACCAATGATACAAGTTTCTACAAGGGTATAGATTTTTATAACAAGCTTCCTGTTTCAACTAGAGTTGTTCCTTTCAACACTTTTAAGGTAAAACTGTGTAACTGGTTCTTATTGAATCCTTTTTATTCTGTTGACGAGTTTCTTGAAACCAATGTAAATATACAATTTTAACTTTTAATCTTTAATTCACATAATCTTATTATATTATATTGTACTAATTGGTGCTATATTGTGTCTAATTTACTTGTATTTATGATGAAGTCCTATTCAAATTTATTTTGATCTTGTACCAAAAACGATTATTATTATTATTATTATTATTATTATTATTATTATTATTATTATTATTATTATAAAAAGAATAATATAAAAGAAATGGAGTAAGTTTCATCTATGATTCCCTTTAAGCTATGTTCGTATGTCTATTTCTGTTCACTTCATGTCACCATTTTATATTCTATTACTCTTGTCGTTAACAGAAAACAAATTTACGAAATGGATAAACTGCATTTTCATGGGATTTAACAGTCATGAACTAAACCAATATTGCTTAGAGAATGTGACTTTTAGCCAATACTCAGACTCTTTATGCATAACGCCCTAAACCGAGTTATTTACATTAACTCCACATTCTTTTAAATTAATTTACGGGGATGTGTTTGCACTGATCTTTCCACGTTATTAAAGCCGGGCGCATATTTCTTTGTGTTAATTTTTACTGCTTTCCTTGATCTCACTGCTTACTGTCGGTTAACGTCCGTGCTAAAATATTGCATCGTCGTCTGGTTCTCCTTCCAATCCCTGCTGCTTTGCCTGCTCGTCAACTCGAGTTGCATTTATTAAGACTATTCAATGAATAAAAATGTAATGGATTATACAAATAATAATTACTTTCGTGCTTTGCTGTATAAAAACAAAACTAACAGCTGTGATATCACGGCCTACTATGAATCAACCATCCATGAATCGATTCGAGTTACCATGTTGTGACCAGTGCTACAAATGGTGCATATAAGGCTTAGTTAACTCAATTCAGTTAAGCTAACAGCAGAACAGAATAAAAGCACACGGACTATCTTGCACCGAATTAAAATTATGTTCTTAATCAATGTACATTTATATTATTTCATTTTACAAATCCAGTTATGTTGTATAAAATAATCTGTTTTCGTGCTGCTTAATGTCAGCATGTGGCACATTAATCACTGCACACTGATGCTTACGTGTCCAGTAACGAGCAGAACATATTATCAGGTAAAACCCCATTGTCATATTAATAGCAAGCATTTTATAATATAAATGATCGTGATTGGTCTATATCGTTACTGGTCAATGTCAAACACGCGGCATATGAGTGCAATAGTCTTTAAGAAAGTTCAGAAGGAAACCTGTTTACCTAGGTATATTGTTTAGCAGTCACTTATGTTTACACACACCTCCGAGATGTGTTTCAAGATGTCTACCGGTAAAATGACAAGCGACGAATCCGATGGACGCTTTTGTAACTTGTCTTAGTACAATAAACATCATTTCATGTCATATTTTTAACAATGTGTAAGTGTTTGTAACTGACACGTTTGTCTTGCACACTCACCAGCCTGAATTATAATAGATATTTTTAGTACCACCATATTCCCTCAGTTTCGATTAGCATTAATAGATGTTCCAGGAAAAATATATTCTGCCAATATCAGTTACATGTATGTTTATTAAGTATGCATACCCACTGATGAGTCCAGTGATGAATAAAACTGCCAACACCAGAAATAGATTGTCACAACGAGCTACACCAACGGCACAACTGGATACCAGCTTAGCAACTAACTACTTGCAAGGGCAAAAACAACAGTGTTTTTTTAAACTCACCAAACACCCGGCTGCCTGTATATAGCAGTGAGTTAAAACTCAATGTGTTTTAGTGAATGTTTTTAATACAAGGACGAACCTATTTTTTTCAGGTTAATACTGTGACTTAGCACATATAAATATAAAATATATATATATATATATATATATATATATATATATTGATGTTAGCTATTCTAACTTACATAACCTAACACTATCATAATTAGAATATTTTAAGACAAGCTATTTTACACTATGTAGCCTACTTTAATGATAATCATTTTTAACTCTTTAGTTCACTGACAAAATTAGCCTATACCAGAAGAATTATATGCATTAAGTAAACCTAATCTTTCTATTAATGGTAATCGAAATTGAGGGTATAAGGTGGTACTAAAAATATCTATTACGCACCCTCATTGGAAATTATGACGTTCTTGAATACTGAATTATAATAGTTTTACTTTTTGCACTCCCGTTGTATAACAATAAGAATATTAGTCAATGTTCAAATCTACATTGATAGATATATATCCTGAATCTTTCTACTTACGAGAAGATGATGCGAAGAATTTCTTCTATCATTGTTGCCTTTTGCGTAAATCTCTGAGCTGCTTCACATAACGTTCTCTTAATGCATTCACGACCATCTAATCCAGATCTGGGAACAAGAAGAGAAAACCAATTATAAACCATGACGAGAAAACCTAGATACCATGAGTACCAGAAGCACAATATCACCGGCTATGGATAACATGTAAAGCTAATAGACATGGTTCCGGATAATGGGAGTGTGATGTTTGGGGTGAGGACCACTAGACACGTGGTTGCTATGGGGTGCACCTCACACGTCATATACAAATGTAACTGGAATACAATGCAAGCAATTTAAAATACGATGCACACTCGAGCGTCCGCCATGATGCACAGTGGTTTATTTCTCACCTATGAATTTCACCGAAAGCTGTATGTCCCCCCTTAAAATATAAGTGTAAGATTGGTCTAAGTGTAAAAAACTGCAGATATTACTCATATCTCTACCTATGGCAGAATAGCACATAACATTTGGCTGCTACGGACATTAGGGTGGGCCTTCACCAGTGGCTCCAGAGTAAATGTTTTACGCAAGAAACGACCTGCGTGACATATGGCTAACCACTGTTAACAGAGACTGTGATTAGTCGGTCTTTCACATCCATTAGATTGGCCGACCAGTTGAAGACATCTCAGGCTTAGAGTTTGGTCAACGAAAGAAGCCGTGGGTTTGAATCCTACAAAAGTTAGCTAATGTGTATTTCCATTCAGTGGGGGACGCATTGCTTCATGAACTGTCTCACATCTTTGTAATGACGAAGATATATAGGCACGTGTGAAAAACCTGCTATCATTTACTAACATACGTAGTTTCATTTCTACATGCACTCGATCCCTGTGAGCAGTCCACCTTGTTTTACATTTGCATTACGGATCATGTCAAAAACTACCTCTGACCACTGCGAATAATACACTGTTTTCATAAGAACTGTGATTTGGATTTGATCATTCTGTGTAAGAAGGGATTAAGTATCCTCAAAAACATTTTATTTTTGGCATTTAAAATCAAAATTTTTTCAAAATCCTTTCTTAGTGAGCACTTACATTATGAAATGAAGGTACTGTCAAAATTCCAAGTCTCTTCCTGTTATAGTTTAGGCTCTAAGTTGATTCTTGTCAGTCAGTCAGTCAATCAGGACAAAGCCTTTTATATATATATATATATATATATATATATATATATATATTATATATATAGTTTCATACAAGAGTCTAGTTCTGTTTGCATATATATATATATATATATATATATATGCAAACAGAACTAGACTCTTGTATCAAACTATTCATCATATTATCACACTTCCATGTATTATCTAGGCTATCTCATTACTTCTATTTACTTATCAGTGTTTAATGTTTAATTACTCATATGTATTATGTTTTCTTTCCTTCTTCAATTAACGTGTCTCTCCAGTCTGGTTATAAAACTTATTTCAGTGAGTTCTCTTATTTTCTTTCCCTCCAACTTTTGAGATCAGATCTGACACTAAATAAAGTTCTATAATATATATTTATTTTGTAAAGTTATAGTTTGATATTATATTGTTATATTAATCTCAAGAGCCTATCACTAATTTATATTTATCTCGTTTAAGGGTATATGTACGTGAATTATTTTGAAATTTATGTTTTTTTGTTTATAGCACTAAAAAATTGTGCTGAATTTTCTGCATCCATTGATAATAGTTTATATAGGTTTAGAAATTATTGGTGCCATTTAAATGGACATTTAAATATGTTTACGTGCTCTGAGCTACTATTCACTATGAACTTAAAATTGATTTTCCCGGTAACTCTTATTTTTCACACATATTGTTAGATAGCTCCACAACCATTAGAGATAGAAGGCTGAAATTTTTTACACTAATTTTACATGCATATATGCATAAAGTAGACTACAATGATGCCCATAGGTATAAAATTAAAGAAAATGTGTCATAAAATATTGATCAAATTTCAATATATTTTATATGCGATATATAAAAATTAATTGCATTAAAAATACTAACATTAGCGGTGTAAAAGTAGTCTACTTTGTAGAAAAATATGTTCATTATATGCATTAAAAAAATAAAAGGTGTCAGAGAAACCAGAAAAATGCTATCTCTACAAGAAGTGATAAGTGCATCTGAATTAGTTTTTTTAATTCTCCTATAAAACATGTAATTTAAAAATAACTTGGTCAATTTTTTATACTTTTATCAGCTAGTTATGTTCTAGTAAGCCTTCTTATAGGATCCTGTAATTTTAGTCCACATATGAGTTAATTTTCTTGTAAAATTTTAATATTTTAGAACCTGCATTTTCTTTATATTTTTGTGGTAGTTCACGTACATATACCCTTAAGTGGTTTGTTTTAGTTTTTCTTTCTCTGTCTATTGTAAAATGACTTAAATCTGGTTGAGTGGAAGGGAAGGCCCTATGGCAGGAAAAATAAACATGTACTATTATTATTATTATTATTATTATTATTATTATTATTATTATTATTATTATTATTATTATTATTATTATTGTTATTACATTACTTACGCATTCATTGCCACCTCCAGTTGCTGGTAAAGCTCCCTCTGATGTCTTTTTACGAGAACTGACGGGACACTGTGTTGATGATGAAGCGTCTCATTTGGTAACTCATATGAAACAGCCCAGTTGACTGCCATGGTAAAGATGTCTGTCCTCTCATACAGCATCCTCCATGTAACACAGAACGCGATCTAGAAGATTGTTATATTGTTTTAATACCTTAAATGAACCTGGTTGCTCGCACATTTAGCTATGGGAGTGTGCCTCCACAGAAGATTGTATAAACGTATCCAGAAAGAGGACTTTATCAATTCCAGTTTTACAGGCACTGAACATTACCCAATGAAGTTATTTTTTCTCATAGATTTGCCTGTAAACGCTGAAATGTAGCCAACAGGAATGTGAGTAATGATATCAGATTGGGGTGACGTACTTTTGAGCAAACGAGGGAAAAATGCCTACTTCACTTGAGCACAAATTAGTCGTGTATTCCAACGATTTGGCAACACCGCAATCAACTACCAGGCTATTATACTTTTAAATTATCCGTTAACATTGCCACCCAATAAAATTGTTCGTCAATCATTGTCAAATGGTACTAATACTAATATTTCGTCTCTATTTTTCACCTCGGGCAATCTTGGTTCCGAAAATTAGTTGAAATAGGACTGAAAAAAGAGTATGTAAATAAACATTCGGACATAGGAAAATGGTTAAGCCACTTTTTCGGGTTACCATATTTACCACCAGAACAGGTATCTGATGCATAAGAAGTCTGATATTAATCGACTTTATGCCATTATGTTTCGGGAAAGATTAATTTATTAAGATATGTGACGCTAATGGGAGCTAGATATAAAGCACAAACACTGTAATTTCGACATTGTCATCAGGATGTGCCCATCAAATGGCGGTGGACATAAGCTAACTTTAGGAAGTGACGTGCCCATGAAATTGCGATGAAACCACACAGTGTTGCCAGGTCTCATTTAGAGGAAAAATGTAAGTACCATTTCTGTATTTATTTACTTTGCTCAAATGAATATATTCATCGCTCATTTGCGATTTGCTCAAATGTTAATCACCGAACAGATTGAATTGTTTTGTGGCTCTGCCCACTTGTGACCACTCGAATGTTCAAATCCTATTTAATGACGAATATGTGTACACTGTCTTCGTTTCGATTCCATTGATATTAAACATTCTACAATAATTAATTACTGTCTAGTTACTTTCCGTACTTTATTTTAAGGTCGATTTGATATTCTCAGAGTTACCTATCTAAAGTTTTTTTTTAAATTTCAGTTATGTTTATACTCCTTTTAGCTTCGAGGTTACATCAGGAGTTCGAGATTTGTGTCTGTACAGTAGGGTAGGCCATGGAACTATTGATTGTCAATTGTTTCTATTTTCGGTGTATTTTATGGAGTAAATTTCAAATGATATTACTTGAAATGGATATGATACAAGATGAAAAGGTGAGGATGATTCATGGTATGTAATTATCCAATTCGACAGTTGCCTTTACGACTGGGGAAACCATTAAAAAATTCATGTCAAATTGGCCGGCCCCGGGATTTGAACCTGGGGCCTCCCGAATGCGTGTGCAAGACGTTACCATCTCGGCCACCTCGCTCGGTAAAAAAAAACTGTTAATATTAATTTCCTCTTAAGTAAAATTGGTTTAATTGATGACTATGGAAATATAGTGAATTTAAGATATGGTAATTAAAATACTGTAAAAGTATACTTTTTCAAAATATGTATTCAGGTATGATATCAAAATAACCTCTGGGAGGGCGCAGCAATGAAATAGGGTAGCACTTTTTAGGGAAGGGGCAAACTTTAATAGCACTGACCTTGGGGACAAAGGAACCAAAACCATAAAAATTTACAATCCCATTAATAAAAGTGAAAGTCTGGACACTGGAGATTACTGATGCTACTCTTGAATATTAATAAATGAAACAATACTCACAGAAAAACTAGCTCCTTCCGGAAACACGATATAACGCCTTCTCCTCGACAGTTTCTCAACGTTTTCTTGATCTGACAGAGTTTTTGCACCCATCACTATTAGAGTGAGTAGCACCAAATGCCAACCAGCCATTCTGAAATACTGCAGAAATTGTAGCTTTTAATTGCAGTAGTATGCAATTGCCCCTTACACGTGTTGCCCACGTGGTTCAAGAATCTCGTCCTCACACGCAGACTTCAGAAGGGGACGTTTTTGGCGTTTCCTAATAACGGAAGAATGTTTGCAAAAACATTGGCAAAAAAGATTATGAATAAATATCAGAGTATTTAGAACAGTGTGGTTTGAACACAGATGATTTACCCTGTGACTCTGGTAGTTATTTATCTGATAGCAGCGGTGACAAAGACATCATCATCATCATCACACACATCTCTCTCTATATATAAGAGGTAATGACAGAGAATCAACGTAGAGTCTAAACTATAATCACAAGTCAACAGCCAAAATGTATTTGAGATAAAATTAACCATACATTACCAATTTGGGGTCGCTAAGCACGAAAATGACATCCATTTTTGTCTATTAGTTCTCATTTCTACAATACACAGGTTTTACTAAAAACAGTATTTTAGCCGAGTAACTTTGTTTGGAACAGACTGTTCCGGAAATTTAAGGGTGAATTTATGGCTCTAGCAGATACGATCAACTCTCAAACTGATATTCCTTTAAAAATTCAGTTCATATTTTTGCTTTGTGAGTGAGAAAACTGTCTATCAGTGTGCTTTTAAATAGTTAAAATAGGGAGTTGTTTAATTGTTATTGAGAGTGATTATAATTATAATTATAAAATAACAAATATGCATATATATTATCCTTTCTGTAATAGAATTGGCATGGAAGATACAGAATGCTGCGTAAGTGTGTTAACAACACAAATAACTTTTGTTTTATCTGTGGAGAGGTGACTTTTAAATCGCAAAAGGCACGGTTAACTCCTATTGTTAAAAAAACCTTTTCTTCTTTATTTTGGTTGCAAGGTTGGTGATCAGGACAAATCGTTTGCACCCCATATTTGTTGTCGTACTTGTTCCACAAACCTACGCAAGTGGCTATATGGAAATGGGAGATATGAATTTTGCTATACCAATGGAAACAGGGTTATACGAATATTGTTGCTTTTTATGTGAATAAGATAGTCGTGCGAAGGACAAACACTATGGAAAAAGCAATGGCCTCTCAGACAAAACTTAGAACCAGGTATTAAAAACATTGTTTGCAGACCACTGGTTGACAAGACTGAAATAACATTACCTGCGTTGCACATTAAGTTGGGACTAATGAAAAACTTTGTAAATGGTATGAAACAAAACGGAGAAGCATTTAGGTATCCCTTTCGTAAATTTCCACGATTAAGTGAATCTAAAATCGGAGAGAGAATATTCATAGGTCCTCAAATAAGAAAACTAATGGCTCATGAACATTTTCATGGACTTCTAACAGGCAAGGAGAAAACTGCATGGGTAGCGTTCACTAGAGTTGTACTTAATTTCCTTGGCAACAAAAGGGGGTCTAATTACAGAACATTAGTGGACAATATGTTGATGGCTTATAATAGAATGGGGTGCAACATGTCTCTCAAGATGCATTTCCTTCACTCTCACCTAGTCTTCTTCTCTGAGAATCTTAGAGCAGTAAGCGACGAGCATCGTGAACGTTTCCACCAAGACATCGCTATTCTTGAACGATGTTATCAGGGGAAATGGAACACGTCTATGATTGCTGACTACTACTGGTCTATAGTAAGAGATGCTCCTAAGTTAAAGTACACTCGAAAAGCCAAAAGTCCTCGTTTATGAGGTATGTGACTAAAGATTACGCATATTTTCTTGCGCGAACAACAATGAAGGCTATATAGCCGATATCTTCTAAACGAGAACTAATAAAAAAATTTACTGCCATTTTCGAATTTAGTAGGCCAAATTACATAGGATTTGATACATTTTATTTCGGATACAAAAAACTTTTTTAATTTTGTTGACTTGTGAATAGGCAGGACTTGGAATTTTGACAGTACCTTCGTTTCGTAATGTAAGTGCTCATTAAGAAAGGATTTTGCAAAATATTAATTTTAAATGCCAAAAATCAAATGTTTTAGTATAGGCTACTTAATCCCTTTTTCACACAGAATTATCAAATCCAAATCACAGTTCACATGACAACATATTGTTTCCAGTAGTCTCAGATTGGTTTGGGAAAAAATGAAATGGGACTTTGAGAAATTACGGAAGCTTCAATATAATTCATCCTCTATGAGCCATAAAAATCTATATAAAGCGTTTTCTGAGGGAATAGTTTGATTGTGATAAGTCTTTCTTTCTATTTCAGATTATAAATATCTATATAAAGACCTAGAATTTAAACATCGAAA
This sequence comes from Ectobius pallidus, assembly GCA_964059195.1. NCBI lineage: Eukaryota > Metazoa > Arthropoda > Insecta > Blattodea > Ectobiidae > Ectobius > Ectobius pallidus. Next base: position 3,644,165 of record CAXKWD010000006.1, read on the forward strand.
GTCCTTCGTAAGTTAATTTCCAATTACAAAGTGTAGGCTAGTGTGCCTAACAGTATTTGCAATATGATTTTTCGGAGGACCACTGGGAAAACCCAGAAAATATATATGCTTAGAAGTGTAGGAATATTGAAGGAAGCAGGAATAATGGAGAGAGAGTATTGTTGCTTTATTCTTCCTTTCTTGAAGACTACTGCTTCTCTTCTTACCTGGAGTTGTATTTGTTATAGATCAGTATTGAATAGCACTTTGCTATTTTACACTAGGTATATTTCAGGATTGACTTAAAGTTCACTTGCTGTAAGAATACACCATGCTTTGTGATCTACAACAGTAATATAAAGTTCTTTATTTAATATCAAAATTACAAACTTCTGCAATAATTCAGTTGTATTGGCTCAAAATACTACTGCAGTATACTCTATCTGCAAGTAGGAAAAGAGAAGCTGCAATTGCTTGCCAAAACTTCTTAACTTTATAAGTGCTGAATTACTTTTGTAAAAAACACTATTTAGCTAGACCAATCCTTGGTCTTTGAGTAATATTATAGATTATTCAAACTACTATGGCAGCATATTTGGCTTGCACGTAGAGGAAAAGAGGAGCTGCAAGGATGCCAAAACTCCCTACAATTATACAAGCAGTATTTACTTTAGCTACATAAAGATGCTAAGCCTTACTTGGCTTTATGTGTAAACACAATTTGCTTATTTTTACTTAACTTGATTTGCGACTACATCTGATGAGAATGTGACTGCATTTAGCCGGACTGTGGTTATGGGGTGTACAGTTATTGAAGCTGAAGTTCTATGGCGATGTAGATCATCCTGAACGGTGGCCAGTAGCGAGTCCTTCCATGGCTACAAGCTACGCTCCACGAAGTTCCAGGGCTGCTGCAATTCCAGTCTCCAAACTGGCTATGCGTTGTGTAGGGAACTCAGTAGGAATATAGTATAATATAGGTTTTCGGAGGACCAGGCATATGCCAATTAAATAATAATCGAAGGGAGACAATGGACTGTAGGTTGCTGGGACAGAGATTTTAACCTGGGTAATTTGCAATGATATATATTCAAGAAGCCTGAATTCTGAACTAATGGATACAGCACTTATACACAATAATAATAAAAGAATGAATACAGTTAATGTTCTTGTAGAAACTATTCTCCCGCCCTTTGGCGAAGGTAACGCTAGACACAGCCTGTACACAGCACGAGACTTCTAGGTTACGAGACAATGGAAATACTTGTAATTGACACTAAAGTACAATATTATTTCCTGAATTTCACACGTACAGCTGCCTACACACTAGGAGCAATAATATACGCGGAGTTGCAGATGAATATTAGTAATATAGCGCGAAAACTGGCCTAAATCAGACGCAGCTGCATCGCAGGTCTATATACCATCACTTCTCGATCTGAACTAACTTGCGCTGCAACTGGCGTGCCTAACGCTGCAAGCACACACCTGCACAGGATATGAGTAATTCACGCGCCAATTAATTGGCGGAGGCGCCAATTAACACAGAGGCAAATATAAACCATATAAAACTATAGACTCTTGATCTAACATAACTCCCGCCTAAAATCGACAGATTTTACATAACACTTTGCGGATAGATCAAGATAACACTAATAGATTTACACTTATTGAATAGGCAAGGGACACACTTTTACAATTGGTCGCTTGTATTCACCATTAGACGTACGCACTGTCACAACACGCACTAAACCGTCGTCACCAGGATGCACTGATGAGATGATTCCCAGCTTCCACTGGAGCGGTGGAGAATTATCTTCTTTCAGGAGCACAAGAGTACCAATCTGGATGTTTTCGCTGGATGCAGACCACTTCTGCCTCTGCTGCAGTGAAAGTAGGTAGTCAGCTGACCAACGCTGCCATATGTGATGTATGTAGGTTTGTAGCTGATGCCATTTAGCAACATGAGAGACATTCTCTGCCATAGGAGGAGAAGGTAGGGCTGTGAGTTTTTCTCCAATGAGAAAGTGTCCAGGAGATAGATAGGATGAGTCGCTAGGATCATCACTTAGGCGTAGGAGAGGTCGAGAGTTTAGACAGGCCTCAATCTGGGTGAGAACTGTGGAAAGCTGCTCATATGTAAACACTTGGCTACCCATCACTCGTCGTAAATGAAATTTCATGGATTTAACAGCAGCCTCGTGCAGTCCTCCAAAATGTGGGGAGGAAGCAGGGATAAAATGCCATGTGAATTCATTAGAGGAGGCGTAGTCTTGGAGAATTTGTTGATGGGTGCTGGACTGAAGCAAGAGACGCAGCTCGCGAAGCTTGTTGTTAGCACCAACAAAGTTCGTCCCATTATCACTAAATATTTCCTTGCAAAGTCCTCTACGAGATGTGAATCTGCGCAGGGCGGCGATGAAGGCATCAGAAGTAAGGTCGGAAACCAGCTCGATGTGAACTGCTTTCGTAGCCAAGCATACGAAGATAGCAATGTATGCTTTGACCTGAGTTTTGCTGCGGGGGGATCCGTATCTTATTAAGAATGGTCCAGCGTAGTCAACCGCAGAACGTAGAAATGCTCTAGCAGGGGTCACCCTGTAGCTAGGTAGGCTGCCCATTAACTGGTGAGCACCTTTGGCTTTCAATTTGAAACAAGTTAGACATCTATGTAGCGTAGACTTCACAACTCTACGTACACTTGGAATCCAATATCGTTCTCGCAGAGAAGATATAAGCAACTGATGTGATGCGTGAAGCAGTCGTAGATGCTCGGATTCAATAATCAATTTGGTGAGATGGTGCCCTGGAGGGAGGATAAGCTGATGTCGTGCATCATGTGGTAATTCAGCTTTCTCCAGACGTCCACCCACTCTGAGCAGGCCATCCTTGTCCACAAAAGGCACCAAGGAGTGAAGCGAACTCTTGTTATTCACTTGCATCTTACTCTTCAGATCAGACAGTTCATGTGAATAGGCTGCTTGCTGAGCTATTCTTATACAAAGCAACAAAGCTTGTTGTAATTCCTCAACTGTGAGAGGGCCGTGACGTTTAACTTGGCTTCTACAGTTGTTTATAAAGCGTAGCATATACGAAGTAACTCTTTGTAAACGCGCTAGCTTGGAAAAGCGTAGCATAAAATCTTCTTCAGCATGTGTGACTAGGCAAACTGTGTCACGCTGCTCACTAACGTCCTGCAGCTCAAATTGCTGAGGCTGTTTGGGCCATGATTCAATAGGCTGTGAAATCCACACAGGCCCGTTCCACCATAAATCAATGTCTGACATTTGTTCTGTCACCACACCTCTCGAAATCAAGTCAGCCGGGTTGTGTTGGGTGGCCACATGCCGCCAAGCTGCCGTTTCTGACATCTCCTGGATTTGAGATACGCGATTAGACACAAATGTTTTCCATTTATGGGGATTAGATTTGATCCATGAAAGCACAATCATGGAGTCAGACCACAGATAATTTTGTGATGTAGGCAATTTCAAGTCATTGACAACTTTATGATACAGTTTCGCAAGTAACAAGGCACCACACAACTCGAGTCTCGGAATTGTTTGCTTCTTCAATGGCGAAACCTTGGACTTGGAGCAAAGTAGTTTAGTTGTAACAAGACCACTGCTGTCAGTAGACCGTACATACACACAGGCACCATAGGCTTTCTCCGAGGCATCACAGAATCCGTGTATCTGTATGTCGGTAACCGTAGCTGCTGTTAACACATGGCGTGGAATGCGAACATTATGAATTGTAGAAAGAATATCACAGATGTCTATCCACTTTTCCCTTAGGTGAGATGGCAACTCCTCATCCCAACTAAGCTTAGCAAGCCATAGAGATTGCAAGAACATCTTGGCATGGATTACGATAGGACTTATGAGGCCTAAAGGATCAAAAATAGAGGATGTAACAGCAAGGATATTTCTCTTGGTAAACTTGTAAGAAGGAGGTTCTTGGAGGGAAGAATGGGATTGTATCTGTAACAAATCAGTACTGGGATGCCACAGAAGTCCAAGCGCATGAGCATTTTCACTGTTGTCGAGGGACAAAGGAAGTTGCGTTTCTCTGTGCTCCACGGGCACTGCTTCCAAGATAGCCTCGGTATTTGAACACCATTTGCGTAGTGGAAATCCTCCACTGTTTAACATGAGTATAAGTTCACTTTGCAGTTGTAGAGCTTCCTGTAGATCGTCATGACCTGACAGGCAATCGTCCACATAGAAAGAGGTTCTTACTGCGTCTGCAGCACGAGGATATTTAGACTCTTCTTCTTGAGCGAGTTGACTCAAAGACCGTATGGCTAAGAAAGATGCTGACTTAGTGCCATAGGTTACAGTAGTCAAGGCATAATCTTGTAGTGGCTCACTTTTATCTGGACGCCATACAATACGCTGGAGATTCTGGTCTTCAGGATGCATATGTACCCTCCTATACATTTTAGATATATCAGCTGAAAATGCATAGCGATATGTTCTGAAGCGAAGAATAATTGATGACAGATCATCTTGAATTGTAGGACCACATTCTAGGATGTCATTCAAAGAGCACCCTGTGTCCGTCTTTGCAGAAGCATCAAACACTACTCGTGTACGAGTCGTAGATGAAGAAGGTTTTATTACTGCGTGATGTGGCAGGTAATAACATATTTCATTCTCTTGAGGAGGCGAAACCCTTTTCATGTGACCCATCTGCTCGTACTCTACAAGAAATTTAGTATAGTCTTCCTTTAGAGTAGAGTCGTTCTGAAGTTTTCGCTCCAGGTAACTAAAACGCTTAACTGCTTGTTGCCTGGATTCACCCAATGAAGTTTTATCTTGTTTCATTGGCAGACGTACTGTGAAACTACCATCATCATTGCGAGTGGTATTTTCTGCATAATGCTGTTCGCACCTTTTCTCTTCTTGTGTTAATATCTGTTGTGGAAAGTCTTCGAGGTCCCAAAACCGTCGTAGCTGCTTGTCCACATTGTCCGTAGAGATGAAGAAGTTGTGCTGGGGACCAGTATCTAGATTGCCTTTCACAGAGGACTTAGGAATGGTTCCCGACAATATCCAACCTAGTTCCGTACTAATCAATGCAGGAAAACCAGGATTGGTCAGGATCTTACCATGGAAAAGCTCGAAGAATAATGCTCCTCCAATCAGCAAATCAATTTCAGAAGGAATATTAAATTTAGGATCGGCCAATGGAATTTCAGAAGGTATGTTCCATGAGGATGGATCAATTCGGACAGCGGGTAGCTTCCCTGTTATGCGAGGAAGGATTAGGCAATCTAGATTCCTTCGATAGTTGTAAACCATAGATCTCACATTTATGTTTACACTATGACTAGCATTAGATGAAGTACCATTAATACCCTTGACAGGCGTATCAGCTGTTCTTGTTGGAAGTTGCAGACGCCTCGCTAGATCTGCAGACACGAAACTGGCTTGGCTGGCAGAGTCTAGAAGGGCTTTACACTGTATGTAATTACCATGCTTGTCTTGCACTTCGACTCTTGCAGTCGCAAGTAAGACGTGAAGCACTGGCTTTATTTTCACTGAGCAATAACTTGCAGGAGCCTCAGTCCTGTTGTTATTCACTGTATTACTGTCTTCACTCGAGTGTGAAACCGTTCTCCTGTGATCACTGTTGTGTAACATCTTGCTATGAAGTTTACCACAGTTACAGAAGGAAGATGCGTTGCACTGATTTACTCGATGAGTATTAGAAAAACAGTTGAAACACAGATTTTTACTCTTCACAACTTTCCATCGCTGTTCAACACTCAGCTGACGGAATTGTTTACATTTAAACAGGTTATGGCCGCCTTGACACTGAGGGCATAACTGTTCAGTTGTAGACACATATGAATGACGACTGTTATTATGTTGATTCCTAGGCTCACGACGTTCATTTCTAGGTTTTGATGGGCTGGACCTGTTGCAGGAATTATTCGACAGCACCTCTAGAGAATGCGATTTCGCTTCTAGAAATAACACAAGTTCATTCAATGAAGTAAATGTTTGAGAATCGATTCTAGATTCCCATTCACGTTGAACACTATCTGGCAAATGCTCTAATAACAATTGCATTAGAATGACTTCATGAAGTGGCACTTCTAATTCTAAAGCTTCAATAGCATGCAAGTTGTTTTGGAATTGATTCAACAAAGTTCTCAAATCTGCAACTGTCTCTTGTCGTGCTACAGGTAGAGATAACAGATGCTTAATGTGTGATATGGCAATTAAACGCTTATTGTTATATCTTGCACACAATAGGTCCCAGGCCACTTGGAAGTTCTCACTCGTGACTGGCAAACTTTGCAATAATGTTTTAGCTTCGCCCCTTAGCGAACCAATGAGATAGTGGAATTTTTGAATAGGTGACAAACTGCTATTATTCACAATCAAACTCGAAAAAGTGTCAAAATAATGCTTGAATTTAGTTACATCATTTTCAAATACTGGAATTTGAATCGTAGGTAACTTTATTCCATTACTTGCCTGCGATGCACTAGAGTTCACTGATTGTCGTGTGCCACTGTTATTTGAATTGACACTGACTGACGTAGGCTCATGAGCATGCATCAACTCACTTAACCTAGCTTTTAAATTAATGTACACTGTTGATACTTCGTCTGCATACTGTATGTGACTATCAAGTTCTGTATCAACTTCCACCATAGATTCAATCTGTGTCTGCACTGCTTCAAACTTTTCAATTTCAATCAACACCTTTCATAATGTGCTTTGATTAAAAATATACTAGCATCTTCAGGTACGTCGTTGAGAAAGTTCTGTGTCAATGTAAACTTTCTTTTACATACACCTCGACGTCGTAATAAAGCTTTCATATCTTCTTCCATGATGAACAATTAACATAGACAGCGTAGAAATGATTGAGCAGTCAGCTGTATTCTCTTGTTGCGGGCGGCAGTGGAGGCGGTCGGAGAGGAGGCCGTTGTCTTCTCGCGGCGGTGGTGACCATGAGCACGTGTTGCCTTGCAGCCAGCTGGTGCGTGCGAAGAGAATCAATTCAGGAAAATCACTAGAGCCGAGCGAAGCACGAAGCTGACACGAACTCCACACAAACGTCACCTTCGGGTGGTCGCGCGAAACTGGACCTTATTAACAACAAGCGGACTCCTTGTGATTTCGTCATACACGAAAATCAGCTACAAGTCGCACTCTTCTTCCTTAATTCAGAAATCATTGCAAATATTCTCAGATCATGCCCGGAGGAACCAAAATGAAAATATCCGTCACGGAGGAGCACCAATAATAATAATACAAGGATAAATACAGTTAATGTTCTTGTAGAAACTATTCTCCCGCCCTTTGGCGAAGGTAACGCTAGACACAGCCTGTACACAGCACGAGACTTCTAGGTTACGAGACAATGGAAATACTTGTAATTGACACTAAAGTACAATATTATTTCCTTAATTTCACACGTACAGCTGCCTACACACTAGGAGCAATAATATACGCGGAGTTGCAGATGAATATTAGTAATATAGCGCGAAAACTGGCCTAAATCAGACGCAGCTGCATCGCAGGTCTATATACCATCACTTCTCGATCTGAACTAACTTAACACTGGCGTGGCGTGCCTAACGCTGCAAGCACACACCTGCACAGGATATGAGTAATTCACGCGCCAATTAATGGCGGAGGCGCCAAATAACACAGAGGTTAATTTAAAACACTAAAAACTATAGACTCTTGATCTAACACGTTGAATATCTGCGTTGTTTCCATGCTGTAATCTCGTAGGTGCTGTGGTGTAACTGTACTACTAATATGCAGACTTGTGGTCTGTTGCTAAATTGGGGCTGTGCCCTTACGAAGCGACGATCGGTGAGAGAGTGAATAAAGTCAAACGGCCAAAATGCGTTCACATAATCATCTTACAAAGAGTCAGGTTCTAGAATCTCATGGAAGACTCTTCCAGAAGTTTCACGTAGCTTCCATCCAGAATAAAGGCAGAGTTAAAGATAATAACATGCTGTAATTATTCTGTAACATAAAAAATTGGTATGTGAGCATTTGCATTATAATTGTAATGTATAATTACAGAGAAATTTAATAAATACAATGCGGTGAATAATCGATCTATTCAAAAGCTGCTTCTATAATCAATTGCACTAATCGATATGACGCTTCTAAATAAGCTAATGTATTCTGGCTGTAGCGCCAAGTAGAATGTCAAAGTGCTGTCACTCGACCTATCGATATCAGCTCGATGTCGGCAATGCAGCTTTCTGTTGCTAATTAACATTAATTATTTAATCTGATGATAATAGCTAATAGTAACAAGAATAAATATGTAAAACTATTCCTTAGTTTATCACAATACAGAGTATGATAGATTTTTTCTTTATCCAAACTTAAATAAGTAGGTAGAAGCGTGCCAAGAATTCTGTCTGATGGTAACTGGCATCAGTGCCATCTAGCGATTTATATTAATACTTCGTAAACTAGTACTTGCTATAAAAGTATAAGAATGGGCTCTAAGCTCTACGAGCTTACATACTGGGGGGGGGGCCCAAGAAAAGAAAAAAAATTTACTGAGCAGGCAGTGGACACAGCTTAGATATAGGCCTTTTTAGAATCGAATTAGCAGTTTTAACTGTTGCTACTCTAACTTTACCATCTGGCCCAGGATGAACTTCTAGAATCCTAGCCAGTGGCCAATGCATAGGAGGGATATTATCCACCATCAATATAACTAGTTGATTAATGTGTAGATTTTGAGTTTCTGTGTTCCACTTTTGTCTTTGTTGCAAAGTATTTAAGTATTCTTTGACCCATCTGGTCCAAATGCATTGTGACTGTTGCTCTAACAACTGATATCGTGACAGCCTGGATAGGTTTATAGACTGTAAATCTGGGTGAGGGATAGAATTCAAAGGAGCACCAATAAGGAAGTGACCTGGGGTCAATGCCATGTAGTCTTGCGAGTCGCTGCTCATCGGTGTCAGTGGTCTGCTGTTGATGATGGCTTCTATTCTGCATAGAAGAGTGCTGGCTTCTTCATAGCTGTAGATAGTGTCTTTCATCACTTTGTAAAGAATGGTTTTCATGCTGCGGTTAGATCTTTCTACAAGTCCTGCCATATGGCTTGCCCTTGGTGGCAGAAAATGGAATTGTATGTTTAGATTTGCTGTAAAGTTCATGATATCTGTGTTAGCTTGCTCCGTCTGGAATTGTTCATAGAGTTCACTCAGCTCTCGTGAGGCTCCTATGAAGTTTCTGCCATTATCTAGATATAGGTGGGAAGGTAGTCCCCTTCTAGATACGAATCTTTGCAAGGATGCAATGAATGCTGCTGAAGTGGCTGCTGTTACCAATTCAATATGTACTGCTTTGGTACATAGACATATGTGCATAGATATATAAGCTTTGTATACTGTTTTGCCTCTACCATGATCCTTTAGAGAGATAGGACCTACAAAGTCTATGGCTGTGGTGTCGAAAGCTCGGTTGGGAGTAACTCTGGCTTGGGGCAAAGTTCCCATGATTTGCTGTGCTTTGACAGGGCTGTGTCTAAAGCATGAGAGACATCCTTTTAAGGCTGATTTTACAGTTTGAACTCCATGGATGGGCCAATACTGTTGTCTTAATGTGTACAGTATGCCTTGAGGGCCTTCATGTAAGTTTTTTAAGTGTGTGTCTCTGACAATGATGTCTGTTATGTGGTGCTTGGCAGGTAATATAATTGGATGTTTAGCATTGTAGTCTAAATCAGTATGGTGCAGTCTTCCACCTACACGAAGTATGCTATCTGTATCCAAATATGGATGCAGTGGCAATAGTGAACTGCTTCTAGAAACACAATTATTCTTTCTAATATGAGCCATGTCTTCTGAGAAGGCTTCTTTCTGAGTAGCATGTATGATAGCATTGTGAGCTTTATGTAGTTCTTGCAGGCTGATAGGGCCAACAAATCTATCAGACTTGTGTAGACAGTTGTGCTTGAATCTCAGAATATAAGCTGTATTCCGGAGTAGCTTTCTGAAAGAAGAATATCTATGCAAGTATTCATTGTGTGTACTTATAGTCATAAAGGCTTTTGCTGTTTTCTTGGTTTCTGGTATTTCTTCTGTCTGAAATACTTTATCAGTGGTTGGCCAAAAGCATTCTTCTTGTGTTAGGAATTTTGGACCATTCCACCATAGAGTTTGGTTATGTAGCTTGTTAGGTGAGACAGGTTTTGTGATGAGATCTGCAGGATTCTGCTGTGTTGGCACATGTCTCCATTGACAGTTTTCTGTAGCAGCTTGAATTTTGGTTACTCTGTGTGCTACAAAAGTGTTCCATTTGTGTGGAGGCTGTGTGATCCATTGTAAGGTTATGAGACTGTCAGTCCAGAAATATACTGCTGATATTGTGATCTGTAGAGATAAGCTTACTTTTTGGTATAAGCAGGCTGCCAACTGAGCGGCACAGAGCTCCATTCTGGGCAAAGTAATCTGCTTAAGTGGGGCCACTCTAGATTTACTTGTCAGTAGTTGAACTTGTGTATTGTGGCTCTTGTCCTTGGATTTTATGTAGCATGCTGCTCCATATGCCTGTGGGCTGGCATCACTGAAAAGGTGCAGTTCCACATGACTGAAATTGAGTATTAGAGTGTTTCTTGGAATCTTGTATAGCTCTACATAGTGGAGTTGTGAATATATTTCATTCCAGGTTTTCTGTATAGCAATAGGAGCTTGCTGGTCCCAGCTTATGTCATTTAGCCAAATCTGTTGCATAATACATTTAGCTGCAGACATAATAGGTGCAATTAGTCCCTGAGGGTCATATAGAGTACAGATGGCAGATAGAATCTGTCTCTTGGTAGTAGCTTCTGGTAATGACTTCACTGTATACTGTAGCAAATCTTGTAATGGATTCCAGTGTAATCCTAGTGTTTTGACTGTATCCTGCTCTTCTAACTGAGTAAGTGTAGCTTTAGAGAGCTTTTCTTGTGGCAGTGTTCTCAAAACTTCTTGTGAGTTAGAGCAAAACTGTGTTAGGTTAAATCCACCTGCCTGTAACAATTGTGATACTTCTGTGGCTGCTAGTATAGCTTCTTGCTCGGTAGAAAATGATGCAAGGAGATTATCAACATAAAAGCAAGTAGATAGCAATTTGGATGCTGTGGGAAATCTGTTTCTCTCATCCTCTGCCAACTGGTTGAGTACTCTGGTTGCTTCAAAAGCTGAACAGGCTTGGCCATATGTGATAGTGTTGAGTTGATATATCTTCACTGGAGTGGATCTAGAATGTCTCCAGAAGATTCTTTGGAAGTCTCTTTGCTGTGGCTGTACCATTACCATCCTGTACATTTTCTCTATGTCAGCACTCACAACATAAGGGTGGCATCTGAACTTCAAAAGTATGGTGTAGAGATCAGGTTGTACACAGGGTCCAGTGTATAGGATATCATTGAGTGATGTACCTGTTGAGGTTTTGAATGAAGCGTTAAAAACTACTCTGAGTTTTGTGGTTTCTGAGTCTTCCTTTAAGACAAATTGGTGTGGAATATAATATGCTTCTGGGCCATCCTGGTAGAAACTTTCTTCCACTTGGGTCATATGACCTAGGGCTTCATATTGTTGCATGAAGTCTGAGTACTGTTGGAGTATAGCAGGCTGCTTATGGAGTCTGGTTTCATTAGAGAAGAAACGTTTCAGAGCTCCAGTTCTAGAGGCACCAAGATTATCTGTGGGCTTCTTGAATGGTAGGGTTATTGTGTAGCGTCCATCTTTATCTCTCTGTACTGTTTCTTGAAAATGTTGCTCGCACATGGAGTCTTCTTCAGATCTTACTGGTTGGGTAATTTCTTCAATTTCCCAGAATTTTTGCATGTTCTTGTGTATTTGTTCTGTTATGCTTAAGTGGCAGCGTGGTTCTTGTCTTCTACTCTGTGCATAATGTATTTGTCCTGAGAGAATCCAACCCAGTCTGGTCTCTCTTATATAAGCTTTGTGTTTGTTGGTTTTGTTGATGGGTATAGTGTGTCCCATTAACAAGTTCCAGAATACATCTGCCCCTAGCAATATGTCAATGCTACCGGGTATGTGAAATTTGTTGTCTGCTAGCACAATGTTATTTGGAATCTTTAAGCTAGTGACATCTATAGGTGCACTGGGAATGTCTTTGGCAATCTGGTTAATGATGAGGCATTGTAACTGTCTTTTGTAGCCATTGCCATGGGCGTCACTTATCTGTATATGCCCAATTTCTAGAATGTTAGATGTGTGTAGGTTTACACCGGTCACAGCTATGGTGGTAGGCTTGGTTTGTAACTGTAGCCTATCAGCCAGGTCTTGAGTTATGAATGTATGAGTGGCACCTGAGTCCAATAATGCTCTGGCTTTTATGAGTCTGCCATTCTGAGCTTTGACTAGTATTTCTGCTGTGGCAAGAAATGTATGAGTTTTAGGAGTGATCTGTGCATTATTAGCAAATGCTGAGCCTGTAGCATTGCTGCTGGTAGTAGTTGGAGATTGTCTAGTACCATTGTGGCTTTGGTTTCCGTTCTGTCTGTTGTTAGGCAATCTACTAGTGTATTGTGTAGTTGCATGTTGCCTATATTCATTGCTGCGAACCTTGTCTTGGTGTAGCAGAGTGTGATGACGTTGTTGGCATTTATAACAAGATGTAGATGTGCAGTTTCTGACGTGATGTCCTGCTCTGAGACAGTTACTGCATAATCTATTATTGTTTACAAAGTTCCATCTCTGTGTGTTGTTAAGGTTATGGAAGTCTTCGCATTTGTGTAACTGGTGATCTTGCCTGCACAGTATACAATTGTTGGCTGCATGGGCAACAAAGGTACGTGGGCTCACTTGTCTGTGGTAGATAGGCTTGTTCTGTATATTGTGTACAGTTTTAGGCCTGCTGGAGCTGTCTGGTGTCTCCAGAGCTTGTCCCCTTTTCTGTAGGAAGTTACAGAGTTCTTTAAATGTGTTTAGTTGATCTACTGTGCCCTCTAGGCTCCATGCTTTGAGCGTAGCAGGGTCAAGTTTAGACGTGAGAAGATGAGTGAGCATGTAGTCCCATCTAAGGTTCTCTGGTGTGATAGATTCTATTGACCTAACCTGTCTGGTGAAGTGGTCAAGCAAGTCCATTAATTGACTGGGTGATTCCTTAGGGATCTTGCTATAGTCAATCAAAGATTGTAATAATTGTTGCAATATAATTTTGTTGTTCTGAAACTTTTCATTTAGCAAGTTCCAGGCGGTTTCATATCCATTAGCAGTTAAGGGTAGTGTGTCAATAAGTTTATTGGCTGAGCCTTGCAATGCTATTCTCAAATAGTGAAACTTTTGAACTGGATCAAGCGAATTGTTGCTGTGAACAAGCGAGATGAACAGTTCTCTAAATGGTAGCCAATCTGAATGCTTGCCATTGAAGTGTGGCAAATTTATCTTTGGTAGCTGAACTCTAGGAGTGCAGTTAGCTTGAGTGTTAGGTTGAGTTGTGTCTTGAGGCTGAACTTGTGGTATGTTAGCCTGTGAGTATTGTATTTCATAGTCTCTAATTTTCTTACGAGCCATGCCTACAGTTGTGTAGTATGTTTCTTCGAAAGCTTGTCTTTCTCCTTCCCAGTCCGGGTCTGTGTCACATGTTTCTATTTTGCCCTGTATTTCCTCAAAGTTCCTTAGTAGTGTTTCATCCTGTGATAGTCTGTGTGCAATCTCTTCAATATTGTCTTGGTCAACTTGAACTGACAAAACATATTGGTAGAATCTAGTTAACTTTCCTTTGATGACTGCCCTCTTCTGCTTGTAGTTCTTAAGTCTGGAGGCATCTGTGGCAAGTTCTTGTGAGTCTGGCATTGTGAGGGGTGGTGTATGACAGTGTATTATAAGGAAGGCTGTCACTTACCTGATTATCCAGTAAGACTGTTGTCCCTTGCACTGCTCTACCAGAATTCTTGCACCTTTTCTTACCACTAGGCCTGCTTTGACTGCTCTCAGGGTATAATCCTGTCAGCATAGGCTGAAAATACAATAGAGTATTAGAATTGTACAAGTACAAGTTATGTTTTACAAACAATATACACTTTAGGTATGAGGAGTGGACAAGGTGATTATCCAAGGTGTGGATAGAATCCAGGTGTATAGGCAGGATCAAAGGCGTGGGATGTATCTCCACAGCGTGGATAGAATCCGGGCCCGGCAAGGACCAGAAAATGTAGGGATCCAGGCCCGTTGAGGACCAAAAAATGTAGGCTAGTGTGCCTAACAGTATTTGCAATATGATTTTTCGGAGGACCACTGGGAAAACCCAGAAAATATATATGCTTAGAAGTGTAGGAATATTGAAGGAAGCAGGAATAATGGAGAGAGAGTATTGTTGCTTTATTCTTCCTTTCTTGAAGACTACTGCTTCTCTTCTTACCTGGAGTTGTATTTGTTATAGATCAGTATTGAATAGCACTTTGCTATTTTACACTAGGTATATTTCAGGATTGACTTAAAGTTCACTTGCTGTAAGAATACACCATGCTTTGTGATCTACAACAGTAATATAAAGTTCTTTATTTAATATCAAAATTACAAACTTCTGCAATAATTCAGTTGTATTGGCTCAAAATACTACTGCAGTATACTCTATCTGCAAGTAGGAAAAGAGAAGCTGCAATTGCTTGCCAAAACTTCTTAACTTTATAAGTGCTGAATTACTTTTGTAAAAAACACTATTTAGCTAGACCAATCCTTGGTCTTTGAGTAATATTATAGATTATTCAAACTACTACGGCAGCATATTTGGCTTGCACGTAGAGGAAAAGAGGAGCTGCAAGGATGCCAAAACTCCCTACAATTATACAAGCAGTATTTACTTTAGCTACATAAAGATGCTAAGCCTTACTTGGCTTTATGTGTAAACACAATTTGCTTATTTTTACTTAACTTGATTTGCGACTACATCTGATGAGAATGTGACTGCATTTAGCCGGACTGTGGTTATGGGGTGTACAGTTATTGAAGCTGAAGTTCTATGGCGATGTAGATCATCCTGAACGGTGGCCAGTAGCGAGTCCTTCCATGGCTACAAGCTACGCTCCACGAAGTTCCAGGGCTGCTGCAATTCCAGTCTCCAAACTGGCTATGCGTTGAATATCTGCGTTGTTTCCATGCTGTAATCTCGTAGGTGCTGTGGTGTAACTGTACTACTAATATGCAGACTTGTGGTCTGTTGCTAAATTGGGGCTGTGCCCTTACGAAGCGACGATCGGTGAGAGAGTGAATAAAGTCAAACGGCCAAAATGCGTTCACATAATCATCTTACAAAGAGTCAGGTTCTAGAATCTCATGGAAGACTCTTCCAGAAGTTTCACGTAGCTTCCATCCAGAATAAAGGCAGAGTTAAAGATAATAACATGCTGTAATTATTCTGTAACATAAAAAATTGGTATGTGAGCATTTGCATTATAATTGTAATGTATAATTACAGAGAAATTTAATAAATACAATGCGGTGAATAATCGATCTATTCAAAAGCTGCTTCTATAATCAATTGCACTAATCGATATGACGCTTCTAAATAAGCTAATGTATTCTGGCTGTAGCACCAAGTAGAATGTCAAAGTGCTGTCACTCGACCTATCGATATCAGCTCGATGTCGGCAATGCAGCTTTCTGTTGCTAATTAACATTAATTATTTAATCTGATGATAATAGCTAATAGTAACAAGAATAAATATGTAAAACTATTCCTTAGTTTATCACAATACAGAGTATGATAGATTTTTTTCTTTATCCAAACTTAAATAAGTAGGTAGAAGCGTGCCAAGAATTCTGTCTGATGGTAACTGGCATCAGTGCCATCTAGCGATTTATATTAATACTTCGTAAACTAGTACTTGCTATAAAAGTATAAGAATGGGCTCTAAGCTCTACGAGCTTACACAAAGTAAAAAACCCAGGCGACGCCGCTTCTTTTAAGCTAGTATTATATAACAGAAACATAACATATGATGCCTAAATTATGTGTAACTCCGTTATAATTTTAAAAATAATCCCCCAGAGGGGCAAAGTCCGTCCGTCCTTTATGTATAAATTCAACAACTTAGCATTTTTGTGTAGAAACCCGTGGCACCCTTGAGCAGGCAGAACCAGTACAAAGGTTCACACTCAGCGGCACTCGTATCAGCATGTGGCATCAAAAGAGTTAAAATTTACTTTTTGTAGTAAATGTGATGAACTAAAGGAAGCATTTCTTCCACTGCACTGGTAGGGATTTGTATAACCAGAACTGGAGACAGTTGGTGAATTGTCCGAAGATATTTTGCTGAGTTTTCTCTAGATACGTTTATTGTACATTTGAATTCCAAGGTGTTTCCTGCGCCTTCACTTAAATGATTTGTTATAAAAACATTTCGTCCCAATTCGAGCTGTTAAAACACTATGGGTGGCGTGCACCAAACTCATGCCATTTACTCTTTTAGTAAGCCTTACTTCTTTAGTTCTAACTACTTTAGTAAGCTACTCTTTTAGTAACCGTACTCTTTTAGTAAGGACGGCGTGCACCAACCAGGAGTAAACTAAACTCGGCGGCTTTCAACATAGAGGAATGTACTAAAGAAGTAAAAATTTTATTTACTCCCAGAGTAAATGAACTTACTCCACAAGTGGTGGAGAGCACCAACACGGAGTACGTTACTAACGTAGTAAGTTGTGGAGTAAATAAGGCCAATATTTACTCCTACTCAGGGGGTGGAGTAAAGTTGTGGAGTAAGTGTGTTCTGTGGCATTTGCGTGAGTTATGAGTTACATATCACATTAAATGGATTACATAGTTAAACTGAGGATAAGTTATTGAGATGAAGAAGGTTGTATACCAAAAATGAGAGTTGTGGCAGGTGATTTAATAAATATTAAGCGAACCATACCTAGTAGGGCATTTAATAACGTAAATAATTAAGCTCATAAATCCTTACATGAAATTTTGGCGTTTGGAAGAAACGATGTCAGATTCTCACTACATCCATGTGATTTCAGCCAGTCAAATGTGGAAATATCATTGCGGAGAGCGATCCAGCTAGGAAGACGTCCACCAACGGTGAGGGGAAGAGTGAGTGGAAGGGACGTTTGCATTGCACGGTACAAGGAGCTCATGTGCTCTTAAATATCTTCCTAGCTGGATCGGCCATTAGATGTTGCAGTTCTCCCTAACTTTGGGTCAGAAAACGACGATGTATTTCAAGCTAATCATATGGATACAGATATCGGCGAGGTATAGTACATTCCAATAAATGAAAGCCTCCGTTCTTGGAGCTACCCAGAAAACACTTCCCCCTGCTACTTAACCATAGAATTACTGAACAATAGGTGATTCTCATTGTTAAACGATTTAATGTAATTATTGTAAATTAATTTTATTACATTACACTTCTATAGCTTAACTTAAAGCACTACATTGCGAATGCCAGATTATAATAATAATTATAAGAGCTAAAAGTTCAATAGTTGCACCCGCAGTGTTAATGAATAATATGTCCTTTTTTCTAACCCAGGTGTAAAAATGTCCAAACAGGCCACATCGGAAGAAAATTTGACTGACTCTGGGATTAGCGTACATTGAGAAGGGGACACATTGTAAAACCATTCCTTAAAGACTCCCCAAGTCTCGAATGGTGGAGTGAGACGAGACTTTCATGTTTGGGAATAAACTATAACAGATGCTGCAGGTCTATAGTATGCTGCTAACTATTTAATTAACCCTGTGGACAGGAAAGTGAGAAGC
Organism: Ectobius pallidus; assembly: GCA_964059195.1. Classification (NCBI taxonomy): domain Eukaryota; kingdom Metazoa; phylum Arthropoda; class Insecta; order Blattodea; family Ectobiidae; genus Ectobius; species Ectobius pallidus. The sequence goes on from CAXKWD010000006.1 coordinate 3,661,876, forward strand.
ATTATAAACTATATAGAAAAAAATGCCAACATGAGTGCCGAAAGAAAATTTTAAGGAGTGGCCCGGAGGTTGAAGCTGCACAGGATCTAGAGAAGTAGTCACTGAAATTATTTTTAAACACACAACCATCTACATAATTATTATTGGAGTTCATAGCTTCCGAAATATTGTACCGCCATTTTTTGTTTAAATATTACATTTCTCAGTTGTAATATTATTATTTTTATAAGGTAATATTTTTTAAGTAAATGTTCTGTGCATTTGAAAAAGGACAGAAACATAATGCCCCTTATTAGTTTTGTTATCCTTTTTATCCCCCCTTTTTCATGATTTTCTGTAATACTTCTTATTAATATTGTTAAACAGTCAATAAGTATTAATAATTCATTATAGTGAGATTTATGATAAACAACTGTAGAATAATTGATTTATCGTTTTTGGGGAAGAATATTTTAATATATTTTAGAAATTTATTATTATTATGAGAGAAATAATTATAATATTGACAGTGAATCAATTATGAAAATCAACTGGAAATTCCAATTGTTTGCATTATAATACAGAAATAGTTTGCACAAAAATTGTAATCACAGTACCCAAACGTAGGCTGCTAAACTGAAAATATTCAATTGAAGGAATTAAAATTAGTAATGAATAAAACATTACTATTAGACCTATTTTAAAACATGAAGATTGTCATTGGTAATATTTGGAACAACCCAAATTCATATTCATTGTTTCAGCGAACCTTTCCTTTTCATTATCTGGCACTTGAATAATACCGGCAATTGAAATGCACGTGTTCTGCTGCGCTGCACTAATGTTTCTGCTCTGTTCTGCGCAGAATTCGACTACTTCTTTAGTAAAAATCGTTTACTACTTTAGTTACAACTAAAGAAGTAACTATCAATTGAGCTCTCCAACACCAACTAAAAGAGTAAGTTACTAAAAGAGAAGCACTAAAGTAGTAAATCTAAGACGGGAACATGACGCAACAAAAACCGGTTTGTCTGTCTCACTCTAGCACATTACTAGTATGACTTAAAGAGTGAGACAGATGTACTGGTTCTTGTATACTCCAGGGCTCCGTCTTAAATTTACTACTTTAGTAAGATTTACTCCTGGATGGTGCACGCCACCCAATATGTTTTCTGCATAAGAAAACACACTACATCAGCGTTTCTCAACCGCGGACCACGAAGATGGCGCAGATGGTCCGCAGACATAATTAAAATAGTATATTGCGATACAAGTGCCGTAAGCGGATCGAGGAAAGAGTTTGAAAAAACTCGGCGCAAGCGCCTCGTTTTTTCAATTTCCGAGATACGTTATGCGGTTACAGCAGGAATATTGCATGCTATTTTTTGCACGATGATTATTTATATGAATTTATTTATATTAATTGAGATATTAGCTGAAAATATTATGTATATACACTATTGAAGATGGATGTTTATTTCAGAAAGTGATTCGGTTGTGTTGGTTGTTATGGGAACCGAATATTTGTCCTGTTAAAGTCGCCACAGACTGGGAGGCCTTGGTTCCAGTTTTCCATTAAAGCGGCCATTCACTATCGCTCCAAACGTCCAAATGGAGTGATGTCACTCCAAAATCTCATAATGAATGGGAAGGCTGTCGTCCGTTTGGCATGGAGCGATGGGTCTGTCGCTCCAAATGGACAGCACCCACTTGGATGTTGTCCAAAGGACGACATCCAAAACTAGGTGGTCATTCACTGTCACTCCACCCGCGCCAGTTGCTTCGTGGAACAGTTAGGTTGAACCTTGATTTTTTTTAAATTGGCTCTAACGATTTTAATAAAAACTTAAAATTTGAAACTCTTGTCTATGGCTAATAAAATAACTATATCCGTTTTTGTGTAAAAATTACTTAGGGGGTACTTTACTCGTATCCATTTTCAATTTTTCTAGATTATCTCCATTACAGTACTGTATGCGACACATAAAAACCTACCACAGTAAAGTTGTAAAAGAAATTAAAGTGAACATTTTTTGTTTAAAACATTTTTTTATACATCTAATTGATATAAAGATAAACACGAAATAAATACAGCTGAAACGCGAATTTCAGAACATACATATCAATTTAAAAAATCTGATGTGAAAGTCACATAACTTCCTCTGCCCAAATAAAAGTTAGCAGTATTCACATATCCTTGTACAGAATCGCAAGACACAATTTTACGCTAATTATGCTGTAAATACCTTATAGCCCCTCATTTGAATGTTGCGACTAAAAACACAGGCTATGGACAAATTTTAAAAAAGAAGAAAAACAAGTGACTGCAAACGTTTTTTGAACTTTCCGCCATTCAGAATAATTTCCGAAATTTATCGAATATTCCCCTCAGATATTTCTTTACTGTAAGCATGGCCAACAATACATCTTTCTCACTTCATTTATTTATTTATCTATTTTCATTTATTCCTTCAAGTCATACAATGTACATGGTACAGTGACATAGGAAACGTCATACAAATACAAATACAAGTAAAAAAGATACAATAACATAAATAATGATGAAACATGAAATTGAAGTTATGAGGTATAAATGTAAATACCCTAAATGCAAATGAAATATAAAAGTAAAGTTGTAAAATTATAAATGTCAACATACTTAGATTTTCCCTTTAAAATATTCTTTAAACGTACTTATATAGAGTAAGAGGCCGTGAATGTCCGCGTATTGAGTTGTTCACCAGGGAAGACGAGAGAGTATCTACAAACAGTGGGTAGTTTACAACCACCCTTCAGAGAATTTTTTTTTAAGTTTCAAATAAAAGTTTTAGCTCTTGGTATAAGCACTTATGTACAAAATTTAAAGGAAATCGTTAGAGCCGTTTTTGAGAAAATCGTGACTAACGTACATTTATTCGTGTAAAGTCTCCTTAAAAGTAAGGGAAAGTTGTCGCCACTCTTCATGTCACAGCCTCAAATAGTACCTAACCCAAATACAAAATTTTGTTTTCGTAGGACTTGCCGTTACATGAGGCCGTATTGCAAAGTGCGTGTATTCACAGTGGGTGGCTTATAACTACCCTCCAGAGAATTTTTTCGAAAAAATGTTTCAAATAAAAGTTTTAGCTCTTAGTATAAGCAACACTTGTGCAAAACTTAAAGAAAATCGTTAGAGCCGTTTCAAGAAAATCGCGAAAAACGAAAAATTCTTCATGTAAAGTCCCCTTAAAAATAAGAGAAACTTGTCGCCAATCATATCCTCACATCTTCAGAAGGTACCTGACCCAAATACGAATTTTCGTTTTCATACGATTTTCCGTTTTGGAGCTACCCTGTTCACAGATATTCCACACACACAGACACTGACACACAGACATGTTTCCAAAAATAGTATTTTTGGATTCAGGGGGCCTTGAAACGTGTATGTGTGTTAAAAACTCAACTTTGAATTTGGGGGTCGAAAACAATACTTCCTCTACCTATAGTACCTATGGTACGGGCAGAGGAAGTAATATGAATGACATTTTGTTGCCTATAGTAACATGAAAACTATAATCTACTTATTGCTGTTAAAAACAGTCAGTTTAGCTCAGTCGTAATGAACACACCAAACCCAATTACAGCGAGGTGGTATAGGCCAATAGGGGAGAGGTCCTGGGTTCAAATCAAATTTCGTGGCCACCCAAATTTACCGTAGGCTCTTGTAATAACGCATTCATGCAGCATTTGCTTCAATTGTTTGGCTACATCTCAATGTATCCTGCATTTTTGCCTTCGAGAAGCATGCAAACCCCAAGTTATTATTAGGCCTATTGTTGTTGTCATTATTATCATTATTATTATTATCATCACTGTTATTATTAGTATTATTATTATTATTATTATTATTATTATTATTATTATTATTTCACGGTAAAAGCATTGAACATAAGGATCGACCCTGATGCTTTCTTTTCTAGAAACTGTACTTGTTAGTTTTACGAAAATGTAATAAACAAAATTTAATTGTCTCTATAACTTCCTTTTTTTTTTTTGTTCTACCCTTTTGACACGTATATGCGAGAAAGTTTGTGCAACATATTTTTGCACCGTTTAATTATTTTGTTGTGATAATCGCAATTAGTAACTTGCCATAGGCACGAAAACAAGGATTCGATTACTTCGAGACAGTGTCTCGCCCCGACATGGCGCTGAAATTAGAATACACGTCTGCACTGGAGGACACCTGAAGACAGAATGAGGCTACTTGGATGTGGGTTTGGGCACTGACTAGCAGATTTGCGGGATGGCTTGGAGTCACTCCACGTCGTTTTCCCCATTCATTGTACGATGGCTTGATGGACGGATGGAGTGAACGGATGGATTTTTGCTCGACTGGATATCCAACAGACCCATCGCTCCATGCCAAACGGACGACATTCTTCCCATTCATTATGAGATTTTGGAGTGACATCACTCCATTTGGACGTTTGGAGCGATAGTGAATGGCCCCATCCAGTCGAGCAAAAATCCATCCGTTCACTCCATCCGTCCATCAAGCCATCGTACAATGAATGGGGAAAACGACGTGGAGTGACTCCAAGCCATCCCGCAAATCTGCTAGTCAGTGCCCAAACCCACATCCAAGTAGCCTCATTCTGTCTTCAGGTGTCCTCCAGTGCAGACGTGTATTCTAATTTCAGCGCCATGTCGGGGCGAGACACTGTCTCGAAGTAATCGAATCCTAGTTTTCGTGCCTATGGCAAGTTACTAATTGCGATTATCACAACAAAATAATTAAACGGTGCAAAAATATGTTGCACAAACTTTCTCGCATATACGTGTCAAAAGGGTAGAACAAAAAAAAAAAGGAAGTTATAGAGACAATTAAATTTTGTTTATTACATTTTCGTAAAACTAACAAGTACAGTTTCTAGAAAAGAAAGCACCAGGGCAGTGGCGTAGGAAGGGGGGTGTGGGCCGCCCCGGGTGCCATCACCCGGGGGGTGATAAAATAAAAATATGTCTTTAAGTAAAAAATCGCTCAAGGGAATTTAAAGAAAATAATAATATTATTTCTACAAGTCAATATGCGTATTGAAACTTTTTTTAGTTTTAAATGCAGTTAACAAAGGTAATAAAACACGGCTGAACTGGCCTCTGTGTTGATACGAACAATAATATTATGGTTAGGGGGAGGAGTGTTTATTTCTGCCGATGCTTGTCTCTGCAGTTTTATTAATTTAAATGAGACTTCAACAATCGGTGATATTTTATATCACTCAAGCTGCAACCAATCTTACCCGCTGCGGCAGTCATGACTTCGACGAAAATAAACTTCGAATGTGAGTTGACTCAGAAGTCTCCGGCAATCTAGATTTTGAAGTGGTATGTGTTCATATTTAAGAGTAGATTATTAATAATACAGTACACTTCCGTAAAATAGTTACATTACTTGTTTATGAAATTTATTAGGATCAACCTATTAAAAAAATCTTATGTATAATTCACATAAAAGTTAAATAAAAGTTAGCCTCCCCTTAAAAATAAGAGAAAGTCGTCGCCAATCTTCATACAAAATTTTGTTTTCGTACGATTTTCCGTTGCAAGAGGCCGTATTGCAAAGAGCGCGTATTCAGAGTGGGTTGCTTATAATGTTAGAACTATCCTTCAGAGAATTATTTCGAAAAAGTGTTCCAATTAAACGTTTTAGCCTTAGTATAAGCAACCCACGTGCAAAATTTAAAGAAAATCGTTAGAGCAGTTTTCGAGAAAACTTTCTTTGTGTAAAAATAAGGTAAACTTGTCTCCAATCTTCGGTTCACATCTTGAAAGGTACCTGTCATAAATACAAAATTTTGTCCTTTTATGAAAATTCATCTTTCCAAAATTCGAGATTTCCCTTGGAAAACAAAATATAAAAAAATCACTCCAAAAATAAAGCTTTGCACAATTTCGGGAGTCTATTTTGGCCTAGATGTACGCCTTATTAATGGTAACACCCACAATTCGTGAATCTGTCGCTCACGAAAACAATGTATATCTATCTGTCTATAACGTACTTTAGATAAATAATAATAATAATAGTTTAATAATAATAGCATTTATTGTCGTTTAACAGTACAATGTACATCGTAATGTGCTTGATATGTACAGTATGTCTTTCCTTAATCCTAAACAAATGGCTGAATTAGGTTAAAACTATGTCTTATATGCACCATTGGTAGCACTGGTTACAACATGCGACAACATGGTAAGACGAATTGCTTTATGGATGGTTGATTCATAGTATGCCATGATTTCGGAGCTTAGTTTTGGTTTTATGTGATAAAGTAATTATTACTAATTTTGTATAATCCGTTGAGTTTACGAGTTACATCAGATAAATTCGTTGCAGCTGCATCTATCGATAAACTTTTAAACTCTCGTGGGATTAGGCCTACCTTTGACTATCCAAAAAAAAAAACACTTGGAACTGTTCCACCTTTTCATAATTTAAATTGGAGAGGGGCGACAAGAAATTTTCCGCACCGGGTACCACCTAAGCTTTCTACGCCACTGCATCAGGGTCGATCCTTATGTTCAATGCTTTTACCGTGAAATAATAATAATAATAATAATAATAATAATAATAATAATACTAATAATAACAGTGATGATAATAATAATAATGATAATAATAACAACAACAATAGGCCTAATAATAACTTGGGGTTTGCATGCTTCTCGAAGGCAAAAATGCAGGATACATTGAGATGTAGCCAAACAATTGAAGCAAATGCTGCATGAATGCGTTATTACAAGAGCCTACGGTAAATTTGGGTGGCCACGAAATTTGATTTGAACCCAGGACCTCTCCCCTATTGGCCTATACCACCTCGCTGTAATTGGGTTTGGTGTGTTCATTACGACTGAGCTAAACTGACTGTTTTTAACAGCAATAAGTAGATTATAGTTTTCATGTTACTATAGGCAACAAAATGTCATTCATATTACTTCCTCTGCCCGTACCATAGGTACTATAGGTAGAGGAAGTATTGTTTTCGACCCCCAAATTCAAAGTTGAGTTTTTAACACACATACACGTTTCAAGGCCCCCTGAATCCAAAAATACTATTTTTGGAAACATGTCTGTGTGTCAGTGTCTGTGTGTGTGGAATATCTGTGAACAGGGTAGCTCCAAAACGGAAAATCGTATGAAAACGAAAATTCGTATTTGGGTCAGGTACCTTCTGAAGATGTGAGGATATGATTGGCGACAAGTTTCTCTTATTTTTAAGGGGACTTTACATGAAGAATTTTTCGTTTTTCGCGATTTTCTTGAAACGGCTCTAACGATTTTCTTTAAGTTTTGCACAAGTGTTGCTTATACTAAGAGCTAAAACTTTTATTTGAAACATTTTTTCGAAAAAATTCTCTGGAGGGTAGTTATAAGCCACCCACTGTGAATACACGCACTTTGCAATACGGCCTCATTATACGGCAAGTCCTACGAAAACAAAATTTTGTATTTGGGTTAGGTACTTTTTGAGGCTGTGACATGAAGAGTGGCGACAACTTTCCCTTCCTTTTAAGGAGACTTTACACGAATAAATGTACGTTAGTCACGATTTTCTCAAAAACGGCTCTAACGATTTCCTTTAAATTTTGTACATGAGTGCTTATACCAAGAGCTAAAACTTTTATTTGAAACTTAAAAAAAATTCTCTGAAGGGTGGTTGTAAACTACCCACTGTTTGTAGATACTCTCTCGTCTTCCCTGGTGAACAACTCAATACGCGGACATTCACGGCCTCTTACTCTATATAAGTACGTTTAAAGAATATTTTAAAGGGAAAATCTAAGTATGTTGACATTTATAATTTTACAACTTTACTTTTATATTTCATTTGCATTTAGGGTATTTACATTTATACCTCATAACTTCAATTTCATGTTTCATCATTATTTATGTTATTGTATTTTTTTACTTGTATTTGTATTTGTATGACGTTTCCTATGTCACTGTACCATGTACATTGTATGACTTGAAGGAATAAATGAAAATAGATAAATAAATAAATGAAGTGAGAAAGATGTATTGTTGGCCATGCTTACAGTAAAGAAATATCTGAGGGGAATATTCGATAAATTTCGGAAATTATTCTGAATGGCGGAAAGTTCAAAAAACGTTTGCAGTCACTTGTTTTTCTTCTTTTTTAAAATTTGTCCATAGCCTGTGTTTTTAGTCGCAACATTCAAATGAGGGGCTATAAGGTATTTACAGCATAATTAGCGTAAAATTGTGTCTTGCGATTCTGTACAAGGATATGTGAATACTGCTAACTTTTATTTGGGCAGAAGAAGTTATGTGACTTTCACATCAGATTTTTTAAATTGATATGTATGTTCTGAAATTCGCGTTTCAGCTGTATTTATTTCGTGTTTATCTTTATATCAATTAGATGTATAAAAAAATGTTTTAAACAAAAAAATGTTCACTTTAATTTCTTTTACAACTTTACTGTGGTAGGTTTTTATGTGTCGCATGCAGTACTGTCATGGAGATAATCTAGAAAAATTGAAAATGGATATGAGTAAAGTACCCCCTAAGTAATTTTTACAGAAAAACGGATATAGTTATTTTATTAGTCATAGACAAGGGTTTCAAATTTTAAGTTTTTATTAAAATCGTTAGAGCCAATTTTTCAAAAATCAAGGTTCAACCTAACTGTTCCACGAAGCAACTGGCGCGGGTGGAGTGACAGTGAATGACCACCTAGTTTTGGATGTCGTCCTTTGGACAACATCCAAGTGGATGCTGTCCATTTGGAGCGATAGTGAATGGCCGCCAGGCTTGTATTATGATGATTTCACTTACGGCACTTGTGCTTTTTGTAATTTTTACCGCACGGAGATTTCATTTGTTTTCATAGCAACCAGATTGCGTGAGGGAATGACAAGTTACGATCCACGGCAACAATATTCGTAAGTATCACTAATTAGTTACGTCGTGCAAAAAAATATCATAAAGCAAATGGAAAGTAAAGAAGTAAAATTTTTTCACATATTTCGTTATACTGACCTAAAATTAATACCTCAAATATTAAGAATGTAGGCCTTATAAAAAAATATATATAAAAAATATATATACTTATAAAAATATATAAAATGTATATTTATATACACAATTTATTTATATATAAAATTAGGAGTCCGTAAATTTTTTTAGACATTTTAGAGGACCTCGGCTTCAGAGAGATTGAGAAACTCTGCACTACATTAAATTATGGAAAATTAATGCATAGTAAGTTACTGTTGGTACATTATGAATGGGCCCAAACACTGTACTTTGAGGTGCACCTACAGTTACAATTTTCATTTTACTAAGTTATCCTTTAATTTTAAATGCTTGTGTTCTATTACTTAAATATGAGTGAAACAAATCATAATATACACTGTTGAGACTTCTGATAACTCTTCACCAAATTGAAGTTTAAGCACTCTCCTAGGAAAAATCTTGTTCTTTCACTCTATAAAAATATTTATTAACTCGTGTTTAATAACTAGCAGTTTATAATTTAAATATTTTAAAAATAAGAACAAACAAGCAAACAAACTGCCTCCCATCGGAGGCAGCCAAAGGACTCCGGACACTCACAATTACAATTGATATACACAGTGCTTTTTTCTATAAAAAGTTTGAGGGATACTGTCAATGGAGTAATTTTCACAAAGGCCCATATAATTCAACACAAGAAAAAACGGCAGAATGTCATGTGTAGCAGAACTAGTGGAAATAAATGCAATTTGAAGCAAAGCGGAAATGGACACAACAAACTCGGCAACATAGTGCTCACTTCTTTTCCTTGATTGCAGCGCTGTGAGATCTAGAGAATCGTAACTAAAAATAGCTATTTCCTGGTATACGTGGAAAAATCTGGATATAAGAAATGTACAAAATAATCTAGATAATCGTTGAAAAGCACGGTTGTGCATGGCCTAGAACAATGGTGTTCCTCAAGGAAGCTGGTAGGTCTAATTCCTTTCTGAAGTCGTAACAAACTCAGGAATATTTCCGCGAGCACCTATCAGCTGATACTTATCCTTCAGATATTCTTCAGTAGTCTGGTAATGCTCCACATACAACCAATCCTTTTAAAGAATGAAAATGTGCATAATAAAGATGTATAATAGACTAAACCTCTTATAAACCTTTTGGATGTATCCTTTTCTTAGCAAGACACAAAATAAGACACACTACTCCCTGTTAATGGCTTCCTACTCAACAGTTCTTTGCACTATGTTTTCCTTCTAGTTGCTAATTGGTGTGAACAAATGGCGTCGTAATGAATTAAGGGTGACCATTGTCCAATTCAAGATTACCAACACAAGCCTGCTGCATACATTTAGTTGTATCATTTAAAAAGAAGTTTATTTTTCCCATCAAAGATCACATTACGTATTGATTAGAATTATAGGGTTCTACCTTCTTCCTCGAATTTTAAAACAGTTTTTGCCTCGCTCTCAGATTATTATTACTTTGGAAAACCTGAAGCAAAACGAGACATGTCTGTAGAGAGTCGTTGGCCTGTTCATATTGTAGAATTGTATTTCGATTGAAAACTAGCATTGTTTAACATAATGTCACAAATTTTCACACTTACGTTCTTAGATCTTATTTTTGAATCTATAAGTACGGCAATGAGGCAAACATTTGGAGGCATATTTTGAAATTATGCCAGAATAAATTAATGGTGCAAAATAAATCGCACCCAAAAATGTAGGCCGGATTCAATTCCCGGCCGGGTTAAAGACTCTTCAGTAGTGAAAATCCCTTTCCCGGGTTCAGAACTGGGTGTTTAGGGTTAAGTGTTACGTCTCGGTTTCTGGAATGTTGGGTATCTGTTGTATGACACATTCACAAAGTTAAAAGAACTTCGACTGTCTAAAATAGTTATTTATGATGCATGTGTTAAAAAAGGCCTTCGATGAAATGGGCTGGATAAGTTGCACGCATGGAGGAGAAAAGATATATCTCAAAAGTATTGACTGGGAGACCCGAAGGGAAAAGACCACGTGGAAGACATAGATGTAGGTGGGAGGACAATATTAGGATAGATTTAAGGGAAGTAGGATTTTCGAGGGATGGTTGGATGCAGTTAGCAAAGAATAGGGTTGAATGGCGGGCTCTGGTAAGCGCGGCAATGAACCTCCGGATTCCATAAAATAGATAATATTCCTTTAGCTAACTTAGGAATTGTCTATTGCCATTGAGGAAGTAAGAAGGCACCTCGAACGATGTCGTTCATAGTGTGGAATCTTTCTTTCACAAATAAGTTTATTACTAGGTTCATTTTATGCCAAACATGTCATGTTTTGGCAAACTATAAAATATAGTGAGGAAACATCATTTACTTCAGTACTACAGGAGGTAGACATAATATAAAGTACTATGAACACTAGCAGAATGTTTCAACCTAAAGATTGAAGATTTTGGACATAACAACTTTTGGCTTCACTTAACAAAATTTATTTGTCTCATAATGGTTATTTCCATGAATATACATAATACATTACACAATGCCATGAAGAAGTCACTACGCAGCTCTTGTGCAGGCGAGAATCTGATAAGAGACGGAATTGAGTTGGCACCCCTAGCTTATGGTTATATGTTCTGCTACAAACTCACCTATTTGCAGTCAAATTTCAATATGTTTACCAATGCAAGTAATTTACCAAGTTAAATATGTTTACAAATTCAAAATTTAATTTTCAAAAACTATAATGAAAGATGTAATTTAATCTAACTTCAATAGAATTTATTGGTCTTATGGAGGGTGAAAAAAGGTACAATTTCTCGCCTGTTCGTAGACTTCTGCGCACGTTTTGGCCTCCATAAAGAATTAATATCAAACATCTCCATTACTACCATTAGAGAATCAATAATTGCTCTGTTGAAAATTCATCTATATGCACCTTAGAAGAGGAATATCCTGCGTTTTTGTTGTTGGTTTTTGTAAGCTTAATATTGTAATTCAATATTTCATCAATGTTCACTGTATTTTCTTTTTGTATTGATTTTATATGTAAATACCTATTATTGTAAAATTAATTGTAAAAATTTTGACGTGTCCTATATAGAGGTGTACAAATCTCGATTTTAGTTTGCCCATACCCGCTTGAACGCCAGGCAAGCAAGTTGCCAGCGTCAGAGCTAGCAAGCAGCCAGGTTTCTTTAGGCTTGCGTGGATCAGGTTAAACCCAACTTAGGCAAGCCAGAATAAGCTTGCGACATTCCTATCAGCTAAACAACTGTAGTTTGTCACGTGATAATCGTGACAAACAAAATATTGGTGAAGTATGGTATCAAGAGGGCGCTGGAGGGAAGGACAATGGAGCCCAAGGGGGGTTAGTGGGGAAGTTTTGATAGGGAGTCAGTTGATGGGAGGACAGGAGACAAGGAAGAAGGCATTGAGAGGTGTTCTGAGTTTGGACGGAGTACAGATTGGAGAAGTGTTTTTTTTTTTTTTGTGTATGACTGCTGGACAAATTTAGATAGTTTTGAAGAAGTCTCAGTTTCTTTGTTTTGTGGAACAGATAAGATTGTGCTGGACAAATTTAGATAGTTTTGAAGAAGTCTCAGTTTCTTTGTTTTGTGGAACAGATAAGATTGTGCTGGACAAATTTAGATAGTTTTGAAGAAGTCTCAGTTTCTTTGTTTTGTGGAACAGATAAGATTGTGCTGGACAAATTTAGATAGTTTTGAAGAAGTCTCAGTTTCTTTGTTTTGTGGAACAGATAAGATTGTGCTGGACAAATTTAGATAGTTTTGAAGAAGTTTCAGTTTCTTTGTTTTGTGGAACAGATAAGATTGTGCTGGACAAATTTTCTTTATTTTAGAAACAAATTGATGGGAAGAAGCAATTTTGTTGTGACTAATGAACAAATTAATGGGAAGAAGCAATTTTGTTGTGACAAATGAACAAATTAATGGGAAAAAGCAATTTCGTTGTGACAAATGTACAAATTGATGGGAAGAAGCAATTTTGTTGTGACAAATGAACAAATTAATGGGAAGAAGCAATTTTGTTGTGACAAATGAACAAATTAATGGGAAAAAGCAATTTCGTTGTGACAAATGTACAAATTGATGGGAAGAAGCAATTTTGTTGTGACAAATGTACACATTGATGGGAAAAAGCAATTTGGTTGTGACAAATGTACAAATTGATAGAAAGCATTTCTATTGATTCAGGAACCCCCCCTTCCCGGCTGAGGTACCAAGGCCTACAATAGTAGTGAAGTTGCCACAGGACATGACAAACATTGGCGCCCAATGTGGGGCTCGACTGGGATTTTTTACTTGCTGAACGATAGCAGGAATTGAACATTTGACTTAATATTTCCAATCTAGTCAGCAACTTTCAGTTTACATCATGGATTCATACCATCTGAGGAAGGATGAGGTCGAGTATGAGTTGAAAGTGAGAGGTATGAATATTGGTTCAGATTTGACAAAGAATAGGAAGGTGTTGAGGAAGGCATTGGCTGAAAATATTAAGATCAACGTCTCGGAGTTACAGAAGTTAGACGCAAATAAAGAACTTGAATTGTGTGAAGAAAAACTTGAGGAAATTTTCCAATGCCGTGAACGACTTCCGGAGATGGGAGTCAGATCTCTAGCGCGATTGGAAAGCAGATTATGGCATATACAACAGAGGTTGCAGTGGTTATTAACGGCTCAACTCAATATTGACATAGAGGGTAAGGTTGCAGAGTTAATAATGGGAATAGAAGACTTCTTAAAGAATATGGACTCTCAAGTGGCTATAGATACTGAAGAAGAAGAGGACAGGAAAGCTATTGGAGTAAACGTGAACCTAACAGACAGGGTAAGGGAATCCTCTGAGCAAACAGCAATAGGACCGACTGAGCAAGTAAGGTTAGGTACTGTCAAAGCTGTCCCTGTGTATAAGTGGGGATTAAAATACTCAGGATTCAAGGACACGAAATCTGTTGGAGAGTTTTTGGAAAGAGTAGAAGATCTTACAATGGCTAGAGGACTCACAGAAAAGGAAGTTTATGACTCAGCCATTGATCTATTTGAAGATCAGGCTTTAAATTGGTATCGCTCTGCCAGGAAACGTCTGAACACATGGAAAGAATTAAAAACTGAACTGAAAGTAGTGTTGTTCTATCAACCTAAAGGAAGAGGGTGGAATAACATGTTTCAAGTGTGGACAGTTTGAGCACTTCGCAAGAAACTGTGAGGTTAAGGATGATGCAGAGGGGCTTAAGACAGACCCTGAAAAACTGGAAGCAATAAAGAACTTTCCCAGACCGAAGAAAATGAAAGAAGTTAGAAGATTTTTAGGAATGGCTAGTTGGTATAGGAGATTTGTACCAAAATTTGCTGAGGTTTCAGCCCCCTTACTAAACTGACTAAAAAGAACATAAGATTTTCTTGGGAAGACGAACAGGAACAAGCTTTTGAGCTATTAAAAAGTAAGCTCATGAGTGCTCCGGTACTCAGCTGTCCTAATTTCAGTAAGATGTTTACTCTCCAGGTGGATGCGTCAGATTTCGGTCTGGGTGCTGTTCTCACTCAAGAGGAAGAGGATGGAGAACATGTGATTGCTTATGGCTCGAGGAGTCTAACAAAGACTGAGCAAAATTTTACAGCCACTGAGAAAGAGTGCTTAGCGGTGGTATATGCGGTGGAGAAGTTCCGGGAATATCTCGAGGGTTATCACTTTGAAGAACTTATGAGCCAGTATGGTATTAAGCTGTGGTTTACTCCGATTTATCACCCACAAGCTACCCCTGTAGAGAGAACTAACAAGGTGATAAAAACTATGATAGCATGCTATGTCAAAGATAAGCATCAGAACTGGGATAAGCATTTGGCAGAGGTTCAGTATGCCATAAGGACAGCAAATCATGAGAGTACTGGTTTCACGCCATCAGAGCTGATGCTTAATAGGCAAATGAAGCTGTATAACTCAAAACAGGAAGAGATTCCTGTTACTATCCAGATGGGAAATCGTGGTAGAGAGTTTAGAAGAAGACGTAGAGAATTTGAAGAAAGAAAAATGGAAGTAGAAGAAAACTTGAACAAGGCGTATCATAGAACTAAGAAATACTATGATCGTGGTAGAAAGGAAAGTGAAATCAAGCAAGGTGACAAAGTAATGATCAAGACTCATTATCAAAGCGAGCAAATAAGAAGGTTCACCACGAAGCTTGCCCCAAAGTATGAAGGACCAGGACAGGTTCTAAAAGTACTAGGCAAAAACGTTTTTGAGATACTAAAACCAGACAAGAAAACTATAGTCAAAGTTCATGCCAAGGACATAAAGCCATATGAAGCAGAGGACTGAGAATTTTATGGGTAAAATTCTTTCTTGAGGAAGGGGGTAGTTGTCACGTGATAATCGTGACAAACAAAATATTGGTGAAGTATGGAGGGAAGGACAATGGAGCCCAAGGGGGGTTAGTGGGGAAGTTTTGATAGGGAGTCAGTTGATGGGAGGACAGGAGACAAGGAAGAAGGCATTGAGAGGTGTTCTGAGTTTGGACGGAGTACAGATTGGAGAAGTGTTTTTTTTTTTGTGTATGACTGCTGGACAAATTTAGATAGTTTTGAAGAAGTCTCAGTTTCTTTGTTTTGTGGAACAGATAAGATTGTGCTGGACAAATTTAGATAGTTTTGAAGAAGTCTCAGTTTCTTTGTTTTGTGGAACAGATAAGATTGTGCTGGACAAATTTAGATAGTTTTGAAGAAGTCTCAGTTTCTTTGTTTTGTGGAACAGATAAGATTGTGCTGGACAAATTTAGATAGTTTTGAAGAAGTCTCAGTTTCTTTGTTTTGTGGAACAGATAAGATTGTGCTGGACAAATTTAGATAGTTTTGAAGAAGTTTCAGTTTCTTTGTTTTGTGGAACAGATAAGATTGTGCTGGACAAATTTTCTTTATTTTAGAAACAAATTGATGGGAAGAAGCAATTTTGTTGTGACTAATGAACAAATTAATGGGAAGAAGCAATTTTGTTGTGACAAATGAACAAATTAATGGGAAAAAGCAATTTCGTTGTGACAAATGTACAAATTGATGGGAAGAAGCAATTTTGTTGTGACAAATGAACAAATTAATGGGAAGAAGCAATTTTGTTGTGACAAATGAACAAATTAATGGGAAAAAGCAATTTCGTTGTGACAAATGTACAAATTGATGGGAAGAAGCAATTTTGTTGTGACAAATGTACACATTGATGGGAAAAAGCAATTTGGTTGTGACAAATGTACAAATTGATAGAAAGCATTTCTATTGATTCAGGAACCCCCCCTTCCCGGCTGAGGTACCAAGGCCTACAATAGTAGTGAAGTTGCCACAGGACGTGACAAGTTGCTAAGTGTAGGTAATACATTCTTGCTTTTCTACGTGTAGATAAATAAAAGGTGGATAAAGTATTAAAAATCGTTTTAGCATTTTAACACATTTATTATTTTTATTATTAGGTAGATTTCGAAGAAAAATCTACCTATTGCAATCGATACCATGTCATGACTTTCGAAAAATGCTTTCATATCTTTACGTTTCATGCCTCCCTAAGTACGAAACCACCGCCTGTTAAAAAAAAATTGTGATATATATATATACATATATATCTTTACACGCTAGCGGCGTAATTTTGAAGATATTTGAACCAAATTTTATTATGTTATTTCTAGGCCCAATAGTTCGGACAAGTTCGTTGATGAGCAAAATTGGCGCAAGGGGGTGGTCGGGAGAGGGAGTTGAAATTTTAAAACATTTATATCTCGGCCCCTATGAAGAAGCGTATAGAGGAAAGCTTTGTTTGAATAAATTAGAGTACTCCTTATGGAGTTCACAGTGACACCAACGATTCGGGGGTTTTGGGGGTACGAGTAGGGGTAGGGCTGGGGGGATGGAAATTCGAAATTTTTTAAACTACGTCTTGTGGGGTATCGTTGAAAAGCTCTTGATGAGTAGGGCCTACTCTACAAATCAATAACTAGTTTCTCAATAGCTCTCATATAAGGCGAGATTTGATTGTTTGAAAAAGTGCTCTTTCCTCTTTTTTGCAGTTATTTTTGCGGGTTTGTCATGCCAAGGCTAAAGAAGAAGAGTGCTACGCAGCGACAGTAAATTAAACCAAAAGCACTTCGAAATCTACCTCAGCCTGTAGGCTTGCCTAAAGGGATTTTTGTTATTGTTATGATTGATTTTATGATGTTTTCTCGAAAGTGTTTTAAAATTTTTCCCATGCCGGACTAGTACATTTGTTCATTGATAATTCACACTCTCCACATTTTAGTTTCTCCTCGGCTTCCTTCACGGTAAAATTCTCCATTCTCCTTTTGCTTGCACTCTACACACATCTGAAGTTCCTCAACTATGTATCTGCACGACTTACCAGTGCACTGATAAACCCAGTTTCGTATTCTTTCCGCCAGGCCTTGTAGTTTCCTTAGGCCCTGTGAAACCCACCAAGTTATGAAGAGCTTGTGACTCATAACGACAGTTATTATCATCGTTGTAATCTGGCTGGCTTTCTAGTCAAGCAAGTTAAAAGCTGTGGCTGGTTGCAGAATTTCAAAGGGGCAAGCAAGCTAAAATCAGAATTATGTACACCTCTGCCTATAACATGTACATGTCCGACGGACTAAATAAAATTCTATCCTATTCTATTTGTTATGTTCCCTTGTTAGGTTCCTCTATGTGTCTTCTATATATTTATTTCCATGTTTATTATATATTGTAAGGTATGTTTTGTCTAACGGCAGCCTCTTAGGCCTAATGGAGGAAGCTGAAAGATTTTCTTTCCGAATAAATAAATAATTTATTCCAGTATTCAACTCGCATGGCTACTCTGGTATACCTGCTATGATTAAGGAGAAATACCAACATAACCATAGGGGCAGAGAGTGGCCATTAAGTGGACAGTGACTTATGATTTTATAATTTTAGTAAAACAGTTGGAATAATGAAAATGGACATGGCGATGTGTGAGACACACAGGAGTTGTTATCAAAGCCATCTCGTCCTCCATGTGCAGTGCTGGAAATATAGGCCTACAAATATAGCACAGTATGAGCACAGAGTTTACAATTATCATAGGTAATCCCACGAGAATTTACGAGTTTATCGATGAAACTCGTCAACTCGAGTTGGATTTATTAAGACTATTCCATCAATCAAAATGTAACGAATTAAATAACTAATAATTACTTTCCTGCTTCGTTATATAAAAGCAAAACTAACAGCTGCGAGATCACGGCATACTGTGAATCAACCATCCATGAATCGATTCGAGTTACCATGTCGTGACCAGTGCTACCAATTGTGCATATAAGACATAGTTAACTTCATTCAAGTAAGCTTACAACAGAACAGAATAAAACCACACCAACTGGTTTACACCGAATCGAAATTATGTTTTTAATCAATGTACATTTCTATTATTTCATTTTCCAAACAAGTTATGTTGTATAAAATAATCTTTTTTCGTGCTGCTTAGTGGCAGCATGTGACGTATTAATCACGGCATACTGGTGCTTACGTGTTCAGTAACAAGCAGACCATTTTATCAGGTAAAATCCCTTCCTCATATTATTAGCAAGCATTTTATAAGATAAACAATCATGATGGGTCTATATCCGAGGAATTGCTAAACGTTATTGGTCAATATAAAACACGCGGCGTATGAGTGGAAGAGTAAAAACAAAAGTTCAAAAATATATGGAACTAATAATAAATTAAAGAATTTTGGATTTTCTTTTACAGAAGAGAGATATTTATATTGATGTTCATTTCACTTCACAAACATCACTGCACTCACACTGTAGCCTCCTTAAATGAAGATTGCACTAAAACATAACATAAATGATGATTATGCCAATGCCTTATTCACGGATCTACTAGACATGCCTTAAGGGAGGCTTCAAATTTGATAGCACTTTCCAAGGATATAGCAGCCTTGGGGGTTATTATAAAACCAACTGATTAGCATTCTCAGGCCCTGAACCTCCTCGGATTTTTCTGAGGTAGGGAAGTATGGTACAGGGTGTACTCAGCCTCTTGACTCAAACTGAGAAGCTACTTAAATATTAAAAATTTCCATTAATGTTAACTTCAGAGTGGACTGTAACACAAAATTCATAACAATTAAAAAATAATTTAGTGTGTTAATTACAGCCATTCTAATTTAATTAACAATTTACCATAGTTTAATCTTACTGAGAAAATATTAGATTGTTACCTAAATATAATATGCAATAGATCTTCCAGAAGTGATCTCCCAGGTCGTATAGAAACCTTGGATTCACACAGAATTCTCTGCATGCAGTGGCGGCCATCGACCCCATGCCTGGAATGTTACAATGTTCTGATAAGCGTACTAAAGTAGTACATGTGTAGATGAGAAGGATATCTTTTCATTATTGGACTCATTTTTTTCTTATGTTTTAATATTCTATTGCTAGCATTTCGTTACTATTATGTCTAGTGTATTTGTTTTCTGTAGGTATTTTGTATTTATCCTGGTTGAGTGGAAGATAAGGCCCTATGGCATTAACTCTGCCAGGCAAAATAAAACATTATTATTATTATTATTATTATTATTATTATTATTATTATTATTAATATTATAGATGGCTCTACACGTTGCGTGAGCATCGTTTGCACGTCACTAACGTTCTCGGAAACTTAAGCAAAGCGTCCCGTTCATGTAAACAAACACAGTTTGGGCATTAGTTCATCACAACTGTGTTATTGTCTTATACGTATTCGATTTTAAATGCCGAAAAAGTGTTTATTCAGATCATTTCCTTCTTCCGTTCGATATAATTATATGTATTCCTCGCTCTATTTCACTTCTGTCGTGTGGCGTTCCACGCACCCGATTTTTTTTTCAAATTTTGGTAGAAGATTTAATAAATATTCATTGGAACCATAGCTGGTAGAGCATTTAATAACGTGATCAATAGTTTGTCAACGCAAAGCAGTCGAGAAAACAACGCACAACCTAGGTGCCGAAAGTCAATTTCAGTGCATTGGAGGTTGAAGTTGTAAAAGACCTAGAGAATGGGCGACATGGCAAAAGTAGAACTGTATTATCACTTACTGAAATTATTTTTTGTTGTTTTCCTCCTGTACTCCCCTTGATTCCAGGATTTTATACAATTGTGCTACTGCTTATTAATATTGTTAAACAATCCACAAGTATTAATCATTCATTCTATTCACATTTAGAACTGGTGTAACGTGTTAGGGGAATAATATGGTAACTTTAGGCTTATAAATATTAGAATAACTTTAAAACTTTATGATTCTTATGATAGTAATAATTGTTTTACCGGTAATGACAGAGAGACAATCAGGAGGAAATTCCAATGGTTGGCATTATAATACAAAAATAGTTTGCACAAAAATCTATAAACACAATAATAGTCTATTAAACTGAAAATATTCAACTGAAGAAATTGAAATGACTAATAAGCATATATTTTAGCATTATTAACACCTACATTATGCCGATTAGACCGTTGTAGCAATCAGGTTGGCCTAAATGTTTGTACCAAGTACACTTTCCTCGCAACAACAAAACCTTCCAAAACAAAAGAAACGAAACTAATACAATACTAACATGTCGAACAGCTCTTCCAAGTTGCGATACAGCTCCCTCTTTTCTCTTCTGTGCAGATGATTGTGGTAATTCCTTGAGCCAGGCCTCGATGCAAACGAAATAGCTGTGTTGTTGGATAATCTGAAGCCGAGATCCAGTGCCATTATGGAATTCCATCTTGGAAGCAGGCTGTTAGTCAGTTCCCAGAGAAGCCCTACTGACATTGATATTTGCAGCTGCAATAAAAAACCTGCGGTCAATTATCCTTTTCTAGCATGTGCCCGCGGCTTCGCCCGCGATAATTATTTTAAAAATTAAAAATTAAGAGCATAATAGTTAAACCATTATATTTATTAACACCTAAATCACGTGGACTACATACCACGATTAGATAGCGTCGCCTGGTAAAAGCGACCTCAGATTCGAGTTCCTTGGCCCAGAAAACCCCTGTATATTGAGTTTCGTCCAAATCGAACAAAGTTTGATCATATTTAGCCCTATATTGATTATCCCTCTTCCGTGTAGGTTGAAAATTTCATATGTCTGCGGGCCTTGATATTCTAAACAAATGAATCGTCCAGGACGGACTTACAACATTAAAGGTAAAGGCGGCCAGTTTGTAAGGCTGACAACCTTACCACCTTTATGTCCCGAATATTTTAAAATATGGGAGCCTCAACCTCTTGGAACCCTTAGGGCCTTTCTTTCTTATATGATTATTTGATAATACTTATGTTGGCTTACCACAGCTGTACTGCCATATGGGAAGTTGAGATATCTTCTTTTCCTAGTATAGTGATTCTTGTGTATATCGTGAACTATTTGGCACATGCAAATGTGAGCTGACGCTACCAGTAGTGCCAACCGCGCTGCTGTTGTCATGCCTGTAACGAGACCAGTGTTCAGTCCCTACACCTAACCTACCTGCGTCTTTTTCCTATTTACTGCAAAGTTCGTTATTATATTAACCCGCCATCACTCGCATGTTAGATATTAACTAACATTTTTTATTGAACACAACTCAAACGCATTGATGATACTTACAGTAAAATGCGAACGCAAATACTCTTAGATTTTCTCTATCCAACCTCACAACCAGGCTACACACAAACAACACATACAAGCTTCATCGCTTGGGTTTAGGCAGGCTTGTGAAAACATGTGCTTGTAAAGGCAATATAGCCAACAAACAAAAGAAAGCGTGCGGTGCGTCATTCGTGCAAAGCTGCACTCTTTCGCATGGAAGCGTGTGTGTGTGTGTCTGTAAAGGCAGAAGACAACTTTCCAAGAGCACATCAACTCCTCTGTACTGAACTTTAAATAATATTGCACGCTCTTAGCTGGCGTTCTTTTGCGAGGGAATTCGCAATTTGATGAACAAATACATGCACGTTCTTTCTCGCATGCAGTCATGCAACGTTCTTTAATTAACATGTTTCTTATTGACAGATAACATAAATCATGAGCAGTATGGAAAGATATAACGACAGTAAAAATTGATATTACGTTATTATTGAGATGAAAGTGGTTCAACTCAATCCCTTTCCAGCGATCAACATTTTAGTAGGCCTCAGGCCTATTATGTACTTTACTTTTGATACTAGATTTTATGATTTAATTATTTTTTAAGTAGTTAAATCGTCTGAAAATAAGGTTTTAGTACCTTGAAAGTCCAACACTTAGTTCATCTTCAAATTGAAGTTTAGGTTTTCTTTGATAATAAAAGTGTTTTTACTAGGGTGTATCAATAAATAACTGGACTGATTTAATTGTATTTAAATAAACCGCCCTGGAGCGAAATGGCTGCCACCCGCGGAAAGGCGAATCCTTTGTCTAGCAGTGATGTGAATCCCAGTCATGCAGAACGATTCAGTTAGGAGTTAAACCCGGATATCGCAGGTGGTGTTTACTGTACCCAACATAGAACTGAAATTGCAGCAATGCGCATCGATAAAGTTTTGTGTTTCCTTTAGACAAAACTCCTACAGAGACCTTAGAAATGGTGCAGCAAGCATATAAAGACCATGCTTTAGGCAGAACACAAGTCTTTGAGTGGCACAAACGTTTCAAAGATGGTTATGAAGACCTTCAAAATTCTCCGCGCCCTGGAAGACCCGTAACAGCAAAAACGGAAGTTAACATCAACACAATTGACGCAACTGTGCAAGAAGATCGTCGCATAACAATTGCGAAGGTTGCAGATATAATGAATTTGTCTTTAGGAACCAGATCTTGCCAGGACAGGATTGATCTTGCACCAAGACAATGCGCCGGTTCATCGACCGCGTGCAACAAGATGTCATCGAAGAATTGGACATTGAGATCATGCCTCATCCACTGCATTCTCCGGATCTCGTACCTTGCCATTTTCACCTCTTCCCTAAAGAGAAAAAGGAGCTACGTGATCTCCATTTTCAAAGTGATAAGGAGTTGAACAACGCTGTCCTGGGTATACTGAACAGACTGCCAAAAAAGGGGTTCAGAGAGTGTTTCGAACAATAGGTAAATCGTTGGAATATTTGTATTTCAACAGACGGAGAATACTTCGAAAATTTGCAAGTAAATTTGAATGAAATAAAGCCATTATGTGTTAATTACAAAATTAGTCCGGTTGTTTATTGATGCACCGTCGTATATTAAAATAATAAACAATTTTACAGAAAATTAAACAAATTGTTCAGACTCCCCATTATTCGAGGGCGCAGATTAGTCAAACTCGCCAAGGGCGCAGAAGGATCTTGCTACGGCCCTGCGTCGCATGATAAGTGTGTCAACAAAAGAGTACGCGCGTAAGATTGTGCGTGTAATTGCCACACAGGCGCGAATTCTCTCTCAAAAGGACGGCGCGTGGAGTGTCTAAATTTTGTACACGCCAGCTAAGAGCATGTGGTATTGTTTTTTTCAATTAATACACAGGAGTTGATGTGCTCTTCTGCCGTTACACACGAACACGTTTCCGTGCGAAAGTGTGCACGAATGACGCATCAAACGGTTTCTTTTGTTTGTCTATTGCCTTTACAAGCACATATTTAAACGAACCTGCCTAAACCCGAGCGAAAAAGCTTGTATGTGACGGGAGCTATTTCCTGCGACTTTCAGAGCACGGAAGGGAAAAACAAGGCAGAGTAAAAGATGATATATTAATCTACTTGCACTGTGTTTCTTCCCTCGTGTTCGCGAGGCTCCACTCATGCCCGAGTGCACCACTCTCCAGTTTTCTCAGTTCTTTAAAAGCAATATCGGGGTATTCTAAGAAAACCTGTGCGCCATTGCTACAATACTTCGGTTCCCAAACGTCCGAATATTTCGCGGTTACTCTGCTACGAATCCATTCCCATTGATAAATTTTGTGTTGGTTAATTCCATGACCGCTAGTTTCTCTCTCTGCACGTCTGCCAGTCACGGTGGATCGCGTAAGCTATTGGTTTTCCATATTTCATTTGTTTGTTGCCTTATTATTCAATAATAAATGTTCATCAGGATAAAATGGAATATTATATTGCGTATATTTGTCTGACTTTGAATTCAATCACCATAGATACTGTACCAATCGTGAAAATGTGTTGGTTACACCTACTACTGGTTTGGTTGAGGTAAGAAAGGAAGGTCATTTCAATCAATGTTACAGCACAGTATTTGCAAAGATATGCACCATCGTTCATTCTTGAAATAGATCCCACCTGTCTCTCGTTATTCTTTATGTTCAATTAGCTTTTGGCCTAGATATCGTAAATATGATACATTACGCCGATCTCCATCTTGGAAAGAAAACCGCTGTTTTCTCACTTTACAGCTCCTTCGCGGCCGGTTTGCATCTTACCGCGGTAAGAGTCGAAACCGAGCACGGTGCAACGAAAGTATGACTTTACCGGGGTAAACTAAGCAACTTTACCGCTGTATTCTGAATACCAAGCTTGATGCACTCGGCCATCAGTGTGTTGTGATGTCGTTTACAAGAACAGTTGGATATTCTTGAATAAGTTTATTGAAAACATTCGACAGTTTTGTTTTCTCACCATTGCTTAATGGCTTATCTTTACAATTCTTTTCCTACTGGCTTGTTACCTGTCTATTTAACCAATTATTATCCCATACATAATTGGAATCTTCATCGTAAAAATAACTACACTTCTTGCTACAGTATAATAATGAATTTCTCCCATGTTATAATCAATTCATAATTGTAGCTTTTTCTGCCGTTCCAAATGTAGAAATTTAATCCTTTCACTGCTTCTGACCAACTCGTCACCTTGAAAACAATAAGTTATAAAAGCAAAGATATACGATCAGTAGAGTACTGCTTTATATCACATGTCAGGACTTTTTATCCACAAGTCAGGATTGTCACTGGTTTTAAACTTAGAGCCCACTCATGATTTCACTTAAATTCAGCTCTGAAATGGTTAGACCTAATTGCTTTTTTGAAAATTAAAATTAAAATTTAAAATATAAATGTGAATTTTTATGTGAGAATCTTCAATGATCACTTAAAAAAAATTACTAGTGAATTTTTAAATAATACTAGCTGAAAACGCCCGGCATCACTTGTATTTTGTAATTTGTAATTCAAAATTCACTTATGGAGGACTTTCGATTTTCAAAATTTATGTCCTTATATAGGTATCTAGATTTTGAAACGAAAATCAATGACTTATCACACTCAAATTAGTGCTATTCCCTCATAAAATGCTAGATATAGATTTATCTCGCTCGTACAGGACTTAGAAGTTTGCAACCCATTAGTTCTACACACCATTCCTGGTTAGGGTTGGAATAAGAAGAAACAGAAATTCCGGTAACATAACATTTTACTGTCTATAAAGGAAATTGTTTATACCACTTTCATTTTGCCAATCAATCATTCTGAGGCTAAAATCATAAGAAAATTAATATCACTTTCACACTTTCTTCCACAAAAATTTACTGTGAACAAAGAACTACTTTTTACATGCTTGCCTTAAAATAAACACCCCTATATATTTCTCAGCTAATGCATATGAAGATGCCTGAAGTGCTGAATAATATCATTGACACAAACTCAGGCTGTGAAATTAGTAAGTGACACTTGACACAACGTAACTAAGGCAAATGGTTTTTCCTAAATACAAACCTTGAAAGTGGGCAAAGACAATGTTGAGGTTATGCTCTTAGAATTTGTATTCCAGATTTAGTTGATGAGCCAAGTAGTAACTGTATTCCCATCATTCAATATTTGCTTAAGAAATGTGACTTGGTTTTATTTACAAAGATATTTAGCCTAGTACAGGGGAAGTCAACTACGTCTTGTGATGACGTTTGTGGAGCAAGTGCATGCGGATCCCTTGTGTGTGACGTCAGCAAGAGCGCACGGTAGTAGGGGTGTTTAGAGTTCGCTAGAGCTAGGTACTAGAGGACCTATTCACTTTAGCTCTGTGGGTAGAACAACTTCTGGTTGGAAATACGGAGCATTTTTCAAAGTTAATGCAAGTACGCGATCCTGATAGTGTTCTCTCTGCAGAGTGTAGTTCTGCAAAACATTCTTCATCAGTTCGAATCGAGGTTTTAGGATGTGGAAAACCTTTCTCCAATGTTTAAACTTTTTGCTACCCCATATTCAGTTAATGTCAAAGACGTTCCTTGCCGGTATCAGTTGGAACTGCTGAACTTACAATGCGACGATCTGTTAAAGGACAAATACGAACGTAACTTGGGTAACTTTTACAGAAATTTCTCTGAAACCAGATTCCCGAGACTTGCCGCACGAATATTATGTAATTTTGGATCGACATATGTGGCCGAACAATTTTTTTCACTAATGAAATGTGCAAAGCTCAAATCAAGAAGTACATTGTCAAATCACAACCTAAATGTAGTCTTCGATTAAATATTGATCAAACATTACGTCCCAACATTGATAAACTTGTTAAAGAAAAAAAGAGACAGGAGAGTCAGAAAATTGTTACTGTAATCTTGTATCATCTAAGGTGCAGACGAGCTTGTATGGTAATTAATTCAGTTCATTTTTTATTATTTTTATTGTAGTGAATTATGTTAATTCAAATGATAGTATTGTCTATTTTTGTCAAAGAACATAGATTTTGTGGAAAGGCAATTGTTCTCACAGAATAAAAAAATAGAATTATTTATAATATGTTAAACTACTGGGCTGTAATTAACCAATAAACTATCAAGAAAATTGATTGATGTTTCATTAACTTGGAAACACGTATTACGAAAGTTCTAACCCCCTAAATTCCCGCTGCCCGCAATACCAATGCCCCTCTCTTCCCCCTGTTCACTGATGCCACCATTTCACATACTCCTCGCAGAGGTACAACGCGAGCAGTCAGAGCAGAAAGCAGTGACGTCACAGAGCAACCTTCTGTCTTCCCCTGGCCTAGTAGATGCTAATATTGTTGTTATTCGTATATACAGGACGTCAGATAGTAATTTTGAAAACTTCCAAGCATACTCGAAAAAGTAATACAGAAACTTAGGCAAAAACGTAAAACATTTATATTACGTGGATTTCCTTAAAAATAGCTCGAAATTATTAAATCGACGTAATATCCTATTACTGTACAATTTAGAAAACTGAATTTTATTTTTTAGCCGATTCTCGCCTAGGCAAGAATAGGAATACAAACATCGTGCAGTGTAAACATACTGTGAATACGAGAGAAAGCTTTGCCAGTCTGTCATACTCATAGTGAACGTGCCCATCTGTTCAGTGGGATAATTTTTAAAAAAATCTGATGTGATATGGAACTTCTTCTGCCCAAATAAATGTTAGCCTCTTAGTATTCTCTTTGACATTCCCTTCATGTAAATTGGTTGAAAAATTAAGAGAATGCCGTTACCACATCACATCGCATCCCCGAAGGATACACAACCAAAATAAAATCTGATTAATGTACTCTCATAACTTTCTTTACACTAGGCCTAAGCAAGGCCAATACATTTTTTCTGATATAGAACAAGAGGCCATATTGCAAAGAGCATGTATTTAGAGTGGGTGGCTTATAAAATACCCTTCAGATAAATTTTTCGAGAAAAATATTTCAAATAAAAGTTTTAGCTCTTAGTATAAGCACCCCATGTACAAAATTTAACGAATTTTGCGAACAACGAAATTTTCTTCCTGTAAAGTTCCTTTACACGATGGGCATACCACCTGTCCCTCTGCCCTCCCTAGGGAGATAAGCGTAAGAAAAAGTACATCGGTAAACAGAAACCTCCACTTGGAGGCCCTTCGCCCCAACATGGGGGCATAGGATTCGAGAGAGTGAGAGAGAGTGAGAGAGGCTGAGAGAGAGAGAGAGAGAGAGAGAGAGAGAGAGAGAGAGAGAGAGAGAGAGAGAAAGCCCTTTTAAAAATAAGAGAAAGTTGTCGGCAATCTCCGTGTCAAATCCTCAGAACGTACCTAACCCAAGTACAAAATTTCGTTTTCATACAATTTTCCGTTCTGGAGCTAGGCCATTCACAGACACACACAGACAAGTTTCCAAAAGTTGTATTTTGGATTCAGGGGACCTCAAAACGTGTATTTAAGTTATGTTAAAAATTCAACTTCGAATTTGGGGCTCGACTACCTATAGTACCTATGGTACCAGCAGAGGAAGTAAAAGTTGAATTGGTTGATAGCCTTTACCAGGTAAGGACGGGGTAAGGATTTTGAGACTCAAGTAATATTATTCATATTTATTTATTGAAGTGCAAATACCAATAACGAAAATGGACACAATTTGAATGCATTCTGACAAACTATAGGGTCCGATACTTCCTCATCTTCCTGTGCCCTGTAAAACAACATAAACAAATGAATTATTTTCAATTTAGCTTTTTACTTCTTACAGAAAAACTTTTATTATCTGAGCGAACGTGGACCATGGATCCATGGTATGATTGAAAACACGGATAATATGGAAAAGTGCTATCCCATGGACAGTCAATTAGACATGGGTTTTTTCATGGTTTCCCCATTCGTAAAGGCAAATACCGAAATGGATATTTACATACCATGAATCATCCTCACCATTTCATTTTGTACCATATCCATTTAAATTAACATCAGTTGAAATTTACTCCATAGAAACATACCCTACTGTATTGACACACATCCCGAACATTAGAATCTCGGTAGTAATGTCATTTCTTGTTCATCCACTGTCCTGTCTTGTATGTTGTGATGTCAGTTAAACTAATGCTTACTTACATTTAGTTTAAAACAATTGCATTCAGTGGCGGAGGCAGAGGGGGGATGGAGGGGATATATCCACCCCCGAAATTAATTAAAAAGAATAGGCTATAAATGCGAATCGATACAACAAATTTTATATACCTATTTATGTATGTTCCCCTATTACAGGCCATGGAGGCCCAGAGGGTTCCAAGAGGTTGAGGCTTCCGGATTTTTAGACTATCGGCACATGAAGGTGGTAAGGTTGTCAGCCTTACGCACCGGCCGCCTTTACCCCCAGGATTGCTCCCGGTACTCGTTTCTGTTAGAGGCTGAGTCGACCCCAAGGGCATAGTGCCACCAGAAGGATTAGGCCAATTGAAAAACTCCAATGACCTCATCGGGGATCGAACCCGCGACCTTCCGGTTTGCAGCGCAGCGCCTCAACCACTACGCTACGGCGTACCCCCATTTATGTCTGTGTTCTCTAATAAATAAATTGCTTCTTTAATATTATTATTTTGATCATGTCTTGAACTGTAACACAGAAACACCTCACAGAAGCCAAAGCTGAATTCAAACCTTCGTAAATTATTTTAACTCAAAGTGACCATACTGTAGATCCTATGTTGAGTGAGGCTCAAGGATATAGAACACGTCATGTTATAACAACAATATACAAAACTGTAAGGTGAAAAACTTATGCAAGCTGAAAATATTCATTCATATTGTAGAAGGTGTGAGTTATTAAAAATTCCTTGAGAGATCTTTTGAAAAATTTGCATTTGCTTTTAATACACAACAATTTAATGTTTCTTGGAATCTGTATTTCAGAATAATAAGCACCCTTCTGAAAGAGTTTTAAGGGATTAAGTGGGCTATGTAAATCATAAACACTGCAATTAGTTCGAAATTTTTCATTATAATCTATCATATAACACATTACCGTATATATATACTCCCCTGTGAGATTGAAGACTTTTAATTTTTCTAATAGCGGTTTACAAGATTCTCTTTTTTCTTTCCACATACCATATTATTCTTGTTGGAAATTTTTGTATTCTAAACATTTTCTCCCTATGACAAGAGTTGCCCCAGAATAATAATAATAATAATAATAATAATAATAATAATAATAATAATAATAATAAAAATAATAATAATTTTATTGCCATTAAGCATTACTGCAATAGACAAAGTCAGTAAGGTTAAAATAATATTACAGTAAATACAATAAAATATACATAAAGTTTCGGTCACTGACCTATATGACAAAATAGAAGTAGATAATCATATTATTATGGCCATATGGCACACACGTCAACTTGAAAACTCGTATCTAAAAAATTCTTCTGTACAGTAAAATGGATTTTTGACAAGAAAACTATAAAGCTTGTTTTTAAATTGCTTTGCTGGTAACCGAGTTATCTTTAGAGGGAGCTTGTTATACATTTGTATGCCTAATACCTCATAACTGTTCAATGACTTTGATAATCTATGAAACGGAATATTGATAAGTTTATTGTTCCTGGTGTTGTAACTGTGAATTTCTTGTCCAGTGTGATAGTTTGATAAATTGTTATTAACATATGATATAGCTTGTAAATTATAGAGATTTGTGACTGTCAAACATTGTAAATTAATAAACAGTGGTTTGCAGTGTTCTAATTTATGTTCATCCGAGATTATCCTGATAACTTTTTTCTGAAGTAACAATATTTGTTTAATGTGACTGCTGTTTCCCCATAATAAGATTCCGTATGATTACGTACCTCATTACAGAGTGAAAATATGCAAAATATACCATGAGTAATGCATCCTGTTGTAATATATTATTCAAAATTCTTAAAGCGAAACACGCTGAACTCAGTTTTGGACTTATCATTTCAGTGTGAGTCTTCCAGTTAAGATTTTGATCAATTTGTAGGCCTAAGAATTTTATGTTGCCAATTTCTTGTATGATTTGTATTTGGTAATTAATTTTAAGGTTTGAGATAGGCCTACATCAGTTTTGTTCTAAATTGAATAAAATTAAGTCATTTTATTAGCTAGAAACCATGTAATTAATTTGTGAAAAGCCTTTGTAGCTATTCTTGATAAATGTTCTTGTGACTTTTCTGTTACAAGTACACTAGTATAATTTTCAAAAAAACAAAACCTTTGATTCGTCACTTAAGTTATATGGCAAGTCATTGATGAAAATTAAAAAGAGCAAAAGTCGCAGTATTGATCCCTGAGGTACTCAATTTTTAACAATCTCTAAGTTAGAATCATTTCCATTTATTACCTTTTGAGTTCTATCCAACAGTTGTGATTTGAACCACTTTAGTGTTAAATTGTCAAACACATAATGATCCAATTTTTTAAGTAAAATTTCAAGATTTATACAGTCAAATGCTTTAGCTAAGTCAGAGAAAATTCCCAGGGCATATTTCTTTTTATCTAACCCATCCAATATTTCTGTAGTAAGTTGAAATTCAGCATTGTCAATGGACATGCCACTTCTTAATCCAAACTGAGATGATGTAAGAATGTTATTCAAATTAAGATGGTTTATTATGCGGTTGTAGACAACTTTAAAAAAATGAAAATGAGATTAAGGTCTACTTGATGGTAGGTTATGAACACTTTCTCCTAAATCTACATTTGTGGTGTTGGAGCACCTAGAACACGAGAGCTAGGCATTTCCAACAGACTGACAGAAATTAGGGATCTGTGACGTCACTCCTTTGGAAGCCGCATCAGTTATGGGGTTTCCACTGCTGTATTTTTCTGATTTCAAGGTAACATGGCCTTTAACTTGTACTGCAATGAAAATGTCATCACCTGAAAATAGCAGCCAGAAGATCTTCCAACAGAGACCTGCCGCTTCTCAAATGTTTCTTTGTCTCGCAGAGCGCCCGGATTATGCATTCATGTCCATTAAATCCAAACCTGAAAATACATTTCACCGTGGCATTCACTGTATTCCTGTCACATTTGGTCCTGATTTCCACCGTTTAATATATATGTAGTCAAAATTAAAATAAAATTAGACTTCGGTGGATCACGTGTGTTTCTTCCTTCTCAAATCTTCACGACGTCTCGGTCCTATCCTCCGGGCCTTCCTCAGGTGACTGTAGAAACCTTGCCACGAGTACATTCTCTCATTGGCCGTGCCACTACGATCGCTTCCGTGAACCAACAATGAGATAATGTACTCCTCTCGGCGTGTTACAAGGTTTCTACAGTCACCTGAGGATGGCCCTGAGGATAGGACCAAAACGTCGTGAAGTTTTTAGAAGGAAGAAACACATGATCCACTGTTCTTACGTCAAATTACAAATTATATTAAAGAATTACATCCTTCAATTACAGAGTCTGTTATTCTACAGCAGCTAAATATAATTAATACATACTGAAAAAGGAAGGATTCTATATTGAGGAGCAGTTCCTGACGGGGATCCCATTGAGTAATTCCTCTGTGTTTCCTGTACGGGTGGATCCATGTTGAATTAGCCAGACCGAATCCTAGATCCCACTCTAGTAAACCATTCCACGTAGGGAATGGAGGATTGG
Organism: Ectobius pallidus; assembly: GCA_964059195.1. NCBI lineage: Eukaryota > Metazoa > Arthropoda > Insecta > Blattodea > Ectobiidae > Ectobius > Ectobius pallidus. The sequence continues at coordinate 3,694,180 of CAXKWD010000006.1, forward strand.
TGTATTCCCAAACCAATGCATGAGCAACTGAAAGATTTATCTGTAAAAATCGTTAAAAAGTCATTTCATGGATGTTGAAATGATATGTGCTCGTTCTTCCAACCGAGTTCATGAAGGATTGCTTCAGAGCTTTCGGCTGCTTCCTCTTGTGTCGTCTTCTGGGTGAAGTGAACTAGTTGGGAAATTGTCCTTGTTATACAGGGTGTTAATGAACAACACCGAAATATGTTATCTGTGTATAGAGGGGACAAAGACAAGCAACTTTTATTAGGAGATTTTTGCTCTATGACGAAACATGTGTATGCTAGAGAGCATTAAAGTCATTACAACTTGGTGCTCGTAAGTCAATAATTAAGCGAAATAAAATTAAAATTTTCATTAAATTGACTTCATGCCTTCTTAGTGATCGATAAAAACCCGATTCATAATCATTCAACGGCTATATAATAATTTAGAGTTTTCATAATCTGCAAAATTTACAAACTTATCACATGACTGGCCTCCAATACATTAGGTTTTTTATTCATAACTCCAGTGTTAACAACGAAGTTCCTCTGTTATGCATTTTTTTTCAAATGTTAGAAGTCAGTGGTGGCCATGCCCTGGGAGATTTCATGCTGTGACAGGAAAAATTGAATTCATAGTTGCTTGTCTATGTCCCCTCTATACACAGGTAAAATATTTCGGTGTTATTCATTAACACTCTGTATAAAGAAAGACGGGATGGAATGGGGACCAATAGGGCAGTCAGAGAACTCTAATAAGTCAGGAAGGAAAGTGATATGTAACAGCAATGCCCTATTTAAGAGTTGCTAAACTGTACAATACGATCCCAGTAGCGGCACAATGCACGGCCACATACATCTTCCCGATGTGTGAACTCTTCACTTGCTGTATTCAGATAGAAACGTAAATAGACATTATTAGCCAATTGGGACATCTGACCCGAAGATAAGCATAATGACCCATCATTAGTAATTGTCGGGTCTTGTGGCCTATTTCATCAGATTATAGCAATAGTTGCTATAGCTTTTGTTCATTCCCGTCTTGGTGCTTGTTGTCTTAAAAGTTCTAGGGACTATGTTTTCTACGTCCTCAGGGTGCTAGATCTCATCAGCTACTTGTGGACATCAGTAAATCTACGTAAAGCTACAGACGTAAGAATTGACAAATGATGCTTGAGAATCGCAACGACTAAATGTTTGTGAAAGTTGGGACTTGTCAGTGTTCATCCATATGAAATCTACAAGCAATGGGTAATGTGCAGTCATAGAAATTGTGTTGTACTTACACGCAATTGTATAACTGCTTTTACTTTTTCGCATGTACTTTTAGAGACAACACCGGGAAAACTTGTTTCACGTGAGATTTTACAGAAAACTTATTTTTTCAAAATTCTGATTTTCTAAACATTATCTCGAACTATTTTAATTAAAATGCAAATTTATTTCTGTCCATTTTCAATTTTTCTAGGCCATCTCCATTTCAGTAGGCGACACATGAAAACCTAGCACAGTAAAGTTGTAGAAAAGATTAAAATGAACCCTTTTTGTTAAACATTTCTTTAGAAGATTAATAGGTATCAAGATAGAAACAAAATAAATGCACAGTATTAGAACACATAAATATTTAAAATATGATTGACGCTATTCTTTTATTTCCCTTAGAACAAGAAAACAACTAAATTCTAACCCCGAGATATGACCAAGCTAAGCAATAATAATAATAATAATAAAAACAATAACAATCACAGTAATTATATTAATCACAACGAGAATTGTTGGCTTAAATGTTGATTGCTGTATTTTGATGAACGAATATAAATTTCAAAATGAAAAGATTTTATTAAATGTTTAGGCCTACTATGTAGGCTCAATTCAGATAGCAATAATTACATTGGCCGTATTCATATATCATTTTCAGTTTGTTAAATTTTTGCTATCTTTTAAGATTTATTATGTAGATCTATGAAATCTAAGTATATTGAATAGTGATTAATTCAGTTAAATGCTGTAAGAAGAATAAGATCTCTAAACACCGAGGTTGTACATTCATTTTTGAATGGTACATACCGGTTTCTTTCGTCAACCTAAACATCTCAGTGTGTTAGTAATAAAATAAAAACTAAAATAATTATAAAAATCTTAATACTTATATCTGCAACTAATCGTTTATTTTCTATTCTAAAGCGACTTGTTGTAACTCACCACGACAGAACTTCCTTCTGGAAAGTTCAAGTGCCTCTTTCTTCTCGTCAATGTCACATTTCCTCTGGCTAGTGTCTCATTCAATAATACAAACAATATCAGCATCATCCGTGTATACATGTCTGAAAACACACAGACAATACCCTTGCTAACACCGGTTTGACCATTGAATGATTCCTTAACTTTTATCTATAAAACACCCTGTTGCCTGTTAGTTCTCGTAAACACAATCTGCAGAACAAACACATCTTGAAAACCGAATCATATTTCGATATCTCGATATAGGCCTACTCACTCAGTTATGAACATTGGTTTTGCCGCTGATGCATCACGGGATAAACATGCACAGAGAAGTCTGCTTCACACGTGTAGACCTCCAACAAGAACTGCACCATGGCTTTAAATTCTTCTGTTGGTTCTTTTGTTCTTTCGTGCAAAGGTAAGACCACCAGGAGTCTTGTCAGCTAACACAACGGAGCATTCTCTTGAAGATATTCAGCAAGATATTCTTGATCCGTTCGCAGGTTGGAAGTGCTGATAATATCGATTCTACATCGATGCAGATAGTCGTGAACAATTTATAAATGATGCTCCGTAGCTTGGACGAGTCCATGAGTGAGGGTCTTTACTTCAGTAGTGTTCTGGCGTGTAGCAGTCGAACTAAAAACATTTGTTATCGCAATGTCACTTATTCAAGTCCAGTGGCGGCTCGTGTACAGGCGCTGTGGAACAGCAGCACCCCATATTTCCACTTGATATTATTGACCTAATATGATTTTTTCCCGAAAACTTTAACCATGGCAGATCAAGGAGAAAATTATTGATCTTTTCGTGGAAATTAAAACAAGAATGGATTTCATTTTTTGGCAAATAGATCAAGCTTGAACTCTAACAGTTTATATTAAAGTAAGTAAAAAATATATATATTTTGCTCTTTTACAGTCTTACTAATAATCCAGTTGAAACATTTATACCAGGAATATACACAGCTGAGGAAAGAAAGTGTACTAATAATCGTTGCATAAGGCTGAATGTGTGCAACCTTTACACAGCCTGGCCCCCTTGTTTAAACTTGACGTAAATAATCAAGATGGCCGATCTGCGTAACAGCCGGTCGCTTCGTAGATGTCTGAGATTGAATTTTGAGGTTATGCATCCATTCTTAAGGTAACTTGTTATGAAACATTCTGGGCTACTTTTGCGGAATTATAAACATTGTTCCTTGTTTGCGGGACATATTTCCATACTTGTACCCATGATTACAGCTTTCTGAAAACAATATAATGAAATACTGAAACTACAATTAGTCTGCAGACGATCCATCGTTGTTTGCCCGCTACACCGATAGATGGCGTTCAGCAGTCCCTTCATAGCCTGAGGCTAGTAACGTCATGAAAAGCGTGACGTATTTGATGACGTTGGACGTACACACCTGGTGTAAACTCGGCAGTTACACACCTATTATTGGTAATGCGGCTTATGCAGAACTTGCACGGTGAACAACCAAACAACCGTTCAACGCAGGTATAAGCAGCTTTTATTAGTAAGGCTGTTAGGGTTTTATGAAGTTTCTGAAAAAATTACTTTTTATACATCTATGTTTACTTTTACACAATTTTAAAACAGCAGCACCCCCACTAATTTTAGCTACGAACCGCCACTATTCAACTAAATATTTTCAAAACGTAGACAGCAAAGTGTCGTTCAGAACTGCCACCCTACCACCTTTCTCCTCGTTGTCCTCACGCACCTCTATCTGCGCGTGCTGCATTCTGAATCCACTAGTGTTGTATCCCTGTTCGTTGGAGCCTCCAATTGGCCGTGAAATGTCGGAATTTACCACTGGTTAGAAGCCTGGGAAATATTTGTTATTGTCAATATCATACGCACCTCGATTGAATGGAATAGTCAATAATATCTAAACATTTTATTTGTTTCGATGTGTTTAACTTCGAACAATTGAATATTTTTGTCATGTATAGGAGACCCAACTTATTTGAGAGACACAGATGAGAGACTAGATTTGAATTCCTTTGTTTGCATCTGTAAAAGTTTCTTCCTGATCGTTACCAATAATATTGCAACAAAACAATAGACGTTTAAATCTTAGACTATTTAGCTCTCAATCACTGACCTCATTCATTCAATATTTATCTCCTACGTAAGTGATAAAGATTCTAATCAGGCCGGAAACTCTGCATATGTCACCATTGCATGATTTATTCTTGTAATGCAGTGAATACTACGATTACATCTGTTCAGGAATCAGCATTACAATATTTTACGGAAAATGTATTCCATAATTCAGGAACGTTGGTATTTAATTGTTGTAATCACCCCCAACAGCATGAATGTTCGCTGTGGGTGAAGGGAACGCTTTTGAAGTGGGAGATGAATAACCAATCGTTCACCCCTTTCGATATGGACTTGTCCAGTCGGCAGTCAGCATCTGCATGTGTCCATATATGCAACTTATATAAAAAACAGTACTTGCCATTAAGCATTGCTAGGAATTATAACAATAATGTAATATGTTTTACGCAAGATATCTTCGACATTAAATTTCAGCAAAAGAAATCGATATTATAGGCCGTGATTAGATTTTCCTTCGACCTTTAGAATGTTGAATGGTCGAGGGATTATTTTATAAGTTATAAACAAAAATGAGGATTCCGTATAGACTTAGGATTTCAGAATTAGGGGTTCACCAGAGCATTTGCTTTTGTAAAGGATAATATTACAGAAAAAGCCCATTTTTTGGATACAATTTCATTCCAGGAACGAAGGTTGGTAGACTTTCCTTTTCCAGATATTCATAAACGCAGCCATTTGCACTTACGAGAAACTTTTGCTTAGCTAGCGAAGGCAGCTTTGTGTTGGGGAATTTATAAACTATATGAAAAAATAATGAAATCAATGGTTAATGCTTTTTCGCCACAGACACAATCATGCTCAGCATTCGGGTAGTCGCGAATAGTAACGGAAATGCCCGAATAGCGCAAAATCGATTATTATCGCAAAGTAAAACCAAAAGCATCCACTTCGTAGCAGAAGAATCGTGTTTATGCATGCGATATATTATAGTTTATGCTTTTCCTTTTACCTTCTCCCATAGGTAAAGTAAAAGCATTGACTGCGATTTTATGCATACCGCCCCTTGTATCAAACATCCTATTTATACAAAATACGCCAATCTTACTATGAAAAAGCAAGAAATGAACCACTCACTTGTGAACACTGCCCTGTACTGTGAACTCAGCGTGTGTGGCTACTTATGGTTAATGAGAAAGACAAACTTGACGCGCAAGTATGAACAGGTATCCAAAGAGTGTAACTAATGTTCTAGTTCAATGAGGGTGATGAATAAAAAAAAACAAAGCAATTGCTAAGAGAAATTGATTTCTAGCAAAAGCAAAAGCTTACTAGGAATTGCTAGGAGCAAAAGCAAATGCTGGACCAATATATGAATAAAAATAATAGGCTTTTCCTAGCTTCGTCTAGGAAGTTCCAGCAATTGCTAGCTTCTTTTTCCTTCTTCTCTGTCGGCGTCTTTAATACTGGTGGCAATTGTTAACAATGTTGATTGGGTTTTATTTACTTGTACTCGTAGCTTGCTGAAGAGAGGAACATGATTATTCAATCATGGATAGCGAATGTAGTGGGTCAGGCGATGAAAGGGAAATAGATAGTAATACTAAAATTTTCATGATGTTAAAGAACAAGGTTTTATTCAGTAAATCTCAGCTTCCCAGCGTGAAAAGAGAAAAAGAAATTGCAGTAGGAAACATTTTGAAAATGTATGAAGCGGAATTTGGAGAAGTTCACAGTGCCAAACAAATATTCACGAAATTAAGTAATATGAAAATGTAAGTTAAACCGAAGTTTGATGTGAATGCTATGGGAAACCAAAAAATTGTATATAAATCTTGGGAGAAGATGTTCCTGGACCTTGTAGACTCACAAAATAATCCCACATTGAATAAAATTTCATGTAAGTGACAAATTATGTAACTGTTACTTTATTTAACTGTTTGCAATTACTGTATATTTAATTATACTGCATTTATTTATTATAGTTTTATTACACTAAATACTTGTGATAATGATATCACAACAGAAAACAGCCTTATGTACAGAAATTTAAATTAAACTTTTGTAATATTGTTTTTCGATTACCAAGATATCCTGGGTCAGACACATGCCTCAGAAATATTCTCATCCGGTCCTTGGAAGAAATTGCACCACCAAGCTTCTCTCGTGATTCACCTAGGAAGTGATTACCAAGCCACTCCACATTTACTTCACTAAACTATACAGTTTTCTATATTATTTTCACCACTATTTCTACGAACATTATATACTTTTCGCTTCCAAATATTCATAAAAGCAGCCATGTTCGTAAAAATAAACCCTTCTTGACTAATCTCAAGGCACCTACTGACCTGCCTTAGAAAATATAAAGCAATTGCTAAACATTATTCATAAAATTATAAGGAATTGCTTGAAAAATGTCAGAAAAAGCAATTGCTTATTTTTATTCATTACCCTCAATGTTACAGAAGGTCTTGACCTTAAATAAAATAAATAAACACAAGCGAGTTGGATAGGAACTAGCTTTCTGTTCTCAAGATCACGGGTTCGATTCTGGCCCATGCAGATGTATTTATTTGTGTATAAATGTTACATTCCCATGTCTGTAAATTTACAGACTTGTAAAATACACTTACGGCACTCTGGCTTAGGGCCTGCATTACCACCTGCCGACAATTCCTCCCGATACGTGACTTCCAGATAGCTTAACTAGAAGATGTCTTGTAATACCACCGCTGAACTGCTACCGGAAAGAACGCAGTAACAATTTGTATAATGGACCCTACCTTGTTGAGCAAAGACGTGTGTTTCTTGTAGTTGGGTAGGCGTCTACTAGGTGTGGCAGCTCGGATTTGTATTTCTACAATTGAATTACACAAGAACATATCGTTTTAAGTGCTTTAATCGATCTGTGCAGTTCTATCTCATTCATAAGTGAGCATAAAATGACATTTTTGTGTAAATTAAATCTTCCGGCATCAGTTCTAAAATTCAGGTGGCCAGGAAGCTTCGGCGTGCTGCCATCTTGTTTCAACCAAGCTTGCCTAACTAGCAGTTGGAAATTTGTCAGCCACTCCACCCTCCTGCTAGCTTATGTGGAAGTTGTCTTCCCAGACAGATTTTGTTAGGAGATCATAATCAGAGGTGTACAAATCTCGATTTTAGCATGCCCAAACCCGCTTGAACGCCAGGCAAGCAAGTTGCCAGCGTCATAGCTAGGAAGCAGGCAGGTTTCTTTAAGCCTGATGGGTCAGGTCAAACCCACCTAGGCAAGTCAAAATAAGCTTGCGACATTCCTATCAGCTAAACAACTGTAGTTGCTGAGTGTAGGCAATACTTTCTTGCTTTTCTACATGCTGGTAGAAGAAATTCACCATGCAGATAAATAAAAGGTGGATAAAGTATTAAAAATCGTTTTAGCGTCTTAACACAATTAGCCTATTATTTTTATTATTAGGTAGATTTCGAAGAAAAATCTACCTAATGACTTTCAAAAAATTCGTTCATATCGTTATGTTTCATGCCTCCCTAAGTACGAAACCACCGCCTGTTAAAAAAATTGTGATATTTATATTTATATACAGTATACCTAGGTGTATATGTATATATATATATATATATATACAGTGCCTTTTTTTTTACTCGTGGCCGGGCGGTCGGCTGGAAGTAGCTGCGAGCGCACAGTGCTTCTCACCGTTCCTGGTTCCCGCCTTTCTCCCCGTCAGTGCACACACACAGCACACCAAACACCAATTTTCTGGTCATGCAATGGCATTTCGTGTACAATATCGGGTTTTTCTGCACTCCAGTATCTGTTGTTTTGTGTCGATGCATGACCATGTAAATGAATCCATGCTTCGTCTGTGAAAAAAATTAACTTTGGGTCCATAGAGCCACCATTAACTTTACCCAACACCCAATTGCAGAAATTTACTCTACTCACAGTATCGCGTGGTTGCAGTTCCTGAACTATGGTTATCTTATATGGTTTTAATTTCATAAGTTTAGTGGCTTTCCAAGCCGAGAATTGTGAAAACCCCGTTTCCTGTGATAACCTACTCAGAGATTTTCTTGGGCTACGTTCTAACTTCTGTCCTATCTCATCGAGTTTTCTCTCTGTAAGCACACGGCGAATTTTTATTATTTTTATTTCTTATCAAGAACAGAACCCGTTTCTCTGAATCTGTCTACAAGTTTACGAACTGTCTCTCTGTGAGGCACAGGAATACCAGGGAATCTGTCTACAAATAGCCGTGTCACTTCTCTACAGAACTCTGTTTGCACATAGGAATCATACATGAATATGCGGTGTGCTAAAGTATACACACTTCTTGGCATTATAACAGAACTATCACAATTTAACCACAAAGAAGAAAAAAGAACCTCCGCTAGCAACAACCGCACATGCACTGACGGGGAGAAAGGCGGGAGCCAGGAACGGTGAGAAGCACTGTGGGCTCGCAGCTACCTCCAGCCGACCGCCCGGCCACGAGTAAAAAAAAGGCACTGTATATATATATATATATATATATATATATATATATTTATATGTATGCATATATATCTTTACACGCTATCGGCCGTAATTTTCAAGATATTTGAATCAAATTTTATTATGTTATTTCTAGGCCCAATAGTTCAGACAAGTTCGTTAATGAGCAAAATTGGCCTAAGGGGGTGGTCGGGGGAGGGGGTTGAAATTTTAAAACATTTATATCTCGGCTCCTATGAAGTATAGAGGGAAACTTTGATTGAATAAATTAGAGTACTCCTTATGGTGTTCACAGTGACACCAACAATTCGGGGGTTTTGGGAGTACGAGTGGGGGTGGGGGTATGGGGATGGAAATTCGAAATTTTCGAAACTACGTCTTGTTGGGTATCGTTGAAAAGCTCTTGATGAGTACTCTACAAATCAATAACTAGTTTCTTGATAGTTCTCATATAAGGCGAGATTTGAATGTTTGAAAAAGTTCTCTTTCCTCTTTTTTTGCAGTTATTATTGCGGGTTTGTCATGCCAAGGCTAAAGAAGAAGAGTGCTACGCAGCGACAGTAAACTAAAACAAAAGCACTTCGAAATCTACCTCAGCTTGTAGGCTTGCCTAAAGGGATTTTTGTTATTGTTATTAATGATTTTATGATGTTTTCTCGAAAATGTCTGAACATTTTTCCCATGCCGGACTAGTAGGCCTACCTTTCTTCATTGATAATTAATTCTCCTCGGCTTCCTTCAGGGTAAAATTCTCTAAATACATCTGAAGTTCCTCAACTACGTAACTGCACGACTTACCAGTGCACTGCTATACCCAGTTTCATATCTTTCCGCCAGGCCTTGTAGTTTCTTTAGGTCCTGTGCAACCCACCAAGTTATGAAGAGCTTGTGACTCATAGCGACAGTATTTCTTATCATCGTTGTAATCTGGCTTGCTTTCAAGTCAAGCAAGTTAAAAGCTGTGACTGGTTGCAGAATTTCAAAGGGACAGGCAAGCTAAAATCAGAATATGTACACCTCTAATCATAATACACAATTCTTGGCCAACTTCCAGATAGGTTCTCTATCTGGCAGATAAATATGATATCAGGTTGTCATCGTACAGGCCCTTAATGAAGTAGTAAATTATATAGCATTTGCCATCTTTACCCTCTGAGGCCACTTTAGGGTTGAAGGAAGTATAACTATTGAACTAATATGAGTCTATAGATGAAACCAATTGCTACAAACAGTAAAGGTTGGAATTTTTATCTAAACATGGTTTCCATTATTGGCAGGGGAAATGTCCAACCAGTATTCAATCCTATTTCATAAACATGACAATTCTCAGATGACAATCAAATTATTCACACCGAAGTACCGAGGCCGTAATGCAACTTGCAGAGTGCGACATTCATTTTTTTTTCAGGTGGATTTGGACTTATTTTATGCGATGCAACTCGGGACGGCGCCTGCATATGGATGCCTTTTCAGCTCTTTATAAGTTATTAAAAAGTTGCTCATCTGAACTTAGTAAACCTCTCAGTCATATTTGTAAATGTTTGTTAAAAAGTGGAATATTTCCAAAAAGACTAAAGCATGCTACTGTTAAGATCCTATATCACTCGTAACCTCATTTTCAAGTGTGTTTGAAAAAATTGTATACAACCGCGTAATACACTATCTTAATTTGAATGACATTCTTACTTCATCTCAGTTTGGATTTAGAAGTGGCATGTCTACCGAGAATGCTACAGTTCAACTTACTACAGAAATACGGGAAGCGTTAGATAAAAAGAAATATGCCCTGGGAATTTTCTGGGACTTAGCTAAAGTGTTTCACTGTATAAATCATGAAATAAAAATAAAAATTGGGTCAGTATGGATGGATAATTTAAGACTAAACTGGTTCAAATTATACCTATCGGATACAACTCAATAAATGGAAATGAATCTAACTTAGGGTTTTTAAAAATTGAGTACCACAGGGATCGATACTAGGACCTTTGCTCTTTTTAATTTTCATCAATGACTTGCCGTATAACTTAGTGACGAATCAAAAGTATTGCTTTTTTGCAAATGGTACTAGTGTACTTGTAACAGGAAAGTCATAAGAACATTTATCAAGAATAGCTACAAAGGCTTTGCACGAATTAATTTAATGGTTTCTAGCTAATAAAATGACACTTAATATTGAAAAGACCCATTTTATTCAATTTAGAACAAAACATAGATGCATCTCAAACCTTATAATTAATTATAATTAATTATAAGGTTTTAGATAATTATCAAACACAAAACATAGAAGAAATTACCAACATAAACTTCTTGGGACTACAAATCGATCAAAATCTTGACTGGAAGGCACACATTGACATGAAAAGTCCAAAATTGAGTTAAGCATGTTTCGCTTTAAGAATTTTGAATATATTAAAACAGGATGCATTACTCATGGTATATTTTGGATATTTTCACTCTGTAATGAGGTACGGAATCATATTCCCAGGCAACTCTTCTCATAGGGAGAAAATATTTAGATTACAAAAACGTGCAATAAGAATAATATGTGGAATGAAAAAAACAGAATCTTGTAAACCGCTATTTGAAAAATTAAAAGTCCTCACTCTCACAGGGGAGTATATATACTTAGTAATGTGTTATATGGTAGATAATATTGATAAATTTCAAACTAATTACAATGTTCATCGACGTACAACTAGAAACATGAATGATTTACATATACCAGCTAAGTCATTAAAACTCTTTCAGAAGGGTGCTTATTATTCTGCAACACAGATTTACAATAAACTTCCAAGAAACATTAAATTATTGTGTACTAAAAGCAAATGAAAATCTTTCAAAAGATCTCTCAAGGAATTTTTAATAACTCACACCTTCTACAATATGAATGAATATTTCCAGCTTACATAAGTTTTTCAGCTTACAGTTTTGTATATTGTTGTTATAACATGCATGTTTATTCTGATCTGACGTGTTCTATATCCTTGAGCCTCGCTCAACATAGGATCTACTGAACGAGATATCTACATCTACATCTACATCAACATGCAGTTCGTTCATGTAATTCATTTTCTTTCTGGAATGTCTCTGGCCTTCGCATTCCTATACTACATATTGATTGTCCCTCGGGTAACTAAAGGTTGGACCACACCACTGCCTTCTATATTTCTTACAAGCCATGCTGCTTGAAGTCTGGCAACACAGGAGGTAGTCCTATCTGTGACGGTCTGTGAGAAGCATTTGAATATGTTTTTATGCAGATAATTTTCATCATCACAAATACTGATTTTATTTAGGCTAAATCAGTAGGCATATTTTACATAGCCTATACTTGTGATGTGCATAATAACGTAACGCGCGGTGACTCCGACATATCTGAAGGAATTCGTAGTTTTCAGTGTCTCCTCATTGGAGGTTATGATGTTACTTTTTTTCTTATTTTATTGGTAATAACCTCACTTATCCTGTTTGGCCTACGAGCTCTGTTATTTGACCCACAACAGTAATCTTATATTAAGCTGCTAGACTTCTCTGGGTCATTTTGTACCTGGGTCATTTATATAACCTAGAACACTGATATCTCTCTTCTTGTCACATGCACTTTGTGGAAGACTATGCCCATGACTGTCACTGAAAAGAGTAATTTTGCCTAATTCCTTGGGAACACTTAGCTTTCCGTTATTTGCTTTCTAAAGTCATTCATTCTTGGCTCCTTGGCTCCGGTGGTGAACTGTGTTGATTCGCCAGCACTTTTGAGGTTAAGGTTTGAATCCTGTTAATTACCTTCACCAAACTGTAGGGAAATGCTGAATCGATTTTATAGTAGTAATATTGGGAGGATAGGAGATTGCATATACTACGATTTGGAGTCTGCCATATTGAGATGAATTAGGCCTGCTGTGAGCATTTGATAAAAGTTTATACCAGTAAAAGTGACTCTATTTCTCTTCAATTCTTCTTTAATACCAGCCAATTCTTCCTGAAGGACAATAATATCATACTGTACCTCTCTCTTCTATTCGTTTGCAGATGGTAATAGCTGATGAACACGAAAATCTTCTATGAAAAACTGTTCTCTGGTGTACTCAATTAGAGGTGATGGTGTATATAAATATCTCATTATGTATCCGGTTTTTACTTTCTCTATAGCCGTCACAGTGGCTCATGCTTAGCGTGTGGGCCTGGCATTCTAGCGGTCCTGAGTTTAATCCCCGGGCCTGGCGGGCATGTCATTCGTAGTGTGGACGAAGCCGTGACCTTTGGGAGTTTTCCTCGGGGATCCTCCCATTTCCCCCTCTCATTCCAACAACGCTCTCCATTTCATCTTCAAACTCCTCCTCATAATCATCCCGTTTCCATTCCCTCGCCCCAGCACCTGCTGTTTCCATCTCCCGTTCTCCCTGTGGCTTGTGCTGCCAACCTGGGTCCTCTATAAGAGGGACCGAGGCAGCAGCACACGTGGCATGGTAGAGGTATCTGTTGGGTGTAGGGGAGTTCTGTGGGGCTCGTGGTGAGGCCTGCTGTCGAGGGACCGTTGGTCTTGCACATCATTACATTCCGGAGGTTGGCACAATGGGCCGCAAGACTGAAGTGCTTAGGGTCATCCCAACCCGCCTTCCCCCTTAAGGGCCAAATACATACATACCTTCTCTATGCTCTTCAGATGTGTCCAGATGTTCTCTAAACCATAGGCGATGACTGGGATTAGGCTAATTTAAGCTGAAATATGCTTAATTTGCAATGATTCTGATGGAGTTCATTGCTTTATTTACGGCATGTTGATAGCCGATAGAACTACCGATGTGATGTTGCCAGGTTTAACAGCATGGCTTGTAAGAAATAAGGAAGGCAGTGACCACACTGATTTAGACAATTGTTTTTACAACATATAAAATATATATTGCTGATAATTCTAAGTTTAACTCTAGTTATTAACTTGTACTTAAGAGTGTATAGTAATATACTTTACCTCTAATGTACAGTGATGAGTAGACCTAGTAAAATCATATAGGCACATAACCTATAATATTCCCGTTGATCAATGACGCTCGATAGGTGTGACAAGGAACAGAAATGCAGTCGAGAGCGCTCGATGGCAGTCGCCCTAGTAGCACACTTCGGAGGCCTAACGGAGGGTTATGGTTGGCATGGAGGGGATGTTGGGAAAAGGTTGGTTGGAATTGCCTCTGTTCGGCCAACGTCCTTTTCGTTGGCTAAGCCTCCGTTGGCTTTTCCAACCGAAAGAATTGTTGACCCAACGTTGGAATATAATCGCAATTATATTAAACTTTAAAAGTGTTGAAATAACAATATAAGCGTTAAATTTTTATTTCCTATAAAATAAAACCGTGTTAATTCATTAATTATTCAAGCTTCACGTGCGCGCTAGATGCTCAAGTCCTCTTCGGAAAATTTCCGGCGTAGCTCGTAGGTCATCGGCACCTACGCGTCGACCACAACAACATAACCGTCATTCGCCATCTTGATTGTATTACCGGTAATAAGAAGCCAAATGTTTTGACTCCAATTCATTTACATAATATTAGGTAAGCCCTTTAGTTGTTCTCTGAATATAACGTTATCATTTTTACACAATACTGTATTATGAGTGTTGCATTTATATTATAATTGAAGGTTCGTTCAACTGTAATTTCCTATTGCAAATTTATTTGTTTCAGATGATTTACTGAAAGGAAGACAGAAGGAAATCAAAGCAGAGAAGGAGCATAAGCAACGAAATTCCAACTGAATTGAAACAGTTCAAGATCATCAGTTCTACAGTTCAACCCTAGTAGCACAAATCGTTGGGCCAATGTTGGGAAATAATCGCCACTTTTCGTTGGCCAACGGTTAGGAATGTCCGCCCGGGTTCCGTTGGCCTGACAGCGTCCCACCCAACCAAATGCCAACTGTAGCCAACCAATATACAACAAAATCCCAACAGTTGGGAATGTTGGTTGGTGATCTGTTGGGCCATCATTGTAAAGCCAACAGAATGCCAACTGTTGCCATCCGAATTCCAACATAATTCCATCCATAAGCCAACCAAAATCCAACAATTTCCCTACATTCCTCCATTGGGTTCTGCTTTTTTTGTCTTGATTTAATGTTTATTTTGTCAGAATTAGGTAGTTAATAAAATATTTACATCAGCAATGCAATTTTAGAATGACTAGTAAATCCGCATGCAAATCTTTCACAATTTGCCCCTTCTGATAGGTGCCCAAGAAAACCAGGTATTTAGTTAACTACCGTATTGGCCCGAATATAAGACGATGTTTTTCCCCCGAAAATGTGCTTTTAAAAACTATACTCGTCTTATACGCGCAGCCTAAGACTCCAACTCTCCATTCATGAATGCAGCGGGTATCCCCACGCAAATGACGTGCGTCTGATACGAAGGTCAAAGTCTAGCGGAAATTCACCGAACTTAATTTTTCCCGAATTCGGCTTCTGCTTGTACTGCACCACGACCTTCTGGTTCAGACTGCACTGTTACTAGCTTGGCGTCTCTATTCTCTACGCGTAAAGCTTTTGTTTGACCACTAGTCATGTGGAAAAGAAAGCATCTTCATTGTCTCAATGCGTAAATAAAGGCGAGAAAAGAAGTTACGACATGAACTTCAAAATTCTGTTTTATGTGAAGCAAAATGTACTAATAAGCTAAGTTATTTATTTTTTTCGTAAATACCCTTCAAAAATTCAGGGTCGTCTTATATAAGAATATATATTTGAGGTCGTCTTATTTTCGGTCCAATACGGTAATAAATTCACTGCAGCTGTATACCTAGGTACATTCACAAAACGCAGTATACAGTTAAATATTTCATACGTTGCACTCAATTCAGTTTAACTTTATACCTTATTTTGTGAATGTATAAGAGTGAATTTATTAGTTAGCTAAATGCATGGTTTTCCTGGACACCTATCAAAAGTGGCAAAGTGTGAAAGATTTGCATGGACTTGCTAGTCCTTCTTAAATTTCAGTTGCTGAGGAAAATATTTTATCAACTACCTAATTATGATAAAATAAACATGAAACCAAGGCAAAAAGCAGAACCCAATGGAGGAATGTAGGGATATCGTTGGATTTTGGTTGGCTTATGGATGGAATTCTGTTGGCATCAGTAGGCATTCTGTAGGCATTACAATGATGTCCCAACAGATCACCAATGAACATTCCCAACGTTGGGATTTTGTTGTATATTGGTTGGCTACAGTTGGCATTTGGTTGGGTGGGACACCATTAGGCCAACGGAACCCCTACGGACATTCCCAACCGTTGGCCAACGAAATGTGGCAGTCATTTCCCAACATTGGCCCAACGAATTGTGCTATTAGGGTTTAGGCCTAACATGTAAGTTATATAATCAACTCTACCAAGTAACTTGCATTCTATTTGCCTGTATAATTTAAAAACATAGTTCATGGCAGGGTTAAAAAATGCATTTACATTATGTTTGAATAACCACCTAATCTGATTAGCTTAACCTATAAGAACTTAATTGCTAGAATGCATTTCCATCAAATTGTTTCATATATTCCTATAGGCCTATATGTGCACTTAATGGATAGGTTATATAAAACATCTTTACCAAATCGTGTAAAATCTCTTCAAATTTCTAAAGAATTGTATCTGTTCTATTCTTAATTTAGGCCTACATTCAGTCACAATTTTGGATATAATCCCAATACCGTTTGTAGATTTCAATTTAAAATGAAGTCTAAAATGTTGTGTATAAGCCTAATCAATTTCGCTAATGATCCTACCATCAGTCTTTGTAAAAGAAAATATTACTAGATTATGGGATAAAACGTCCTGTCATTCTTATTGCACTTATGGCTGTATGTTTGTTCCTCGTGTTTCTTCTCATAGGCTGTTACCCTCTAATTCCACACTTTGTATTATTCTCATAGTACTTGAAGTATGCAATGTATGTTACTGGCAAATCATTCGGATTCTTATTTAGGCCTAATGGGAAAGCATTGCGATCCCAGCAGGAATCATCTTCAGCCCTTGTAACTAGGAGCGTGGAATTACAGAGTGTGAAGTAGGCCTATGAGAAGAAACACTAGGAACAAACATACAACCATAAGTGCATTAAGGTTGTGAGTACAAGACAGCTGGATAACAAATTAAGTAATCACAGTAATTAAAGGCTAAAAGATTACACATTGTTACTTATATGAGAATATAAAGATTAACATCATATATTGTAAATTTTAATGGTGCCATTCCTTGGATTTCCTAGACTGTCAGTACGTTTACATGCAGGATTCAGATCGATCTGAGTCCGATCCCCGTATTGAGATCGCCATGTAAACGCGGATTCAGTCCGGAATGAATTTTCGATCCGATCCTCTGCAAATGGGAGGAACGGATCAGATTCAAGTCGAGTTCAATTCCATGTAAACGCTAGCGAACTCAATCCTGGTGCACGCGCATACACTCGCACGGCATTTCTCATTTGTTCGGTCAGCTGATCGTCAGTTTAATCAAAAATACTCACTCACACTATAATATTAATATTGTTATGTTACTCTTTTATGCCATTATTTTTTAAAGGTGACTAGAAATTATTAATAGAACCCATACTTTTTAATATTTTTAATCGTGGAATAAACACGGCAAATGTTTACACAGGTCAGCCACACAAATAGCCATACATAACCAAGTTAGCCAATAGTGCAACAAATCTCAATACACTCCAAAAATTTTCCATTTAAAAAGGGAACGTATTGAGTTGGGATCGGATTCAGATAGATTGCAATCTCACATGTAAACGTGGTATATATTGAGGGCATAAGGTGGAAAGATCGAGTTACATAAATCCTCACTGGACAAAAACGAAGTTTATTAATACATGTTATGTAGTTTATAATACATATATCTGACATATCCATAACTTGTATAGCAGCAATAAAAATAAAATATTTATTATTCATTTCACTGAATTTTATTTAGCCTACAGCAAAGATTCTTTCCTGATGTTATCTTTTAACGTTTAAGTTAATTCTTTTGTTTCATATAAAAATTAATCTAAATGTTAGGAAGTTTATATTGTAAAATGTCTTTCATGTGGATTTTAAACATAGTTAATTCCATTTAGTGGTCTTAAAATAAAATACAGCTTAATTTAAATGAAATTGTTACTACCTAAAATTCATTAAAGTAATTGCAGTACTTACAGTAAATGTATTAAAATAACTTCAAGCACAACGTTTTGGCTCCGCCTTCAAGCCTTCATCAGGTGTACTCGAAACAGTAACTATTTTCACACATTAATGATAGTAGGAACGCGCACGAAAGTGCATAGATTTTTGTTTCAAAGAATGCTATTCCTCTTTTCTGTATTTTGGACTTTGTGTGCTTTTTGCATTTGTCAAAGTGATATCTTTCGCATCTATTCTGGCACAGATTGCACACGCAGTCGTCACTCGGTTGATGAAAATTTCTATTTTAATACATTCACTGTAAGTAACTACTTTTAATGAATTTTAGATATTAACGTGGAACAGTGAAAATTGGGACCAAATATGTGAAATTGTTACATTCATCACTGAGGTGATTTGCAATTTTACATTTGTCAGGTTTTAAAAAATAAGGTGATGCAAAGAAATTGATGTTTTGAGAAGATAAGAACAACGATATTTAATTTTTTTCCTACTGGTTAGTGTTGCTCTTTACTGATTTGAAGGCCTGGGTTTGACCCATGTATCGCCATTTTTCTGAGGTATAGAGTTCTGGACCGGGGTGCATATAGCCTCGTGAAGACGAGGAGCCACTTGATAAAGAAATAGCGGTTTCAGTCATGAAGACCACCATCTGCCAATGTAGAAGGATGGAGGAAGAAGACGCAACATGGGTAGTAGGCCTTATCCCCTCATGGGATAAAGTTCTCGATCATTACTAAAATTATAACCATCAATAAGCCAACCAAATCCAATGATTTCCCTATATTCCTCCATTAGGTTCTGATTTTTGTCTTGGTTTCATGTTTATTTTATCATAATTAGGTAGTTGATAAAATATTTTCCTCAGAAACTTCAATTTAAGAAAGACTAGCAAGTCCATGCAATTCTTTCCCACTTCGCCCCTTTTGATAGGTGCCCAGGAAAACTAGGCATTTAGCTAACTAATAAATTCATTCTTATAGAGTCGTATACATTCACAAAATACAGTATACGGTTGAATTAAGAGCAACATATGAACTGTATACTGTATTTTGTGAATCTGTATGACTGTATGAGTGAATTTATTAGTTAGCTAAATACTTGGTTTTCTTGGACTAATATCAAAAGGGGTGAAGTGCGAAAGATTTGCTTGGATTTATAAGTCATTCTTAAATTGCAGTTGCTGGGGTAAATATTTTATCAACTACCTAATTGTGACAAAATAAACATGAAACCAAGGCAAAAAGCAGAACCCAATGGAATAATGTAGGGAAAACGTTGGATTTTGGTTGGCTTATGGATGGATTTCGGTTGGCATCAGTAGGCATTCTGTAGGCATTAAGTTACAATGATGGCCCAACAGATCACCAACGAACATTCCCAACGTTGGGATTTTATTGTATATTGGTTGGCTAAAGTTGGCATTTGGTTGGGTGGGACACCATTAGGCCAACGGAACCCCAACGGACATTCCTAACCGTTGGCCAACGAAATGTGGCGATCATTTCCCAATATTGGCCCAACGATTTGTGCTACTAGGGCGGTTGGTCTTGATCGATCGAAGCTCAGGCCGCTAAAGAATAACCTAATGTATTTTACAGTATAGAAGAATTTAAAGATAGTAATGTGGTTCATTTGACCTTTTAGAAAGTAATCAGTTTAGCCAATTTCAAACTTTGTGTAATTTTAATTGTATCTTAAGTCTCTTGTAAGTATAATGAATGTAGAGGAAACCTATACATGTATCAACAAAATTGTAAATGGTGAATAAAGTTCTTGATTCTTGATAATTCTGTTTCTGTATTACGTGCCACAAGCGTAACTCACTGCCAGTCATAATTCTCACCTTCCAACAGACCTATTCTGCTCAGAGACTGCCTTTTATAGGTTATAAAAATGAGACATTGATCCTCATTTTCCCAGTGTTTCAGGCACTTTCCAGATCAAATAAATCACTATATGGTTTCTATGGTTTATGAAGAACACAGTCACCGATTTTTAATATTTCCTGTGAATTAATATAGTGCATAACTATGGAAAGAATCTGGGTTCAAAGCTATCACACAAAATCTAGTGGTTTGGAAACCACTTGTCATGCACTAGTCCAATCTACTTTTTGTTTTGGATTCTTTGAATAGAACCCAAACCGGCTTCGGGGAGCATCACCTATTCCATTCACTGAACTAAGTTTTGAAATTAAAATTTCAATGTGTGCCTTCCAGTTAAGATTTTGAAAAGTTGTAATCTTAAACATTTATATTCCTGATTTCTTCTACAACCTGCATTTGGTAATAAATTATAAGGGTTAAGATACGTATATGATTTGTTCTGAATTGAACATAGTAGATCTACTTTATATTAGGTGACATTTGAAACCATGAAATTACTACGAGCACCATAACCTATAGAACTTGAGAAGTGTGATCACTCTTGTAGTTCACATGGTCCGCCACTGTGAGGCGCTTCCATCTGCTGGCTATGAGACAACACGCTAAGCAGGGCACCTAAATATGAAAATACCGCTACAAATAACATGAAAACAGTAAGAACTGTAACGTACACTGTACATTAGCTACGGGACATAAGGGAATACACTTCTCTAACAGATGTACATAATATTTATGTTATAGATGTGGAAATCAGGCCACAAAAGAGTTTAACCAAATAAGTGATTCTTACTCGTGTATTAGTTATCCCAAACATTTTTTCAAACTATAGCTATTTTGACTTGTATTTGATACAATAACCTGGAATTCTACAGGTTATCACAGTTTTAATGACAGTCTGTGATTATTTCAGGAATCACGTTTCTCATTTCCAGTAATTGTAGGTGTAACTAAAATAAGTTAATAGCTCAAAGAAACAATTATTGCACTAACTAAATTAGTTATATTTTAATTTGCATATTCTTGTCTTTGGCATAATGGAACTTTGCGCCCCATGCTGCTCCCCTTTCCACTCGCCATTCGCCCGGCCGCTTCCCCGCTTGGCTGCTTCCCGCATGCCGCCTGCTCCGCATAGGCGCATACCTTATTCATGCCTGTAGCCGTTGCTCAACGCCGGTAATGCATAATTGCAATTGATATGTCACCTAATATTTCACAATAAAGATAGCCCCTTGCACCTCCACATAATATTCCACATTTATAAAAACGGCCCCTCCAACAAAATAGGCTATTTCACAATACAAAAAATAACCTTGTACCATACATAATATTTCATAGTTATAAAAAAACGCCGTAATATAACATAAAATGTGGCTTAATTGATGCAGGAAAATTCCCTTGTACCAACACTACTTATAAAAACCGATTCTTGTGTTAAAACTTATGAAATCCTCCTAACATAACTCTAATATATGAAAGCTTCCTTTAGTGCTCAACATTCACTCGTAGCGTAGTGGTCGAGACTCCAAGCTATAAAACTAGGGGTCCCGGGTTCGAATCCCGGTCGATCCACCATTTACTATTAGGAATAGGTCTCAAATAGGTAGGTAGGGTGAAGAGGAGGTGAGAGGAAGGAGACGGGAAAGGAAGAAAAGAAGAGAAAGGAGAAATAAATTATTTTTCCTGTTTCATCAGTTCATTAAGAGATGGCGCCACCGTCGCTACTAGTAGTCCAAATACCGCCGCTAGGGGAGGGAGTTAGAGAGTTGGAGTGAGGGACTCGCATGGGGTGCAAAGTTCGGTTTTCCCTTGTCTTTTACATTTAATGAATAATTTCTAAATACTTAAGTCAGATTATTCACGTTGAAAGTTATCTGATTAGGCATTAAATCCCTATCTTCTGATTCTAGAAAGACATTCAACTTTATTCTCTAAAGAATTTGAACTTTCCTCAGCAGCTAATTTCCTTTCAAGATAGCAATTTTTTCATTCTGTGTGGAAAGTTTCTACTCAATTCTGGTCAAATTTCTATTCATATATTTTTGTCTCCTTCACACGGGCAATCCCCCTCCTTGTTTTTAATTAATGAGTCCCCTTCTAGTGGTGATTATACGCTTTGTTCATATGACACATAAGGCAAACTACCCTCATCAGAACTTAATGGAAAAGGGTCGGGAGTCAGCTCTCTTGGTGTGTGACTTATTCTCCTCTCATTAGGTAGGACTCCTCCCAACTGCACGGTGCTTTGTGAAAAATGTTGACAAATTTGGGAAAATATGAGTACAGCTTCATCTTCTAACATCACCTAAACCATGGAATGACGACCGTATTGCCATCAACACAATATTTTATTTGATAATTATGTTATCATAAAAAAGCAACAAACATGCATCATCCTCGTGTAAGCTGTCTCTCCTTAGTATTGCTCCATCCCATTTTTAAAACATATTTTATCTTTGGGTGGCTTAAAACAAGAGTTCTCCATGAAAAACTAGATATTAAAAACATATTCCTTTGGAAGTTACATATAACTTTTATGTACCTACAAAACAAAAACAAAAAACACATGATTCAGAAAGTGACTTGAATTAATCCTTCAGATTATCACGTGATGTTATTAAATTATTTGAAACGCACACCCCATGCACCTAACTACAATGTCCATAGCTCGCAACATCATCTTTACTGATCGCAGCTCCAGCACTTCGACAGATCATCGCAGAGCCACAGGGCATATCCATATGGTATGGTGGCGCAAGTGATGATATTTCACAAGTTCAATACATTATGATGAGCACTACTGTATTGGTTTCTGTTCTGTTGCAAATATAAATCAACGTAATTAGAATAGAGAAGAAACCTATGAATCATGGTGTATGTCCTCTTCCTAAGATAACACAAACAAGCACAAGTGGTCTTATGTACATTCTAATGCAATATAAATAACAACTATCTCCAACTTTTTCTTTTATGATCTGTATTAAAAGGTACACTTCTCAATATGAAGATGCATACAATTTCAATGAGAAACCACAGACTGAACTACAAGAGTTTCTCCATCCTAAACATGGACCTTCCTATCCTTAATGTTGTCGCAGTCCAGTGGCCAAACTGAAATTCTACACGTTCAATTGTAATAGCTTCACACAAGACAAAGCATGTATATTATTAAAGGTTCTTCCTCTCATGAGTTAGAAGATGTCTTTTAAGAGTCCGTTTGTGGGAAAATTTCTGTGCACAGACATCACATGAAAATGGTTTCTGTCCAGTGTGAGTGAGCAAATGTCCCTTGATATGCGGTCTCCGGGTAAATTTCTTGTTACAGACATCACACGAAAACGGTTTCTGTCCGGTGTGAGTGAGCAGATGTCCTTTGATACTCCCTCTCTGGGTAAATTTCTTGTTACAGACATCACACGAAAATACTTTCTGTCCAGTGTGAGTGAGTAGATGTGAGTTGAGATGCCCTCTTTGGCTAAATTTCTTGTTACAGACATCACACGAAAATGTTTTCTCTCCAGTGTGAGTGTGTAGATGTAATTCTACATCCCCTTTACGTGTATATTTCTTGTTACAGACATCACACGCGAAGGAAACGCAAAGATTGCATTTCTCTGCCAGGGTCCAAATTTTACACGGGATGAGAGCGCCTCACCTCTCCAGAAAAAGCGTTGTTAGCATGAGCGGTGACGTCATCTGCTTTCAAACCATGACGTCACATAAGCCAAAGCTCGCCATTAACGAATGCAGCCAATTAGGGTGTCTCGACTGTTCACGTGATTAGAGCTGTTCCCGGAGGTGCATTTTCGCGCTTACTTGACGCTGCCATTCAACCCTATTCTGTGCTAACTCCATCCAAACATCCCTCGCAAATCCCACTTCCCTTAAATCTATCCTAATATTCTCCACCCACCTAAGTCTACGTCTTCCAGGTGGCGATTCCCTTCGGGTCTCAGACTTAATACTTTTGAGATATGACTTTCCTCCCCCATGCGTGCAACATGTCCAGCCCATTTCATCCTCCGTGATTTAGTTACCCTTACTATATCCGGTGACGAGTTATGAAGTTATGCAGTTTTCTCCAGTCCCCATTTTCATCTCACTTGGGTCCAGTTTTCCTAAGCACCCTGTTTTCGAACACTCTCAGATCATGTTCTTCCCGAGGAATAAGCGACCATGTCTCACATCCATATAATACAACCGGCAGTATAATTGTCTTATAAATTTTTATTTTCAGTTTTCTGGACAAAAGACGAGACGATAAGATTTTCTGAACTGCATGAAAACAGGCATTTCCTGATTTGAGTCTACACAAAAACTTCGGTCTTAATATTATTTGTATCTGTAAATTATTGCTTATATATATTTGAATTTCTCATCTTGTTCGAATGAATTACATATTTTGTGTAGCAAATATCCTTAGTCTCATAAATATCTTACTTAGAAAGAAATTCCTCCGAGTTCTTCCCCTTCATATCCCCATTCGAATATTCATTGTTGTCTTCAATAATACGGGAAATATAATAAATAATGAAAACACCTGGTGTCCTCGTGTGAAGGGGTTACTGAATGTTTGTTAGTTTTTTGGGGGAAACTTAATGTTTTATAACTTTGGAACAATATCGCAATTACTTTAATAAAACCGTCAAACACATTTTGTATCAAACAATGGATATAAAAGATTGTGTGAAACCCAGGTACTTACGGGAAGAGGAATTACTGTTTAAGAGCCCCAAATTCAAAAGTTGAATATTTACCAGAAATACACATTTTGAGATCCCCTGAATCCAAAAATACTTTTTTCGCAAACATGTCTGTGTGTGTGAACATTCTAACGGAAAACTGTATGAAAATCATTTTTTTTCTTACTTTCAAGGGGACTTTGCGTGCAGGTTTCGTTTATCGCGATTTTCTCGAAAACGGCTTAAACGATTTTGTTTAAACTTTTAAACTTTTATTTGAAGATTCTTTCGATATAATTCTCAGAAGAGTAGTTATAAGCCACCCACTGTTTGCAGAAACTCAGTCTTGCCAGTCTTTAACAAAAAAGCTTTGCAACAGGTTCAAACAAATGAATACGAGCTCTTTCACGGCCACTTATTCTATAGCCTATCAGAATTTAAAGTGAGAAAGACGTATTGTTGGCCATGCTTAGGGAAAAGAAAGTTACGTGAGTGGATAAATCAGATTTTATGTGGGTTGTGAATCCTTCGAGGATACGATGTGATGTTGTAAAGATATTATCTTCATTTTTACAACCAATTTACATGAACAGAATGTCATTACAATTAAGAGGCTAACATTTATTTGGGCAGAGGAAGTTATGTGACTTTTAAGTCAGATTTTTCATTTAGTGCCTAATGTGTTAATTTAGGCCTATCTCAGTCTTGTTATAATGATTTCAATACTTCGAAATACGCCTACTTATTTACTCCTGTTATTAGAGTTATGTATATTGAAGAATACAATACAAGATTATTGTTTAGGGGCAGCCAACCAATTCTGATAAACAGAGTGATTGTCTTATACTTTGTAAAAGTATAAGAACTCCGTTTCGCTTACATTTTCATTTTCCAAACAGCATTTTCTGCTCACCGACACAGGAACCTACCAATCCTATACCACATCTTCCATCCAGTCTAGGTTTCAGTGATGCATACGAGACGCTATTAATAACATTATTTAATTTCAAAACAAGGCTGTGGCAATTTGCTTACACAGACATATTGGGATGGATTTCAAGAGATGAAATACATTTTATCTACACCATTTTGATCTGTCACCAGGTTACACTTGAGTGAATGGCGGAAATGTCAACACAGCAATAAACAAAAAATATGTGTATATGCTGAATATATACGGCGTATATACACCATCGCTTACATCACCGTAAAGAAATAAGAAATTTCATTTAGGCAATTATTTTTACAACTATAGTGAGTAACTTGTATGTATGTGTGTATAGTTTACTATCTAAATAATTCCAAACATGTTCTTAAACTTGTTAAACGGTTGTTTAAACAGAAGTGTGAATGACCTGAGTGTGACGTGTGTATGAGGAGTCAGACCTGCAATGTGTATGGGTAAGTATACTACTTATATACCCGAGTGAATCCATCATGAATATTGAATTTTTCCGACTTAGTTAACGATGGTTATGCATTGCTATTTAGAGTTGTCTCCCGAACATAGACATGGGACAGCTACGAATACACGCCAGAGAGGAAATAAGCAACCAAATGATTCCATACAGTGACTCGCTTCGCTCATTGGGGGCTCTGCCCCCAAACCCCCGCTGAGGTTCTCGGGAAAGGTTTTTTAAAAGATCTATGGGAGATAGAGTGCGTGTATTTAGTCTGCTGTATTGGCTATTACCTTTCTTGCCACATTACACCTGAAAAAATAAATGTGGGAAGACTTTGGGATTTTTTCGGAATTTTCCCGTCGGTTGCAAGCTAATTGGTATCAGTTTACCAAGTCTAAGTTTTCTAGATCAACTGGAAGTGTACGTACATTTTTTGTGTATTTTATGGAGTAAATTTCAAATGATAATAATTTAAATGGACATGATACAAGATGAAATAGCGACTAAGATTCATGGTATGTAAATATTCAATTTGGCATTTGCCTTTACGACCAGGGAAATCATCAAAAAGACAAGTAAAATTGGTTATAATATGTTGTAAAGAATGCGGGACTTCATCTCCGAGTTATAATTAAAGAATATAAATTATGAAATTTCTTTAACAGATAGAAGAACATTTTGTTAGTTCTGGACAAAAATATGTTAATTAGATTTAATTATGATGAACCTGAGACTTCAGAACGCGAGTCCAAGACGTTACTATCTCGACCACCCTGTTAGGTTTACGAAAATAATTATTTCTAAACTTTCAGAGCCATACGTGAACAGTTTGATAATACCGTTGCCATGGAAACCGAGCCCTTTTCGGAGGGCTTTTAGGGCTAAAATTTTTTTAAATAGTACTTTTTTTAATTTTCCTGTAGTTTACAGCCTAAAAGCTATATGTGTACCAAATTTCAAGTTTCTAGCTCATCTGGAAGTGGGCAAACATAAATGTCAGCGAGCCGAGCCAAGCCCTTTTTCGGGGTGTTTTTAGGGCTAAAAATAAAAAAAATAAAAACTTTTTGGAATTTTCCTGTGGTTTAGAGCCTAAAAGATATACGTGTAGCAAATTTCAAGTTTCTAGCTCATCTGGAAGTGGACAAATATTAATGTCAGTGAGTCAGTCAGTCAGTCAGTTAGCCATGTGGCTTTAAACCTATATTATAGGGATTAAGCAACTATTAGCAAATTCCGAATGTCTTGGGAGGGGAAAACATTCATGTCTGGTGTTCTGCTTGTTTTCAACTGGGCTAATAGTAATCCTAGATTCTATTGTTTCCGGTAATTCTCAAGATTCCATACAGGTTTCCTATTCCGGGATAAACCAATCACAGCGCTTGTGGGGGTGACGTCACGCGTTTCCAACTCGGGCTATTTCCAGCTTTAACTCACACCTTACGATTAAACTCGTAACCTTTAATTAACCCTTGGTTGCATTCCTGTGAAATTTTTCTGAAATAATCTACACACATCAGCCCAAATGATCGTTAAAACAGAGCCTTAAAGAAAGCGGACACAAATGTTTTTATTTCAATTTATAAATATCACCCATTAAACAAAATTGATGCAGGGAGAAGCTAATTTGACTATGCGACTGTCTTTTTGTCCCAAATAATCTTCAAATTTTGCTGACTATTCCACTCATACGCCGCGTGTTTCATATTGACCAATAACGTTTAGCAATTCCTCGGATATAGACCAATCACGGCCGTTTATCTTACAAAATGCTTGCTATTAATATGAGGAAGGGTTTTACCTGATAAATTGGTCTGCTCGTTACTGGACACTAAGCATCAATGTGCCGTGAGTAATACCTCACATGCTTCCATTAAGCAGCACAAAAACAGATTATTTTATACAACATAACTTGATTTGCAAAATGAAATCATATAAAATATACAGTGATTAAAAACACGGTTTCAATTGGGTGCAAGCCAGTTGGTGTGATTTTATTCTATTCTGCTGTTAGCTTACCTGAATTAAGTTAACTATATCTGATATGGACCATTGGTAGCACTGGTTAGAACATGATAACTCAAATCGATTCATGGATAGTTGATTCATAATATGCCGTGATCTCGCAGCTGTTAGATTTGATTGTATACAACAAATCACGAAAGTAATTATTATTTGTATAATCCGTTACATTTTCATTCATGAAATAGTCTTAATAAATCCAACTCGAGTTGACGAGTTTCATCAGTTTCTCACGGGATTACCTATGGTAATTAAATATTATTATAAATGTGCTACAGTGGACTCTTAGTAATTCGAACCCCAAGGGGAATCAGAAAAAATCTAATTATCCAAATTCCGAATTAACCAAAACTGTGACATTTTAAACGAAAATGCCGTAAAAATCTCAAAAATAAACTCACTGCAATAAATAATAATTATTGTATAGTGAATCTTACCTATGACTGCCATCCTGATGTTAGGATGTTAAATGAAACCATTTTTTTTTCCACACTAAAACCGTAACCCTAAATTTAATAAAGGAACGGGTTTATACTCTACGCTTTGACGTTTCAACACAGTCACAATTTGAGGATAGAATGTACACTAAAATTTTCACAGATGTGTTGAATCCCTCCAAGACTGTAGCAGAGGGGGTGAACTTCGCATTCCATTGAACATCTATTCAGCAGAAGGAAGATAACGGTGGTTAAAAATAACTTTAGTACGGTACCTGCTAGCTGCTACCGACTAGGGTTCTTCAGCGAAATAGAGAATTCTTGTGGAATTCCTCGAAGCAATGAACTCTTGGAATCCTTACAACATTAACTTGAGACAAATTTGGGCTTCGATTTATCCAAATTAAGCTTTAAAAATTCGAATTAATTTCAATTTTTTAACATATATTTATATAGGAATTTCAAGGGGAATGAGTCTTTATTCGAATTATACAATATTTCGAATTATCCAACGTCGAATTAACCAAATTCGACTGTACCACCTTTATACCTCGAATGATTTACGGATTCGAAATAAAACAATTAATATGAACCACAGATTCATTAACCTTATCCAAATCTTTCATACACAATTAAAACGATTGATGATAAATTAAAATACTAAAAAAAGGCTTCGAGGTGCATTTCACGATTGAAGTGCGCCGCGCGGGAGAAAAACGACTTAAGATTCGAATTCTCAAGCCAAAGAAAAAAGAAAAAAATAAACCGTGTAGTGAGTTTCGTCCAAATCTATCAATGTTTTCCCATTCAGGCATGCTTTCATGATCCATCTCTGGCCACCTATGTAAAAGAATCAGATCTCTGCGAATCGTAAACAAATGAATCAAGATAGCAACCGAGAACAGAATGTCTTGTAAATAGGAGGAACACAGTAATCTTAACATAAGGTTTTTACTTTCTCAGGTAGCCTATACGGAGTGTAGAGAAAATATTGTGATCTTGACAAAAAGTCGCAATGGAGACAACACCGGGAAAACATGTTTCACGCTACCTAGAATCCGAAAAAAGTGTTTTTGGAAGGAAGTCTGTCCGTCTGTCTGTGGACAAGCACAGCGGGTAAACGGTTAATTTATTTATTTATTTTAATTTCATCGAACTGCACAGAATATCGTTTTTATAACTGAAACTTTAAGGTGATTTTTCATGAAAACTTTTGTCAAAATTTTGATTTTTTTAAAAATTGGCTCCAGTGATTTTAATAAAAATTTAAAATTGGAAACTAATAAAATGGTTATATCCGTTTTTCTGCCAAAATTAATTAGGGGAAACTTTACTCTTATCCATTTTCAATCTTTCTAGATTATCTCCATTACAGTAGGCGATACATGAAAACCTACCACAGTAAAGTAGTAGAGGAAATTAAAATTAACGTTTTCTTTACTATAATTTACTTTTTCTGCGCTAACTTTTAACACGTATATGCAAGAAAGTTTGTGCAACATATTTTGCACCATTTATTGTATTTAAACTAATTGCCTCTGCCTGTTTCTTTCAGGAATGAAAACTACTGTGGGCCTAAATCTCATTATGACGATGATCCAAGTTCTGCATCACGGCGAAACTGCGTCTGAAATCCGCAGGAAACGCTACGTCGTGTTTCCAGATGGCAGCACCTTCTCAGTAAGTTCCCTCAGGTACATGTGAGAAGACGATAATTTCATTGTGAACATAATGAGTCAGGGAGTAATTAATTATTCATTACATTTTTTCATGGAATAGTCTCAATAAATTCCACTCGAGATTACGAGTATCATGATAAACTCCTAATCCCTCGTGTGATTACTTACGAAAATATAATTATAGCACTTAATCTGAAATCTTTTAGTGAGAAATAAAATCAGGTTTACTGAGAAAACAAAGTGACAGATGGATTGAATAGGATATATATATATATATATATTCTTTTTTTTATAAAAGCTATTGAGATTTACACATAACGAATTTACAACAAATGCCTCACGTCAACAATATTCCTTAATTTTAGCAAAAAAACATCTGATAGCGTAGAGTATACAGGTCACAATAATAATAATAATAATAATAATAATAATAATAATAATCATAGTAATAATAATAATAATAATAATAATAATAATAATAATAACACAGAAATTACAGTTTATAAACAATCATTCCAATACTTAGTGATTCATTAGGAGGATGATTTCCTTTAGGATTGAGGCCCAACTGGTTGACCATGGTCTGGATTCCATTTACGAGAAAATTATTTACATTATCAGGTGCTATAGGGATATTCATGGTTTGTTGTGTCCTACCGGTTTCAGATTTAACTATTTTCCATGCTGTTTTGCATGTATTTCTAGAGTTTTGTATAAGAGAATCATTGTAGTTAGTTTTTGCTTTAATAATATCCTTTCTGTATGCATTTCTTATGTATTTATAGTTAGTCTTATCTTCAGCTGAGCCGGTTTTGGCTACCTTGTACAGTCTTCCTGAGTTGGTGCAAGTATGGGGTGTACCAATAAAACTTTAATATACGGAGAGTTCTTTTAAACAGTGAATTGCGATTGAAACGTATTTGTCAGCCGAATAACTAGACCATTATGTGTTAACCCTGACATAAATTGCAGGAATTATGTCATTTTATTTTATTTTATGATGATACAATGTTTAAAAAACCGATAACATATTTTTAATTCCTTATAAAACTTCCGCATAAAAAACGTGCATTTCCAACCCACGTTCAGTTGACCACACAACCCTACAAATTGCAAATGGTTGTTCCTCTGGGCATTTCATCATGATTACTCCATTTCACCGATGCTCTTCTTCCCCAGTTGCTATGGCAAACCTACAATTAATGTCACACGAAAAGTTCGGGTATTATCGAAAAATGGTGCCAGTTTTGTTGCTCATAACTCTCGAATGAAAAGGAAAATTGAAAATCCTGCTTCGATGTGCATTCGGGCACCCTTCAGTCCATCTAAGTTAAACATTTCAGATCTCTGCGTGCAGTAGATTTGGCTGGCTATCGCACAAAAGTAGATAAACATGTAGGCTGCCCTTATTATCTCCTTTAACTGGCAATACAACCCGAGGTGAGCTTTGGCCTCTCGAACAACAGCTTTTATGGAAAACAGATCTCCTGTGTTCTCAAATCTGCCTCCACCTTTCCTTGGTCTACCAGGGAGTTTTCTTCCCTCCCCATTCATGCGACGTTATTCTATTGTTACAGTCGCTAACTGACATGTTTCACGTTTAACCATCATAACTATTATAGGCAAAGTCGCAATGTAGGGGGGCTCATCTCACGATGTGCGCAGGTTTCCATGGACGGGTGATTTTTTCTTTCTTTTCAGCGAAGCAGCTTGACCAACATGACGCTTCTTGTACATTGCTTATCAGATATCATCAGTGACAGATTATGAACAGTGATATTAATTTAGTAGGGCATTCTGAATTCTCCCGTTTCGTAAATGTGCCATAATATATCTCTCCCGCGAGGTCGGTTGTTTTTGTGAACCTGTTTCCCAGAATTCTACGTGTTCTGCTGGTGTGACGTCACACCTCTAACGTCTAACTTTTCGCTAGAACGTGTTATAAAAGAAAGTATAACGTTTAGGGCGGGTGGGTTGAACCAAATCATTCGTCAAGACATCTCTTCTCCAGAGAACTATCTATAACAAATGACGTGTGATATTAGGTGTTTTATGAGAATAATATTGGTTTTCAAAGTGGGCCGCCCTACAATGCGATCTTTATTATGGTACCGAGGGTCTGGGTTCGATCCTTGGTACCTCCTCGGATTTTTCTGAGGCAGGGAGGTTTGGAACGGAGTGAACACAGCCTCGTGAAACAAACTGAGGAGAAATAGCGGCTCCGGTTCAGTAGACCATCAATAAAGACCGAGAGAGTCGACATGCTGACCACATGTCCATGAGAGAAGTATCGGCACGCTCGTGGCATACACGAATCCATTACTGAAATCTTGGGTCTACGCTGGAATCCAGTGGAATTTATTTTATGGGCCGCCAGTCAGTGTTCATCAAGGAGGCAGTGAAACAAGAGGAATCACACTAAATAGCGAGCCAGAACTTAATGGAAAACACTATAAATATATAAATGTCATTCTACCGTTATATACACACACACAGTTTTCTCCGACCTCTGTATTTTTTTACTATTTTCTCGCCTATGATTCTATAGATGTATTTTTAATCATACTTTCTCTGCCCTAACGCTGGTTACACACGTGGCGGATTTTTTCCCTCGCGGAGAATTTACCGTCGCCGCTCAAAGAAATGAAACGTTTACACACTGGGCGGAAAAATCTCCGTCGCCGTCGTATGATCATGCTGGTTTATGAAATATAGCTTCAACTTCAGATCAATTCACATCAGTTTTACTGTGTTATTCAGATTGTTGATTGCAGTGTAGTTTGAAATGAACAGGGAGCAGCTTCTAGCGTTATTGATATTCCGTCGTGAAATGATATCCGTTAATTTAATTCTGAGAAACATATATACTTCAGTTAACCCTCGATATAGGGTAAGGTGGTACATTTTCGAACACTTAACAAATATTCTTATTTTATGAACACAATAAACATAAGAAAAATTCTGTTGTGATTGTAATCACAAAGTTGGCAACGTAGTCGACCCTTCACAAAAATATGAAAGTCAAAAAGCTGTAAAATTTGTCAGGGCACTCAATCTTTCCAGAATAACGTTCGAAAATGTAGATACGATTCTAAACACCAGTGGTTACTATTTCGAACAGTGACATTTCCAACGAACGATCTGCTTTCTTCCAAATATTATTTTATTTATTATTATTTACCAATAATATGAGCGAAACAATGAAGTGTCACATTTTGAATAGCCAGATCGCAGGATTGGGGCATGTGGTCAGCATGCCGACTCCTACGGCAGTTATTGATGGCTTACTGAACAGGAGTCGCTACTTCTTTATTAATTAGCCCCTCGGTTGGTGTCAGGAGACTGAATTCACCCCGTTCCAGATCGCCCTACCTCAGAAAAATTCAAGGAGGTACCGGGAATCGAACCCAGACTTGCGGGTCCGCAGACAGCAACCACTAGACCACGTAGGTGGTCTATCATAACATTAACAGCAATAATAAAAATGCTGAACAGCTCCAACAGCATGCTATTCTTGTATTGCATAAACTGCTGAGATGTAATAACAATGCACAGGAAGTGCAGAGTGTAAATTTTCGTTCAAATAATACCACTGTTGAAAGACGCATGAATGCCGCCCCTTCATAATGGAATAGCACAGGTTATAAGAATAAACATGCAGAATGCTGTGATGAAAAACAGCTTTTCCCTGCAAGACATAAGCGGGTTAAACTGCTATTGGAAATTGTACCTAAATGTGTTTGTATTTGTACTTTGAGCTAGTTTTTGTAAATTGTAAATGTCGAGGGTTTTATCCCATAAAACAGGTCTCGCTTCGATTAATGAATTAAAAATTTCATTACCAATAGTACTCGTACTACTCATAATACTCATGTTCATTGTTATTCGAAATACGATCAACCTGCCAACACAACTCAAATCACACTGAGCATATGACTTCGACGGTAGAAAAAAAACGCTGTGTGTGTAAATGTGCATTCAGCCACGTGGACCACTACTTCAAAGCGGCGGTAAAATATCCGTCGGGCTCCAGTGGCACCAGGCGGCTGCAAAACTGCCGCCGACAGAAATTTTACCGATCTTTTTTTTTCCGCCTCGTGTGCAAGCTCTAATTTACTTCAATGTACTACTGTCTTTGGGCGGCGACGGAAAAAAACGCCATGTGCGTAACGGGGCTAAGAATATATTTAGTGCAGAAAAAAATAGCACCTAACCCCATTATACACAGGGGTGACTGTCTGATACCCCTTTCTACTTAATTAAAATATGCATAGTCGTATTCTCAATGTTCGAATAAAAATGCTACAGGGTTAAGGGTGAATGCCTCAAATACAATGGTTATTAAACAATCACATGTGAGTAGGGTGGGTTTTTACATTAATTTTGATAATAATCTTTTCTCTACAAGTTCCTATGCCAAATTAAACTGTCTTCTTCTTCTTATTCAGTGTAATGGCCTCGGCCCAAAATTAGCCATGTAGCCAGTATAATTTATATCGATACATAGTATATGAATATTTGAATATACGTGAAGGTACGTGTGAGGTTAGGAATGTCTCCCTAATGACGGGAAATTATGGCCTCAGCCAAATACTCTCAATAAGTAATACAGCTCACTCTCCTCTATTCCCATTGTTCAAAATGTCCACTAGCACAGAGGTGCCATCTGTTGAGTAGGAGTGGTCAGCAGTCTCAGAAGCTACTTAAGGAACATATAAAGCTGCAGAAATAAATTCATTTCTCAAAGTCCTGATGACACAGTAACGTATTTTTGTGCTTGATAATGCAGCAATTAGGTTGCGAAATAACATAATTTACATTACAGCTAGACTAACTTAATGAAATGATGATAACGCTAATTTTTTGAAGTGAAACTTCTTTAGCCGCAGTTGGAGTAAATCGAGAGCTTGTGTTACGCTCAAAATCGTCACGAAATTAGTATGGTGTGACGGAACGGACTGCACAGAAAAAACAATCAACTCAATGATTAGGCTTATGCAAAATTCCAAAATAAACAAATTCATAATTAAACAATTGAAAATCCAAAATTTTAAAAATCTAACAATCCAAAATTAATAAAATCCAAGAAATAAAAATATTCAAAGATCCAAAATTTAAAGAATCCAAAACTCCAAAATTAAAAAATTCAAAGATCCAAAATTTAAAAAAGCCAAAATTTTAAAAATAAGTAAGCCAATATTAATAAATCCAAAAATCCGAAATTTAAAAATAAAAAAATTAAAAATTAAAAATCCAAAGTTTAAAAATAAAAATTCAAAATCTATAATTTAAAAAACCCAACAAATAAAACAATCACGAGATTCAAAGTTTAAAAAATCAAAGATCCAAAATTTAAAAAAATTAAAAGCCAAAATTTAAAAAATAAAATATCAAAAATTAAAAAATCTTAAATTTAAAATTTATTAAAAATAAAAATAAACAAATTTTAAGAAATCCAAAAAGAAATTTAAAGATCCAAAATTCAAAAAATCCAAAATTCAAAAATTCAAAGGCCCGTAATTTAATAAATCCAATAATCCAAAATGAAACAATAAGAAATCTAAGAATAGAAATCCAAAATTTTAAAAATCCAAAATTAGCATATCGAAAATAAAAAAAATTAAAATTAAAAAATCCAAAAAATAAAAAATTCAAAGATCTAAAATTTAAAAAATCCAAACTTCTAGATTAAAAAAATTAAAGAAAACCACAATTAAGAAAGTCGAAAAACCCAATATTCAAAACTACAACAATCCAAAATTAAAAATTGCAATAATCCAACAATTAAAACAAGTTTCACTTCTGTCGCGTTAGTTTCCACGCACTTTTTTTTAAAAGCTAGTTCCTATCGAAAGTAATTGTTTCACTTTAATACATTTTCGTGAAAATTAACTTTAAATTTTAATTCATAGGATTTGCAAAATTTTTTGTACAATCTATACTTTTTTTGGAAAGTTTGAAACTTTTACATATAAAACAATTCGGATGGTAAGCCAATTTTGAACATCTGAATGAATTAGTCTTGTACACACTCTAAATAATGATTTTCTTATTTCACTCTAAAACAACGCTTTATATTTTCATCTACACGTACCTTTACATCTGCTGAGAAGCATTTAATTTTAATATCCGTGTATACAGGTAACTGCACTCACAAGCTTGTTATAATATTTACTTGATGCTAGAACACGATCCATTTTGCACAATAAAAATGATTATTAAATTGTACTGTTAACGTAAGTTGATGTATATGTGGATATTTGGTTCTGTAGATCTTGTGATGAATGAAGCTCAAGGATATAGAACACATCAGCATACATACAATGTATATTGCATACTACAGTATACGAGTAGTCAGGCTTATGAATTTCATTTTTGCAAGCATTGACCAAAGAAATTCAAGTACTGATGAAAACAGTAGTAGGCTATTTCTTGATAATGGAAAGCAGGAAGGATGTTGAGAAATAATACAGTACCTTTTACAATATTTAGGCCTATTTATATTTATATTGCTGTATTTACAGAACTGTATAAACTTATACAGTATTTATCCAGTTTACCACAATTATGTGGTATAGGATACATCATTTTTGGGTACAATAATATACATGTTGATAAAGTGTGTAATAAAGTTAGTTCTGGAATTTTCTTACTGAAGCAGGTTAGTACAGTATTGGACCTGAACTATCTAAAGAAGGTATACTATGGAATTATATATCCGCATCTTGTATATGGTATAGAAATTTGGGGAAGTGCAGCTGTCCAACAACTAGACAGACTCTTTATCTTACAAAAGAAATTGGTACGGATATTATATAAACTAAAGAAATTGGAATCTTGCAGAAAAAGCTTCATCACAAATCATTTGCTGACAATATACAGTCTTTATATATACCGAACTATTTCACTTGTAATGACACACCCTGAACACAATAGTTTAAGAGAAGTAGTATGGTTTTATATGTGACGTCATTGCAGGATTGGCAGGATTAATGACGTCACCGCAGGAGCCGGAGGGGAGGGAGGGGAGGGGGGAATGATGACGTCACAAGTGGGCGTGGCCTATGACGTCACAAGTGGGCGTGGCTATGACGTCAGTGGCGGATTGTATGACATCACAAGTGGGCGTGGCAATAACCACGTGATTCAAAATGGCGTCGGTTCCTGTTCCTATTGCAAATGGCGGCGGTTCCGGTTCCTATTTCAAATGGCGGATTAAGCGCGAAATTTAAAATTTGAAAATTAATAATATAAATGGCGTCCGTTCCGGTTCCGGGGCGTACGAAGCGCGAAATTCAAAATTTGCGAATTTATAATGTAATTGGTTACGTTTCCGGCGCGAAATTCAAAATTTGGAAATTTATAATGAAAATGGCTACGTTTCCGGTTCCTATTTCAGGTGGGCGGATGGCGGTTGATTTGAAAATTGCAAAAGGTGGAAATTTGATATTACAATTGCAAATAACGGATGGTGGGAAATTTGAAATTTGTATATTGGTATTGTTTTACAAGATGGCGGCATTGCTTACGTCATTGCAGGATTATGAATTGATGACGTCATTGCAGGATTACGAATTGATGACGTCATTGCAGGATTGGAAGGATTAGATCACGTGACAGGAGGAATGTTTATGACGTCATTGCAGGATTATGAATTGATGACGTCATTGCAGGATTACGAATTGATGACGTCATTGCAGGATTGGAAGGATTAGATCACGTGACAGGTGGAATGTTTTATGACGTCATTGCAGGATTACGAATTGATGACGTCATTGCAGGATTGGCAGGATTAGATCATGTGACAGGTGGATTGTTTTATGACGTCACAGCAGATTTTAATCTTTATGTCTTTTTTACACGGAAGTATCGTCTCATCACGTACGCCAGAACATCGCATAAATGCATCGTTATCAGTTTTCTGTAAGATGATTATTTTTCTAAAATCTAGTGACTCAACCTAGAGTAAATGTGGTCGATGCGTAAGGCTTACAACCATACCGACAATCTGGACCTCCTAATTTATTATTAGTTGGAAATGTAGAGAAGCGTTTTTTTATACCTTCAAGTATTTTTTTTATAATTATATTTCACATACAGTTTTTTCCGTAAGATGTCTACTTATCTAAAAAATAGCCCTGAGGTCAACTCAGCCTAGGTTTACCGATTAGCGTTTAATTTTTACTTTGGTCCTATGGTAAAGGCGGCCGGTGCGTAAAACTCATGCTAGGGTCTTTAGAGGGGATATATTATGATAATAATTACAGGATTTTATAATGTCGATACAGAAAGCCAGTGAATGTTTAATCATATGCGTGCAGTGATTTTGCTTAGGTAGCAGTAGTATCATCTAGCCCTCCATACATGTTATCTCTCTTACTATGCAGCGGTAATATAACGCTGTACGCTTATCGCTATCTTACAACGTCATTCATTGAGACTTCCTTTTAAATCCCAACTCTATCATATTATAAAGTCGCAGGCCAGTACTTTTAAATATTAAATCCTTAATCATAGCACATGTCTTATGTAGTATTAGTCAACAGTATTTTTATTGCGGAATATTGTAATATTTCATCGCAGAGTGGTAGTGAACTTATTTTGTAATATTCCATCGCTGAGTGGTTCTGAGTTCGATTCAAAGTCAGTAAAGGCATATTCAGCTTTTTTCACAAGTAGGAAACGCGAAATATCAAATAACTGCTGATAAGCTTTAGCATATATTTCTCCCAGTGTTTCATCTCTGATGGAACCTTATATTATTTTTAATGTAGTTTCATACAGAGTATGTCAGCATTTATTGCATGAAAATTAATATTTTATTTCCGCACCAGAATTAAATATCGGATATCTGTTGATGTCATCGTAAATGAATATTTTTCGCATACGTCATCGATTTAATGTGGGAATTCGCGAAATGAATTGTTCACAAAGATGAAAAGCGAAATATCAAATAACTGCTGATAAGCTTTAACGTATATTTACCAAGTCGTGAGGCTAAAACTTTTTCTATCGTCAGCATTTTTTAAACTGCAATCATGCCATTGGTGTAAAATAGATTTTTCCTGTTGCGAGCCTATTTCAAAGCATCATTATATAATCCAAGAACACGCATCGATAGTCTTAATCATACTTGTATATGTAACGATTGTGAATATTCTCATTCTATAAAACTTCGCCATGGCACCTATCCATAACAACCATCACTTGTACGAGATCCCAGATCAGGTGTTTATCATACCTGATGAGGAACCACCAACACTACCAACGCAGCCTAACCCTCCAGAGTTCTTTAACATTAAGTTGTACAACGTAGAGGGACATCACACCGCTGATTTAGAGTTTGGTGTGATTTCGGTAAGAATATACAGCGTGGACCACAGCCCCGAGACATCTGTACTTCTACCATGTGGGAACACTCATTTTGAGAGTGCAGGGGATGATGTGACACACATTCAGGCCCACCACGATGAGGTCTGCGATGGACAACAACATTTTCACCGCTGTCGAACCACCAAAGATGGCTTCTTCAGCACATGGTCGTGGCGTTGCAGCCAGAGCTGTCCTCTGTTCGAGAGGTTCCAAAAAGCTGTAAGTACTAATATCAATACTCATTACATTTATTGTAAAACCCGTTCTTACTATGTCCAGTTAAGTAGGAGTAAATGTTTGGATAAGTTTATAGTACGAGATGTTTTCAAATGACGTTATTAGCTCTTACCATAACTTATTAAAATACATTATATATATAGGCTTATATATTTTATATATTACGCTTATTATTCAATTCCTGTTAAAATCTAAAAGTTAAACTATTTTCTAAAGAATAACGAAGAATGAAATCCTCCTCAAGTAAAGTGTTTGTAAAAAATGAAAAGAAAGTTACAACGTTTCTAACCTCACCCCCCGAAGGATAAAAAACCCAAATATAATCTGATGTACGTGTAGAGGAAGTAAATAGTAAATTAAGTAACTGTTCAAACTTTCATAATAGTTCGATCTAGTTTTCATTAGATTTTTTATCTTTTTACTTATATTGACATTGTTCTTCATCACCATTATCATTATGGAAGAAGCTAACTAATTTTACATCTACACTTTAATTCAGTTCGCGAGAAGTATAACCTCGAAAAATCCTTCGTTAGAAGTTTACATGTGCATTTTCCTATAGTAACGATTACTCTCAGTTAAGAGATTTTTACCAACAGTTATCGCCTAACCAAATATTACAAAATCGAACTATCAACAAAGTAATCGTAAAAGTAGCCATAATTATTTTACTGGAGGTGGTAATAACGGTCCTTAATATCATAACATATTGCTTATAGTGTTTATATTTTTTTCAGATGACGGAAGCCTTCTTCAACGATGGCCACTGCAGCCAGTGAACTGTACATCATCCACTAATATATATTGGGTCATGTTTAAAACTTTGTAGTAATACAAATAAATATCTAGTCAGAACAAAATCTGTGTCAACCACAAGTAATTGAAACCAGAGCTATATTTCTATCCTGATATTATTTCTTCATACTTCCTTTTTGTTTCAAAAGTATTACTCTTTACACATTTCCACCACTAAATCAATATTCTATGTCTTCCGAGGCATACTCGTTAATGTATTAAAGTCATAGAGTTTTATCTAATTTTCAACATGTATAAATTATTATCTTAACTTATTACTACTATTTTCCTTCATTTCTTTTATTGTTATCACAAAATTTACAGCCAAGTGAGGTACTCTTCACTTTCCGCTTTTCCTATATTATATCACATGCTTTATTTATTTATTTATTTATTCAAAATCTTAACATCAGTAGAGTAAGAAGTAAAATATGTATTATAAAGAAATCTTTTTCGTTACAACTTCAACAGAATTTTTTCATCTCATAATGTATGCAAAAGTTCAGTCACATCCTTAAATTATATACCAAATTCATTTCCCTCATTACATAACCTTCCATCAAGATGATTATTTATTTATCAAGTCATCAAATATCAAAAAAGTTAAAAAATCTATTTAAATAATTATAATCATTGAATTTTAGCTAATTTGTGACATCATATGTGAAATATTTTTCTTAGCTTCTGGTAATATGCACATTATATTTTATGTATCAAATGATTATGCAAATATCAGAGTCAAGAAAATAACATACATCTTCTAGCATATAGAGAGTAAGTTTCACAACGCAAAACGTACACGTGAGAAGGTGTTGATTAGTCAGCAAAGTATATCAGGATCCAAGTCTCTATACCGTACACCTTCATTAAGGAAAAAAGATATCGCGTATAATTTTCATAATAAGCATTTATATTCTGCATGCTTTTTCCCTAACGTCCTGATTATAATATTCAATTAGATATAAGTTACCATAGCTATGTTATGAATACAATGTTGAGGTTCAGGTTTTACATCTGCTTCATGTATGAAACTTGGAAATAAGACTTAGATAACGCATAAATTTCATAACCTGTTCATGTTTCGCGGCACCTAATAGTTATTGGTAATATTGTTTTAAATTTAAAGTCATTGCCTAAGTTCTCATCATTACTTAAAATACATTTGAACTCAACCAGTCTTAGACCCATATTTTATAAACACTTAACACAAGTAATATTTTTACGAGATCTTTATCATAATTTATAGATCACCTAAACATCTCCATTTTGCTTCAAAGTGATGTTCTTTACGCATTTCTTTTATAATGTGGTACCATCTCCTTAGTATGCAAAATGTCATAGATTTTTACCTAGTTTGCACCATCATGTTTGAATTAGTTTCTCAGCTTTCCACTGATGTTTAACTGAACCTATACAATAGTCCATCAATTTTTTCTTTTTATCATACAACCCACCTAATTATCCTAACAAAATGGGATTATTACCAAGTTAACATACATTTTTTATATAATACATCACAAGTTTAGCTTTTAAAGATAATATGCTTAAGTTCTCATCATTACTTAAAATGCCTTTGAACTCGACATGTCTTAGACCCATATTTTAAATGCACTTGAAACAAATATAATTTTTTTGCGAGATCTTTATCATAATTTACAGAGCACCTAATAGTTATTTATAATATTGTTTCAAATTTAAAGTCATTGTATCCGCTAGTCTTCACAATATTTCATTTTAATTTTTCGGTTATACTCGTTCTATATAGGTATTCCATTTCTTCAGCCAAGCTATCCCTAAGAAGTACTCTTTTATTACTTCAGGTTTGGTATAGAACATTATGAAAGATATTCTTCCATAACTTTTCTTAGAGTTCTTTGTATGTTTTTCCTTAACGCTATGGTAATAATATTCTAGTAGATAAGGGTTCAGTTTCTGCATTTCATTCATGTATGTGAAATAGAAATAAAAATTATAAATGAGTTTCTACAGGTTCTTACACATAATATACAACACATTTCAAATATTATATCAAGATATTCATCGGAGTCCATCAATCTCTTACCTTTATCACACAATCTATACATCTTTTATATATTGTACAGCATAGTGGATATCATTTTGAAATTAGTTTTTACATATAAAATTATCAACTATTTTATGTTCACGCCATATGTTTAAGTACGTGCTCTACGTTTTTACATAAATTCATTATAAGTACCAAATTTTCCACATAAATTAGCGAAAATAACGAAGTCTGCTCGTAAAATAACTATAAATATCGACTTTTATACATAGAAAGGTGAAAAATTACACATTCACATACACACATAACACAATCACTTCATTTCTAGGAGAGTAGACCTTCATTTCACACACATATATAGACCAAGACCAAGACCGAGAAACAAGACCAAGACCGAGAAACAAGACCAAGACCAAGAAACAAGACCAAGACCGAGAAACAAGACCAAGACCGAGAAACAAGACCAAGACCGAGAAACAAGACCAAGACCGAGAAACAAGACCAAGACCGAGAAACAAGACCAAGACCGAGAAACAAGACCAAGACCGAGAAACAAGACCAAGACCAAGACCACAGGCTCGTATATTTCGTCAGCAGAAAGGTAACATTTTATATTAGTATCGCCATCGGTTTTTGCATCAAGTTTCCTCATTCCTCCTAATTCTGATACATCAAATCTTTTCAATCTTCTTTTCTGTATAGCTGTTTTATATTTTGCTTTTTTAGCATCATCCACCTCTCGCATGAGTGAAAAGTATTTTTCCTTTGTTAGAACATTAAAATGAGAAGATATTTCACGCTTAGTTCTTAAAAGCTCAACCATGAATCTCTCTCTACATTTGTTTTTAGTTTTGTTACAAATTGACCAACTCTCATCCATGATAAGAAGAAACGTAGAATGATACTAAATGCAAGTCACCAATTATGTATATTGTTGTTCACAGCATCGCATTGAATGTCCTATTGTTGTATGGGTGGTATCTAGTCAGAACTAGTCTTAACTGACTTTTTCTAGTTAGATCTAGTCTTAACTGACTTTTTTCTAGTTAGAACTAGTCTTAACTGACTTTTTCTAGTTAGATCTAGTCTTAACCGACTTTTTTCTAGTTAGAACTAGTCTTAACTGACTTTTTCTAGTTAGATCTAGTCTTAACCGACTTTTTTCTAGTTAGAACTAGTCTTAACTGACTTTTTTCTAGCTAGAACTAGTCTTAACTGACTTTTTTCTAGTTAGAACTAGTCTTAACTGACTTTTGTTTTCTCACCTTAACAGCTTGACGGTTGAACAGCAACTAATTGTATTTGACATACATCAATTATTTATTGGTAAAACTCGTGACGTCTAACAAGAAAGATCATTTTGATCATATCTCACATAATACTTGTTGAATAATGAACCCGTTGGTCTTTCCGGAATTACTAGGCCCACACACACACACACACACACACACACACACACACACAACAAATACGCATCATCCACGAAGCAATCTCATAAAAGAAGTCTTAACACCGATAAGATTAAAAAGGATTATATCCAAAACACTAAGTTATGTTAGGTTAGGCTAGATTAGGTTAGGCTAGGTTAGGTTAGGTTAGCATAGGTTAGGTTAGCAGGATGATATTTTAAAATTATTTCTACATTAATGAAAATTCTAAGTTAGGTTAGGTAGATTATGTTGGGTTAGGTTAGGTTATGGAAGGTTAGGTTATGTTAGGTTAGGTTAGGTTATGATAGGTTACGTTAGGTTAGCAGGATATTTTAAAATCATTTCTACATTGATAGAAAGGCTAAGTTCCTTGGCACATTTTATCAATGTTTCTAGAAATAATTTTAAAATATCGTCCTGCTAACCTAACGTAACCTATCATAACCTAACCTAACCTAACATAACCTAACCTTCCATAACCTAACCTAACCCAACATAATCTACCTAACCTAACTTAGAATTTTCATTAATGTAGAAATAATTTTAAAATATCATCCTGCTAACCTAACCTATGCTAACCTAACCTAACCTAGCCTAACCTAATCTAGCCTAACCTAACATAACTTAGTGTTTTGGATATAATCCTTTTTAATCTTATCGGTGTTAAGACTTCTTTTATGAGATTGCTTCGTGGATGATGCGTATTTGTTGTGTGTGTGTGTGTGTGTGTGTGTGTGTGTGTGTGGGCCTAGTAATTCCGGAAAGACCAACGGG
This sequence comes from Ectobius pallidus, assembly GCA_964059195.1. NCBI lineage: Eukaryota > Metazoa > Arthropoda > Insecta > Blattodea > Ectobiidae > Ectobius > Ectobius pallidus. Next base: position 3,738,881 of record CAXKWD010000006.1, read on the forward strand.
TTCATTATTCAACAAGTATTATGTGAGATATGATCAAAATGATCTTTCTTGTTAGACGTCACGAGTTTTACCAATAAATAATTGATGTATGTCAAATACAATTAGTTGCTGTTCAACCGTCAAGCTGTTAAGGTGAGAAAACAAAAGTCAGTTAAGACTAGTTCTAACTAGAAAAAAGTCAGTTAAGACTAGTTCTAGCTAGAAAAAAGTCAGTTAAGACTAGTTCTAACTAGAAAAAAGTCGGTTAAGACTAGATCTAACTAGAAAAAGTCAGTTAAGACTAGTTCTAACTAGAAAAAAGTCGGTTAAGACTAGATCTAACTAGAAAAAGTCAGTTAAGACTAGTTCTAACTAGAAAAAAGTCAGTTAAGACTAGATCTAACTAGAAAAAGTCAGTTAAGACTAGTTCTGACTAGATACCACCCATACAACAATAGGACATTCAATGCGATGCTGTGAACAACAATATACATAATTGGTGACTTGCATTTAGTATCATTCTACGTTTCTTCTTATCATGGATGAGAGTTGGTCAATTTGTAACAAAACTAAAAACAAATGTAGAGAGAGATTCATGGTTGAGCTTTTAAGAACTAAGCGTGAAATATCTTCTCATTTTAATGTTCTAACAAAGGAAAAATACTTTTCACTCATGCGAGAGGTGGATGATGCTAAAAAAGCAAAATATAAAACAGCTATACAGAAAAGAAGATTGAAAAGATTTGATGTATCAGAATTAGGAGGAATGAGGAAACTTGATGCAAAAACCGATGGCGATACTAATATAAAATGTTACCTTTCTGCTGACGAAATATACGAGCCTGTGGTCTTGGTCTTGGTCTTGTTTCTCGGTCTTGGTCTTGTTTCTCGGTCTTGGTCTTGTTTCTCGGTCTTGGTCTTGTTTCTCGGTCTTGGTCTTGTTTCTCGGTCTTGGTCTTGTTTCTCGGTCTTGGTCTTGTTTCTCGGTCTTGGTCTTGTTTCTTGGTCTTGGTCTTGTTTCTCGGTCTTGGTCTTGTTTCTCGGTCTTGGTCTTGGTCTATATATGTGTGTGAAATGAAGGTCTACTCTCCTAGAAATGAAGTGATTGTGTTATGTGTGTATGTGAATGTGTAATTTTTCACCTTTCTATGTATAAAAGTCGATATTTATAGTTATTTTACGAGCAGACTTCGTTATTTTCGCTAATTTATGTGGAAAATTTGGTACTTATAATGAATTTATGTAAAAACGTAGAGCACGTACTTAAACATATGGCGTGAACATAAAATAGTTGATAATTTTATATGTAAAAACTAATTTCAAAATGATATCCACTATGCTGTACAATATATAAAAGATGTATAGATTGTGTGATAAAGGTAAGAGATTGATGGACTCCGATGAATATCTTGATATAATATTTGAAATGTGTTGTATATTATGTGTAAGAACCTGTAGAAACTCATTTATAATTTTTATTTCTATTTCACATACATGAATGAAATGCAGAAACTGAACCCTTATCTACTAGAATATTATTACCATAGCGTTAAGGAAAAACATACAAAGAACTCTAAGAAAAGTTATGGAAGAATATCTTTCATAATGTTCTATACCAAACCTGAAGTAATAAAAGAGTACTTCTTAGGGATAGCTTGGCTGAAGAAATGGAATACCTATATAGAACGAGTATAACCGAAAAATTAAAATGAAATATTGTGAAGACTAGCGGATACAATGACTTTAAATTTGAAACAATATTATAAATAACTATTAGGTGCTCTGTAAATTATGATAAAGATCTCGCAAAAAAATTATATTTGTTTCAAGTGCATTTAAAATATGGGTCTAAGACATGTCGAGTTCGAAGGCATTTTAAGTAATGATGAGAACTTAAGCATATTATCTTTAAAAGCTAAACTTGTGATGTATTATATAAAAAATGTATGTTAACTTGGTAATAATCCCATTTTGTTAGGATAATTAGGTGGGTTGTATGATAAAAAGAAAAAATTGATGGACTATTGTATAGGTTCAGTTAAACATCAGTGGAAAGCTGAGAAACTAATTCAAACATGATGGTGCAAACTAGGTAAAAATCTATGACATTTTGCATACTAAGGAGATGGTACCACATTATAAAAGAAATGCGTAAAGAACATCACTTTGAAGCAAAATGGAGATGTTTAGGTGATCTATAAATTATGATAAAGATCTCGTAAAAATATTACTTGTGTTAAGTGTTTATAAAATATGGGTCTAAGACTGGTTGAGTTCAAATGTATTTTAAGTAATGATGAGAACTTAGGCAATGACTTTAAATTTAAAACAATATTACCAATAACTATTAGGTGCCGCGAAACATGAACAGGTTATGAAATTTATGCGTTATCTAAGTCTTATTTCCAAGTTTCATACATGAAGCAGATGTAAAACCTGAACCTCAACATTGTATTCATAACATAGCTATGGTAACTTATATCTAATTGAATATTATAATCAGGACGTTAGGGAAAAAGCATGCAGAATATAAATGCTTATTATGAAAATTATACGCGATATCTTTTTTCCTTAATGAAGGTGTACGGTATAGAGACTTGGATCCTGATATACTTTGCTGACTAATCAACACCTTCTCACGTGTACGTTTTGCGTTGTGAAACTTACTCTCTATATGCTAGAAGATGTATGTTATTTTCTTGACTCTGATATTTGCATAATCATTTGATACATAAAATATAATGTGCATATTACCAGAAGCTAAGAAAAATATTTCACATATGATGTCACAAATTAGCTAAAATTCAATGATTATAATTATTTAAATAGATTTTTTAACTTTTTTGATATTTGATGACTTGATAAATAAATAATCATCTTGATGGAAGGTTATGTAATGAGGGAAATGAATTTGGTATATAATTTAAGGATGTGACTGAACTTTTGCATACATTATGAGATGAAAAAATTCTGTTGAAGTTGTAACGAAAAAGATTTCTTTATAATACATATTTTACTTCTTACTCTACTGATGTTAAGATTTTGAATAAATAAATAAATAAATAAAGCATGTGATATAATATAGGAAAAGCGGAAAGTGAAGAGTACCTCACTTGGCTGTAAATTTTGTGATAACAATAAAAGAAATGAAGGAAAATAGTAGTAATAAGTTAAGATAATAATTTATACATGTTGAAAATTAGATAAAACTCTATGACTTTAATACATTAACGAGTATGCCTCGGAAGACATAGAATATTGATTTAGTGGTGGAAATGTGTAAAGAGTAATACTTTTGAAACAAAAAGGAAGTATGAAGAAATAATATCAGGATAGAAATATAGCTCTGGTTTCAATTACTTGTGGTTGACACAGATTTTGTTCTGACTAGATATTTATTTGTATTACTACAAAGTTTTAAACATGACCCAATATATATTAGTGGATGATGTACAGTTCACTGGCTGCAGTGGCCATCGTTGAAGAAGGCTTCCGTCATCTGAAAAAAATATAAACACTATAAGCAATATGTTATGATATTAAGGACCGTTATTACCACCTCCAGTAAAATAATTATGGCTACTTTTACGATTACTTTGTTGATAGTTCGATTTTGTAATATTTGGTTAGGCGATAACTGTTGGTAAAAATCTCTTAACTGAGAGTAATCGTTACTATAGGAAAATGCACATGTAAACTTCTAACGAAGGATTTTTCGAGGTTATACTTCTCGCGAACTGAATTAAAGTGTAGATGTAAAATTAGTTAGCTTCTTCCATAATGATAATGGTGATGAAGAACAATGTCAATATAAGTAAAAAGATAAAAAATCTAATGAAAACTAGATCGAACTATTATGAAAGTTTGAACAGTTACTTAATTTACTATTTACTTCCTCTACACGTACATCAGATTATATTTGGGTTTTTTATCCTTCGGGGGGTGAGGTTAGAAACGTTGTAACTTTCTTTTCATTTTTTACAAACACTTTACTTGAGGAGGATTTCATTCTTCGTTATTCTTTAGAAAATAGTTTAACTTTTAGATTTTAACAGGAATTGAATAATAAGCGTAATATATAAAATATATAAGCCTATATATATAATGTATTTTAATAAGTTATGGTAAGAGCTAATAACGTCATTTGAAAACATCTCGTACTATAAACTTATCCAAACATTTACTCCTACTTAACTGGACATAGTAAGAACGGGTTTTACAATAAATGTAATGAGTATTGATATTAGTACTTACAGCTTTTTGGAACCTCTCGAACAGAGGACAGCTCTGGCTGCAACGCCACGACCATGTGCTGAAGAAGCCATCTTTGGTGGTTCGACAGCGGTGAAAATGTTGTTGTCCATCGCAGACCTCATCGTGGTGGGCCTGAATGTGTGTCACATCATCCCCTGCACTCTCAAAATGAGTGTTCCCACATGGTAGAAGTACAGATGTCTCGGGGCTGTGGTCCACGCTGTATATTCTTACCGAAATCACACCAAACTCTAAATCAGCGGTGTGATGTCCCTCTACGTTGTACAACTTAATGTTAAAGAACTCTGGAGGGTTAGGCTGCGTTGGTAGTGTTGGTGGTTCCTCATCAGGTATGATAAACACCTGATCTGGGATCTCGTACAAGTGATGGTTGTTATGGATAGGTGCCATGGCGAAGTTTTATAGAATGAGAATATTCACAATCGTTACATATACAAGTATGATTAAGACTATCGATGCGTGTTCTTGGATTATATAATGATGCTTTGAAATAGGCTCGCAACAGGAAAAATCTATTTTACACCAATGGCATGATTGCAGTTTAAAAAATGCTGACGATAGAAAAAGTTTTAGCCTCACGACTTGGTAAATATACGTTAAAGCTTATCAGCAGTTATTTGATATTTCGCTTTTCATCTTTGTGAACAATTCATTTCGCGAATTCCCACATTAAATCGATGACGTATGCGAAAAATATTCATTTACGATGACATCAACAGATATCCGATATTTAATTCTGGTGCGGAAATAAAATATTAATTTTCATGCAATAAATGCTGACATACTCTGTATGAAACTACATTAAAAATAATATAAGGTTCCATCAGAGATGAAACACTGGGAGAAATATATGCTAAAGCTTATCAGCAGTTATTTGATATTTCGCGTTTCCTACTTGTGAAAAAAGCTGAATATGCCTTTACTGACTTTGAATCGAACTCAGAACCACTCAGCGATGGAATATTACAAAATAAGTTCACTACCACTCTGCGATGAAATATTACAATATTCCGCAATAAAAATACTGTTGACTAATACTACATAAGACATGTGCTATGATTAAGGATTTAATATTTAAAAGTACTGGCCTGCGACTTTATAATATGATAGAGTTGGGATTTAAAAGGAAGTCTCAATGAATGACGTTGTAAGATAGCGATAAGCGTACAGCGTTATATTACCGCTGCATAGTAAGAGAGATAACATGTATGGAGGGCTAGATGATACTACTGCTACCTAAGCAAAATCACTGCACGCATATGATTAAACATTCACTGGCTTTCTGTATCGACATTATAAAATCCTGTAATTATTATCATAATATATCCCCTCTAAAGACCCTAGCATGAGTTTTACGCACCGGCCGCCTTTACCATAGGACCAAAGTAAAAATTAAACGCTAATCGGTAAACCTAGGCTGAGTTGACCTCAGGGCTATTTTTTAGATAAGTAGACATCTTACGGAAAAAACTGTATGTGAAATATAATTATAAAAAAAATACTTGAAGGTATAAAAAAACGCTTCTCTACATTTCCAACTAATAATAAATTAGGAGGTCCAGATTGTCGGTATGGTTGTAAGCCTTACGCATCGACCACATTTACTCTAGGTTGAGTCACTAGATTTTAGAAAAATAATCATCTTACAGAAAACTGATAACGATGCATTTATGCGATGTTCTGGCGTACGTGATGAGACGATACTTCCGTGTAAAAAAGACATAAAGATTAAAATCTGCTGTGACGTCATAAAACAATCCACCTGTCACATGATCTAATCCTGCCAATCCTGCAATGACGTCATCAATTCGTAATCCTGCAATGACGTCATAAAACATTCCACCTGTCACGTGATCTAATCCTTCCAATCCTGCAATGACGTCATCAATTCGTAATCCTGCAATGACGTCATCAATTCATAATCCTGCAATGACGTCATAAACATTCCTCCTGTCACGTGATCTAATCCTTCCAATCCTGCAATGACGTCATCAATTCGTAATCCTGCAATGACGTCATCAATTCATAATCCTGCAATGACGTAAGCAATGCCGCCATCTTGTAAAACAATACCAATATACAAATTTCAAATTTCCCACCATCCGTTATTTGCAATTGTAATATCAAATTTCCACCTTTTGCAATTTTCAAATCAACCGCCATCCGCCCACCTGAAATAGGAACCGGAAACGTAGCCATTTTCATTATAAATTTCCAAATTTTGAATTTCGCGCCGGAAACGTAACCAATTACATTATAAATTCGCAAATTTTGAATTTCGCGCTTCGTACGCCCCGGAACCGGAACGGACGCCATTTATATTATTAATTTTCAAATTTTAAATTTCGCGCTTAATCCGCCATTTGAAATAGGAACCGGAACCGCCGCCATTTGCAATAGGAACAGGAACCGACGCCATTTTGAATCACGTGGTTATTGCCACGCCCACTTGTGATGTCATACAATCCGCCACTGACGTCATAGCCACGCCCACTTGTGACGTCATAGGCCACGCCCACTTGTGACGTCATCATTCCCCCCTCCCCTCCCTCCCCTCCGGCTCCTGCGGTGACGTCATTAATCCTGCCAATCCTGCAATGACGTCACATATAAAACCATACTACTAAGAGAAGATCGCTATGTACATGAAACTAGACACAAAAAATACTACTATAGAAATAGGTACAACTTAAAGCTCACAGAGAGAAGTCCATACATTAATGGAGTGAAGCTCTAAAACAGGTTACCGAATGAACTGAAAGGACTAAAGGCGGCCATTCACTATCGCTCCAAACGTCCAAATGGAGTGATGTCACTCCAAAATCTCATAATGAATAGGAAGGCTGTCGTCCGTTTGGCATGGAGCGATGGGTCTGCTGGATATCCAGTCGAGCAAAAATCCATCCGTTCATCAAGCCGTCGTACAATGAATGGGGAAAACGACGTGGAGTGACTCCAAGCCATCCCGCAAATCTGCTATAGTAGGTCTGTCTTAAGATGGCACAGTTCAGAATAAAGAGACAGAAAATGTTTGGCAGAAGTCAGGTATTGGAAAGAAAGAGATAGAAACAGATACTACTGTAAAAGGTTACTCGCTCCAAAAATGTGCTGCTGCCACTATGGCGAGGGTGGAAGGGGCGAAACACCATCCGTGTATAACTACAAGAAGCAGTGGTGGTCAGTGAAGTTGAGGAGTCTAGATTATTTTCATCTTCTGATCCTACGTCACTTTCATCAGAATATGAATCGTCTAAATTTATAACGAATTTGTCCAACACCTCGTCCACAAGACCGTCTTTGACCCAATAAAATTCCTCAATTGTTTTTACATGATCACACGCATTTTTCCACTGCACTGAATTAACTTTTTCCACTGCATCCCTGAACAGTTTTTCTACGTCACTAATTCTAAAATTAATATTCGTTTTTGCCACGTGACCCTTAACCTGTGCCCATATTAGTTCAATAGGGTTTAAGTCACAATGGTATGGCGGTAGACGTACAACAGTGTGCCCATGTTGTTGCTCTATCGTATCTATCTCGTAATGCCTGTGCTTATCTTTTACTGATTTAATTATGTCATACAGTACCAGGGGCGGATCCACGGGGGGGGGGGGGAATGGGGGAAATTTCCCCCCCCCCAAAATTTGTAACATTAAGCAAAAATTATTCAAAATTGATTAGAACATACCCCAAATACTTAAATTAAAGCAACGACATTCATTATTTTGAAATACCTTTGTAAGAAAATGCTGAAATGTTCATTTCGTTTTCAATTGTGTACTGGGAATAATTGATTTTTATGAGTAAAAACTTCCCTCTCTACTTTGGTTCCCCCCCCCCAAAATGTCTCGCTGGATCCGCCCCTGTACAGTACTGGTTTTGTTGACATGGGATCAAAATTGATATCTCGTTCACTTAACCATTTTTGCATGTCTGCCTTTAACGTGGAGGATGTTGGAGGTTTGTTTAGTTCTTTCGAATGGTAGCTAGCGTTATCCATTACTATTACAGAATTTGGAGGAATATTAGGAATTAAATTTTGAACAAACCAGTTCTAAAAAACGGTTGCATCCATCTCTTCATGGAAATCCTTGGTGGATTTAGATTTGAAACATAATAGAGCATTGGGGATAAAACCAGATTCAGATCCCGCATGCACCACTATACATCTTTGTCCTTTTCCCAAGGGCACTCGCAGAGGTGGTTCAAGTTCGCCATCAGGGTTTTCACTAGGGCTGTACCGATTAATCGATTAATTGAGCTGATTAATCGATTAAATATCTAATCGTCGATCAATTACATTTTCCGATTAATCGGTTTAGTCGAATTCTGAAAAACGTGTTTCGAGAAATGGGTCAAATGACCAAACTCTTGTCTCAGTGCCGAGTGAGAGAGTTTTTAGTGCTACCGGTATTATTGTAAACAAGCTAAGATCGTCTCTTGAACATTCAAATATCAACAAACTCGTATGTCTCAAGTCTTAACTGAAAAAGTAACCGGAAATGTAAGTTTTGTATATATTCTTTCACTAGTTAACTAATAATGGTATTCATTAATTCAGGATTTCTTCTGATTATCTGTAGTGTAGTAGTTATTAAACGTGTAAAACAATATTAAATGTACACTTTGGTTTCGTGTAAAATACCGACCTATTTGTCGATTAATCAGTCGATTAATCGATTAAAGTCAAGCGTTAACTCGATTAGAAATTTTAATCGATTTTCAGCCCTAGTTTTTACACATCCAAACCTTGCCTTTGGTGTGGTTTATATTAACCTACGTTTCGTCTAAATAAATAATCGGACGGTTAGAATTGCGTAAGACTTTCAGTTCCCGTACAACTTAAGTGTGTGAGTATGAGTATGCTATATCAGAAGTCTGTAAATAATCCTTTCCGCTGATACGTTATCCATAGCTGTAGGCTTTGTATTAGTTGAGAAATAGGGATGTTTATCATAGGCCCTAAGCATGGGATGGAACATTTTGAGTCCTATGCTCGCAGTATATTATGTCCCGGGTTTTAGGGGCGGAAAGTATGAAAGTTTCTCATTTCTCTTTTATTTCAGCCCCGAAACGATTGTATGGTAACATGAGAATGAGAAGTAAAATTTTCCGTCAAGTCAGTACAATCTTTTGTAATTTATGTTTCTTCTTATTTCAACCCCTCCCAAGCATGATGTGTAGAAGCAACGGAATGCAGCATTCGACATCCTCTATGAACCATAAAAAGCTACAGTATATCTAGCGTTTTCTGATGGAATAGTTTGAGTGTGATAAATCTTTTCCTTCATTTCAAGTTCTACATACATATTATATAAGGACCTAGAGTTTCAAAATCGAAAGTTCTCCATAAGTTAATTTCAAATTAAAAAATACAAAGCCCGGGCGACGCCGGGCCTTTTCAGCTAGTATAAAATAAATAAATATTTAGTACAACACTCTTCACAATAACAAGCCGCCACGTCTGCTTTTAAAACGACAACTGAATGACATCTGGAAATACTTGGACTACAAATTTCTGTATTACCCCACAACTTTCTCTACCACTCTGCCAGTGGGGGGTAGTGGAGTGAGTAACTTTCAGCTACCTGCTGTATTCTGTGCCAACTTAAAACAGCCCTACTTATAGTCAGTGGCCAAACCCACATCCAAGTAGCCTCATTCTGTCTTCAGGTGTCCTCCAGTGCAGATGTGTATTCTAATTTCAGCGCCATGTCGGGGCCAGACTTTGTTCTCGAAGTAATCGAATCCCATAAACAGTTTCCGTGCCTATGACAAGTTACTAATTGCGATTATCACAACAAAATTAATAAACGGTGCAAAAAAATGTTGCACAAACTTTCTCGCATATACGTGTTAAAAGGCTAGCACAGAAGAAAGTAAGATATAGAGACAATTAAATTTCATTTATTTCATTTTCATAAAACTAAGAAGTACAGTGCCGGTATCTAGAAAAGAAAGCATCAGGGTCGATCCTTATGTTCAATCCTTTAACCGTGAAATAATAAAATAATAATGATAATAATAATAACAATGTTAATAATAATACAATAGTAGTGTGATTTTGTTCATGACGTCAGAGGAGGAGCCGGAGAGCCGATGACGTCACAAGTGGGCGTGGCATATGACGTCACTACTTACGTCACGGAGGAGAGGGAGGATTGATGACGGTACAACTGGGCGTGGCTTATGACGTCACTACTTACGTCACAAGTGGGCGTGGCTATGACGTCATGACCTTTGTCATGGTCACGTGATTCAAAATGGCGTCGGTTCCCGTTCCTATTGCAAATGGTGGACCAAGCGCGAAATTTAAATTTGGAAATTCATAATAGCGGTATATTTAAAAATGGCTACGTTTCCGGTTCCTATTACAAATGGCGTAAGGTGGGAAATTTAAAAATTGTATTTTGGTAGATGGCAGGTGATTTGAAAATTGCGAATGGTGGAAATTGGATATTACAATTGCAAATGGTGGACCAAGCGTGAAATTTAAAATTTGTATTGGTAGATGGCGGGTGACTTGAAAATTGCGAATGGTGGAAATTGGATATTACAATTGCAAATGGCGGTATGTGGGAAATTAAAAATTTGTATTGGTAGATGGCAGATGGAATGACCACATCGTAATCCAAGATGGCGACAGTGCTTACGTCATCAGAGGAATGCTATGACCTACCTCAAAGGTGGGATGCATCACGTGACAGGTGGGATGACCGCAGGAGCCGATGACGTCACCGCAGGAGCAGCTGACGTCACAAGTGGATTAGATCATGTGATAGGTGGAATGTTTTACGTCATAATTCAAGATGGCGACATTGCTTACGTCATCAGTGGATTGCTATAACCTATCTCAACAGTGGAATGGTTTATGACGTCATCAGTCAATATGGCAGATTTCAACTTTATGTCTTCTTTTGCATGGAAGCATTACAAAAGCAGCAGGAAGTATATATATCGTATTACACTACGGTTTCTCACAACGCGTAAATGCAACGTCATCATTATTTTATAATTATATTCCTCCATACAAGTTTCTCGTAAGATGTCTATTTCCCTAAAAAAAAATAGCCCTGAGGCTCAGCCTGGAGTAAATGTGGCCGGAGCCTAAGGCTGACAACCGTGCCGAATGTTAAAAATCTGGGCCTCCTAATTTATTATTATTATTATTATTATTATTATTATCAGACGCCATCGAAAGTGTAGAGATAGCGATATTTTAAACCTTCGTACATTTTTATAAAGATGGTAGCTAACGTCTTAAAACTATATTTCATCATAAAATTTTGTCATAAGATGATGATTTCCCTAAATCCTAACCCTGAGGTCGACTCAGCCTCGTTCTTGCTGGTCAATGTATAATATAAATCTAAAAATTTTGTTAATGTGACCGGTGCATGATCTTACGTGTTGAATGAGCTTCAAACCCTCGGTATAATGAGGGAATAATATTATGTTAATAATTACATGTTTTTATAAAGCCGATGCTATATTATAAGGAAAGCCAGTGAATGTTTTTTAAACATATGGTATGATAGTATCGTACGTGAGAGAATTGCTTAGTTAAGCGGAAGTGTTTCAAAGTTTCATCTCACACACAGCATTGCAACACTAGTTTAGCTGATGCGAGAGTTCATAGTATTCTTATCAACGCTCAAGTGTTATATGACAGTAACATCTTCATGTCACCTTCATTTCATCTCTATAACACTAAAATCGTAATATTATAAAACCACACTCCAGTACCTTTAATTTTTAAAATGCTTCATTCAATATGTATTGTATGACTAATTTATTAATCAATGTTATTCTGTTGCGATATATTAAAAGTTAATTTTGCGTTATAACATACTAAAATGAATTATACATATGGAACTGTCTCGTGGTACATCAAGATGCTGACATAATGAAAAGTTGACCTGCATGTGTGCGTGAGTAATTGTTATCGCTTACTCACATGTTAAAACAGTCTCTTTAAACAGCAGTTATGCTCGTCCCTTTAAATATAAAATCCTAAACATATGGCTTGTGTATTATATATTAAACCAATGTTTAATCTCTGAAAGAACCTTAAATTATTATAAATGTATATAGCTTCCGTTTTCATATAGAGTATAACATAACACATGTGTCAGCATTTATTGTAGGAAAATGAATATTTTATTTCTGCAAGCACAATGTCCAGAAGACACGTTTTCAGAAAAGCGCTGATCAGAATTAAATATCGGATATCTGCTTATTTCAGCGGAAATGAATATTTTTCCGTTGCGAGGATATAATCTACATACGTCAGCAATTTATTGTGAGAAATTATGATCATGCATTTTCGCAAGCATGTAATGTTATAGGCTTCACGCTTTGAGGAAAACACTGTTCGGAAATGGATATCTGATTACTGTTGGTAACATCATTTTAAGAATCATATAACTATATTTTTTAATGCTGAGATAAACTTTTATACCGCATCTATCATACGTTTTTGCATCACGTGGTATCAAGCTTTCTTTCTTCTTCTTTCGTTTCACCCTCTTTGGGGTACGTTGAATCAGTCATTTCTTTGTGTGTTGTTCCTTCCTAAGTGCCCAGTATTTCTTCATTCTTTCTGATCTTCTCTTCCTCTCTTCTTCAGAGATAATAGGTTTGGACTTCAGTGACGACCTGTCTTGGAACCTTGTATTTTCGTCTTTAGTTATTATTTTAGCCGTTCGATCTAATAGTGATTTTTCTGTAATTTTTAACTCGACTAGGTCTTTTTCAGTTTCTTTAAACCAGTTGGGTTTTGTTTTGCGGTTGCGGAAGAAGTCAAAGATTTGTTTGGTTAATCTAACAGAGTCCATTCTAAGAAGATGACCATAGAAATTTATCCTCCTTTTTCGCATAGTGTCTGAAAGTTTTTCAATTTTCTTGTAGAGGGTTTCATTCTTGATGTATATCATCTTATTATCCTGAAATTTAGGTCCTATGATTATTCTTAAAATCTTCCTTTCCTTTAGTTCAAGTTTCTCCATCTGACCTTTGAAATTCATGTTTAGCGTTTCTGCCGCGTACAGTGCTTCTGGTTTAATTACTGATCTGTAATGTTTAATTTTTGACCCCCATGAAAGGGATTTCTTGTTGTATGTATCTTTTGTTAGTTGAAAGGCCATTTCAAGTTTGTTTTTTCTGGATTCCATTGTTTTGCATTCCACCGCATTCCAACTGATCCATTCTCCGAGATACTTGAATTCTTTTACTATTTCTATTTTTTGTTCTTGGATTTCGAGGTATTGACGTGGGTGTTTGTTGTTTGTCATGATTTTGGTTTTTTCAAAGGAAATGTGAAGACCTATTTTAGCTGCTTGTTTAGCTAGTTCAATTATTTGTTCTCTTGCTTCCTCCATCGTTTCAGCAACTAAGGCCATATCATCCGCAAAGGCAATACAATTTATTTTAAGGTTCTTCTTTTTGCAACCCAGTCTTATTCCAATCTTTATATTTTTGTTCCATTCTCTTACTACTTTCTCAAGCGCACAATTGAACAACAACGGTGACAGCCCATCTCCCTGTCGCACTCCTGTTCTTATTTCGAATGGATCTGATAGTTCACCCATGAATTTAACTTTTGAAAACGTCTTTGTGATAGTCGCTTTTATAATATTAGTTGTTTTCTTATCCAAACCCATTTCCTCCAGGACTGATAGAAGGGATTCTCTATCAATGGAATCATATGCTTTTTTGAAATCAATGAAGGAGATTACGTACTTCTTTGCCCTTGATTTTTGATATGCCATAATGTGTTTGAGGTTTATTATTTGTTCAGAGCATGACCTACCCTTTCTAAAACCTCCCTGGTATTCTCCAAGTTGTGGATCCAATTGTGGTTCTGCCCTGTTTAAAAGTACTTTGGAAAGAATCTTGTATGTTACATCCAGTAACGATATTCCCCTATAGTTATTTGGGTCTGTTTTCAAGCCTTTCTTGTAAATAGGGTGGATGATAGCTGTTTTCCATTCTACAGGGATCTCTTCCTCTTTCCAGATTTTATCGAAAACACATTGCAGGGATGTAATTGCATTTTTGTCAGCTTTCTTCCACAGTTCGGCCACTATTTGGTTTTCTCCAGAAGCTTTCATATATAAGAAGAATTTTTATTTATCGTAAGTTGATTTAATACTATTCCTTTAACAATGGAGACGTCAACATCTATGCTAATCACATCATACGACGTGTACGGGCACGAAATGGATTCGTTCCAATTCACAGTAAAATTCAAAACGGTAGGCCTACTAGGAAACAACCAACTACAAAATGAGCTTGCGGAAATATACCCGTGTGGTAGGGCACGAGTGGAATTCATAGGGGACGTAGAACATGATGCTGAACACCACACAGAATCTTGTAATGGGATTCTCCATATCACAGCATGTGCGAATCCAGATCAGACTTCAAATTACCAAGTGTGGAGTAGGAAATGTAGCATCTCCTGCTACATCTTCTTAGATCAAAGCAGAAAGGTATGTACATAACTTTATTATAATCGTTGTTTTTCATATTTTATATTGTAATCATTTGCAGTTTTAATCCTCGAATTCGAATTCATTACAGTATCTCCATCATATAGTTATATTCTTTGCATTAAATCAGAGTTTTCTAAGACTCATTAAATTTCCATATATTATTATACTGTCTTATCATAGTTTTTTCTTTGAAGATCATCTTTTTAGAATTCTAGTTTGCGCTAAATCAGATTTTTCTAAGACCTATCAAATTTCTATGTATTATTATGTCTCATAATAGTTTTTTTCCTTTCTTTGAAGAGCTTTATTTATTTTATTATCAATTTTACAATAGTGGAGTATTATAGTTTTTTCTTCGAAGATCAGCTTTTTAGAATTATATTTTTCTGTTAAATCAGAATAGTCTAAATCTTATAAAATTGTGTTGCTTGTTAAATTCAATTAGCTAACTAGACAAAAGCCAGTCAAGACTAGTTCTAACTGGCGAGACATCAGTTTCATTCTAATACATGTTGTAGTCGAGACCCTCTCTATTCAGTGTCAAGAATGGAATAACCCTACTTAAATATAGCCGTTACATAGTCCTCTATTAACTGAATTTAGAGTTATTTGTGTAAAAAAGAGTGATGAATGATTTATAGTATGCTTCGTGTTATATCCTCTAGTGTAATGATAACCGGAGGATCTGGTACGTGTTTCTCAATTTCCATCAATTCCTAGTTTAAAATGAAGTATCATTTATGAGTGCGAAATGTACCTAATCGTATGTAGATCTACTCTCCTAGAAATGAAGTGTTTGTGTTATGTGTGTGTGTGTATGATTTTTCACCATTCTATGTATAAAAGTCGATATTTATAGTTATTTTACGAACAAACGTCGTTATTTTCGCTAATTTATGTAGAAAATTTGATATGTTTAGTGAATTTATGTAAAAACGTAGAGCGAGTACTTAAAAATATAGTGGAAACATAAAATAGTCGATAATTTTATATGAAAAAAGTAATTTCAAAATGATATCCACTATGTTGTACAATGTATTAAAGATGTATAGATTGTGGGAAAAGGGTAAGCGTTTGATGGACTCCGACGAATATTCTTATAGACATTTATATAAAAAAAGCTGATGAATTCTGTACAGTATGCTTCGTGTAATATCCTCCAGAATATTGACAACAACCTGAAGATCTGATACAAATTTATATATTTCCAACAATTCCTCGTATAAAAGAAAGTATCATTTATGAGTGCAAAATGTACCTAATCGTATGTAGGTCTACTCTCCTAAAAATGTGGTGTTTGTGTGTGATTTTTCGCTGTTCTATGTAAAAAATTCTATATTTATAGCTAGTTTATGTAAAAACTTCGATATTTATAGTGATTTTATGTAGAAAATCTTGTTTTATAGTGTGACTAAACGTTCAGAAATATGAGGTTTCGAAATGAATTCTTAAACGCATTTTCAAGAAATTATCATTTTTTACAACTAGAGTAGTGAATTATATAGATAGGGCAAAATTTGAAATCCTTAGTTGTAACTTTTTTACAACACTAATCCTTAATGAGTTCTGATATTTGTTATTTATAATAATAAATACTATAATGAAGTGTACACTTAAATTAATACAAGTGGGAATGAACATAGAAAGATGGATGTCCAAAAGAAGAATATAAATTGATGTTAGAGCTATTATCATCGCTTCAGATGTATAGTGGATCTATACCAGTCGTGTACTTATTTTTCTGAAGAAAAACCTCAAACGGTGTGTACTGGCATATGTGAGAACTTCTGAAGATAGAGATGTATAAAGAAATGATAGCTCATAGCTGGAAAGCTGCTGTGCTTACAACTTAGACCATAATATTGCCACCTAATACCGAAATGAAACAGTGGAAAATGATCAGATGATTGGTAATAGGACATGTCCCTTTATGGTTATAAAGGTTGAATGTAATAATAAGAGTAATACTAATAATAATGATAACTGAATGATCCATCATCTCGGATGTTTGAGTTGTGATCTTCGAGTTTCTAAAAGAAAGGAAAAAAATCTAGCTTACAGATATGAAGTTGAAACCTAGTCATGGTTAAAGAAGGAAATTTAGATATTAGAACCATATTTAAAGAATCCTTTTCCTAAGGTTTCTTAGTAGATGTTATAATGAGATGAAGTAAGTAATTGCCTTGGTCAAAGAAGCCTCACAAGTAGAACTGAAGTAGAAATGGTATATATAGGGCGAACATAGCCGAAAAAGTAAAATGGTATAGTATTAAAGTGACGATTAATGGATGTAATGACTTTGAATTTAAAACAATATTACCAATAACTAATAGGTGCTCTGTAAATTACGACAAAATTCTCGTAAATATTATGTTTGTGTTAAGTGCATTTAAAATATGGGTCTTAGACTGGAATGATGAACAGGTCGAGTTCAAAGGCATTGTGAGTAATGATGAGAACTTGGGAAAACAATAAGCATATTATTTTAGCCATCAAACTTGTGATGTATTATAGAAAAAATGTGTGTATGCATGGTAATAAACCCTTAGTGTGATGTTAATTAGCTAGATGGTATGATAACATGAATAATATGTTGGAAAATAGTGGAAAGCTAAGAAACTAATTCATACATGATGGTGTAAATTAGATAAAAATCTATGACTTTGGTACACTAAGGAGAAGGCACCAGAATACAGAGAATAATGATTTAGTGCGAGAAATGCGTAAAGAACAATACTTTGAGGTAAAAAGGAATTACGAAGACAGAAATTTAACTCATGGAGAAAATATTGTAATATAATCACATCAAGCATTCCGTGGAATGAAATATACAATCCGACATCTGACATAATATGGAAAAGCATAGTATTAACAACCATATCGTTCGAACGAGTACAACTAGCATAGAAGATACTATGAGGCAGATAATAAGAAGAAGATAGTCAGTATCATGGAAGATTAAGAGAAGAAACAAAGATACCAATTGTGACGAGCTTTCTTACTGTATATCAAATCTGTGATTATTCTCAATCGTAGTACATAAGTTTACTGAACTCCTACAAAACAAGGTCACTTATACGCCTATGGTGTCGTCATGACACGACACGCATAATCCACATTCCAATGTTCAGTACAGTTACCTCCGCTACCGGGTGGTTGCAAATTTCCTACTCCCAGTCTACTTTCTCTTTCTTTTAACAATTTACCCAGTTTGATAATATTGATGAAAATTTATATTAACGGGCGCCATCATCAATACACTTCCTCTCTTCTTTTTGTTGTATATCAGCCCAGTCACAAATTAAATTATAGATACACAAGCTATGTACCTACAAGCCTCTCGGCTAGCTTTTTAATTTAACAGTGGAGACGGGAATGGGTTCGGATTTATCTTTCTTTCATTATTCTGCTCCTCTCTATTTCTTCTTTTTCTCCTTTTTCAGTGCTCACTACCAAAGTATGTAACTTAGCCCAAAAATCAGCGACTCTCAAACCATTACAAGGATAAGGGTCAAAAATCTGAACTTCACGTTAATTTACTTTGCATAACAATAACCATAATTTATTTAATATATTTTTTTTTCTCTTTTCAACAATAACAATCTTATATACAATAAATTACATTTGAACTACATTAACCATTCAACACTTTTATTGGTAGGATAGTATTTAATTATTCAAGGTTAGTATACCCAGTTTAACTGTATAAGTATGTTCTCTGTTCAACAGAACAAATCCCTAATTAATTACTTTAATCTCCTTTCTTTCTTTATTTCCAGGTATCTACTAGAACGTCTCGTATTATCCTTCTAATTAACTACTAACTTGTGTAGTCGTTTACATTTGCAACTTCAGGATATTTCAATATATATATTATACTTTCTTCCGAATAAATAAAGGTTTTCAATTCATAATCCAGTCCTTAACTCTACATATTACACTCAATAATCCCACCTATGTCTCCTATACCAGTCCACTAGTCATCTTAGTCCATGAAGAATTGTACTTAAAGATAGATAGGAAAGACAGTGTCATGAAGAAAGAAATGGAAGTTTAGGCCTATACCCACAGAGTGACTGTGGCGATAGACCACCGATACAGGGGCGGCGTCTAGATCTTGAGTTACAAACAATCTGACTCCTCTCCTGCAACCGGGAAAATATTAATGGGCCGCAAACAAAAATACAATTTTGAACAATCGATGTCAGAGGTCCCTGACACTCTCTCCTAGAGGCACGTGGGGCCGTTGTTCGCCTCCAACACCGATGACTTTCACAATTCTCATAAATCTCTTTATATTCTACTAGTATAGGCTTCGCCTACTACTAGATTTATATTTATTTTATTTGGGACACTTCCGGCGTTCCCTCACCTCACCCTTGCTTTTTTTTTTCTGGGGTAATCTCTAGTACGTGCTAATGAACTACTTGTCATCAATTCACTACACAAAATTACCAATTCTCCTCTTTCTAATCTAACCAGTTATTATTTATTATCTTTTAACTCCTCTCTCTTTAAGCAGTTTATACCATTGTTCTAATTTACCTATTTCCTGTTACTCTGGTTTCCATACTTTTCAGGTTACTATTCTACTCCCTGGGCACCCAATTTCCTTGTTTCTAAATTCCCTAGAATTCTAACTGAAACTAACTCACGCCCCAGATCAGTAACTCTCTCTTTATAACCCTTGAGTAACTCCTACTTCTATCCTAACATGTAAGTTTTCCAATGGTATGCGCCTAATATACTACTACTCATAGGCCTTCTTCTGCCTCTCACTGTTCACTTTCTTATCTCCCTTTACCATGATCCATACGGTTCCCACTCTTCGATAAATCTCTTAAAGAAAACAACTCAATCATTACGGGCCAGCATGAAATCTACTCATAGATAATCATCTGTCACCCAACAAAAACCAAGAGGGAGAGGCCCTCGCAAGAAATACTAAGTAAGCCCCTATTACCCTTCTTCCTTACTCCCCTCGCGTCCTGTCTTATAAAAAAACAAGTTTGAATGAGCATCACCAACTGCCTCGAGCTATGTATTCATTCGTGAGACAATCACCCATAGAAACCCAAGTATAGAGATTTATCTTTACTATCCCACGGTCACTCTCTTTACTGCTCTTTTTATATTTAGCTTAGACCAGAAATGGAAACTGATTGAATTACTGTACCTATTCCTCACCCTATACTAATCACCTTTGTATCTCTAACCCTACTCCTTATCTTTCCTTACGGCGTCTAGTCGCCACACATCTCTTAGAAACGGCCTTTAAACAACAATGCCTCAAAATTTTCCACTTCCCAATACAAAAAAAGAAAATGTTTATGTGATTATACTCAACGGGTGGTGACCAACTTATCCTCTGATCCCGTGTTGTTTCCATCTATTTTCTGGTGTCCACATCTTCCCTTAGTCCAGACTGAGCAGTCGTGACCCACTCTTCTCTCCACAGCTGGTGTTCGCTGAAGCGGTCTCTCGTACCGGCGGACGTGATGTGCTTTCCCAGCTAACGACTATCTCCATATAGTCGTATCAGTGAAATTCCCATTCAGAATTTCCTTAGATGAAAGTCTGACACACCATCATGCCAGGACGCCTCTACCGCTGTCGCACATCCCAGTCTCGTCTTCTCCCTTCTGCCTTTTCAACTTCTCTCTCTCGTAGTCAGGCACGTACTCCGTAACCGTCTTTCAGGTTCAACTCCTCTCTCGTCGATTCACCGTCCACGCATGCGCACTTCTCCTTTTTCTGTAATTCAAATAAATTCAGCGCAGTATCGATAATCATGAAAGTGTTCAATATCGATTAGTGAGGTCTCCCCAACCCTTCCTTTGTTTAGGAATGGTCTCCTACCGTCTATTATGCACGTCGCTATTTGCGTCGTTACATTCTTCCCACACTCACCATAAAAAAAATGTAACACTGTTCACATTTTTTTTTTGTTTTTTTTGTTTTGTGTATTCAGTTTACCAGCTTTAAAGAACTTTTATCCAGGTACAAAGGGTTTCAAGTCTTTAACGTGCCACTTCCCCAACTGTTTACCTGAACGGTTGGTCAGTTCGTAACTATTCTCGCTAAGCTTTTTCTTTATTATAAAGGGGCCGACGAACTTTGCACTTAAGCCTGCTGCATAAGCTTGTGAGGCATCACTTAATTTAAAGTTTCTTCTTAACACAAGATCTCCTGGACAAAATCTCACCTCTCTCCTCCGAAGATTATAATAATGACTTGAATTCTTATAAGCAGTTTCTAAGTTATGTCTGACCATTAGACGTACCGTTTTTAATTTATCAAATCTTTCTACCCAAAGTTTTGGAATTTCTTTCTGCATTTGTTGATTTTCTACTTTGTCAATCCTACTGATAATTTCAGGTTCTTTCCCATAATTTAGCATATAAGGAGTGCATCCAGTGGAACTATGCTTAGCCGTATTTATAGCAAAATTAAATTCTCTCAAATACACATCCCAAACTGTTTGATCCTTTTCAATGTAACTCGAAATCATGGTTTTCAATACTCTATTAACTCTTTCTACCGGATTTCCTTGTGGTGAATATACAGGTAAATAACAAGGGGTTATATTAAAAGCTTTAGCTATCCCACGCATTAGTTTACTAGTATATTGCGGCCCATTATCCATCAGCAAATATCCCGGAATTTCCCATTTAAGGATAATCAATTCATAAAATGCTTCCGTAACTGCTCTACTGGTTGCTTTCCTTAACGCTTTACATTCTATATATTTGGTAAAGGTGTCCTGAAATACTACAATATACCTGTTTCCTCTCTTGGAACGTGGGTAAGGTCCCAACAAATCAGTAGCTACAGTCATCCAAGGTTTCTCTTTCTGGTAAAAATGCATCGGTCCTGCTTGAGCCGTTTGTAACACTTTCTGTCTTTGACATATTTCACAAGCAGTAACGTACTTAGCAACATCTCTAAACATTCCCGGCCAATAATACTTGTTTGCTATTCTAAAGAAAGTTTTAGCTATCCCCATATGCCCTGCAGTAGGTGCATCATGACATTCCTGCAATATCTTACTCCGATAATCTTGCGGTATAACTAATTTCCACCTATTCACTGTTCCCTCCAAAGTTTGTTCTAACTGATCTAATCTTAAATGGTACAACTTCTCATCTACGACCTTCCAATCTGGCCAAAATTTAGGTTTACTTTGTACTTGTGCTTTCCGCTTAATATACCAAGCATCTTGTATATTTTCCCATTCGACTACTTCAGAGTTATTAGTTAACAAAAGGCAAAATTCTTCCTCTACCGTTTTCTCTTGAACTTTCCCTTCGTGTATTCTAGATAAAGCATCCGGAACTTTTTGTAATCTACCAGGCCTATGTATTACTTCAAAATCATACTCTTGGAGCAGTAAACTCCACCTAGCTAATCGTCCGGTCGGATTCTGTAATGTATTTAACCATTTCAGAGCAAAGTGATCAGTGTATACTTTAAAATGATAACCTTCCAAATAAGGACGAAACTTTTGAACTGCCCACAATATAGCTAACAATTCTTTCTCGACTATTGCCCACTTTTGCTCGCCTACCGTTAAAGTTCTACTAGCATAAGCTATCACTTTTTCCTCTCCTTCCTCTCCTGTCTGAATTAAAGCTGCTCCTAGTCCTGAAAAACTAGCGTCGGTCTGTAGCACTAGGGGTTTAGTATAATCTGGACAAGTTAATATACGACTACTAGATAATTTCGATTTTAATTCATCAAAAGATTCCTGACATTCCTTAGTCCAACGCCATTTCTGATTCTTTTTCAGAAGTGCAGTGAGGGGCTTTACAACTTCAGAAAAAAATGGAATGAATCGTCGGTACCAAGAAGCCAGTCCTAAAAATGCTCGTACCTCCTTGACTTTTGTAGGGGCTGGATACTCAAGGATACACGAGATTTTATCTGAATCTACAGCAATTCCTAATGGAGTAATGATATGACCCAAATATTTTAATTCACTTCTGCAAAACTTTGATTTTTCTCTATTAATTTTCAGGTTAGCTTTTCTTAATTTCTCTAAGACTTTTTCTAACAAGGACAAATGTTCTTCAAATGTCTCGCTAATAAGTACTATATCATCCAAATAACAAAAGCATTTCTCTCCTATCTCTTCTCTTAATATAGTATCAACTAATCTTTGAAACGAGGCTGGTGCGTTATGGATTCCAAACGGCATAACTCGAAACTGATACAATCCTCTACCAGGTACGGTAAATGCTGTTTTTTCTTTACTTGCTTCATCTAATGGAACTTGCCAATACCCATTTTTCAAATCTATTGTACTGATATACCTAGCATGTCGTAACTTACTCAACACATGTTCAATGTATGGCAAAGGATAACTATCTCTTTTAGTACAATTATTTACTTTTCTGAAATCTACGCAAAACCTCCATGTTCGATCTGGTTTCTTGACCATAACTACCGGAGAAGACCAAGGTGAATTTGAAGGTTCTATCACTTTTTCCAATAACATTTTATCTATTTCCGCGTGTATAACTTTTTCCAAAATGGGTGATACTGGATAATATCTTTGTTTTATAGGTTTTGCATCGCCTGTATCAATAACATGAGAAATCAAATCTGTAAGTCCAGTACACTGATCAAATTTCTGTAACTGATTTTCCAAAAACATATTCAATCTGTCCCTTTCCTGAGGTGTAGGTAAAGTAAGAATATTATGTAGTTGATCTTCTTCTTTCAAATCTATAGCCTTAACGAATTGAAAAATTTTTGCTGGTTCATCTTTGAAATACCAAGTCCCATCTTGCAAATCTACTACTAACCCAATTTGTTTCAAAACGTCCATGCCCAGAATCATATCTACTGCTAAATTTGGCATAATTTTACATTTTATCTGAAAGATCCTGTCCTGCAATTTCATCTCAAAAGTTCTCTCTCCTGTTATAGAACTATAAGTTTTATCTGCTAGTTGCACTACCCTAACTTCAGATTCTTCTACTGATAAGTCTAACATTTTACACAAAAAGTCACCTTTCTCTCCCACATAAGTTTTATCTGAACCGGAATCTATTAAAGCAATAAATGTAATATCCTCCAGCAAAATTTCAACAAAACATCTGTCTCCATTAACTAAATCTGTAGGATTTATATTTAACATCACACAAGCCTGATTCTTAGTTAATTGTCATAAAGAATTTGTAGGCCTAACTTTTCTTTCCTGGGGCATCCTACAATCAATAGACCTATGTCCAAGCTTATTACAATTATAACATTTAATCGTAGTGCGTGGAGTAACTCTACGAGGTGCCTTACACTCGAACTGCCTATGTCCTATTTTATCACAGTTCCAACATCGCTGGTTATTTGAAAAACGCAAAGTGGTGTTTTTACCATTTTCCCTCGACTCATCCTGTCTCTCTTTATTTTCTATTACTTTAACCATTCTAGAATCATTTACAGAACTTGAATTTCGTTCCTTATCCCACGTCTTTGCAGAAAAACTAACATTGGGTTTCTTTTGTAACTCGGACGATGGAAGTTCCTGTTTTCCCTGAATTCCTAACGCTGTATGAAGTGAAGGTATAACAACTTGTCTCTGAGGTTTATAAGCCGTTTCTTTGATTGTAGCTCTAACCTGCGTTGGAGGAGGAATATATCTCTCAGAATCTAACAATATTTGTTCATACTGTCTACCTACACGTATTAAATCTGTTATAGTTTGAATCTCTGCGGGTCTAATGTACAATTTTACGTCAGGACGCAAATTTTTGATAACATTCTTCATCATTTGTTGAGGACTCATTGGAGTACTCAGCCTCCTCATTAACGTTTGAATAGCATTAACATAATCAAAAATCGATTCTTTAGGACCTTGCGTTCTCTGTCTAATCTCATCCAAAAGCGAGTCTTCCTCATCAATAGGCAAGTAATATTCTCTAAATTCTTTCAAAAAAGCTTCCCATGTAGGCCAATCTGTTAATCTGTTCCTGTACCAAAGTAAAGCTGACTCTTGTAAAATTTCGGGTAATACTGACAATAACTCTACGCCCTGTAACTTAGAACTTTGTTTTAAATCTTCCAATCTCTCCAAAAATAGGTAAATGCTATCCCCAGGTTTGAATTTAATGTTCCATTTACGAACCAGATCCAAAATATTTGGTTTATGCGGCTCTAACTGAATTGTAAACGATGGTATTACTGGTACAACTTCTTCTGAATCAGCTACCGCCATGGCCTTCCTACGCATTAACTTAACCCATGTATACACTACATCTCCATAGGAATCTTGTGGAACCGTTATATTATGTTCAACTAAATCTTCTTCCAAAACTTCCTGACTCAGAGCAAAAGCCGTAATTAACACCTGAAATGACTGAGGGTTCTTGCGGGCATAATCTAACAAGCGTTGTCTTAACTCATCCCTGGTACCTGTGGTCGGTAACTTAACTCTATCACATTCTGCCTCCAGATCCGCCTTTCTCAACTTCCTAATAGCTTGGGTTAACTCAGCTGCTCTCATTTGTGCATACGGATCAACATAAGTAGCCATATTTATATATTAACAATTCCACTGACTGGAAAAAAAAAGATTAGAACACAATAGTTCAGTCGTCTGTCTTAGTCATCTATAGAAGTCCTTAATTTGTCAACAGTCATTATTCTTCTCCCAAAAATATGTTATTATTTTTGAAAATAAATTTCAAGTTATACTAACCTAACTCCCAAGTTTCTTTCACGTAATAGGCCCTATAATCTCTATAACCTCTATCCCTGCTAACGTCAAAATCGATAACGTTGGGCAACCACTACGGCCTCAAATTTCTCCTAAGCCACACGTATAGAATATCAAACTATGCTCCTTTTTTTTTTTTTTTTAATTTAACCAAGGCCTAAATTTCTACTGTTTCGTTTTAACACTATCGAGCCCCACGTTATGGGATATCAAACTATCCTACTATCAAACTATCACGGCCCCACAATATGGGCGCCAAAATATGTGACGAGCTTTCTTACTGTATATCAAATCTGTGATTATTCTCAATCGTAGTACATAAGTTTACTGAACTCCTACAAAACAAGGTCACTTATACGCCTATGGTGTCGTCATGACACGACACGCATAATCCACATTCCAATGTTCAGTACAGTTACCTCCGCTACCGGGTGGTTGCAAATTTCCTACTCCCAGTCTACTTTCTCTTTCTTTTAACAATTTACCCAGTTTGATAATATTGATGAAAATTTATATTAACGGGCGCCATCATCAATACACTTCCTCTCTTCTTTTTGTTGTATATCAGCCCAGTCACAAATTAAATTATAGATACACAAGCTATGTACCTACAAGCCTCTCGGCTAGCTTTTTAATTTAACAGTGGAGACGGGAATGGGTTCGGATTTATCTTTCTTTTATTATTCTGCTCCTCTCTATTTCTTCTTTTTCTCCTTTTTCAGTGCTCACTACCTTAGTATGTAACTTAGCCCAAAAATCAGCGACTCTCAAACCATTACAAGGATAAGGGTCAAAAATCTGAACTTCACGTTAATTTACTTTGCATAACAATAACCATAATTTATTTAATATATTTTTTTTTCTCTTTTCAACAATAACAATCTTATATACAATAAATTACATTTGAACTACATTAACCATTCAACACTTTTATTGGTAGGATAGTATTTAATTATTCAAGGTTATTATACCCAGTTTAACTGTATAAGTATGTTCTCTGTTCAACAGAACAAATCCCTAATTAATTACTTTAATCTCCTTTCTTTCTTTATTTCCAGGTATCTACTAGAACGTCTCGTATTATCCTTCTAATTTACTACTAACTTGTGTAGTCGTTTACATTTGCAACTTCAGGATATTTCAATATATATATTATACTTTCTTCCGAATAAATAAAGGTTTTCAATTCATAATCCAGTCCTTAACTCTACATATTACACTCAATAATCCCACCTATGTCTCCTATAGCAGTCCACTAGTCATTTTAGTCCATGAAGAATTGTACTTAAAGATAGATAGGAAAGACAGTGTCATGAAGAAAGAAATGGAAGTTTAGGCCTATACCCACAGAGGGACTGTGGCGATAGACCACCGATACAGGGGCGGCGTCTAGATCTTGAGTTACAAACAATCTGACTCCTCTCCTGCAACCGGGAAAATATTAATGGGCCGCAAACAAAAATACAATTTTGAACAATCGATGTCAGAGGTCCCTGACACTCTCTCCTAGAGGCACGTGGGGCCGTTGTTCGCCTCCAACACCGATGACTTTCACAATTCTCATAAATCTCTTTATATTCTACTAGTATAGGCTTCGCCTACTACTAGATTTATATTTATTTTATTTGGGACACTTCCGGCGTTCCCTCACCTCACCCTTGCTTTTTTTTTCTGGGGTAATCTCTAGTACGTGCTAATGAACTACTTGTCATCAATTCACTACACAAAATTACCAATTCTCCTCTTTCTAATCTAACCAGTTATTATTTATTATCTTTTAACTCCTCTCTCTTTAAGCAGTTTATACCATTGTTCTAATTTACCTATTTCCTGTTACTCTGGTTTCCATACTTTTCAGGTTACTATTCTACTCCCTGGGCACCCAATTTCCTTGTTTCTAAATTCCCTAGAATTCTAACTGAAACTAACTCACGCCCCAGATCAGTAACTCTCTCTTTATAACCCTTGAGTAACTCCTACTTCTATCCTAACATGTAAGTTTTCCAATGGTATGCGCCTAATATACTACTACTCATAGGCCTTCTTCTGCCTCTCACTGTTCACTTTCTTATCTCTCTTTACCATGATCCATACGGTTCCCACTCTTCGATAAATCTCTTAAAGAAAACAACTCAATCATTACGGGCCAGCATGAAATCTACTCATAGATAATCATCTGTCACCCAACAAAAACCAAGAGGGAGAGGCCCTCGCAAGAAATACTAAGTAAGCCCCTATTACCCTTCTTCCTTACTACCCTCGCGTCCTGTCTTATAAAAAAACAAGTTTGAATGAGCATCACCAACTGCCTCGAGCTATGTATTCATTCGTGAGACAATCACCCATAGAAACCCAAGTATAGAGATTTATCTTTACTATCCCACGGTCACTCTCTTTACTGCTCTTTTTATATTTAGCTTAGACCAGAAATGGAAACTGATTGAATTACTGTACCTATTCCTCACCCTATACTAATCACCTTTGTATCTCTAACCCTACTCCTTATCTTTCCTTACGGCGTCTAGTCGCCACACATCTCTTAGAAACGGCCTTTAAACAACAATGCCTCAAAATTTTCCACTTCCCAATACAAAAAAAGAAAATGTTTATGTGATTATACTCAACGGGTGGTGACCAACTTATCCTCTGATCCCGTGTTGTTTCCATCTATTTTCTGGTGTCCACATCTTCCCTTAGTCCAGACTGAGCAGTCGTGACCCACTCTTCTCTCCACAGCTGGTGTTCGCTGAAGCGGTCTCTCGTACCGGCGGACGTGATGTGCTTTCCCAGCTAACGACTATCTCCATATAGTCGTATCAGTGAAATTCCCATTCAGAATTTCTTTAGATGAAAGTCTGACACACCATCATGCCAGGACGCCTCTACCGCTGTCGCACATCCCAGTCTCGTCTTCTCCCTTCTGCCTTTTCAACTTCTCTCTCTCGTAGTCAGGCACGTACTCCGTAACCGTCTTTCAGGTTCAACTCCTCTCTCGTCGATTCACCGTCGACGCTTGCGCACTTCTCCTTTTTCTGTAATTCAAATAAATTCAGGGCAGTATCGATAATCATGAAAGTGTTCAATATCGATTAGTGAGGTCTCCCCAACCCTTCCTTTGTTTTGGAATGGTCTCCTACCGTCTATTATGCACGTCGCTATTTGCGTCGTTACATTCTTCCCACACTCACCATAAAAAAAAATGTAACACTGTTCACATTTTTTTTTTGTTTTTTTTTTGTTTTGTGTATTCAGTTTACCAGCTTTAAAGAACTTTTATCCAGGTACAAAGGGTTTCAAGTCTTTAACGTGCCACTTCCCCAACTGTTTACCAGAACGGTTGGTCAGTTCGTAACTATTCTCGCTAAGCTTTTTCTTTATTATAAAGGGGCCGACGAACTTTGCACTTAAGCCTGCTGCATAAGCTTGTGAGGCATCACTTAATTTAAAGTTTCTTCTTAACACAAGATCTCCTGGACAAAATCTCACCTCTCTCCTCCGAAGATTATAATAATGACTTGAATTCTTATAAGCAGTTTCTAAGTTATGTCTGACCATTAGACGTACCGTTTTTAATTTATCAAATCTTTCTACCCAAAGTTTTGGAATTTCTTTCTGCATTTGTTGATTTTCTACTTTGTCAATCCTACTGATAATTTCAGGTTCTTTCCCATAATTTAGCATATAAGGAGTGCATCCAGTGGAACTATGCTTAGCCGTATTTATAGCAAAATTAAATTCTCTCAAATACACATCCCAAACTGTTTGATCCTTTTCAATGTAACTCGAAATCATGGTTTTCAATACTCTATTAACTCTTTCTACCGGATTTCCTTGTGGTGAATATACAGGTAAATAACAAGGGGTTATATTAAAAGCTTTAGCTATCCCACGCATTAGTTTACTAGTATATTGCGGCCCATTATCCATCAGCAAATATCCCGGAATTCCCCATTTAAGGATAATCAATTCATAAAATGCTTCCGTAACTGCTCTACTGGTTGCTTTCCTTAACGCTTTACATTCTATATATTTGGTAAAGGTGTCCTGAAATACTACAATATACCTGTTTCCTCTCTTGGAACGTGGGTAAGGTCCCAACAAATCAGTAGCTACAGTCATCCAAGGTTTCTCTTTCTGGTAAAAATGCATCGGTCCTGCTTGAGCCGTTTGTAACACTTTCTGTCTTTGACATATTTCACAAGCAGTAACGTACTTAGCAACATCTCTAAACATTCCCGGCCAATAATACTTGTTTGCTATTCTAAAGAAAGTTTTAGCTATCCCCATATGCCCTGCAGTAGGTGCATCATGACATTCCTGCAATATCTTACTCCGATAATCTTGCGGTATAACTAATTTCCACCTATTCACTGTTCCCTCCAAAGTTTGTTCTAACTGATCTAATCTTAAATGGTACAACTTCTCATCTACGACCTTCCAATCTGGCCAAAATTTAGGTTTACTTTGTACTTGTGCTTTCCGCTTAATATACCAAGCATCTTGTATATTTTCCCATTCGACTACTTCAGAGTTATTAGTTAACAAAAGGCAAAATTCTTCCTCTACCGTTTTCTCTTGAACTTTCCCTTCGTGTATTCTAGATAAAGCATCCGGAACTTTTTGTAATCTACCAGGCCTATGTATTACTTCAAAATCATACTCTTGGAGCAGTAAACTCCACCTAGCTAATCGTCCGGTCGGATTCTGTAATGTATTTAACCATTTCAGAGCAAAGTGATCAGTGTATACTTTAAAATGATAACCTTCCAAATAAGGACGAAACTTTTGAACTGCCCACAATATAGCTAACAATTCTTTCTCGACTATTGCCCACTTTTGCTCGCCTACCGTTAAAGTTCTACTAGCATAAGCTATCACTTTTTCCTCTCCTTCCTCTCCTGTCTGAATTAAAGCTGCTCCTAGTCCTGAAAAACTAGCGTCGGTCTGTAGCACTAGGGGTTTAGTATAATCTGGACAAGTTAATATACGACTACTAGATAATTTCGATTTTAATTCATCAAAAGATTCCTGACATTCCTTAGTCCAACGCCATTTCTGATTCTTTTTCAGAAGTGCAGTGAGGGGCTTTACAACTTCAGAAAAAAATGGAATGAATCGTCGGTACCAAGAAGCCAGTCCTAAAAATGCTCGTACCTCCTTGACTTTTGTAGGGGCTGGATACTCAAGGATACACGAGATTTTATCTGAATCTACAGCAATTCCTAATGGAGTAATGATATGACCCAAATATTTTAATTCACTTCTGCAAAACTTTGATTTTTCTCTATTAATTTTCAGGTTAGCTTTTCTTAATTTCTCTAAGACTTTTTCTAACAAGGACAAATGTTCTTCAAATGTCTCGCTAATAAGTACTATATCATCCAAATAACAAAAGCATTTCTCTCCTATCTCTTCTCTTAATATAGTATCAACTAATCTTTGAAACGAGGCTGGTGCGTTATGGATTCCAAACGGCATAACTCGAAACTGATACAATCCTCTACCAGGTACGGTAAATGCTGTTTTTTCTTTACTTGCTTCATCTAATGGAACTTGCCAATACCCATTTTTCAAATCTATTGTACTGATATACCTAGCATGTCGTAACTTACTCAACACATGTTCAATGTATGGCAAAGGATAACTATCTCTTTTAGTACAATTATTTACTTTTCTGAAATCTACGCAAAACCTCCATGTTCGATCTGGTTTCTTGACCATAACTACCGGAGAAGACCAAGGTGAATTTGAAGGTTCTATCACTTTTTCCAATAACATTTTATCTATTTCCGCGTGTATAACTTTTTCCAAAATGGGTGATACTGGATAATATCTTTGTTTTATAGGTTTTGCATCGCCTGTATCAATAACATGAGAAATCAAATCTGTAAGTCCAGTACACTGATCAAATTTCTGTAACTGATTTTCCAAAAACATATTCAATCTGTCCCTTTCCTGAGGTGTAGGTAAAGTAAGAATATTATGTAGTTGATCTTCTTCTTTCAAATCTATAGCCTTAACGAATTGAAAAATTTTTGCTGGTTCATCTTTGAAATACCAAGTCCCATCTTGCAAATCTACTACTAACCCAATTTGTTTCAAAACGTCCATGCCCAGAATCATATCTACTGCTAAATTTGGCATAATTTTACATTTTATCTGAAAGATCCTGTCCTGCAATTTCATCTCAAAAGTTCTCTCTCCTGTTATAGAACTATAAGTTTTATCTGCTAGTTGCACTACCCTAACTTCAGATTCTTCTACTGATAAGTCTAACATTTTACACAAAAAGTCACCTTTCTCTCCCACATAAGTTTTATCTGAACCGGAATCTATTAAAGCAATAAATGTAATATCCTCCAGCAAAATTTCAACAAAACATCTGTCTCCATTAACTAAATCTGTAGGATTTATATTTAACATCACACAAGCCTGATTCTTAGTTAATTGTCATAAAGAATTTGTAGGCCTAACTTTTCTTTCCTGGGGCATCCTACAATCAATAGACCTATGTCCAAGCTTATTACAATTATAACATTTAATCGTAGTGCGTGGAGTAACTCTACGAGGTGCCTTACACTCGAACTGCCTATGTCCTATTTTATCACAGTTCCAACATCGCTGGTTATTTGAAAAACGCAAAGTGGTGTTTTTACCATTTTCCCTCGACTCATCCTGTCTCTCTTTATTTTCTATTACTTTAACCATTCTAGAATCATTTACAGAACTTGAATTTCGTTCCTTATCCCACGTCTTTGCAGAAAAACTAACATTGGGTTTCTTTTGTAACTCGGACGATGGAAGTTCCTGTTTTCCCTGAATTCCTAACGCTGTATGAAGTGAAGGTATAACAACTTGTCTCTGAGGTTTATAAGCCGTTTCTTTGATTGTAGCTCTAACCTGCGTTGGAGGAGGAATATATCTCTCAGAATCTAACAATATTTGTTCATACTGTCTACCTACACGTATTAAATCTGTTATAGTTTGAATCTCTGCGGGTCTAATGTACAATTTTACGTCAGGACGCAAATTTTTGATAACATTCTTCATCATTTGTTGAGGACTCATTGGAGTACTCAGCCTCCTCATTAACGTTTGAATAGCATTAACATAATCAAAAATCGATTCTTTAGGACCTTGCGTTCTCTGTCTAATCTCATCCAAAAGCGAGTCTTCCTCATCAATAGGCAAGTAAT
Source organism: Ectobius pallidus (assembly GCA_964059195.1). Classification (NCBI taxonomy): domain Eukaryota; kingdom Metazoa; phylum Arthropoda; class Insecta; order Blattodea; family Ectobiidae; genus Ectobius; species Ectobius pallidus. The sequence goes on from CAXKWD010000006.1 coordinate 3,771,547, forward strand.
ATTCTCTAAATTCTTTCAAAAAAGCTTCCCATGTAGGCCAATCTGTTAATCTGTTCCTGTACCAAAGTAAAGCTGACTCTTGTAAAATTTCGGGTAATACTGACAATAACTCTACGCCCTGTAACTTAGAACTTTGTTTTAAATCTTCCAATCTCTCCAAAAATAGGTAAATGCTATCCCCAGGTTTGAATTTAATGTTCCATTTACGAACCAGATCCAAAATATTTGGTTTATGCGGCTCTAACTGAATTGTAAACGATGGTATTACTGGTACAACTTCTTCTGAATCAGCTACCGCCATGGCCTTCCTACGCATTAACTTAACCCATGTATACACTACATCTCCATAGGAATCTTGTGGAACCGTTATATTATGTTCAACTAAATCTTCTTCCAAAACTTCCTGACTCAGAGCAAAAGCCGTAATTAACACCTGAAATGACTGAGGGTTCTTGCGGGCATAATCTAACAAGCGTTGTCTTAACTCATCCCTGGTACCTGTGGTCGGTAACTTAACTCTATCACATTCTGCCTCCAGATCCGCCTTTCTCAACTTCCTAATAGCTTGGGTTAACTCAGCTGCTCTCATTTGTGCATACGGATCAACATAAGTAGCCATATTTATATATTAACAATTCCACTGACTGGAAAAAAAAAGATTAGAACACAATAGTTCAGTCGTCTGTCTTAGTCATCTATAGAAGTCCTTAATTTGTCAACAGTCATTATTCTTCTCCCAAAAATATGTTATTATTTTTGAAAATAAATTTCAAGTTATACTAACCTAACTCCCAAGTTTCTTTCACGTAATAGGCCCTATAATCTCTATAACCTCTATCCCTGCTAACGTCAAAATCGATAACGTTGGGCAACCACTACGGCCTCAAATTTCTCCTAAGCCACACGTATAGAATATCAAACTATGCTCCTTTTTTTTTTTTTTAATTTAACCAAGGCCTAAATTTCTACTGTTTCGTTTTAACACTATCGAGCCCCACGTTATGGGATATCAAACTATCCTACTATCAAACTATCACGGCCCCACAATATGGGCGCCAAAATATGTGACGAGCTTTCTTACTGTATATCAAATCTGTGATTATTCTCAATCGTAGTACATAAGTTTACTGAACTCCTACAAAACAAGGTCACTTATACGCCTATGGTGTCGTCATGACACGACACGCATAATCCACATTCCAATGTTCAGTACAGTTACCTCCGCTACCGGGTGGTTGCAAATTTCCTACTCCCAGTCTACTTTCTCTTTCTTTTAACAATTTACCCAGTTTGATAATATTGATGAAAATTTATATTAACGGGCGCCATCATCAATACACTTCCTCTCTTCTTTTTGTTGTATATCAGCCCAGTCACAAATTAAATTATAGATACACAAGCTATGTACCTACAAGCCTCTCGGCTAGCTTTTTAATTTAACAGTGGAGACGGGAATGGGTTCGGATTTATCTTTCTTTTATTATTCTGCTCCTCTCTATTTCTTCTTTTTCTCCTTTTTCAGTGCTCACTACCTTAGTATGTAACTTAGCCCAAAAATCAGCGACTCTCAAACCATTACAAGGATAAGGGTCAAAAATCTGAACTTCACGTTAATTTACTTTGCATAACAATAACCATAATTTATTTAATATATTTTTTTTTCTCTTTTCAACAATAACAATCTTATATACAATAAATTACATTTGAACTACATTAACCATTCAACACTTTTATTGGTAGGATAGTATTTAATTATTCAAGGTTATTATACCCAGTTTAACTGTATAAGTATGTTCTCTGTTCAACAGAACAAATCCCTAATTAATTACTTTAATCTCCTTTCTTTCTTTATTTCCAGGTATCTACTAGAACGTCTCGTATTATCCTTCTAATTTACTACTAACTTGTGTAGTCGTTTACATTTGCAACTTCAGGATATTTCAATATATATATATTATACTTTCTTCCGAATAAATAAAGGTTTTCAATTCATAATCCAGTCCTTAACTCTACATATTACACTCAATAATCCCACCTATGTCTCCTATAGCAGTCCACTAGTCATCTTAGTCCATGAAGAATTGTACTTAAAGATAGATAGGAAAGACAGTGTCATGAAGAAAGAAATGGAAGTTTAGGCCTATACCCACAGAGGGACTGTGGCGATAGACCACCGATACAGGGGCGGCGTCTAGATCTTGAGTTACAAACAATCTGACTCCTCTCCTGCAACCGGGAAAATATTAATGGGCCGCAAACAAAAATACAATTTTGAACAATCGATGTCAGAGGTCCCTGACACTCTCTCCTAGAGGCACGTGGGGCCGTTGTTCGCCTCCAACACCGATGACTTTCACAATTCTCATAAATCTCTTTATATTCTACTAGTATAGGCTTCGCCTACTACTAGATTTATATTTATTTTATTTGGGACACTTCCGGCGTTCCCTCACCTCACCCTTGCTTTTTTTTTCTGGGGTAATCTCTAGTACGTGCTAATGAACTACTTGTCATCAATTCACTACACAAAATTACCAATTCTCCTCTTTCTAATCTAACCAGTTATTATTTATTATCTTTTAACTCCTCTCTCTTTAAGCAGTTTATACCATTGTTCTAATTTACCTATTTCCTGTTACTCTGGTTTCCATACTTTTCAGGTTACTATTCTACTCCCTGGGCACCCAATTTCCTTGTTTCTAAATTCCCTAGAATTCTAACTGAAACTAACTCACGCCCCAGATCAGTAACTCTCTCTTTATAACCCTTGAGTAACTCCTACTTCTATCCTAACATGTAAGTTTTCCAATGGTATGCGCCTAATATACTACTACTCATAGGCCTTCTTCTGCCTCTCACTGTTCACTTTCTTATCTCTCTTTACCATGATCCATACGGTTCCCACTCTTCGATAAATCTCTTAAAGAAAACAACTCAATCATTACGGGCCAGCATGAAATCTACTCATAGATAATCATCTGTCACCCAACAAAAACCAAGAGGGAGAGGCCCTCGCAAGAAATACTAAGTAAGCCCCTATTACCCTTCTTCCTTACTACCCTCGCGTCCTGTCTTATAAAAAAACAAGTTTGAATGAGCATCACCAACTGCCTCGAGCTATGTATTCATTCGTGAGACAATCACCCATAGAAACCCAAGTATAGAGATTTATCTTTACTATCCCACGGTCACTCTCTTTACTGCTCTTTTTATATTTAGCTTAGACCAGAAATGGAAACTGATTGAATTACTGTACCTATTCCTCACCCTATACTAATCACCTTTGTATCTCTAACCCTACTCCTTATCTTTCCTTACGGCGTCTAGTCGCCACACATCTCTTAGAAACGGCCTTTAAACAACAATGCCTCAAAATTTTCCACTTCCCAATACAAAAAAAGAAAATGTTTATGTGATTATACTCAACGGGTGGTGACCAACTTATCCTCTGATCCCGTGTTGTTTCCATCTATTTTCTGGTGTCCACATCTTCCCTTAGTCCAGACTGAGCAGTCGTGACCCACTCTTCTCTCCACAGCTGGTGTTCGCTGAAGCGGTCTCTCGTACCGGCGGACGTGATGTGCTTTCCCAGCTAACGACTATCTCCATATAGTCGTATCAGTGAAATTCCCATTCAGAATTTCTTTAGATGAAAGTCTGACACACCATCATGCCAGGACGCCTCTACCGCTGTCGCACATCCCAGTCTCGTCTTCTCCCTTCTGCCTTTTCAACTTCTCTCTCTCGTAGTCAGGCACGTACTCCGTAACCGTCTTTCAGGTTCAACTCCTCTCTCGTCGATTCACCGTCGACGCTTGCGCACTTCTCCTTTTTCTGTAATTCAAATAAATTCAGGGCAGTATCGATAATCATGAAAGTGTTCAATATCGATTAGTGAGGTCTCCCCAACCCTTCCTTTGTTTAGGAATGGTCTCCTACCGTCTATTATGCACGTCGCTATTTGCGTCGTTACATTCTTCCCACACTCACCATAAAAAAAAATGTAACACTGTTCACATTTTTTTTTTTTTGTTTTTTTTTTTGTTTTGTGTATTCAGTTTACCAGCTTTAAAGAACTTTTATCCAGGTACAAAGGGTTTCAAGTCTTTAACGTGCCACTTCCCCAACTGTTTACCAGAACGGTTGGTCAGTTCGTAACTATTCTCGCTAAGCTTTTTCTTTATTATAAAGGGGCCGACGAACTTTGCACTTAAGCCTGCTGCATAAGCTTGTGAGGCATCACTTAATTTAAAGTTTCTTCTTAACACAAGATCTCCTGGACAAAATCTCACCTCTCTCCTCCGAAGATTATAATAATGACTTGAATTCTTATAAGCAGTTTCTAAGTTATGTCTGACCATTAGACGTACCGTTTTTAATTTATCAAATCTTTCTACCCAAAGTTTTGGAATTTCTTTCTGCATTTGTTGATTTTCTACTTTGTCAATCCTACTGATAATTTCAGGTTCTTTCCCATAATTTAGCATATAAGGAGTGCATCCAGTGGAACTATGCTTAGCCGTATTTATAGCAAAATTAAATTCTCTCAAATACACATCCCAAACTGTTTGATCCTTTTCAATGTAACTCGAAATCATGGTTTTCAATACTCTATTAACTCTTTCTACCGGATTTCCTCGTGGTGAATATACAGGTAAATAACAAGGGGTTATATTAAAAGCTTTAGCTATCCCACGCATTAGTTTACTAGTATATTGCGGCCCATTATCCATCAGCAAATATCCCGGAATTCCCCATTTAAGGATAATCAATTCATAAAATGCTTCCGTAACTGCTCTACTGGTTGCTTTCCTTAACGCTTTACATTCTATATATTTGGTAAAGGTGTCCTGAAATACTACAATATACCTGTTTCCTCTCTTGGAACGTGGGTAAGGTCCCAACAAATCAGTAGCTACAGTCATCCAAGGTTTCTCTTTCTGGTAAAAATGCATCGGTCCTGCTTGAGCCGTTTGTAACACTTTCTGTCTTTGACATATTTCACAAGCAGTAACGTACTTAGCAACATCTCTAAACATTCCCGGCCAATAATACTTGTTTGCTATTCTAAAGAAAGTTTTAGCTATCCCCATATGCCCTGCAGTAGGTGCATCATGACATTCCTGCAATATCTTACTCCGATAATCTTGCGGTATAACTAATTTCCACCTATTCACTGTTCCCTCCAAAGTTTGTTCTAACTGATCTAATCTTAAATGGTACAACTTCTCATCTACGACCTTCCAATCTGGCCAAAATTTAGGTTTACTTTGTACTTGTGCTTTCCGCTTAATATACCAAGCATCTTGTATATTTTCCCATTCGACTACTTCAGAGTTATTAGTTAACAAAAGGCAAAATTCTTCCTCTACCGTTTTCTCTTGAACTTTCCCTTCGTGTATTCTAGATAAAGCATCCGGAACTTTTTGTAATCTACCAGGCCTATGTATTACTTCAAAATCATACTCTTGGAGCAGTAAACTCCACCTAGCTAATCGTCCGGTCGGATTCTGTAATGTATTTAACCATTTCAGAGCAAAGTGATCAGTGTATACTTTAAAATGATAACCTTCCAAATAAGGACGAAACTTTTGAACTGCCCACAATATAGCTAACAATTCTTTCTCGACTATTGCCCACTTTTGCTCGCCTACCGTTAAAGTTCTACTAGCATAAGCTATCACTTTTTCCTCTCCTTCCTCTCCTGTCTGAATTAAAGCTGCTCCTAGTCCTGAAAAACTAGCGTCGGTCTGTAGCACTAGGGGTTTAGTATAATCTGGACAAGTTAATATACGACTACTAGATAATTTCGATTTTAATTCATCAAAAGATTCCTGACATTCCTTAGTCCAACGCCATTTCTGATTCTTTTTCAGAAGTGCAGTGAGGGGCTTTACAACTTCAGAAAAGAATGGAATGAATCGTCGGTACCAAGAAGCCAGTCCTAAAAATGCTCGTACCTCCTTGACTTTTGTAGGGGCTGGATACTCAAGGATACACGAGATTTTATCTGAATCTACAGCAATTCCTAATGGAGTAATGATATGACCCAAATATTTTAATTCACTTCTGCAAAACTTTGATTTTTCTCTATTAATTTTCAGGTTAGCTTTTCTTAATTTCTCTAAGACTTTTTCTAACAAGGACAAATGTTCTTCAAATGTCTCGCTAATAAGTACTATATCATCCAAATAACAAAAGCATTTCTCTCCTATCTCTTCTCTTAATATAGTATCAACTAATCTTTGAAACGAGGCTGGTGCGTTATGGATTCCAAACGGCATAACTCGAAACTGATACAATCCTCTACCAGGTACGGTAAATGCTGTTTTTTCTTTACTTGCTTCATCTAATGGAACTTGCCAATACCCATTTTTCAAATCTATTGTACTGATATACCTAGCATGTCGTAACTTACTCAACACATGTTCAATGTATGGCAAAGGATAACTATCTCTTTTAGTACAATTATTTACTTTTCTGAAATCTACGCAAAACCTCCATGTTCGATCTGGTTTCTTGACCATAACTACCGGAGAAGACCAAGGTGAATTTGAAGGTTCTATCACTTTTTCCAATAACATTTTATCTATTTCCGCGTGTATAACTTTTTCCAAAATGGGTGATACTGGATAATATCTTTGTTTTATAGGTTTTGCATCGCCTGTATCAATAACATGAGAAATCAAATCTGTAAGTCCAGTACACTGATCAAATTTCTGTAACTGATTTTCCAAAAACATATTCAATCTGTCCCTTTCCTGAGGTGTAGGTAAAGTAAGAATATTATGTAGTTGATCTTCTTCTTTCAAATCTATAGCCTTAACGAATTGAAAAATTTTTGCTGGTTCATCTTTGAAATACCAAGTCCCATCTTGCAAATCTACTACTAACCCAATTTGTTTCAAAACGTCCATGCCCAGAATCATATCTACTGCTAAATTTGGCATAATTTTACATTTTATCTGAAAGATCCTGTCCTGCAATTTCATCTCAAAAGTTCTCTCTCCTGTTATAGAACTATAAGTTTTATCTGCTAGTTGCACTACCCTAACTTCAGATTCTTCTACTGATAAGTCTAACATTTTACACAAAAAGTCACCTTTCTCTCCCACATAAGTTTTATCTGAACCGGAATCTATTAAAGCAATAAATGTAATATCCTCCAGCAAAATTTCAACAAAACATCTGTCTCCATTAACTAAATCTGTAGGATTTATATTTAACATCACACAAGCCTGATTCTTAGTTAATTGTCATAAAGAATTTGTAGGCCTAACTTTTCTTTCCTGGGGCATCCTACAATCAATAGACCTATGTCCAAGCTTATTACAATTATAACATTTAATCGTAGTGCGTGGAGTAACTCTACGAGGTGCCTTACACTCGAACTGCCTATGTCCTATTTTATCACAGTTCCAACATCGCTGGTTATTTGAAAAACGCAAAGTGGTGTTTTTACCATTTTCCCTCGACTCATCCTGTCTCTCTTTATTTTCTATTACTTTAACCATTCTAGAATCATTTACAGAACTTGAATTTCGTTCCTTATCCCACGTCTTTGCAGAAAAACTAACATTGGGTTTCTTTTGTAACTCGGACGATGGAAGTTCCTGTTTTCCCTGAATTCCTAACGCTGTATGAAGTGAAGGTATAACAACTTGTCTCTGAGGTTTATAAGCCGTTTCTTTGATTGTAGCTCTAACCTGCGTTGAAGGAGGAATATATCTCTCAGAATCTAACAATATTTGTTCATACTGTCTACCTACACGTATTAAATCTGTTATAGTTTGAATCTCTGCGGGTCTAATGTACAATTTTACGTCAGGACGCAAATTTTTGATAACATTCTTCATCATTTGTTGAGGACTCATTGGAGTACTCAGCCTCCTCATTAACGTTTGAATAGCATTAACATAATCAAAAATCGATTCTTTAGGACCTTGCGTTCTCTGTCTAATCTCATCCAAAAGCGAGTCTTCCTCATCAATAGGCAAGTAATATTCTCTAAATTCTTTCAAAAAAGCTTCCCATGTAGGCCAATCTGTTAATCTGTTCCTGTACCAAAGTAAAGCTGACTCTTGTAAAATTTCGGGTAATACTGACAATAACTCTACGCCCTGTAACTTAGAACTTTGTTTTAAATCTTCCAATCTCTCCAAAAATAGGTAAATGCTATCCCCAGGTTTGAATTTAATGTTCCATTTACGAACCAGATCCAAAATATTTGGTTTATGCGGCTCTAACTGAATTGTAAACGATGGTATTACTGGTACAACTTCTTCTGAATCAGCTACCGCCATGGCCTTCCTACGCATTAACTTAACCCATGTATACACTACATCTCCATAGGAATCTTGTGGAACCGTTATATTATGTTCAACTAAATCTTCTTCCAAAACTTCCTGACTCAGAGCAAAAGCCGTAATTAACACCTGAAATGACTGAGGGTTCTTGCGGGCATAATCTAACAAGCGTTGTCTTAACTCATCCCTGGTACCTGTGGTCGGTAACTTAACTCTATCACATTCTGCCTCCAGATCCGCCTTTCTCAACTTCCTAATAGCTTGGGTTAACTCAGCTGCTCTCATTTGTGCATACGGATCAACATAAGTAGCCATATTTATATATTAACAATTCCACTGACTGGAAAAAAAAAGATTAGAACACAATAGTTCAGTCGTCTGTCTTAGTCATCTATAGAAGTCCTTAATTTGTCAACAGTCATTATTCTTCTCCCAAAAATATGTTATTATTTTTGAAAATAAATTTCAAGTTATACTAACCTAACTCCCAAGTTTCTTTCACGTAATAGGCCCTATAATCTCTATAACCTCTATCCCTGCTAACGTCAAAATCGATAACGTTGGGCAACCACTACGGCCTCAAATTTCTCCTAAGCCACACGTATAGAATATCAAACTATGCTCCTTTTTTTTTTTTTTTTTTAATTTAACCAAGGCCTAAATTTCTACTGTTTCGTTTTAACACTATCGAGCCCCACGTTATGGGATATCAAACTATCCTACTATCAAACTATCACGGCCCCACAATATGGGCGCCAAAATATGTGACGAGCTTTCTTACTGTATATCAAATCTGTGATTATTCTCAATCGTAGTACATAAGTTTACTGAACTCCTACAAAACAAGGTCACTTATACGCCTATGGTGTCGTTATGACACGACACGCATAATCCACATTCCAATGTTCAGTACAGTTACCTCCGCTACCGGGTGGTTGCAAATTTCCTACTCCCAGTCTACTTTCTCTTTCTTTTAACAATTTACCCAGTTTGATAATATTGATGAAAATTTATATTAACGGGCGCCATCATCAATACACTTCCTCTCTTCTTTTTGTTGTATATCAGCCCAGTCACAAATTAAATTATAGATACACAAGCTATGTACCTACAAGCCTCTCGGCTAGCTTTTTAATTTAACAGTGGAGACGGGAATGGGTTCGGATTTATCTTTCTTTTATTATTCTGCTCCTCTCTATTTCTTCTTTTTCTCCTTTTTCAGTGCTCACTACCTTAGTATGTAACTTAGCCCAAAAATCAGCGACTCTCAAACCATTACAAGGATAAGGGTCAAAAATCTGAACTTCACGTTAATTTACTTTGCATAACAATAACCATAATTTATTTAATATATTTTTTTTTCTCTTTTCAACAATAACAATCTTATATACAATAAATTACATTTGAACTACATTAACCATTCAACACTTTTATTGGTAGGATAGTATTTAATTATTCAAGGTTATTATACCCAGTTTAACTGTATAAGTATGTTCTCTGTTCAACAGAACAAATCCCTAATTAATTACTTTAATCTCCTTTCTTTCTTTATTTCCAGGTATCTACTAGAACGTCTCGTATTATCCTTCTAATTTACTACTAACTTGTGTAGTCGTTTACATTTGCAACTTCAGGATATTTCAATATATATATTATACTTTCTTCCGAATAAATAAAGGTTTTCAATTCATAATCCAGTCCTTAACTCTACATATTACACTCAATAATCCCACCTATGTCTCCTATAGCAGTCCACTAGTCATCTTAGTCCATGAAGAATTGTACTTAAAGATAGATAGGAAAGACAGTGTCATGAAGAAAGAAATGGAAGTTTAGGCCTATACCCACAGAGGGACTGTGGCGATAGACCACCGATACAGGGGCGGCGTCTAGATCTTGAGTTACAAACAATCTGACTCCTCTCCTGCAACCGGGAAAATATTAATGGGCCGCAAACAAAAATACAATTTTGAACAATCGATGTCAGAGGTCCCTGACACTCTCTCCTAGAGGCACGTGGGGCCGTTGTTCGCCTCCAACACCGATGACTTTCACAATTCTCATAAATCTCTTTATATTCTACTAGTATAGGCTTCGCCTACTACTAGATTTATATTTATTTTATTTGGGACACTTCCGGCGTTCCCTCACCTCACCCTTGCTTTTTTTTTCTGGGGTAATCTCTAGTACGTGCTAATGAACTACTTGTCATCAATTCACTACACAAAATTACCAATTCTCCTCTTTCTAATCTAACCAGTTATTATTTATTATCTTTTAACTCCTCTCTCTTTAAGCAGTTTATACCATTGTTCTAATTTACCTATTTCCTGTTACTCTGGTTTCCATACTTTTCAGGTTACTATTCTACTCCCTGGGCACCCAATTTCCTTGTTTCTAAATTCCCTAGAATTCTAACTGAAACTAACTCACGCCCCAGATCAGTAACTCTCTCTTTATAACCCTTGAGTAACTCCTACTTCTATCCTAACATGTAAGTTTTCCAATGGTATGCGCCTAATATACTACTACTCATAGGCCTTCTTCTGCCTCTCACTGTTCACTTTCTTATCTCTCTTTACCATGATCCATACGGTTCCCACTCTTCGATAAATCTCTTAAAGAAAACAACTCAATCATTACGGGCCAGCATGAAATCTACTCATAGATAATCATCTGTCACCCAACAAAAACCAAGAGGGAGAGGCCCTCGCAAGAAATACTAAGTAAGCCCCTATTACCCTTCTTCCTTACTACCCTCGCGTCCTGTCTTATAAAAAAACAAGTTTGAATGAGCATCACCAACTGCCTCGAGCTATGTATTCATTCGTGAGACAATCACCCATAGAAACCCAAGTATAGAGATTTATCTTTACTATCCCACGGTCACTCTCTTTACTGCTCTTTTTATATTTAGCTTAGACCAGAAATGGAAACTGATTGAATTACTGTACCTATTCCTCACCCTATACTAATCACCTTTGTATCTCTAACCCTACTCCTTATCTTTCCTTACGGCGTCTAGTCGCCACACATCTCTTAGAAACGGCCTTTAAACAACAATGCCTCAAAATTTTCCACTTCCCAATACAAAAAAAGAAAATGTTTATGTGATTATACTCAACGGGTGGTGACCAACTTATCCTCTGATCCCGTGTTGTTTCCATCTATTTTCTGGTGTCCACATCTTCCCTTAGTCCAGACTGAGCAGTCGTGACCCACTCTTCTCTCCACAGCTGGTGTTCGCTGAAGCGGTCTCTCGTACCGGCGGACGTGATGTGCTTTCCCAGCTAACGACTATCTGCATATAGTCGTATCAGTGAAATTCCCATTCAGAATTTCTTTAGATGAAAGTCTGACACACCATCATGCCAGGACGCCTCTACCGCTGTCGCACATCCCAGTCTCGTCTTCTCCCTTCTGCCTTTTCAACTTCTCTCTCTCGTAGTCAGGCACGTACTCCGTAACCGTCTTTCAGGTTCAACTCCTCTCTCGTCGATTCACCGTCGACGCTTGCGCACTTCTCCTTTTTCTGTAATTCAAATAAATTCAGGGCAGTATCGATAATCATGAAAGTGTTCAATATCGATTAGTGAGGTCTCCCCAACCCTTCCTTTGTTTAGGAATGGTCTCCTACCGTCTATTATGCACGTCGCTATTTGCGTCGTTACATTCTTCCCACACTCACCATAAAAAAAAATGTAACACTGTTCACATTTTTTTTTTTGTTTTTTTTTTTGTTTTGTGTATTCAGTTTACCAGCTTTAAAGAACTTTTATCCAGGTACAAAGGGTTTCAAGTCTTTAACGTGCCACTTCCCCAACTGTTTACCAGAACGGTTGGTCAGTTCGTAACTATTCTCGCTAAGCTTTTTCTTTATTATAAAGGGGCCGACGAACTTTGCACTTAAGCCTGCTGCATAAGCTTGTGAGGCATCACTTAATTTAAAGTTTCTTCTTAACACAAGATCTCCTGGACAAAATCTCACCTCTCTCCTCCGAAGATTATAATAATGACTTGAATTCTTATAAGCAGTTTCTAAGTTATGTCTGACCATTAGACGTACCGTTTTTAATTTATCAAATCTTTCTACCCAAAGTTTTGGAATTTCTTTCTGCATTTGTTGATTTTCTACTTTGTCAATCCTACTGATAATTTCAGGTTCTTTCCCATAATTTAGCATATAAGGAGTGCATCCAGTGGAACTATGCTTAGCCGTATTTATAGCAAAATTAAATTCTCTCAAATACACATCCCAAACTGTTTGATCCTTTTCAATGTAACTCGAAATCATGGTTTTCAATACTCTATTAACTCTTTCTACCGGATTTCCTTGTGGTGAATATACAGGTAAATAACAAGGGGTTATATTAAAAGCTTTAGCTATCCCACGCATTAGTTTACTAGTATATTGCGGCCCATTATCCATCAGCAAATATCCCGGAATTCCCCATTTAAGGATAATCAATTCATAAAATGCTTCCGTAACTGCTCTACTGGTTGCTTTCCTTAACGCTTTACATTCTATATATTTGGTAAAGGTGTCCTGAAATACTACAATATACCTGTTTCCTCTCTTGGAACGTGGGTAAGGTCCCAACAAATCAGTAGCTACAGTCATCCAAGGTTTCTCTTTCTGGTAAAAATGCATCGGTCCTGCTTGAGCCGTTTGTAACACTTTCTGTCTTTGACATATTTCACAAGCAGTAACGTACTTAGCAACATCTCTAAACATTCCCGGCCAATAATACTTGTTTGCTATTCTAAAGAAAGTTTTAGCTATCCCCATATGCCCTGCAGTAGGTGCATCATGACATTCCTGCAATATCTTACTCCGATAATCTTGCGGTATAACTAATTTCCACCTATTCACTGTTCCCTCCAAAGTTTGTTCTAACTGATCTAATCTTAAATGGTACAACTTCTCATCTACGACCTTCCAATCTGGCCAAAATTTAGGTTTACTTTGTACTTGTGCTTTCCGCTTAATATACCAAGCATCTTGTATATTTTCCCATTCGACTACTTCAGAGTTATTAGTTAACAAAAGGCAAAATTCTTCCTCTACCGTTTTCTCTTGAACTTTCCCTTCGTGTATTCTAGATAAAGCATCCGGAACTTTTTGTAATCTACCAGGCCTATGTATTACTTCAAAATCATACTCTTGGAGCAGTAAACTCCACCTAGCTAATCGTCCGGTCGGATTCTGTAATGTATTTAACCATTTCAGAGCAAAGTGATCAGTGTATACTTTAAAATGATAACCTTCCAAATAAGGACGAAACTTTTGAACTGCCCACAATATAGCTAACAATTCTTTCTCGACTATTGCCCACTTTTGCTCGCCTACCGTTAAAGTTCTACTAGCATAAGCTATCACTTTTTCCTCTCCTTCCTCTCCTGTCTGAATTAAAGCTGCTCCTAGTCCTGAAAAACTAGCGTCGGTCTGTAGCACTAGGGGTTTAGTATAATCTGGACAAGTTAATATACGACTACTAGATAATTTCGATTTTAATTCATCAAAAGATTCCTGACATTCCTTAGTCCAACGCCATTTCTGATTCTTTTTCAGAAGTGCAGTGAGGGGCTTTACAACTTCAGAAAAAAATGGAATGAATCGTCGGTACCAAGAAGCCAGTCCTAAAAATGCTCGTACCTCCTTGACTTTTGTAGGGGCTGGATACTCAAGGATACACGAGATTTTATCTGAATCTACAGCAATTCCTAATGGAGTAATGATATGACCCAAATATTTTAATTCACTTCTGCAAAACTTTGATTTTTCTCTATTAATTTTCAGGTTAGCTTTTCTTAATTTCTCTAAGACTTTTTCTAACAAGGACAAATGTTCTTCAAATGTCTCGCTAATAAGTACTATATCATCCAAATAACAAAAGCATTTCTCTCCTATCTCTTCTCTTAATATAGTATCAACTAATCTTTGAAACGAGGCTGGTGCGTTATGGATTCCAAACGGCATAACTCGAAACTGATACAATCCTCTACCAGGTACGGTAAATGCTGTTTTTTCTTTACTTGCTTCATCTAATGGAACTTGCCAATACCCATTTTTCAAATCTATTGTACTGATATACCTAGCATGTCGTAACTTACTCAACACATGTTCAATGTATGGCAAAGGATAACTATCTCTTTTAGTACAATTATTTACTTTTCTGAAATCTACGCAAAACCTCCATGTTCGATCTGGTTTCTTGACCATAACTACCGGAGAAGACCAAGGTGAATTTGAAGGTTCTATCACTTTTTCCAATAACATTTTATCTATTTCCGCGTGTATAACTTTTTCCAAAATGGGTGATACTGGATAATATCTTTGTTTTATAGGTTTTGCATCGCCTGTATCAATAACATGAGAAATCAAATCTGTAAGTCCAGTACACTGATCAAATTTCTGTAACTGATTTTCCAAAAACATATTCAATCTGTCCCTTTCCTGAGGTGTAGGTAAAGTAAGAATATTATGTAGTTGATCTTCTTCTTTCAAATCTATAGCCTTAACGAATTGAAAAATTTTTGCTGGTTCATCTTTGAAATACCAAGTCCCATCTTGCAAATCTACTACTAACCCAATTTGTTTCAAAACGTCCATGCCCAGAATCATATCTACTGCTAAATTTGGCATAATTTTACATTTTATCTGAAAGATCCTGTCCTGCAATTTCATCTCAAAAGTTCTCTCTCCTGTTATAGAACTATAAGTTTTATCTGCTAGTTGCACTACCCTAACTTCAGATTCTTCTACTGATAAGTCTAACATTTTACACAAAAAGTCACCTTTCTCTCCCACATAAGTTTTATCTGAACCGGAATCTATTAAAGCAATAAATGTAATATCCTCCAGCAAAATTTCAACAAAACATCTGTCTCCATTAACTAAATCTGTAGGATTTATATTTAACATCACACAAGCCTGATTCTTAGTTAATTGTCATAAAGAATTTGTAGGCCTAACTTTTCTTTCCTGGGGCATCCTACAATCAATAGACCTATGTCCAAGCTTATTACAATTATAACATTTAATCGTAGTGCGTGGAGTAACTCTACGAGGTGCCTTACACTCGAACTGCCTATGTCCTATTTTATCACAGTTCCAACATCGCTGGTTATTTGAAAAACGCAAAGTGGTGTTTTTACCATTTTCCCTCGACTCATCCTGTCTCTCTTTATTTTCTATTACTTTAACCATTCTAGAATCATTTACAGAACTTGAATTTCGTTCCTTATCCCACGTCTTTGCAGAAAAACTAACATTGGGTTTCTTTTGTAACTCGGACGATGGAAGTTCCTGTTTTCCCTGAATTCCTAACGCTGTATGAAGTGAAGGTATAACAACTTGTCTCTGAGGTTTATAAGCCGTTTCTTTGATTGTAGCTCTAACCTGCGTTGAAGGAGGAATATATCTCTCAGAATCTAACAATATTTGTTCATACTGTCTACCTACACGTATTAAATCTGTTATAGTTTGAATCTCTGCGGGTCTAATGTACAATTTTACGTCAGGACGCAAATTTTTGATAACATTCTTCATCATTTGTTGAGGACTCATTGGAGTACTCAGCCTCCTCATTAACGTTTGAATAGCATTAACATAATCAAAAATCGATTCTTTAGGACCTTGCGTTCTCTGTCTAATCTCATCCAAAAGCGAGTCTTCCTCATCAATAGGCAAGTAATATTCTCTAAATTCTTTCAAAAAAGCTTCCCATGTAGGCCAATCTGTTAATCTGTTCCTGTACCAAAGTAAAGCTGACTCTTGTAAAATTTCGGGTAATACTGACAATAACTCTACGCCCTGTAACTTAGAACTTTGTTTTAAATCTTCCAATCTCTCCAAAAATAGGTAAATGCTATCCCCAGGTTTGAATTTAATGTTCCATTTACGAACCAGATCCAAAATATTTGGTTTATGCGGCTCTAACTGAATTGTAAACGATGGTATTACTGGTACAACTTCTTCTGAATCAGCTACCGCCATGGCCTTCCTACGCATTAACTTAACCCATGTATACACTACATCTCCATAGGAATCTTGTGGAACCGTTATATTATGTTCAACTAAATCTTCTTCCAAAACTTCCTGACTCAGAGCAAAAGCCGTAATTAACACCTGAAATGACTGAGGGTTCTTGCGGGCATAATCTAACAAGCGTTGTCTTAACTCATCCCTGGTACCTGTGGTCGGTAACTTAACTCTATCACATTCTGCCTCCAGATCCGCCTTTCTCAACTTCCTAATAGCTTGGGTTAACTCAGCTGCTCTCATTTGTGCATACGGATCAACATAAGTAGCCATATTTATATATTAACAATTCCACTGACTGGAAAAAAAAAGATTAGAACACAATAGTTCAGTCGTCTGTCTTAGTCATCTATAGAAGTCCTTAATTTGTCAACAGTCATTATTCTTCTCCCAAAAATATGTTATTATTTTTGAAAATAAATTTCAAGTTATACTAACCTAACTCCCAAGTTTCTTTCACGTAATAGGCCCTATAATCTCTATAACCTCTATCCCTGCTAACGTCAAAATCGATAACGTTGGGCAACCACTACGGCCTCAAATTTCTCCTAAGCCACACGTATAGAATATCAAACTATGCTCCTTTTTTTTTTTTTTTTTTTAATTTAACCAAGGCCTAAATTTCTACTGTTTCGTTTTAACACTATCGAGCCCCACGTTATGGGATATCAAACTATCCTACTATCAAACTATCACGGCCCCACAATATGGGCGCCAAAATATGTGACGAGCTTTCTTACTGTATATCAAATCTGTGATTATTCTCAATCGTAGTACATAAGTTTACTGAACTCCTACAAAACAAGGTCACTTATACGCCTATGGTGTCGTCATGACACGACACGCATAATCCACATTCCAATGTTCAGTACAGTTACCTCCGCTACCGGGTGGTTGCAAATTTCCTACTCCCAGTCTACTTTCTCTTTCTTTTAACAATTTACCCAGTTTGATAATATTGATGAAAATTTATATTAACGGGCGCCATCATCAATACACTTCCTCTCTTCTTTTTGTTGTATATCAGCCCAGTCACAAATTAAATTATAGATACACAAGCTATGTACCTACAAGCCTCTCGGCTAGCTTTTTAATTTAACAGTGGAGACGGGAATGGGTTCGGATTTATCTTTCTTTTATTATTCTGCTCCTCTCTATTTCTTCTTTTTCTCCTTTTTCAGTGCTCACTACCTTAGTATGTAACTTAGCCCAAAAATCAGCGACTCTCAAACCATTACAAGGATAAGGGTCAAAAATCTGAACTTCACGTTAATTTACTTTGCATAACAATAACCATAATTTATTTAATATATTTTTTTTCTCTTTTCAACAATAACAATCTTATATACAATAAATTACATTTGAACTACATTAACCATTCAACACTTTTATTGGTAGGATAGTATTTAATTATTCAAGGTTATTATACCCAGTTTAACTGTATAAGTATGTTCTCTGTTCAACAGAACAAATCCCTAATTAATTACTTTAATCTCCTTTCTTTCTTTATTTCCAGGTATCTACTAGAACGTCTCGTATTATCCTTCTAATTTACTACTAACTTGTGTAGTCGTTTACATTTGCAACTTCAGGATATTTCAATATATATATTATACTTTCTTCCGAATAAATAAAGGTTTTCAATTCATAATCCAGTCCTTAACTCTACATATTACACTCAATAATCCCACCTATGTCTCCTATAGCAGTCCACTAGTCATCTTAGTCCATGAAGAATTGTACTTAAAGATAGATAGGAAAGACAGTGTCATGAAGAAAGAAATGGAAGTTTAGGCCTATACCCACAGAGTGACTGTGGCGATAGACCACCGATACAGGGGCGGCGTCTAGATCTTGAGTTACAAACAATCTGACTCCTCTCCTGCAACCGGGAAAATATTAATGGGCCGCAAACAAAAATACAATTTTGAACAATCGATGTCAGAGGTCCCTGACACTCTCTCCTAGAGGCACGTGGGGCCGTTGTTCGCCTCCAACACCGATGACTTTCACAATTCTCATAAATCTCTTTATATTCTACTAGTATAGGCTTCGCCTACTACTAGATTTATATTTATTTTATTTGGGACACTTCCGGCGTTCCCTCACCTCACCCTTGCTTTTTTTTTCTGGGGTAATCTCTAGTACGTGCTAATGAACTACTTGTCATCAATTCACTACACAAAATTACCAATTCTCCTCTTTCTAATCTAACCAGTTATTATTTATTATCTTTTAACTCCTCTCTCTTTAAGCAGTTTATACCATTGTTCTAATTTACCTATTTCCTGTTACTCTGGTTTCCATACTTTTCAGGTTACTATTCTACTCCCTGGGCACCCAATTTCCTTGTTTCTAAATTCCCTAGAATTCTAACTGAAACTAACTCACGCCCCAGATCAGTAACTCTCTCTTTATAACCCTTGAGTAACTCCTACTTCTATCCTAACATGTAAGTTTTCCAATGGTATGCGCCTAATATACTACTACTCATAGGCCTTCTTCTGCCTCTCACTGTTCACTTTCTTATCTCTCTTTACCATGATCCATACGGTTCCCACTCTTCGATAAATCTCTTAAAGAAAACAACTCAATCATTACGGGCCAGCATGAAATCTACTCATAGATAATCATCTGTCACCCAACAAAAACCAAGAGGGAGAGGCCCTCGCAAGAAATACTAAGTAAGCCCCTATTACCCTTCTTCCTTACTCCCCTCGCGTCCTGTCTTATAAAAAAACAAGTTTGAATGAGCATCACCAACTGCCTCGAGCTATGTATTCATTCGTGAGACAATCACCCATAGAAACCCAAGTATAGAGATTTATCTTTACTATCCCACGGTCACTCTCTTTACTGCTCTTTTTATATTTAGCTTAGACCAGAAATGGAAACTGATTGAATTACTGTACCTATTCCTCACCCTATACTAATCACCTTTGTATCTCTAACCCTACTCCTTATCTTTCCTTACGGCGTCTAGTCGCCACACATCTCTTAGAAACGGCCTTTAAACAACAATGCCTCAAAATTTTCCACTTCCCAATACAAAAAAAGAAAATGTTTATGTGATTATACTCAACGGGTGGTGACCAACTTATCCTCTGATCCCGTGTTGTTTCCATCTATTTTCTGGTGTCCACATCTTCCCTTAGTCCAGACTGAGCAGTCGTGACCCACTCTTCTCTCCACAGCTGGTGTTCGCTGAAGCGGTCTCTCGTACCGGCGGACGTGATGTGCTTTCCCAGCTAACGACTATCTCCATATAGTCGTATCAGTGAAATTCCCATTCAGAATTTCTTTAGATGAAAGTCTGACACACCATCATGCCAGGACGCCTCTACCGCTGTCGCACATCCCAGTCTCGTCTTCTCCCTTCTGCCTTTTCAACTTCTCTCTCTCGTAGTCAGGCACGTACTCCGTAACCGTCTTTCAGGTTCAACTCCTCTCTCGTCGATTCACCGTCGACGCATGCGCACTTCTCCTTTTTCTGTAATTCAAATAAATTCAGGGCAGTATCGATAATCATGAAAGTGTTCAATATCGATTAGTGAGGTCTCCCCAACCCTTCCTTTGTTTAGGAATGGTCTCCTACCGTCTATTATGCACGTCGCTATTTGCGTCGTTACATTCTTCCCACACTCACCATAAAAAAAAATGTAACACTGTTCACATTTTTTTTTTGTTTTTTTTTGTTTTGTGTATTCAGTTTACCAGCTTTAAAGAACTTTTATCCAGGTACAAAGGGTTTCAAGTCTTTAACGTGCCACTTCCCCAACTGTTTACCAGAACGGTTGGTCAGTTCGTAACTATTCTCGCTAAGCTTTTTCTTTATTATAAAGGGGCCGACGAACTTTGCACTTAAGCCTGCTGCATAAGCTTGTGAGGCATCACTTAATTTAAAGTTTCTTCTTAACACAAGATCTCCTGGACAAAATCTCACCTCTCTCCTCCGAAGATTATAATAATGACTTGAATTCTTATAAGCAGTTTCTAAGTTATGTCTGACCATTAGACGTACCGTTTTTAATTTATCAAATCTTTCTACCCAAAGTTTTGGAATTTCTTTCTGCATTTGTTGATTTTCTACTTTGTCAATCCTACTGATAATTTCAGGTTCTTTCCCATAATTTAGCATATAAGGAGTGCATCCAGTGGAACTATGCTTAGCCGTATTTATAGCAAAATTAAATTCTCTCAAATACACATCCCAAACTGTTTGATCCTTTTCAATGTAACTCGAAATCATGGTTTTCAATACTCTATTAACTCTTTCTACCGGATTTCCTTGTGGTGAATATACAGGTAAATAACAAGGGGTTATATTAAAAGCTTTAGCTATCCCACGCATTAGTTTACTAGTATATTGCGGCCCATTATCCATCAGCAAATATCCCGGAATTCCCCATTTAAGGATAATCAATTCATAAAATGCTTCCGTAACTGCTCTACTGGTTGCTTTCCTTAACGCTTTACATTCTATATATTTGGTAAAGGTGTCCTGAAATACTACAATATACCTGTTTCCTCTCTTGGAACGTGGGTAAGGTCCCAACAAATCAGTAGCTACAGTCATCCAAGGTTTCTCTTTCTGGTAAAAATGCATCGGTCCTGCTTGAGCCGTTTGTAACACTTTCTGTCTTTGACATATTTCACAAGCAGTAACGTACTTAGCAACATCTCTAAACATTCCCGGCCAATAATACTTGTTTGCTATTCTAAAGAAAGTTTTAGCTATCCCCATATGCCCTGCAGTAGGTGCATCATGACATTCCTGCAATATCTTACTCCGATAATCTTGCGGTATAACTAATTTCCACCTATTCACTGTTCCCTCCAAAGTTTGTTCTAACTGATCTAATCTTAAATGGTACAACTTCTCATCTACGACCTTCCAATCTGGCCAAAATTTAGGTTTACTTTGTACTTGTGCTTTCCGCTTAATATACCAAGCATCTTGTATATTTTCCCATTCGACTACTTCAGAGTTATTAGTTAACAAAAGGCAAAATTCTTCCTCTACCGTTTTCTCTTGAACTTTCCCTTCGTGTATTCTAGATAAAGCATCCGGAACTTTTTGTAATCTACCAGGCCTATGTATTACTTCAAAATCATACTCTTGGAGCAGTAAACTCCACCTAGCTAATCGTCCGGTCGGATTCTGTAATGTATTTAACCATTTCAGAGCAAAGTGATCAGTGTATACTTTAAAATGATAACCTTCCAAATAAGGACGAAACTTTTGAACTGCCCACAATATAGCTAACAATTCTTTCTCGACTATTGCCCACTTTTGCTCGCCTACCGTTAAAGTTCTACTAGCATAAGCTATCACTTTTTCCTCTCCTTCCTCTCCTGTCTGAATTAAAGCTGCTCCTAGTCCTGAAAAACTAGCGTCGGTCTGTAGCACTAGGGGTTTAGTATAATCTGGACAAGTTAATACAGGACTACTAGGTAATTTCGATTTTAATTCATCAAAAGATTCCTGACATTCCTTAGTCCAACGCCATTTCTGATTCTTTTTCAGAAGTGCAGTGAGGGGCTTTACAACTTCAGAAAAAAATGGAATGAATCGTCGGTACCAAGAAGCCAGTCCTAAAAATGCTCGTACCTCCTTGACTTTTGTAGGGGCTGGATACTCAAGGATACACGAGATTTTATCTGAATCTACAGCAATTCCTAATGGAGTAATGATATGACCCAAATATTTTAATTCACTTCTGCAAAACTTTGATTTTTCTCTATTAATTTTCAGGTTAGCTTTTCTTAATTTCTCTAAGACTTTTTCTAACAAGGACAAATGTTCTTCAAATGTCTCGCTAATAAGTACTATATCATCCAAATAACAAAAGCATTTCTCTCCTATCTCTTCTCTTAATATAGTATCAACTAATCTTTGAAACGAGGCTGGTGCGTTATGGATTCCAAACGGCATAACTCGAAACTGATACAATCCTCTAACAGGTACGGTAAATGCTGTTTTTTCTTTACTTGCTTCATCTAATGGAACTTGCCAATACCCATTTTTCAAATCTATTGTACTGATATACCTAGCATGTCGTAACTTACTCAACACATGTTCAATGTATGGCAAAGGATAACTATCTCTTTTAGTACAATTATTTACTTTTCTGAAATCTACGCAAAACCTCCATGTTCGATCTGGTTTCTTGACCATAACTACCGGAGAAGACCAAGGTGAATTTGAAGGTTCTATCACTTTTTCCAATAACATTTTATCTATTTCCGCGTGTATAACTTTTCCAAAATGGGTGATACTGGATAATATCTTTGTTTTATAGGTTTTGCATCGCCTGTATCAATAACATGAGAAATCAAATCTGTAAGTCCAGTACACTGATCAAATTTCTGTAACTGATTTTCCAAAAACATATTCAATCTGTCCCTTTCCTGAGGTGTAGGTAAAGTAAGAATATTATGTAGTTGATCTTCTTCTTTCAAATCTATAGCCTTAACGAATTGAAAAATTTTTGCTGGTTCATCTTTGAAATACCAAGTCCCATCTTGCAAATCTACTACTAACCCAATTTTTTTCAAAACGTCCATGCCCAAAATCATATCTACTGCTAAATTTGGCATAATTTTACATTTTATCTGAAAGATCCTGTCCTG